>CATKUP010000130.1:0-1474000 GCA_949786385.1 Onychomys leucogaster | reverse complement strand
CAAACAAAGCTACATCGTTCACGTAGCTCATACATTTCTTGCTCTTAACTGTAAAGCATTGGATGTTAGAGGACCTGAGGTTTGTATCAGTTTCAGAAGCAGAGTTGATCTAGCAATGGTCCGTATGTGTAGGAAACACCGTTCTTTTGTTCTGAGTACCCTCAAGTTTCTGGCTCTATTAGAGTCTCTGGAAAGCAAGAGCATGCTTCCTGGTCTAAAGCTGAGTGTGTTTCATGGATGAGAACTGTGTTTTGTGTTTCCCTTCAGAAATGGAGTTAAATTCCAGGCTCTGTGTCTTCCTACAAGCAAGACATCTTTTCAGGTAAACTCAGTCACTTTTCAGCTCAAAGGAAGATACATAGTTCACGAAGATCACACGTTTCTCGCTGTTAACTGGAAAGCAATGCATGTTAGAGGAACTGTGGTTTGTATCAGTTTCAGAAGCAGAGTTGAACTAGCAATGGTCCGTATGTGTAGGAAGCACCGTTCTTTTGTTCACAGTCCCCTCATGTTTCTGGCCCTATTAGAGAATCTAGAGAGCAAGAGCATGCTTCTTGCTCTAAAGCAGATTGTTTTCCATGGATGATATCTGTGCTGTGTGTTTCCCTTCAGAAATGGAGTTATATTCCAGGCTCTGTTTCTTCTTACAAGCAAGACATCGTTTCAGGTAAACGCAGACACTTTACAGCTAAAATGAATATAAATCGTTTAAGAAGATCACATGTTTCTCGCTCTTAACTGAAAAGCATTGGATGTTAGATGACTTGTGGTTTGTATCAGTTTCAGCAGTAGAGTTGAACTAGAAAAGGTCCGTATGTGTAGGAAACACCGTTCTTTTGTTCAGAGTACCCTCAAGTTTCTGGCTGTATTAGAGAATCTAGAAAGCAAGAGCATGCTTCGTGCTCTAAAGCAGAGTGTGCTTCATGGATGATATGTGTGCTGTGTGTTTTTTTGCAGAAATGGAGTTAAATCCCAGGCTCTGTGTCTTCCTACAAGCAAGACATCTTTTCAGGTAAACTCAGTCACTTTTCAGCTCAAAGGAAGCTACATCGTTCACGAAGCTCACAGGTTTCTCGTTCTTAACTGGAAAGCAGTGCAGGTTAATGGAACTGTGGTTTGTATCAGTTTCAGAAGAAGAGTTGACCTAGATATGGTCAGTATGTGTAGGAAACACCGTTATTTTGTTCTGACCAAAGTCACATTTTCTGCTGTATTAGAGACTCTTAGAAAGCAAGAGCCTGCTTCTTGCTCTAAAGCAGAGTGTGTTTCATGGATGAGAACTGTGCTGTGTGTTTCCCTTCAGAAATGGAGTTGGATTCCAGGCTCTGTGTCTTCCTACAAGCAAGAGATCATTTCAGGTAAACGCAGTCACTTTTCAGCTCAAATGAATATAAATCATTTACGAAGATCACACGTTTCTTGCTCTTCACTGAAAAGCATTGGATGTTAGATGACTTGTGGTTTGTATCAGATTCAGAAGAGGACTTGAACTAGCAATGGTCCGTATGTGTAGGAAACAAAGTTCTTTGTTTTGAGCACACTCACGTTTCCTGCTCTATTTGAGACTCTAGAAAGCAAGAGCGTGCTTCTTGCTCTAAAGCAGAGTGTGATCCATGGATGAGAACTGTGTTGTGTGTTTCCCTTCAGAAATGGAGTTAAATCACAGGCTCTGCATCTTCCTACAAGCAAGATTTTGTTTCACGTAAACTCAGTCACATTTCAGCTCAAACAAAGCTACATCGTTCACAAAGCTCACACGTTTCTCGCTCTTAACTGGAAAGCAGTGCATGTTAGAGGAACTGTGGTTTGTATAAGTTTCAGAAGAAGAGTTGACCTAGATATGGTCCGTATGTGTAGGAAACACTGTTATTTTGTTCTGACCACAGTCACATTTCCTGCTCTATTAGAGACTCTGAGAAAGCAAGAACGTACTTCTTCTTATATGCAGAGTGTGTTTCATTGTGAGTACAGTGCTGTGTGTTTCCCTTCATAAATGGAGTTAAATCACAGGCTCTGTATCTACCTACAATCAAGACTTCATTTCACATAATCTCAGTCAACTTTCAGCTCAAACAAAGCTACATCGTTCACGTAGCTCACACGTTTCTTGCTCTTAAATGTAAAGCACTGGATGTTAGAGGACCTGTGGTTTGTATCAGATTCAGAAGCAGAGTTGAATTAGCAATGGTCCTTATGTGTAGGAAGAACCGTTTTTTTGTTCACCTTCCCCTCATGTTTCTGGCTCTATTAGAGAATCTAGAAAGCAAGAGCATGCTTCTTGCTCTAAAGCAGAGTGTGTTCCATGGATGAGATCTGTGCTGTGTGTTTCCCTTCAGAAATGGAGTTAAATTCCAGGCTCTGTTTCTTCCTACAAGCAAGAGATCATTTCAGGTAAACGCAGTCACTTTTCAGCTCAAATGAATATAAATCATTTACGAAGATCACACGTTTCTTGCTCTTCACTGAAAAGCATTGGATGTTAGATGACTTGTGGTTTGTATCAGTTTCAGAAGAGGAGTTGAACTAGCAATGGTCCGTATGTGTAGGAAACACCGTTCTTTGTTTTGAGCACACTCACGTTTCCTGCTCTATTAGAGACTCTAGAAAGCAAGAGCGTGCTTCTTGCTCTAAAGCAGAGTGTGATCCATGGATGAGAACTGTGTTGTGTGTTTCCCTTCAGAAATGGAGTTAAATCACAGGCTCTGCATCTTCCTACAAGCAAGATTTTGTTTCACGTAAACTCAGTCACATTTCAGATCAAACAAAGCTACATTGTTCACGAAGCTCACACGTTTCTCGCTCTTAACTGGAAAGCAGTGCATGTTAGAGGAACTGTAGTTTGTATCAGTTTCAGAAGAAGAGTTGACCTAGATATGGTCCGTATGTGTAGGAAACACTGTTATTTTGTTCTGACCACAGTCACGTTTCCTGCTGTATTAGAGACTCTTAGAAAGCAAGAACGTGCTTCTTCTTATATGCAGAGTGTGTTTCATTGTGAGTACAGTGCTGTGTATTTCCCTTCATAAATGGAGTTAAATCACAGGATCTGCATCTTTATACAAGCAAGACTTCGATTCACGTAAACTCAGTCACCTTTCAGCTCAAACAAAGCTACATCGTTCACGTAGTTTAAACATTTCTTGCTCTTAACTGTAAAGCATTGGGTGTTAGAGGACCTGAGGTTTGTATCAGTTTCAGAAGCAGAGTTGAACTAGCAATGGTCCGTATGTGTAGGAAACACCGTTCTTTTGTTCTGAGTACCCTCAAGTTTCTGGCTCTATTAGAGTCTCTGGAAAGCAAGAGCATGCTTCCTGGTCTAAAGCTGAGTGTGTTTCATGGATGAGAACTGTGTTTTGTGTTTCCCTTCAGAAATGGAGTTAAATCCCAGGCTCTGTGTCTTCCTACAAGCAAGACATCTTTTCAGGTAAACTCAGTCACTTTTCAGCTCAAAGGAAGATACATAGTTCACGAAGATCACACGTTTCTCGCTGTTAACTGGAAAGCAATGCATGTTAGAGGAACTGTGGTTTGTATCAGTTTCAGAAGCAGAGTTGAACTAGCAATGGTCCGTATGTGTAGGAAGCACCGTTCTTTTGTTCACAGTCCCCTCATGTTTCTGGCCCTATTAGAGAATCTAGAGAGCAAGAGCATGCTTCTTGCTCTAAAGCAGATTGTTTTCCATGGATGATATCTGTGCTGTGTCTTTCCCTTCAGAAATGGAGTTATATTCCAGGCTCTGTTTCTTCCTACAAGCAAGACATCGTTTCAGGTAAACGCAGACACTTTACAGCTCAAATGAATATAAATCGTTTAAGAAGATCACATGTTTCTCGCTCTTAACTGAAAAGCATTGGATGTTAGATGACTTGTGGTTTGTATCAGTTTCAGCAGTAGAGTTGAACTAGAAAAGGTCCGTATGTGTAGGAAACACCGTTCTTTTGTTCAGAGTACCCTCAAGTTTCTGGCTGTATTAGAGAATCTAGAAAGCAAGAGCATGCTTCGTGCTCTAAAGCAGAGTGTGCTTCATGGATGATATCTGTGCTGTGTGTTTTTTTGCAGAAATGGAGTTAAATCCCAGGCTCTGTGTCTTCCTACAAGCAAGACATCTTTTCAGGTAAACTCAGTCACTTTTCAGCTCAAAGGAAGCTACATCGTTCACGAAGCTCACAGGTTTCTCGTTCTTAACTGGAAAGCAGTGCAGGTTAATGGAACTGTGGTTTGTATCAGTTTCAGAAGAAGAGTTGACCTAGATATGGTCAGTATGTGTAGGAAACACCGTTATTTTGTTCTGACCAAAGTCACATTTTCTGCTGTATTAGAGACTCTTAGAAAGCAAGAGCATGCTTCTTGCTCTAAAGCAGAGTGTGTTTCATGGATGAGAACTGTGCTGTGTGTTTCCCTCCAGAAATGGAGTTAAATCCCAGGCTCTGCATCTTTATACAAGCAAGACTTCGATTCACGTAAACTCAGTCACCTTTCAGCTCAAACAAAGCTACATCGTTCACGTAGTTTAAACATTTCTTGCTCTTAACTGTAAAGCATTGGGTGTTAGAGGACCTGAGGTTTGTATCAGTTTCAGAAGCAGAGTTGAACTAGCAATGGTCCGTATGTGTAGGAAACACCGTTCTTTTGTTCTGAGTACCCTCAAGTTTCTGGCTCTATTAGAGTCTCTGGAAAGCAAGAGCATGCTTCCTGGTCTAAAGCTGAGTGTGTTTCATGGATGAGAACTGTGTTTTGTGTTTCCCTTCAGAAATGGAGTTAAATCCCAGGCTCTGTGTCTTCCTACAAGCAAGACATCTTTTCAGGTAAACTCAGTCACTTTTCAGCTCAAAGGAAGATACATAGTTCACGAAGATCACACGTTTCTCGCTGTTAACTGGAAAGCAATGCATGTTAGAGGAACTGTGGTTTGTATCAGTTTCAGAAGCAGAGTTGAACTAGCAATGGTCCGTATGTGTAGGAAGCACCGTTCTTTTGTTCACAGTCCCCTCATGTTTCTGGCCCTATTAGAGAATCTAGAGAGCAAGAGCATGCTTCTTGCTCTAAAGCAGATTGTTTTCCATGGATGATATCTGTGCTGTGTGTTTCCCTTCAGAAATGGAGTTATATTCCAGGCTCTGTTTCTTCCTACAAGCAAGATATCATTTCAGGTAAACGCAGTCACTATTCAGCTCAAATGAATATAAATCGTATACGAAGATCACACGTTTCTCGCTCTTAACTGAAAAGCATTGGATGTTAGATGACTTGTGGTTTGTATCAGTTTCAGCAGTAGAGTTGAACTAGAAAAGGTCCGTATGTGTAGGAAACACCGTTCTTTTGTTCAGAGTACCCTCAAGTTTCTGGCTGTATTAGAGAATCTAGAAAGCAAGAGCATGCTTCGTGCTCTAAAGTAGAGTGTGCTTCATGGATGATATCTGTGCTGTGTGTTTTCTTGCAGAAATGGAGTTAAATCCCAGGCTCTGTGTCTTCCTACAAGCAAGACATCTTTTCAGGTAAACTCAGTCACTTTTCAGCTCAAAGGAAGCTACATCGTTCACGAAGCTCAGAGGTTTCTCGTTCTTAACTGGAAAGCAGTGCAGGTTAATGGAACTGTGGTTTGTATCAGTTTCAGAAGAAGAGTTGACCTAGATATGGTCAGTATGTGTAGGAAACACCGTTATTTTGTTCTGACCAGAGTCACATTTCCTGCTGTATTAGAGACTCTTAGAAAGCAAGAGACTGCTTCTTGCTCTAAAGCAGAGTGTGTTTCATGGATGAGAACTGTGCTGTGTGTTTCCCTTCAGAAATGGAGTTGGATTCCAGGCTCTGTGTCTTCCTACAAGCAAGAGATCATTTCAGGTAAACGCAGTCACTTTTCAGCTCAAATGAATATAAATCATTTACGAAGATCACACGTTTCTTGCTCTTCACTGAAAAGCATTGGATGTTAGATGACTTGTGGTTTGTATCAGATTCAGAAGAGGACTTGAACTAGCAATGGTCCGTATGTGTAGGAAACACCGTTCTTTGTTTTGAGCACACTCACGTTTCCTGCTCTATTTGAGACTCTAGAAAGCAAGAGCGTGCTTCTTGCTCTAAAGCAGAGTGTGATCCATGGATGAGAACTGTGTTGTGTGTTTCCCTTCAGAAATGGAGTTAAATCACAGGCTCTGCATCTTCCTACAAGCAAGATTTTGTTTCACGTAAACTCAGTCACATTTCAGCTCAAACAAAGCTACATCATTCACAAAGCTCACACGTTTCTCGCTCTTAACTGGAAAGCAGTGCATGTTAGAGGAACTGTGGTTTGTATAAGTTTCAGAAGAAGAGTTGACCTAGATGTGGTCCGTATGTGTAGGAAACACTGTTATTTTGTTCTGACCACAGTCACATTTCCTGCTCTATTAGAGACTCTGAGAAAGCAAGAACGTACTTCTTCTTATATGCAGAGTGTGTTTCATTGTGAGTACAGTGCTGTGTATTTCCCTTCATAAATGGAGTTAAATCACAGGCTCTGTATCTACCTACAATCAAGACTTCATTTCACATAATCTCAGTCACCTTTCAGCTCAAACAAAGCTACATCGTTCACGTAGTTTAAACATTTCTTGCTCTTAACTGTAAAGCATTGGGTGTTAGAGGACCTGAGGTTTGTATCAGTTTCAGAAGCAGAGTTGAACTAGCAATGGTCCGTATGTGTAGGAAACACCGTTCTTTTGTTCTGAGTACCCTCAAGTTTCTGGCTCTATTAGAGTCTCTGGAAAGCAAGAGCATGCTTCCTGGTCTAAAGCTGAGTGTGTTTCATGGATGAGAACTGTGTTTTGTGTTTCCCTTCAGAAATGGAGTTAAATCCCAGGCTCTGTGTCTTCCTACAAGCAAGACATCTTTTCAGGTAAACTCAGTCACTTTTCAGCTCAAAGGAAGATACATAGTTCACGAAGATCACACGTTTCTCGCTGTTAACTGGAAAGCAATGCATGTTAGAGGAACTGTGGTTTGTATCAGTTTCAGAAGCAGAGTTGAACTAGCAATGGTCCGTATGTGTAGGAAGCACCGTTCTTTTGTTCACAGTCCCCTCATGTTTCTGGCCCTATTAGAGAATCTAGAGAGCAAGAGCATGCTTCTTGCTCTAAAGCAGATTGTTTTCCATGGATGATATCTGTGCTGTGTCTTTCCCTTCAGAAATGGAGTTATATTCCAGGCTCTGTTTCTTCCTACAAGCAAGACATCGTTTCAGGTAAACGCAGACACTTTACAGCTCAAATGAATATAAATCGTTTAAGAAGATCACATGTTTCTCGCTCTTAACTGAAAAGCATTGGATGTTAGATGACTTGTGGTTTGTATCAGTTTCAGCAGTAGAGTTGAACTAGAAAAGGTCCGTATGTGTAGGAAACACCGTTCTTTTGTTCAGAGTACCCTCAAGTTTCTGGCTGTATTAGAGAATCTAGAAAGCAAGAGCATGCTTCGTGCTCTAAAGCAGAGTGTGCTTCATGGATGATATCTGTGCTGTGTGTTTTTTTACAGAAATGGAGTTAAATCCCAGGCTCTGTGTCTTCCTACAAGCAAGACATCTTTTCAGGTAAACTCAGTCACTTTTCAGCTCAAAGGAAGCTACATCGTTCACGAAGCTCACAGGTTTCTCGTTCTTAACTGGAAAGCAGTGCAGGTTAATGGAACTGTGGTTTGTATCAGTTTCAGAAGAAGAGTTGACCTAGATATGGTCAGTATGTGTAGGAAACACCGTTATTTTGTTCTGACCAAAGTCACATTTTCTGCTGTATTAGAGACTCTTAGAAAGCAAGAGCATGCTTCTTGCTCTAAAGCAGAGTGTGTTTCATGGATGAGAACTGTGCTGTGTGTTTCCCTCCAGAAATGGAGTTAAATCCCAGGCTCTGCATCTTTATACAAGCAAGACTTCGATTCACGTAAACTCAGTCACCTTTCAGCTCAAACAAAGCTACATCGTTCACGTAGTTTAAACATTTCTTGCTCTTAACTGTAAAGCATTGGGTGTTAGAGGACCTGAGGTTTGTATCAGTTTCAGAAGCAGAGTTGAACTAGCAATGGTCCGTATGTGTAGGAAACACCGTTCTTTTGTTCTGAGTACCCTCAAGTTTCTGGCTCTATTAGAGTCTCTGGAAAGCAAGAGCATGCTTCCTGGTCTAAAGCTGAGTGTGTTTCATGGATGAGAACTGTGTTTTGTGTTTCCCTTCAGAAATGGAGTTAAATCCCAGGCTCTGTGTCTTCCTACAAGCAAGACATCTTTTCAGGTAAACTCAGTCACTTTTCAGCTCAAAGGAAGATACATAGTTCACGAAGATCACACGTTTCTCGCTGTTAACTGGAAAGCAATGCATGTTAGAGGAACTGTGGTTTGTATCAGTTTCAGAAGCAGAGTTGAACTAGCAATGGTCCGTATGTGTAGGAAGCACCGTTCTTTTGTTCACAGTCCCCTCATGTTTCTGGCCCTATTAGAGAATCTAGAGAGCAAGAGCATGCTTCTTGCTCTAAAGCAGATTGTTTTCCATGGATGATATCTGTGCTGTGTGTTTCCCTTCAGAAATGGAGTTATATTCCAGGCTCTGTTTCTTCCTACAAGCAAGATATCATTTCAGGTAAACGCAGTCACTATTCAGCTCAAATGAATATAAATCGTATACGAAGATCACACGTTTCTCGCTCTTAACTGAAAAGCATTGGATGTTAGATGACTTGTGGTTTGTATCAGTTTCAGCAGTAGAGTTGAACTAGAAAAGGTCCGTATGTGTAGGAAACACCGTTCTTTTGTTCAGAGTACCCTCAAGTTTCTGGCTGTATTAGAGAATCTAGAAAGCAAGAGCATGCTTCGTGCTCTAAAGTAGAGTGTGCTTCATGGATGATATCTGTGCTGTGTGTTTTCTTGCAGAAATGGAGTTAAATCCCAGGCTCTGTGTCTTCCTACAAGCAAGACATCTTTTCAGGTAAACTCAGTCACTTTTCAGCTCAAAGGAAGCTACATCGTTCACGAAGCTCAGAGGTTTCTCGTTCTTAACTGGAAAGCAGTGCAGGTTAATGGAACTGTGGTTTGTATCAGTTTCAGAAGAAGAGTTGACCTAGATATGGTCAGTATGTGTAGGAAACACCGTTATTTTGTTCTGACCAGAGTCACATTTCCTGCTGTATTAGAGACTCTTAGAAAGCAAGAGACTGCTTCTTGCTCTAAAGCAGAGTGTGTTTCATGGATGAGAACTGTGCTGTGTGTTTCCCTTCAGAAATGGAGTTGGATTCCAGGCTCTGTGTCTTCCTACAAGCAAGAGATCATTTCAGGTAAACGCAGTCACTTTTCAGCTCAAATGAATATAAATCATTTACGAAGATCACACGTTTCTTGCTCTTCACTGAAAAGCATTGGATGTTAGATGACTTGTGGTTTGTATCAGATTCAGAAGAGGACTTGAACTAGCAATGGTCCGTATGTGTAGGAAACACCGTTCTTTGTTTTGAGCACACTCACGTTTCCTGCTCTATTTGAGACTCTAGAAAGCAAGAGCGTGCTTCTTGCTCTAAAGCAGAGTGTGATCCATGGATGAGAACTGTGTTGTGTGTTTCCCTTCAGAAATGGAGTTAAATCACAGGCTCTGCATCTTCCTACAAGCAAGATTTTGTTTCACGTAAACTCAGTCACATTTCAGATCAAACAAAGCTACATCGTTCACGAAGCTCACACGTTTCTCGCTCTTAACTGGAAAGCAGTGCATGTTAGAGGAACTGTGGTTTGTATCAGTTTCAGAAGAAGAGTTGACCTAGATATGGTCCGTATGTGTAGGAAACACCGTTATTTTGTTCTGACCACAGTCACGTTTCCTGCTGTATTAGAGACTCTTAGAAAGCAAGAACGTGCTTCTTCTTATATGCAGAGTGTGTTTCATTGTGAGTACAGTGCTGTGTATTTCCCTTCATAAATGGAGTTAAATCACAGGCTCTGCATCTTTATACAAGCAAGACTTCGATTCACGTAAACTCAGTCACCTTTCAGCTCAAACAAAGCTACATCGTTCACGTAGTTTAAACATTTCTTGCTCTTAACTGTAAAGCATTGGGTGTTAGAGGACCTGAGGTTTGTATCAGTTTCAGAAGCAGAGTTGAACTAGCAATTGTCCGTATGTGTAGGAAACACCGTTCTTTTGTTCTGAGTACCCTCAAGTTTCTGGCTCTATTAGAGTCTCTGGAAAGCAAGAGCATGCTTCCTGGTCTAAAGCTGAGTGTGTTTCATGGATGAGAACTGTGTTTTGTGTTTCCCTTCAGAAATGGAGTTAAATCCCAGGCTCTGTGTCTTCCTACAAGCAAGACATCTTTTCAGGTAAACTCAGTCACTTTTCAGCTCAAAGGAAGATACATAGTTCACGAAGATCACACGTTTCTCGCTGTTAACTGGAAAGCAATGCATGTTAGAGGAACTGTGGTTTGTATCAGTTTCAGAAGCAGAGTTGAACTAGCAATGGTTCGTATGTGTAGGAAGCACCGTTCTTTTGTTCACAGTCCCCTCATGTTTCTGGCCCTATTAGAGAATCTAGAGAGCAAGAGCATGCTTCTTGCTCTAAAGCAGATTGTTTTCCATGGATGATATCTGTGCTGTGTGTTTCCCTTCAGAAATGGAGTTATATTCCAGGCTCTGTTTCTTCCTACAAGCAAGACATCGTTTCAGGTAAACGCAGACACTTTACAGCTCAAATGAATATAAATCGTTTAAGAAGATCACATGTTTCTCGCTCTTAACTGAAAAGCATTGGATGTTAGATGACTTGTGGTTTGTATCAGTTTCAGCAGTAGAGTTGAACTAGAAAAGGTCCGTATGTGTAGGAAACACCGTTCTTTTGTTCAGAGTACCCTCAAGTTTCTGGCTGTATTAGAGAATCTAGAAAGCAAGAGCATGCTTCGTGCTCTAAAGCAGAGTGTGCTTCATGGATGATATGTGTGCTGTGTGTTTTTTTGCAGAAATGGAGTTAAATCCCAGGCTCTGTGTCTTCCTACAAGCAAGACATCTTTTCAGGTAAACTCAGTCACTTTTCAGCTCAAAGGAAGCTACATCGTTCACGAAGCTCACAGGTTTCTCGTTCTTAACTGGAAAGCAGTGCAGGTTAATGGAACTGTGGTTTGTATCAGTTTCAGAAGAAGAGTTGACCTAGATATGGTCAGTATGTGTAGGAAACACCGTTATTTTGTTCTGACCAAAGTCACATTTTCTGCTGTATTAGAGACTCTTAGAAAGCAAGAGCATGCTTCTTGCTCTAAAGCAGAGTGTGTTTCATGGATGAGAACTGTGCTGTGTGTTTCCCTCCAGAAATGGAGTTAAATCCCAGGCTCTGCATCTTTATACAAGCAAGACTTCGATTCACGTAAACTCAGTCACCTTTCAGCTCAAACAAAGCTACATCGTTCACGTAGTTTAAACATTTCTTGCTCTTAACTGTAAAGCATTGGGTGTTAGAGGACCTGAGGTTTGTATCAGTTTCAGAAGCAGAGTTGAACTAGCAATGGTCCGTATGTGTAGGAAACACCGTTCTTTTGTTCTGAGTACCCTCAAGTTTCTGGCTCTATTAGAGTCTCTGGAAAGCAAGAGCATGCTTCCTGGTCTAAAGCTGAGTGTGTTTCATGGATGAGAACTGTGTTTTGTGTTTCCCTTCAGAAATGGAGTTAAATCCCAGGCTCTGTGTCTTCCTACAAGCAAGACATCTTTTCAGGTAAACTCAGTCACTTTTCAGCTCAAAGGAAGATACATAGTTCACGAAGATCACACGTTTCTCGCTGTTAACTGGAAAGCAATGCATGTTAGAGGAACTGTGGTTTGTATCAGTTTCAGAAGCAGAGTTGAACTAGCAATGGTCCGTATGTGTAGGAAGCACCGTTCTTTTGTTCACAGTCCCCTCATGTTTCTGGCCCTATTAGAGAATCTAGAGAGCAAGAGCATGCTTCTTGCTCTAAAGCAGATTGTTTTCCATGGATGATATCTGTGCTGTGTGTTTCCCTTCAGAAATGGAGTTATATTCCAGGCTCTGTTTCTTCCTACAAGCAAGATATCATTTCAGGTAAACGCAGTCACTATTCAGCTCAAATGAATATAAATCGTATACGAAGATCACACGTTTCTCGCTCTTAACTGAAAAGCATTGGATGTTAGATGACTTGTGGTTTGTATCAGTTTCAGCAGTAGAGTTGAACTAGAAAAGGTCCGTATGTGTAGGAAACACCGTTCTTTTGTTCAGAGTACCCTCAAGTTTCTGGCTGTATTAGAGAATCTAGAAAGCAAGAGCATGCTTCGTGCTCTAAAGTAGAGTGTGCTTCATGGATGATATCTGTGCTGTGTGTTTTCTTGCAGATATGGAGTTAAATCCCAGGCTCTGTGTCTTCCTACAAGCAAGACATCTTTTCAGGTAAACTCAGTCACTTTTCAGCTCAAAGGAAGCTACAACGTTCACGAAGCTCACAGGTTTCTCGTTCTTAACTGGAAAGCAGTGCAGGTTAATGGAACTGTGGTTTGTATCAGTTTCAGAAGAAGAGTTGACCTAGATATGGTCAGTATGTGTAGGAAACACCGTTATTTTGTTCTGACCAGAGTCACATTTCCTGCTGTATTAGAGACTCTTAGAAAGCAAGAGCCTGCTTCTTGCTCTAAAGCAGAGTGTGTTTCATGGATGAGAACTGTGCTGTGTGTTTCCCTTCAGAAATGGAGTTGGATTCCAGGCTCTGTGTCTTCCTACAAGCAAGAGATCATTTCAGGTAAACGCAGTCACTTTTCAGCTCAAATGAATATAAATCATTTACGAAGATCACACGTTTCTTGCTCTTCACTGAAAAGCATTGGATGTTAGATGACTTGTGGTTTGTATCAGATTCAGAAGAGGACTTGAACTAGCAATGGTCCGTATGTGTAGGAAACACCGTTCTTTGTTTTGAGCACACTCACGTTTCCTGCTCTATTTGAGACTCTAGAAAGCAAGAGCGTGCTTCTTGCTCTAAAGCAGAGTGTGATCCATGGATGAGAACTGTGTTGTGTGTTTCCCTTCAGAAATGGAGTTAAATCACAGGCTCTGCATCTTCCTACAAGCAAGATTTTGTTTCACGTAAACTCAGTCACATTTCAGCTCAAACAAAGCTACATCGTTCACAAAGCTCACACGTTTCTCGCTCTTAACTGGAAAGCAGTGCATGTTAGAGGAACTGTGGTTTGTATAAGTTTCAGAAGAAGAGTTGACCTAGATATGGTCCGTATGTGTAGGAAACACTGTTATTTTGTTCTGACCACAGTCACATTTCCTGCTCTATTAGAGACTCTGAGAAAGCAAGAACGTACTTCTTCTTATATGCAGAGTGTGTTTCATTGTGAGTACAGTGCTGTGTGTTTCCCTTCATAAATGGAGTTAAATCACAGGCTCTGTATCTACCTACAATCAAGACTTCATTTCACATAATCTCAGTCACCGTTCAGCTCAAACAAAGCTACATCATTCACGTAGCTCACACGTTTCTTGCTCTTAAATGTAAAGCACTGGATGTTAGAGGACCTGTGGTTTGTATCAGATTCAGAAGCAGAGTTGAATTAGCAATGGTCCTTATGTGTAGGAAGAACCGTTTTTTTGTTCACCTTCCCCTCATGTTTCTGGCTCTATTAGAGAATCTAGAAAGCAAGAGCATGCTTCTTGCTCTAAAGCAGAGTGTGTTCCATGGATGAGATCTGTGCTGTGTGTTTCCCTTCAGAAATGGAGTTAAATTCCAGGCTCTGTGTCTTCCTACAAGCAAGAGATCATTTCAGGTAAACGCAGTCACTTTTCAGCTCAAATGAATATAAATCATTTACGAAGATCACACGTTTCTTGCTCTTCACTGAAAAGCATTGGATGTTAGATGACTTGTGGTTTGTATCAGTTTCAGAAGAGGAGTTGAACTAGCAATGGTCCGTATGTGTAGGAAACACCGTTCTTTGTTTTGAGCACACTCACGTTTCCTGCTCTATTAGAGACTCTAGAAAGCAAGAGCGTGCTTCTTGCTCTAAAGCAGAGTGTGATCCATGGATGAGAACTGTGTTGTGTGTTTCCCTTCAGAAATGGAGTTAAATCACAGGCTCTGCATCTTCCTACAAGCAAGATTTTGTTTCACGTAAACTCAGTCACATTTCAGATCAAACAAAGCTACATCTTTCACGAAGCTCACACGTTTCTCGCTCTTAACTGGAAAGCAGTGCATGTTAGAGGAACTGTGGTTTGTATCAGTTTCAGAAGAAGAGTTGACCTAGATATGGTCCGTATGTGTAGGAAACACCGTTATTTTGTTCTGACCACAGTCACATTTCTTGCTGTATTAGAGACTCTTAGAAAGCAAGAACGTGCTTCTTCTTATATGCAGAGTGTGTTTCATTGTGAGTACAGTGCTGTGTATTTCCCTTCATAAATGGAGTTAAATCACAGGCTCTGTATCTACCTACAATCAAGACTTCATTTCACATAATCTCAGTCACCTTTCAGCTCAAACAAAGCTACATCGTTCACGTAGCTCACACGTTTCTTGCTCTTAAATGTAAAGCATTGGATGTTAGAGGACCTGTGGTTTGTATCAGTTTCAGAAGCAGAGTTGAATTAGCAATGGTCCTTATGTGTAGGAAGCACCGTTTTTTTGTTCACCTTCCCCTCCATGTTTCTGGCTCTATTAGAGAATCTAGAAAGCAAGAGCATGCTTCTTGCTCTAAAGCAGAGTGTGTTCCATGGATGAGATCTGTGCTGTGTGTTTCCCTTCAGAAATGTAGTTATATTCCAGGCTCTGTTTCTTCCTACAAGCAAGACATCATTTCAGGTAAACGCAGTCACTATTCAGCTCAAATGAATATAAATCGTTTACGAAGATCACACGTTTCTCGCTCTTAACTGGAAAGTATTGCATGTTAGAGGAACTGTGGTTTGTATCAGTTTAAGAAGAAGAGTTGACCTAGATATGGTCAGTATGTGAAGGAAACACCGGTATTTTGTTCTGACCACAGTCACATTTCCTGCTGTATTAGAGACTCTTAGAAAGCAAGAGCATGCTTCTTGCTCTAAAGCAGAGTATGTTTCATGGATGAGAACTGTGCTGTGTGTTTCCCTTCAGAATTGGAGTTAAATCCCAGGCTCTGTGTCTTCCTACATGCAAGATATCATTTCAGGTAAATTCAGTCACTTTTCAGCTCAAATGAATATAAATCGTTTACGAAGCTCACGTGTTTCTTGCTCTTAACTGAAAAGCATTGGATGTTAGATGTCCTGTGGTTTGTGTCAGTTTCAGAAGCAGAGTTGAACTAGCAATGGTCCGTATGTGTAGGAAACACCGTTCTTTTGTTCTGAGCACACTTTCAAGTTTCTGGCTCTATTATAGACTCTAGAAAGCAAGAGCGTGCTTCTTGCTCTAAAGCAGAGTGTGTTTCATGGATGAGAACTGTGCTGTGTGTTTCCCTTCAGAAATGGAGTTAAATCCCAGGCTCTGCATCTTTATACAAGCAAGACTTCGATTCACATAAACTCAGTCACCTTTCAGCTCAAACAAAGCTACATCGTTCACGTAGCTCACACATTTCTTGCTCTTAACTGTAAAGCATTGGGTGTTAGAGGACGTGAGGTTTGTATCAGTTTCAGAAGCAGAGTTGAACTAGCAATGGTCCGTATGTGTAGGAAACACCGTTCTTTTGTTCTGAGTACCCTCAAGTTTCTGGCTCTATTAGAGTCTCTGGAAAGCAAGAGCATGCTTCCTGGTCTAAAGCTGAGTGTGTTTCATGGATGAGAACTGTGTTTTGTGTTTCCCTTCAGAAATGGAGTTAAATCCCAGGCTCTGTGTCTTCCTACAAGCAAGACATCTTTTCAGGTAAACTCAGTCACTTTTCAGCTCAAAGGAAGATACATAGTTCACGAAGATCACACGTTTCTCGCTGTTAACTGGAAAGCAATGCATGTTAGAGGAACTGTGGTTAGTATCAGTTTCAGAAGCAGAGTTGAACTAGCAATGGTCCGTATGTGTAGGAAGCACCGTTCTTTTGTTCACAGTCCCCTCATGTTTCTGGCCCTATTAGAGAATCTAGAGAGCAAGAGCATGCTTCTTGCTCTAAAGCAGATTGTGTTCCATGGATGATATCTGTGCTGTGTGTTTCCCTTCAGAAATGGAGTTATATTCCAGGCTCTGTTTCTTCCTACAAGCAAGACATCATTTCAGGTAAACGCAGTCACTATTCAGCTCAAATGAATATAAATCATTTACGAAGATCACACGTTTCTCGCTCTTAACTGGAAAGTATTGCATGTTAGAGGAACTGTGGTTTGTATCAGTTTAAGAAGAAGAGTTGACCTAGATATGGTCAGTATGTGTAGGAAACACCGTTATTTTGTTCTGACCACAGTCACATTTCCTGCTGTATTAGAGACTCTTAGAAAGCAAGAGCATGCTTCTTGCTCTAAAGCAGAGTGTGTTTCATGGAAGAGACCTGTGCTGTGTGTTTCTCTTCAGAAATGGAGTTAAATCCCAGGCTCTGTGTCTTCCTACATGCAAGACATCATTTCAGGTAAATTCAGTCACTTTTCAGCTCAAATGAATATAAATCGTTTACGAAGCTCACGTGTTTCTTGCTCTTAACTGAAAAGCATTGGATGTTAGATGTCCTGTGGTTTGTGTCAGTTTCAGAAGCAGTGTTGAACTAGCAATGGTCCGTATGTGTAGTAAACACCGTTCTTTTGTTCTGAGCACACTTTCAAGTTTCTGGCTCTATTATAGACTCTAGAAAGCAAGAGCGTGCTTCTTGCTCTAAAGCAGAGTGTGTTTCATGGATGAGAACTGTGCTGTGTGTTTCCCTTCAGAAATGGAGTTAAATCCCAGGCTCTGCATCTTTATACAAGCAAGACTTCGATTCACATAAACTCAGTCACCTTTCAGCTCAAACAAAGCTACATCGTTCACGTAGCTCACACATTTCTTGCTCTTAACTGTAAAGCATTGGGTGTTAGAGGACCTGAGGTTTGTATCAGTTTCAGAAGCAGAGTTGAACTAGCAATGGTCCGTATGTGTAGGAAACACCGTTCTTTTGTTCTGAGTACCCTCAAGTTTCTGGCTCTATTAGAGTCTCTGGAAAGCAAGAGCATGCTTCCTGGTCTAAAGCTGAGTGTGTTTCATGGATGAGAACTGTGTTTTGTGTTTCCCTTCAGAAATGGAGTTAAATCCCAGGCTCTGTGTCTTCCTACAAGCAAGACATCTTTTCAGGTAAACTCAGTCACTTTTCAGCTCAAAGGAAGATACATAGTTCACGAAGATCACACGTTTCTCGCTGTTAACTGGAAAGCAATGCATGTTAGAGGAACTGTGGTTTGTATCAGTTTCAGAAGCAGAGTTGAACTAGCAATGGTCCGTATGTGTAGGAAGCACCGTTCTTTTGTTCACAGTCCCCTCATGTTTCTGGCCCTATCAGAGAATCTAGAGAGCAAGAGCATGCTTCTTGCTCTAAAGCAGATTGTGTTCCATGGATGATATCTGTGCTGTGTGTTTCCCTTCAGAAATGGAGTTATATTCCAGGCTCTGTTTCTTCCTACAAGCAAGACATCATTTCAGGTAAACGCAGTCACTATTCATCTCAAATGAATATAAATCGTTTACGAAGATCACACGTTTCTCGCTCTTAACTGGAAAGTATTGCATGTTAGAGGAACTGTGGTTTGTATCAGTTTAAGAAGAAGAGTTGACCTAGATATGGTCAGTATGTGTAGGAAACACCGTTATTTTGTTCTGACCACAGTCACATTTCCTGCTGTATTAGAGACTCTTAGAAAGCAAGAGCATGCTTCTTGCTCTAAAGCAGAGTGTGTTTCATGGATGAGAACTGTGCTGTGTGTTTCCCTTCAGAAATGGAGTTAAATCCCAGGCTCTGTGTCTTCCTACATGCAAGACATCATTTCAGGTAAATTCAGTCACATTTCAGCTCAAATGAATATAAATCGTTTACAAAGCTCATGTGTTTCTTGCTCTTAACTGAAAAGCATTGGATGTTAGATGTCCTGTGGTTTGTGTCAGTTTCAGAAGCAGAGTTGAACTAGCAATGGTCTTTATGTGTAGGAAACACTGTTCTTTTGTTCTGTGTACCCTCAAGTTTCTGGCTCTATTAGAGACGCGAGAAAGCAAGAGCATGCTCCGTGCTCTAAAGCAGAGTGTGTTTCATGGATGAGAACTGTGCTGTGTGTTTCCCTTCAGAAATGGAGTTCTATTCCAGGCTCTGTTTCTTCCTACAAGCAAGACATCATATCAGGTAAATGCAGTCACTATTCAGCTCAAATGTATATAAATCGTTTACTAAGATCACAAGTTTCTCGCTCTTAACTGGAAAACCTTGCATGTTAGAGGAACTGTGGTTTGTATCAGTTTCAGAAGAAGAGTTAACTTACATATGGTGCGTATGTGTAGGAAACACCGTTATTTTGTTCTGACCACAGTCAAGTTTCATGCTGTATTAGAGACTCTTAGAAAGCAAGAGCGTACCTCTTGCTCTAAAGCAGAGGGTGATTCATGGATGAGAACTGTGCTGTGTGTTTCCCTTCAGAAATGGAGTTAAATCCCAGGCTCTGTGTCTTCCTACTAGCAAGACATCAGTTCAGGTAAACTAAATCACTATTCAGCTCAAATGAATATAAATCATTTACGAAGATCACACGTTTCTTGCTCTTAACTGAAAAGCATTGCATGTTAGATGACTTGATGTTTGTATCAGTTTCAGAAGAAGAGTTGACCTAGATATGGTCCGTATGTGTAGGAAATACCGTTATTTTGTTCTGACCACAGTCACGTTTCCTGCTGTATTAGAGACACTTAGAAAGCAAGAGTGTGCTTCTTCTTATGCAGAGTGTGTTTCATGGTGAGGCCAGTGCTGTGTGTTTCCCTTCATAAATGGAGTTAAATCACAGGCTTTGTATCTTCCCACAAGCAAGACCTCATTTCACGTAAACTCAGTCACCTTTCAGCTCAAACAAAGCTACATCGTTCACGAAGCTCACACGTTTCTCGCTCTTAACTGGAAAGTATTGCATGTTAGAACAACTGTGGTTTGTATCAGTTTCAGAAGAAGAGTTGACCTAGATATGGTCCGTATGTGTAGGAAACACTGTTATTTTGTTCTGACCACAGTGAATTTTCCTGCTATATTAGAGACACTTAGAAAGCAAGAGCGTGCTTCTTCTTATGCAGAGTGTGTTTCTAGGTGAGAACAGTGCTGTGTGTTTCCCTTCATAAATGGAGTTAAATCACAGGCTCTGTATCTTCCCACAAGCAAGACTTCATTTAACGTAAACTCAGTTACCTTTCAGCTCAAACTAAGCTACATCGTTCACGTAGCTCACACGTTTCTTGCTCTTAAATATAAAGCTTTGATGTTAGAGGACCTGTGGTTTGTATCAGTTTCAGAAGCAGAGTTGAACTAGCAATGGTCTGTATCTGTAGGAAACATCGTTTTTTTGTTCTGTGTACCCTCAAGTTTCTGGCTCTATTAGAGACTCGAGAAAGCAAGAGCATGCTTCGTGCTCTAAATCAGAGTGTGTTTTATGGATGAGAACTATGCTGTGTGTTTCCCTTCAGAAATGGAGTTCTATTCCAGGCTCTGTTTCTTCCTACAAGCAAGACATCATATCATGTAAACGCAGTCACTATTCAGCTCAAATGAATATAAATTGTTTACGAAGATCACACGTGTCTCGCTCTTAACTGGAAAACCTTGCATGTTAGAGGAACTGTGGTTTGTATCAGTTTCAGAAGAAGAGTTAACTTAAATATGGTGCGTATGTGTAGGAAACACCGTTATTTTGTTCTGACCACAGTCAAGTTTCATGCTGTATTAGAGACTCTTAGAAAGCAAGAGCGTACCTCTTGCACTAAAGCAGAGGGTGATTCATGGATGAGAACTGTGCTGTGTGTTTCCCTTCAGAAATGGAGTTAAATCCCAGGCTCTGTGTCTTCCTACTAGCAAGACATCAGTTCAGGTAAACTAAATCACTATTCAGCTCAAATGAATATAAATCGTTTACGAAGATCACACGTTTCTTGCTCTTAACTGAAAAGCATTGCATGTTAGATGACTTGTGGTTTGTATCAGTTTCAGAAGAAGAGTTGACCTAGATATGGTCCGTATGTGTAGGAAATACCGTTATTTTGTTCTGACCACAGTCACGTTTCCTGCTGTATTAGAGAAACTTAGAAAGCAAGAGTGTGCTTCTTCTTATGCAGAGTGTGTTTCAAGGTGAGGCCAGTGCTGTGTGTTTCCCTTCATAAATGGAGTTAAATCACAGGCTTTGTATCTTCCCACAAGCAAGACTTCGTTTCACGTAAACTCAGTCACCTTTCAGCTCAAACAAAGCTACATCGTTCACGAAGCTGACACGTTTCTCGCTCTTAACTGGAAAGTAGTACATGTTAGAGCAACTGTGGTTTGTATCAGTTTCAGAAGAAGAGTTGACCTAGATATGGTCCGTATGTATAGGAAACACTGTTATTTTGTTCTGACCACAGTGAATCTTCCTGCTGTATTAGAGACACTTAGAAAGCAAGAGCGTGCTTCTTCTTATGCAGAGTATGTTTCTAGGTGAGAACAGTGCTGTGTGTTTCCCTTCATAAATGGAGTTAAATCACAGGCTCTGTATCTTCCCACAAGCAAGACTTCATTTAACGTAAACTCAGTTACATTTCAGCTCAAACTAAGCTACATCGTTCACGTAGCTCACACGTTTCTTGCTCTTAAATATAAAGCTTTGATGTTAGAGGACTGTGGTTTGTATCAGTTTCAGAAACAGAGTTGAACTAGCAATGGTCTTTATCTGTAGGAAACATCGTTCTTTTGTTCTGTGTACCCTCAAGTTTCTGGCTCTATTAGAGACTCGAGAAAGCAAGAGCATGCTTCGTGCTCTAAATCAGAGTGTGTTTTATGGATGAGAACTATGCTGTGTGTTTCCCTTCAGAAATGGAGTTATATTCCAGGCTCTGTTTCTTCCTACAAGCAAGACATCATTTCAGGTAAACACAGTCACTATTCAGCTCAAATGAATATAAATCGTTTACGAACATCACAAGTTTCTCGCTCTTAACTGGAAAGCATTGAATGTTAATGGAACTGTGGTTTGTATCAGTTTCAGCAGAAGAGTTGACCTACATATGGTCCATATGTGTAGGAAACACTGTTATTTTGTTATGACCACAGTGAAGTTTCCTGCTGTATTAGAGACACTTAGAAAGCAAGAGCGTGCTTCTTCTTATTCAGAGTGTGTTTCAAGGTGAGAACAGTGCTGTGTGTTTCCCTTCATAAATGGAGATAAATCACAGGCTCTGTATCTTCCCACAAGCAAGACTTCATTTCACGTAAACTCAGTCACCTTTCAGCTCAAACAAAGCTACATCGTTCACCTAGCTCACACGTTTCTTGCTCTTAAATGTAAATCATTGGATGTTAGAGGACCTGTGGTTTGTATCAGTTTCAGAAGCAGAGTTGAACTAGCAATGGTCCGTATGTGTAGGAAGCACCGTTCATTTGTTCACAGTCCCCTCATGTTTCTGGCTCTATTAGAGAATCTAGAAAGCAAGAGAATGCTTCTTGCTCTAAAGCAGAGTGTGTTCCATGGATGATATCTGTGCTGTGTGTTTCCCTTCAGAAATGGAGTTATATTCCAGGCTTTGTTTCTTCCTACAAGCCAGACATCATTTCAGGTAAACGCAGACAATTACCTCTCAAATGAATATGAATCGTTTACGAAGATCACATGTTTCTTGCTCTTAAATGAAAAGCATTGGATGTTAGATGACTTGGGGTTTGTATCAGATTCAGCAGCGGAGTAGAACTAGCAATGGTCTGTATATGTAGGAAACACCGTTCTTTTGTTCTGAGCACATTCAGGTTTCTGGCTATATTGGAGAATCTGGAAAGAAAGAGCATGCTTCTTGCTCTAAAGCAGATTTTGTTTCATGGATGAGAACTGTGCTGTGTGTTTCCCTTTAGAAATGGAGTTAAATCCCAGGCTCTGTGTCTTCCTACAAGCAAGACATCTTTTCAGGTATACTCAGTCACTTTTCAGCTCAAAGGAAGCTACATCGTTCACGAAGGTCACACGTTTCTCGCTCTTAACTGGAAAGCATTGAATGTTAATGGAACTGTTATTTGTATCAGTTTCAGAAGAAGAGTTGACCTAGGTTGGTCCATATGTGTAGGAAACACCGTTATTTTGTTCTGACCACAGTCACGTTTCCTGCTGTATTAGAGAACATTAGAAAGCAAGAGCGTGTTTCTTCTTAAATGCAGAGTGTGTTTCATCGTGAGAACAGTGCTGTGTGTTTCACTTCAGAAATGCAGTTAAATCCCAGGTTCGGTGTCTTCCTACAAGCAAGACATCATTTCAGGAAAACGCAGACACTTTTCAGCTCAAAAGAATATAAATCGTTTCTGAAGCTCACACGTTTCTTGCTCTTAAGTGTAAAGCATTGAATGTTAGATGACTAGTGGTTTGAATCTGTTTCAGCAGTAGAGGTGAACTAGCAATGGTCTGTATGTGTAGGAAACACCGTTCTTTTGTTCTGAGCACATTCACGTTTCTGGCTCTATTAGACACTCTGGAAAGCATGAGCATGCTTCTTGCTCTAAAGCAGACTGTGTTTCATGGATGAAAACTGTGCTGTGTGTTTCCCTTCAAAAATGGAGTTAAATCCCAGGCTCTGTGTCTTCCTACAAGCAAGACATCTTTTCAGGTAAACTCAGTCACTTTTCAGCTCAAAGGAAGCTACATTGTTCACGAAGCTCACACGTTTCTCGCTCTTAACTGGAAAGCATTGAATGTTAATGGAGCTGTGGTTTGTATCAGTTTCAGAAGAAGAGTTGACCTAGATATGGTCCATATGTGTAGGAAACACCGTTATTTTGTTCTGACCACAGTCACGTTTCCTGCTTTATTAGAGACACTTTGAAAGCAACAGAGTGCTTCTTCTTATATGCAGAGTGTGTTTCAAGGTGAGACCAGTGCTGTGTGTTTCCCTTCATAAATGGAGTTAAATCACAGGCTCTGTATCTTCCTACAAGCAAGACTTCATTTCATGTAAACTCAGTCACCTTTCAGCTCAAACAAAGCTACATCATTCACGTAGCTCACACGTTTCTTGCTCTTAACTGTAAAGCATTGGATGTTAGATGACCTGTGGTTTGTATCAGTTTCAGAAACAGAGTTGAACTAGCAATGGTCCTTATGTGTTGGAAGCACCGTTCTTTTGGTCACAGTCCCCTCATGTTTCTGTCTCTATTAGAGAATCTAGAAAGCAAGAGCATGCTTCTTGCTCTAAAGCAGAGTGTGTTCCATGGATGATATCTGTGCTGTGTGTTTCCCCTCAGAAATGGCGTTATATTCCAGGCTCTGTTTCTTCCTACAAGCCAGACATCATTTCAGGTAAACGCAGTCACTATTCAGCTCAAATGAATATAAATCGTTAACGAAGATCACACGTTTCTCGCTCTTAACTGAAAAGCATTGGATGTTAGATGACTTGTGGTTTTTATCAGTTTCAGAAGAAGTGTTGACCTAGATATGTTCCGTATGTGTAGGAAACACCGTTATTTTGTTCTGACCACAGTCACGTTTCCTGCTGTATTAGAGACTCTTAGAAAGCAAGAGCATGCCTCTTGCTCTAAAGCAGAGGGTGATTTATGGATGAGAACTGTGCTGTGTGTTTCCCTTCAGAAATGGAGTTAAATCTCAGGCTCTGTGTCTTCCTACTATCAAGACATCAGTTCAGGTAAACTAAGTCACATTTCAGCTCAAATGAATATAAATCGTTTACAAAGATCAAATGTTTCTCGCTCTTAACTGAAAAGCATTGGATGTTAGATGACTTGTGGTTTGTATCAGTTTCAGCAGCAGAGTTGAACTAGCAATTGTCCTTATGTGTAGGAAACACTGTTCTTTTTTCTGAGCACATTCACGTTTCTGGCTCTATTAGAGACTCTGGAAAGCATGAGCATGCTTCTTGCTCTAAAGCAGAGTGTGTTTCATGGATGAAAACTGTGCTGTGTGTTTCCCTTCAGAAATGGAGTTAAATCCCAGGCTCTGTGTCTTCCTACAAGCAAGACATCTTTATAGGTATACTCAGTCACTTTTCAGCTCAAAGGAAGCTACATCGTTCACGAAGGTCACACGTTTCTCGCTCTTAACTGGAAAGCATTGAATGTAAATGGAACTGTTATTTGTATCAGTTTCAGAAGAAGAGTTGACCTAGGTTGGTCCGTATGTGTAGGAAACACCGTTATTTTGTTCTGACCACAGTCACGTTTCCTGCTGTATTAGAGAACATTAGAAAGCAAGAGCGTGTTTCTTCTTATATGCAGAGTGTGTTTCATCGTGAGAACAGTGCTGTGTGTTTCACTTCAGAAATGCAGTTAAATCCTAGGTTCGGTGTCTTCCTACAAGCAAGACATCATTTCAGGAAAACGCAGACTCTTTTCAGCTCAAATGAATATAAATCGTTTCTGAAGCTCACACGTTTCTTGCTCTTAAGTGTAAAGCATTGAATGTTAGATGACTAGTGGTTTGAATCTGTTTCAGCAGCAGAGTTGAACTAGCAATGGTCTGTATGTGTAGGAAACACCGTTCTTTTGTTCTGAGCACATTCACGTTTCTGGCTCTATTAGACACTCTGGAAAGCATGAGCATGCTTCTTGCTCTAAAGCAGACTGTGTTTCATGGATGAAAACTGTGCTGTGTGTTTCCCTTCAGAAATGGAGTTAAATCCCAGGCTCTGTGTCTTCCTACAAGCAAGACATCTTTTCAGGTAAACTCAGTCACTTTTCAGCTCAAAGGAAGCTACATTGTTCACGAAGCTCACACGTTTCTCGCTCTTAACTGGAAAGCATTGAATGTTAATGGAGCTGTGGTTTGTATCAGTTTCAGAAGAAGAGTTGACCTAGATATGGTCCATATGTGTAGGAAACACCGTTATTTTGTTCTGACCACAGTCACGTTTCCTGCTTTATTAGAGACACTTTGAAAGCAACAGCGTGCTTCTTCTTATATGCAGAGTGTGTTTCAAGGTGAGACCAGTGTTGTGTGTTTCCCTTCATAAATGGAGTTAAATCACAGGCTCTGTATCTTCCTACAAGCAAGACTTCATTTCACGTAAACTCAGTCACCTTTCAGCTCAAACAAAGCTACATCATTCACGTAGCTCACACGTTTCTTGCTCTTAACTGTAAAGCATTGGATATTAGATGACCTGTGGTATGTATCAGTTTCAGAAACAGAGTTGAACTAGCAATGGTCCTTATGTGTTGGAAGCACCGTTCTTTTGGTCACAGTCCCCTCATGTTTCTGTCTCTATTAGAGAATCTAGAAAGCAAGAGCATGCTTCTTGCTCTAAAGCAGAGTGTGTTCCATGGATGATATCTGTGCTGTGTGTTTCCCCTCAGAAATGGAGTTATATTCCAGGCTCTGTTTCTTCCTACAAGCCAGACATCATTTCAGGTAAACGCAGTCACTATTCAGCTCAAATGAATATAAATCGTTAACTAAGATCACACGTTTCTCACTCTTAACTGAAAAGCATTGGATGTTAGATGACTTGTGGTTTTTATCAGTTTCAGAAGAAGTGTTGACCTAGATATGTTCCGTATGTGTAGGAAACACCGTTATTTTGTTCTGACCACAGTCACATTTCCTGCTGTATTAGAGACTCTTAGAAAGCAAGAGCATGCTTCTTGCTCTAAAGCAGAGTGTGTTTCATGGATGAGAACTGTGCTGTGTGTTTCCCTTCAGAAATGGAGTTAAATCCCAGGCTCTGTGTCTTCCTACATGCAAGACATCATTTCAGGTAAATTCAGTCACATTTCAGCTCAAATGAATATAAATCGTTTATGAAGCTCATGTGTTTCTTGCTCTTAACTGAAAAGCATTGGATGTTAGATGTCCTGTGGTTTGTGTCAGTTTCAGAAGCAGAGTTGAACTAGCAATGGTCTTTATGTGTAGGAAACACTGTTCTTTTGTTCTGTGTACCCTCAAGTTTCTGGCTCTATTAGAGACGCGAGAAAGCAAGAGCATGCTCCGTGCTCTAAAGCAGAGTGTGTTTCATGGATGAGAACTGTGCTGTGTGTTTCCCTTCAGAAATGGAGTTCTATTCCAGGCTCTGTTTCTTCCTACAAGCAAGACATCATATCAGGTAAATGCAGTCACTATTCAGCTCAAATGTATATAAATCGTTTACTAAGATCACAAGTTTCTTGCTCTTAACTGGAAAACCTTGCATGTTAGAGGAACTGTGGTTTGTATCAGTTTCAGAAGAAGAGTTAACTTACATATGGTGCGTATGTGTAGGAAACACCGTTATTTTGTTCTGACCACAGTCAAGTTTCATGCTGTATTAGAGACTCTTAGAAAGCAAGAGCGTACCTCTTGCTCTAAAGCAGAGGGTGATTCATGGATGAGAACTGTGCTGTGTGTTTCCCTTCAGAAATGGAGTTAAATCCCAGGCTCTGTGTCTTCCTACTAGCAAGACATCAGTTCAGGTAAACTAAATCACTATTCAGCTCAAATGAATATAAATCATTTACGAAGATCACACGTTTCTTGCTCTTAACTGAAAAGCATTGCATGTTAGATGACTTGATGTTTGTATCAGTTTCAGAAGAAGAGTTGACCTAGATATGGTCCGTATGTGTAGGAAATACCGTTATTTTGTTCTGACCACAGTCACGTTTCCTGCTGTATTAGAGACACTTAGAAAGCAAGAGTGTGCTTCTTCTTATGCAGAGTGTGTTTCATGGTGAGGCCAGTGCTGTGTGTTTCCCTTCATAAATGGAGTTAAATCACAGGCTTTGTATCTTCCCACAAGCAAGACCTCATTTCACGTAAACTCAGTCACCTTTCAGCTCAAACAAAGCTACATCGTTCACGAAGCTCACACGTTTCTCGCTCTTAACTGGAAAGTATTGCATGTTAGAACAACTGTGGTTTGTATCAGTTTCAGAAGAAGAGTTGACCTAGATATGGTCCGTATGTGTAGGAAACACTGTTATTTTGTTCTGACCACAGTGAATTTTCCTGCTATATTAGAGACACTTAGAAAGCAAGAGCGTGCTTCTTCTTATGCAGAGTGTGTTTCTAGGTGAGAACAGTGCTGTGTGTTTCCCTTCATAAATGGAGTTAAATCACAGGCTCTGTATCTTCCCACAAGCAAGACTTCATTTAACGTAAACTCAGTTACCTTTCAGCTCAAACTAAGCTACATCGTTCACGTAGCTCACACGTTTCTTGCTCTTAAATATAAAGCTTTGATGTTAGAGGACCTGTGGTTTGTATCAGTTTCAGAAGCAGAGTTGAACTAGCAATGGTCTGTATCTGTAGGAAACATCGTTCTTTTGTTCTGTGTACCCTCAAGTTTCTGGCTCTATTAGAGACTCGAGAAAGCAAGAGCATGCTTCGTGCTCTAAATCAGAGTGTGTTTTATGGATGAGAACTATGCTGTGTGTTTCCCTTCAGAAATGGAGTTCTATTCCAGGCTCTGTTTCTTCCTACAAGCAAGACATCATATCAGGTAAACGCAGTCACTATTCAGCTCAAATGAATATAAATTGTTTACGAAGATCACACGTGTCTCGCTCTTAACTGGAAAACCTTGCATGTTAGAGGAACTGTGGTTTGTATCAGTTTCAGAAGAAGAGTTAACTTAAATATGGTGCGTATGTGTAGGAAACACCGTTATTTTGTTCTGACCACAGTCAAGTTTCATGCTGTATTAGAGACTCTTAGAAAGCAAGAGCGTACCTCTTGCACTAAAGCAGAGGGTGATTCATGGATGAGAACTGTGCTGTGTGTTTCCCTTCAGAAATGGAGTTAAATCCCAGGCTCTGTGTCTTCCTACTAGCAAGACATCAGTTCAGGTAAACTAAATCACTATTCAGCTCAAATGAATATAAATCGTTTACGAAGATCACACGTTTCTTGCTCTTAACTGAAAAGCATTGCATGTTAGATGACTTGTGGTTTGTATCAGTTTCAGAAGAAGAGTTGACCTAGATATGGTCCGTATGTGTAGGAAATACCGTTATTTTGTTCTGACCACAGTCACGTTTCCTGCTGTATTAGAGAAACTTAGAAAGCAAGAGTGTGCTTCTTCTTATGCAGAGTGTGTTTCAAGGTGAGGCCAGTGCTGTGTGTTTCCCTTCATAAATGGAGTTAAATCACAGGCTTTGTATCTTCCCACAAGCAAGACTTCGTTTCACGTAAACTCAGTCACCTTTCAGCTCAAACAAAGCTACATCGTTCACGAAGCTGACACGTTTCTCGCTCTTAACTGGAAAGTAGTACATGTTAGAGCAACTGTGGTTTGTATCAGTTTCAGAAGAAGAGTTGACCTAGATATGGTCCGTATGTATAGGAAACACTGTTATTTTGTTCTGACCACAGTGAATCTTCCTGCTGTATTAGAGACACTTAGAAAGCAAGAGCGTGCTTCTTCTTATGCAGAGTATGTTTCTAGGTGAGAACAGTGCTGTGTGTTTCCCTTCATAAATGGAGTTAAATCACAGGCTCTGTATCTTCCCACAAGCAAGACTTCATTTAACGTAAACTCAGTTACATTTCAGCTCAAACTAAGCTACATCGTTCACGTAGCTCACACGTTTCTTGCTCTTAAATATTAAGCTTTGATGTTAGAGGACTGTGGTTTGTATCAGTTTCAGAAACAGAGTTGAACTAGCAATGGTCTTTATCTGTAGGAAACATCGTTCTTTTGTTCTGTGTACCCTCAAGTTTCTGGCTCTATTAGAGACTCGAGAAAGCAAGAGCATGCTTCGTGCTCTAAATCAGAGTGTGTTTTATGGATGAGAACTATGCTGTGTGTTTCCCTTCAGAAATGGAGTTATATTCCAGGCTCTGTTTCTTCCTACAAGCAAGACATCATTTCAGGTAAACACAGTCACTATTCAGCTCAAATGAATATAAATCGTTTACGAACATCACAAGTTTCTCGCTCTTAACTGGAAAGCATTGAATGTTAATGGAACTGTGGTTTGTATCAGTTTCAGCAGAAGAGTTGACCTACATATGGTCCATATGTGTAGGAAACACTGTTATTTTGTTATGACCACAGTGAAGTTTCCTGCTGTATTAGAGACACTTAGAAAGCAAGAGCGTGCTTCTTCTTATTCAGAGTGTGTTTCAAGGTGAGAACAGTGCTGTGTGTTTCCCTTCATAAATGGAGATAAATCACAGGCTCTGTATCTTCCCACAAGCAAGACTTCATTTCACGTAAACTCAGTCACCTTTCAGCTCAAACAAAGCTACATCGTTCACCTAGCTCACACGTTTCTTGCTCTTAAATGTAAATCATTGGATGTTAGAGGACCTGTGGTTTGTATCAGTTTCAGAAGCAGAGTTGAACTAGCAATGGTCCGTATGTGTAGGAAGCACCGTTCATTTGTTCACAGTCCCCTCATGTTTCTGGCTCTATTAGAGAATCTAGAAAGCAAGAGAATGCTTCTTGCTCTAAAGCAGAGTGTGTTCCATGGATGATATCTGTGCTGTGTGTTTCCCTTCAGAAATGGTGTTATATTCCAGGCTTTGTTTCTTCCTACAAGCCAGACATCATTTCAGGTAAACGCAGACAATTACCTCTCAAATGAATATGAATCGTTTACGAAGATCACATGTTTCTTGCTCTTAAATGAAAAGCATTGGATGTTAGATGACTTGGGGTTTGTATCAGATTCAGCAGCGGAGTAGAACTAGCAATGGTCCGTATATGTAGGAAACACCGTTCTTTTGTTCTGAGCACATTCAGGTTTCTGGCTATATTGGAGAATCTGGAAAGAAAGAGCATGCTTCTTGCTCTAAAGCAGATTGTGTTTCATGGATGAGAACTGTGCTGTGTGTTTCCCTTCAGAAATGGAGTTAAATCCCAGGCTCTGTGTCTTCCTACAAGCAAGACATCTTTTCAGGTATACTCAGTCACTTTTCAGCTCAAAGGAAGCTACATCGTTCACGAAGGTCACACGTTTCTCGCTCTTAACTGGAAAGCATTGAATGTTAATGGAACTGTTATTTGTATCAGTTTCAGAAGAAGAGTTGACCTAGGTTGGTCCATATGTGTAGGAAACACCGTTATTTTGTTCTGACCACAGTCACGTTTCCTGCTGTATTAGAGAACATTAGAAAGCAAGAGCGTGTTTCTTCTTAAATGCAGAGTGTGTTTCATCGTGAGAACAGTGCTGTGTGTTTCACTTCAGAAATGCAGTTAAATCCCAGGTTCGGTGTCTTCCTACAAGCAAGACATCATTTCAGGAAAACGCAGACACTTTTCAGCTCAAAAGAATATAAATCGTTTCTGAAGCTCACACGTTTCTTGCTCTTAAGTGTAAAGCATTGAATGTTAGATGACTAGTGGTTTGAATCTGTTTCAGCAGTAGAGGTGAACTAGCAATGGTCTGTATGTGTAGGAAACACCGTTCTTTTGTTCTGAGCACATTCACGTTTCTGGCTCTATTAGACACTCTGGAAAGCATGAGCATGCTTCTTGCTCTAAAGCAGACTGTGTTTCATGGATGAAAACTGTGCTGTGTGTTTCCCTTCAGAAATGGAGTTAAATCCCAGGCTCTGTGTCTTCCTACAAGCAAGACATCTTTTCAGGTAAACTCAGTCACTTTTCAGCTCAAAGGAAGCTACATTGTTCACGAAGCTCACACGTTTCTCGCTCTTAACTGGAAAGCATTGAATGTTAATGGAGCTGTGGTTTGTATCAGTTTCAGAAGAAGAGTTGACCTAGATATGGTCCATATGTGTAGGAAACACCGTTATTTTGTTCTGACCACAGTCACGTTTCCTGCTTTATTAGAGACACTTTGAAAGCAACAGAGTGCTTCTTCTTATATGCAGAGTGTGTTTCAAGGTGAGACCAGTGCTGTGTGTTTCCCTTCATAAATGGAGTTAAATCACAGGCTCTGTATCTTCCTACAAGCAAGACTTCATTTCATGTAAACTCAGTCACCTTTCAGCTCAAACAAAGCTACATCATTCACGTAGCTCACACGTTTCTTGCTCTTAACTGTAAAGCATTGGATGTTAGATGACCTGTGGTTTGTATCAGTTTCAGAAACAGTGTTGAACTAGCAATGGTCCTTATGTGTTGGAAGCACCGTTCTTTTGGTCACAGTCCCCTCATGTTTCTGTCTCTATTAGAGAATCTAGAAAGCAAGAGCATGCTTCTTGCTCTAAAGCAGAGTGTGTTCCATGGATGATATCTGTGCTGTGTGTTTCCCCTCAGAAATGGAGTTATATTCCAGGCTCTGTTTCTTCCTACAAGCCAGACATCATTTCAGGTAAACGCAGTCACTATTCAGCTCAAATGAATATAAATCGTTAACGAAGATCACACGTTTCTCGCTCTTAACTGAAAAGCATTGGATGTTAGATGACTTGTGGTTTTTATCAGTTTCAGAAGAAGTGTTGACCTAGATATGTTCCGTATGTGTAGGAAACACCGTTATTTTGTTCTGACCACAGTCACGTTTCCTGCTGTATTAGAGACTCTTAGAAAGCAAGAGCGTGCCTCTTGCTCTAAAGCAGAGGGTGATTTATGGATGAGAACTGTGCTGTGTGTTTCCCTTCAGAAATGGAGTTAAATCTCAGGCTCTGTGTCTTCCTACTATCAAGACATCAGTTCAGGTAAACTAAGTCACATTTCAGCTCAAATGAATATAAATCGTTTACAAAGATCAAATGTTTCTCGCTCTTAACTGAAAAGCATTGGATGTTAGATGACTTGTGGTTTGTATCAGTTTCAGCAGCAGAGTTGAACTAGCAATTGTCCTTATGTGTAGGAAACACTGTTCTTTTTTCTGAGCACATTCACGTTTCTGGCTCTATTAGAGACTCTGGAAAGCATGAGCATGCTTCTTGCTCTAAAGCAGAGTGTGTTTCATGGATGAAAACTGTGCTGTGTGTTTCCCTTCAGAAATGGAGTTAAATCCCAGGCTCTGTGTCTTCCTACAAGCAAGACATCTTTATAGGTATACTCAGTCACTTTTCAGCTCAAAGGAAGCTACATCGTTCACGAAGATCACACGTTTCTCGCTCTTAACTGGAAAGCATTGAATGTAAATGGAACTGTTATTTGTATCAGTTTCAGAAGAAGAGTTGACCTAGGTTGGTCCGTATGTGTAGGAAACACCGTTATTTTGTTCTGACCACAGTCACGTTTCCTGCTGTATTAGAGAACATTAGAAAGCAAGAGCGTGTTTCTTCTTATATGCAGAGTGTGTTTCATCGTGAGAACAGTGCTGTGTGTTTCACTTCAGAAATGCAGTTAAATCCTAGGTTCGGTGTCTTCCTACAAGCAAGACATCATTTCAGGAAAACGCAGACTCTTTTCAGCTCAAATGAATATAAATCGTTTCTGAAGCTCACACGTTTCTTGCTCTTAAGTGTAAAGCATTGAATGTTAGATGACTAGTGGTTTGAATCTGTTTCAGCAGCAGAGTTGAACTAGCAATGGTCTGTATGTGTAGGAAACACCGTTCTTTTGTTCTGAGCACATTCACGTTTCTGGCTCTATTAGACACTCTGGAAAGCATGAGCATGCTTCTTGCTCTAAAGCAGACTGTGTTTCATGGATGAAAACTGTGCTGTGTGTTTCCCTTCAGAAATGGAGTTAAATCCCAGGCTCTGTGTCTTCCTACAAGCAAGACATCTTTTCAGGTAAACTCAGTCACTTTTCAGCTCAAAGGAAGCTACATTGTTCACGAAGCTCACACGTTTCTCGCTCTTAACTGGAAAGCATTGAATGTTAATGGAGCTGTGGTTTGTATCAGTTTCAGAAGAAGAGTTGACCTAGATATGGTCCATATGTGTAGGAAACACCGTTATTTTGTTCTGACCACAGTCACGTTTCCTGCTTTATTAGAGACACTTTGAAAGCAACAGCGTGCTTCTTCTTATATGCAGAGTGTGTTTCAAGGTGAGACCAGTGTTGTGTGTTTCCCTTCATAAATGGAGTTAAATCACAGGCTCTGTATCTTCCTACAAGCAAGACTTCATTTCACGTAAACTCAGTCACCTTTCAGCTCAAACAAAGCTACATCATTCACGTAGCTCACACGTTTCTTGCTCTTAACTGTAAAGCATTGGATATTAGATGACCTGTGGTATGTATCAGTTTCAGAAACAGAGTTGAACTAGCAATGGTCCTTATGTGTTGGAAGCACCGTTCTTTTGGTCACAGTCCCCTCATGTTTCTGTCTCTATTAGAGAATCTAGAAAGCAAGAGCATGCTTCTTGCTCTAAAGCAGAGTGTGTTCCATGGATGATATCTGTGCTGTGTGTTTCCCCTCAGAAATGGAGTTATATTCCAGGCTCTGTTTCTTCCTACAAGCCAGACATCATTTCAGGTAAACGCAGTCACTATTCAGCTCAAATGAATATAAATCGTTAACGAAGATCACACGTTTCTCACTCTTAACTGAAAAGCATTGGATGTTAGATGACTTGTGGGTTTTATCAGTTTCAGAAGAAGTGTTGACCTAGATATGTTCCGTATGTGTAGGAAACACCGTTATTTTGTTCTGACCACAGTCACGTTTCCTGCTGTATTAGAGACTCTTAGAAAGCAAGAGCGTGCCTCTTGCTCTAAAGCAGAGGGTGATTTATGGATGAGAACTGTGCTGTGTGTTTCCCTTCAGAAATGGAGTTAAATCTCAGGCTCTGTGTCTTCCTACTAGCAAGACATCAGTTCAGGTAAACTAAGTCACATTTCAGCTCAAATGAATATAAATCGTTTACAAAGATCAAACGTTTCTCGCTCTTAACTGAAAAGCATTGGATGTTAGATGACTTGTGGTTTGTATCAGTTTCAGCAGCAGAGTTGAACTAGCAATTGTCCTTATGTGTAGGAAACACTGTTCTTTTTTCTGAGCACATTCACGTTTCTGGCTCTATTAGAGACTCTGGAAAGCATGAGCATGCTTCTTGCTCTAAAGCAGAGTGTGTTTCATGGATGAAAACTGTGCTGTGTGTTTCCCTTCAGAAATGGAGTTAAATCCCAGGCTCTGTGTCTTCCTACAAGCAAGACATCTTTATAGGTATACTCAGTCACTTTTCAGCTCAAAGGAAGCTACATCGTTCACGAAGGTCACACGTTTCTCGCTCTTAACTGGAAAGCATTGCATGTAAATGGAACTGTTATTTGTATCAGTTTCAGAAGAAGAGTTGACCTAGGTTGGTCCGTATGTGTAGGAAACACCGTTATTTTGTTCTGACCACAGTCACGTTTCCTGCTGTATTAGAGACTCTTAGAAAGCAAGAGCGTGCCTCTTGCTCTAAAGCAGAGGGTGATTTATGGATGAGAACTGTGCTGTGTGTTTCCCATCAGAAATGGAGTTAAATCTCAGGCTCTGTGTCTTCCTACTAGCAAGACATCAGTTCAGGTAAACTAAGTCACATTTCAGCTCAAATGAATATAAATCGTTTACAAAGATCAAACGTTTCTCGCTCTTAACTGAAAAGCATTGGATGTTAGATGACTTGTGGTTTGTATCAGTTTCAGCAGCAGAGTTGAACTAGCAAATGTCCTTATGTGTAGGAAACACTGTTCTTTTTTCTGAGCACATTCACGTTTCTGGCTCTATTAGAGACTCTGGAAAGCATGAGCATGCTTCTTGCTCTAAAGCAGAGTGTGTTTCATGGATGAAAACTGTGCTGTGTGTTTCCATTCAGAAATGGAGTTAAATCCCAGGCTCTGTGTCTTCCTTCAAGCAAGACATCTTTTCAGGTAAACTCAGTCACTTTTCAGCTCAAAGGAAGCTACATCGTTCACGAAGCTCACACGTTTCTCGCTCTTAACTGGAAAGCATTGAATGTTAATGGAACTGTGATTTGTATCAGTTTCAGAAGAAGAGTTGACCTAGGTTGGTCTCTATGTGTAGGAAACACCGTTATTTTGTTCTGACCACAGTCACGTTTCCTGCTGTATTAGAGACTCTGGAAAGCAAGAGCATGCTTCTTGCTCTAAAGCAGAGGGTGATTCATGGATGAGAATTGTGCTGTGTGTTTCCCTTCAGAAATGGAGTTAAATCCCAGGCTCTGTGTCTTCTAACAAGCAAGACATCTTTTTAGGTAAACTCAGTCACTTTTCAGCTCAAAGGATGCTACATCGTTCACGAAGCTCACACGTTTCTCGCTCTTAACTGGAAAGCATTGAATGTTAATGGTACTGTGATTGTATCAGTTTCAGAAGAAGAGTTGACCTAGGTTGGTCCGTATGTGTAGGAAACACTGTTATTTTGTTCTGACCACAGTCACATTTCCTGCTGTATTAGGGAATCTTAGAAAGAAAGAGCGTGCTTCTTCTTATATGCAGAGTGTGTTTCATAGTGAGAACAGTGCTGTGTGTTTGACTTCAGAAATGGAGTTAAATCCCAGGCTCGTTGTCTTCCTACAAGCAAGACATCATTTCAGGTAAACACATACACTTTTCAGCTCAAATGAATATAAATCATTTCTGAAGCTCACAGGTTTCTTGCTCTTAACTGTAAAGCATAGGATGTTAGATGACTTGTAGTTTGTATCAGTTTCAGCAGCAGAGTTGAACTAGCAATGGTCCGTATGTGTAGGAAGCACCGTTCTTTTGTTCACAGTTCCCTCATGTTTCTGGGTATATTAGAGAATCTAGAAAGCAAGAGCATGCTTCTTGCTCTAAAGCAGAGTGTGTTCCATGGATGAGATCTGTGCTGTGTGTGTCCATTCAGAAATGGAGTTAAATCCCAGGGTCTGTGTCTTCCTACAAGCAAGACATCTATTCAGGTAAACTCACTCACTTTTCAGCTCAAAGGAAGCTATATCGTTCACGAAGCTCACACGTTTCTCGCTCTTAACTGGAAAGCATTGCATGTTAGAGGAACTGTGGATTGTATCAGTTTCAGAAGAAGAGTTGACCTAGATATGGTCCGTATGTGTAAGAAACACCGTTATTTTGTTCTAACGACAGTCACGTTTCCTGCTGTATTAGAGACACTTAGAAAGCAAGAGTGTGCTTCTTGCTCTAAAGCAGAGGGTGATTCATGGATGAGAACTGTGCTGTGTGTTTCCAATCAGAAATGGAGTTAAATTCCAGGCTCTGTGTCTTCCTACTAGCAAGACATCAGTTCAGGTAAACTAAGTCACATTTCAGCTCAAATGAATTTAAATCATTTACGAAGATCACACGTTTGTCGCTCTTAACTGAAAAGCATTGGATGTTAGATGACTTGTGGTTTGTATCTGATTAGCAGCAGAGTTGAACTAGCAATGGTCCGTATATGTAGGAAACACCATTCTTTAGTTCTGAGCACATTCATGTTTCTGGCTCTATTAGAGACTCTGGAAAGCAAGAGCATGCTTCTTGCTCTAAAGCAGAGTGTGTTTCATCGATGAGAACTGTGCTGTGTGTTTCCTTTCAGAAATGGAGTTAAATCCCAGGCTCTGTGTCTTCCTACAAGCAAGACATCGTTTCAGGTAAACACAGACACTTTACAGCTCAAATGAATATAAATCGTTTAAGAAGATCACATGTTTCTTGCTCTTAAATGAAAAGCATTGGATGTTAGATGACTTGGGGTTTATATCAGTTTCAGCAGCAGAGTTGAACTAGCAATGGTCCCTATGTGTAGGAAACACCGTTATTTTGTTCTGACCACAGTCACGTTTCCTGCTGTATTAGAGACTCTGGAAAGCAAGAGGATGCTTCTTGCTCTAAAGCAGAGGGTGATTCATGGATGAGAACTGTGCTGTGTGTTTCCCTTCAGAAATGGAGTTAAATCCCAGGCTCTGTGTCTTCCTACAAGCAAGACATCTTTTCAGGTAAACTCAGTCACTTTTCAGCACAAAGGATGCTACATCGTTCACGAAGCTCACACGTTTCTCGCTCTTAACTGGAAAGCATAGAATGTTAATGGAACTGTGATTTGTATCAGTTTCAGAAGAAGAGTTGACCTAGGTTGGTCCGTATGTGTAGGAAACACCGTTATTTTGTTCAGACCACAGTCACGTTTCCTCCTCTATTAGGGAATCTTAGAAAGCAAGAGTGTGCTTCTTCTTATATGCAGAGTGTGTTTCATCGTGAGAACAGTGCTGTGTGTTTGACTTCAGAAATGGAGTTAAATCCCAGGCTCCGTGTCTTCCTACAAGCAAGACATCATTTCAGGTAAACACATACACTTTCAGCTCAAATGAATATAAATCGTTTCTGAAGCTCACAGGTTTCTTGCTCTTAACTGTAAAGCATTGGATGTTAGATGACTTGTAGTTTGTATCAGTTTCAGCAGCAGAGTTGAACTAGCAATGGTCCGTATGTGTAGGAAGCACCGTTCTTTTGTTCACAGTTCCCTCATGTTTCTGGGTTATATTAGAGAATCTAGAAAGCAAGAGCATGCTTCTTGCTCTAAAGCAGAGGGTGATTCATGGATGAGAACTGTGCTGTGTGTGTCCATTCAGAAATGGAGTTAAATTCCAGGCTCTGTGTCTTCCTACTAGCAAGACATCAGTTCAGGTAAACTAAGTCACATTTCAGCTCAAATGAATTTAAATCGTTTACGAAGATCACACGTTTGTCGCTCTTAACTGAAAAGCATTGGATGTTAGATGATTTGTGGTTTGTATCAGATTAGCAGCAGAGTTGAACTAGCAATGGTCCGTATATGTAGGAAACACCGTTATTTAGTTCTGAGCACATTCATGTTTCTGGCTCTATTAGAGACTCTGGAAAGCAAGAGCATGCTTCTTGCTCTAAAGCAGAGTGTGTTTCATGGATGAGAACTGTGCTGTGTGTTTCCCTTCAGAAATGGAGTTAAATCCCAGGCTCTGTGTCTTCCTACAAGCAAGACATTGTTTCAGGTTAAAGCAGACACTTTACAGCTCAAATGAATTTAAATCGTTTAAGAAGATCACATGTTTCTTGCTCTTAAATGAAAATCATTGGATGTTAGATGACTTGGGGTTTGTATCAGTTTCAGCAGCAGAGTTGAACTAGCAATGGTCCCTATGTGTAGGAAACACCGTTATTTTGTTCTGACCACAGTCACGTTTCCTGCTGTATTAGAGACTCTGGAAAGCAAGGGCATGCTTCTTGCTCTAAAGCAGAGGGTGATTCATGGATGAGAACTGTGCTGTGTGTTTCCCTTCAGAATTGGAGTTAAATCCCAGGCTCTGTGTCTTCCTACAAGCAAGACATCTTTTCAGGTAAACTCAGTCACTTTTCAGCACAAAGGATGCTACATCGTTCACGAAGCTCACACGTTTCTCGCTGTTAACTGGAAAGCATTGAATGTTAATGGAACTGTGATTTGTATCAGTTTCAGAAGAAGAGCTGACCTAGGTTGGTCCGTATGTGTAGGAAACACCGTTATTTTGTTCTGACCACAGTCATGTTTCCTGCTGTATTAGGGAATCTTAGAAAGCAAGAGCGTGCTTCTTCTTATATGCAGAGTGTGTTTCATCGTGAGAACAGTGCTGTGTGTTTCAGTTTAGAAATGGAGTTAAATCCCAGGCTCGTTGTCTTCCTACAAGCAAGACATCATTTCAGGTAAACACATACACTTTTCAGCTCAAATGAATATAAATCGTTTCTGAAGCTCACAGGTTTCTTGCTCTTAACTGTAAAGCATTGGATGTTAGAAGACTTGTAGTTTGTATCAGTTTCAGCAGCAGAGTTGAACTAGCATTGGTCCGTATGTGTAGGAAGCACCGTTCTTTTGTTCACAGTTCCCTCATGTTTCTGGGTATATTAGAGAATCTAGAAAGCAAGAGCATGCTTCTTGCTCTAAAGCAGAGTGTGTTCCATGGATGAGATCTGTGCTGTGTGTTTCCCTTCAGAAATGGAGTTAAATCCCAGGGTCTGTGTCTTCCTACAAGCAAGACATCTATTCAGGTAAACTCACTCACTTTTCAGCTCAAAGGAAGCTATATTGTTCACGAAGCTCACACGTTTCTCGCTCTTAACTGGAAAGCATTGCATGTTAGAGGAACTGTGGATTGTATCAGTTTCAGAAGAAGAGTTGACCTAGATATGGTCCGTATGTGTAAGAAACACCGTTATTTTGTTCTGACGACAGTCACGTTTCCTGCTGTATTAGAGACACTTAGAAAGCAAGAGTGTGCTTCTTGCCCTAAAGCAGAGGGTGATTCATGGATGAGAACTGTGCTGTGCGTTTCCATTCAGAAATGGAGTTAAATTCCAGGCTCTGTGTCTTCCTACTAGCAAGACATCAGTTCAGGTAAACTAAGTCACATTTCAGCTCAAATGAATTTAAATCGTTTACGAAGATCACACGTTTGTCGCTCTTAACTGAAAAGCATTGGATGTTAGATGACTTGTGGTTTGTATCAGATTAGCAGCAGAGTTGAACTAGCAATGGTCCGTATATGTAGGAAACACCATTCTTTATTTCTGAGCACATTCATGTTTCTGGCTCTATTAGAGACTCTGGAAAGCAAGAGCATGCTTCTTGCTCTAAAGCAGAGTGTGTTTCATGGATGAGAACTGTGCTGTGTGTTTCCTTTCAGAAATGGAGTTAAATCCCAGGCTCTGTGTCTTCCTACAAGCAAGACATCGTTTCAGGTAAACGCAGACACTTTACAGCTCAAATGAATATAAATCGTTTAAGAAGATCACATGTTTCTTGCTCTTAAATGAAAAGCATTGGATGTTAGATGACTTGGCGTTTATATCAGTTTCAGCAGCAGAGTTGAACTAGCAATGGTCCCTATGTGTAGGAAACACCGTTATTTTGTTCTGACCACAGTCACGTTTCCTGCTGTATTAGAGACTCTGGAAAGCAAGAGGATGCTTCTTGCTCTAAAGCAGAGGGTGATTCATGGATGAGAACTGTGCTGTGTGTTTCCCTTCAGAAATGGAGTTAAATCCCAGGCTCTGTGTCTTCCTACAAGCAAGACATCTTTTCAGGTAAACTCAGTCACTTTTCAGCTCAAAGGATGCTACATCATTCACGAAGCTCACACGTTTCTCGCTCTTAACTGGAAAGCATAGAATGTTAATGGAACTGTGATTTGTATCAGTTTCAGAAGAAGAGTTGACCTAGGTTGGTCCGTATGTGTAGGAAACACCGTTATTTTGTTCTGACCACAGTCACGTTTCCTGCTGTATTAGGGAATCTTAGAAAGCAAGAGCGTGCTTCTTCTTATATGCAGAGTGTGTTTCATCGTGAGAACAGTGCTGTGTGTTTCACTTTAGAAATGGAGTTAAATCCCAGGCTCGTTGTCTTCCTACAAGCAAGACATCATTTCAGGTAAACACATACACTTTTCAGCTCAAATGAATATAAATCGTTTCTGAAGCTCACAGGTTTCTTGCTCTTAACTGTAAAGCATTGGATGTTAGATGACTTGTAGTTTGTATCAGTTTCAGCAGCAGAGTTGAACTAGCAATGGTCTGTATGTGTAGGAAGCAAAGTTCTTTTGTTCACAGTTCCCTCATGTTTCTGGGTATATTAGAGAATCTAGAAAGCAAGAGCATGCTTCTTGCTCTAAAGCAGAGTGTGTTCCATGGATGAGATCTGTGCTGTGTGTTTCCCTTCAGAAATGGAGTTAAATCCCAGGGTCTGTGTCTTCCTACAAGCAAGACATCTTTTCAGGTAAACTCAGTCACTTTTCAGCTCAAAGGAAGCTACATTGTTCACGAAGCTCACACGTTTCTCCCTCTTAACTGGAAAGCATTGAATGTTAATGGAACTGTGGTTTGTATCAGTTTCAGAAGAAGAGTTGACCTAGATATGGTCCGTATGTGTAGGAAACACCATTATTTTGTTCTGACCACAGTCACGTTTCCTGCTTTATTAGAGACTCTTAGAAAGCAAGAGCGTCCTTCTTGCTCTAAAGCAGAGGGTGATTCATGGATGAGAACTTTGCTGTGTGTTTCCATTCAGAAATGTAGTTAAATTCCAGGCTCTGTGTCTTCCTACTAGCAAGACATCAGTTCAGGTAAACTAAGTCACATTTCAGCTCAAATGAATTTAAATCGTTTATGAAGATCACACGTTTGTCGCTCTAAACTGAAAAGCATTGGATGTTAGATGACTTGTGGTTTGTATCAGATTCAGCAGCAGAGTTGAACTAGCAATGGTCCGTATGTGTAGGAAACACAGTTCTTTTGTTCTGAGCACATTCATGTTTCTGGCTCTATTAGAGACTCTGGAAAGCAAGAGCATGCTTCTTGCTCTAAAGCAGAGTGTGTATCATGGATGAGAACTGTGCTGTGTGTTTCCCTGCAGAAATGGAGTTAAATCCCAGGCTCTGTGTCTTCCTACAAGCAAGACATCTTTTCAGGTAAACTCAGTCACTTTTCAGCTCAAAGGAAGCTACATTGTTCACGAAGCTCACACGTTTCTCGCTCTTAACTGGAAAGCATTGAATGTTAATGGAACTGTGGTTTGTATCAGTTTCAGAAGAAGAGTTGCCCTAGATATGTTCCGTATGTGTAGGAAACACCGTTATTTTGTTCTGACCACAGTCACGTTTCCTGCTGTATTAGCGACTCTTAGAAAGCAACAGCGTGCTTCTTCTTATATGCAGAGTGTGTTCCAAGGTGAGACCAGTGCTGTGTATTTCCCTTCATAAATGGAGTTAAACCACAGGCTCTGTATCTTCCTACAAGCAAGACTTCATTTCACGTAAACTCAGTCAACTTTCAGCTCAAACAAAGCTACATCGCTCACGTAGCTCACACGTTTCTTGCTCTTAACTGTAAAGAATTGGATGTTAGAGGACCTGTGGTTTGTATCAGTTTCAGAAGCAGAGTTGAACTAGAAATGGTCCTTATGTGTAGGAAGCCCGGTTCTTTTGTTCAGAGTCACCTCATGTTTCTGGCTCTATTAGAGCATCTAGAAAGCAAGAGCATGCTTCGTGCTCTTAAGCAGCGTGTGTTTCATGGATGAGATCTGTGCTGTGTGTTTCCCTTCAGAAATGGAGTTAAATCCCAGGCTCTGTGTCTTCCTACAAGCAAGACATCTTTTCAGGTAAACTCAGTCACTTTTCAGCTCAAAGGAAGCTATTGTTCACGAAGCTCACAAGTTTCTTGCTCTTAACTGGAAAGCAGTGCATGTTAGATCAACTGTGGTTTGTATCAGTTTCAGAAGAAGAGTTGACCTAGATATGGTCCGTATGTGTAGGAAACACCGTTATGTTGTTCTGACCACACCCACGTTTCCTGCTGTATTAGAGACACTTAGAAAGCAAGAGCTTGCTTCTTCTTATATGCAGAGTGTGTTTCAAGGTGAGACCAGTGTGTGTTTTTCCCTTCATAAATGGAGTTAAATCACAGGCTCTGTATCTTCCTACAAGGAAGACTTCATTTCACGTAAACTCAGACACCTTTCAGCTCAAACAAAGCTACATCGTTCACGTAGATCACACGTTTCTTGCTCTTAACTGTAAAGCATTGGGTGTTAGAGGACCTCCGGTTTGTATCAGTTTCAGAAGCAGAGTTGAACTAGCAATGGTCCGTATATGTAGGAAACACCGTTATTTTGTTCACAGTTCCGTCATGTTTCTGGCTGTATTAGAGAATCTAGAAAGCAAGAGCATGCTTCTTGCTCTAAAGCAGAGTGTGATTCATGGATGAGAACTGTGCTGTGTGTTTCCATTCAGAAATGGAGTTAAATTCCAGGCTCTGTGTCTTCCTACTACCAAGACATCAGTACAGGTAAACTAAGTCACATTTCAGCTCAAATGAATTTAAATCGTTTACGAAGATCGCACGTTTGTCGCTCTTAACTGAAAAGCATTGGATGTTAAATGACTTGTGGTTTGTATCAGTTTCAGCAGCAGAGTTGAAAGAGCAATGGTCCATATGTGTAGTTAACACCGTTCTTTTGTTCTGAGCACATTCATGTTTCTGGCTCTATTACAGACTCTGGAAAGCAAGAGCATGATTCTTGCTCTAAAGCAGAGTGTGTTTCATGGATGAGAACAGTGCTGTGTATTTCCCTTCAGAAATGGAGGTAAATCCGAGGCTCTGTGTCTTCCTACAAGCAAGACATCTTTTCAGGTAAACTCAGTCACATTTCAGCTCAAAGGAAGCTACATCGTTCACGAAGATCACACGTTTCTCTCTCTTAACTGGAAAACAGTGCATGTTAATGGGACTGTGGTTTGTATCATTTTAAGAAGAAGAGTTGACCTAGATATGGTCTGTATGTGTAGGAAACACCGTTTTTTTTTTCTGACCACAGTCACGTTTCCTGCTGTATTAGAGACTCTTAGAAAGCAAGAGCATGCTTCTTCTTATATGCAGAGTGTGTTTCATCGTGAGAACTGTGCTGTGTGTTTCCCTTCATAAATGGAGTTAAATCACAGGCTCTGTATCTTCCTACAAGCAAGACTTCATTTCACGTAAACTCAGTCACCTTTCAGCACAAACAAAGCTACATCGTTCACGTGGCTCAAACGTTTCTTGCTCTTAAATGTAAAGCATTGGATGTTAGAGGACCTGTGATTTGTATCAGTTTCTGAAGCAGAGTTGAACTAGCAATGATCCATATGTGTAGGAAACACCGTTATTTTGTTCTGACCACAGTCACGTTTCCTGCTGTATTAGAGATTCTTAGAAAGCAAGAACATGCTTCTTCTTATATGCAGAGTGTGTTTCATCGTGAGAACAGTGCTGGGTGTTTCCCTTCAGAAATGGAATTAAATCCCATGATCTGTGTCTTCCTACAAGCAAGACATCATTTCAGGTAAACACAAACACTTTTCAGCTCAAATGAATATAAATCGTTTCCGAAGCTCACAGGTTTCTTGCTCTTAACTGTAAAGCATTGGATGTTAGGTGACTTGTGGTGTGAATCTGTTTCAGCAGCAGAGTTGAACTAGCAATTGTCCGTATATGTGGGAAACACCGTTCTTTTGTTCAGAGTAACCTCCATTTTCTGGCTCTAGTAGAGACTCTAGAAAGCAAGAGCATGCTCCGTGCTCTAAAGCAGAGTGTGTATCATGGATGAGAACTGTGCTGCGTGTTTCCTTCAGAAATGGAGTTAAATCCCAGGCTCTGTGTCTTCCTACAAGCAAGTTATCATTTCAGGTAAACGCTGTGATTTTCAGCTCAAATGAATATAAATCGTTTACGAAGCTCACACGTTTCTCACTCTTACCTGAAAAGCATTGGATGTTAGAGGACCTGTGGTTTGTATGAGTTTCAGGGAGCAGAGTTGAACTAGATATGGTGCGTGTGTGTAGGAAACCCAGTTCTTTAATTCTGAGAAGACTTTCAAGTTTCTGGCTCTATTATAGACTCTAGAAAGCAAGAGCATGCTTCTTGCTCTAAAGCAGAGTGTCTTTCATGGATGAGAACTGTGCTGTGTTTTTCCCTTCAGAAATGGAGTTAAATCCCAGGCTCTGTGTCTTCCTACAAGCAAGACATCTTTTCAGGTAAACTCAGTCACTTTTAAGCTCAAAGGAATCTACATCGTTCACGAAGCTCATATGTTTCTCGCTCTTAACTGGAAAGCATTGCATGTTAATGGAACTGTGGTTGAATCAGTTCCAGAAGAAGAGTGGACCTAGATATGGTCCGTATGTGCAGGAAACACCGTCATTTTCTTCTGAAAACAGTCACATTTTCTGCTCTATTAGAGAATCTTAGAAAGCAAGAGCGTGCTTTATGCTCTAAAGCAGAGTGTGTTTCATGGAAGAGAACTGTGCTGTGTGTTTCCCTTCAGAAATGGAGTTAAATACCAGGCTCAATGTCTTCCTACAAGCAAGACATCATTTCAGGGTAACACAATCACTTTTCAGCTAAAATGAGTATAAATCATTTATGAAGATCACACGTTTCTCGCTTTTAACTGAATAGCATTGGATGTTAGATGACTTGTGGTTTGTATCAGTTTCAGAAGCAGAGTTGAACTAGCTATGGTCTGTATGTGTAGGAAACACCGTTCTTTTTTCATATTACCCTCAAGTTTCTGGCTCTATTAGAGACTCTAGAAAGCAAGAGCATCCTTCGTGCTCTAAAGCAGAGTGTGTTTCATGGATGAGATCTGTGCTGTTTGTTTCCCTTCAGAAATGGAGTTAAATCCCAGGATCTATGTCTTCCTACAAGCAAGACATCTTTTCAGGTAAACACATTCACTTTTCAGCTCAAAGGAAGCTACATCGTTCACGAAGCTCACACGTTTCTCGATCTTAATTGGAAAGCATTGCATGTTAGAGGAACTGTGGTTTGTATCAGTTTCAGAAGGAGAGTTGAACTAGTTATGGTCCTATGTGTAGTAAACGCCGTTATTTTGTTCTGACCACAGTCACGTTTCCTGCTCTATTTGAGACCCTTAGAAAGGAATAGCGTGCTTCTTGCTCTATAGGAGAGTGTGTTTCATGGATGAGAACTGTGCTTTGTGTTTCCGTTCAGAAATGGAGCTAAATCCCAGGCTCTGTGTCTTCCTACAAGCAAGACATCTTTTCAGGTAAACTCAGTCACTTTTCAACTCAAAGGAAGTTACATCATTCAGGAAGCTCACACGTTTCTCGCTCTAAACCGGAAAGCATTGCATGTTAGAGGATTTGTGGTTTTTATCTGTTTCAGAAGGAGAGTTGACCTAGATATGGTCCGTATGTGTAGGAAACACCGTTCTTTTGTTCAGAGTGCCCTCAATTTCTGGCCCTATTAGAGACTCTAGAAAGAAAGAGCATGCTTCTTGTTCTAAAGCAGAGTGGGTTTCATGGATGAGAACTGTGCTGTGTGTTTCCCTTCAGAAATGGAGCTAAATCCGAGGCTCTGTGTCTTCCTACAAGCAAGTCATCATTTCACAAAAACCCTGTCACTTTTCAGCTCAAATGAATATAAATCATTTACAATGCTCACAAGTTTCTCGCTCTTAACTGAAAAGCATTAGATGTTAGAGGAGCTGTGGTTTGTATCAGTTTCAGTAGCAGAGTTGAACTAGATATGGTCCGTGTGTGTAGGAAACCCAGTTCTTTTATTCTGAGCACACTTTCAAGTTTCTGGCTCTATTTTAGACTCTAGAAAGCAAGAGCGTGCTTCTTTCTCTAAAGCAGAGTGTGTTTCATGGATGAGAACTGTGCTGTGTGTTTCCCTTCAGAAATGGAGCTAAATCCCAGGCTCTGTGTCTTCCTACAAGTACGTCATCATTTCACGAAAACCCTTTCACTTTTCAGCTCAAATGAATATAAATCATTTACGATGCTCACAAGTTTCTCGCTCTTAACTGAAAAGCATTGGATGTTAGATGACTTGTGGTTTGTATCAGTTTCCGAAGCAGAGTTGAACTCGCTATGGTCCGTATGTGTAGGAAACACAGTTCTTTTGTTCTGAGCACACTCACGTTTCCTGTACTATTAGAGACTCTAGAAAGCAAGAGCGTGCTTCTTCCTATATGCAGAATTTTTTTCCTCGTGAGAACTGTGCTGTGTGTTTCCCTTCAGAACTGGAGTTAAATCCCAGGCTCTATCTCTTCCTACAAGCAAGACATCATTTCAGGTAAACGCAGTTTATTTTCAGCTCAAAAGAATATAAATCGTTTACGAAGCTCACACGTTACTTGCTGTTAACTGAAAAGCATTGGATGGTAGATGACTTGTGGTTTGGATCAGTTTCAGAAGCAGAGTTGAACTAGCAATGGTCCGTAAATGTAGGAAACTCCATTATTTTGTTCAGAGCACCCTCATGTTTCTGGCTCTATTAGAGACTCTAGAAAGCAAGAGCATGCTTCGTGCTCTAAAGCAGAGTGTGTTTCATGGATGAGAACTGTGCTGTGTGTTTCCCTTCAGAAATGGAGTTAAATCCCAGGCTCTGGGTCTTCTTACAAACAAGACATCTTTTCAGGTAAACTCAGTCACTTTTCAGCTCAAAGGAAGCTACATTGTTCACGAAGCTCACACGTTGCTCGCTCTTAACTGGAAAGCATTGCATGTTAATGGAACTGTTTCAGAAGAAGAGTTGACCTAGATATGGTCCATATGTGTAGGAAACGCCGTTATTTTGTTCTGACCACAGTCAGGTTTCCTGCTGTATTAGAGACTCTTAGATAGCAAGAGCGTGCTTCTTGCTCTAATGCAGAGTGTGTTTCATGGATGAGAACTGTGCTTTGTGTTTCCCTTCAGAAATGGAGTTAAATCCCAGGCTCTGTGTCTTTCTACAAGCAAGACATCATTTCAGGTAAACGCAGTCACTATTCAGCTCAAATGAGTATAAATCGTTTATGAATATCACACGGTTCTCGCTCTTAACTGAATAGCATTGGATGTTAGATGACTTGTGGTTTGAATCAGTTTCAGAAGCAGAGTTAAACTAGCTATGGTCCGTATGTGTAGGAAACACCGTTCTTTTGTTCAGAGTACCCTCATGTTTCTGGCTCTTTAGAGTCTCTAGAAAGCAAGAGCATCCTTCGTGCACTAAAGCAGAGTGTGTTTCATGGATGAGATCTGTGCTGTGTGTTTCCCTTCAGAAATGGAGTTAAATCCCAGGCTTTGTGTCTTCCTACAAGAAAGACATCTTTTCAGGTAAACACACTATACAGCTCAAAGGAATCTACATCGTTCACGAAGCTCACACGTTTCTCGATCTTAACTGGAAAGCATTGCATGTTAGAGGAACTGTGGTTTGTATCTCTTTCAGAAGGAGTGTTGACCTAGATATGGTCCGTATGTGTAGGAAACACCGTTATTTTGTTCTGACCATAGTCACGTTTCCTGTTGTATTAGAGACTCATAGAAAAAAAGAGCGTGCTTCTTGCTCTAAAGCAGAGTGTGTTCAATGGATGAGAACTGTGCTGTGTGTTTCTCTTCAAAAATGGAGATAAATTCCAGGCTCTGTGTCTTCCTACAAGCAAGACATCATTTCAGGTACATGCAGTCACTTTTCAGTTCAAATGAATATAAATCATTTACGATGCTCACGCGTTTCTTGCTCTTAACAGAAAAGCATTGGATGTTAGATGACTTGTGGTTTGTATCAGTTTCAGAAGCAGAGTTGAACTAGCAATGGTCCGTATGTGTAGGAAACACCGTTCTTTTGTTCTGAGCACACTCATGTTTCCTGCACTATTAGAGACTCTAGAAAGCAAGAGCATGCTTCTTGCTCTAAAGCAGAGTGTCTTTCATGGATGAGAACTGTGCTGTGTTTTTCCGTTCAGAAATGGAGTTAAATCCCAGGCTCTGTGTCTTCCTACAAGCAAGACATCTTTTCAGGTAAACTCAGTCACTTTTAAGCTCAAAGGAATCTACATCGTTCACGAAGCTCATATGTTTCTCGCTCTTAACTGGAAAGCATTGCATGTTAATGGAACTGTGGTTGAATCAGTTCCAGAAGAAGAGTGGACCTAGATATGGTCCGTATGTGCAGGAAACACCGTCATTTTCTTCTGAAAACAGTCTCATTTTCTGCTCTATTAGAGAATCTTAGAAAGCAAGAGCGTGCTTTATGCTCTAAAGCAGAGTGTGTTTCATGGAAGAGAACTGTGCTGTGTGTTTCCCTTCAGAAATGGAGTTAAATACCAGGCTCAATGTCTTCCTACAAGCAAGACATCATTTCAGGGTAACACAATCACTTTTCAGCTAAAATGAGTATAAATCATTTATGAAGATCACACGTTTCTCGCTTTTAACTGAATAGCATTGGATGTTAGATGACTTGTGGTTTGTATCAGGTTCAGAAGCAGAGTTGAACTAGCTATGGTCTGTATGTGTAGGAAACACCGTTCTTTTTTCATATTACCCTCAAGTTTCTGGCTCTATTAGAGACTCTAGAAAGCAAGAGAATCCTTCGTGCTCTAAAGCAGAGTGTGTTTCATGGATGAGATCTGTGCTGTTTGTTTCCCCTCAGAAATGGAGTTAAATCCCAGGATCTTGTCTTCCTACAAGCAAGACATCTTTTCAGGTAAACACATTCACTTTTCAGCTCAAAGGAAGCTACATCGTTCATGAAGCTCACACGTTTCTCGATCTTAACTGGAAAACATTGCATGTTAGAGGAACTGTGGTTTGTATCAGTTTCAGAAGGAGAGTTGAACTAGATATGGTCGTATGTGTAGTAAACGCCGTTATTTTGTTCTGACCACAGTCACGTTTCCTGCTCTATTTGAGACCCTTAGAAAGGAATAGCGTGCTTCTTGCTCTATAGGAGAGTGTGTTTCATGGATGAGAACTGTGCTTTGTGTTTCCCTTCAGAAATGGAGCTAAATCCCAGGCTCTGTGTCTTCCTACAAGCAAGACATCTTTTCAGGTAAACTCAGTCACTTTTCAACTCAAAGGAAGTTACATCATTCAGGAAGCTCACATGTTTCTTGCTCTAAACTGGAAAGCATTGCATGTTAGAGGAACTGTGGTTTTTATCTGTTTCAGAAGGAGAGTTGACCTAGATATGGTCCGTATGTGTAGGAAACACCGTTCTTTTGTTCAGAGTGCCCTCAATTTCTGGCTCTATTAGAGACTCTAGAAAGAAAGAGCATGCTTCTTGTTCTAAAGCAGAGTGGGTTTCATGGATGAGAACTGTGCTGTGTGTTTCCCTTCAGAAATGGAGCTAAATCTGAGGCTCTGTGTCTTCCTACAAGCAAGTCATCATTTCACAAAAACCCTGTCACTTTACAGCTCAAATGAATATAAATCATTTACAATGCTCACAAGTTTCTCGCTCTTAACTGAAAAGCATTGGATGTTAGAGGAGCTGTGGTTTGTATCAGTTTCAGGAGCAGAGTTGAACTAGATATGGTCCGTGTGTGTAGGAAACCCAGTTCTTTTATTCTGAGCACACTTTCAAGTTTCTGGCTCTATTTTAGACTCTAGAAAGCAAGAGCGTGCTTCTTCCTATATGCAGAATTATTTTCCTCGTGAGAACTGTGCTGTGTGTTTCCCTTCAGAACTGGAGTTAAATCCCAGGCTCTATCTCTTCCTACAAGCAAGACATCATTTCAGGTCAACGCAGTTTATTTTCAGCTCAAAAGAATATAAATCGTTTACGAAGCTCACACGTTACTTGCTGTTAACTGAAAAGCATTGGATGGTAGATGACTTGTGGTTTGGATCAGTTTCAGAAGCAGAGTTGAACTAGCAATGGTCCGTAAATGTAGGAAACTCCATTATTTTGTTCAGAGCACCCTCATGTTTCTGGCTCTATTAGAGACTCTAGAAAGCAAGAGCATGCTTCGTGCTCTAAAGCAGAGTGTGTTTCATGGATGAGAACTGTGCTGTGTGTTTCCCTTCAGAAATGGAGTTAAATCCCAGGCTCTGGGTCTTCTTACAAACAAGACATCTTTTCAGGTAAACTCAGTCACTTTTCAGCTCAAAGGAAGCTACATTGTTCACGAAGCTCACACGTTGCTCGCTCTTAACTGGAAAGCAATGCATGTTAATGGAACTGTTTCAGAAGAAGAGTTGACCTAGATATGGTCCGTATGTGTAGGAAACACCGTTATTTTGTTCTGACCACAGTCAGGTTTCCTGCTGTATTAGAGACTCTTAGATAGCAAGAGCGTGCTTCTTGCTCTAATGCAGAGTGTGTTTCATGGATGAGAACTGTGCTTTGTGTTTCCCTTCAGAAATGGAGTTAAATCCCAGGCTCTGTGTCTTTCTACAAGCAAGACATCATTTCAGGTAAACGCAGTCACTATTCAGCTCAAATGAGTATAAATCGTTTATGAATATCACACGGTTCTCGCTCTTAACTGAATAGCATTGGATGTTAGATGACTTGTGGTTTGAATCAGTTTCAGAAGCAGAGTTAAACTAGCTATGGTCCGTATGTGTAGGAAACACCGTTCTTTTGTTCAGAGTACCCTCAAGTTTCTGGCTCTTTAGAGACTCTAGAAAGCAAGAGCATCCTTCGTGCACTAAAGCAGAGTGTGTTTCATGGATGAGATCTGTGCTGTGTGTTTCCCTTCAGAAATGGAGTTAAATCCCAGGCTCTGTGTCTTCCTACAAGAAAGACATCTTTTCAGGTAAACACACTTTACAGCTCAAAGGAATCTACATCGTTCACGAAGCTCACACGTTTCTCGATCTTAACTGGAAAGCATTGCATGTTAGAGGAACTGTGGTTTGTATCAGTTTCAGAAGAAGAGTTGACCTAGATATGGTCCGTATGTGTAGGAAACACTGTTATTTTGCTCTGACCACAGTCAGGTTTCTTGCTGTGTTAGAGACACATAGAAAGCAAAAGTGTGCATCTTGCTCTAAAGTAGAATGTGTTTCAAGGTTGAGAAGTGTGCTGTGTTTTTCCCTTCAGAAATGGAGATAAATTCCTGGCCCCGTGTCTTCCTACAAGCAATAAATCATTTCAGGTAAACACAGTCACTTTTCAGCTCAAATGAATATAAATCGTTTACAAAGCTCACACGTTTCTCGCTCTTAACTGAAAAGCATTGGATGTTAGATGACTTGTAGTTTGTATCAGTTTCAGAAGCAGATTTGTACTAGCAGTGGTCCGTATGTGTAGGAAACACCGTTCTTTTGTTCTGAGTACCCTCAAGTTTCTGGCTCTTTTAGAGACCCTAGAAAGCAAGAGCATGCTTCTTGCTCTAAAGCAGAGTGTTTTTCATGGATGAGAACTGTGCTGTGTGTTTACCTTCAGAAATGGAGTTAAATCCCAAGCTCTTTGTCTTCCTACAAGCAAGACATGTTTTCAGGTAAACTAAGTCACTTCTCAGCTCTAAGGAAGCTACATCGTTCACGAAGCTCACAAGTTTCTCGCTCTTAACTTTAAAACATTGCATGTTAATGGAACTGAGCTTTATATCAGTTTCAGAATAAGAGTTGACCTAGATATGTTCCGTATGTGTAGGAAACACCGTTATTTTGTTCTGACAACAGACACGTTTCCTGCTGTATAGAGACACTTAGAAAGCAAGAGCGTGCTTATTGCTCTAAAGTAGAGTGTGTTTCATGGAGGAGAACAGTGCTGTGTGTTTCCCTTTAGAAATGGAGTTAAATTCCAGGCTCCGTGTCTTCCTTCAAACAAGACATCATTTCAGGTATACGCACTCACTTTTCAGCTAAAATGTATATAAATTGTTTACGAAGATCACACGTTTCTCACTCTTAACTGAAAAGCATTGGATGTTAGATGACTTGTGGTTTGTATCAGTTTCAGAAGCAGAGTTAAACTAGCAGTGTTCCGTATGTGTAGGAAACACCGTTCTTTTTTTCTGAGCACACTCATATTTCCTGCTCTATTAGAGACTCTAGAATGCAAGAGCGTGCTTCTTCCTAAACGCAGAGGTGTTTCATCGTCAGAAATGTGCTGTGTGTTTCCCTTCAGAAATGGAGTTAAAACACTGGCTCTCTGTCTTCCTACAAGCAAGACATCTTTTCAAGTAAACTCAGTCACTTTTCAACTCAAAGAAAGCTACATCGTTCACGAAGCTCATATGTTTCTCGCTCTTAACTGGAAAGCATTGCATGTTAGAGGAACTGTGGTTTGTATCAGTTTCAGAAGAAGAATTGACCGAGATATGGTCCGTACATGTAGGAAACACCGATTTTGTTCTGACCACAATCACGTTTCCTGCTGAGTTAGAGACTCTTAGAAAGCAAGAGCGTGCTTCTTGCTCTAAAGCAGTGTGTGTTTCATGGAAGAGAACTGTGATGTGTGTTTCCCTTCAGAAATGGAGTTAAAACACAGGCTCTCTGTCTTCCTACAAGCAAGACATCTTTTCAAGTAAACTCAGTCACTTTTCATCTCAAAGGAAGCTACATCGTTCACGAAGCTCACACGTTTCTCACTCTTAACTGAAAAGCATTGGATGTTAGATGACTTGTGGTTTGTATCAGTTTCAGAAGCAGAGTTAAACTAGCAGTGGTCCGTATATTAGGAAACACGGTTCTTTTGTTCTGTCCACAGTCACGTTTCCTGCTCTATTAGAGACTCTAGAAAGCAAGAGCGTGCTTCTTCCTAATTGCAGAGTGTGTTTCATCGTGAGAAATGTGCTGTGTGTTTCCCTTCAGAAATGGAGTTAAATCACATGCTCTTTATCTTCCTACAAGCAAGAATTTTTTCACGTAAACTCAGTCACCTTTCAGCTCAAACAAAGCTACATCGTTCACGAAACTCACACATTTCTCGCTCTTTACTGGAAAGCATTGCATGTTAGAGGAACTGTGGTTTGTATCAGTTTCAGAAGAAGAGTTCACCTAGATATGGTCCGTAAAGTAGGAAACACCGTTATTTTGTTCTGATCACAGTCACGTTTCCTGCTGTATTACAGACTCTTGGAAAGCAATAGCGTGCTTCTTGCTCTAAAGCAGAGTGTGTTTCATGGATGAGAACTGTGCTGTGTGTTACCCTTCAGAAATGGAGTTAAATCTCAGGCTCTGTTTCTTCCTACAAGCAAGACATCTTTTTGGGTAAACTCAGTCACTTTTCAGCTCAAAGAAAGCTACATCGTTCACGAAGCTCATATGTTTCTCGCTCTTAACTGGAAAGCATTGCATGTTAGAGGAACTGTGGTTTGTATCAGTTTCAGAAGAAGAGTTGACCTAGATATGGTCCGTACATGTAGGAAACACCGATTTTGTTCTGACCACAGTCACGTTTCCTGCTGAGTTAGAGACTCTTAGAAAGCAAGAGCGTGCTTCTTGCTCTAAAGCAGTGTGTGTTTCATGGAAGAGAACTGTGCTGTGTGTTTCCCTTCAGAAATGGAGTTAAATTCCAGGCTCCGTGTCTTCCTACAAGCAAGACTTCATTTCAGGTAAACACAGTCACTTTTCAGCTTAAATGAATATAAATCGTTTACGAAGATCACACGTTTCTCACTCTTAACTGAAATGCATTGGATGTTAGATAACTTGTGATTTGTATCAGTTTCAGAAGCAGAGTTGAACTAGCAGTGGTCCGTATGTGTAGGAAACACCGTTCTTTTGTTCTGAGCACACTCAAGTTTCCTGCTCTATTAGAGACTCTAGAAAGCAAGAGCGTGCTTCTCCTTAACGCAGAGTGTGTTTCATTGTGAGAAATGTGGTGTGTGTTTCCCTTCAGAAATGGAGTTAAATCAAAGGCTCTGTATCTTTCTACAAGCAAGACTTCGTTTCACGTAAACTCAGTCACCTTTCAGCTCAAACAAAGCTACATCGTTCACGAAGCTCACACGTTTCTCGCTCTTAACTAGAAAGCATTGCATGTTAGAGGACCTGTGGTTTGTATCAGTTTCAGAAGCAGAGTTGAACTAGCAATGGTCAGTATGTGTAGCAAACAACTTTCTTTTGTTCTGAGGTCACTAACGTTTCCTGCTCTATTAGAGACTCTAGAAAGCAAGAGTATGCTTCGTGCTCTAAAGCAGAGTGTGTTTCATGGATGAGAACTGTGCTGTGTGTTTCCCTTCAGAAATGGAGTTAAATCCCAGGCTCTGTGTCTTCCTACAAGCAAGACATCTTTTCGGGTAAACTCAGTCACTTTTCAGCTCAAAGGAAGCTACATCTTTCACGAAGCTCACAGGTTTCTCGCTCTTAACTGGAAAGCATTGCATGTTAATGGAACTGTGGTTTCTATCAGTTTCAGAAGAATAGTTGACCTAGATATGATCCGTATGTGTAGGAAACACCGTTATTTTGTTCTGACCACAGTCACGTGTCCTGCTGTATTAGAGACACTTGGAAAGCAAGAGTGTGCTTCTAGCTCTAAAGTAGAGTGTGTTTCATGTATGAGAACTGTGCTGTGTGTTTACCTTCAGAATTGGAGTTAAATTCCAGGCCCCGTGTCTTCCTACAAGCAAGAAATCATTTCAGGTAAACGCAGTCACTTTGCAGCTCAATGGAAGCTACATCGTTCACGAAGCTCACACGTTTCTCGCTCTTAACAGGAAAGCATTGAATTTTAGAGGAACAGTTATTTGTATCAGTTTCAGAAGAAGCGTTGACCTAGATATGGTCTGTACGTGTAGGAAACACCGTTATATTGTTCTGACCACAGTCACGTTTCCTGCTCTATTAGAGATTCTTAGAAAGCAAGAGTGTGCTTCTTCCTAAACGCAGAGTTTTTTCATCGTGAGTAATGTGCTGTGTGTTTCCCTTCAGAAATGGAGTTAAATCAAAGGCTCTGTATCTTCCTACAAGCAAGACTTCGTTTCATGTAAACTCAGTCACCTTTCAGCTCATACAAAGCTACATCGTTCACGAAGCTCACACGTTTCTCGCTCTTAACTGGAAAGCATTGAATGTTAGAGGAACTTTTGTTTGTATCAGTTTCAGAAGAACAGTTGACCTAGATATGGTCTGTACAGCAGGAACCACCGTTATTTTGTTCTGACCACAGTCACGTTTCCTGCTGTATTAGAGACTATTGGAAAGCAAGAGCATGCTTCTTGCTCTGAAGCAGAGTGTGTGTCATATATGAGAACTGTGCTGTGTGTTTCCCCTCAGAAATGGAGTTAAATCGCAGGCTCTGTGTCTTCCTACAAGGAAGACATCTTTTCAGGTAAACTCAGTCACTTTTCAGCTCAAAGGAAGCTACATCGTTCACGAAGCTCACACGTTTCTCGCTCTTAACTTGAGAGCATTGCATGTTAATGGAACTGTGGTTTGTATCAGTTTCAGAAGAAGAGTTGACCTAGATATGGTCCGTATGTGTAGGAAACACTGTTATTTTGCTCTGACCACAGTCAGGTTTCTTGCTGTGTTAGAGACACATAGAAAGCAAAAGTGTGCATCTTGCTCTAAAGTAGAATGTGTTTCAAGGTTGAGAAGTGTGCTGTGTTTTTCCCTTCAGAAATGGAGATAAATTCCTGGCCCCGTGTCTTCCTACAAGCAATAAATCATTTCAGGTAAACACAGTCACTTTTCAGCTCAAATGAATATAAATCGTTTACAAAGCTCACACGTTTCTCGCTCTTAACTGAAAAGCATTGGATGTTAGATGACTTGTAGTTTGTATCAGTTTCAGAAGCAGATTTGTACTAGCAGTGGTCCGTATGTGTAGGAAACACCGTTCTTTTGTTCTGAGTACCCTCAAGTTTCTGGCTCTTTTAGAGACCCTAGAAAGCAAGAGCATGCTTCTTGCTCTAAAGCAGAGTGTTTTTCATGGATGAGAACTGTGCTGTGTGTTTACCTTCAGAAATGGAGTTAAATCCCAAGCTCTTTGTCTTCCTACAAGCAAGACATGTTTTCAGGTAAACTAAGTCACTTCTCAGCTCTAAGGAAGCTACATCGTTCACGAAGCTCACAAGTTTCTCGCTCTTAACTTTAAAACATTGCATGTTAATGGAACTGAGCTTTATATCAGTTTCAGAATAAGAGTTGACCTAGATATGTTCCGTATGTGTAGGAAACACCGTTATTTTGTTCTGACAACAGACACGTTTCCTGCTGTATAGAGACACTTAGAAAGCAAGAGCGTGCTTATTGCTCTAAAGTAGAGTGTGTTTCATGGAGGAGAACAGTGCTGTGTGTTTCCCTTTAGAAATGGAGTTAAATTCCAGGCTCCGTGTCTTCCTTCAAACAAGACATCATTTCAGGTATACGCACTCACTTTTCAGCTAAAATGTATATAAATTGTTTACGAAGATCACACGTTTCTCACTCTTAACTGAAAAGCATTGGATGTTAGATGACTTGTGGTTTGTATCAGTTTCAGAAGCAGAGTTAAACTAGCAGTGTTCCGTATGTGTAGGAAACACCGTTCTTTTTTTCTGAGCACACTCATATTTCCTGCTCTATTAGAGACTCTAGAATGCAAGAGCGTGCTTCTTCCTAAACGCAGAGGTGTTTCATCGTCAGAAATGTGCTGTGTGTTTCCCTTCAGAAATGGAGTTAAAACACTGGCTCTCTGTCTTCCTACAAGCAAGACATCTTTTCAAGTAAACTCAGTCACTTTTCAACTCAAAGAAAGCTACATCGTTCACGAAGCTCATATGTTTCTCGCTCTTAACTGGAAAGCATTGCATGTTAGAGGAACTGTGGTTTGTATCAGTTTCAGAAGAAGAATTGACCGAGATATGGTCCGTACATGTAGGAAACACCGATTTTGTTCTGACCACAATCACGTTTCCTGCTGAGTTAGAGACTCTTAGAAAGCAAGAGCGTGCTTCTTGCTCTAAAGCAGTGTGTGTTTCATGGAAGAGAACTGTGATGTGTGTTTCCCTTCAGAAATGGAGTTAAAACACAGGCTCTCTGTCTTCCTACAAGCAAGACATCTTTTCAAGTAAACTCAGTCACTTTTCATCTCAAAGGAAGCTACATCGTTCACGAAGCTCACACGTTTCTCACTCTTAACTGAAAAGCATTGGATGTTAGATGACTTGTGGTTTGTATCAGTTTCAGAAGCAGAGTTAAACTAGCAGTGGTCCGTATATTAGGAAACACGGTTCTTTTGTTCTGTCCACAGTCACGTTTCCTGCTCTATTAGAGACTCTAGAAAGCAAGAGCGTGCTTCTTCCTAATTGCAGAGTGTGTTTCATCGTGAGAAATGTGCTGTGTGTTTCCCTTCAGAAATGGAGTTAAATCACATGCTCTTTATCTTCCTACAAGCAAGAATTTTTTCACGTAAACTCAGTCACCTTTCAGCTCAAACAAAGCTACATCGTTCACGAAACTCACACATTTCTCGCTCTTTACTGGAAAGCATTGCATGTTAGAGGAACTGTGGTTTGTATCAGTTTCAGAAGAAGAGTTCACCTAGATATGGTCCGTAAAGTAGGAAACACCGTTATTTTGTTCTGATCACAGTCACGTTTCCTGCTGTATTACAGACTCTTGGAAAGCAATAGCGTGCTTCTTGCTCTAAAGCAGAGTGTGTTTCATGGATGAGAACTGTGCTGTGTGTTACCCTTCAGAAATGGAGTTAAATCTCAGGCTATGTTTCTTCCTACAAGCAAGACATCTTTTTGGGTAAACTCAGTCACTTTTCAGCTCAAAGAAAGCTACATCGTTCACGAAGCTCATATGTTTCTCGCTCTTAACTGGAAAGCATTGCATGTTAGAGGAACTGTGGTTTGTATCAGTTTCAGAAGAAGAGTTGACCTAGATATGGTCCGTACATGTAGGAAACACCGATTTTGTTCTGACCACAGTCACGTTTCCTGCTGAGTTAGAGACTCTTAGAAAGCAAGAGCGTGCTTCTTGCTCTAAAGCAGTGTGTGTTTCATGGAAGAGAACTGTGCTGTGTGTTTCCCTTCAGAAATGGAGTTAAATTCCAGGCTCCGTGTCTTCCTACAAGCAAGACTTCATTTCAGGTAAACACAGTCACTTTTCAGCTTAAATGAATATAAATCGTTTACGAAGATCACACGTTTCTCACTCTTAACTGAAATGCATTGGATGTTAGATAACTTGTGATTTGTATCAGTTTCAGAAGCAGAGTTGAACTAGCAGTGGTCCGTATGTGTAGGAAACACCGTTCTTTTGTTCTGAGCACACTCAAGTTTCCTGCTCTATTAGAGACTCTAGAAAGCAAGAGCGTGCTTCTCCTTAACGCAGAGTGTGTTTCATTGTGAGAAATGTGGTGTGTGTTTCCCTTCAGAAATGGAGTTAAATCAAAGGCTCTGTATCTTTCTACAAGCAAGACTTCGTTTCACGTAAACTCAGTCACCTTTCAGCTCAAACAAAGCTACATCGTTCACGAAGCTCACACGTTTCTCGCTCTTAACTAGAAAGCATTGCATGTTAGAGGACCTGTGGTTTGTATCAGTTTCAGAAGCAGAGTTGAACTAGCAATGGTCAGTATGTGTAGCAAACAACTTTCTTTTGTTCTGAGGTCACTAACGTTTCCTGCTCTATTAGAGACTCTAGAAAGCAAGAGTATGCTTCGTGCTCTAAAGCAGAGTGTGTTTCATGGATGAGAACTGTGCTGTGTGTTTCCCTTCAGAAATGGAGTTAAATCCCAGGCTCTGTGTCTTCCTACAAGCAAGACATCTTTTCGGGTAAACTCAGTCACTTTTCAGCTCAAAGGAAGCTACATCTTTCACGAAGCTCACAGGTTTCTCGCTCTTAACTGGAAAGCATTGCATGTTAATGGAACTGTGGTTTCTATCAGTTTCAGAAGAATAGTTGACCTAGATATGATCCGTATGTGTAGGAAACACTGTTATTTTGTTCTGACCACAGTCACGTGTCCTGCTGTATTAGAGACACTTGGAAAGCAAGAGTGTGCTTCTAGCTCTAAAGTAGAGTGTGTTTCATGTATGAGAACTGTGCTGTGTGTTTACCTTCAGAATTGGAGTTAAATTCCAGGCCCCGTGTCTTCCTACAAGCAAGAAATCATTTCAGGTAAACGCAGTCACTTTGCAGCTCAATGGAAGCTACATCGTTCACGAAGCTCACACGTTTCTCGCTCTTAACAGGAAAGCATTGAATTTTAGAGGAACAGTTATTTGTATCAGTTTCAGAAGAAGCGTTGACCTAGATATGGTCTGTACGTGTAGGAAACACCGTTATATTGTTCTGACCACAGTCACGTTTCCTGCTCTATTAGAGATTCTTAGAAAGCAAGAGTGTGCTTCTTCCTAAACGCAGAGTTTTTTCATCGTGAGTAATGTGCTGTGTGTTTCCCTTCAGAAATGGAGTTAAATCAAAGGCTCTGTATCTTCCTACAAGCAAGACTTCGTTTCATGTAAACTCAGTCACCTTTCAGCTCATACAAAGCTACATCGTTCACGAAGCTCACACGTTTCTCGCTCTTAACTGGAAAGCATTGAATGTTAGAGGAACTTTTGTTTGTATCAGTTTCAGAAGAACAGTTGACCTAGATATGGTCTGTACAGCAGGAACCACCGTTATTTTGTTCTGACCACAGTCACGTTTCCTGCTGTATTAGAGACTATTGGAAAGCAAGAGCATGCTTCTTGCTCTGAAGCAGAGTGTGTGTCATATATGAGAACTGTGCTGTGTGTTTCCCCTCAGAAATGGAGTTAAATCGCAGGCTCTGTGTCTTCCTACAAGGAAGACATCTTTTCAGGTAAACTCAGTCACTTTTCAGCTCAAAGGAAGCTACATCGTTCACGAAGCTCACACGTTTCTCGCTCTTAACTTGAGAGCATTGCATGTTAATGGAACTGTGGTTTGTATCAGTTTCAGAAGAAGAGTTGACCTAGATATGGTCCGTATGTGTAGGAAACACTGTTATTTTGCTCTGACCACAGTCAGGTTTCTTGCTGTGTTAGAGACACATAGAAAGCAAAAGTGTGCATCTTGCTCTAAAGTAGAATGTGTTTCAAGGTTGAGAAGTGTGCTGTGTTTTTCCCTTCAGAAATGGAGATAAATTCCTGGCCCCGTGTCTTCCTACAAGCAATAAATCATTTCAGGTAAACACAGTCACTTTTCAGCTCAAATGAATATAAATCGTTTACAAAGCTCACACGTTTCTCGCTCTTAACTGAAAAGCATTGGATGTTAGATGACTTGTAGTTTGTATCAGTTTCAGAAGCAGATTTGTACTAGCAGTGGTCCGTATGTGTAGGAAACACCGTTCTTTTGTTCTGAGTACCCTCAAGTTTCTGGCTCTTTTAGAGACCCTAGAAAGCAAGAGCATGCTTCTTGCTCTAAAGCAGAGTGTTTTTCATGGATGAGAACTGTGCTGTGTGTTTACCTTCAGAAATGGAGTTAAATCCCAAGCTCTTTGTCTTCCTACAAGCAAGACATGTTTTCAGGTAAACTAAGTCACTTCTCAGCTCTAAGGAAGCTACATCGTTCACGAAGCTCACAAGTTTCTCGCTCTTAACTTTAAAACATTGCATGTTAATGGAACTGAGCTTTATATCAGTTTCAGAATAAGAGTTGACCTAGATATGTTCCGTATGTGTAGGAAACACCGTTATTTTGTTCTGACAACAGACACGTTTCCTGCTGTATAGAGACACTTAGAAAGCAAGAGCGTGCTTATTGCTCTAAAGTAGAGTGTGTTTCATGGAGGAGAACAGTGCTGTGTGTTTCCCTTTAGAAATGGAGTTAAATTCCAGGCTCCGTGTCTTCCTTCAAACAAGACATCATTTCAGGTATACGCACTCACTTTTCAGCTAAAATGTATATAAATTGTTTACGAAGATCACACGTTTCTCACTCTTAACTGAAAAGCATTGGATGTTAGATGACTTGTGGTTTGTATCAGTTTCAGAAGCAGAGTTAAACTAGCAGTGTTCCGTATGTGTAGGAAACACCGTTCTTTTTTTCTGAGCACACTCATATTTCCTGCTCTATTAGAGACTCTAGAATGCAAGAGCGTGCTTCTTCCTAAACGCAGAGGTGTTTCATCGTCAGAAATGTGCTGTGTGTTTCCCTTCAGAAATGGAGTTAAAACACTGGCTCTCTGTCTTCCTACAAGCAAGACATCTTTTCAAGTAAACTCAGTCACTTTTCAACTCAAAGAAAGCTACATCGTTCACGAAGCTCATATGTTTCTCGCTCTTAACTGGAAAGCATTGCATGTTAGAGGAACTGTGGTTTGTATCAGTTTCAGAAGAAGAATTGACCGAGATATGGTCCGTACATGTAGGAAACAACGATTTTGTTCTGACCACAATCACGTTTCCTGCTGAGTTAGAGACTCTTAGAAAGCAAGAGCGTGCTTCTTGCTCTAAAGCAGTGTGTGTTTCATGGAAGAGAACTGTGATGTGTGTTTCCCTTCAGAAATGGAGTTAAATTCCAGGCTCCGTGTCTTCCTACAAGCAAGACTTCATTTCAGGTAAACACAGTCACTTTTCAGCTTAAATGAATATAAATCGTTTACGAAGATCACACGTTTCTCACTCTTAACTGAAAAGCATTGGATGTTAGATAACTTGTGATTTGTATCAGTTTCAGAAGCAGAGTTGAACTAGCAGTGGTCCGTATGTGTAGGAAACACCGTTCTTTTGTTCTGAGCACACTCAAGTTTCCTGCTCTATTAGAGACTCTAGAAAGCAAGAGCGTGCTTCTCCTTAACGCAGAGTGTGTTTCATTGTGAGAAATGTGGTGTGTGTTTCCCTTCAGAAATGGAGTTAAATCAAAGGCTCTGTATCTTTCTACAAGCAAGACTTCGTTTCACGTAAACTCAGTCACCTTTCAGCTCAAACAAAGCTACATCGTTCACGAAGCTCACACGTTTCTCGCTCTTAACTAGAAAGCATTGCATGTTAGAGGACCTGTGGTTTGTATCAGTTTCAGAAGCAGAGTTGAACTAGCAATGGTCAGTATGTGTAGCAAACAACTTTCTTTTGTTCTGAGGTCACTAACGTTTCCTGCTCTATTAGAGACTCTAGAAAGCAAGAGTATGCTTCGTGCTCTAAAGCAGAGTGTGTTTCATGGATGAGAACTGTGCTGTGTGTTTCCCTTCAGAAATGGAGTTAAATCCCAGGCTCTGTGTCTTCCTACAAGCAAGACATCTTTTCGGGTAAACTCAGTCACTTTTCAGCTCAAAGGAAGCTACATCTTTCACGAAGCTCACAGGTTTCTCGCTCTTAACTGGAAAGCATTGGATGTTAGATGACTTGTGGTTTGTATCAGTTTCAGAAGCAGAGTTGAACTAGCAATGGTCCGTAAATGTAGGAAACACCGTTATTTTGTTCAGAGCACCCTCATGTTTCAGTCTCTATTAGAGACTCTAGAAAGCAAGAGCATGCTTCTTGCTCTAAAGCAGAGTGTTTTTCATGGATGAGAACTGAGCTGTATGTTTCCCTTCAGAAATGGAGTTAAATCCCAGGCTCTGTGTCTTCCTACAAGCAAGACATATTTTCAAGTAAACTCAGTCACTTTTCAGCTCAAAGTAAGCTACATCGTTCACGAAGCTCACACATTTCTCGCTCTGAACTTGAAAGCATTGCATGTTAATGGAACTGTGGTTTCTATCAGTTTCAGAAGAATAGTTGACCTAGATATGATCCGTATGTGTAGGAAACACCGTTATTTTGTTCTGACCACAGTCACGTGTCCTGCTGTATTAGAGACACTTGGAAAGCAAGAGTGTGCTTCTAGCTCCAAAGTAGAGTGTGTTTCATGTATGAGAACTGTGCTGTGTGTTTACCTTCAGAATTGGAGTTAAATTCCAGGCCCCGTGTCTTCCTACAAGCAAGAAATCATTTCAGGTAAACGCAGTCACTTTGCAGCTCAATGGAAGCTACATCGTTCACGAAGCTCACACGTTTCTTGCTCTTAACAGGAAAGCATTGAATTTTAGAGGAACAGTTATTTGTATCAGTTTCAGAGGAAGCGTTGACCTAGATATGGTCTGTACGTGTAGGAAACACCGTTATATTGTTCTGACCACAGTCACGTTTCCTGCTCTATTAGAGATTCTTAGAAAGCAAGAGTGTGCTTCTTCCTAAACGCAGAGTTTTTTCATCGTGAGTAATGTGCTGTGTGTTTCCCTTCAGAAATGGAGTTAAATCAAAGGCTCTGTATCTTCCTACAAGCAAGACTTCGTTTCATGTAAACTCAGTCACCTTTCAGCTCATACAAAGCTACATCGTTCACGAAGCTCACACGTTTCTCGCTCTTAACTGGAAAGCATTGAATGTTAGAGGAACTTTTGTTTGTATCAGTTTCAGAAGAACAGTTGACCTAGATATGGTCTGTACAGCAGGAACCACCGTTATTTTGTTCTGACCACAGTCACGTTTCCTGCTGTATTAGAGACTATTGGAAAGCAAGAGCATGCTTCTTGCTCTGAAGCAGAGTGTGTGTCATATATGAGAACTGTGCTGTGTGTTTCCCCTCAGAAATGGAGTTAAATCGCAGGCTCTGTGTCTTCCTACAAGGAAGACATCTTTTCAGGTAAACTCAGTCACTTTTCAGCTCAAAGGAAGCTACATCGTTCACGAAGCTCACACGTTTCTCGCTCTTAACTTGAGAGCATTGCATGTTAATGGAACTGTGGTTTGTATCAGTTTCAGAAGAAGAGTTGACCTAGATATGGTCCGTATGTGTAGGAAACACTGTTATTTTGCTCTGACCACAGTCAGGTTTCTTGCTGTGTTAGAGACACATAGAAAGCAAAAGTGTGCATCTTGCTCTAAAGTAGAATGTGTTTCAAGGTTGAGAAGTGTGCTGTGTTTTTCCCTTCAGAAATGGAGATAAATTCCTGGCCCCGTGTCTTCCTACAAGCAATAAATCATTTCAGGTAAACACAGTCACTTTTCAGCTCAAATGAATATAAATCGTTTACAAAGCTCACACGTTTCTCGCTCTTAACTGAAAAGCATTGGATGTTAGATGACTTGTAGTTTGTATCAGTTTCAGAAGCAGATTTGTACTAGCAGTGGTCCGTATGTGTAGGAAACACCGTTCTTTTGTTCTGAGTACCCTCAAGTTTCTGGCTCTTTTAGAGACCCTAGAAAGCAAGAGCATGCTTCTTGCTCTAAAGCAGAGTGTTTTTCATGGATGAGAACTGTGCTGTGTGTTTACCTTCAGAAATGGAGTTAAATCCCAAGCTCTTTGTCTTCCTACAAGCAAGACATGTTTTCAGGTAAACTAAGTCACTTCTCAGCTCTAAGGAAGCTACATCGTTCACGAAGCTCACAAGTTTCTCGCTCTTAACTTTAAAACATTGCATGTTAATGGAACTGAGCTTTATATCAGTTTCAGAATAAGAGTTGACCTAGATATGTTCCGTATGTGTAGGAAACACCGTTATTTTGTTCTGACAACAGACACGTTTCCTGCTGTATAGAGACACTTAGAAAGCAAGAGCGTGCTTATTGCTCTAAAGTAGAGTGTGTTTCATGGAGGAGAACAGTGCTGTGTGTTTCCCTTTAGAAATGGAGTTAAATTCCAGGCTCCGTGTCTTCCTTCAAACAAGACATCATTTCAGGTATACGCACTCACTTTTCAGCTAAAATGTATATAAATTGTTTACGAAGATCACACGTTTCTCACTCTTAACTGAAAAGCATTGGATGTTAGATGACTTGTGGTTTGTATCAGTTTCAGAAGCAGAGTTAAACTAGCAGTGTTCCGTATGTGTAGGAAACACCGTTCTTTTTTTCTGAGCACACTCATATTTCCTGCTCTATTAGAGACTCTAGAATGCAAGAGCGTGCTTCTTCCTAAACGCAGAGGTGTTTCATCGTCAGAAATGTGCTGTGTGTTTCCCTTCAGAAATGGAGTTAAAACACTGGCTCTCTGTCTTCCTACAAGCAAGACATCTTTTCAAGTAAACTCAGTCACTTTTCAACTCAAAGAAAGCTACATCGTTCACGAAGCTCATATGTTTCTCGCTCTTAACTGGAAAGCATTGCATGTTAGAGGAACTGTGGTTTGTATCAGTTTCAGAAGAAGAATTGACCGAGATATGGTCCGTACATGTAGGAAACAACGATTTTGTTCTGACCACAATCACGTTTCCTGCTGAGTTAGAGACTCTTAGAAAGCAAGAGCGTGCTTCTTGCTCTAAAGCAGTGTGTGTTTCATGGAAGAGAACTGTGATGTGTGTTTCCCTTCAGAAATGGAGTTAAATTCCAGGCTCCGTGTCTTCCTACAAGCAAGACTTCATTTCAGGTAAACACAGTCACTTTTCAGCTTAAATGAATATAAATCGTTTACGAAGATCACACGTTTCTCACTCTTAACTGAAAAGCATTGGATGTTAGATAACTTGTGATTTGTATCAGTTTCAGAAGCAGAGTTGAACTAGCAGTGGTCCGTATGTGTAGGAAACACCGTTCTTTTGTTCTGAGCACACTCAAGTTTCCTGCTCTATTAGAGACTCTAGAAAGCAAGAGCGTGCTTCTCCTTAACGCAGAGTGTGTTTCATTGTGAGAAATGTGGTGTGTGTTTCCCTTCAGAAATGGAGTTAAATCAAAGGCTCTGTATCTTTCTACAAGCAAGACTTCGTTTCACGTAAACTCAGTCACCTTTCAGCTCAAACAAAGCTACATCGTTCACGAAGCTCACACGTTTCTCGCTCTTAACTAGAAAGCATTGCATGTTAGAGGACCTGTGGTTTGTATCAGTTTCAGAAGCAGAGTTGAACTAGCAATGGTCAGTATGTGTAGCAAACAACTTTCTTTTGTTCTGAGGTCACTAACGTTTCCTGCTCTATTAGAGACTCTAGAAAGCAAGAGTATGCTTCGTGCTCTAAAGCAGAGTGTGTTTCATGGATGAGAACTGTGCTGTGTGTTTCCCTTCAGAAATGGAGTTAAATCCCAGGCTCTGTGTCTTCCTACAAGCAAGACATCTTTTCGGGTAAACTCAGTCACTTTTCAGCTCAAAGGAAGCTACATCTTTCACGAAGCTCACAGGTTTCTCGCTCTTAACTGGAAAGCATTGGATGTTAGATGACTTGTGGTTTGTATCAGTTTCAGAAGCAGAGTTGAACTAGCAATGGTCCGTAAATGTAGGAAACACCGTTATTTTGTTCAGAGCACCCTCATGTTTCAGTCTCTATTAGAGACTCTAGAAAGCAAGAGCATGCTTCTTGCTCTAAAGCAGAGTGTTTTTCATGGATGAGAACTGAGCTGTATGTTTCCCTTCAGAAATGGAGTTAAATCCCAGGCTCTGTGTCTTCCTACAAGCAAGACATATTTTCAAGTAAACTCAGTCACTTTTCAGCTCAAAGTAAGCTACATCGTTCACGAAGCTCACACATTTCTCGCTCTGAACTTGAAAGCATTGCATGTTAATGGAACTGTGGTTTCTATCAGTTTCAGAAGAATAGTTGACCTAGATATGATCCGTATGTGTAGGAAACACCGTTATTTTGTTCTGACCACAGTCACGTGTCCTGCTGTATTAGAGACACTTGGAAAGCAAGAGTGTGCTTCTAGCTCCAAAGTAGAGTGTGTTTCATGTATGAGAACTGTGCTGTGTGTTTACCTTCAGAATTGGAGTTAAATTCCAGGCCCCGTGTCTTCCTACAAGCAAGAAATCATTTCAGGTAAACGCAGTCACTTTGCAGCTCAATGGAAGCTACATCGTTCACGAAGCTCACACGTTTCTTGCTCTTAACAGGAAAGCATTGAATTTTAGAGGAACAGTTATTTGTATCAGTTTCAGAGGAAGCGTTGACCTAGATATGGTCTGTACGTGTAGGAAACACCGTTATATTGTTCTGACCACAGTCACGTTTCCTGCTCTATTAGAGATTCTTAGAAAGCAAGAGTGTGCTTCTTCCTAAACGCAGAGTTTTTTCATCGTGAGTAATGTGCTGTGTGTTTCCCTTCAGAAATGGAGTTAAATCAAAGGCTCTGTATCTTCCTACAAGCAAATCTTCGTTTCATGTAAACTCAGTCACCTTGCAGCTCATACAAAGCTACATCGTTCATGAAGCTCACACGTTTCTCGCTCTTAACTGGAAATCATTGAATGTTAGAGGAACTTTTGTTTGTATCAGTTTCAGAAGAACAGTTGACCTAGATATGGTCTGTACAGCAGGAACCACCGTTATTTTTTTCTGACCACAGTCACGTTTCCTGCTGTATTAGAGACTATTGGAAAGCAAGAGCATGCTTCTTGCTCTGAAGCAGAGTGTGTGTCATATATGAGAACTGTGCGGTGTGTTTCCCTTCAGAAATGGAGTTAAATCCCAGGCTCTCTGTCTTCCTACAAGCAAGACATGTTTTCAGGTAAACTAAGTCACTTCTCAGCTCTAAGGAAGCTACATCGTTCACGAAGCTCACAAGTTTCTCGCTCTTAACTTTAAAACATTGCATGTTAATGGAACTGAGCTTTATATCAGTTTCAGAATAAGAGTTGACCTAGATATGTTCCGTATGTGTAGGAAACACCGTTATTTTGTTCTGACAACAGACACGTTTCCTGCTGTATAGAGACACTTAGCAAGCAAGAGCGTGCTTATTGCTCTAAAGTAGAGTGTGTTTCATGGAGGAGAACTGTGCTGTGTGTTTCCCTTTAGAAATGGAGTTAAATTCCAGGCTCCGTGTCTTCCTTCAAGCAAGACATCATTTCAGGTATACGCACTCACTTTTCAGCTAAAATGTATATAAATTGTTTACGAAGATCACACGTTTCTCACTCTTAACTGAAAAGCATTGGATGTTAGATGACTTGTGGTTTGTATCAGTTTCAGAAGCAGAGTTAAACTAGCAATGTTCCGTATGTGTAGGAAACACCGTTCTTTTTTTCTGAGCACACTCATATTTCCTGCTCTATTAGAGACTCTAGAATGCAAGAGCGTGCTTCTTCCTAAACGCAGAGGTGTTTCATCGTGAGAAATGTGCTGTGTGTTTCCCTTCAGAAATGGAGTTAAAACACAGGCTCTCTGTCTTCCTACAAGCAAGACATCTTTTCAAGTAAACTCAGTCACTTTTCATCTCAAAGGAAGCTACATCGTTCACGAAGCTCACACGTTTCTCACTCTTAACTGAAAAGCATTGGATGTTAGATGACTTGTGGTTTGTATCAGTTTCAGAAGCAGAGTTAAACTAGCAGTGGTCCGTATATTAGGAAACACGGTTCTTTTGTTCTGTCCACAGTCACGTTTCCTGCTCTATTAGAGACTCTAGAAAGCAAGAGCGTGCTTCTTCCTAATTGCAGAGTGTGTTTCATCGTGAGAAATGTGCTGTGTGTTTCCCTTCAGAAATGGAGTTAAATCACATGCTCTTTATCTTCCTACAAGCAAGAATTTTTTCACGTAAACTCAGTCACCTTTCAGCTCAAACAAAGCTACATCGTTCACGAAACTCACACATTTCTCGCTCTTTACTGGAAAGCATTGCATGTTAGAGGAACTGTGGTTTGTATCAGTTTCAGAAGAAGAGTTCACCTAGATATGGTCCGTAAAGTAGGAAACACCGTTATTTTGTTCTGATCACAGTCACGTTTCCTGCTGTATTACAGACTCTTGGAAAGCAATAGCGTGCTTCTTGCTCTAAAGCAGAGTGTGTTTCATGGATGAGAACTGTGCTGTGTGTTACCCTTCAGAAATGGAGTTAAATCTCAGGCTATGTTTCTTCCTACAAGCAAGACATCTTTTTGGGTAAACTCAGTCACTTTTCAGCTCAAAGAAAGCTACATCGTTCACGAAGCTCATATGTTTCTCGCTCTTAACTGGAAAGCATTGCACGTTAGAGGAACTGTGGTTTGTATCAGTTTCAGAAGAAGAGTTGACCTAGATATGGTCCGTACATGTAGGAAACACCGATTTTGTTCTGACCACAGTCACGTTTCCTGCTGAGTTAGAGACTCTTAGAAAGCAAGAGCGTGCTTCTTGCTCTAAAGCAGTGTGTGTTTCATGGAAGAGAACTGTGCTGTGTGTTTCCCTTCAGAAATGGAGTTAAATTCCAGGCTCCGTGTCTTCCTACAAGCAAGACTTCATTTCAGGTAAACACAGTCACTTTTCAGCTTAAATGAATATAAATCGTTTACGAAGATCACACGTTTCTCACTCTTAACTGAAATGCATTGGATGTTAGATAACTTGTGATTTGTATCAGTTTCAGAAGCAGAGTTGAACTAGCAGTGGTCCGTATGTGTAGGAAACACCGTTCTTTTGTTCTGAGCACACTCAAGTTTCCTGCTCTATTAGAGACTCTAGAAAGCAAGAGCGTGCTTCTCCTTAACGCAGAGTGTGTTTCATTGTGAGAAATGTGGTGTGTGTTTCCCTTCAGAAATGGAGTTAAATCAAAGGCTCTGTATCTTTCTACAAGCAAGATTTCGTTTCACGTAAACTCAGTCACCTTTCAGCTCAAACAAAGCTACATCGTTCACGAAGCTCACACGTTTCTCGCTCTTAACTAGAAAGCATTGCATGTTAGAGGACCTGTGGTTTGTATCAGTTTCAGAAGCAGAGTTGAACTAGCAATGGTCAGTATGTGTAGCAAACAACTTTCTTTTGTTCTGAGCTCACTAACGTTTCCTGCTCTATTAGAGACTCTAGAAAGCAAGAGTATGCTTCGTGCTCTAAAGCAGAGTGTGTTTCATGGATGAGAACTGTGCTGTGTGTTTCCCTTCAGAAATGGAGTTAAATCCCAGGCTCTGTGTCTTCCTACAAGCAAGACATCTTTTCGGGTAAACTCAGTCACTTTTCAGCTCAAAGGAAGCTACATCTTTCACGAAGCTCACAGGTTTCTCGCTCTTAACTGGAAAGCATTGGATGTTAGATGACTTGTGGTTTGTATCAGTTTCAGAAGCAGAGTTGAACTAGCAATGGTCCGTAAATGTAGGAAACACCGTTATTTTGTTCAGAGCACCCTCATGTTTCAGTCTCTATTAGAGACTCTAGAAAGCAAGAGCATGCTTCTTGCTCTAAAGCAGAGTGTTTTTCATGGATGAGAACTGAGCTGTATGTTTCCCTTCAGAAATGGAGTTAAATCCCAGGCTCTGTGTCTTCCTACAAGCAAGACATATTTTCAAGTAAACTCAGTCACTTTTCAGCTCAAAGTAAGCTACATCGTTCACGAAGCTCACACGTTTCTCACTCTGAACTTGAAAGCATTGCATGTTAATGGAACTGTGGTTTCTATCAGTTTCAGAAGAATAGTTGACCTAGATATGATCCGTATGTGTAGGAAACACCGTTATTTTGTTCTGACCACAGTCACGTGTCCTGCTGTATTAGAGACACTTGGAAAGCAAGAGTGTGCTTCTAGCTCTAAAGTAGAGTGTGTTTCATGTATGAGAACTGTGCTGTGTGTTTACCTTCAGAATTGGAGTTAAATTCCAGGCCCCGTGTCTTCCTACAAGCAAGAAATCATTTCAGGTAAACGCAGTCACTTTGCAGCTCAATGGAAGCTACATCGTTCACGAAGCTCACACGTTTCTCGCTCTTAACAGGAAAGCATTGAATTTTAGAGGAACAGTTATTTGTATCAGTTTCAGAAGAAGCGTTGACCTAGATATGGTCTGTACGTGTAGGAAACACCGTTATATTGTTCTGACCACAGTCACGTTTCCTGCTCTATTAGAGATTCTTAGAAAGCAAGAGTGTGCTTCTTCCTAAACGCAGAGTTTTTTCATCGTGAGTAATGTGCTGTGTGTTTCCCTTCAGAAATGGAGTTAAATCAAAGGCTCTGTATCTTCCTACAAGCAAGACTTCGTTTCATGTAAACTCAGTCACCTTTCAGCTCATACAAAGCTACATCGTTCACGAAGCTCACACGTTTCTCGCTCTTAACTGGAAAGCATTGAATGTTAGAGGAACTTTTGTTTGTATCAGTTTCAGAAGAACAGTTGACCTAGATATGGTCTGTACAGCAGGAACCACCGTTATTTTGTTCTGACCACAGTCACGTTTCCTGCTGTATTAGAGACTATTGGAAAGCAAGAGCATGCTTCTTGCTCTGAAGCAGAGTGTGTGTCATATATGAGAACTGTGCTGTGTGTTTCCCCTCAGAAATGGAGTTAAATCGCAGGCTCTGTGTCTTCCTACAAGGAAGACATCTTTTCAGGTAAACTCAGTCACTTTTCAGCTCAAAGGAAGCTACATCGTTCACGAAGCTCACACGTTTCTCGCTCTTAACTTGAGAGCATTGCATGTTAATGGAACTGTGGTTTGTATCAGTTTCAGAAGAAGAGTTGACCTAGATATGGTCCGTATGTGTAGGAAACACTGTTATTTTGCTCTGACCACAGTCAGGTTTCTTGCTGTGTTAGAGACACATAGAAAGCAAGAGTGTGCATCTTGCTCTAAAGTAGAATGTGTTTCAAGGTTGAGAAGTGTGCTGTGTTTTTCCCTTCAGAAATGGAGATAAATTCCTGGCCCCGTGTCTTCCTACAAGCAATAAATCATTTCAGGTAAACACAGTCACTTTTCAGCTCAAATGAATATAAATCGTTTACAAAGCTCACACGTTTCTCGCTCTTAACTGAAAAGCATTGGATGTTAGATGACTTGTAGTTTGTATCAGTTTCAGAAGCAGATTTGTACTAGCAGTGGTCCGTATGTGTAGGAAACACCGTTCTTTTGTTCTGAGTACCCTCAAGTTTCTGGCTCTTTTAGAGACCCTAGAAAGCAAGAGCATGCTTCTTGCTCTAAAGCAGAGTGTTTTTCATGGATGAGAACTGTGCTGTGTGTTTACCTTCAGAAATGGAGTTAAATCCCAAGCTCTTTGTCTTCCTACAAGCAAGACATGTTTTCAGGTAAACTAAGTCACTTCTCAGCTCTAAGGAAGCTACATCGTTCACGAAGCTCACAAGTTTCTCGCTCTTAACTTTAAAACATTGCATGTTAATGGAACTGAGCTTTATATCAGTTTCAGAATAAGAGTTGACCTAGATATGTTCCGTATGTGTAGGAAACACCGTTATTTTGTTCTGACAACAGACACGTTTCCTGCTGTATAGAGACACTTAGCAAGCAAGAGCGTGCTTATTGCTCTAAAGTAGAGTGTGTTTCATGGAGGAGAACTGTGCTGTGTGTTTCCCTTTAGAAATGGAGTTAAATTCCAGGCTCCGTGTCTTCCTTCAAGCAAGACATCATTTCAGGTATACGCACTCACTTTTCAGCTAAAATGTATATAAATTGTTTACAAAGATCACACGTTTCTCACTCTTAACTGAAAAGCATTGGATGTTAGATGACTGGTGGTTTGTATCAGTTTCAGAAGCAGAGTTAAACTAGCAATGTTCCGTATGTGTAGGAAACACCGTTCTTTTTTTCTGAGCACACTCATATTTCCTGCTCTATTAGAGACTCTAGAATGCAAGAGCGTGCTTCTTCCTAAACGCAGAGGTGTTTCATCGTGAGAAATGTGCTGTGTGTTTCCCTTCAGAAATGGAGTTAAAACACAGGCTCTCTGTCTTCCTACAAGCAAGACATCTTTTCAAGTAAACTCAGTCACTTTTCATCTCAAAGGAAGCTACATCGTTCACGAAGCTCACACGTTTCTCACTCTTAACTGAAAAGCATTGGATGTTAGATGACTTGTGGTTTGTATCAGTTTCAGAAGCAGAGTTAAACTAGCAGTGGTCCGTATATTAGGAAACACGGTTCTTTTGTTCTGAGCACACTCAAGTTTCCTGCTCTATTAGAGACTCTAGAAAGCAAGAGCGTGCTTCTCCTTAACGCAGAGTGTGTTTCATTGTGAGAAATGTGGTGTGTGTTTCCCTTCAGAAATGGAGTTAAATCAAAGGCTCTGTATCTTTCTACAAGCAAGACTTCGTTTCACGTAAACTCAGTCACCTTTCAGCTCAAACAAAGCTACATCGTTCACGAAGCTCACACGTTTCTCGCTCTTAACTAGAAAGCATTGCATGTTAGAGGACCTGTGGTTTGTATCAGTTTCAGAAGCAGAGTTGAACTAGCAATGGTCAGTATGTGTAGCAAACAACTTTCTTTTGTTCTGAGCTCACTAACGTTTCCTGCTCTATTAGAGACTCTAGAAAGCAAGAGTATGCTTCGTGCTCTAAAGCAGAGTGTGTTTCATGGATGAGAACTGTGCTGTGTGTTTCCCTTCAGAAATGGAGTTAAATCCCAGGCTCTGTGTCTTCCTACAAGCAAGACATCTTTTCGGGTAAACTCAGTCACTTTTCAGCTCAAAGGAAGCTACATCTTTCACGAAGCTCACAGGTTTCTCGCTCTTAACTGGAAAGCATTGCATGTTAATGGAACTGTGGTTTCTATCAGTTTCAGAAGAATAGTTGACCTAGATATGATCCGTATGTGTAGGAAACACCGTTATTTTGTTCTGACCACAGTCACGTGTCCTGCTGTATTAGAGACACTTGGAAAGCAAGAGTGTGCTTCTAGCTCTAAAGTAGAGTGTGTTTCATGTATGAGAACTGTGCTGTGTGTTTACCTTCAGAATTGGAGTTAAATTCCAGGCCCCGTGTCTTCCTACAAGCAAGAAATCATTTCAGGTAAACGCAGTCACTTTGCAGCTCAATGGAAGCTACATCGTTCACGAAGCTCACACGTTTCTCGCTCTTAACAGGAAAGCATTGAATTTTAGAGGAACAGTTATTTGTATCAGTTTCAGAAGAAGCGTTGACCTAGATATGGTCTGTACGTGTAGGAAACACCGTTATATTGTTCTGACCACAGTCACGTTTCCTGCTCTATTAGAGATTCTTAGAAAGCAAGAGTGTGCTTCTTCCTAAACGCAGAGTTTTTTCATCGTGAGTAATGTGCTGTGTGTTTCCCTTCAGAAATGGAGTTAAATCAAAGGCTCTGTATCTTCCTACAAGCAAGACTTCGTTTCATGTAAACTCAGTCACCTTTCAGCTCATACAAAGCTACATCGTTCACGAAGCTCACACGTTTCTCGCTCTTAACTGGAAAGAATTGAATGTTAGAGGAACTTTTGTTTGTATCAGTTTCAGAAGAACAGTTGACCTAGATATGGTCTGTACAGCAGGAACCACCGTTATTTTGTTCTGACCACAGTCACGTTTCCTGCTGTATTAGAGACTATTGGAAAGCAAGAGCATGCTTCTTGCTCTGAAGCAGAGTGTGTGTCATATATGAGAACTGTGCTGTGTGTTTCCCCTCAGAAATGGAGTTAAATCGCAGGCTCTGTGTCTTCCTACAAGGAAGACATCTTTTCAGGTAAACTCAGTCACTTTTCAGCTCAAAGGAAGCTACATCGTTCACGAAGCTCACACGTTTCTCGCTCTTAACTTGAGAGCATTGCATGTTAATGGAACTGTGGTTTGTATCAGTTTCAGAAGAAGAGTTGACCTAGATATGGTCCGTATGTGTAGGAAACACTGTTATTTTGCTCTGACCACAGTCAGGTTTCTTGCTGTGTTAGAGACACATAGAAAGCAAAAGTGTGCATCTTGCTCTAAAGTAGAATGTGTTTCAAGGTTGAGAAGTGTGCTGTGTTTTTCCCTTCAGAAATGGAGATAAATTCCTGGCCCCGTGTCTTCCTACAAGCAATAAATCATTTCAGGTAAACACAGTCACTTTTCAGCTCAAATGAATATAAATCGTTTACAAAGCTCACACGTTTCTCGCTCTTAACTGAAAAGCATTGGATGTTAGATGACTTGTAGTTTGTATCAGTTTCAGAAGCAGATTTGTACTAGCAGTGGTCCGTATGTGTAGGAAACACCGTTCTTTTGTTCTGAGTACCCTCAAGTTTCTGGCTCTTTTAGAGACCCTAGAAAGCAAGAGCATGCTTCTTGCTCTAAAGCAGAGTGTTTTTCATGGATGAGAACTGTGCTGTGTGTTTACCTTCAGAAATGGAGTTAAATCCCAAGCTCTTTGTCTTCCTACAAGCAAGACATGTTTTCAGGTAAACTAAGTCACTTCTCAGCTCTAAGGAAGCTACATCGTTCACGAAGCTCACAAGTTTCTCGCTCTTAACTTTAAAACATTGCATGTTAATGGAACTGAGCTTTATATCAGTTTCAGAATAAGAGTTGACCTAGATATGTTCCGTATGTGTAGGAAACACCGTTATTTTGTTCTGACAACAGACACGTTTCCTGCTGTATAGAGACACTTAGCAAGCAAGAGCGTGCTTATTGCTCTAAAGTAGAGTGTGTTTCATGGAGGAGAACTGTGCTGTGTGTTTCCCTTTAGAAATGGAGTTAAATTCCAGGCTCCGTGTCTTCCTTCAAGCAAGACATCATTTCAGGTATACGCACTCACTTTTCAGCTAAAATGTATATAAATTGTTTACAAAGATCACACGTTTCTCACTCTTAACTGAAAAGCATTGGATGTTAGATGACTGGTGGTTTGTATCAGTTTCAGAAGCAGAGTTAAACTAGCAATGTTCCGTATGTGTAGGAAACACCGTTCTTTTTTTTCTGAGCACACTCATATTTCCTGCTCTATTAGAGACTCTAGAATGCAAGAGCGTGCTTCTTCCTAAACGCAGAGGTGTTTCATCGTGAGAAATGTGCTGTGTGTTTCCCTTCAGAAATGGAGTTAAAACACAGGCTCTCTGTCTTCCTACAAGCAAGACATCTTTTCAAGTAAACTCAGTCACTTTTCATCTCAAAGGAAGCTACATCGTTCACGAAGCTCACACGTTTCTCACTCTTAACTGAAAAGCATTGGATGTTAGATGACTTGTGGTTTGTATCAGTTTCAGAAGCAGAGTTAAACTAGCAGTGGTCCGTATATTAGGAAACACGGTTCTTTTGTTCTGAGCACACTCAAGTTTCCTGCTCTATTAGAGACTCTAGAAAGCAAGAGCGTGCTTCTCCTTAACGCAGAGTGTGTTTCATTGTGAGAAATGTGGTGTGTGTTTCCCTTCAGAAATGGAGTTAAATCAAAGGCTCTGTATCTTTCTACAAGCAAGACTTCGTTTCACGTAAACTCAGTCACCTTTCAGCTCAAACAAAGCTACATCGTTCACGAAGCTCACACGTTTCTCGCTCTTAACTAGAAAGCATTGCATGTTAGAGGACCTGTGGTTTGTATCAGTTTCAGAAGCAGAGTTGAACTAGCAATGGTCAGTATGTGTAGCAAACAACTTTCTTTTGTTCTGAGGTCACTAACGTTTCCTGCTCTATTAGAGACTCTAGAAAGCAAGAGTATGCTTCGTGCTCTAAAGCAGAGTGTGTTTCATGGATGAGAACTGTGCTGTGTGTTTCCCTTCAGAAATGGAGTTAAATCCCAGGCTCTGTGTCTTCCTACAAGCAAGACATCTTTTCGGGTAAACTCAGTCACTTTTCAGCTCAAAGGAAGCTACATCTTTCACGAAGCTCACAGGTTTCTCGCTCTTAACTGGAAAGCATTGCATGTTAATGGAACTGTGGTTTCTATCAGTTTCAGAAGAATAGTTGACCTAGATATGATCCGTATGTGTAGGAAACACCGTTATTTTGTTCTGACCACAGTCACGTGTCCTGCTGTATTAGAGACACTTGGAAAGCAAGAGTGTGCTTCTAGCTCTAAAGTAGAGTGTGTTTCATGTATGAGAACTGTGCTGTGTGTTTACCTTCAGAATTGGAGTTAAATTCCAGGCCCCGTGTCTTCCTACAAGCAAGAAATCATTTCAGGTAAACGCAGTCACTTTGCAGCTCAATGGAAGCTACATCGTTCACGAAGCTCACACGTTTCTCGCTCTTAACAGGAAAGCATTGAATTTTAGAGGAACAGTTATTTGTATCAGTTTCAGAAGAAGCGTTGACCTAGATATGGTCTGTACGTGTAGGAAACACCGTTATATTGTTCTGACCACAGTCACGTTTCCTGCTCTATTAGAGATTCTTAGAAAGCAAGAGTGTGCTTCTTCCTAAACGCAGAGTTTTTTCATCGTGAGTAATGTGCTGTGTGTTTCCCTTCAGAAATGGAGTTAAATCAAAGGCTCTGTATCTTCCTACAAGCAAGACTTCGTTTCATGTAAACTCAGTCACCTTTCAGCTCATACAAAGCTACATCGTTCACGAAGCTCACACGTTTCTCGCTCTTAACTGGAAAGCATTGAATGTTAGAGGAACTTTTGTTTGTATCAGTTTCAGAAGAACAGTTGACCTAGATATGGTCTGTACAGCAGGAACCACCGTTATTTTGTTCTGACCACAGTCACGTTTCCTGCTGTATTAGAGACTATTGGAAAGCAAGAGCATGCTTCTTGCTCTGAAGCAGAGTGTGTGTCATATATGAGAACTGTGCTGTGTGTTTCCCCTCAGAAATGGAGTTAAATCGCAGGCTCTGTGTCTTCCTACAAGGAAGACATCTTTTCAGGTAAACTCAGTCACTTTTCAGCTCAAAGGAAGCTACATCGTTCACGAAGCTCACACGTTTCTCGCTCTTAACTTGAGAGCATTGCATGTTAATGGAACTGTGGTTTGTATCAGTTTCAGAAGAAGAGTTGACCTAGATATGGTCCGTATGTGTAGGAAACACTGTTATTTTGCTCTGACCACAGTCAGGTTTCTTGCTGTGTTAGAGACACATAGAAAGCAAAAGTGTGCATCTTGCTCTAAAGTAGAATGTGTTTCAAGGTTGAGAAGTGTGCTGTGTTTTTCCCTTCAGAAATGGAGATAAATTCCTGGCCCCGTGTCTTCCTACAAGCAATAAATCATTTCAGGTAAACACAGTCACTTTTCAGCTCAAATGAATATAAATCGTTTACAAAGCTCACACGTTTCTCGCTCTTAACTGAAAAGCATTGGATGTTAGATGACTTGTAGTTTGTATCAGTTTCAGAAGCAGATTTGTACTAGCAGTGGTCCGTATGTGTAGGAAACACCGTTCTTTTGTTCTGAGTACCCTCAAGTTTCTGGCTCTTTTAGAGACCCTAGAAAGCAAGAGCATGCTTCTTGCTCTAAAGCAGAGTGTTTTTCATGGATGAGAACTGTGCTGTGTGTTTACCTTCAGAAATGGAGTTAAATCCCAAGCTCTTTGTCTTCCTACAAGCAAGACATGTTTTCAGGTAAACTAAGTCACTTCTCAGCTCTAAGGAAGCTACATCGTTCACGAAGCTCACAAGTTTCTCGCTCTTAACTTTAAAACATTGCATGTTAATGGAACTGAGCTTTATATCAGTTTCAGAATAAGAGTTGACCTAGATATGTTCCGTATGTGTAGGAAACACCGTTATTTTGTTCTGACAACAGACACGTTTCCTGCTGTATAGAGACACTTAGAAAGCAAGAGCGTGCTTATTGCTCTAAAGTAGAGTGTGTTTCATGGAGGAGAACAGTGCTGTGTGTTTCCCTTTAGAAATGGAGTTAAATTCCAGGCTCCGTGTCTTCCTTCAAACAAGACATCATTTCAGGTATACGCACTCACTTTTCAGCTAAAATGTATATAAATTGTTTACGAAGATCACACGTTTCTCACTCTTAACTGAAAAGCATTGGATGTTAGATGACTTGTGGTTTGTATCAGTTTCAGAAGCAGAGTTAAACTAGCAGTGTTCCGTATGTGTAGGAAACACCGTTCTTTTTTTCTGAGCACACTCATATTTCCTGCTCTATTAGAGACTCTAGAATGCAAGAGCGTGCTTCTTCCTAAACGCAGAGGTGTTTCATCGTCAGAAATGTGCTGTGTGTTTCCCTTCAGAAATGGAGTTAAAACACTGGCTCTCTGTCTTCCTACAAGCAAGACATCTTTTCAAGTAAACTCAGTCACTTTTCAACTCAAAGAAAGCTACATCGTTCACGAAGCTCATATGTTTCTCGCTCTTAACTGGAAAGCATTGCATGTTAGAGGAACTGTGGTTTGTATCAGTTTCAGAAGAAGAATTGACCGAGATATGGTCCGTACATGTAGGAAACACCGATTTTGTTCTGACCACAATCACGTTTCCTGCTGAGTTAGAGACTCTTAGAAAGCAAGAGCGTGCTTCTTGCTCTAAAGCAGTGTGTGTTTCATGGAAGAGAACTGTGATGTGTGTTTCCCTTCAGAAATGGAGTTAAATTCCAGGCTCCGTGTCTTCCTACAAGCAAGACTTCATTTCAGGTAAACACAGTCACTTTTCAGCTTAAATGAATATAAATCGTTTACGAAGATCACACGTTTCTCACTCTTAACTGAAAAGCATTGGATGTTAGATAACTTGTGATTTGTATCAGTTTCAGAAGCAGAGTTGAACTAGCAGTGGTCCGTATGTGTAGGAAACACCGTTCTTTTGTTCTGAGCACACTCAAGTTTCCTGCTCTATTAGAGACTCTAGAAAGCAAGAGCGTGCTTCTCCTTAACGCAGAGTGTGTTTCATTGTGAGAAATGTGGTGTGTGTTTCCCTTCAGAAATGGAGTTAAATCAAAGGCTCTGTATCTTTCTACAAGCAAGACTTCGTTTCACGTAAACTCAGTCACCTTTCAGCTCAAACAAAGCTACATCGTTCACGAAGCTCACACGTTTCTCGCTCTTAACTAGAAAGCATTGCATGTTAGAGGACCTGTGGTTTGTATCAGTTTCAGAAGCAGAGTTGAACTAGCAATGGTCAGTATGTGTAGCAAACAACTTTCTTTTGTTCTGAGGTCACTAACGTTTCCTGCTCTATTAGAGACTCTAGAAAGCAAGAGTATGCTTCGTGCTCTAAAGCAGAGTGTGTTTCATGGATGAGAACTGTGCTGTGTGTTTCCCTTCAGAAATGGAGTTAAATCCCAGGCTCTGTGTCTTCCTACAAGCAAGACATCTTTTCGGGTAAACTCAGTCACTTTTCAGCTCAAAGGAAGCTACATCTTTCACGAAGCTCACAGGTTTCTCGCTCTTAACTGGAAAGCATTGGATGTTAGATGACTTGTGGTTTGTATCAGTTTCAGAAGCAGAGTTGAACTAGCAATGGTCCGTAAATGTAGGAAACACCGTTATTTTGTTCAGAGCACCCTCATGTTTCAGTCTCTATTAGAGACTCTAGAAAGCAAGAGCATGCTTCTTGCTCTAAAGCAGAGTGTTTTTCATGGATGAGAACTGAGCTGTATGTTTCCCTTCAGAAATGGAGTTAAATCCCAGGCTCTGTGTCTTCCTACAAGCAAGACATATTTTCAAGTAAACTCAGTCACTTTTCAGCTCAAAGTAAGCTACATCGTTCACGAAGCTCACACATTTCTCGCTCTGAACTTGAAAGCATTGCATGTTAATGGAACTGTGGTTTCTATCAGTTTCAGAAGAATAGTTGACCTAGATATGATCCGTATGTGTAGGAAACACCGTTATTTTGTTCTGACCACAGTCACGTGTCCTGCTGTATTAGAGACACTTGGAAAGCAAGAGTGTGCTTCTAGCTCCAAAGTAGAGTGTGTTTCATGTATGAGAACTGTGCTGTGTGTTTACCTTCAGAATTGGAGTTAAATTCCAGGCCCCGTGTCTTCCTACAAGCAAGAAATCATTTCAGGTAAACGCAGTCACTTTGCAGCTCAATGGAAGCTACATCGTTCACGAAGCTCACACGTTTCTTGCTCTTAACAGGAAAGCATTGAATTTTAGAGGAACAGTTATTTGTATCAGTTTCAGAGGAAGCGTTGACCTAGATATGGTCTGTACGTGTAGGAAACACCGTTATATTGTTCTGACCACAGTCACGTTTCCTGCTCTATTAGAGATTCTTAGAAAGCAAGAGTGTGCTTCTTCCTAAACGCAGAGTTTTTTCATCGTGAGTAATGTGCTGTGTGTTTCCCTTCAGAAATGGAGTTAAATCAAAGGCTCTGTATCTTCCTACAAGCAAATCTTCGTTTCATGTAAACTCAGTCACCTTGCAGCTCATACAAAGCTACATCGTTCATGAAGCTCACACGTTTCTCGCTCTTAACTGGAAATCATTGAATGTTAGAGGAACTTTTGTTTGTATCAGTTTCAGAAGAACAGTTGACCTAGATATGGTCTGTACAGCAGGAACCACCGTTATTTTTTTCTGACCACAGTCACGTTTCCTGCTGTATTAGAGACTATTGGAAAGCAAGAGCATGCTTCTTGCTCTGAAGCAGAGTGTGTGTCATATATGAGAACTGTGCGGTGTGTTTCCCTTCAGAAATGGAGTTAAATCCCAGGCTCTCTGTCTTCCTACAAGCAAGACATGTTTTCAGGTAAACTAAGTCACTTCTATGCTCTAAGGAAGCTACATCGACACGAAGCTCACAAGTTTCTCACTCTTAACTGGAAAGCATTGCATGTTAGAGGAACTGTGGTTTGTATCAGTTTCAGAAGAAGAGTTGACCTAGATATGGTCCGTATGTGTAGGAAACACCATTATTTTGTTCTGACCACAGTCACGTTTCCTGCTCTATTTGAGACTCTTAGAAAGCAAGAGCGTGCTTCTTGCTCTAAAGCAGAGTGTGTTTCATGGATGAGAACTGTGCTGTGTGTTTCCCCTCAGAAATGGAGTTAAATCCCAGGCTCTGAGTCTTCCTACAAGGAAGATATCTTTTCAGGTACACTCAGTCACTTTTCACCTCAAAGGAAGCTACATCGTTCACGAAGCTCACACGTTTCTCCCTCTTAACTTGAAAGCATTGCATGTTAATGGACCTGTGGTTTGTATCAGTTTCAGAAGAAGATGTGACCTAGATATGGTCCGTATTTGTAGGAAACACCATTATTTTGTTCTACCACAGTTACGTTTCCTGCTCTATTTGAGAAACATAGAAAGCAAGAGCGTGCTTCTTGCTCTAAAGTAGAGTGTGTTCCATGGATGAGAACTCTGCTGTGTTTTTCCCTTCAGAAATGGAGATAAATTCCAGGCCCTGTGTCTTCCTACAAGCAAGAAATCATTTCAGGTAAACACAGTCACTTTTCAGCTCAAATGAATATAAATCGTTTACGAAGCTCACACTTTTCTCGCTCTAAACTGAAAAGCATTGGATGTTAGATGACTTGTGGTTTGTATCACTTTCAAAAGCAGAGTTGAACTAGCAGTGGTCCGTATGTGTAGGAAACACCATTTTTTTGTTCTGAGCAAACTCAAGTTTCCTGCTCTATTAGAGACTCTAGAAAGCAAGAGCATGCTTCTTCCTAAACGCGGAGAGTGTTTCATCGTGAGAAATGTGCTGTGTGTTTCCCTTCAGAAATGGAGTTAATTCCCAGGCTCTGTGTCTTCCTACAAGGAAGACATCTTTTCAGGTAAACTCAGTTACGATTCACCTCAAAGGAAGCTATATCATTCACGAAGCTCACACGTTTCTCGCTCTTAACTGGAAAGTATTGCATGTTAGACGAACTATGGTTTGTATCACATTCAGAAGAAGAGTAGACCGAGATATGGTCCGTATGTGTAGGAAACACCGTTATTTTGTTCTGACCACAGTCACGTTTCCTGCTGTATTAGAGACACATAGAAAGCAAGAGCATGCTTCTTGCTCTAAAGCAGAGTGTGTTTCATGGATGAGAACTTTGCTGTGTGTTTCACTTCAGAAATGGACTTAAATCCCAGGCTCTGTGTCTTCCTACAAGCAAGACATGTTTTCGGGTAAACTACGTCACTTTTCAGCTCAAAGGAAGCTACATCGTTCACGAAGTCACACGTTTCTCGCTCTTAAATGGAAAGCATTGGATGTTACATGACTTTTGGTTTGTATCAGTTTCAGAAGTAGAGTTGAACTAGCTATGGTCCGTATGTGTAGGAAACACCGCTGTTTTGTTCTGAGCTCACTCACGTTCCTGCTCTATTAGAGACTCTCTAAGCAAGAGCATGCTTTGTGCTCTAAATCAGAGTGTGTTTCATGGATGAGAACTGTGCTGTGTGTTTCCCTTCAGAAATGGAGTTGAATTCCAGGCTCCGTGTCTTCCTACAAGCAAGACATCTTTTCAGGTAAACGCAGTCACTTTTCAGCTTAAATGAATATAAATCGTTTACGAAGATCACATGTTTCTCACTCTTAACTGAAAAGCATTGGATGTTAGATGGCTTGTGGTTTGTATCAGATTCAGAAGCAGAGTTGAACTAGCAGTGGTCCGGATGTGTAGGAAACACAGTTCTTTTGTTCTGAGCACACTCATGTTTCCTGCTCTATTAGAGTCTCTATAAAGAAAGAGCGTGCTTCATCCTAGATGCAGAGTGTGTTTCATCGTGAGAAATGTGCTGATTGTTTCCCTTCAGAAATGGAGTTAAATCACAGGCTCTGTATGTTCCTACAAGCAAGATTTCGTTTCACGTAAACTCAGTCATCTTTCAGTTCAAACAAAGCTACATCATTCACGAACCTCACACGTTTCTTGCTCTTAACTGTAAAGCATTGGATGATAGAGGTCCTATGGCTTGTATCAGTTTCAGAAGCAGCGTTGAACTAGCAATGGTCGGTATGTACAGGAAACAACGTTCTTTTGTTCTGAGCACACTCATGTTTCCTGCTCTTTTAGAGATTCTAGAAAGCAAGAGCATGCTTCGTGCTTTAAAGCAGAGTGTGTTTCATGGATGAGAACTGTGCTGTGTGTTTCCCTTCAGAAATGGAGTTAAATCACAGGCTCTGTATCTTCCTACAAGCAAGACATCTTTTTGGATAAACTCAGTCACTTTTCAGCTCAAAGGAAGCTACATCATTCACGAAGCTCACACGTTTCTCGCTCTTAACTGGAAAGCATTGCATTTTAGAGGAACTGTGGTTTGTATCAGTTTCAGAAGAAGAGTTGACCTAGATATGGTTCGTACGTGTAGGAAACACCATTATTTTGTTCTGACCACAGTCACATTTCCTGCTGTATTAGAAACTCTTAGAAAGCAAGAGCGTGCTTCTTGCTCTAAAGCAGTGTGTGTTTCATGGATGAGAACTGTGCTGTGTGTTTCCCTTCAGAAATGGAGTTAAATTCCAGGCTCTGTGTCTTCCTACAAGCAAGACATCATTTCAGGTAAACGCAGTCACTTTTCAGCTCAAATGAATATAAATCATTTAGGAAAATCACATGTTTCTCACTCTTAACTGAAAAGCATTGGATGTTAGATGACTTGTGGTTTGTATCAGATTCAGAAGCAGAGTTGAACTAGCAGTGGTCCGGATGTGTAGGAAACACCGTTCTTTGGTTCTGAGCACACTCATGTTTCCTGCTCTATTAGAGAGTCTAGAAAGCAAGAGCGTGCTTCTTCCTAAACACAGAGTGTGTTTTGTTGTGAGAAATGTGCTGTTTGTTTCCCTTCAGAAATGGTGTTAAATCACAGGCTCTGTATCTTCCTACAAGCAAGACTTCGTTTCACGTGAACTCAGTCATCTTTCAGCTCAAACAATGCTACATCGTTCACCAAGCTCACACGTTTCTTGCTCTTAATTGTAAAGAATTGGATGTTAGAGGACCTGTGGTTTGTCTCAGTTTCAGAAGCAGAGTTGAACTAGCAATGATCCATATGTGTAGGAAACTCCATTCTTTTGTTCTGAGTACCCTCAATTTTCTGGCTCTATTAGAGACTCTGGAAAGCAAGAGCATGCTTCTTGCTCTAAAGCAGAGTGTGTTTCATGGATTACTACTGTGCTTTGTGTTTCACTTCATAAATGGAGTTAAATTCGAGGCTCCATGTCCTCCTACAAGCAAGACATCATTTCAGGTAAACGCAGTCTCTCTTCAGCTCAAATGAATATAAATCATTTACAAAGCTCACAAGTTACTTGCTCTTAATTGAAAAGCATTGTATGTTAGATGACTTGTGGTTTGTATCAGTTTCAGAAGCAGAGTTGACCTAGCAATGGTCCCTAAATGTAGGAAACACCGTTATTTTGTTCTGACCACTGTCACGTTTCCTCCTGTATTAGAGACTCTTAGAAAGCAAGTGCGTGCTTCTTGCTCTAAAGCAGAGTGTGTTTCATCGATGAGGACTGTGCCTGTGTTTCCCTTTAGAAATGGAGTAAATCCCAGGCTCTGTGTCTTCCTACAAGCAAGACATATTTTCAAGTAAACTCAGTCACTTTGCAGTTCAAAGGAAGCTATATCGTTCACAAAGCTCACAGGTTTCTCGCTCTTAATTTTAAAGCATTGCATATTAATGAAACTGTGGTTTGAATCAGTTTCAGAAGAAGAGTTGACCTAGATGTGGTCCATATGTGTAGGAAACACCGTTATTTTGTTCTGACCACAGTCACGTTTCCTGCTGCATTAGAGACCCTTAGAAAGCAAGAGTGTGCTTCCTGCTCTAAAGTAGAGAGTGTGTCATGGATGAAAACTGTGCTGTTTGGTTCCCTTCAGAAATGGAGTTAAATTCAATGCCCTGTATCTTCCTACAAGCAAGAAATCATTTCAGGTATACACAGTCACTTTTCACCACGAATGAATATAAATCGTTCACGAAGCTCAAACGTTTCTCGCTCTTAACTTGAAAGCATTGCATGTTAATGGATCTGTGGTTTGTATCAGTTTCAGAAGAAGAGTTGACCTAGATATGGTCCGTATGTGTAGGAAACCCCGTTATTTTGTTCTGACCACAGTTACGTTTCCTGCTCTATTTGAGATACATAGAAAGCAAGAGCGTGCTTCTTGCTCTAAAGTAGAGTGTGTTCCATGGATGAGAACTCTGCTGTGTTTTTACCTTCAGAAATGGAGATAAATTCCAGGCCCCGTGTCTTCCTACAAGCAAGAAATCATTTCAGGTAAACACAGTCACTTTTCAGCTCAAATGAATATAAATCGTTTACGAAGCTCACACTTTTCTCGCTCTTAACTGTAAAGCATTGGATGTTAGAGGAACTGTGGTTTGTATCAGTTTCAGAAGCAGAGTTGACGTAGATATGGTCCGTATGTGTAGGAAACACCCTTCTTTTGGTCTGAGCACACTCATGTTTCCTGCTCTTTTAGAGACTCTAGAAAGAAAGAGCATGCTTCTTGCTCTGAAGCAGAGTGTTTTTCATGGATGAGAACTGTGCTGTGTGTTTCCCTTCAGAAATTGCGTTAAATCCCAGGCTCCGTGTCTTCCTACAAGCACGACATCTTTTCAATGAAACTCAGTGACTTTTCAGCTCAAAGGGAGCTACATCGTTCACGAAGCTCACACGTTTCTCGCTCTTAACTTGAGAGCATTGCATGTTAATGGAACTGTGGTTTGTATCAGTTTCAGAAGAAGAGTTGACCTAGATATGGTCCGTATGTGTAGGAAACACCGTTATTTTGTTCTGACAACAGACGCGTTTCCTGCTGTATTAGAGACACTTAGAAAGCAAGAGCGTGCTTATTGCTCTAAAGTAGAGTGTGTTTCATGGAGGAGAACTGTGCTGTGTGTTTCCCATCAGAAATGGAGTTAAATTCCAGGCTCCGTGTCTTCCTTCAAGCAAGACATCATTTCAGGTATATGCACTCACTTTTCAGCTAAAATGAATATAAATTGTTTACGAAGATCACACGATTCTCACTCTTAACTGAAAAGCATTGGATGTTAGATGACTTGTGGTTTGTATCAGTTTCAGAAGCAGAGTTAAACTAGCAGTGGTCCGTATGTGTAGGAAACACCGTTCTTTTTTTCTGAGCACACTCATATTTCCTGCTCTATTAGAGACTCTAGAATGCAAGAGCGTGCTTCTTCCTAAACGCAGAGCTGTTTCATCGTGAGAAATGTGCTGTGTGTTTCCCTTCAGAAATGGAGTTAAATCACAGCCTCTCTGTCTTCCTACAAGCAAGACATCTTTTCAAGTAAACTCAGTCACTTTTCAGCTCAAAGGAAGCTACATATTTCACGAAGCTCACACGTTTCTCACTCTTAACTGAAAAGCATTGGATGTTAGATTACTTGGGGTTTGTATCAGTTTCAGAAGCAGAGTTAAACTATCCATGGTCCGTATGTGTAGGAAACACCCTTCATTTGTTCTGAGCACACTCCAGTTTCCTGCTCTATTAGAGACTCTAGAAAGCAAGAGCATGCTTCTTAACAATCGCAGAGTGTGTTTCATCGTGAGAAATATGCTGTGTGTTTCCCTTCAGAAATGGAGTTAAATCACATGCTCTTTATCTTCCTACAAACAAGAATTTTTTCACGTAAACTCAGTCACCTTTCAGCTCAAACAAAGCTACATCGTTCACGAAGCTCACACATTTCTCGCTCTTAACTGGAAAGCATTGCATGTTAGAGGAACTGTGGTTTGTATCAGTTTCAGAAGAATAGTTGACCTAGATATGGTGCATAAAGTAGGAAACACCGTTATTTTGTTCTGATCACAGTCACGTTTCCTGCTGTATTAGAGACTCTTGGAAAGCAAGAGCGTGCTTCTTGCTCTAAAGCAGAGTGTGTTTCATGGATGAGAACTGTGCTGTGTTTTACCCTTCAGAAATGGAGTTAAATCTCAGGCTCTGTGTCTTCCTACAAGCAAGACATCTTTTTGGGTAAACTCAGTCACTTTTCAGCTCATAGGAAGCTACAACCTTCACGAAGCTCACATGTTTCTCGCTCTTAACTGGAAAGCATTGCATGTTAGAGGAACTGTGGTTTGTATCAGTTTCAGAAGAAGAGTTGACCTAGATATGGTCCGTACATGTAGGAAACACCGATTTTGTTTTGACCACAGTCACGTTTCCTGCTGAGTTAGAGACTCTTAGAAAGCAAGAGCGTGCTTCTTCCTCTAAAGCAGTGTGTGTTTCATGGAAGAGAACTGTGCTGTGTGTTTCCCTTCAGAAATGGAGTTAAATTCCAGGCTCCGTGTCTTCCTACAAGCAAGACTTCATTTCAGGTAAACACAGTCACTTTTCAGCTTAAATGAATATAAATCGTTTACGAAGATCACATGTTTCTTGCTCTTTACTGTAAAGCATTGGATGTTAGAGGAACTGTGGTTTGTATCAGTTTCAGAAGCAGAGTTTGCCTAGATATGGTCCGTATGTATAGGAAACACCGTTCTTTTGTTCTGAGCACACTCATGTTTCCTGCTCTTTTAGAGACTCTATAAAGCAAGAGTATGCTTCTTGCTCTGACGCAGGGTGTTTTTCATGGATGAGAACTGTGCTGTGTGTTTTCCTTCAGAAATTGAGTTAAATCCCAGGCTCCATGTCTTCCTACAAGCACAACATCTTTTCAATTAAACTCAGTGACTTTTCAGCTCAAAGGGAGCTACATCGTTCACGAAACTCACACGTTTCTCGCTCTTAACTTGAAAGCATTGCATGTTAATGGAACTGTGGTTTGTATCAGTTTCAGAAGAAGAGATGACCTAGATATAACCCGTATGTGTAGTAAACACCGTTATTTGTTCTGACCACAGTCACGTTTCCTGCTATATTAGAGACACTTAGAAAGCAAGAGCTTGCTTCTTGCTCTAAAGTAGTGTGTGTTTCATGTATGAGAACTGTGCTGTGTGTTTCCCTTCAGAAATGGAGTAAAATTCCAGGCCTCGTATCTTCCTACAAGCAAGAAATCATTTCAGGTAAATGCAGACACTTTTCAGCTCAAAGGAAGCTACATCGTTCACGAAGCTCACACGTTTCTCGCTGTAAACTGCAGAGCATTGCATGTTAGAGGAACTGTGGTTTGTATCCCATTCAGAAGAAGAGTAGACCTAGATATGGTCGGTATGAGTAGGAAACACCGTTATTTTGTTCTGACCGCAGTCATGTTTCCTGCTGTATTAGAGACATATAGAAAGCAAGAGGATGCTACTTGCTCTAAAGCAGAGTGTGTTTCATGGATGAGAACTGTGCTGTGTGTTTCTTTTCAGAAATGGAGTTAAATCACAGGCTCTGTGTCTTCCTACAAGCAAGAAATCATTACAGGTAAACGCAGTCACTTTTAAGCTCAAATGAATATAAATCGTTTAAGAAGCTCACACGTTTCTCGCTCTTTACTGAAAAGCATTGGATATAGATGACTTGTGGTTTGTATCAGTTTCAGAAGCAGAGTTTAACTAGCTATGGTCCGTATGTTTAGGAAACACCGTTCTTTTGTTCTGAGCTCACTCACGTTTCCTGCTCTATTAGAGCCTCTAGAAAGCAAGAGCGTTCTTCTTGCTCTAAAGCGGAGTGTGTTTCATGGATGAGAACTGTGCTGTCTGTTTCCCTTCAGAAATTGAGTTAAATCCCAGGCTCTGTGTCTTCCTACAAGCAAGACATCATTTCAGGTAAACTGAGTCACTTTTCAGCTCAAATGAATATAAATCGTTTACGAGCTCACATGTTTCTCGCTCTTAACTGAAAAGCATTCTATGTTAGATGACTTGTGGTTTGTATCAGTTTCAGAAGCAGAGTTGAACTAGCTATGGTCCGTATGTGTAGGAAACACCGTTTCTTTTTTTTCTGAGCTCACTCATATTCCTGCTTTATTAGAGACTCTAGAAAGCAAGAGCATGCTTCGTGCTCTAAAGCAGAGTGTGTTTCCTGGATGAGAATGTGCTGTGTGTTTCACTTCAGTAATGTAGTTAAATCCCAGGGTCTGTATCGTCCTACAAGGAAGACATCTTTTCAGGTAAACTCATTCACTTTTCAGCTCAAAGGAAGCTACATCATTCACGAAGCTCACACGTTTCTCGCTCTTAACTGGAAAGCATTGCATGTTAGAGGAACTGTGGTTTGTATCAGTTTCAGAAGAAGAGTAGACCTAGATATGGTCCATACGTGTAGGAACCACCATTATTTTGTTCTGACCGCACTCACGTTTCCTGCTGTATTATAGAATCTTAGAAAGCAAGAGCGTGCTTCTTTCTCTAAAGCAGGGTGTGTTTCATGGATGAGAACTGTGCTTGTGTTTCCCTTCAGAATTGGAGTTAAATTCCAGGCTCCGTGTCTTCCTACAAGCAAGACATCATTTCAGGTAAACGAAGTCACTTTTCAGCTTAAATGAATATAAATCATTTACGAAGATCACACGTTTCTCACTCTTAACTGAAAAGCATTGGATGTTAGATGACTTGTGGTTTGTATCAGTTTCAGAAGCAGAGTTGCACTAGCAGTGGTCCATATGTGTAGGAAACACCGTTCTTTTGGTTTGAGCGCACTCAAGTTTCCTGCTCTATTAGAGACTCTAGAAAGCAAGAGCGTGCTTCTTCCAAAAAGCAGAGTGTGTTTCATCATGAGAAATGTGCTGTGTGTTTCCCTTCAGAAATGTAGTTAAATCACAGGCTCTGTATCTTTCTACAAGCAAGACTTTGTTTCATGTAAACTCAGTCATCTTTCAGCTCAAACAAAGCTACATCGTTCACGAAGCTCACACGTTTCTCGGTCTTAACTGGAAAGCATTGCATGTTAGAGGAACTGTGGTTTGTATCAGTTTCAGAAGAAGAGTTGACCTAGATATGGTCCGTATGTGTAGGAAACACCATTATTTTGTTCTGACCACAGTCACGTTTCCTGCTCTATTTGACACTCTTAGAAAGCTAGAGCGTGCTTCTTGCTCTAAAGCAGAGTGTGTTTCATGGATGAGAACTGTGCTGTTTGTTTCCGTTCATACATGGAGTTTAAATTCCAGGTGTGTCTTCCTACAAGGAAGACATCATTTCAGTTAAATGCAGTCACTTTTCAGCTAAAATGAATTAAATCGTTTACGAAGCTCACACGTTTCTCGCTCTTAAATGAAAAGCATTGGATGTTAGATGACTTGTGCTTTGTATCAGTTTCAGAAGCAGAGTTGAACGAGCAATGGTCTGTAAGTGCAGGAACCACCATTCTTCGTTCTGAGTACACTCAAGTTTCTGGCACATTTAGAGACTCTAGAAAGCAAGGGCATGCTTCTTGCTCTAAAGCAGAGTGTTTTTCATGGATGAGAACTGTGCTGTGTGTTACCCTTCAGAAATGGAGTTAAATCCCAGGCTCTGTGTCTTCCTACAAGCAAGATATCTTTTCAGGTAAACTCTGTCACTTTTCAGCTCAAAGGAAATACATCGTTCACGAAGATCACACGTTTCTCGCTCTTAACTTGAAAGCATTGCATGTTAATGTAACTGTGCTTTGTATCAGTTTCAGAAGAAGAGTTGATCTAGATATGGTCCGTATGTGTAGGAAACACAGTTATTTTGTTCTGACCACACTCACGTTTCCTGTTGTATTAGAGACACTTAGAAAGCAAGAGCGTGCTTCTTGCTCTAAAGTAGAGTGTGTTTCATGGATGAGAACTGTGCTGTGTGTTTTCCTTCAGAAATGGAGATAAATACCGGGCCCCGTATCTTCCTACAAGCAAGAAATCATTTCAGGTAAACGAAGTCACTTTTAAGCTCAAATGAATATAAATCATTTAAGAAGCTCACACGTTTCTCACTATTAACTGAAAAGCATTGGATTTTAGATGGCTTGTGGTTTGTATCAGTTTCAGAAGCAGAGTTGAACTAGCTATGGTCCGTATGTGTAGGAAACACCGTTCTTTTGTTCTGAGCACACTCAAGTTTCCTGCTCTATTAGAGACTCTAGAAAGCAAGAGCATGCTTCGTGCTCTAAAGCAGAGTGTGTTTCATGGATGAGAACTGTGCTGTGTGTTTCCCTTCAGATATGGAATTAAATCCCAGGCTCTGTATCTTCCTACAAGCAAGACTTCTTTTTGGGTAAACTCAGTCACTATTCAGCTCAAAGGAAGCTACATCGTTCACAAAGCTCACATGTTTCTCGCTCTTAACTTGAAAGCATTGCATGTTAGAGGAACTGTGGTTTGTATCAGTTTCAGAAGAAGAGTAGACCTAGATATGGTCCGTATGTGTAGGAAACACCGTTATTTTGTTCTGACCACAGTCACGTTTCCTGCTGTATTAGAGACACATAGAAAGAAAGAGCATGCTTCTTGCTCTAAAGCAGAGTGTGTTTTCCAGGATGAGAACTGTGCTGTATGTTTCCCTTCATAAATGGAGTTAAATTCCATGTGTGTCTTCCTACAAGGAAGACATCATTTCAGTTAAATGCAGTCACTTTTCAGCTCAAATGTATAGAAATCGTTTACGAAGCTTACACGTTTCTTGCTCTTAACTGTAAAGCATTGGATATTGGAGGTCCTGTGGTTTGTATCAGTTTCAGAAGCAGAGTTGAACTAGTAATGGTCCATATGTGTAGGAAACACCGTTCTTTTGTTCTGAGCACACTCAAGTTTCCTGCTCTATTAGAGACTCTAGAAAGCAAGAGCGTGCTTCTTCCTAAACGCATAGTGTGTTTCGTTGTGAGAAATGTGCTGTGTGTTTCCCTTCAGAAATGGAGCTAAATCACAGGCTCTGTATCTTCCTACAATCCAGCCTTCGTTTCACGTAAACTCAGTCACTTTTCAGCTCAAACAAAGCTACATTGTTCTCGAGGCTCACACGTTTCTTGCTCTTAACTGTAAAGCATTGGATGTTAGAGGACCTGTGGTTTGTATCAGTTTCAGGAGCCGAGTTGAACTAGCAATGGTCCGTATGAGCAGGAAACACCGATCTTTTGTTCTGAATACCCTCAAAATTTTGGTTTTTTAGAGACTCTGGAAAGCAAGAGCATGCTTCTTGCTCTAAAGCAGAGTGTGTTTCATGGATGAGTACTGTGCTTTGTGTTTCCCTTCATAAATGGAGTTAAATTCGAGGCTCCATGTATTCCTACAAGCAAGACATCATTTCAGGTAAGCGCAGTCACTTTTCAGCTCAAATGAATATAAATCATTTACAAAGCTCACAAGTTACTTGCTCTTAATTGAAAAGCATTGGATGTTAGATGACTTGTGGTTTGTATCAGTTTCAGAAGCAGAGTTGACCTTGCAATGGTCCCTAAATGTAGGAAACACCGTTATTTTGTTCTGACCACAGTCACGTTTCCTGCTGTATTAGAGACTCTTAGAAAGCAAGAGCGTGCTTCTTGCTCTAAAGCAGAGTGTGTTTCATGGATGAGGACTGTGCCTGTGTTTCCCTTCAGAAATGGAGTAAATCCCAGGCTCTGTATCTTCCTACATCCAAGACATCTTTTCAAGTAATCTCAGTAGATTTTCAGCTCAAAGGAAGCTACATTGTTCACGAAGCTCACACGTTTCTCGCTCTTAACTGGAAAGCATTGCATGTTAGAGGAACTGTGGTTTGTATCAGTTTCAGAAGAAGAGTTGACCTAGATATGGTCTGTATGTGTAGGAAACACCGTTATTTTGTTCTGAACACAGTCACGTTTCCTGCTGTATTAGAGACTCTTAGAATGCAAGAGCCTGCTTCTTGCTCTAAAGCAGTGTGTTTCATGGATGAGAACTGTGCTGTGTGTTTCCCTTCAGAAATGGAGTTAAATTACAGGCTACGTGTCTTCCTACAAGTAAGACATCATTTCAGGTAAACGTATTCACTTTTCAGCTCAAATGAATATAAATCGTTTACGAAGCTCACATGTTTCTCACTCTTAACTGAAAAGCATTGGATGTTAGATGACTTTTGGTTTGTATCAGTTTCAGAAGCAGAGTTGAACTAGCTATGGTCCGTATTTGTAGGAAACACCGCTCTTTTGTTCTGAGCTCACTCACGTTCCTGTTCTATTAGAGACTCTAGAATGCAAGAGCATGCTTTGTGCACTAAAGCACAGTGTGTTTCATAGATGAGAACTGTGCTGTGTGTTTCCCTTCAGAAATGGAGTTAAATTCCAGGCTCCGTGTCTTCCTACAAGCAAGACATCATTTGAGGTAAACACAGTCACTACTCAGCTCAAATGAATATAAATCGTTTACAAAGATCACACGTTTCTCACTCTTAACTGAAAAGCATTGGATGTTAGATGGCTTGTGGTTTTTATCAGATTCAGAAGCAGAGTTGAACTAGCAGTGGTCCGGATGTGTAGGAAACACAGTTCTTTTGTTCTGAGCACACTCATGTTTCCTGCTCTATTAGAGTCTGTATAAAGCAAGAGCGTGCTTCTTCCTAGACGCAGAGTGTGTTTCATCGTGAGAAATGTGCTGTTTGTTTCCTTTCAGAAATGGAGTTAAATCCCAGGCTCTGTGTCTTCCTACAAGGAAGACATCTTTTCAGGTACACTCAGTCACTTTTCAGCTCATACAAAGCTACATTGTTCACGAAGCTCACACGTTTCTCACTCTTAACTGGAAAGCATTGAATGTTAGAGGAACTTTTGTTTGTATCAGTTTCAGAAGAAGAGTTGACCTAGATATGGTCTGTACAGCAGGAACCACATTTATTTTGTTCTGACCACAGTCACGTTTCCTGCTGTATTAGAGACTATTGGAAAGCAAGAGCATGCTTCTTGCTCTGAAGCAGAGTGTGTTTCATGGATGAGAACTGTGCTGTGTGTTTCCCTTCAGAAATGGAGTTAAATCCCAGGCTCTGTGTCTTCCTACAACCAAGACATGTTTTCAGGTAAACTAAGTCACTTCTATGCTCTAAGGAAGGTACATCGACACGAAGCTCACAATTTTCTCACTCTTAACTGGAAAGCATTGCATGTTAGAGGAACTGTGGTTTGTATCAGTTTCAGAAGAAGAGTTGACCTAGATATGGTCCGTATGTGTAGGAAACACCATTATTTTGTTCTGACCACAGTCACGTTTCCTGCTCTATTTGACACTCTTAGAAAGCTAGAGCGTGCTTCTTGCTCTAAAGCAGAGTGTGTTTCATGGATGAAAACTGTGCTGTGTGTTTAGCCTCAGAAATGGAGTTAAATCCCAGGCTCTGTGTCTTCCTACAAGGAAGACATCTTTTCAGGTACACTCAGTCACTTTTCAGCTCAAAGGAAGCTACCTAGTTCACGAAGCTCACACGTTTCTCGCTCTTAACTTGAAAGCATTGCATGTTAATGGAACTGTGGTTTGTATCAGTTTCAGAAGAAGAGTTGACCTAGATATGATTCGTATGTGTAGGAAACACCGTTATTTTGTTCTGACCACAGTCACGTTTCCTGATGTATTTGAGAAACATAGAAAGCAAGAGCGTGCTTCTTGCTCTAAAGTATAGTGTGTTCCATGGATGAGAACTCTGCTGTGTTTTTCCCTTCAGAAATGGAGATAAATTCCAGGCCCTGTGTCTTCCTACAATCAAGAAATCATTTCAGGTAAACACAGTCACTTTTCAGCTCAAATGAATATAAATCGTTTACGAAGCTCACACGTTTCTCGCTCAAAACTGAAAAGCATTGGATGTTAGATGACTTGTGGTTTGTATCAGTTTCAGAAGCAGAGTTGAACTAGCAGTGGTCCGTATGTGTAGGAAACACCGTTTTTTTGTTCTGAGCAAACTCAAGTTTCCTGCTCTATTAGAGACTCTAGAAAGCAAGACCATGCTTCTTCCTTAACGCAGAGAGTGTTTCATCGTGAGAAATGTGCTGTGTGTTTCCCTTCAGAAATGGAGTTAAATCCCAGGCTCTGTGTCTTCCTACAAGGATGACATCTTTTCAGGTAAACTCAGTTACGATTCAACTCAAAGGAAGCTATATCATTCACGAAGCTCACACGTTTCTCGCTCTTAACTGGAAAGTATTGCATGTTAGAGGAACTGTGGTTTGTATCACATTCAGAAGAAGAGTAGACCTAGATATGGTCTGTATGTGTAGGAAACACCGCTATTTTCTTCTGACCACAGTCACGTTTCCTGCTGTATTAGAGACACATAGAAAGCAAGAGCATGCTTCTTGCTCTAAAGCAGATTGTGTTTCATGGATGAGAACTGTGCTGTTTGTTTCCCTTCAGAAATGGAGTTAAATTCCAGTTCTGTGTCTTCCTACAAGCAAGACATCATTTCAGGTAAACGCAGTCACTTTTCAGCTCAAATGAATATAAATCGTTTACAAAGCTCACATGTTTCTCGCTCTTAACTGAAAAGCATTTGATGTTAGATTACTTGTGGTTTGTATCAGTTTCAGAAGCAGAGTTGAACTAGCTATGGTCCGTATGTGTAGGAAACACAGTTCTTTTGTTCTGAGCTCACTCACGTTCCTGCTCTATTAGGGACTCTAGAAGGCAAGAGCATGCCTCCTGCTCTAAAGCAGAGTGTGTTTCATGGATGAGAACTTTGCTGTGTGTTTCCCTTCAGAAATGGAGTTAAATCCCAGGCTCTGTGTCTTCTTACAAGCAAGACATGTTTTCGGGTAAACTATGTCACTTTTCAGCTCAAAGGAAGCTACTTCGTTCACGAAGCTCACACGTTTCTCGCTCTTAACTGGAAAGCATTGCATGTTAGAGGAACTGTGGTTTGTATCAGTTTCAGAAGAAGAGTTGACCTAGATATGGTCCGTATGTGTAGGAAACACCATTATTTTGCTCTGACCACAGTCACGTTTCATGCTCTATTAGAGATTCTTAGAAAGCAAGAGCGTGCTTCTTGCTCTAAAGCAGAGTGTGTTTCATGGATGAGAACTGTGCTGTTTGTTTCCGTTCATACATGGAGTTTAAATTCCAGGTGTGTCTTCCTACAAGGAAGACATCATTTCAGTTAAATGCAGTCACTTTTCAGCTAAAATGAATTAAATCGTTTACGAAGCTCACACGTTTCTCGCTCTTAAATGAAAAGCATTGGATGTTAGATGACTTGTGCTTTGTATCAGTTTCAGAAGCAGAGTTGAAAAGCAATGGTCTGTAAGTGCAGGAACCACCGTTCTTCGTTCTGAGTACACTCAAGTTTCTGGCACATTTAGAGACTCTAGAAAGCAAGGGCATGCTTCTTGCTCTAAAGCAGAGTGTTTTTCATGGATGAGAACTGTGCTGTGTGTTACCCTTCAGAAATGGAGTTAAATCCCAGGCTCTGTGTCTTCCTACAAGCAAGATATCTTTTCAAGTAAACTCTGTCACTTTTCAGCTCAAAGGAAATACATCGTTCACGAAGATCACACGTTTCTCGCTCTTAACTTGAAAGCATTGCATGTTGATGTAACTGTGCTTTGTATCAGTTTCAGAAGAAGAGTTGATCTAGATATGGTCCGTATGTGTAGGAAACACAGTTATTTTGTTCTGACCACACTCACGTTTCCTGTTGTATTAGAGACACTTAGAAAGCAAGAGCGTGCTTCTTGCTCTAAAGTAGAGTGTGTTTCATGGATGAGAACTGTGCTGTGTGTTTTCCTTCAGAAATGGAGATAAATACCGGGCCCCGTATCTTCCTACAAGCAAGAAATCATTTCAGGTAAACGAAGTCACTTTTAAGCTCAAATGAATATAAATCATTTAAGAAGCTCACACGTTTCTCACTATTAACTGAAAAGCATTGGATTTTAGATGACTTGTGGTTTGTATCAGTTTCAGAAGCAGAGTTGAACTAGCTATGGTCCGTATGTGTAGGAAACACCGTTCTTTTGTTCTGAGCACACTCAAGTTTCCTGCTCTATTAGAGACTCTAGAAAGCAAGAGCATGCTTCGTGCTCTAAAGCAGAGTGTGTTTCATGGATGAGAACTGTGCTGTGTGTTTCCCTTCAGATATGGAATTAAATCCCAGGCTCTGAATCTTCCTACAAGCAAGACTTCTTTTTGGGTAAACTCAGTCACTATTCAGCTCAAAGGAAGCTACATCGTTCACAAAGCTCACATGTTTCTCGCTCTTAACTTGAAAGCATTGCATGTTAGAGGAACTGTGGTTTGTATCAGTTTCAGAAGAAGAGTAGACCTAGATATGGTCCGTATGTGTAGGAAACACCGTTATTTTGTTCTGACCACAGTCACGTTTCCTGCTGTATTAGAGACACATAGAAAGAAAGAGCATGCTTCTTGCTCTAAAGCAGAGTGTGTTTTCCAGGATGAGAACTGTGCTGTATGTTTCCCTTCATAAATGGAGTTAAATTCCATGTGTGTCTTCCTACAAGGAAGACATCATTTCAGTTAAATGCAGTCACTTTTCAGCTCAAATGTATAGAAATCGTTTACGAAGCTTACACGTTTCTTGCTCTTAACTGTAAAGCATTGGATATTGGAGGTCCTGTGGTTTGTATCAGTTTCAGAAGCAGAGTTGAACTAGTAATGGTCCGTATGTGTAGGAAACACCGTTCTTTTGTTCTGAGCACACTCAAGTTTCCTGCTCTATTAGAGACTCTAGAAAGCAAGAGCGTGCTTCTTCCTAAACGCATAGTGTGTTTCGTTGTGAGAAATGTGCTGTGTGTTTCCCTTCAGAAATGGAGCTAAATCACAGGCTCTGTATCTTCCTACAATCCAGCCTTCGTTTCACGTAAACTCAGTCACTTTTCAGCTCAAACAAAGCTACATTGTTCTCGAGGCTCACACGTTTCTTGCTCTTAACTGTAAAGCATTGGATGTTAGAGGACCTGTGGTTTGTATCAGTTTCAGGAGCCGAGTTGAACTAGCAATGGTCCGTATGAGCAGGAAACACCGATCTTTTGTTCTGAGTACCCTCAAAATTTTGGTTTTTTAGAGACTCTGGAAAGCAAGAGCATGCTTCTTGCTCTAAAGCAGAGTGTGTTTCATGGATGAGTACTGTGCTTTGTGTTTCCCTTCATAAATGGAGTTAAATTCGAGGCTCCATGTATTCCTACAAGCAAGACATCATTTCAGGTAAGCACAGTCACTTTTCAGCTCAAATGAATATAAATCATTTACAAAGCTCACAAGTTACTTGCTCTTAATTGAAAAGCATTGGATGTTAGATGACTTGTGGTTTGTATCAGTTTCAGAAGCAGAGTTGACCTTGCAATGGTCCCTAAATGTAGGAAACACCGTTATTTTGTTCTGACCACAGTCACGTTTCCTGCTGTATTAGAGACTCTTAGAAAGCAAGAGCGTGCTTCTTGCTCTAAAGCAGAGTGTGTTTCATGGATGAGGACTGTGCCTGTGTTTCCCTTCAGAAATGGAGTAAATCCCAGGCTCTGTGTCTTCCTACAAGCAAGACATCTTTTCAAGTAAACACAGTCAATTTTCAGCTCAAAGGAAGCTATATCGTTCACAAAGCTCACAGGTTTCTCGCCCTTAATTTTAAAGCATTGCATATTAATGAAACTGTGGTTTGAATCAGATTCAGAAGAAGAGTTGACCTAGATATGGTCCATATGTGTAGGAAACACCGTTATTTTGTTCTGAGCACAGTCACGTTTCCTGCTGCATTAGAGACCCTTAGAAAGCAAGAGCGTTCTTCTTGCTCTAAAGTAGAGTGTGTGTCATGGATGAGAACTGTGCTGTGTGGTTCCCTTCAGAAATGGAGATAAATTCAATGCCCTGTATCTTCCTACAAGCAAGAAATCATTTCAGGTAAACGCAGTCACTTTTCACCACAAATGAATATAAATCGTTTACAAAGCTCACACGTTTCTCGCTCTTAACTTGAAAGCATTGCATGTTAATGGAACTGTCGTTTGTATCAGTTTCAGAAGCAGAGTTGAACTAGCTATGGTCCATATGTGTAGGAAACGCCGTTCTTTTGTTCTGAGCTCACTCACGTTCCTGCTCTATTAGAGACTCTAGAAAGCAAGAGCATGCTTCGTGCTCTAAAGCAGAGTGTGTTTCATGGAAGAGAACTGTGCTGTGTGTTTCCCTTCAGAAATGGAGTTAAATCCCAGGCTCTGTATCTTCCTACATCCAAGACATCTTTTCAAGTAATCTCAGTAGCTTTTCAGCTCAAAGGAAGCTACATTGTTCACGAAGCTCACACGTTTCTGGCTCTTAACTGGAAAGCATTGCATGTTAGAGGAACTGTGGTCTTATCAGTTTCAGAAGAAGAGTTGACCTAGATATGGTCTGTACGTGTAGGAAACACCGTTATTTTGTTCTGAACACAGTCACGTTTCCTGCTGTATTAGAGACTCTTAGAATGCAAGAGCGTGCTTCTTGCTCTAAAGCAGTGTGTTTCATGGATGAGAACTGTGCTGTGTGTTTCCCTTCAGAAATGGAGTTAAATTACAGGCTACGTGTCTTCCTACAAGTAAGACATCATTTCAGGTAAACGTATTCACTTTTCAGCTCAAATGAATATAAATCGTTTACGAAGCTCACATGTTTCTCACTCTTAACTGAAAAGCATTGGATGTTAGATGACTTTTGGTTTGTATCAGTTTCAGAAGCAGAGTTGAACTAGCAGTGGTCCGGATGTGTAGGAAACACAGTTCTTTTGTTCTGAGCACACTCATGTTTCCTGCTCTATTAGAGTCTGTATAAAGCAAGAGCGTGCTTCTTCCTAGACGCAGAGTGTGTTTCATCGTGAGAAATGTGCTGTTTGTTTCCTTTCAGAAATGGAGTTAAATCACAGGCTCTGTATCTTCCTACAAGCAAGACTTCGTTTCACGTAAACTCAGTCATCTTTCAGTTCAAACAAAGCTACATCGTTCACGAAGCTCACACGTTTCTTGGTCTTAACTGTAAAGCATTGGATGTTAGAGGACCTATGGTTTGTATCAGTTTCAGAAGCAGAGTTGAACTAGCAATGGTCGGTAAGTACAGGAAACAACGTTCTTTTTTTCTGAGCACACTCAAGTTTCCTGCTCTTTTAGAGATTCTAGAAAGCAAGAGCATGCTTGGTGCTCTAAAGCAGAGTGTGTTTCATGGATGAGAACTGTGCTGTGTGTTTCCCTTCAGAAATGGAGTGAAATCACAGGCTCTGTATCTTCCTACAAGCAAGACATCTTTTTGGATAAACTCAGTCACTTTTCAGCTCAAAGGAAGCTACATCATTCACAAAGCTAACACGTTTCTCGCTCTTAACTGGAAAGCATTGCATGTTAGAGGAACTGTGGTTTGTATCAGTTTCAGAAGAAGAGTTGACCTAGATATGGTCCGTACGTATAGGAAACACCGTTATTTTGTTCTGACCACAGTCACGTTTCCTGCTGTATTAGAAACTCTTAGAAAGCAAGAGCGTGCTTCTTGCTCTAAAGCAGTGTGTGTTTCATGGAAGAGAACTGTGCTGTGTGTTTCCCTTCAGAAATGGAGTTAAATTCCAGGCTCCGTGTCTTCCCACAAGCAAGACATCATTTCAGGTAAACGCAGTCACTTTTCAGCTTAAATGAATATAAATCATTTAGGAAGATCAATGTTTCTCACTCTTAACTGGACAGCATTGGATGTTACATGACTTGTGGTTTGTATCAGATTCAGAAGCAGAGTTGAACTAGCAGTGATCCGGATGTGTAGGAAACACCGTTCTTTGGTTCTGAGCACACTCATGTTTCCTGCTCTATTAGAGACTCTAGAAAACAAGAGCGTGCTTCTTCCTAAACACAGAGTGTGTTTCGTTGTGAGAAATGTGCTGTGTGTTTCCCTTCAGAAATGGAGTTAAATCACAGGCTCTGTATCTTCCTACAAGCAAGACTTCATTTCACGTGAACTCAGTCATCTTTCAGCTCAAACAATGCTACATCGTTCACCAAGCTCACACGTTTCTTGCTCTTAACTGTAAAGAATTGGATGTTAGAGGACCTGTGGTTTGTCTCAGTTTCAGAAGCACAGTTGAACTAGCAATGATCCATATGTGTAGGAAACACCGTTCTTTTGTTCTGAGTACCCTCAAGTTTCTGGCTCTATTAGAGACTCTGGAAAGCAAGAGCGTGCTTCTTGCTCTAAAGCAGAGTGTGTTTCATGGATGAGGACTGTGCCTGTGTTTCCCTTCAGAAATGGAGTAAATCCCAGACTCTGTGTCTTCCTGCATACAAGGCATCTTTTCAGGTAAACTAAGTCACTTCTCTGCTCTAAGGAAGCTACATCGTTCACGAAGCTGACAAGTTTCTCACTCTTAACTGGAAAGCATTGCATGTTAGAGGAACTGTGGTTTGTATCAGTTTCAGAGGAAGAGTTGTCCTAGATATGGTCTGTATGTGTAGGAAACACTGTTCTTTTGTTCTGAGTACCCTCAAATTTTTGGTTCTTTTAGAGACTCTTGAAAGCAAGAGCATGCTTCTTGCTCTAAAGCAGAGTGTTTTTCATGGATGAGAACTGTGCTGTGTGTTTCCCTTCAGAAATGGAGTTAAATCCCAGGCTCTGTGTCTTCCTACAAGCAAGACGTCTTTTCAAGTAAACTCAGTCACTTTTCAGCTCAAAGGAAGCTACATCGTTCACGAAGCTCACAAGTTTCTCGCTCTTAACTTGAAAGCATTGCATGTTAATGGAACTGTAGTTTGTATCAGTTTCAGAAGAAGAGTAGACCTAGATATGGTCCGTATGTGTAGGAAACACTGTAATTTTGTTCTGACATCAGTCACGTTTCCTGCTGTATAAGAGAAACATAGAAAGCAAGAGCATGCTTCTTGCTCTAAAGCAGAGTGTATTTCATGGATGAGAACTGTGCTGTTTGTTTCCCTTCAGAAATGGAGTTGAATTCCAGGTCTGTGTCTTCTACAAGCAAGACATCATTTCAGGTAAATGCAGTCACTTTTCAGCTTAAATGAATGTAAATCTTTCACAAAGATCACACGTTTCTCACTCTTAACTGAAAAGCATTGGATGTTAGATGACTTGTGGTTTGTATCAGTTTCAGAAGCAGAGTTGAACTAGCTATGGTCCATATGTGTAGGAAACACCATTCTTTTGTTCTGAGCTCACTCACATTCCTGCTCTATTAGAGACTTTCGAAAGCAAGAGCATGATTCATGCTCTAAAGCAGAGTGTGTTTCATGGATCAGAACTGTGCTGTGTGTTTCCCTTCAGAAATGGAGCTAAATCCCAGGCTTTCTATGTTTCTACATGCAAGACATCTTTTTGGGTAAACGCTGTAACTTTTCAGCTCAAATGAATATAAATGGTTTACGAAGCTCACACGTTTCTCGCTCTTAACTGAAAAGCATTGGATGTTAGATGACTTGTGGTTTGTATCAGTTTCAGAAGCAGAGTTGAACTAGATATGTTCCGTATGTGTAGGAAACACCGTTATTTTGTTCTGACAACAGACACGTTTCCTGCTGTATTAGAGACACTCAGAAAGCAAGAGCGTGCTTCTTGCTCTAAAGTAGAGTGTGTTTCATGGAGGAGAACTGTGCTGTGTGTTTCCCTTCAGAAATGGAGTTAAATTTCAGGCTCCTTGTCTTCCTACAAGCAAGACATCATTTCAGGTAAACGCAGTCACTTTTCAGCTTAAATGAATATAAATCGTTTGCAAAGATCACACGTTTCTCGCTGTTAACTGAAAAACATTGGATGTTAGATTACTTGTGGTGTGTATCAGTTTCAGAAGCAGAGTTGAACTAGCTATGGTCCGTATGTGTAGGAAACTCCGTTATTTTGTTCTGAGCTCACACAAGTTTCCTGCTCTATTAGAGACTATAGAAAGCAAGAGCATGCTTCGTGCTGTAAAGCAGAGTGTGTTTCATGGATGAGAACTGTGCTCTGTGTTTCCCTTCAGAAATGGAGTTCAATCACAGGCTCTGTGTCTTCCTACAAGCAAGACTTCTTTTCGGGTTAACTCAGTCACTTTTCAGCTCAAAGGAAGCTACATCGTTCACAAAGCTCACACGTTTCTCGCTCTTAACTGGAAAGCATTGCATGTTAGAGGAATTGTGGTTTACTTCAGTTTCAGAAGAAGAGTTGACCTAGATATGGTCCGTACGTGTAGGAAACACCGTTATTTTGTTCTGACCACAGTCACGTTTCCTGCTGTATTAGAGACTCTTAGAAAGCAAGAGCGTGCTTCTTCCTCTAAAGCAGTGTGGTTTTATGGATGAGAACTGTGCTGTGTGTTTCCCTTCAGAAATGGAGTTAAATTCCAGGCTCCTTGTCTTCCTACAAGCAAGACATCATTTCAGGTAAACGCACTCACTTTTCAGCTTAAATGAATATAAATTGTTTACGAAGATCACACGTTTCTCACTCTTAACTGAAAAGCATTGGATGTTAGTTGACTTGTGGTTTTATCAGTTTCATAAGCAGAGTTAAACTAGCAGTGGTCCGTATGTGTAGGAAACACCGTTCTTTTGTTCTGAGCACACTCATATTTCCTGCTCTATTAGAGACTCCAGAATGCAAGAGCATGCTTCTTCCTAAACGCAGAGTGTGTTTCATCGTGAGAAATGTGCTGTGTGTTTCCCTTCAGAAATGGAGTTCAATCACAGGCTCTGTGTCTTCCTACAAGCAAGACATCTTTTCAAGTAAACTCAGTCACTTTTCACCTCAAAGGAAGCTACATCGTTCACGAAGCTCACACGTTTCTCCCTCTTAACTTGAAAGCATTGCATGTTAATGGAACTGTGGTTTGAATCAGTTTCAGAAGAAGAGTTGACCTAGATATGGTCCGTATGTGTAGGAAACACCGTTATTTTGTTCTGACCACAGTCACGTTTCCTGCTGTATTAGAGACACTTATAAAGCAAGAGCATGCTTCTTGTTCTAAAGTAGAGTGTGTTTCATGGATGAGAACTGTGCTGTGTGTTTCCCTTCATAAATGGAGTTAAATTCCAGGATCCGTGTCTTCCTACAAGCAAGACATCATTTCAGGAAAACGCAGTTACTTTTCAGCATAAATGAATATAAATCGTTTACAAAGATCACACGTTTCTCACTCTTAACTGAAAAGCATTGTTGTTATATGACTTGTGGTTTGTATAAGTTTCAGAAGCAGAGTTGAACTAGCAGTGGTCCGTATGTGTAGGAAACACCGTTCTTATGTTTTGAGTACCCTCAAATTTCAGGCGTTATTAGAGACTCTGGAAAGAAAGAACATGCTTGTTGCTCTAAAGCAGAGTGTGTTTCATGGATGAGTACTGTGCTTTATGTTTCCCTTCATAAATGTAGTTAAATTCCAGGCTCCATGTCTTCCTACAAGCAAGACATCATTTCAGGTAAACGCAGTCACTTTTCAGCTCAAATGAATATAAATCATTTACAAAGCTCACAAATTTCTTGCTCTTAATTGAAAAGCATTGGATGTTAGATGACTTGTGGTTTTTATCACTTTCTGAAGCAGAGTTGACCTAGATATGGTCCGTATGTGTAGGAAACACCGTTATTTGGTTCTGACCACAGACACGTTTCCTGCTGTATTAGAGACACTTAGAAAGCAAGAGCGTGCTTCGTGCTCTAAAGCAGAGTGTGGTTCATGGATGAGAACTGTGCTGTGTGTTTCCCTTCAGAAATAGAGTTAAATTCCAGGCCCCGTGTCTTCCTACAAGCAAGAAATCATTTCAGGTAAACGCACTCACTTTTCAGCTCAAATGAATATAAATCGTTTATGAAGCTCACACGTTTCTCACTGTTAACGGAAAAGCATTGGATGTTAGATGACTTGTGGTTTGTATCAGTTTCAGAAGCAGGGTTGAACTAGTAGTGGTCCGTATGTGTAGGAAACACCATTCTTTTGTTCTGAGCACACTCATGTTTCCTGGTCTATTAGAGACTCTAGAATGCAAGAGTGTGCTTTTTCCTAAACGCAGAGTGTGTTTCATCGAGAGAAATGTGCTGTGTGTTTCCCTTCAGAAATGGAGTTCAATCACAGGCTCTGTGTCTTCCTACAAGCAAGACATCTTTTCAAGTAAACTCATTCACTTTTCAGCTCAAAGGAAGCTACATCGTTCACGAAGCTCACACGTTTCTCCCTCTTAACTTGAAAGCATTGCATGTTAATGGAACTGTGGTTTGAATCAGTTTCAGAAGAAGAGTTGACCTAGATATGGTCCGTATGTGTAGGAAACACCGTTATTTTGTTCTGACCACAGTCACGTTTCCTGCTGTATTAGAGACACTTATAAAGCAAGAGCATGCTTCTTGCTCTAAAGTAGAGTGTGTTTCATGGATGAGAACTGTGCTGTGTGTTTCCATTCATAAATGGAGTTAAATTCCAGGATCCGTGTCTTCCTACAAGCAAGACATCATTTCAGGAAAACGCAGTTACTTTTCAGCATAAATGAATATAAATCATTTACGAAGATCACACGTTTCTCACTCTTAACTGAAAAGCATTGTTGTTATATGATTTGTGGTTTGTATAAGTTTCAGAAGCAGAGTTGAACTAGCAGTGGTCCGTATGTGTAGGAAACACCGTTCTTATGTTTTGAGTACCCTCAAATTTCAGGCGTTATTAGAGACTCTGGAAAGAAAGAACATGCTTCTTGCTCTAAAGCAGAGTGTGTTTCATGGATGAGTACTGTGCTTTATGTTTCCCTTCATAAATGTAGTTAAATTCCAGGCTGCGTGTCTTCCTACAAGCAAGACATCATTTCAGGTAAACGCAGTCACTTTTCAGCTCAAATGAATATAAATCATTTACAAAGCTCACAAATTTCTTGCTCTTAATTGAAAAGCATTGCATGTTAGATGACTTGTGGTTTGTATCACTTTCTGAATCAGAGTTGACCTAGATATGGTCCGTATGTGTAGGAAACACCGTTATTTGGTTCTGACCACAGACACATTTGCTGCTGTATTAGAGACACTTAGAAAGCAAGAGCGTGCTTCGTGCTCTAAAGCAGAGTGTGGTTCATGGATGAGAACTGTGCTGTGTGTTTCCCTTCAGAAATAGAGTTAAATTCCAGGCCCCGTGTCTTCCTACAAGCAAGAAATCATTTCAGGTAAACGCACTCACTTTTCAGCTCAAATGAATATAAATCGTTTATGAAGCTCACACGTTTCTCACTGTTAACGGAAAAGCATTGGATGTTAGATGACTTGTGGTTTGTATCAGTTTCAGAAGCAGGGTTGAACTAGCAGTGGTCCGTATGTGTAGGAAACACCATTCTTTTGTTCTGAGCACACTCATGTTTCCTGGTCTATTAGAGACTCTAGAATGCAAGAGCGTGCTTCTTCCTAAACGCAGAGTGTGTTTCATCGAGAGAAATGTGCTGTGTGTTTCCCTTCAGAAATGGAGTTCAATCACAGGCTCTGTGTCTTCCTACAAGCAAGACATCTTTTCAAGTAAACTCAGTCACTTTTCAGCTCAAAGGAAGCTACATCGTTCACGAAGCTCACACGTTTCTCCCTCTTAACTTGAAAGCATTGCATGTTAATGGAACTGTGGTTTGAATCAGTTCCAGAAGAAGAGTTGACCTAGATATGGTCGGTATGTGTAGGAAACACCATTATTTTGTTCTGACCATACTCACGTTTCCTGCTGTATTAGAGACACTTAGAAAGCAAGAGCATGCTTCTTGCTCTAAAGTTGAGTGTGTTTCATGGATGAGAACTATGCTGTGTGTTTCCCTTCAGAAATGGAGTTAAATTCCAGGCCCTGTGTCTTCATACAAGCAAGAAATCATTTCAGGTAAACGCGGTCATTTTTCAGCTCAAATGAATTTAAATCGTTTACGAAGCTCACACGTTTCTCGCTCTTAGCTGATAAGCATTGGATGTTAGATGACTTGTGGTTTGTATCAGTTTCAGAAGCAGAGTTGAACTAGCTATGGTCCATATGTGTAGGAAACACCGTTCTTTTGTTCTGAGCTCACTCACATTCCTGCTCTATTAGAGACTTTCGAAAGCAAGAGCATGAATCGTGCTCTAAAGCAGAGTGTGTTTCATGGATCAGAACTGTGCTGTGTGTTTCCCTTCAGAAATGGAGTTAAATCCCAGGCTTTCTATGTTCCTACAAGCAAGACATCTTCTTGGGTAAACGCTGTAACTTTTCAGCTCAAATGAATATAAATGGTTTACGAAGCTCACACGTTTCTCGCTCTTAACTGAAAAGCATTGGATGTTAGATGACTTGTGGTTTGTATCAGTTTCAGAAGCAGAGTTGAACTAGATATGTTCCGTATGTGTAGGAAACACCGTTATTTTGTTCTGACAACAGACACGTTTCCTGCTGTATTAGAGACACTTAGAAAGGAAGAGCGTGCTTCTTGCTCTAAAGTAGAGTGTGTTTCATGGAGGAGAACTGTGCTGTGTGTTGCCCTTCAGAAATGGAGTTAAATTTCAGGCTCCTTGTCTTCCTATAAGCAAGACATCATTTCAGGTAAACGCAGTCACTTTTCAGCTTAAATGAATATAAATCGTTTGCAAAGAACACACGTTTCTCGCTGTTAACTGAAAAACATTGGATGTTAGATTACTTGTGGTTTGTATCAGTTTCAGAAGCAGAATTGAACTAGCTATGGTCCGTATGTGTAGGAAACTCCGTTATTTTGTTCTGAGCTCACTCAAGTTTCCTGCTCTATTAGAGACTATAGAAAGCAAGAGCATGCTTCGTGCTGTAAAGCAGAGTGTGTTTCATGGATGAGAACTGTGCTCTGTGTTTCCCTTCAGAAATGGAGTTAAATCCCAGGCTCTGTATTTTCCTACAAGCAAGACTTCTTTTCGGGTAAACTCAGTCACTTTTCAGCTCAAAGGAAGCTACATCGTTCACAAAGCTCACACGTTTCTCGCTCTTAACTGGAAAGCATTGCATGTTAGAGGAATTGTGGTTTACTTCAGTTTCAGAACAAGAGTTGACCTAGATATGGTCCTTACATGTAGGAAACACCGTTATTTTGTTCTGACCACAGTCACGTTTCCTGCTGTATTAGAGACTCTTAGAAAGCAAGAGCGTGCTTCTTCCTCTAAAGCAGTGTGGTTTTATGGATGAGAACTGTGCTGTGTGTTTCCCTTCAGAAATGGAGTTAAATTCCAGGCTCCTTGTCTTCCTACAAGCAAGACATCATTTCAGGTAAACGCACTCACTTTTCAGCTTAAATGAATATAAATTGTTTACGAAGATCACACATTTCTCACTCTTAACTGAAAAGCATTGGATGTTAGTTGACTTGTGGTTTTATCAGTTTCAGAAGCAGAGTTAAACTAGCAGTGGTCCGTATGTGTAGGAAACACCGTTCTTTTGTTCTGAGCACACTCATATTTCCTGCTCTATTAGAGACTCCAGAATGCAAGAGCATGCTTCTTCCTAAACGCAGAGTGTGTTTCATCGTGAGAAATGTGCTTTGTGTTTCCCTTCAGAAATGGAGTTCAATCACAGGCTCTGTGTCTTCCTACAAGCAAGACATCTTTTCAAGTAAACTCAGTCACTTTTCAGCTCAAAGGAAGCTACATCGTCCACGAAACTCACACGTTTCTGCCTCTTAACTTGAAAGCATTGCATGTTATTGGAACTGTGGTTTGAATCAGTTTCAGAAGAAGAGTTGACCTAGATATGGTCCGTATGTGTAGGAAACACCATTATTTTGTTCTGACCACAGTCACGTTTCCTGCTGTATTAGAGACACTTAGAAAGCAAGAGCATGCTTCTTGCTCTAAAGTAGAGTGTGTTTCATGGATGAGAACTATGCTGTGTGTTTCCCTTCAGAAATGGAGTTAAATTCCAGGCCCTGTGTCTTCATACAAGCAAGAAATCATTTCAGGTAAACGCGGTCATTTTTCAGCTCAAATGAATTTAAATCGTTTACGAAGCTCACACGTTTCTCGCTCTTAGCTGATAAGCATTAGATGTTAGATGACTTGTGGTTTGTATCAGTTTCAGAAGCAGAGTTGAACTAGCTATGGTCCATATGTGTAGGAAACACCGTTCTTTTGTTCTGAGCTCACTCACATTCCTGCTCTATTAGAGACTTTCGAAAGCAAGAGCATGAATCGTGCTCTAAAGCAGAGTGTGTTTCATGGATCAGAACTGTGCTGTGTGTTTCCCTTCAGAAATGGAGTTAAATCCCAGGCTTTCTATGTTCCTACAAGCAAGACATCTTTTTGGGAAACGCTGTAACTTTTCAGCTCAAATTAATATAAATGGTTTACGAAGCTCACACGTTTCTCGCTCTTAACTGAAAAGCATTGGATGTTAGATGACTTGTGGTTTGTATCAGTTTCAGAAGCAGAGTTGAACTAGATATGTTCCGTATGTGTAGGAAACACCGTTATTTTGTTCTGACAACAGACATGTTTCCTGCTGTATTAGAGACACTTAGAAAGGAAAAGCGTGCTTCTTGCTCTAAAGTAGAGTGTGTTTCATGGAGGAGAACTGTGCTGTGTGTTGCCCTTCAGAAATGGAGTTAAATTTCAGGCTCCTTGTCTTCCTATAAGCAAGACATCATTTCAGGTAAACGCAGTCACTTTTCAGCTTAAATGAATATAAATCGTTTGCAAAGATCACACGTTTCTCGCTGTTAACTGAAAAACATTGGATGTTAGATTACTTGTGGTTTGTATCAGTTTCAGAAGCAGAGTTGAACTGGCTATGGTCCGTATGTGTAGGAAACTCCGTTATTTTGTTTTGTGCTCACTCAAGTTTCCTGCTCTATTAGAGACTATAGAAAGCAAGAGCATGCTTCGTGCTGTAATGCAGAGTGTTTTTCATGGATGAGAACTGTGCTCTGTGTTTCCCTTCAGAAATGGAGTTAAATCCCAGGCTCTGTGTTTTCCTACAAGCAAGACTTCTTTTCGGGTAAACTCAGTCACTTTTCAGCTCAAAGGAAGCTACATCGTTCACAAAGCTCACACGTTTCTCGCTCTTAACTGGAAAGCATTGCATGTTAGAGGAATTGTGGTTTACTTCAGTTTCAGAAGAAGAGTTGACCTAGATATGGTCCTTACATGTAGGAAACACCGTTATTTTGTTCTGACCACAGTCACGTTTCCTGCTGTATTAGAGACTCTTAGAAAGCAAGAGCGTGCTTCTTCCTCTAAAGCAGTGTGGTTTTATGGATGAGAACTGTGCTGTGTGTTTCCCTTCATAAATGGAGTTAAATTCCAGGATCCGTGTCTTCCTACAAGCAAGACATCATTTCAGGAAAACGCAGTTACTTTTCAGCTTAAATGAATATAAATCGTTTACGAAGATCACACGTTTCTCACTCTTAACTGAAAAGCATTTTTGTTATATGACTTGTGGTTTGTATAAGTTTCAGAAGCAGAGTTGAACTAGCAGTGGTCCGTATGTGTAGGAAACACCGTTCTTATGTTTTGAGTACCCTCAAATTGCAGGCGCTATAAGAGACTCTGGAAAGAAAGAACATGCTTGTTGCTCTAAAGCAGAGTGTGTTTCATGGATGAGTACTGTGCTTTATGTTTCCCTTCATAAATGTAGTTAAATTCCAGGCTCCGTGTCTTCCTACAAGCAAACATCATTTCAGGTAAACGCAGTCACTTTTCAGCTCAAATGAATATAAATCATTTACAAAGCTCACAAATTTCTGGCTCTTAATTGAAAAGCATTGGATGTTAGATGACTTGTGGTTTGTATCACTTTCCGAAGCAGAGTTGACCTAGATATGGTCCATATGTGTAGGAAACACCGTTATTTGGTTCTGACCACAGACACGTTTCCTGCTGTATTAGAGACACTTAGAAAGCAAGAGCGTGCTTCGTGCTCTAAAGCAGAGTGTGGTTCATGGATGAGAACTGTGCTGTGTGTTTCCCTTCAGAAACGGAGTTAAATGCCAGGCTCTGTGTCTTTCTTCAAGCAAGACTTCGTTTCAGGTAAACGCACTCACTTTTCAGCTCAAATGAATATAAATCGTTTATGAAGCTCACACGTTTCTCACTGTTAACGGAAAAGCATTGGATGTTAGATGACTTGTGGTTTGTATCAGTTTCAGAAGCAGGGTTGAGCTAGCAGTGGTCCGTATGTGTAGGAAACACCATTCTTTTGTTCTGAGCACACTCATGTTTCCTGGTCTATTAGAGACTCTAGAATGCAAGAGCGTGCTTCTTCCTAAAAGCAGAGTGTGTTTCATCGAGAGAAATGTGCTGTGTGTTTTCCTTCAGAAATGGAGTTCAATCACAGGCTCTGTGTCTTCCTACAAGCAAGACATCTTTTCAAGTAAACTCAGTCACTTTTCAGCTCAAAGGAAGCTACAACGTTCACGAAGCTCACACGTATCTCCCTCTTATCTTGAAAGCATTGCATGTTTATGGAACTGTGTTTTGTATCAGTTTCCGAAGAAGAGTTGACCTAGATATGGTCCGTATGTGTAGGAAACACCATTATTTTGTTCTGAACACACTCACGTTTCCTGCTGTATTAGAGACACTTAGAAAGCAAGAGCATGCTTCTTGCTCTAAAGTTGAGTGTGTTTCATGGATGAGAACTATGCTGTGTGTTTCCCTTCAGAAATGGAGTTAAATTCCAGGCCCTGTGTCTTCATACAAGGAAGAAATCATTTCAGGTAAACGCGGTCAATTTTCAGCTCAAATGAATATAAATCGTTTACGAAGCTCACACGTTTCTCGCTCTTAGCTGATAAGCATTGGATGTTAGATGACTTGTGGTTTGTATCAGTTTCAGAAGCAGAGTTCAACTAGCTATGGTCCATATGAGTAGGAAACACCGTTCTTTTGTTCTGAGCTCACTCACGTTTCCTGCTCTATTAGAGACCCTAGAAAGCAAGAGCATTCTTCGTGCTCTAAAGCAGAATGTTTTTCATGGATGAGAACTGTGCTGTATGTTTCCCTTCAGAAATGGAGTTAAATCCCAGGCTCTGTGTCTTCTTACAAGGAAGACATGTTTTCAGGTAAACTAAGTCACTTGTCAGCTCTAAGGAAGCTACATCGTTCACGAAGCTCACACATTTCTTGCTCTTAACTTGAAAGCATTGCATGTTAATGGAACTGAGCTTTCTATCAGTTTCAGAAGAGTTGACCTAGATATGGTCCGTATGTCTAGGAAACACCGTTATTTTGTTCTGACCACAGTCACGTTTCATGCTGTATTAGAGACACGTAGAAAGCAAGAGCATGCTTCTTGCTCTAAAGCAGAGTGTGTTTCGTGGATGAGAACTGTGCTGTTTTTTCCCTTCAGAAATGGAGTTAAATTCCAGTTCTGTGTCGTCCTACAAGCAAGACAAAATTACAGGTTAATGCAGTAACTTTTCAGCTCAAATGAATGTAAATCGTTTACGCAGCTCACACGTTTCTCGCTCTTAACTGCAAAGCATTGGATGTTAAATGACTTGTGGTTTGTATCAGTTTCAGAAGCAGAGTTGAACTAGCAATGGTTCGTAAGTGTAGGAAACACCGTTCTTTTGTTCTGAGTACCCTCATGTTTCTGGCTCTATTAGAGACTCTAGAAAGCAAGAGCATGCTTCTTGCTCTAAAGCAGAGTGTGTTTCATGGATGAGAACTGTGCTGTGTGTTTCACTTCAGAAATGGAGTTAAATCCCAGGCTCTGTGTCTTCCTACAAGCAAGACATCTATTCAAGAAAACTCAGTCACTTTTCAGCTCAAAGGAAGCTACATTGTTCACGAAGGTCACAAGTTTCTCGCTCTTAACTTGAAAGCATTGCATGTTAATGGAACTGTGGTTTGTATCAGTTTTAGAAGAAGAGTAGACCTAGATATGGTCCGTATGTATAGGAAACACCGTTATTTTGTTCTGACCACAGTCACGTTTCCTGTTGTATTAGAGACACTTAGAAAGCAAGAGCGTGCTTCTTGCTCTAAAGTAGAGTGTGTGTCATGGATGAGAACTGTGCTGTGTGGTTCCCTTCAGAAATGGAGTTAAATTCAATGCCCTGTATCTTCCTACAAGCAAGAAATCATTTCAGGTAAACGCAGTCACTTTTCACCACAAATGAATATAAATCGTTTACAAAGCTAACACTTTCTTGCTCTTAAATGAAAAGCATTGGATGTTACATGACTTTTGGTTTGTATCAGTTTCAGAAGCAGAGATGAACTAGCAATGATCCACATGTGTAGGAAACACCGTTCTTTTTTTCTGAGTACCCTCAAGTTTCTGGCTCTATTAGAGACTCTGGAAAGCAAGAGCATGCTTCTTGCTCTAAAGCAGAGTGTGTTTCATGGATGAGTACTGTGCTTTGTGTTTCCCTTCATAAATGGAGTTAAATTCGAGGCTCCATGTATTCCTACAAGCAAGACATCATTTCAGGTAAGCGCAGTCACTTTTCAGCTCAAATGAATATAAATCATTTACAAAGCTCACAAGTTACTTGCTCTTAATTGAAAAGCATTGGATGTTAGATGACTTGTGGTTTGTATCAGTTTCAGAAGCAGAGTTGACCTTGCAATGGTCCCTAAATGTAGGAAACACCGTTATTTTGTTCTGACCACTGTCACGTTTCCTGCTGTATTAGAGACTCTTAGAAAGCAAGAGCGTGCTTCTTGCTCTAAAGCAGAGTGCGTTTCATGGATGAGGACTGTGCCTGTGTTTCCCTTCAGAAATGGAGTAAATCCCAGGCTCTGTGTCTTCCTACAAGCAAGACATCTTTTCAAGTAAACTCAGTCAATTTTCAGCTCAAAGGAAGCTATATCGTTCACAAAGCTCACAGGTTTCTAGCCCTTAATTTTAAAGCATTGCATATTAATGAAACTGTGGTTTGAATCAGTTTCAGAAGAAGAGTTGACCTAGATATGGTCCATATGTGTAGGAAACACCGTTATTTTGTTCTGACCACAGTCACGTTTCCTGCTGCATTAGAGACCCTTAGAAAGCAAGAGCGTGCTTCTTGCTCTAAAGTAGAGTGTGTGTCATGGATGAGAACTGTGCTGTGTGGTTCCCTTCAGAAATGGAGTTAAATTCAATGCCCTGTATCTTCCTACAAGCCAGAAATCATTTCAGGTAAACGCAGTCACTTTTCACCACAAATGAATATAAATCATTTACAAAGCTCACACGTTTCTCGCTCTTAACTTGAAAGCATTGCATGTTAATGGAACTGTCGTATGTATCAGTTTCAGAAGCACAGTTGAACTAGCTATGGTCCATATGTGTAGGAAACGCCATTCTTTTGTTCTGAGATCACTCACGTTAATGCTCTATTAGAGACTCTAGAAAGCAAGAGCATGCTTCGTGCTCTAAAGCAGAGTGTGTTTCATGGAAGAGAACTGTGCTGTGTGTTTCCCTTCAGAAATGGAGTTAAATCCCAGGCTCTGTATCTTCCTACATCCAAGACATCTTTTCAAGTAATCTCAGTAGCTTTTCAGCTCAAAGGAAGCTACATCGTTCACGAAGCTCACACGTTTCTCGCTCTTAACTGGAAAGCATTGCATGTTAGAGGAACTGTGGTTTGTATCAGTTTCAGAAGAAGAGTTGACCTAGATATGGTCTGTACGTGTAGGCAACACCGTTATTTTGTTCTGAACACAGTCACGTTTCCTGCTGTATTAGAGACTCTTAGAATGCAAGAGCGTGCTTCTTGCTCTAAAGCAGTGTGTTTCATGGATGAGAACTGTGCTGTGTGTTTCCCTTCAGAAATGGAGTTAAATTACAGGCTACTTGTCTTCCTACAAGTAAGACATCATTTCAGGTAAACGCATTCACTTTTCAGCTCAAATGAATATAAATCATTTACGAAGCTCACATGTTTCTCACTCTTAACTGAAAAGCATTGGATGTTAGATGACTTTTGGTTTGTATCAGTTTCAGAAGCAGAGTTGAACTAGCTATGGTCCGTATTTGTAGGAAACACTGCTCTTTTGTTCTGAGCTCACTCACGTTCCTGCTCTATTAGAGACTCTAGAAAGCAAGAGCATGCTTTGTGCACTAAAGCTGAGTGTGTTTCATGGATGAGAACTGTGCTGTGTGTTTCCCTTCAGAAATGGAGTTAAATTCCAGGCTCCGTGTCTTCCTACAAGCAAGACATCATTTCAGGTAAACACAGTCACTACTCAGCTCAAATGAATATAAATCGTTTACAAAGATCACACGTTTCTCACTCTTAACTGAAAAGCATTGGATGTTAGATGGCTTGTGGTTTGTATCAGATTCAGAAGCAGAGTTGAACTAGCAGTGGTCCGGATGTGTAGGAAACACAGTTCTTTTGTTCTGAGCACACTCATGTTTCCTGCTCTATTAGAGTCTCTATAAAGCAAGAGCGTGCTTCTTCCTAGACGCAGAGTGTGTTTCATCGTGAGAAATGTGCTGTTTGTTTCCTTTCAGAAATGGAGTTAAATCACAGGCTCTGTATCTTCCTACAAGCAAGACTTCGTTTCAAGTAAACTCACTCATGTTTCAGTTCAAACAAAGCTACATCGTTCACGAAGCTCACACGTTTCTTGGTCTTAACTGTAAAGCATTGGATGTTAGAGGACCTATGGTTTGTATCAGTTTCAGAAGCAGAGTTGAACTAGCAATGGTCGGTATGTACAGGAAACAACTTTCTTTTTTTCTGAGCACACTCAAGTTTCCTGCTCTTTTAGAGATGCTAGAAAGCAAGAGCATGCTTCGTGCTCTAAAGCAGAGTGTGTTTCATGGATGAGAACTGTGCTGTGTGTTTCCCTTCAGAAATGGAGTTAAATCACAGGCTCTGTATCTTCCTACAAGCAAGACTTCTTTTTGGATAAACTCAGTCACTTTTCAGCTCAAAGGAAGCTACATCGTTCACAAAGCTAACACGTTTCTCGCTCTTAACTGGAAAGCATTGCATGTTAGAGGAACTGTGGTTTGTATCAGTTTCAGAAGAAGAGTTGACCTAGATATGGTCCGTACGTATAGGAAACACCGTTATTTTGTTCTGACCACAGTCACGTTTCCTGCTGTATTAGAAACTCTTAGAAAGCAAGAGCGTGCTTCTTGCTCTAAAGCAGAGTGTTTTTCATGGATGAGAACTGTGCTGTGTGTTTCCCTTCAGAAATGGAGTTAAATCCCAGGCTCTGTGTCTTCCCACAAGCAAGACATCATTTCAGGTAAACGCAGTCACTTTTCAGCTTAAATGAATATAAATCATTTAGGAAGATCAATGTTTCTCACTCTTAACTGGAAAGAATTGGATGTTAGATGACTTGTGGTTTGTATCAGATTCAGAAGCAGAGTTGAACTAGCAGTGGTACGGATGTGTAGGAAACACCGTTCTTTGGTTCTGAGCACACTCATGTTTCCTGCTCTATTAGAGACTCTAGAAAACAAGAGCGTGCTTCTTCCTAAACACAGAGTGTGTTTCGTTGTGAGAAATGTGCTGTGTGTTTCCCTTCAGAAATGGAGTTAAATCACAGGCTCTGTATCTTCCTACAAGCAAGACTTCATTTCACGTGAACTCAGTCATCTTTCAGCTCAAACAATGCTACATCATTCACCAAGCTCACACGTTTCTTGCTCTTAACTGTAAAGAATTGGATGTTAGAGGACCTGTGGTTTGTCTCAGTTACAGAAGCAGAGTTGAACTAGCAATGATCCATATGTGTAGGAAACACCGTTCTTTTGTTCTGAGTACCCTCATGTTTCTGGATCTATTAGAGACTCTGGAAAGCAAGAGCGTGCTTCTTGCTCTAAAGCAGAGTGTGTTTCATGGATGAGGACTGTGCCTGTGTTTCCCTTCAGAAATGGAGTAAATCCCAGACTCTGTGTCTTCCTACATACAAGGCATGTTTTCAGGTAAACTAAGTCACTTCTCTGCTCTAAGGAAGCTACATCATTCACAAAGCTCACAAGTTTCTCACTCTTAACTGGAAAGCATTGCATGTTAGAGGAACTGTGGTTTGTATCAGTTTAAGAGGAAGAGTTGACCTAGATATGGTCTGTATGTGTAGGAAACACGGTTCTTTTGTTCTGAGTACTCTCAAGTTTTTGGCTCTTTTAGAGACTCTTGAAAGCAAGAGCACACTTCTTGCTCTAAAGCAGAGTGTTTTTCATGGATGAGAACTGTGCTGTGTGTTTCCCTTCAGAAATGGAGTTAAATCCCAGGCTCTGTGTCTTCCTACAAGCAAGACGTCTTTTCAAGGAAACTCAGTCACTTCTCAGCTCAAAGGAAGCTACATCGTTCACGAAGCTCACACGTTTCTCGCTCTTAACTTGAAAGCATTGCATGTTAATGGAACTGTGGTTTGAATCAGTTTCAGAAGAAGAGTTGACCTAGATATGGTCCGTATGTGTAGGAAACACCGTTATTTTGTTCTGACCACAGTCACGTTTCCTGCTGTATTAGAGACACTTATAAAGCAAGAGCATGCTTCTTGCTCTAAAATAGAGTGTGTTTCATGGATGAGAACTGTGCTGTGTGTTTCCCTTCATAAATGGAGTTAAATTCCAGGATCCGTGTCTTCCTACAACAAGACATCTTTTCAGGAAAACGCAGTTACTTTTCAGCTTAAATGAATATAAATCGTTTACGAAGATCACACGTTTCTCACTCTTAACTGAAAAGCATTGTTGTCATATGACTTGTGGTTTGTATAAGTTTCAGAAGCAGAGTTGAACTAGCAGTGGTCCGTATGTGTAGGAAACACCGTTCTTATGTTTTGAGTACCCTCAAATTGCAGGCGCTATAAGAGACTCTGGAAAGAAAGAACATGCTTGTTGCTCTAAAGCAGAGTGTGTTTCATGGATGAGTACTGTGCTTTATGTTTCCCTTCAAAATTTAGTTAAATTCCAGGCTCCGTGTCTTCCTACAAGCAAGACATCATTTCAGGTAAACGCAGTCACTTTTCAGCTCAAATGAATATAAATCATTTACAAAGCTCACAAATTTCTTGCTCTTAATTGAAAAGCATTGGATGTTAGATGACTTGTGGTTTGTATCACTTTCCGAAGCAGAGTTGACCTAGATATGGTCCGTATGTGTAGGAAACACCGTTATTTGGTTCTGACCACAGACACGTTTCCTGCTGTATTAGAGATACTTAGAAAGCAAGAGCGTGCTTCGTGCTCTAAAGCAGAGTGTGGTTCATGGATGAGAACTGTGCTGTGTGTTTCCCTTCAGAAATAGAGTTAAATTCCAGGCCCCGTGTCTTCCTACAAGCAAGAAATCATTTCAGGTAAACACACTCACTTTTCAGCTCAAATGAATATAAATCGTTTACGAAGCTCACACGTTTCTCACTGTTAACGGAAAAGCATTGGATGTTATATGACTTGTGGTTTGTATCAGTTTCAGAAGCAGGGTTGAACTAGCCGTGGTCCGTATGTGTAGTAAACACCATTCTTTTGTTCTGAGCACACTCATGTTTCCTGGTCTATTAGAGACTCTCGAAAGCAAGAGCATGCTTCTTGCTCTAAAGCAGAGTGTTTTTCATGGATAAGAACTGTGCTGTGTGTTTCCCTTCAGAAATGGAGTTAAATCCCAGGCTCTGTGTCTTCCTACAAGCAAGACATGTGTTCAGGTAAACTAAGTCACTTCTCAGCTCTAAGGAAGCTACATCGTTCATGAAGCTCACACATTTCTCGCTCTTAACTTGAAAGCATTGCATGTTAATGGAACTGAGCTTTCTATCAGTTTCAGAAGAGTTGACCTTGATATGGTGCGTATGTGTAGGAAACACCGTTATTTTGTTCTGACCACAGTCACATTTCCTGCTCTATTAGAGACACTTAGAAAGGAAGAGCATGCTTCTTGCTCTAAAGTAGAGTGTGTTTCATGGATGAGAACTGTGCTGTGTGTTTCCGTTCAGAAATGGAGTTAAATCCCAGGCTCTGTGTCTTCCTACAAGCAAGACACATTTTCAGGTAAATTAAGTCACTTCTCAGCTCTTAGGAAGCTACATCGCTCACAAAGCTCACAAGTTTCTCACTCTTAACTAGAAAGCAATGCGTGTTAGAGGAAATGTGGTTTGTATCACATTCAGAAGAAGAGTAGACCTAGACATGGTCCGTATGTGTAGGAAAAACCGTTAATTTGTTCTGAATACCGACAGGTTTTCTGCTCTATTAGTGACTCTTAGAAAGCAAGAGCGTGCTTCTTGCTCTAAAGCAGAGTGTGTTTCATGGATGAGAACTGTGCTGTGTGTTTCCCTTCAGAAATGGAGTTAAATACCAGGCTCAATGTCTTCCTACACGCAAGACATCATTTCAGGTAAATGCAGTCACTTTTCAGCTCAAATGAATATAAATCGTTTACAAAGATCACACGTTTCTCGCTCTTAACTTTATAGCATTTTATGTTAGATGACTTGTAGTTTCTATCAGTTTCAGAAGCAGAGTTGAACTAGCTATGGTCCGCACGTGTAGGAAACACCGTTCTTTTGTTCAGAGTACCCTCAAGTTTCTGGCTCTACTAGAGACTCTGGAAAGCAAGAGCATGCTTCGTGCTCTAAAGCAGAGTGTGTTTCATGGATGAGAACTGTGCTGTATGTTTCCCTTCAGAAGTGGAGTTAAATCCCCAGCTCTGTGTCTTCCTACAAGCAAGACATCTTTTCAGGTAAACTCAGTCACTTTTCAGCTCAAAAAAATCTACATCGTTCACGAAGCTCACACGTTTCTCGCCCTTAACTGTAAAGCATTGTATGTTAGAGGAACTGGGGTATGTATCAGTGTCAGAAGAAGACTTGACCTAGATATGGTCCATAAGTGTAGGAAACACCGTTATTTTGTTCTGACCACAGTCACATTTCCTGCTGTATTAGAGACTCTTAGGAACCAAGAGCATGCTTCTTGCTCTAAAGCAGTCTGTGTTTCATGGATGAGAACTGTGCTGTGTGTTTCCCTTCAGAAATGGAGTTAAATCACAGGCTTTGTATCTTCCTACAAGCAAGACTTTCTTTCACGTAAACTCAGTCACCTTTCAGCTCAAACAAATTTACATCGTTCACGAAGCTCACAAGTATCTCGCTCTTAACTGGAAAGCATTGCATGTTAGAGACCCTGTGGTTTGTATCAGTTTCAGAAGAAGGGTTGACCTAGATATGGTCCGTATGTGTAGGAAACTCCGTTAATTTGTTCTGAATACAGGCAGGTTTTCTGCTCTATTAGTGACTCTTAGAAAGCAAGAGCGTGCTTCATGCTCTAAAGCAGAGTGTGTTTCATGGAGGAGAACTGTGCTGTGTGATTCCCTTCAGAAATGGAGTTAAATTCCAGGCTCTGTTTCTTCCTACAAGTAAGACTCTTTTCAGGTAAACTCAGTCACTTTTCAGCTCAAAGGAACTTACATCGTTCAAGAAGCTCACATGTTTCTCGCTCTTAACTGTAAAGCATTGTATGTTAGAACAACTGTGGTTTGTATCAGTTTCAGAAGAAGACTTGACCTAGATATGGTCCATATGTGTAGGAAACACCGTTATTTTGTTCTGACTACAGTCACATTTCCTGCTGTATTAGAGACTCTTAGAAAGCAAGATCGTGCTTCTTGCTCTAAAGCAGAGTGTGTTTCATAGAGGAGAACTGTGCTGTGTGATTCCCTTCAGAAATGGAGTTAAATTCCAGGCTCTGTTTCTTCCTACAAGCAAGACATCATTTCAGGTAAATGCAGTCACTATTCAGCTCAAATGATAATAAATCGTTTACGAAGATCACACGTTTCTCGCTCTTAACTGTATAGCATGGGATGTTAGATGACTTGTGGTTTCTATCAGTTTCAGAAGCAGAGTTGAACTTGCAATGGTCCGTATGTGTAGGAAACTCCGTTATTTTGTTCTCACCACAGTCACGTTTCCTGCTGTATTAGAGATTCTTAGAATTCAAGAGCGTGCTTCTTTCTCTAAAGCAGAGTGTATTTCATGGAAGAGAATTGTGCTGTGTGTTTCCCATCACAAATGGTGTTAAATCACAGGCTTTGTATCTTCCTACAAGCAAGACTTTGTTTCACGTAAACTCAGTCATCTTTCAGCTCAAACAAAGCTAAATCGTTCACGAAGCTCACAAGTTTCTCGCTCTTAACAGGAAAGCATTGCATGTTAGAGACCCTGTGGTTTTTATCAGTTTCACAAGAAGAGTTGACCTAGATATGCTCCGTATGTGTAGGAAACACCATTATTTTGTTCTGAATACAGTCACGTTTTCTGCTCTGTTAGTGACTCTTAGAAAGCAAGAGCGTGCTACTTGCTCTAAAGCAGAGTGTGTTTCATGGATGAGAACTGTGCTGTGTGTTTCCCTTCAGAAATGGAGTTAAATACCAGGCTCAATGTCTTCCTACAAGCAAGACATCATTTCAGGTAAACGCAGGCACTTTTTAGCTCAAATGAATATAAATCGTTTACAATGATCACACGTTTCTCGCTCTTAACTGTATAGCATTTTATGTTAGATGACATGTGGTTTCTATCAGTTTCAGAAGCAGAGTTGAACTAGCTATGGTCCGTATGTGTAGGAAACACCGTTCTTTTGTTCAGAGTACCCTCAAGTTTCTGGCTCTATTAGAGACTCTAGAAAGCAATAGCATGCTTCGTGCTCTAAAGCAGAGTGTGTTTCATGGATGAGAACTGTGCTGTGTGTTTCCCTTCAGAAATGGAGTTAAATCCCAGGCTCTGTGTCTTCCTACAAGCAAGACATCTTTTCCGATAAACTCAGTCTCTTTTCAGCTCAAAGGAAGCTACATCATTCACAAAGCTCACAAGTTTCTCACTCTTAACTGGAAAGCATTGCATGTTAATGGAACTGTGCTTTGTATCAGTTTCAGAGGAAGAGTTGACGTAGATATGGTCCATATGTGTAGGAAACACCGTTATTTTGTACTGACCACAGTCACCTTTCCTGCTGTATAAGAGATTCTTAGAATTCAAGAGCGTGCTTCTTTCTCTAAAGCAGAGGGTGTTTCATGGATGAGAACTGTGCTGTCTGTTTCCCATCAGAAATGGTGTTAAATCACAGGCTTTGTATCTTCCTACAAGCAAGACTTTGTTTCACGTAAACTCAGTCACTTTTCACCTCAAAAAAAGCTACATCGTTCACGAAGCTCACACGTTTCTCGCTCTTAAGTGTAAAGCATGGTATGTTAGAGGAACTGTGGTATGTATCTGTTTCAGAAGAAGACTTGACCTAGATATGGTCCATAAGTGTAGGAAACACCGTTATTTTGTACTGACCACAGTCACGTTTCCTGCTGTATTAGAGACCCTTAGAAAGCAAGAGCATGCTTCTTGCTCTAAAGCAGAGTGTGTTTCATGGATGAGAACTGTGCTGTGTGTTTCCCTTCAGAAATGGAGTTAAATTCCACGCTCTGTTTCTTCCTAAAAGCAAGAATCTTTTCAGGTAAACTCAGTCACTTTTCAGCTCAAAGGAAGCTACATCATTCACAAAGCTCACACGTTTCTCACTCTTAACTGGAAAGCATTGCATGTTAATGGAACTGTGCTTTGTATCAGTTTCAGAGGAAGGGTTGACCTAGATATGGTCCATATGTGTAGGAAACACCGTTATTTTGTTCTCACCACAGTCACATTTCCTGCTGTATTAGAGACTCTTAGAAAGGAAGAGCGTGCTTTTTGCTCTAAAGCAGAGTGTGTTTCATGGATGAGAACTGTGCTGTGTGTTTCCCTTCAGAAATGGAGTTAAATCCCAGGCTCTGTGTCTGCCAATAATCAAGACATCTTTTCAGGTAAACTCAGTCACTTTTCAGCTCAAAAAAGCTACATCGTTCACGAAGCTCACACGTTTCTCGCTCTTAACTGTAAAGCATTGTATATTAGAGGAACTGTGGTATGTATCTGTTTCAGAAGAAGACTTGACCTAGATATGGTCCATATGTGTAGGAAACACCGTTATTTTGTTCTGACCACAGTCACATTTCCTGCTGTATTAGAGACTCTTAGAAAGCAAGATCGTGCTTCTTGCTCTAAAGCAGAGTGTGTTTCATGGAGGAGAACTGTGCTGTGTGTTTCCCTTCAGAAATGGAGTTAAATTCCAGGCTCTGTTTCTTCCTACAAGTAAGACTCTTTTCAGGTAAACTCAGTCACTTTTCAGCTCAAAGGAACCTACATCGTTCAAGAAGCTCACATGTTTCTCGCTCTTAACTGTAAAGCATTGTATGTTAGAACAACTGTGGTTTGTATCAGTTTCAGAAGAAGACTTGACCTAGATATGGTTCATATGTGTAGGAAACACCGTTATTTTGTTCTGACTACAGTCACATTTCCTGCTGTATTAGAGATTCTTAGAAAGCAAGATCGTGCTTCTTGCTCTAAAGCAGAGTGTGTTTCATAGAGGAGAACTGTGCTGTGTGATTCCCTTAAGAAATGGAGTTAAATTCCAGGTTCTGTTTCTTCCTACAAGCAAGACATCATTTCAGGTAAATGCAGTCACTATTCAGTTCAAATGATAATAAATCGTTTACGAAGATCACACGTTTCTCGCTCTTAACTGTATAGCATGGAATGTTAGATGACTTGTGGTTTCTATCAGTTTCAGAAGTAGAGTTGAACTAGCAATGGTCCGTATGTGTAGGAAACTCCGTTATTTTGTTCTCTCCACAGTCACGTTTCCTGCTGTATTAGAGATTCTTAGAATTCAAGAGCGTGCTTCTTTCTCTAAAGCAGAGTGTGTTTCATGGATGAGAACTGTGCTGTGTGTTTCCCTTCAGAAATGGAGTTAAATATCAGACTCAACGTCTTCCTACAAGCAAGACATCATTTCAGGTAAACGCAGTCACTTTTCAGCTCAAATGAATATAAATCGTTTACAAAGATCACACGTATCTCGCTCTTAACTGTATAGCATTTTATGTTAGATGACTTGGGGTTTCTATCAGTTTCAGAAGCAGAGTTGAACTAGCTATGGTCCGTATGTGTAGGAAATTCCTTTCTTTTGTTCAAAGTACCCTCAAGTTTCTGGCTCTATTAGAGACTCTAGAAAGCAAGAGCATGCTTCGTGCTCTAAAGCATAGTGTGTTTCATTGATGAGAACTGTGCTGTGTGTTTCCCTTCAGAAATGGAGTTAAATCCCAGGCTCTGTGTCTTCCTACAAGCAAGACATCTTTTCGATAAACTCAGTCTCTTTTCAGCTCAAAGGAAGCTTCATCGTTCACAAAGCTCACACGTTTCTCACTCTTAACTGGAGAGCATTGCATGTTAATGGAACTGTGCTTTGTATCAGTTTCAGAGGAAGAGTTGACCTAGATATGGTCCATATGTGTAGTAAACACCGTTATTTTGTACTGACCACAGTCACGTTTCCTGCTGTATTAGAGACTATTAGAAAGCAAGAGCATGCTTCTCGCTCTAAAGCAGAGTGTGTTTCATGGATGAGAACTGTTCTGTGTGTTTCCCTTTAGAAATGGAGTTAAATCCCAGGCTCTCTGTCTGCCTATAAGCAAGACATCTTTTCAGGTAAATCAGTCTCTTTTCAGATCAAAGGAAGCTACATCGTTCATAAAGCTCACACGTTTCTCACTCTTAACTGGAAAGCATTGCATGTTAATGGAACTGTGCTTTGTATCAGTTTCAGAGGAAGAGTTGACGTAGATATGGTCCATATGTGTAGGAAACACCTTTATTTTGTACTGACCACAATCACGTTTACTGCTGTATTAGAGATTCTTAGAATTCAAGAGCGTGCTTCTTTCTCTAAAGCAGAGTGTGTTTCATGGATGAGAACTGTGCTGTGTGTTTCCCATCAGAAATGGTGTTAAATCACAGGCTTTGTACCTTCCTACAAGCAAGAATTTGTTTCACGTAAACTCAGTCACTTTTCACCTCAAAAAAAGCTACATCGTTCACGAAGCTCACACGTTTCTGGCTCTTAACTGTAAAGCATTGTATGTTAGAGGAACTGTGGTATGTATCTGTTTCAGAAGAAGACTTGACCTGGATATGGTCCATAAGTGTAGGAAACACCGTTATTTTGTACTGACCACAGTCACGTTTCCTGCTGTATTAGAGACCCTTAGAAAGCAAGAGCATGCTTCTTGCTCTAAAGCAGAGTGTGTTTCATGGAGGAGAACTGTGCTGTGTGTTTCCCTTCAGAAATGGAGTTAAATTCCAGGCTCTGTTTCTTCCTAAAAGCAAGAATCTTTTCAGGTAAACTCAGTCACTTTTCAGCTCAAAGGAACCTACATCGTTCAAGAAGCTCACACGTTTCTCGCTCTTAATTGTAAAGCATTGTATGTACGAATAACTGTGTTTTGTATCAGTTTCAGAAGCAGAGTTGAACTAGCAATGGTCCGTATGTGTAGGAAACTCCGTTATTTTGTTCTCACCACAGTCACGTTTCCTGCTGTATTAGAGATTCTTAGAATTCAAGAGCGTGCTTCTTTCTCTAAAGCAGAGTGTATTTCATGGAAGAGAATTGTGCTGTGTGTTTCCCATCAAAAATGGTGTTAAATCACAGGCTTTGTATCTTCCTACAAGCAAGACTTTGTTTCACGTAAACTCAGTCATCTTTCAGCTCAAACAAAGCTAAATCGTTCAAGAAGCTCACAAGTTTCTCGCTCTTAACAGGAAAGCATTGCATGTTAGAGACCCTGTGGTTTGTATCAGTTTCACAAGAAGAGTTGACCTAGATATGCTCCGTATGTGTAGGAAACACCGTTATTTTGTTCTGAATACAGTCACGTTTTCTGCTCTGTTGGTGACTCTTAGAAAGCAAGAGCGTGCTACTTGCTCTAAAGCAGAGTGTGTTTCATGGATGAGAACTGTGCTGTGTGTTTCCCTTCAGAAATGGAGTTAAATACCAGGCTCAATGTCTTCCTACAAGCAAGACATCATTTCAGGTAAACGCAGGCACTTTTTAGCTCAAATGAATATAAACCTTTTACGAAGATCACACGTTTCTCGCTCTTAACTGTATAGCATGGGATGTTAGATGACTTGTGGTTTCTATCAGTTTCAGAAGCAGAGTTGAACTAGCAATGGTCCGTATGTGTAGGAAACTCCGTTATTTTGTTCTCACCACAGTCACGTTTCCTGCTGTATTAGAGATACTTAGAATTCAAGAGCGGGCTTCTTTCTCTAAAGCAGAGTGTGTTTCATGGATGAGAACTGTGCTGTGTGTTTCCCTTCAAAAATGGAGTTAAATACCAGGCTCAATGTCTTCCTACAAGCAAGACATCATTTCAGGTAAATGCAGTCAATTTACAGCTCAAATGAATATAAATCGTTTACAAAGATCACACGTTTCTCGCTCTTAACTCTATAGCATTTTATGTTAGATGACTTATAGTTTCTATCAGTTTCAGAAGCAGAGTTGAACTAGCTATGGTCCGTACGTGTAGGAAACACCGTTCTTTTGTTCAGAGTACCCTCAAGTTTCTGGCTATATTAGAGACTCTAGAAAGCAAGAGCATGCTTCATGCTCTAAAGCAGAGTGTGTTTCATGGATGAGAACTGTGCTGTGTGTTTCCCTTCAGAAGTGGAGTTAAATCCCCAGCTCTGTGTCTTCCTACAAGCAAGACATCTTTTCAGGTAAACTCAGTCTCTTTTCAGCTCAAAGGAATCTACATCGTTCACAAAGCTCACACGTTTCTCACTCTTAACTGGAAAGCATTGCATGTTAATGGAACTGTGCTTTGTATCAGTACAGAGGAAGAGTTGCCCTAGATATGGTCTATATGTGTAGGAAACACCATTGTTTTGTACTGACCACAGTCACGTTTCCTGCTGTATTAGAGACTATTAGAAAGCAAGAGCATGCTTCTTGCTCTAAAGCAGAGTGTGTTTCATGGATGAGAACTGTTCTGTGTGTTTCCCTTCAGAAATGGAGTTAAATCCCAGGCTCTGTGTCTGCATATAAGTAAGACTCTTTTCAGGTAAACTCAGTCACTTTTCAGCTCAAAGGAACCTACATCGTTCAAGAAGCTCACATGTTTCTCGCTCTTAACTGTAAAGCATTGTATGTTAGAACAACTGTGGTTTGTATCAGTTTCAGAAGAAGACTTGACCTAGATATGGTCCATATGTGTAGGAAACGCCGTTATTTTGTTCTGACCACAGTCACATTTCCTGCTGTATTAGAGACTCTTAGAAAGCAAGATCGTGCTTCTTGCTCTAAAGCAGAGTGTGTTTCATAGAGGAGAACTGTGCTGTGTGATTCCCTTAAGAAATGGAGTTAAATTCCAGGCTCTGATTCTTCCTACAAGCAAGACATCATTGCAGGTAAATGCAGTCACTATTCAGCTCAAATGATAATAAATCGTTTACGAAGATCACACGTTTCTCGCTCTTAACTGTATAGCATGGAATGTTAGATGACTTGTGGTTTCTATCAGTTTCAGAAGTAGAGTTGAACTAGCAATGGTCCGTATGTGTAGGAAACTCCGTTATTTTGTTCTCTCCACAGTCACGTTTCCTGCTGTATTAGAGATTCTTAGAATTCAAGAGCGTGCTTCTTTCTCTAAAGCAGAGTGCGTTTCATGGATGAGAACTGTGCTGTGTGTTTCCCTTCAGAAATGGAGTTAAATATCAGACTCAACGTCTTCCTACAAGCAAGACATCATTTCAGGTAAATGCAGTCACTTTTTAGCTCAAATGAATCTAAATTGTTTACAAAGATCACACGTATCTCGCTTTTAACTGTATAGCATTTTATGTTAGATGACTTGGGGTTTCTATCAGTTTCAGAAGCAGAGTTGAACTAGCTATGGTCCGTATGTGTATGAAATTCCTTTCATTTGTTCAAAGTACCCTCAAGTTTCTGGATCTATTAGAGACTCTAGAAAGCAAGAGCATGCTTCGTGCTCTAAAGCATAGTGTGTTTCATGGATGAGAACTGTGCTGTGTGTTTCCCTTCAGAAATGGAGTTAAATCCCAGGCTCTGTGTCTTCCTACAAGCAAGACATCTTTTCCGATAAACTCAGTCTCTTTTCAGCTCAAAGGAAGCTACATCGTTCACAAAGCTCACACGTTTCTCACTCTTAACTGGAAAGCATTGCATGTTAATGGAACTGTGCTTTGTATCAGTTTCAGAGGAAGAGTTGACGTAGATATGGTCCATATGTGTAGGAAACACCTTTATTTTGTACTGACCACAATCACGTTTCCTGCTGTATTAGAGATTCTTAGAATTCAAGAGCGTGCTTCTTTCTCTAAAGCAGAGGGTGTTTCATGGATGAGAACTGTGCTGTGTGTTTCCCATCAGAAATGGTGTTAAATCACAGGCTTTGTATCTCCCTACAAGCAAGAATTTGTTTCACGTAAACTCAGTCACTTTTCACCTCAAAAAAAGCTACATCGTTCACGAAGCTCACACGTTTCTGGCTCTTAACTGTAAAGCATTGTATGTTAGAGGAACTGTGGTATGTATCTGTTTCAGAAGAAGACTTGACCTAGATATGGTCCATAAGTGTAGGAAACACCGTTATTTTGTACTGACCACAGACACGTTTGCTGCTGTATTAGAGACCCTTAGAAAGCAAGAGCATGCTTCCTGCGCTAAAGCAGAGTATGTTTCATGGATGAGAACTGTGCTGTGTGTTTCCCTTCAGAAATGGAGTTAAATTCCAGGCTCTGTTTCTTCCTAAAAGTAAGACTCTTTTCATGTAAACTCAGTCACTTTTCAGCTCAAAAAAAGCTACATCGTTCATGAAGCTCACACGTTTCTCGCTCTTAACTGTAAATCATTGTAATTTAGAGGAACTGTGGTATGTATCTGTTTCAGAAGAAGACTTGACCTAGATATGGTCCATAAGTGTAGGAAACACCGTTATTTTGTACTGACCACAGTCACGTTTCCTGCTGTATTAGAGACTCTTAGAAAGCAAGATCGTGCTTCTTGCTCTAAAGCAGAGTGTGTTTCATGGAGGAGAACTGTGCTGTGTGATTCCCTTCAGAAATGGAGTGAAATTCCAGGCTCTGTTTCTTCCTACATGCAAGACATCATTTCAGGTAAATGCAGTCACTATTCAGCTCAAATGAATATAAACCTTTTACGAAGATCACACGTTTCTCGCTCTTAACTGTATAGCATGGGATGTTAGATGACTTGTGGTTTCTATCAGTTTCAGAAGCAGAGTTGAACTAGCAATGGTCCGTATGTGTAGGAAACTCCGTTATTTTGTTCTCACCACAGTCACGTTTCGTGCTGTATTAGAGATTCATAGAATTCAAGAGCGTGCTTCTTTCTCTAAAGCAGAGTGTATTTCATGGAAGAGAATTGTGCTGTGTGTTTCCCATCACAAATGGTGATAAATCACAGGCTTTGTATCTTCCTACAAGCAAGACTTTGTTTCACGTAAACTCAGTCACCTTTCAGCTCAAACAAATTTACATCGTTCACGAAGCTCATAAGTTTCTCGCTCTTAACAGGAAAGCATTGCATGTTAGAGAACCTGTGGTTTGTATCAGTTTCAGAAGAAGAGTTGACCTAGATATGCTCTGTATGTGTAGGAAACACCATTATTTTGTTCTGAATACAGTCACGTTTTCTGCTCTGTTAGTGACTCTTAGAAAGCAAGAGCGTGCTAGTTGCTCTAAAGCAGAGTGTGTTTCATGGGTGAGAACTGTGCTGTGTGTTTCCCTTCAGAAATGGAGTTAAATACCAGGCTCAATGTCTTCCTACAAGCAAGACATCATTTCAGGTAAACGCAGGCACTTTTTAGCTCAAATGAATATAAATCGTTTACAATGATCACACGTTTCTCGCTCTTAACTGTATAGCATTTTATGTTAGATGACATGTGGTTTCTATCAGTTTCAGAAGCAGAGTTGAACTAGCTATGGTCCGTATGTGTAGGAAACACCGTTCTTTTGTTCAGAGTACCGTCAAGTTTCTGGCTCTATTAGAGACTCTAGAAAGCAAGAGCATGCTTCGTGCTCTAAAGCAGAGTGTGTTTCATGGATGAGAACTGTGCTGTGTGTTTCCCTTCAGAAATGGAGTTATTCCCAGGCTCTGTGTCTTCCTACAAGCAAGACATCTTTTCAGATAAACTCAGTCTCTTTTCAGCTCAAAGGAAGCTACATCATTCACAAAGCTCACAAGTTTCTCACTCTTAAATGGAAAGCATTGCATGTTAATGGAACTGTGCTTTGTATCAGTTTCAGAGGAAGAGTTGACGTAGATATGGTCCATATGTGTAGGAAACACCGTTATTTTGTACTGACCACAGTCACCTTCCCTGCTGTATAAGAGATTCTTAGAATTCAAGAGCATGCTTCTTTCTCTAAAGCAGAGGATGTTTCATGGATGAGAACTGTGCTGTGTGTTTCCCATCAGAAATGGTGTTAAATCACAGGCTTTGTATCTTCCTACAAGCAAGACTTTGTTTCACGTAAACTCAGTCACTTTTCAGCTCAAAAAAAGCTACATCGTTTACGAAGCTCACACGTTTCTCGCTCTTAACTGTAAAGCATTGTATATTAGAGGAACTGTGGTATGTCTCTGTTTCAGAAGAAGACTTTACCTAGATATGGTCCATATGTGTAGGAAACACCGTTATTTTGTTCTGACCACAGTCACATTTCCTGCTGTATTGGAGACTCTTAGAAAGCAAGATCTTGCTTCTTGCTCTAAAGCAGAGTGTGTTTCATGGAGGAGAACTGTGTTGTGTGTTTCCCTTCAGAAATGGAGTTAAATCCCAGGCTCAATGTCTTCCTACAAGCAAGACATCATTTCAGGTAAACGCAGTCACTTTTCACCACAAATGAATATAAATCGTTTTCAAAGATCACACGTTTCTCGCTCTTAACTGTATAGCATTTTATGTTAGATGACTTGTGGTTTCTATCAGTTTCAGAAGCAGAGTTGAACTAGCTATGGTCCGTACGTGTAGGAAACCCCGTTCTTTTGTTCAGAGTACCCTCAAGTTTCTGGCTCTATTAGAGACTCTAGAAAGCAAGAGCATGCTTCGTGCTCTAAAACAGAGTGTGTTTCATGGATGAGAACTGTGCTGTGTGTTTCCCTTCAGAAGTGGAGTTAAATCCCCAGCTCTGTGTCTTCCTACAAGCAAGACATCTTTTCAGGTAAACTCAGTCTCTTTTCAGCTCAAAGGAATCTACATCGTTCACAAAGCTCACACGTTTCTCACTCTTAACAGGAAAGCATTTCATGTTAATGGAACTGTGCTTTGTATCAGTTTCAGAGGAAGAGTTGACCTAGATATGGTCTATATGTGTAGGAAACACCGTTATTTTGTACTGACCACAGTCACGTTTCCTGCTTTATTAGAGACTATTAGAAAGCAAGAGCATGCTTCTTGCTCTAAAGCAGAGTGTGTTTCATGGATGAGAACTGTTCTGTGTGTTTCCCTTCAGAAATGGAGTTAAATCCCAGGCTCTGTGTCTGCATATAAGTAAGACATCTTTTCAGGTAAACTCAGTCACTTTTCACCTCAAAAAAATCTACATCGATCACGAAGCTCACACGTTTCTCGCCCTTAACTGTAAAGCATTGTATGTTAGAGGAACTGTGGTATGTATCTGTTTCAGAAGAAGACTTGACCTAGATATGGTCCATAAGTGTAGGAAACACCGTTATTTTGTACTGACCACAGTCACGTTTCCTGCTGTATTACAGACCCTTAAAAGCAAGAGCATGCTTCCTGCTCTAAAGCAGAGTATGTTTCATGGATGAGAACTGTGCTGTGTGTTTCCCTTCAGAAATGGAGTTAAATCACAGGCTTTGTATCTTCCTACAAGTAAGACTTTCTTTCACGTAAACTCAGTCACCTTTCAGCTCAAACAAATTTACATCGTTCACGAAGCTCACAAGTTTCTCGCTCTTAACTGGAAAGCATTGCATGTTAGAGACCCTGTGGTTTGTATCAGTTTCAGAAGAAGAGTTGACCTAGATATGGTCCGTATGTGTAGGAAACACCGTTAATTTGTTCTGAATACAGGCAGGTTTTCTGTTCTATTAGTGACTCTTAGAAAGCAAGAGCGAGCTTCTTGCTCTAAAGCAGAGTGTGTTTCACGGATGAGAACTGTGCTGTGTGTTTCCCATCAGAAATGGTGTTAAATCACAGGCTTTGTATCTTCCTACAAGCAAGACTTTGTTTCACGTAAACTCAGTCACCTTTCAGCTCAAACAAATTTACATCGTTCATGAAGCTCACAAGTTTCTTGCTCTTAAATGGAAAGCATTGCATGTTAGAGAACCTGTGGTTTGTATCAGTCTCAGAAGAAGAGTTGACCTAGATATGGTCCCTATGTGTAGGCAACACCGTTATTTTGTATTGAATACAATCACGTTTTCTGCTCTGTTAGTGACTCTTAGAAAGCAAGAGCGTGCTACTTACTCTAAAGCAGAGTGTGTTTCATGGATGAGAACTGTGCTGTGTGTTTCCCTTCAGAAATGGAGTTAAATAACAGGTTCAAAGTCTTCCTACAAGCAAGACATCATTTCAGGTAAACGCAGTCACTTTTTAGCTCAAATGAATATAAATCGTTTACAAAGATCACACGTATCTCGCTCTTAACTGTATGGCATTTTATGTTAGATGACTTGTGATTTCTATCAGTTTCAGAAGCAGTGTTGAACTAGCTATGGTCCGTATGTGTAGGAAACACCGTTCTTTTGTTAAGAGTACCCTCAAGTTTCTGGCTCTATTAGAGACTCTAGAAAGCAAGAGCATGCATCGTGCTCTAAAGCAGAGTGTGTTTCATGGATGAGAACTGTGCTGTGTCTTTCCCTTCAGAAATAGAGTTAAATCCCAGGCTCTGTGTCTTCTTACAAGCAAGACATCTTTTCAGATAAACTCAGTCTCTTTTCAGCTCAAAGGAAGCTACATCGTTCACAAAGCTCACATGTTTCTCACTCTTAACTGGAAAGCATTGCATGTTAATGGAACTGTGCTTTGTATCAGTTTCAGCGGAAGAGTTGATGTAGATATGGTGAATATGTGTAGGAAACACCGTTATTTTGTACTGACCACAGTCACGTTTCCTGCTGTATTAGAGACTCTTAGAAAGCAAGATCGTGCTTCTTGCTCTAAAGCAGAGTGTGTTTCATGGAGGAGAACTGTGCTATGTGATTCCCTTCAGAAATGGAGTTAAATTCCAGGCTCTGTTTCTTCCTACAAGCAAGACATCATTTCAGGTAAATGCAGTCACTATTCAGCTCAAATGAATATAAACCGTTTACGAAGATCACACGTTTCTCGCTCTTAACTGTATAGCATGGCATGTTAGATGACTTGTGGTTTCTATCAGTTTCAGAAGCAGAGTTGAACTAGCTATGGTCCGTATGTGTAGGAAACACCGTTCTTTTGTTCAGAGTACCCTCAAGTTTCTGGCTCTATTAGAGACTCTAGAAAGCAAGAGCATGCATCGTGCTCTAAAGCAGAGTGTGTTTCATGGATGAGAACTGTGCTGTGTCTTTCCCTTCAGAAATGGAGTTAAATCCCAGGCTCTGTGTCTTCTTACAAGCAAGACATCTTTTCAGATAAACTCAGTCTCTTTTCAGCTCAAAGGAAGCTACATCGTTCACAAAGCTCACATGTTTCTCACTCTTAACTGGAAAGCATTGAATGTTAATGGAACTGTGCTTTGTATCAGTTTCAGCGGAAGAGTTGATGTAGATATGGTGAATATGTGTAGGAAACACCGTTATTTTGTACTGACCACAGTCTCGTTTCCTGCTGTATTAGAGACTCTTAGAAAGCAAGATCGTGCTTCTTGCTCTAAAGCAGAGTGTGTTTCATGGAGGAGAACTGTGCTATGTGATTCCCTTCAGAAATGGAGTTAAATTCCAGGCTCTGTTTCTTCCTACATGGAAGACATCATTTCATGTAAATGCAGTCACTATTCAGCTCAAATGAATATAAACCGTTACGAAGATCACACGTTTCTCGCTCTTAACTGCATAGCATGGCATGTTAGATGACTTGTGGTTTCTATCAGTTTCAGAAGCAAAGTTGAACTAGCTATGGTCCATATGAGTAGGAAACACCGTTCTTTTGTTCAGAGTACCGTCAAGTTTCTGGCTCTATTAGAGACTCAAGAAAGCAAGAGCATGCTTCGTGCTCTAAAGCAGAGTGTGTTTCATGGATGAGAACTGTGCTGTGTGTTTCCCTTCAGAAATGGAGTTAAATCACAGGCTTTGTATCTTCCTACTAGCAAGACTTTGTTTCACGTAAACTCAGTCACCTTTCAGCTCAAACAAACCTACATCGTTCACGAAGCTCACAAGTCTCTCGCTCTTAACTGTAAAGCATTGCATGTTAGAGGAACTGTGGTTTATATCAGTTTCAGAAGAAGAGTAGACCTAGATATGGTCCGTATGTGTAGGAAACACCGTTATTTTGTTCTGAAAACAGTCACGTTTTCTGCTCTATTAGAGACTCTTAGAAAGCAAGAGCGTGCTTCTTGATCTAAAGCAGTTTGTGTTTCATGGATGAGAACTGTGCTGTGTGTTTCCCTTCAGAAATGGAGTTAAATTCCAGGCTCTGTTTCTTCCTAAAAGCAAGAATCTTTTCAGGTAAACTCAGTCACTTTTCAGCTCAAAGGAACCTACATCGTTCAAGAAGCTCACACGTTTCTCGCTCTTAATTGTAAAGCATTGTATGTTCGAAGAACTGTGGTTTGTATCAGTGTCAGAAGAAGACTTGACCTAGATATGGTCCATATGTGTAGGAAACACCGTTATTTTGTTCTGACCACAGTCACGTTTCCTGCTGTATTAGAGACTCTTAGAAAGCAAGATCGTGCTTCTTGCTCTAAAGCAGAATGTGTTTCATGGAGGAGAACTGTGCTGTGTGATTCCCTTCAGAAATGGAGTTAAATTCCAGGCTCTGTTTCTTCCTACAAGCAAGACATCATTTCAGGTAAATGCAGTCACTATTCAGCTCAAATGAATATAAACCGTTTTCGAAGATCACACGTTTCTCGCTCTTAACTGTATAGCATGGGATCTTAGATGACTTGTGGTTTCTATCAGTTTCAGAAGCAGAGTTGAACTAGCAATCGTCCGTATGTATAGGAAACTCCTTTTTTTGTTCTCTCCACAGTCACGTTTCCTGCTGTATTAGAGATTCTTAGAAATCAAGAGCGTGCTTCTTTCTCTAAAGCAGAGTGTGTTTCATGGATGAGAACTGTGCTGTGTGTTTCCCTTCAGAAATGGAGTTAAATTCCAGGCTCTGTTTCTTCCTACAAGTAAGACTCTTTTCAGGTAAACTCAGTCACTTTTTAGCTCAAAGGAAACTACATCGTTCAAGAAGCTCACACGTTTATCGCTCTTAACTGGAAAGTATTGCATGTTAGAGGACTGTGGTTTGTATCAGTTTCAGAAGAAGAGTTGACCTAGATATGCTACGTATGTGTAGGAAACACCGTTATTTTGTTCTCACCACAGTCACGTTTCCTGCTGTATTAGAGACTCTTAGAAAGCAAGAGCGTACTTCTTGCTGTAAAGCAGAGTTTTTTTCGTGGATGAGAACTGTGCTGTGTGTTTCCCTTCAGAAATGGAGTTAAATATCAGGCTCAATGTCTTCCTACAAGCAAAACATCATTTCAGGTAAACGCAGTCACTTTTTAGCTCAAATGAATATAAATCGTTTACAAAGATCACACGTTTCTCGCTCTTAACTGTATAGCATTTTATGTTAGATGACTTGTGGTTTCTATCAGTTTCAGAAGCAGAGTTGAACTAGCTATGGTCCATATGTGTAGGAAACACCGTTCTTTTGTTCAGAGTCCCCTCATGTTTCCGGCTCTATTAGAGACTCTAGAAAGCAAGAGCATGAATCGTGCTCTAAAGCAGAGTATGTTTCATGGATGAGAACTGTGCTGTGTGTTTCCCTTCAGAAATGGAGTTAAATCCCAGGCTCTGTGTCTTCCTACAAGCAAGACATCTTTTCAGGTAAACTCAGTCTCTTTTCAGCTCAAAGGAAGCTACATTGTTCACAAAGCTCACACGTTTCTCACTCTTAACTGGAAAGCATTGCATATTAATGGAACTGTGCTTTGTATCAGTTTCAGGGGAAGAGTTGACCTAGATATGGTCCATATGTGTAGGAAACACCGTTATTTTGTACTGACCGCAGTCACGTTTCCTGCTGTATTAGAGACTTTTAGAAAGCAAGGGCATGCTTCTTGCTCTAAAGCAGAGTGTGTTTCATGGATGAGAACTGTGCTGTGTGTTTCCCTTCAGAAATGGAGTTAAATCCCAGACTCTGTGTCTGCCTATAAGCAAGACATCTTTTCAGGTAAACTCAGTCACTTTTCAGCTCAAAAAAAGCTACATCATTCACGAAGCTCACACGTTTCTCACTCTTAACTGTAAAGCATTGTATGTTAGAGGAACTGTGGTATGTATCTGTTTCAGAAGAAGACTTGACCTATATATGGTCCATAAGTGTAGGAAACACCGTTATTTTATACTGTCCACAGTAACGTTTCCTGCTGTATTAGAGACACTTAGAAAGCAAGAGCATGCTTCTTGCTCTAAAGCAGAGTGTGTTTCATGGATGAGAACTGTGCTGTGTGTTTCCCTTTAGAAATGGAGTTAAATCACAGGCTTTGTATCTTCCTACTAGCAAGACTTTGTTTCACGTAAACTCAGTCACCTTTCAGCTCAAACAAACCTACATCGTTCACGAAGCTCACAAGTCTCTCGCTCTTAACTGTAAAGCATTGCATGTTAGAGGAACTGTGGTTTATATCCGTTTCAGAAGAAGAGTAGACCTAGATATGGTCCGTATGTGTAGGAAACACCGTTATTTTGTTCTGAAAACAGTCACGTTTTCTGCTCTATTAGAGACTCTTAGAAAGCAAGAGCGTGCTTCTTGATCTAAAGCAGATTGTGTTTCATGGATGAGAACTGTGCTGTGTGTTTCCCTTCAGAAATGGAGTTAAATTCCAGGCTCTGTTTCTTCCTACAAGCAAGACATCATTTCAGGTAAATGCAGTCACTATTCAGCTCAAATGAATATAAACCGTTTTCGAAGATCACACGTTTCTTGCTCTTAACTGTATAGCATGGGATCTTAGATGACTTGTGGTTTCTATCAGTTTCAGAAGCAGAGTTGAACTAGCAATCGTCCGTATGTATAGGAAACTCCTTTTTTTGTTCTCTCCACAGTCACGTTTCCTGCTGTATTAGAGATTCTTAGAAATCAAGAGCGTGCTTCTTTCTCTAAAGCAGAGTGTGTTTCATGGATGAGAACTGTGCTGTGTGTTTCCCTTCAGAAATGGAGTTAAATTCCAGGCTCTGTTTCTTCCTATAAGCAAGACTCTTTTCAGGTAAACTCAGTCACTTTTCAGCTCAAAGGAACCTACATCGTTCAAGAAGCTCACACATTTCTCGCTCTTAACTGGAAAGCATTGCATGTTAGAGAACCTGTGGTTTGTATCAGTTTCCAAAGAAGAGTTGACCTAGATATGGTCCGTATGTGTAGGAAACACCGTTATTTTGTTCTGAATACAGTCACGTTTTCTGCTCTGTTAGTGACTCTTAGAAAACAAGAGCGTGCTACTTGCTCTAAAGCAGAGTGTGTTTCATGGATGAGAACTGTGCTGTGTGTTTCCCTTCAGAAAAGGAGTTAAATACCAGGCTCAATGTCTTCCTACAAGCAAGACATCATTTCAGGTAAACGCAGTCACTTTTTAGCTCAAATGAATATAAATCATTTACAAAGATCACACGTTTCTCGCTCTTAACTGTATAGCATTTTATGTTAGATGACTTGGGGTTTCTATCAGTTTCAGAAGCAGAGTTAAACTAGCTATGGTCCATATGTGTAGGAAACACCGTTCTTTTGTTCAGAGTCCCCTCATGTTTCCGGCTCTATTAGAGACTCTAGAAAGCAAGAGCATGCATCGTGCTCTACTGCCGTGTATGTTACATGGATGAGAACTGTGCTGTGTGTTTCCCTTCAGAAATGGAGTTAAATCCCAGGCTCTGTGTCTTCCTACAAGCAAGACATCTTTTCAGGTAAACTCAGTCTCTTTTCAGCTCAAAGGAAGCTACATTGTTCACAAAGCTCACACGTTTCTCACTCTTAACTGGAAAGCATTGCATATTAATGGAACTGTGCTTTGTATCAGTTTCAGGGGAAGAGTTGACCTAGATATGGTCCATATGTGTAGGAAACACCGTTATTTTGTACTGACCACAGTCACGTTTCCTGCTGTATTAGAGACTTTTAGAAAGCAAGGGCATGCTTCTTGCTCTAAAGCAGAGTGTGTTTCATGGATGAGAACTGTGCTGTGTGTTTCCCTTCAGAAATGGAGTTAAATCCCAGACTCTGTGTCTGCCTATAAGCAAGACATCTTTTCAGGTAAACTCAGTCACTTTTCAGCTCAAAAAAAGCTACATCATTCACGAAGCTCACACGTTTCTCGCTCTTAACTGTAAAGCATTGTATGTTAGAGGAACTGTGGTATGTATCTGTTTCAGAAGAAGACTTGACCTATATATGGTCCATAAGTGTAGGAAACACCGTTATTTTATACTGACCACAGTAACGTTTCCTGCTGTATTAGAGACACTTAGAAAGCAAGAGCATGCTTCTTGCTCTAAAGCAGAGTGTATTTCATGGATGAGAACTGTGCTGTGTGTATCCCTTCAGAAATGGAGTTAAATTCCAGGCTCTGTTTCTTCCTACAAGTAAGACTTTTTTCAGGTAAACTCAGTCACTTTTCAGCTCAAAGGAACCTACATTGTTGAAGAAGCTCACACGTTTCTTGCTCTTAACTGTAAAGCATTGTATGTTAGAAGAACTGTGGTTTGTATCAGTTTCAGAAGAAGACTTGAACTAGATATGGTCCATATGTGTAGGAAACACCGTTATTTTGTTCTGACAACAGTCACATTTCCTGCTGTATTAGAGAATCTTAGAAAGCAAGATCGTGCTTCTTGCTCTAAAGCAGAGTGTGTTTCATGGATGACAACTGTGCTGTGTGACTCCCTTCAGAAATGTAGTTAAATTCCAGGCTCTGTTTCTTCCTACAAGCAAGACATCATTTCAGGTAAATGTAGACACTATTAAGCTCAAATGAATACAAATCGTTTACGAAGATCACAGGTTTCTCGCTCTTAACTGTAAAGCATTGTATGTTAGAGGAACTGTGGTATGTATCTGTTTCAGAAGAAGACTTGACCTAGATATGGTCCATAAGTGTAGGAAACACCGTTATCTTGTACTGACCACAGTCACGTTTCCTGCTGTATTAGAGACCCTTAGAAAGCAAGAGCATGCTTCCTTCTCTAAAGCAGAGTATGTTTCATGGATGAGAACTGTGCTGTGTGTTTCCCTTCAGAAATGGAGTTAAATTCCAGGCTCTGTTTCTTCCTACAAGTAAGACTCTTTTCATGTAAACTCAGTCACTTTTTAGCTCAAAGGAAACTACATCGTTCAAGAAGCTCACACGTTTCTCGCTCTTAATTGGAAAGTATTGCATGTTAGAGGACTGTGGTTTGTATCAGTTTCAGAAGAAGAGTTGACCTAGATATGCTCCGTATGTGTAGGAAACACCGTTATTTTGTTCTGAAAACAGTCACGTTTTCTGCTCTATTAGAGACTCTTAGAAAGCAAGAGCGTGCTTCTTGCTCTAAAGCAGGTTGTGTTTCATGGAAGGGAACTGTGCTGTGTGTTTCCCTTCAGAAATGGAGTTAAATACCAGGCTCAATGTCTTCCTACAACCAAGACATCATTTCAGGTAAACGCAGTCACTTTTCAGCTCAAATGAATATAAATCTTTTACGAAGATCACATGTTTCTCGCTCTTAACTGAAAAGCATTGGATTTTAGAGGACCTGTGGTTTGTATCAGTTTCAGAAGCAGAGTTGAACTACCAATCGTCCGTATGTGTAGGAAACACCGTTATTTTATACTGACCACAGTAACGTTTCCTGCTGTATTAGAGACACTTAGAAAGCAAGAGCATGCTTCTTGCTCTAAAGCAGAGTGTGTTTCATGGATGAGAACTGTGCTGTGTGTTTCCCTTTAGCAATGGAGTTAAATTCCAGGCTCTGTTTCTTCCTATAAGCAAGACACTTTTCAGGTAAACTCAGTCACTTTTCACCTCAAAGGAACCTACATCGTTCAAGAAGCTCACACATTTCTCGCTCTTAACTGGAAAGCATTGCATGTTAGAGAACCTGTGGTTTGTATCAGTTTCAGAAGAAGAGTTGACCTAGATATGGTCCCTATATGTAGGAAACACCGTTATTTTGTTCTGAATACAGTCACGTTTTCTGCTCTGTTAGTGACTCTTAGAAAACAAGAGCGTGCTAATTGCTCTAAAGCAGAGTGTGTTTCATGGATGAGAACTGTGCTGTGTGTTTCCCTTCAGAAATGGAGTTAAATCCCAGACTCTGTGTCTTCCTACAAGCAAGACATCTTTTCAGGTAAACTCAGTCTCTTTTCAGCTCAAAGGAAGCTACATCGTTCACAAAGCTCACACGTTTCTCACTCTTAACAGGAAAGCATGGCATATTAATGGAACTGTGCTTTGTATCAGTTTCAGGGGAAGAGTTGACCTAGATATGGTCCATATGTGTAGGAAACACCGTTATTTTGCACTGACCACAGTCAAGTTTCCAACTGTATTTGAGACTTTTAGAAAGCAAGGGCATGCTTCTTGCTCTAAAGCAGCGTGTGTTTCATGGATGAGAACTGTGCTGTGTGTTTCCCTTCAGAAATGGAGTTAAATCCCAGGCTCTGTGTCTGCCTATATGCAAGACATCTTTTCAGGTAAACGCAGTCACTTTTCAGCTGAAATGAATATAAATAGTTTACGAAGATCACACGTTTCTCGCTCTTAACTGAAAAGCATTTGATGTTAGAGGACCTGTGGTTTGTATCAGTTTCAGAAGCAGAGTTGAACTAGCAATGGTCCGTATGTATAGGAAACTCCGTTATTTTGTTCTCATCACAGTCACGTTTCCTGCTGTATTAGCGATTCTTAGAAAGCAAGAGCATGTTTCTGGCTCTAAAGCAGAGTGTGTTTCATGGAGGAGAACTGTGCTGTGTGTTTCCCTTCAGAAATGGAGTTAAATTCCAGGCTCTGTTTCTTCCTAAAAGCAAGAATCTTTTCAGGTAAACTCAGTCACTTTTCAGCTCAAAGGAACCTACATCGTTCAAGAAGCTCACACGTTTCTCGCTCTTAATTGTAAAGCATTGTATGTTCGAAGAACTGTGGTTTGTATCAGTGTCAGAAGAAGACTTGACCTAGATATGGTCCATATGTGTAGGAAACACCGTTATTTTGTTCTGACCACAGTCACGTTTCCTGCTGTATTAGAGACTCTTAGAAAGCAAGATCGTGCTTCTTGCTCTAAAGCAGAATGTGTTTCATGGAGGAGAACTGTGCTGTGTGATTCCCTTCAGAAATGGAGTTAAATTCCAGGCTCTGTTTCTTCCTACAAGCAAGACATCATTTCAGGTAAATGCAGTCACTATTCAGCTCAAATGAATATAAACCGTTTTCGAAGATCACACGTTTCTCGCTCTTAACTGTATAGCATGGGATCTTAGATGACTTGTGGTTTCTATCAGTTTCAGAAGCAGAGTTGAACTAGCAATCGTCCGTATGTATAGGAAACTCCTTTTTTTGTTCTCTCCACAGTCACGTTTCCTGCTGTATTAGAGATTCTTAGAAATCAAGAGCGTGCTTCTTTCTCTAAAGCAGAGTGTGTTTCATGGATGAGAACTGTGCTGTGTGTTTCCCTTCAGAAATGGAGTTAAATTCCAGGCTCTGTTTCTTCCTATAAGCAAGACTCTTTTCAGGTAAACTCAGTCACTTTTCAGCTCAAAGGAACCTACATCGTTCAAGAAGCTCACACATTTCTCGCTCTTAACTGGAAAGCATTGCATGTTAGAGAACCTGTGGTTTGTATCAGTTTCCAAAGAAGAGTTGACCTAGATATGGTCCGTATGTGTAGGAAACACCGTTATTTTGTTCTGAATACAGTCACGTTTTCTGCTCTGTTAGTTACTCTTAGAAAACAAGAGCGTGCTACTTGCTCTAAAGCAGAGTGTGTTTCATGGATGAGAACTGTGCTGTGTGTTTCCCTTCAGAAAAGGAGTTAAATACCAGGCTCAATGTCTTCCTACAAGCAAGACATCATTTCAGGTAAACGCAGTCACTTTTTAGCACAAATGAATATAAATCGTTTACAAAGATCACACGTTTCTCGCTCTTAACTGTATAGCATTTTATGTTAGATGACTTGGGGTTTCTATCAGTTTCAGAAGCAGAGTTGAACTAGCTATGGTCCATATGTGTAGGAAACACCGTTCTTTTGTTCAGAGTCCCCTCATGTTTCCGGCTCTATTAGAGACTCTAGAAAGCAAGAGCATGCATCGTGCTCTACTGCCGAGTATGTTACATGGATGAGAACTGTGCTGTGTGTTTCCCTTCAGAAATGGAGTTAAATCCCAGGCTCTGTGTCTTCCTACAAGCAAGACATCTTTTCAGGTAAACTCAGTCTCTTTTCAGCTCAAAGGAAGCTACATTGTTCACAAAGCTCACACGTTTCTCACTCTTAACTGGAAAGCATTGCATATTAATGGAACTGTGCTTTGTATCAGTTTCAGGGGAAGAGTTGACCTAGATATGGTCCATATGTGTAGGAAACACCGTTATTTTGTACTGACCACAGTCACGTTTCCTGCTGTATTAGAGACTTTTAGAAAGCAAGGGCATGCTTCTTGCTCTAAAGCAGAGTGTGTTTCATGGATGAGAACTGTGCTGTGTGTTTCCCTTCAGAAATGGAGTTAAATCCCAGACTCTGTGTCTGCCTATAAGCAAGACATCTTTTCAGGTAAACTCAGTCACTTTTCAGCTCAAAAAAAGCTACATCATTCACGAAGCTCACACGTTTCTCGCTCTTAACTGTAAAGCATTGTATGTTAGAGGAACTGTGGTATGTATCTGTTTCAGAAGAAGACTTGACCTATATATGGTCCATAAGTGTAGGAAACACCGTTATTTTATACTGACCACAGTAACGTTTCCTGCTGTATTAGAGACACTTAGAAAGCAAGAGCATGCTTCTTGCTCTAAAGCAGAGTGTATTTCATGGATGAGAACTGTGCTGTGTGTTTCCCTTCAGAAATGGAGTTAAATTCCAGGCTCTGTTTCTTCCTATAAGCAAGACTCTTTTCAGGTAAACTCAGTCACTTTTCAGCTCAAAGGAACCTACATCGTTCAAGAAGCTCACACATTTCTCGCTCTTAACTGGAAAGCATTGCATGTTAGAGAACCTGTGGTTTGTATCAGTTTCCGAAGAAGAGTTGACCTAGATATGGTCCGTATGTGTAGGAAACACCGTTATTTTGTTCTGAATACAGTCACGTTTTCTGCTCTGTTAGTGACTCTTAGAAAACAAGAGCGTGCTACTTGCTCTAAAGCAGAGTGTGTTTCATGGATGAGAACTGTGCTGTGTGTTTCCCTTCAGAAAAGGAGTTAAATACCAGGCTCAATGTCTTCCTACAAGCAAGACATCATTTCAGGTAAACGCAGTCACTTTTTAGCTCAAATGAATATAAATCGTTTACAAAGATCACACGTTTCTCGCTGTTAACTGTATAGCATTTTATGTTAGATGACTTGGGGTTTCTATCAGTTTCAGAAGCAGAGTTGAACTAGCTATGGTCCATATGTGTAGGAAACACCATTCTTTTGTTCAGAGTCCCCTCATGTTTCCGGCTCTATTAGAGACTCTAGAAAGCAAGAGCATGCATCGTGCTCTACTGCCGAGTATGTTACATAGATGAGAACTGTGCTGTGTGTTTCCCTTCAGAAATGGAGTTAAATTCCAGGCTCTGTTTCTTCCTACAAGTAAGACTTTTTTCAGGTAAACTCAGTCACTTTTCAGCTCAAAGGAACCTACATTGTTGAAGAAGCTCACACGTTTCTTGCTCTTAACTGTAAAGCATTGTATGTTAGAAGAACTGTGGTTTGTATCAGTTTCAGAAGAAGACTTGACCTAGATATGGTCCATATGTGTAGGAAACACCGTTATTTTGTTCTGACAACAGTCACATTTCCTGCTGTATTAGAGAATCTTAGAAAGCAAGATCGTGCTTCTTGCTCTAAAGCAGAGTGTGTTTCATGGATGACAACTGTGCTGTGTGACTCCCTTCAGAAATGTAGTTAAATTCCAGGCTCTGTTTCTTCCTACAAGCAAGACATCATTTCAGGTAAATGTAGACACTATTAAGCTCAAATGAATACAAATCGTTTACGAAGATCACAGGTTTCTCGCTCTTAACTGTAAAGCATTGTATGTTAGAGGAACTGTGGTATGTATCTGTTTCAGAAGAAGACTTGACCTAGATATGGTCCATAAGTGTAGGAAACACCGTTATCTTGTACTGACCACAGTCACGTTTCCTGCTGTATTAGAGACCCTTAGAAAGCAAGAGCATGCTTCCTTCTCTAAAGCAGAGTATGTTTCATGGATGAGAACTGTGCTGTGTGTTTCCCTTCAGAAATGGAGTTAAATTCCAGGCTCTGTTTCTTCCTACAAGTAAGACTCTTTTCATGTAAACTCAGTCACTTTTTAGCTCAAAGGAAACTACATCGTTCAAGAAGCTCACACGTTTCTCACTCTTAATTGGAAAGTATTGCATGTTAGAGGACTGTGGTTTGTATCAGTTTCAGAAGAAGAGTTGACCTAGATATGCTCCGTATGTGTAGGAAACACCGTTATTTTGTTCTGAAAACAGTCACGTTTTCTGCTCTATTAGAGACTCTTAGAAAGCAAGAGCGTGCTTCTTGCTCTAAAGCAGGTTGTGTTTCATGGAAGGGAACTGTGCTGTGTGTTTCCCTTCAGAAATGGAGTTAAATACCAGGCTCAATGTCTTCCTACAACCAAGATATCATTTCAGGTAAACGCAGTCACTTTTCAGCTCAAATGAATATAAATCTTTTACGAAGATCACATGTTTCTCGCTCTTAACTGAAAAGCATTGGATTTTAGAGGACCTGTGGTTTGTATCAGTTTCAGAAGCAGAGTTGAACTACCAATCGTCCGTATGTGTAGGAAACACCGTTATTTTATACTGACCACAGTAACGTTTCCTGCTGTATTAGAGACACTTAGAAAGCAAGAGCATGCTTCTTGCTCTAAAACAGAGTGTGTTTCATGGATGAGAACTGTGCTGTGTGTTTCCCTTTAGCAATGGAGTTAAATTCCAGGCTCTGTTTCTTCCTATAAGCAAGACACTTTTCAGGTAAACTCAGTCACTTTTCACCTCAAAGGAACCTACATCGTTCAAGAAGCTCACACATTTCTCGCTCTTAACTGGAAAGCATTGCATGTTAGAGAACCTGTGGTTTGTATCAGTTTCAGAAGAAGAGTTGACCTAGATATGGTCCCTATATGTAGGAAACACCGTTATTTTGTTCTGAATACAGTCACGTTTTCTGCTCTGTTAGTGACTCTTAGAAAACAAGAGCGTGCTAATTGCTCTAAAGCAGAGTGTGTTTCATGGATGAGAACTGTGCTGTGTGTTTCCCTTCAGAAATGGAGTTAAATCCCAGACTCTGTGTCTTCCTACAAGCAAGACATCTTTTCAGGTAAACTCAGTCTCTTTTCAGCTCAAAGGAAGCTACATCGTTCACAAAGCTCACACGTTTCTCACTCTTAACAGGAAAGCATGGCATATTAATGGAACTGTGCTTTGTATCAGTTTCAGGGGAAGAGTTGACCTAGATATGGTCCATATGTGTAGGAAACACCGTTATTTTGCACTGACCACAGTCAAGTTTCCAACTGTATTTGAGACTTTTAGAAAGCAAGGGCATGCTTCTTGCTCTAAAGCAGCGTGTGTTTCATGGATGAGAACTGTGCTGTGTGTTTCCCTTCAGAAATGGAGTTAAATCCCAGGCTCTGTGTCTGCCTATATGCAAGACATCTTTTCAGGTAAACGCAGTCACTTTTCAGCTGAAATGAATATAAATAGTTTACGAAGATCACACGTTTCTCGCTCTTAACTGAAAAGCATTTGATGTTAGAGGACCTGTGGTTTGTATCAGTTTCAGAAGCAGAGTTGAACTAGCAATGGTCCGTATGTATAGGAAACTCCGTTATTTTGTTCTCATCACAGTCACGTTTCCTGCTGTATTAGCGATTCTTAGAAAGCAAGAGCATGTTTCTTGCTCTAAAGCAGAGTGTGTTTCATGGATGAGAACTGTGCTGTGTGTTTCCCTTTAGAAATGGAGTTAAATCCCAGGCTCCGTGTCTTCCTACAAGCAAGACATGTTTTCAAGTAAACTCAGTCACTTTTCAGCTCAAAGGAAGCTACATTGTTCACAAAGCTCACACGTTCCTCGCTCTTAACTGTAAAGCATTGCATGTTAGACGAACTGTGGTTTGTATCAGTTTCAGAAGAAGAGTAGACCTAGATATGGTCCGTATGTGTAGGAAACACCGTCATTTTGTTCTGAAAACAGTCACGTTTTCTGCTCTATTAGAGACTCTTAGAAAGCAAGAGCGTGCTTCTTCATCTAAAGCAGATTGTGTTTCATGGATGAGAACTGTGCTGTGTGTTTCCCTTCAAAAATAAAGGTAAATACCAGGCTCAATGGCTTCCTACAAGCAAGACATCATTTCAGGTAAATGCAGTCACTTTTCAGCTCAAATGTATATAAATCTTTTACGAAGATCACACGTTTCTCGCTCTTAACTGTACAGCATTGGATGTTAGATGACTTGTGGTTTCTATCAGTTTCAGAAGCAGAGTTGAACTAGCTATGGTCCATACGTGTAGGAAACACCGTTATATTGTTCAGAGTACCCTCAAGTTTCTGGCTTTATTAGAGACTCTAGAAAGCAAGAGCATGCTTCGTGCTCTAAATCAGAGGGTGTTTCATGGATGCGAACTGTGTTGTGTGTTTCCCTTCTGAAATGGAGTTAAATCCCAGGCTATGTGTCTTCCTACAAGCTAGACATCTTTTCAGGTAAACTCAGTTACTTTTCAGCTCAAAGGACTATACATCGTTCACAAAGCTCACACGTTTCTCGCTCTTAACTGGAAAGCATTGCATGTTATTGGAACTGTGCTTTGTATCAGTATCATAAGAGGAGTTGACCTAGATATGGTCCGTACGTGTAGGAAACTCCATTATTTTGTTCTCACCACAGTTACGTTTCCTTCTGTATTAGAGATTCATAGAAAGAAAGAGCGTGCTTCTGGCTCTAAAGCAGAGTGTGTTTCATGGATGAGAACTGTGCTGTGTGTTTCCCATCAGAAATGGAGTTAAATCGCAGGCTTTGTATCTTCCTACAAGCAAGACTTCATTTCATGTAAACTTAGTCAGCTTTCAGCTCAAACAAAGCTAAATCGTTCACGAAGCTCACAAGTTTCTCGCTCTTAACTGGAAAGTATTGCATGTTAGAGGAACTGTGTTTTCTATCAGTTTCAGAAGAAGAGTTGACCTAGATATGCTCCGTGTGTGTAGGAAACACCGTTATTTTGTTCTGAAAACAGTCACGTTTTCTGCTCTATTACAGACTCATTGAAAGCAAGAGCGAGCTTCTTGCTCTAAAGCAGAGTGTGTTTCATGGATGAGAACTGTGCTGTGTGTTTCCCTTCAGAAATGGAGTTAAATACCAGGCTTAATGTCTTCCTACAAGCAAGACATCATTTCAGGTAAACGCAGTCACTTTTTAGCTCAAATGAATATAAATCGCTTACGAAGATCACTCGTTTCCTCCTCTTAAGTGTATAGCATTGAATGTTAGATAACTTGTGGTTTCTATGATTTTCAGAAGCAGGGTTGAACTAGCTATGGTCCTTATGTGTAGGAAACACCGTTCTTTTGTTCAGAGTACCCTCAAGTTTCTGGCTCTATTAGAGACTCTAGAAAGCAAGAGCATGCTTCGTGCTCTAAAGCAGAGTGTGTTTCATGGATGAGAACTGTGCTGTGTGTTTCCCTTCAGAAATGGAGTTAAATCACAGGCGTTGTATCTTCCTACTAGCAAGATTTCGTTTCACGTAAACTCAGTCACCTTTCAGCTCAAACAAAGCTACATCGTTCACAAAGCTCACAAGTTTCTCGCTCTTAACTGGAAAGCGTTGCATGTTAGAGGAACTGTGGTTTGTATCAGTTTAAGAAGAAGAGTTGACCTAGATATGGTCCGTATGTGTAGGAAACACCGTTATTTTGTTCTGAAAACAGTCACGTTTTCTGCTCTATTAGAGACTCTTAGAAAGCAAGAGCGTGCTTCTTGCTCTAAGCAGATTGTGTTTCATGGATTAGAACTGTGCTGTGTGTTTCCCTTCAGAAATGGAGTTAAATACCAGGCTCAATGTCTTCCTACAAGCAAGACATCATTTCAGGTAAACGCAGTTACATTTGAGCTCAAATGAATATAAATCGTTTATTAAGATCACATGTTTCTCGCTCTTAACTGTATAGCATGGGATGTTAGATGACTTGTTGTTTCTATCAGTTTCAGAAGCATTGTTGAACTAGCTATGGTCCGTATGTGTAGGAAACACCGTTATTTTGTTCAGAGTACCCTCAAGTTTCTGGATCTATTAGAGACTCTAGAAAGCAAGAGCATGCTTCATGCTCTAAAGCAGAGTGTATTTCATGGATGGGAACTGTGTTGTGTATTTCCCTTCAGAAATGTAGTTAAATCCCAGGCTCTGTGTCTTCCTACAAGCAAGACATCTCTTCAGGTAAACTCAGTCACTTATCAGCTCAAAGAAGCTTCATTGTTCACAAAGCTCACACGTTTCTCACTCTTAACTGGAAAGCATTGCATGTTAATGGAACTGTGGTTTGTATCAGTTTCAGAAGAAGAGTTGACCTAGATATGGTCCGTATGTGTAGGAAACACCGTTATTTTGTTCTGACCACAGTCACGTTTCCTGCTGTATTAGAGAATCTTAGAAAGCAAGAGCGAGCTTCTTGCTCTAAAGCAGAGTGTGCTTCATGGATGAGAACTGTGCTGTGTGTTTCCCTTCCGAAATGGAGTTAAATTCCTGTTTCTGTTTCTTCCTACATGCAAGACATCTTTTCAGGTAAACGCAGTCACTATTCAGCTCAAATGAATATAAATCGTTAACGAAGATCACACGTTTCTCGCTCTTAACTGAAAAGCATTGGATGTTAGAGGACCTGTGGTTTGTATCAGTTTCAGAAGCAGAGTTGAACTAGCAATGGTCCGTAAGTATAGGAAACCCCGTTATTTTGTTCTCACCACAGTCACGTTTCCTGCTGTATTAGCGATTCTTAGAAAGCAAGAGCATGTTTCTTGCTCTAAAGCAGAGTGTGTTTCATGGATGAGAACTGTGCTGTGTGTTTCCCTTCAGAAATGGAGTTAAATCACAGGCTTTGTATCTTTCTACTAGCAAGACTTCGTTTCACGTAAACTCAGTCACCTTTCAGCTCAAACAAACCTACATCGTTCACGAAGCTCACCAGTCTCTCGCTCTTAACTGTAAAGCATTGCATGTTAGAGGAACTGTGGTTTATATCAGTTTCAGAAGAAGAGTAGACCTAGATATGGTCCGTATGTGTAGGAAACACCGTTATTTTGTTCTGAAAACAGTCACGTTTTCTGCTCTATTAGAGACTATTAGAAAGCAAGAGCGTGCTTCTTGATCTAAAGCAGATTGTGTTTCATGGATGAGACTTGTGCTGTGTGTTTCCCTTCAGAAATGGAGTTAAATACCAGGCTCAATGGCTTCCTACAAGCAAGACATCATTTCAGGTAAATGCAGTCACTTTTCAGCTCAAATGTATATAAATCTTTTACGAAGATCACACGTTTCTCGCTCTTAACTGTACAGCATTGGATGTTAGATGACTTGTGGTTTCTATCAGTTTCAGAAGCAGAGATGAACTAGCTATGGTCCATACGTGTAGGAAACACCGTTATTTTGTTCAGAGTACCCTCAAGTTTCTGGCTTTATTAGAGACTCTAGAAAGCAAGAGCATGCTTCGTGCTCTAAATCAGAGGGTGTTTCATGGATGCGAACTGTGTTGTGTGTTTCCCTTCTGAAATGGAGCTAAATCCCAGGCTATGTGTCTTCCTACAAGCTAGACATCTTTTCAGGTAAACTCAGTTACTTTTCAGCTCAAAGGACTATACATCGTTCACAAAGCTCACACGTTTCTCGCTCTTAACTGGAAAGCATTGCATGTTAATGGAACTGTGCTTTGTATCAGTATCATAAGAGGAGTTGACCTAGATATGGTCCGTACGTGTAGGAAACTCCATTATTTTGTTCTCACCACAGTTACGTTTCCTTCTGTATTAGAGATTCATAGAAAGAAGGAGCGTGCTTCTGGCTCTAAAGCAGAGTGTGTTTCATGGATGAGAACTGTGCTGTGTGTTTCCCATCAGAAATGGAGTTAAATCGCAGGCTTTGTATCTTCCTACAAGCAAGACTTCGTTTCATGTAAACTCAGTCAGCTTTCAGCTCAAACAAAGCTAAATCGTTCACGAAGCTCACAAGTTTCTCGCTCTTAACTGGAAAGTATTGCATGTTAGAGGAACTGTGTTTTGTATCAGTTTCAGAAGAAGAGTTGACCTAGATATGCTCCGTGTGTGTAGGAAACACCGTTATTTTGTTCTGAAAACAGTCACGTTTTCTGCTCTATTACAGACTCATTCAAAGCAAGAGCGAGCTTCTTGCTCTAAAGCAGAGTGTGTTTCATGGATGAGAACTGTGCTGTGTGTTTCCCTTCAGAAATGGAGTTAAATACCAGGCTTAATGTCTTCCTACAAGCAAGACATCATTTCAGGTAAACGCAGGCACTTTTTAGCTCAAATGAATATAAATCGTTTATGAAGATCACTCGTTTCCTCCTCTTAAGTGTATAGCATTGAATGTTAGATAACTTGTGGTTTCTATCATTTTCAGAAGCAGGGTTGAACTAGCTATGGTCCTTATGTGTAGGAAACACCGTTCTTTTGTTCAGAGTACACTCAAGTTTCTGGCTCTATTAGAGACTCTAGAAAGCAAGAGCATGCTTCGTGCTCTAAAGCAGAGTGTGTTTCATGGATGAGAACTGTGCTGTGTGTTTCCCTTCAGAAATGGAGTTAAATCACAGGCTTTGTATCTTCCTACTAGCAAGACTTCGTTTCACGTAAACTCAGTCACCTTTCAACTCAAACAAAGCTACATCGTTCTCGAAGCTCACAAGTTTCTCGCTCTTAACTGGAAAGCGTTGCATGTTAGAGGAACTGTGGTTTGTATCAGTTTAAAAAGAAGAGTTGACCTAGATATGGTCCGTATGTGTAGGAAACACCGTTATTTTGTTCTGAAAACAGTTACGTTTTCTGCTCTATTAGAGACTCTTAGAAAGCAAGAGCGTGCTTCTTGCTCTAAAGCAGATTGTGTTTCATGGATTAGAACTGTGCTGTGTGTTTCCCTTCAGAAATGGAGTTAAATACCAGGCTCAATGTCTTCCTACAAGCAAGACATCATTTCAGGTAAACGCAGTTACTTTTGAGCTCAAATGAATATAAATCGTTTATGAAGATCACATGTTTCTCGCTCTTAACTGTATAGCATGGGATGTTAGATGACTTGTTGTTTCTATCAGTTTCAGAAGCATTGTTGAACTAGCTATGGTCCGTATGTGTAGGAAACACCGTTATTTTGTTCAGAGTACCCTCAAGTTTCTGGATCTATTAGAGACTCTAGAAAGCAAGAGCATGCTTCATGCTCTAAAGCAGAGTGTGTTTCATGGATGGGAACTGTGTTGTGTGTTTCCCTTCAGAAATGTAGCTAAATCCCAGGCTCTGTGTCTTCCTACAAGCAAGACATCTTTTCAGGTAAACTCAGTCACTTATCAGCTCAAAGGAAGCTTCGTTGTTCACAAAGCTCACACGTTTCTCACTCTTAACTGGAAAGCATTGCATGTTAATGGAACTGTGGTTTGTATCAGTTTCAGAAGAAGAGTTGACCTAGATATGGTCCGTATGTGTAGGAAACACCGTTATTTTGTTCTGACCACAGTCACGTTTCCTGCTGTATTAGAGAATCTTAGAAAGCAAGAGCATGCTTCTTGCTCTAAAGCAGAGTGTGTTTCATGGATGAGAACTGTGCTGTGTGTTTCCCTTCCGAAATGGAGTTAAATTCCTGTTTCTGTTTCTGCCTACAAGCAAGACATCTTTTCAGGTAAACGCAGTCACTATTCAGCTCAAATGAATATAAATCGTTTACAAAGATCACACGTTTCTCGCTCTTAACTGAAAAGCATTGGATTTTAGAGCACCTGTGGTTTCTATCATTTGCAGAAGCAGAGTTGAACTAGCAATCGTCCGTATGTGTAGAAAACACCGTTATTTTGTTCTCACCACAGTCATGTTTCCTGCTGTATTAGCGATTCTTAGAAAGCAAGAGCGTGCTTCTTGCTCTAAAGCAGAGTGTGTTTCATGGATGAGAACTGTGCTGTGTCTTTCCCTTCAGAAATGGAGTTAAATCACAGCTTTGTATCTTCCTACTAGCAAGAGTTTGTTTCACGTAAACTCAGTCACCTTTCAGCTCAAACAAACCTACATCGTTCACGAAGCTCACAAGTCTCTCGCTCTTAACTGTAAAGCATTGCATGTTAGAGGAACTGTGGTTTGTATCATTTCAGAAGAAGAGTAGACATAGATATGGTCCGTATGTGTAGGAAACACCGTTATTTTGTTCTGAAAACAGTCACGTTTTCTGCTCTATTAGAGACTCTTAGAAAGCAAGAGCGTGTTTCTTGATCTAAAACAGATTGTGTTTCATGGATGAGAACTGTGCTGTGTGTTTCCCTTCAGAAATAAATTAAATACCTGGCTCAATGGCTTCCTACAAGCAAGACATCATTTCAGGTAAATGCAGTCACTTTTCAGCTCAAATGTATATAAATCTTTTACGAAGATCACACGTTTCTCGCTCTTAACTGTACAGCATTGGATGTTAGATGACTTGTGGTTTCTATCAGTTTCAGAAGCAGAGTTGAACTAGCTATGGTCCATACGTGTAGGAAACACCGTTATTTTGTTCAGAGTACCCTCAAGTTTCTGGCTTTATTAGACACTCTAGAAAGCAAGAGCATGCTTCGTGCTCTAAATCAGAGGGTGTTTCATGGATGCGAACTGTGTTGTGTGTTTCCCTTCTGAAATGGAGTTAAATCCCAGGCTATGTGTCTTCCTACAAGCTAGACATCTTTTCAGGTAAACTCAGTTACTTTTCAGCTCAAAGGACTATACATCGTTCACAAAGCTCACACGTTTCTCGCTCTTAACTGGAAAGCATTGCATGTTAGAGGAACTGTGTTTTGTATCAGTTTCAGAAGAAGAGTTGACCTAGATATGCTCCGTGTGTGTAGGAAACACCGTTATTTTGTACTGACCACAGTCACGTGTCCTGCTGTATTAGAGACTCTTAGAAAGCAAGAGCATGCTCCTTGCTCTAAAGCAGAGTGTGTTTCATGGATAAAAAATGTGCTGTGTGTTTCCCTTCAGAAATGGAGTTAAATTCCAGGCTCTGTTTCTTGCTACAAGCAAGACTCTTTTCAGGTAAACTCAGTTATTTTCAGCTCGGAGGAACCTATATAGTTCAAGAAGCTCACATGTTTCTTCGCTCTTAACTGTAAAGCATTGTATGTTAGAGGAATTGTGGTTTGTATCAGTATCAGAAGAAGACATGACCTAGATATGGTCCATATGTGTAAGAAACACCGTTATTTTGTTCTCAACACAGTCACGTTTCCTGCTGTATTAGAGACTCTTAGAAAGCAAGAGCGTGCTTCTTGCTCTAAAGCAGAGTGTGTTTCATGGATGAGAACTATGCTGTGTGTTTCTCTTCAGAAGTGGAGTTAATTTCCAGGCTCTGTTTCTTACTAGAAGCAAGACATCATTTCAGGTAAATGCAGTCACTTTTCAGCTCAAATGAAAATAAATCGTTTAAGAAGATCACACGTTTCTCGCTCTTAACTGTATAGCATTGGATGTTAGATGACTTGTGGTTTCTATCAGTTTCAGAAGCAGAGTTGAACTAGCTATGATCCGTATGTGTAGGAAACACCGTTATTTTGTTCAGAGTACCCTCAATTTTCTGGCTCTATTAGCGACTCTAGAAATCAAGAGCATGCTTCGTGCTCTAAAGCAGAGTGTGTTTCATGGATGAGAACTGTGCTGTGTGTTTCCCTTCAGAAATGGAGTTAAATCACAGGCTTTGTGTCTTCCTACAAGCAAGACATCTTTTCAGGTAAACTCAGTCACTTTTCAGCTCAAAGGAAGCTACATCGTTCACGAAGCTCACACGTTTCTCGCTCTAAACTGGAAAATATTGCATGTTAGAGGAACTGTGGTTTGTATCAGTTTTTGAAGAATCGTTGACCTAGATATGGTCCGTATGTGTATGAAACACCGTTATTTTGTTCTGACCACAGTCACGTTTCCTGCTATATTAGAGACCCTTAGAAAGCAAGAGCGTGCTTTTTGCTCTAAATCAGAGTGTGTTTCATGGATGAGAACTGTGCTGTGTGTTTCCCTTCAGGAATGGAGTTAAATTCCAGGCTCTGTTTCTTCCTACAAGTAAGACACTTTTCAGGTACACTCAGTCACTTTTCAACTCAGGAAACCTACAACGTTCAAGAAGCTCACACGTTTCTTGCTCATAACTGGAAAGCATTGTATGTTAGAAGAACTGAGGTTTGTATCAGTTTCAGAAGAAGAGTTGACCTAGATATGGTCCATAAGTGTAGGAAACACCGTTATTTTGTTCTGAAAACAGTCAAGTTTTCTGGCTCTATTAGAGACTCTAGAAAGCAAGAGCATGCTTCGTGCTCTTAAGCAGAGTGTGCTTCATGGATGGCAACTGTGTTGTGTGTTTCCCTTCAGAAATGTAGTTAATTCCCAGGCTCTGTGTCTTCCTACATGCAAGACATCTTTTCAGGTAAACTCAGTCACTTTTCAGCTCAAAGGTAGATACATCGTTCACAAAGCTCACAAGATTCTTGCTGTTAACTGGAAAGCATTGTATGTTAATGGAACTGTGCTTTGTATCAGTTTCAGAAGAACAGTTGACCTAGATATGGTCCGTACGTGTAGGAAACTCTGTTACTTTGTTCTCACCACAGTTACGTTTCCTGCTGTATTAGAGATTCGTAGAGAGCAAGAGCGTGCTTCTTGCTCTAAAGCAGAGTGTGTTTCATGGATGAGATCTGTGCTGTGTGTTTCCTTTCAGGAATGGAGTTAAATCACATGCTTTGTATCCTCCTACTAGCAAGTCTTCGTTTCACGTAAACTCAGTCACCTTTCAGCTCAAACAAAGCTACATCGTTCACGAAGCTCACAAGATTCTCGCCCTTAACTGGAAAGCATTGCATGTTAGAGGAACTGTGGTTTGTATCAGTTTCAGAAGAAGAGTTGACCTAGATATGCTCTGTAGGTGTAGGAAACAACGTTATTTTGTTCAGAGTACCCTCAATTTTCTGGATCTATTACAGACCCTAGAAAGCAAGGGCATGCTTCGAGCTCTAAAGCAGAGTGTGTTTCATGGATGGGAACTGTGTTGTTTGTTTCCTTTCAGAAATGTAGTTAAATCCCAGGCTCTTTTAGTTCCTACAAGCAAGACATCTTTTCAGGTAAACTCAGTCACTTTTCAGCTCAGAGGAAGATACATCGTACAGGAAGGTCAAACGTTTCTCGCTCTTAACTGGAAAGCATTGTATGTTAGAGGAACTGTGGTTTGTATCAGTTTCAGAAGAAGAGTTGACCTAGATATGGTCCGTACGTGTAGGAAACTCTGTTATTTTGTTCTCAACACAGTTACGTTTCCTGCTGTATTAGAGATTCGTAGAGAGCAAGAGTGTGCTTCTTGCTCTAAAGCAGAGTGTGTTTCATGAATGAGATCTGTGCTGTGTGTTTCCTTTCAGGAATGGAGTTAAATCATAGGCTTTGTATCTTCCTACTAGCAAGTCTTCGTTTCACGTAAACTCAGTCACCTTTCAGCTCAAACAAAGCTACATTGTTCACGAAGCTCACCAGTTTCTCGCTCTTAACTGGAAAGCATTGGATGTTAGATGACTTGTGGTTTCTATCAGATTCAGAAGCAGAGTTGATCTAGCTATGGTTCTTATGTGTAGGAAACACCGTTCTTTTGTTCAGAGCACCCTCATGTTTTTGGCTCTATTAAAGACTCTAGAAAGCAAGAGCATGCTTCATGCTCTACAGCAGAGTGTGTTTCATGGATGAGAACTGTGCTGTGTGTTTCCCTTCAGAAATGGAGTTAAATCCCAGATTCTGTATCTTCCTACAAGCAAGACATCTTTTCAGGTAAACTCAGTCACTTTTCAGCTCAGAGGAAGCTACATCGTTCATGAAGGTCACACGTTTCTCGCTCTTAACTGGAAAGCATTGCATGTTAGAGGAACTGTGCTTTGTATCAGTTTCAGAAGAAGAGTTGACCTAGATATGGTCCGTATATGTAGGAAACGCCATTATTTTGTTCTCACCACAGTTACGTTTCCTGCTGTATTAGAGATTCTTAGAAAGATAGAGCGTACTTCTTGCTCTAAAGCAGAGTGTGTTTCATGGAGGAGAACTGTGCTGTGTGTTTCCCTTCAGAAATGGGGTTAAATCACAGGCTCTGTATCTTCCTACTAGCAAGACTTCGTTTCACATAAACTCAGTCAACTTTCAGCTCAAACAAAGCTACATCGTTCACGAAGCTCACAAGTTTCTTGCTCTTAACTGGAAAGCATTGCATGTTAGAGGGACTGTGGTTTGTATCAGTTTCAGAAGAAGAGTTGACCTAGATGTGGTCCGTATGTGTAGGAAACACCGTTATTTTGTTCTGAAAACAGTCACATTTTCTGCTCTATTAGAGACTCTTAAAAAGCAAGAGCGTGCTTCTTGCTCTAAAGCAGAGTGTGTTTCATGGATGAGAACTGTGGTGTGTGTTTCCCTTCAGAAATAGAGTTAAATACCAGGCTCAATGGCTTCCTACAAGCAAGACATCATTTCAGGTAAACGCAGTCACCTTTCAGCTCAAATGAATATAAATCGTTTAGGAAGATCACACGTTTCTCGCTCTTAACTGCACAGCATTGGATGTTAGATGACTTGTGGTTTCTATCAGTTTCAGAAGCAGAGTTGAACTAGCTATGGTCCGTATGTGTAGGAAACACCGTTATTTTGTTCAGAGTACCCTCAAGTTTCGGGCTCTATTAGAGACTCTAGAAAGCAAGAGCATGCTTCGTGCTGTAAAGCAGAGTGTGTTTCATGGATGCGAACTGTGTTGTGTGTTTCCCTTCAGAAATGGAGTTAAATCCCAGGCTCTGTGTCTTCCTACAAGCAAGACATCTTTTCAGGAAAACTCAGTCACTTTTCAGCTCAAAGGAATCTACATCGTTCACAAAGCTCACACGTTTCTCGCTCTTAACTGGAAAGCATTGCATGTTAATGGAACTGTGCTTTGTATCATTTTCAGAAGAAGAGTTGATCTAGATATGGTCCGTATGTGTATGAAACACCTTTAATTTGTTCTGACCACAGTCACGTTTCCTGGTGTATTAAGACACTTAGAAAGCAAGAGCATGCTACTTGCTCTAAAGCAGAATGTGTTTCATGGAAGAGAACTGTGCAGTGTGTTTCCTTTCAGAAATGGAGTTAAATTCCAGGCTCTGTTTCTTCGTACAAGCAAGATATCATTTCAGTTAAACGCAATCACTATTCAGCTTAAATGAATATAAATCGTTTACAAAGATCACACGTTTCTCGCTCTTAACTGAAAAGCATTGGATGTTAGAGGACCTGTGGTTTGTATCAGTTTCAGAAGCAGAGTTGAACTAGCAATGGTCCGTATGCGTAGGAAACTCCGTTATTTTGTTCTCACCACAGTCACGTTTCCTGCTGTATTACAGATTCTTAGAAAGATAGAGCGTACTTCTTGCTCTAAAGCAGAGTGTGTTTCATGGAGGAGAACTGTGCTTTGTGTTTCCCTTCAGAAATGCGGTTAAATCACAGGCTCTGTATCTTCCTACTAGCAAGACTTCGTTTCACGTAAACTCAGTCAACTTTCAGCTCAAACAAAGCTACATCGTTCACGAAGCTCACAAGATTCTTGCTCTTAACTGAAAAGCATTGCATGTTAGAGGGACTGTGGTTTGTATCAGTTTCAGAAGAAGAGTTGACCTAGATGTGGTCTGTATGTGTAGGAAACACCGTTATTTTTTTCTGAAAACAGTCACATTTTCTGCTCTATTAGAGACTCTTAAAAAGCAAGAGCGTGCTTCTTGCTCTAAAGCAGAGTGTGTTTCATGGATGAGAACTATGCTGTGTGTTTCTCTTCAGAAATAGAGTTAAATACCAGGCTCAATGGCTTCCTACAAGCAAGACATCATTTCAGGTAAACGCAGTCACCTTTCAGCTCAAATGAATATAAATCGTTTAGGAAGATCACACGTTTCTTGCTCTTAACTGCACAGCATTGGATGTTAGATGACTTGTGGTTTCTATCAGTTTCAGAAGCAGAGTTGAACTAGCAATGGTCCGTAGGTGTAGGAAACTCCCTTATTTTGTTCTCACCACAGTCACGTTTCCTGCTGTATTACAGATTCTTAGAAACATGCGCGCGCTTCTTGCTCTAAAGCAGAGTGTGTTTCATGGATGAGAACAGTGCTGTGTGTTTCCCTTCAGAAATGGAGTTAAATACCAGGCTCAATATCTTCCTACAAGAAAGACATCATTTCAGGTAAACGCAGTCACTTTTCAGCTCAAATGAATATAAATCATTTACGAAGCTCACACGTTTCTCGCTCTTAACTGTATAGCATTGGATGTTAGATGACTTGTGGTTTCCATCATATTCAGAAGCAGAGTTGAACTAGCTATGGTTCATATGTGTAGGAAACACCGTTCTTTTGTTCAGAGCACCCTCATGTTTCTGGCTCTATTAAAGACTCTAGAAAGCAAGAGCATGCTTCATGCTCTACAGCAGAGTGTGTTTCATGGATGAGAACTGTGCTGTGTGTTTCCCTTCAGAAATGGAGTTAAATCCCAGATTCTGTATCTTCCTACAAGCAAGACATCTTTTCAGGTAAACTCAGTCACTTTTCAGCTCAGAGGAAGCTACATCGTTCACGAAGGTCACACGTTTCTCGCTCTTAACTGGAAAGCATTGCATGTTAGAGGAACTGTGCTTTGTATCAGTTTCAGAAGAAGAGTTGACCTAGATATGGTCCGTACGTGTAGGAAACTCCATTATTTTGTTCTCACCACAGTTACGTTTCCTGCTGTATTAGAGATTCTTAGAAAGATAGAGCGTACTTCTTGCTCTAAAGCAGAGTGTGTTTCATGGAGGAGAACTGTGCTGTGTGTTTCCCTTCAGAAATGGAGTTAAATAACAGGCTCTGTATCTTCCTACTAGCAAGACTTCGTTTCACGTAAACTCAGTCAACTTTCAGCTCAAACAAAGCTACATCGTTCAAGGAAGCTCACAAATTTCTTGCTCTTAACTGGAAAGCATTGCATGTTAGAGGGACTGTGGTTTGTATCAATCTCAGAAGAAGAGTTGACCTAGATGTGGTCCGTATGTGTAGGAAACACCGTTATTTTCTTCTGAAAACAGTCACATTTTCTGCTCTATTAGAGACTCTTAAAAAGCAAGAGCGTGCTTCTTGCTCTAAAGCAGATTGTGTTTCATGGATGAGAACTGTGGTGTGTGTTTCCCTTCACATATAGAGTTAAATACCAGGCTCAATGGCTTCCTACAAGCAAGACATCATTTCAGGTAAACGCAGTCACTATTCAGCTCAAATGAATATAAATCGTTTACAAAGATCACATGTTTCTCGCTCTTAACTGAAAAGCATTGGATTTTAGAGGACCTGTGGTTTGTATCAGTTGCAGAAGCAGACTTGAACATGCAATCGTCCGTATGTGTAGGAAACTCTGTTATTTTGTTCTCACCATAGTCACGTTTCCTGCTGTAGTAGAGATTCTTAGAAAGCAAGAGTGTGCTACTTGCTCTAAGGCAGAGTGTGTTTCATGGATGAGAACTGTGCTGTGTGTTTCCCTTCATAAATGGAGTTAAATCTCAGGCTTTGTATCTTCCTACAAGCAAGACTTCGTTTCATGTAATCTCAGTCACCTTTCAGCTCAAACAAATCTACATCATTCACGAAGCTCACAAGTTTCTTGCTCTTAACTGGAAAGCATTGCATGTTAGAGAACATGTGATTTGTATCAGTTTCAGAAGAACATTTGACCTAGATACGGTCCGTATGTGTAGGAAACTCCGTTATTTTGTTCTGAAAACAGTCACGTTTTCTGCTCTATTAGAGACTTTTAGAAAGCAAGAGCGTGCTTCTTGCTCTAAAGCAGAGTGTGCTTCATGGATGAGAACTGTGCTGTGTGTTTCCCTTCAGAAATGGAGTTAAATCCCAAGCTCTGTGTCTTCCTACAAGCAAGACATCTTTTCATGTAAACTCAGTCACTTTTCATCTCAAAGGAAGCTACATCATTCACAAAGCTCACACGTATATCGCTCTTAACTGGAAAGCATTGCATGTTAATGGAACTGTGCTTTGTATCAGTTTCAGAAGAAGAGTTGATCTAAATATGGTCCGTATGTGTATGAAACACCTTTATTTTGTTCTGACCACAGTCACGTTTCCTGGTGTATTAAGACTCTTAGAAAGCAAGAGCATGCTACTTGCTCTAAAGCAGAGTGTGCTTCATGGAGGAGAACTGTGCTGTGTGTTTCCCTTCAGAAATGGAGTTAAATTCCAGGCTCTGTTTCTTTGTACAAGCAAGATATCATTTCAGTTAAACGCAGTCACTATTCAGCTTAAATGAATATAAATCGTTTACAAAGATCACACGTTTCTCGCTCTTAACTGAAAAGCATTGGATGTTAGATGACTTGTGGTTTCTATCAGTTTCAGAAGCAGAGTTGAACTAGCTAGGTCCGTATGTGTAGGAAACACCGTTATTTTGTTCAGAGTACCCTCAAGTTTCTGGCTCTATTAGAGACTCTAGAAAGCAAGAGCATGCTTCGTGCTCTAAAGCAGAGTGTTTTTCATGGATGCGAACTGTGTTGTGTGTTTCCCTTCAGAAATGGAGTTAAATCCCAGGCTCCGTGTTTTCCTACAAACAAGACATCTTTTCAGGTAAACTCAGTCACTTTTCAGCTCAAAGGAATCTACATCGTTCCCAAAGCTCACACGTTTCTCGCTCTTAACTGGAAAGCATTGCATGTTAATGGAACTGTGCTTTGTATAAGTTTCAGAAGAGGAGTTGACCTAGATATGGTCCGTACGTGTAGGAAACTCCGTTATTTTGTTCTCACCACAGTTATGTTTCCTGCTGTATTAGAGATTTGTAGAAAGCAAGAGCGTGCTTCTTGCCCTAAAGCAGAGTGTGTTTCATGGATGAGAACTATGCTGTGTGTTTCCCTTCAGAAATGGAGTTAAATCACAGGCTTTGTATCTTCCTACAAGCAAGACTTCGTTTCATGTAAACTCAGTCACCTTTCAGCTCAAACAAAGCTAAATCGTTCACAAAGCTCACAAGTTACTTGCTCTTAACTGGAAAGCATTGCATGTTAGAGGAACTGTGGTTTGTATCAGTGTCAGAAGAAGAGTTGACCTAGATATGCTCCGTATGTGTAGGAAACACCGTTATTTTGTTCTGAAAACAGTCACGTTTTCTGCTCTATTAGAGACTCTTAGAAAGCAAGAGCGTGCTTCTTGCTCTAAAGCAGAGTGTGTTTCATGGATGAGAACTGTGCTGTGTGTTTCCCTTCAGAAATGGAGTTAAATCCCAAGCTCTGTGTCTTCCTACAAGCAAGACATCTTTTCATGTAAACTCAGTCACTTTACATCTCAAAGGAAGCTACATCATTCACAAAGCTCACACGTATCTTGCTCTTAACTGGAAAGCATTGCATGTTAATGGAACTGTGCTTTGTATCAGTTTCAGAAGAAGAGTTGATCTAGATATGGTCCGTATGCGTAGAAAACTCCGTTATTTTGTTCTCACCACAGTCACGTTTCCTGCTGTATTACAGATTCTTACAAACATGAGCACCCTTCTTGCTCTAAAGCAGAGTGTGTTTCATGGATGAGAACAGTGCTGTGTGTTTCCCTTCAGAAATGGAGTTAAATACCCGGCTCAATATCTTCCTACAAGAAAGACATCATTTCAGGTAAACGCAGTCACTTTTCAGCTCAAATGAATATAAATCATTTACGAAGCTCACACGTTTCTCGCTCTTAACTGTATAGCATTGGATGTTAGATGACTTGTGGTTTCTATCTGATTCAGAAGCAGAGTTGAACTAGCTATGGTTCTTATGTGTAGGAAACACCGTTCTTTTGTTCAGAGCACCCTCATGTTTCTGGCTCTATTAAAGACTCTAGAAAGCAAGAGCATGCTTCATGCTCTACAGCAGAGTGTGTTTCATGGATGAGAACTGTGCTGTGTATTTCCCTTCAGAAATGGAGTTAAATCCCAGATTCTGTATCTTCCTACAAGCAAGATATCTTTTCAGGTGAACTCAGTCACTTTTTAGCTCAGAGGAAGCTACATCGTTCACGAAGGTCACACGTTTCTCGCTCTTAACTGGAAAGCATTGCATGTTAGAGGAACTGTGCTTTGTATCAGTTTCAGAAGAAGAGTTGACGTAGATATGGTCCGTACGTGTAGGAAACTCCATTATTTTGTTCTCACCACAGTTACGTTTCCTGCTGTATTAGAGATTCTTAGAAAGATAGAGCGTACTTCTTGCTCTAAATCAGAGGGTGTTTCATGGATGCGAACTGTGTTGTGTGTTTCCCTTCTGAAATGGAGTTAAATCCCAGGCTATGTGTCTTCCTACAAGCTAGACATCTTTTCAGGTAAACTCAGTTACTTTTCAGCTCAAAGGACTATACATCGTTCACAAAGCTCACACGTTTCTCGCTCTTAACTGGAAAGCATTGCATGTTAGAGGAACTGTGTTTTGTATCAGTTTCAGAAGAAGAGTTGACCTAGATATGCTCCGTGTGTGTAGGAAACACCGTTATTTTGTACTGACCACAGTCACGTGTCCTGCTGTATTAGAGACTCTTAGAAAGCAAGAGCATGCTCCTTGCTCTAAAGCAGAGTGTGTTTCATGGATAAAAAATGTGCTGTGTGTTTCCCTTCAGAAATGGAGTTAAATTCCAGGCTCTGTTTCTTGCTACAAGCAAGACTCTTTTCAGGTAAACTCAGTTATTTTCAGCTCGGAGGAACCTATATAGTTCAAGAAGCTCACATGTTTCTTCGCTCTTAACTGTAAAGCATTGTATGTTAGAGGAATTGTGGTTTGTATCAGTATCAGAAGAAGACATGACCTAGATATGGTCCATATGTGTAAGAAACACCGTTATTTTGTTCTCAACACAGTCACGTTTCCTGCTGTATTAGAGACTCTTAGAAAGCAAGAGCGTGCTTCTTGCTCTAAAGCAGAGTGTGTTTCATGGATGAGAACTATGCTGTGTGTTTCTCTTCAGAAGTGGAGTTAATTTCCAGGCTCTGTTTCTTACTAGAAGCAAGACATCATTTCAGGTAAATGCAGTCACTTTTCAGCTCAAATGAAAATAAATCGTTTAAGAAGATCACACGTTTCTCGCTCTTAACTGTATAGCATTGGATGTTAGATGACTTGTGGTTTCTATCAGTTTCAGAAGCAGAGTTGAACTAGCTATGATCCGTATGTGTAGGAAACACCGTTATTTTGTTCAGAGTACCCTCAATTTTCTGGCTCTATTAGCGACTCTAGAAATCAAGAGCATGCTTCGTGCTCTAAAGCAGAGTGTGTTTCATGGATGAGAACTGTGCTGTGTGTTTCCCTTCAGAAATGGAGTTAAATCACAGGCTTTGTGTCTTCCTACAAGCAAGACATCTTTTCAGGTAAACTCAGTCACTTTTCAGCTCAAAGGAAGCTACATCGTTCACGAAGCTCACACGTTTCTCGCTCTAAACTGGAAAATATTGCATGTTAGAGGAACTGTGGTTTGTATCAGTTTTTGAAGAATCGTTGACCTAGATATGGTCCGTATGTGTATGAAACACCGTTATTTTGTTCTGACCACAGTCACGTTTCCTGCTATATTAGAGACCCTTAGAAAGCAAGAGCGTGCTTTTTGCTCTAAATCAGAGTGTGTTTCATGGATGAGAACTGTGCTGTGTGTTTCCCTTCAGGAATGGAGTTAAATTCCAGGCTCTGTTTCTTCCTACAAGTAAGACACTTTTCAGGTACACTCAGTCACTTTTCAACTCAGGAAACCTACAACGTTCAAGAAGCTCACACGTTTCTTGCTCATAACTGGAAAGCATTGTATGTTAGAAGAACTGAGGTTTGTATCAGTTTCAGAAGAAGAGTTGACCTAGATATGGTCCATAAGTGTAGGAAACACCGTTATTTTGTTCTGAAAACAGTCAAGTTTTCTGGCTCTATTAGAGACTCTAGAAAGCAAGAGCATGCTTCGTGCTCTTAAGCAGAGTGTGCTTCATGGATGGCAACTGTGTTGTGTGTTTCCCTTCAGAAATGTAGTTAATTCCCAGGCTCTGTGTCTTCCTACATGCAAGACATCTTTTCAGGTAAACTCAGTCACTTTTCAGCTCAAAGGTAGATACATCGTTCACAAAGCTCACAAGATTCTTGCTGTTAACTGGAAAGCATTGTATGTTAATGGAACTGTGCTTTGTATCAGTTTCAGAAGAACAGTTGACCTAGATATGGTCCGTACGTGTAGGAAACTCTGTTACTTTGTTCTCACCACAGTTACGTTTCCTGCTGTATTAGAGATTCGTAGAGAGCAAGAGCGTGCTTCTTGCTCTAAAGCAGAGTGTGTTTCATGGATGAGATCTGTGCTGTGTGTTTCCTTTCAGGAATGGAGTTAAATCACATGCTTTGTATCCTCCTACTAGCAAGTCTTCGTTTCACGTAAACTCAGTCACCTTTCAGCTCAAACAAAGCTACATCGTTCACGAAGCTCACAAGATTCTCGCCCTTAACTGGAAAGCATTGCATGTTAGAGGAACTGTGGTTTGTATCAGTTTCAGAAGAAGAGTTGACCTAGATATGCTCTGTAGGTGTAGGAAACAACGTTATTTTGTTCAGAGTACCCTCAATTTTCTGGATCTATTACAGACCCTAGAAAGCAAGGGCATGCTTCGAGCTCTAAAGCAGAGTGTGTTTCATGGATGGGAACTGTGTTGTTTGTTTCCTTTCAGAAATGTAGTTAAATCCCAGGCTCTTTTAGTTCCTACAAGCAAGACATCTTTTCAGGTAAACTCAGTCACTTTTCAGCTCAGAGGAAGATACATCGTACAGGAAGGTCAAACGTTTCTCGCTCTTAACTGGAAAGCATTGTATGTTAGAGGAACTGTGGTTTGTATCAGTTTCAGAAGAAGAGTTGACCTAGATATGGTCCGTACGTGTAGGAAACTCTGTTATTTTGTTCTCAACACAGTTACGTTTCCTGCTGTATTAGAGATTCGTAGAGAGCAAGAGTGTGCTTCTTGCTCTAAAGCAGAGTGTGTTTCATGAATGAGATCTGTGCTGTGTGTTTCCTTTCAGGAATGGAGTTAAATCATAGGCTTTGTATCTTCCTACTAGCAAGTCTTCGTTTCACGTAAACTCAGTCACCTTTCAGCTCAAACAAAGCTACATTGTTCACGAAGCTCACCAGTTTCTCGCTCTTAACTGGAAAGCATTGGATGTTAGATGACTTGTGGTTTCTATCAGATTCAGAAGCAGAGTTGATCTAGCTATGGTTCTTATGTGTAGGAAACACCGTTCTTTTGTTCAGAGCACCCTCATGTTTTTGGCTCTATTAAAGACTCTAGAAAGCAAGAGCATGCTTCATGCTCTACAGCAGAGTGTGTTTCATGGATGAGAACTGTGCTGTGTGTTTCCCTTCAGAAATGGAGTTAAATCCCAGATTCTGTATCTTCCTACAAGCAAGACATCTTTTCAGGTAAACTCAGTCACTTTTCAGCTCAGAGGAAGCTACATCGTTCATGAAGGTCACACGTTTCTCGCTCTTAACTGGAAAGCATTGCATGTTAGAGGAACTGTGCTTTGTATCAGTTTCAGAAGAAGAGTTGACCTAGATATGGTCCGTATATGTAGGAAACGCCATTATTTTGTTCTCACCACAGTTACGTTTCCTGCTGTATTAGAGATTCTTAGAAAGATAGAGCGTACTTCTTGCTCTAAAGCAGAGTGTGTTTCATGGAGGAGAACTGTGCTGTGTGTTTCCCTTCAGAAATGGGGTTAAATCACAGGCTCTGTATCTTCCTACTAGCAAGACTTCGTTTCACATAAACTCAGTCAACTTTCAGCTCAAACAAAGCTACATCGTTCACGAAGCTCACAAGTTTCTTGCTCTTAACTGGAAAGCATTGCATGTTAGAGGGACTGTGGTTTGTATCAGTTTCAGAAGAAGAGTTGACCTAGATGTGGTCCGTATGTGTAGGAAACACCGTTATTTTGTTCTGAAAACAGTCACATTTTCTGCTCTATTAGAGACTCTTAAAAAGCAAGAGCGTGCTTCTTGCTCTAAAGCAGAGTGTGTTTCATGGATGAGAACTGTGGTGTGTGTTTCCCTTCAGAAATAGAGTTAAATACCAGGCTCAATGGCTTCCTACAAGCAAGACATCATTTCAGGTAAACGCAGTCACCTTTCAGCTCAAATGAATATAAATCGTTTAGGAAGATCACACGTTTCTCGCTCTTAACTGCACAGCATTGGATGTTAGATGACTTGTGGTTTCTATCAGTTTCAGAAGCAGAGTTGAACTAGCTATGGTCCGTATGTGTAGGAAACACCGTTATTTTGTTCAGAGTACCCTCAAGTTTCGGGCTCTATTAGAGACTCTAGAAAGCAAGAGCATGCTTCGTGCTGTAAAGCAGAGTGTGTTTCATGGATGCGAACTGTGTTGTGTGTTTCCCTTCAGAAATGGAGTTAAATCCCAGGCTCTGTGTCTTCCTACAAGCAAGACATCTTTTCAGGAAAACTCAGTCACTTTTCAGCTCAAAGGAATCTACATCGTTCACAAAGCTCACACGTTTCTCGCTCTTAACTGGAAAGCATTGCATGTTAATGGAACTGTGCTTTGTATCATTTTCAGAAGAAGAGTTGATCTAGATATGGTCCGTATGTGTATGAAACACCTTTAATTTGTTCTGACCACAGTCACGTTTCCTGGTGTATTAAGACACTTAGAAAGCAAGAGCATGCTACTTGCTCTAAAGCAGAATGTGTTTCATGGAAGAGAACTGTGCAGTGTGTTTCCTTTCAGAAATGGAGTTAAATTCCAGGCTCTGTTTCTTCGTACAAGCAAGATATCATTTCAGTTAAACGCAATCACTATTCAGCTTAAATGAATATAAATCGTTTACAAAGATCACACGTTTCTCGCTCTTAACTGAAAAGCATTGGATGTTAGAGGACCTGTGGTTTGTATCAGTTTCAGAAGCAGAGTTGAACTAGCAATGGTCCGTATGCGTAGGAAACTCCGTTATTTTGTTCTCACCACAGTCACGTTTCCTGCTGTATTACAGATTCTTAGAAAGATAGAGCGTACTTCTTGCTCTAAAGCAGAGTGTGTTTCATGGAGGAGAACTGTGCTTTGTGTTTCCCTTCAGAAATGCGGTTAAATCACAGGCTCTGTATCTTCCTACTAGCAAGACTTCGTTTCACGTAAACTCAGTCAACTTTCAGCTCAAACAAAGCTACATCGTTCACGAAGCTCACAAGATTCTTGCTCTTAACTGAAAAGCATTGCATGTTAGAGGGACTGTGGTTTGTATCAGTTTCAGAAGAAGAGTTGACCTAGATGTGGTCTGTATGTGTAGGAAACACCGTTATTTTTTTCTGAAAACAGTCACATTTTCTGCTCTATTAGAGACTCTTAAAAAGCAAGAGCGTGCTTCTTGCTCTAAAGCAGAGTGTGTTTCATGGATGAGAACTATGCTGTGTGTTTCTCTTCAGAAATAGAGTTAAATACCAGGCTCAATGGCTTCCTACAAGCAAGACATCATTTCAGGTAAACGCAGTCACCTTTCAGCTCAAATGAATATAAATCGTTTAGGAAGATCACACGTTTCTTGCTCTTAACTGCACAGCATTGGATGTTAGATGACTTGTGGTTTCTATCAGTTTCAGAAGCAGAGTTGAACTAGCAATGGTCCGTAGGTGTAGGAAACTCCCTTATTTTGTTCTCACCACAGTCACGTTTCCTGCTGTATTACAGATTCTTAGAAACATGCGCGCGCTTCTTGCTCTAAAGCAGAGTGTGTTTCATGGATGAGAACAGTGCTGTGTGTTTCCCTTCAGAAATGGAGTTAAATACCAGGCTCAATATCTTCCTACAAGAAAGACATCATTTCAGGTAAACGCAGTCACTTTTCAGCTCAAATGAATATAAATCATTTACGAAGCTCACACGTTTCTCGCTCTTAACTGTATAGCATTGGATGTTAGATGACTTGTGGTTTCCATCATATTCAGAAGCAGAGTTGAACTAGCTATGGTTCATATGTGTAGGAAACACCGTTCTTTTGTTCAGAGCACCCTCATGTTTCTGGCTCTATTAAAGACTCTAGAAAGCAAGAGCATGCTTCATGCTCTACAGCAGAGTGTGTTTCATGGATGAGAACTGTGCTGTGTGTTTCCCTTCAGAAATGGAGTTAAATCCCAGATTCTGTATCTTCCTACAAGCAAGACATCTTTTCAGGTAAACTCAGTCACTTTTCAGCTCAGAGGAAGCTACATCGTTCACGAAGGTCACACGTTTCTCGCTCTTAACTGGAAAGCATTGCATGTTAGAGGAACTGTGCTTTGTATCAGTTTCAGAAGAAGAGTTGACCTAGATATGGTCCGTACGTGTAGGAAACTCCATTATTTTGTTCTCACCACAGTTACGTTTCCTGCTGTATTAGAGATTCTTAGAAAGATAGAGCGTACTTCTTGCTCTAAAGCAGAGTGTGTTTCATGGAGGAGAACTGTGCTGTGTGTTTCCCTTCAGAAATGGAGTTAAATAACAGGCTCTGTATCTTCCTACTAGCAAGACTTCGTTTCACGTAAACTCAGTCAACTTTCAGCTCAAACAAAGCTACATCGTTCAAGGAAGCTCACAAATTTCTTGCTCTTAACTGGAAAGCATTGCATGTTAGAGGGACTGTGGTTTGTATCAATCTCAGAAGAAGAGTTGACCTAGATGTGGTCCGTATGTGTAGGAAACACCGTTATTTTCTTCTGAAAACAGTCACATTTTCTGCTCTATTAGAGACTCTTAAAAAGCAAGAGCGTGCTTCTTGCTCTAAAGCAGATTGTGTTTCATGGATGAGAACTGTGGTGTGTGTTTCCCTTCACATATAGAGTTAAATACCAGGCTCAATGGCTTCCTACAAGCAAGACATCATTTCAGGTAAACGCAGTCACTATTCAGCTCAAATGAATATAAATCGTTTACAAAGATCACATGTTTCTCGCTCTTAACTGAAAAGCATTGGATTTTAGAGGACCTGTGGTTTGTATCAGTTGCAGAAGCAGACTTGAACATGCAATCGTCCGTATGTGTAGGAAACTCTGTTATTTTGTTCTCACCATAGTCACGTTTCCTGCTGTAGTAGAGATTCTTAGAAAGCAAGAGTGTGCTACTTGCTCTAAGGCAGAGTGTGTTTCATGGATGAGAACTGTGCTGTGTGTTTCCCTTCATAAATGGAGTTAAATCTCAGGCTTTGTATCTTCCTACAAGCAAGACTTCGTTTCATGTAATCTCAGTCACCTTTCAGCTCAAACAAATCTACATCATTCACGAAGCTCACAAGTTTCTTGCTCTTAACTGGAAAGCATTGCATGTTAGAGAACATGTGATTTGTATCAGTTTCAGAAGAACATTTGACCTAGATACGGTCCGTATGTGTAGGAAACTCCGTTATTTTGTTCTGAAAACAGTCACGTTTTCTGCTCTATTAGAGACTTTTAGAAAGCAAGAGCGTGCTTCTTGCTCTAAAGCAGAGTGTGCTTCATGGATGAGAACTGTGCTGTGTGTTTCCCTTCAGAAATGGAGTTAAATCCCAAGCTCTGTGTCTTCCTACAAGCAAGACATCTTTTCATGTAAACTCAGTCACTTTTCATCTCAAAGGAAGCTACATCATTCACAAAGCTCACACGTATATCGCTCTTAACTGGAAAGCATTGCATGTTAATGGAACTGTGCTTTGTATCAGTTTCAGAAGAAGAGTTGATCTAAATATGGTCCGTATGTGTATGAAACACCTTTATTTTGTTCTGACCACAGTCACGTTTCCTGGTGTATTAAGACTCTTAGAAAGCAAGAGCATGCTACTTGCTCTAAAGCAGAGTGTGCTTCATGGAGGAGAACTGTGCTGTGTGTTTCCCTTCAGAAATGGAGTTAAATTCCAGGCTCTGTTTCTTTGTACAAGCAAGATATCATTTCAGTTAAACGCAGTCACTATTCAGCTTAAATGAATATAAATCGTTTACAAAGATCACACGTTTCTCGCTCTTAACTGAAAAGCATTGGATGTTAGATGACTTGTGGTTTCTATCAGTTTCAGAAGCAGAGTTGAACTAGCTAGGTCCGTATGTGTAGGAAACACCGTTATTTTGTTCAGAGTACCCTCAAGTTTCTGGCTCTATTAGAGACTCTAGAAAGCAAGAGCATGCTTCGTGCTCTAAAGCAGAGTGTTTTTCATGGATGCGAACTGTGTTGTGTGTTTCCCTTCAGAAATGGAGTTAAATCCCAGGCTCCGTGTTTTCCTACAAACAAGACATCTTTTCAGGTAAACTCAGTCACTTTTCAGCTCAAAGGAATCTACATCGTTCCCAAAGCTCACACGTTTCTCGCTCTTAACTGGAAAGCATTGCATGTTAATGGAACTGTGCTTTGTATAAGTTTCAGAAGAGGAGTTGACCTAGATATGGTCCGTACGTGTAGGAAACTCCGTTATTTTGTTCTCACCACAGTTATGTTTCCTGCTGTATTAGAGATTTGTAGAAAGCAAGAGCGTGCTTCTTGCCCTAAAGCAGAGTGTGTTTCATGGATGAGAACTATGCTGTGTGTTTCCCTTCAGAAATGGAGTTAAATCACAGGCTTTGTATCTTCCTACAAGCAAGACTTCGTTTCATGTAAACTCAGTCACCTTTCAGCTCAAACAAAGCTAAATCGTTCACAAAGCTCACAAGTTACTTGCTCTTAACTGGAAAGCATTGCATGTTAGAGGAACTGTGGTTTGTATCAGTGTCAGAAGAAGAGTTGACCTAGATATGCTCCGTATGTGTAGGAAACACCGTTATTTTGTTCTGAAAACAGTCACGTTTTCTGCTCTATTAGAGACTCTTAGAAAGCAAGAGCGTGCTTCTTGCTCTAAAGCAGAGTGTGTTTCATGGATGAGAACTGTGCTGTGTGTTTCCCTTCAGAAATGGAGTTAAATCCCAAGCTCTGTGTCTTCCTACAAGCAAGACATCTTTTCATGTAAACTCAGTCACTTTACATCTCAAAGGAAGCTACATCATTCACAAAGCTCACACGTATCTTGCTCTTAACTGGAAAGCATTGCATGTTAATGGAACTGTGCTTTGTATCAGTTTCAGAAGAAGAGTTGATCTAGATATGGTCCGTATGCGTAGAAAACTCCGTTATTTTGTTCTCACCACAGTCACGTTTCCTGCTGTATTACAGATTCTTACAAACATGAGCACCCTTCTTGCTCTAAAGCAGAGTGTGTTTCATGGATGAGAACAGTGCTGTGTGTTTCCCTTCAGAAATGGAGTTAAATACCCGGCTCAATATCTTCCTACAAGAAAGACATCATTTCAGGTAAACGCAGTCACTTTTCAGCTCAAATGAATATAAATCATTTACGAAGCTCACACGTTTCTCGCTCTTAACTGTATAGCATTGGATGTTAGATGACTTGTGGTTTCTATCTGATTCAGAAGCAGAGTTGAACTAGCTATGGTTCTTATGTGTAGGAAACACCGTTCTTTTGTTCAGAGCACCCTCATGTTTCTGGCTCTATTAAAGACTCTAGAAAGCAAGAGCATGCTTCATGCTCTACAGCAGAGTGTGTTTCATGGATGAGAACTGTGCTGTGTATTTCCCTTCAGAAATGGAGTTAAATCCCAGATTCTGTATCTTCCTACAAGCAAGATATCTTTTCAGGTGAACTCAGTCACTTTTTAGCTCAGAGGAAGCTACATCGTTCACGAAGGTCACACGTTTCTCGCTCTTAACTGGAAAGCATTGCATGTTAGAGGAACTGTGCTTTGTATCAGTTTCAGAAGAAGAGTTGACGTAGATATGGTCCGTACGTGTAGGAAACTCCATTATTTTGTTCTCACCACAGTTACGTTTCCTGCTGTATTAGAGATTCTTAGAAAGATAGAGCGTACTTCTTGCTCTAAAGCAGAGTGTGTTTCATGGAGGAGAACTGTGCTGTGTGTTTCCCTTCAGAAATGGAGTTAAATCACAGGCTCTGTATCTTCCTACTAGCAAGACTTCGTTTCACGTAAACTCAGTCAACTTTCAGCTCAAACAAAGCTACATCGTTCAAGGAAGCTCACAAGTTTCTTGCTCTTAACTGGAAAGCATTGCATGTTAGAGGGACTGTGGTTTGTATCAATCTCAGAAGAAGAGTTGACCTAGATGTGGTCCGTATGTGTAGGAAACACCGTTATTTTGTTCTGAAAACAGTCACATTTTCTGCTCTATTAGAGACTCTTAAAAAGCAAGAGCGTGCTTCTTGCTCTAAAGCAGATTGTGTTTCATGGATGAGAACTGTGGTGTGTGTTTCCCTTCAGATATAGAGTTAAATACCAGGCTCAATGGCTTCCTACAAGCAAGACATCATTTCAGGTAAACGCAGTCACTATTCAGCTCAAATGAATATAAATCGTTTACAAAGCTTACACGTATATCGCTCTTAACTGGAAAACATTGCATGTTAATGGAACTGTGCTTTGTATCAGTTTCAGAAGAAGAGTTGATCTAAATATGGTCCGTATGTGTATGAAACACCTTTATTTTGTTCTGACCACAGTCACGTTTCCTGGTGTATTAAGACTCTTAGAAAGCAAGAGCATGCTACTTGCTCTAAAGCAGAGTGTGTTTCATGGAGGAGAACTGTGCTGTGTGTTTCCCTTCAGAAATGGAGTTAAGTTCCAGGCTCTGTTTCTCGTACAAGCAAGATATCATTTCAGTTAAACGCAGTCACTATTCAGCTTAAATGAATATAAATCGTTTACAAAGATCACACGTTTCTCGCTCTTAACTGAAAAGCATTGGATGTTAGAGGACCTGTGGTTTGTATCAGTTTCAGAAGCAGAGTTGAACTAGCAATGGTCCGTATGCATAGGAAACTCCGTTATTTTGTTCTCACCACAGTCACGTTTCCTGCTGTATTACAGATTCTTAGAAACATGAGCGCGCTTCTTGCTCTAAAGCAGAGTGTGTTTCATGGATGAGAACAGTGCTGTGTGTTTCCCTTCAGAAATGGAGTTAAATACCCGGCTCAATATCTTCCTACAAGAAAGACATTATTTCAGGTAAACGCAGTCACTTTTCACCTCAAATGAATATAAATCATTTACGAAGCTCACACGTTTCTCGCTCTTAACTGTATAGCATTGGATGTTAGATGATTTGTGGTTTCTATCAGATTCAGAAGCAGAGTTGAACTAGCTATGGTTCTTATGTGTAGGAAACACCGTTCTTTTGTTCAGAGCACCCTCATGTTTCTGGCTCTATTAAAGACTCTAGAAAGCAAGAGCATGCTTCATTCTCTACAGCAGAGTGTGTTTCATGGATGAGAACTATGCTGTGTGTTTCCCTTCAGAAATGGAGTTAAATCCCAGATTCTGTATCTTCCTACAAGCAAGACATCTTTTCAGGTAAACTCAGTCACTTTTCAGCTCAGAGGAAGCTACATCGTTCACGAAGGTCACACGTTTCTCGCTCTTAACTGGAAAGCATTGCATGTTAGAGGAACTGTGCTTTGTATCAGTTTCAGAAGAAGAGTTGACCTAGATATGGTCCGTACGTGTAGGAAACTCCATTATTTTGTTCTCACCACAGTTACGTTTCCTGCTGTATTAGAGATTCTTAGAAAGATAGAGCGTACTTCTTGCTCTAAAGCAGAGTGTGTTTCATGGAGGAGAACTGTGCTGTGTGTTTCCCTTCAGAAATGGAGTTAAATCGCAAGCTCTGTGTCTTCCTACAAGCAAGACATCTTTTCATGTAATCTCAGTCACTTTTCATCTCAAAGGAAGCTACATCATTCACAAAGCTCACACGTCTCTCGCTCTTAACTGGAAAGCATTGCATGTTAATGGAACTGTGCTTTGTATCAGTTTCAGAAGAAGAGTTGATCTAGATATGGTCCGTATGCGTAGAAAACTCCGTTATTTTGTTCTCACCACAGTCACGTTTCCTGCTGTATTACAGATTCTTAGAAACATGAGCGCGCTTCTTGCTCTAAAGCAGAGTGTGTTTCATGGATAAAAACAGTGCTGTGTGTTTCCCTTCAGAAATGGAGTTAAATACCAGGCTCAATATCTTCCTACAAGAAAGACATCATTTCAGGTAAACGTAGTCACTTTTCAGCTCAAATGAATATAAATCATTTACGAAGCTCACACGTTTCTCGCTCTTAACTGTATAGCATTGGATGTTAGATGACTTGTGGTTTCTATCAGATTCAGAAGCAGAGTTGAACTAGCTATGGTTCTTATGTGTAGGAAACACCGTTCTTTTGTTCAGAGCACCCTCATGTTTCTGGCTCTATTAAAGACTCTAGAAAGCAAGAGCATGCTTCATGCTCTACAGCAGAGTGTGTTTCATGGATGAGAACTGTGCTGTGTATTTCCCTTCAGAAATGGAGTTAAATCCCAGGCTCTGTGTCTTCCTACAAGCAAGACATCTTTTCAGGTAAACTCAGTCACTTTTCATCTCAGAGGAAGCTACATCGTTCACGAAGGTCACACGTTTCTCGCTCTTAACTGGAAAGCATTGCATGTTAGAGGAACTGTGCTTTGTATCAGTTTCAGAAGAGGAGTTGACCTAGATATGGTCCGTACGTGTAGGAAACTCTGTTGTTTTGTTCTCACCACAGTTATGCTTCCTGCTGTATTAGAGATTCGTAGAAAGCAAGAGCGTGCTTCTTGCCCTAAAGCAGAGTGTGTTTCATGGATGAGAACTATGCTGTGTGTTTCCCTTCAGAAATGGAGTTAAATCACAGGCTTTGTATCTTCCTACAAGCAAGACTTCGTTTCATGTAAACTCAGTCACCTTTTAGCTCAAACAAAGCTAAATCGTTCACAAAGCTCACAAGTTTCTTGCTCTTAACTGGAAAGCATTGCATGTTAATGGAACTGTGTTTGTATCAGTTTCAGAAGAAGAGTTGACCTAGATAAGGTCCGTACGTGTAGGAAACTCTGTTATTTTGTTCTCACCACAGTTACGTTTCCTGCTGTATTAGAGACTCTTAGAAAGCAAGAGCATGCTTCTTGCTCTAAAGCAGAGTGTGTTTCATGGATGAGAACTGTGCTGTGTGTTTCCCTTCAGAAAGGAGTTAAATTCTAGGCTCTGTTTCTTCCTACAAGCAAGACATCATTTCAGGTAAATGCAGTCACTATTCAGCTCAAATGAATATAAATTGTTAACAAAGATCACATGTTTCTCGCTCTTAACTGAAAAGCATTGGATTTTAGAGGACCTGTGGTTTGTATCAGTTGCAGAAGCAGACTTGAACATGCAATCGTCCGTATGTGTAGGAAACTCTGTTATTTTGTTCTCACCACAGTCACGTTTCCTGCTGTAGTAGAGATTCTTAGAAAGCAAGAGTGTGCTTCTTGCTCTAAAGCAGAATGTGTTTCATGGATGAGAACTGTGCTGTGTGTTTCCCTTCAGAAATGGAGTTAAATCACAGGCTTTGTATCTTTCTACAAGCAAGACTTCGTTTCATGTAATCTCAGTCACCGTTCAGCTCAAACAAATCTACATCGTTCACGAAGCTCACAAGTTTCTCGCTCTTAACTGGATAGCATTGCATGTTAGAGAACCTGTGATTTGTATCAGTTTCAGAAGAACAGTTGACCTAGATACGGTCCGTATGTGTAGGAAACACCGTCATTTTGTTCTTAAAACAGTCACGTTTTCTGCTCTATTTGAGACTTTTAGAAAGCAAGAGCGTGATTCTTGCTCTAAAGCAGAGTGTGTTTCATGGATGAGAACTGTGCTGTTTGTTTCCCTTCAGAAATGGAGTTAAATCCCAAGCTCTGTGTCTTCCTACAAGCAAGACATCTTTTCATGTAAACTCAGTCACTTTTCATGTCAAAGGAAGCTACATCATTCACAAAGCTCACACGTATCTCGCTCTTAACTGGAAAGCATTGCATGTTAATGGAACTGTGGTTTGTATCAGTTTCAGAAGAAGAGTTGATCTAAATATGGTCCGTATGTGTATGAAACACCTTTATTTTGTTCTGACCACATTCACGTTTCCTGGTGTATTAAGACTCTTAGAAAGCAAGAGCATGCTACTTGCTCTAAAGCAGAGTGTGTTTCATGGAGGAGAACTGTGCTGTGTGTTTCCCTTCAGAAATGGAGTTAAATTCCAGGCTCTGTTTCTTCGTACAAGCAAGATATCATTTCAGTTAAAGGCAGTCACTATTCAGCTTAAATGAATATAAATCGTTTACAAAGATCACATGTTTCTCGCTCTTAACTGAAAAGCATTGGATGTTAGAGGACCTGTGGTTTGTATCAGTTTCAGAAGCAGAGTTGAACTAGCAATGGTCCGTATGCGTAGGAAACTCCGTTATTTTGTTCTCACCACAGTCACGTTTCCTGCTGTATTACAGATTCTTAGAAACATGAGCGCGCTTCTTGCTCTAAAGCTGAGTGTGTTTCATGGATGAAAACAGTGCTGTGTGTTTCCCTTCAGAAATGGAGTTAAATACCAGGCTCAATATCTTCCTACAAGAAAGACATCATTTCAGGTAAACGTAGTCACTTTTCAGCTCAAATGAATATAAATCATTTACGAAGCTCACACGTTTCTCGCTCTTAACTGTATAGCATTGGATGTTAGATGACTTGTGGTTTCTATCAGATTCAGAAGCAGAGTTGAACTAGCTATGGTTCTTATGTGTAGGGAACACCGTTCTTTTGTTCAGAGCACCCTCATGTTTCTGGCTCTATTAAAGACTCTAGAAAGCAAGAGCATGCTTCATGCTCTACAGCAGAGTGTGTTTCATGGATGAGAACTGTGCTGTGTATTTCCCTTCAGAAATGGAGTTAAATCCCAGGCTCTGTGTCTTCCTACAAGCAAGACATCTTTTCAGGTAAACTCAGTCACTTTTCAGCTCAGAGGAAGCTACATCGTTCACGAAGGTTACACGTTTCTCGCTCTTAACTGGAAAGCATTGCATGTTAGAGGAACTGTGCTTTGTATCAGTTTCAGAAGAGGAGTTGACCTAGATATGGTCCGTACGTGTAGGAAACTCCGTTGTTTTGTTCTCACCACAGTTATGCTTCCTGCTGTATTAGAGATTCGTAGAAAGCAAGAGCGTGCTTCTTGCCCTAAAGCAGAGTGTGTTTCATGGAGGAGAACTGTGCTGTGTGTTTCCCTTCAGAAATGGAGTTAAATCACAGTCTCTGTATCTTCCTACTAGCAAGACTTCGTTTCACGTAAACTCAGTCAACTTTCAGCTCAAACAAAGCTACATCGTTCACGAACTCACAAGTTTCTTGCTCTTAACTGGAAAGCATTGCATGTTAGAGGGACTGTGGTTTGTATCAGTTTCAGAAGAAGAGTTGACCTAGATGTGGTCTGTATGTGTAGGAAACACCGGTATTTTGTTCAGAAAACAGTCACATTTTCTGCTCTATTAGAGACTCTTAAAAAGCAAGAGCGTGCTTCTTGCTCTAAAGCAGATTGTGTTTCATGGATAAGAACTGTGGTGTGTGTTTCCCTTCAGAAATAGAGTTAAATACCAGGCTCAATGGCTTCCTACAAACAAGACATCATTTCAGGTAAACGCAGTCACCTTTCAGCTCAAATGAATATAAATCGTTTAGGAAGATCACACGTTTCTCGCTCTTAACTGCACAGCATTGGATGTTAGATGACTTGTGGTTTCTATCAGTTTCAGAAGCAGAGTTGAACTAGCTATGGTCCGTATGTGTAGGAAACACCGTTATTTTGTTCAGAGTACCCTCAAGTTTCTGGCTCTATTAGAGATTCTAGAAAGCAAGAGCATGCTTCGTGCTCTAAAGCAGAGTGTGTATCATGGATGCGAACTGTGTTGTGTGTTTCCCTTCAGAAATGGAGTTAAATCGCAGGCTCTGTGTCTTCCTACAAGCAAGATATCTTTTCAGGTGAACTCAGTCACTTTTTAGCTCAGAGGAAGCTACATCGTTCACGAAGGTCACACGTTTCTCGCTCTTAACTGGAAAGCATTGCATGTTAGAGGAACTGTGCTTTGTATCAGTTTCAGAAGAAGAGTTGACGTAGATATGGTCCGTACGTGTAGGAAACTCCATTATTTTGTTCTCACCACAGTTACGTTTCCTGCTGTATTAGAGATTCTTAGAAAGATAGAGCGTACTTCTTGCTCTAAAGCAGAGTGTGTTTCATGGAGGAGAACTGTGCTGTGTGTTTCCCTTCAGAAATGGAGTTAAATCACAGGCTCTGTATCTTCCTACTAGCAAGACTTCGTTTCACGTAAACTCAGTCAACTTTCAGCTCAAACAAAGCTACATCGTTCAAGGAAGCTCACAAGTTTCTTGCTCTTAACTGGAAAGCATTGCATGTTAGAGGGACTGTGGTTTGTATCAATCTCAGAAGAAGAGTTGACCTAGATGTGGTCCGTATGTGTAGGAAACACCGTTATTTTGTTCTGAAAACAGTCACATTTTCTGCTCTATTAGAGACTCTTAAAAAGCAAGAGCGTGCTTCTTGCTCTAAAGCAGATTGTGTTTCATGGATGAGAACTGTGGTGTGTGTTTCCCTTCAGATATAGAGTTAAATACCAGGCTCAATGGCTTCCTACAAGCAAGACATCATTTCAGGTAAACGCAGTCACTATTCAGCTCAAATGAATATAAATCGTTTACAAAGCTTACACGTATATCGCTCTTAACTGGAAAACATTGCATGTTAATGGAACTGTGCTTTGTATCAGTTTCAGAAGAAGAGTTGATCTAAATATGGTCCGTATGTGTATGAAACACCTTTATTTTGTTCTGACCACAGTCACGTTTCCTGGTGTATTAAGACTCTTAGAAAGCAAGAGCATGCTACTTGCTCTAAAGCAGAGTGTGTTTCATGGAGGAGAACTGTGCTGTGTGTTTCCCTTCAGAAATGGAGTTAAGTTCCAGGCTCTGTTTCTCGTACAAGCAAGATATCATTTCAGTTAAACGCAGTCACTATTCAGCTTAAATGAATATAAATCGTTTACAAAGATCACACGTTTCTCGCTCTTAACTGAAAAGCATTGGATGTTAGAGGACCTGTGGTTTGTATCAGTTTCAGAAGCAGAGTTGAACTAGCAATGGTCCGTATGCATAGGAAACTCCGTTATTTTGTTCTCACCACAGTCACGTTTCCTGCTGTATTACAGATTCTTAGAAACATGAGCGCGCTTCTTGCTCTAAAGCAGAGTGTGTTTCATGGATGAGAACAGTGCTGTGTGTTTCCCTTCAGAAATGGAGTTAAATACCCGGCTCAATATCTTCCTACAAGAAAGACATTATTTCAGGTAAACGCAGTCACTTTTCACCTCAAATGAATATAAATCATTTACGAAGCTCACACGTTTCTCGCTCTTAACTGTATAGCATTGGATGTTAGATGATTTGTGGTTTCTATCAGATTCAGAAGCAGAGTTGAACTAGCTATGGTTCTTATGTGTAGGAAACACCGTTCTTTTGTTCAGAGCACCCTCATGTTTCTGGCTCTATTAAAGACTCTAGAAAGCAAGAGCATGCTTCATTCTCTACAGCAGAGTGTGTTTCATGGATGAGAACTATGCTGTGTGTTTCCCTTCAGAAATGGAGTTAAATCCCAGATTCTGTATCTTCCTACAAGCAAGACATCTTTTCAGGTAAACTCAGTCACTTTTCAGCTCAGAGGAAGCTACATCGTTCACGAAGGTCACACGTTTCTCGCTCTTAACTGGAAAGCATTGCATGTTAGAGGAACTGTGCTTTGTATCAGTTTCAGAAGAAGAGTTGACCTAGATATGGTCCGTACGTGTAGGAAACTCCATTATTTTGTTCTCACCACAGTTACGTTTCCTGCTGTATTAGAGATTCTTAGAAAGATAGAGCGTACTTCTTGCTCTAAAGCAGAGTGTGTTTCATGGAGGAGAACTGTGCTGTGTGTTTCCCTTCAGAAATGGAGTTAAATCGCAAGCTCTGTGTCTTCCTACAAGCAAGACATCTTTTCATGTAATCTCAGTCACTTTTCATCTCAAAGGAAGCTACATCATTCACAAAGCTCACACGTCTCTCGCTCTTAACTGGAAAGCATTGCATGTTAATGGAACTGTGCTTTGTATCAGTTTCAGAAGAAGAGTTGATCTAGATATGGTCCGTATGCGTAGAAAACTCCGTTATTTTGTTCTCACCACAGTCACGTTTCCTGCTGTATTACAGATTCTTAGAAACATGAGCGCGCTTCTTGCTCTAAAGCAGAGTGTGTTTCATGGATAAAAACAGTGCTGTGTGTTTCCCTTCAGAAATGGAGTTAAATACCAGGCTCAATATCTTCCTACAAGAAAGACATCATTTCAGGTAAACGTAGTCACTTTTCAGCTCAAATGAATATAAATCATTTACGAAGCTCACACGTTTCTCGCTCTTAACTGTATAGCATTGGATGTTAGATGACTTGTGGTTTCTATCAGATTCAGAAGCAGAGTTGAACTAGCTATGGTTCTTATGTGTAGGAAACACCGTTCTTTTGTTCAGAGCACCCTCATGTTTCTGGCTCTATTAAAGACTCTAGAAAGCAAGAGCATGCTTCATGCTCTACAGCAGAGTGTGTTTCATGGATGAGAACTGTGCTGTGTATTTCCCTTCAGAAATGGAGTTAAATCCCAGGCTCTGTGTCTTCCTACAAGCAAGACATCTTTTCAGGTAAACTCAGTCACTTTTCATCTCAGAGGAAGCTACATCGTTCACGAAGGTCACACGTTTCTCGCTCTTAACTGGAAAGCATTGCATGTTAGAGGAACTGTGCTTTGTATCAGTTTCAGAAGAGGAGTTGACCTAGATATGGTCCGTACGTGTAGGAAACTCTGTTGTTTTGTTCTCACCACAGTTATGCTTCCTGCTGTATTAGAGATTCGTAGAAAGCAAGAGCGTGCTTCTTGCCCTAAAGCAGAGTGTGTTTCATGGATGAGAACTATGCTGTGTGTTTCCCTTCAGAAATGGAGTTAAATCACAGGCTTTGTATCTTCCTACAAGCAAGACTTCGTTTCATGTAAACTCAGTCACCTTTTAGCTCAAACAAAGCTAAATCGTTCACAAAGCTCACAAGTTTCTTGCTCTTAACTGGAAAGCATTGCATGTTAATGGAACTGTGTTTGTATCAGTTTCAGAAGAAGAGTTGACCTAGATAAGGTCCGTACGTGTAGGAAACTCTGTTATTTTGTTCTCACCACAGTTACGTTTCCTGCTGTATTAGAGACTCTTAGAAAGCAAGAGCATGCTTCTTGCTCTAAAGCAGAGTGTGTTTCATGGATGAGAACTGTGCTGTGTGTTTCCCTTCAGAAAGGAGTTAAATTCTAGGCTCTGTTTCTTCCTACAAGCAAGACATCATTTCAGGTAAATGCAGTCACTATTCAGCTCAAATGAATATAAATTGTTAACAAAGATCACATGTTTCTCGCTCTTAACTGAAAAGCATTGGATTTTAGAGGACCTGTGGTTTGTATCAGTTGCAGAAGCAGACTTGAACATGCAATCGTCCGTATGTGTAGGAAACTCTGTTATTTTGTTCTCACCACAGTCACGTTTCCTGCTGTAGTAGAGATTCTTAGAAAGCAAGAGTGTGCTTCTTGCTCTAAAGCAGAATGTGTTTCATGGATGAGAACTGTGCTGTGTGTTTCCCTTCAGAAATGGAGTTAAATCACAGGCTTTGTATCTTTCTACAAGCAAGACTTCGTTTCATGTAATCTCAGTCACCGTTCAGCTCAAACAAATCTACATCGTTCACGAAGCTCACAAGTTTCTCGCTCTTAACTGGATAGCATTGCATGTTAGAGAACCTGTGATTTGTATCAGTTTCAGAAGAACAGTTGACCTAGATACGGTCCGTATGTGTAGGAAACACCGTCATTTTGTTCTTAAAACAGTCACGTTTTCTGCTCTATTTGAGACTTTTAGAAAGCAAGAGCGTGATTCTTGCTCTAAAGCAGAGTGTGTTTCATGGATGAGAACTGTGCTGTGTGTTTCCCTTCAGAAATGGAGTTAAATCCCAAGCTCTGTGTCTTCCTACAAGCAAGACATCTTTTCATGTAAACTCAGTCACTTTTCATGTCAAAGGAAGCTACATCATTCACAAAGCTCACACGTATCTCGCTCTTAACTGGAAAGCATTGCATGTTAATGGAACTGTGGTTTGTATCAGTTTCAGAAGAAGAGTTGATCTAAATATGGTCCGTATGTGTATGAAACACCTTTATTTTGTTCTGACCACATTCACGTTTCCTGGTGTATTAAGACTCTTAGAAAGCAAGAGCATGCTACTTGCTCTAAAGCAGAGTGTGTTTCATGGAGGAGAACTGTGCTGTGTGTTTCCCTTCAGAAATGGAGTTAAATTCCAGGCTCTGTTTCTTCGTACAAGCAAGATATCATTTCAGTTAAAGGCAGTCACTATTCAGCTTAAATGAATATAAATCGTTTACAAAGATCACATGTTTCTCGCTCTTAACTGAAAAGCATTGGATGTTAGAGGACCTGTGGTTTGTATCAGTTTCAGAAGCAGAGTTGAACTAGCAATGGTCCGTATGCGTAGGAAACTCCGTTATTTTGTTCTCACCACAGTCACGTTTCCTGCTGTATTACAGATTCTTAGAAACATGAGCGCGCTTCTTGCTCTAAAGCTGAGTGTGTTTCATGGATGAAAACAGTGCTGTGTGTTTCCCTTCAGAAATGGAGTTAAATACCAGGCTCAATATCTTCCTACAAGAAAGACATCATTTCAGGTAAACGTAGTCACTTTTCAGCTCAAATGAATATAAATCATTTACGAAGCTCACACGTTTCTCGCTCTTAACTGTATAGCATTGGATGTTAGATGACTTGTGGTTTCTATCAGATTCAGAAGCAGAGTTGAACTAGCTATGGTTCTTATGTGTAGGGAACACCGTTCTTTTGTTCAGAGCACCCTCATGTTTCTGGCTCTATTAAAGACTCTAGAAAGCAAGAGCATGCTTCATGCTCTACAGCAGAGTGTGTTTCATGGATGAGAACTGTGCTGTGTATTTCCCTTCAGAAATGGAGTTAAATCCCAGGCTCTGTGTCTTCCTACAAGCAAGACATCTTTTCAGGTAAACTCAGTCACTTTTCAGCTCAGAGGAAGCTACATCGTTCACGAAGGTTACACGTTTCTCGCTCTTAACTGGAAAGCATTGCATGTTAGAGGAACTGTGCTTTGTATCAGTTTCAGAAGAGGAGTTGACCTAGATATGGTCCGTACGTGTAGGAAACTCCGTTGTTTTGTTCTCACCACAGTTATGCTTCCTGCTGTATTAGAGATTCGTAGAAAGCAAGAGCGTGCTTCTTGCCCTAAAGCAGAGTGTGTTTCATGGAGGAGAACTGTGCTGTGTGTTTCCCTTCAGAAATGGAGTTAAATCACAGTCTCTGTATCTTCCTACTAGCAAGACTTCGTTTCACGTAAACTCAGTCAACTTTCAGCTCAAACAAAGCTACATCGTTCACGAACTCACAAGTTTCTTGCTCTTAACTGGAAAGCATTGCATGTTAGAGGGACTGTGGTTTGTATCAGTTTCAGAAGAAGAGTTGACCTAGATGTGGTCTGTATGTGTAGGAAACACCGGTATTTTGTTCAGAAAACAGTCACATTTTCTGCTCTATTAGAGACTCTTAAAAAGCAAGAGCGTGCTTCTTGCTCTAAAGCAGATTGTGTTTCATGGATAAGAACTGTGGTGTGTGTTTCCCTTCAGAAATAGAGTTAAATACCAGGCTCAATGGCTTCCTACAAACAAGACATCATTTCAGGTAAACGCAGTCACCTTTCAGCTCAAATGAATATAAATCGTTTAGGAAGATCACACGTTTCTCGCTCTTAACTGCACAGCATTGGATGTTAGATGACTTGTGGTTTCTATCAGTTTCAGAAGCAGAGTTGAACTAGCTATGGTCCGTATGTGTAGGAAACACCGTTATTTTGTTCAGAGTACCCTCAAGTTTCTGGCTCTATTAGAGATTCTAGAAAGCAAGAGCATGCTTCGTGCTCTAAAGCAGAGTGTGTATCATGGATGCGAACTGTGTTGTGTGTTTCCCTTCAGAAATGGAGTTAAATCGCAGGCTCTGTGTCTTCCTACAAGCAAGACATCTTTTCAGGTAAACTCAGTCACTTTTCAGCTCAAAGGAATCTACATCGTTCACAAATCTCACACGTTTCTAGCTCTTAACTGGAAAGCATTGCATGTTAATGGAACTGTGCTTTGTATCAGTTTCAGAAGAGGAGTTGACCTAGATATGATCCGTACGTGTAGGAAACTCCGTTATTTTGTTCTCACCACAGTTATGTTTCCTGCTGTATTAGAGATTTGTAGAAAGCAAGAGCGTGCTTCTTGCCCTAAAGCAGAGTGTGTTTCATGGATGAGAACTATGCTGTGTGTTTCCCTTCAGAAATGGAGTTAAATCACAGGCTTTGTATCTTCCTACAAGCAAGACTTCGTTTCACGTAAACTCAGTCACCTTTCAGCTCAAACAAAGCTAAATCGTTCACAAAGCTCACAAGTATCTCCCTCTTAACTGGAAAGCATTGCATGTTAATGGAACTGTGTTTGTATCAGTTTCAGAAGAAGAGTTGACCTAGATATGGTCCGTACGTGTAGGAAACTCTGTTATTTTGTTCTCACCACAGTTACGTTTCCTGCTGTATTAGAGACTCTTAGAAAGCAAGAGCATGCTTCTTGCTCTAAAGCAGAGTGTGTTTCATGGATGAGAACTGTGCTGTGTGTTTCCCTTCAGAAAGGAGTTAAATTCTAGGCTCTGTTTCTTCCTACAAGCAAGACATCATTTCAGGTAAATGCAGTCACTATTCAGCTCAAATGAATATAAATTGTTAACAAAGATCACATGTTTCTCGCTCTTAACTGAAAAGCATTGGATTTTAGAGGACCTGTGGTTTGTATCAGTTGCAGAAGCAGACTTGAACATGCAATCGTCCGTATGTGTAGGAAACTCTGTTATTTTGTTCTCACCACAGTCACGTTTCCTGCTGTAGTAGAGATTCTTAGAAAGCAAGAGTGTGCTTCTTGCTCTAAAGCAGAATGTGTTTCATGGATGAGAACTGTGCTGTGTGTTTCCCTTCAGAAATGGAGTTAAATCACAGGCTTTGTATCTTCCTACAAGCAAGACTTCGTTTCATGTAATCTCAGTCACCTTTCAGCTCAAACAAATCTACATCGTTCACGAAGCTCACAAGTTTCTCGCTCTTAACTGGATAGCATTGCATGTTAGAGAACCTGTGATTTGTATCAGTTTCAGAAGAACAGTTGACCTAGATACGGTCCGTATGTGTAGGAAACACCGTTATTTTGTTCTGAAAACAGTCACGTTATCTGCTCTATTAGAGACTTTTAGAAAGCAAAAGCGTGCTTCTTGCTCTAAAGCAGAGTGTGTTTCTTGGATGAGAACTGTGGTGTGTGTTTCCCTTCAGAAATAGAGTTAAATACCAGGCTCAATGGCTTCCTACAAACAAGACATCATTTCAGGTAAACGCAGTCACCTTTCAGCTCAAATGAATATAAATCATTTAGGAAGATCACACGTTTCTCGCTCTTAACTGCACAGCATTGGATGTTAGATGACTTGTGGTTTCTATCAGTTTCAGAAGCAGAGTTGAACTAGCTATGGTCCGTATGTGTAGGAAACACCGTTATTTTGTTCAGAGTACCCTCAAGTTTCTGGTTCTATTAGAGACTCTAGAAAGCAAGAGCATGCTTCGTGCTCTAAAGCAGAGTGTGTTTCATGGATGCGAACTGTGTTGTGTGTTTCCCTTCAGAAATGGAGTTAAATCACAGGCTCTGTATCTTCCTACTAGCAAGACTTCGTTTCACGTAAACTCAGTCACCTTTCAGCTCAAAAAAAGCTACATTGTTCACGAAGCTCACAAGTTTCTTGCTCTTAGCTGGAAAGCATTGCATGTTAGATGGACTGTGGTTTGTATCAGTTTCAGAAGAAGAGTTGAACTAGATATGCTCCGTATGTGTAGGAAACACCGTTATTTTGTTCTGAAAACAGTCACATTTTCTGCTCTATTAGAGACTCTCAAAAAGCAAGACCGTGCTTCTTGCTCTAAAGCAGATTGTGTTTCATGGATGAGAACTGTGCTGTGTGTTTCCCTTCAGAAATAGAGTTAAATACCAGGCTCAATGGCTTCCTACAAGCAAGACATCATTTCAGGTAAACGCAGTCACCTTTCAGCTCAAATGAATATAAATCGTTTAGGAAGATCACACGTTTCTCGCTCTTAACTGCACAGCATTGGATGTTAGATGACTTGTGGTTTCTATCAGTTTCAAAAGCAGAGTTGAACTAGCTATGGTCCGTATGTGTAGGAAACACCGTTATTTTGTTCAGAGTACCCTCAAGTTTCTGGCTCTATTAGAGACTCTAGAAAGCAAGAGCATGCTTCGTGCTCTAAAGTAGAGTGTGTTTCATGAATGCGAACTGTGTTGTGTGTTTCCCTTCAGAAATGGAGTTAAATCCCAGGCTCTGTGTCTTCCTATAAGCAAGACATCTTTTCAGGTAAACTCAGTCACTTTTCAGCTCAAAGGATTCTACATCGTTCACAAAGCTCACACGTTTCTCGCTCTTAACTGGAAAGCATTGCATGTTAATGGAACTGTGCTTTGTATCAGTTTCAGAAGAGGAGTTGACCTAGATATGGTCCGTACGTGTAGGAAACTCCATTATTTTGTTCACACCACAGTTATGTTTCCTGCTGTATTAGAGACTCTTAGAAAGCAAGAGCATGCTTTTTGATCTAAAGCAGAGTATGTTTCATGGATGAGAACTGTGCTCTGTGTTTCCCTTCAGAAAGGAGTTAAATTCTAGGCTCTGTTTCTTCCTACAAGCAAGACATCATTTCAGGTAAATGCAGTCACTATTCAGCTCAAATGAATATAAATCGTTTACAAAGATCACACGTTTCTCGCTCTTAACTGAAAAGCATTGGATTTTAGAGGACCTGTGGTTTGTATCAGTTGCAGAAGCAGACTTGAACATGCAATCGTCCGTATGTGTAGGAAACTCCGTTATTTTGTTCTCACCACAGTCACGTTTCCTGGTGTATTAAGACTCTTAGAAAGCAAGAGCATGCTACTTGCTCTAAAGCAGAGTGTGTTTCATGGAGGAGAACTGTGCTGTGTGTTTCCCTTCAGAAATGGAGTTAAATTCCAGGCTCTGTTGCTTCGTACAAGCAAGATATCATTTCAGTTAAACGCAGTCACTATTCAGCTTAAATGAATATAAATCGTTTACAAAGATCACACGTTTCTCGCTCTTAACTGAAAAGCATTGGATGTTAGAGGACCTGTGGTTTGTATCAGTTTCAGAAGCAGAGTTGAACTAGCAATGGTCCGCATGCGTAGGAAACTCCGTTATTTTGTTTTCACCACAGTCACGTTTCCTGCTGTATTACAGATTCTTAGAAACATGAGCGCGCTTCTTGCTCTAAAGCAGAGTGTGTTTCATGGATGAGAACAGTGCTGTGTGTTTCCCTTCAGAAATGGAGTTAAATACCCGGCTCAATATCTTCCGACAAGAAAGACATTATTTCAGGTAAACACAGTCACTTTTCACCTCAAATGAATATAAATCATTTACGAAGCTCACACGTTTCTCGCTCTTAACTGTATAGCATTGGATGTTAGATGATTGGTGGTTTCTATCAGATTCAGAAGCAGAGTTGAACTAGCTATGGTTCTTATGTGTAGGAAACACCGTTCTTTTGTTCAGAGCACCCTCATGTTTCTGGCTCTATTAAAGACTCTAGAAAGCAAGAGCATGCTTCATGCTCTACAGCAGAGTGTGTTTCATGGATGAGAACTGTGCTGTGTGTTTCCCTTCAGAAATGGAGTTAAATCCCAGATTATGTATCTTCCTACAAGCAAGACATCTTTTCAGGTAAACTCAGTCACTTTTCAGCTCAGAGGAAGCTACATCGTTCACGAAGGTCACACGTTTCTCGCTCTTAACTGGAAAGCATTGCATGTTAGAGGAACTGTGCTTTGTATCAGTTTCAGAAGAAGAGTTGACCTAGATATGGTCCGTACGTGTAGGAAACTCCATTATTTTGTTCTCACCACAGTTACGTTTCCTGCTGTATTAGAGATTCTTAGAAAGATAGAGCGTACTTCTTGCTCTAAAGCAGAGTGTGTTTCATGGAGGAGAACTGTGCTGTGTGTTTCCCTTCAGAAATGGAGTTAAATCACAGGCTCTGTATCTTCCTACAAGCAAGACATCATTTCAGGTAAATGCAGTCACTATTCAGCTCAAATGAATATAAATTGTTAACAAAGATCACATGTTTCTCGCTCTTAACTGAAAAGCATTGGATTTTAGAGGACCTGTGGTTTGTATCAGTTGCAGAAGCAGACTTGAACATGCAATCGTCCGTATGTGTAGGAAACTCTGTTATTTTGTTCTCACCACAGTCACGTTTCCTGCTGTAGTAGAGATTCTTAGAAAGCAAGAGTGTGCTTCTTGCTCTAAAGCAGAATGTGTTTCATGGATGAGAACTGTGCTGTGTGTTTCCCTTCAGAAATGGAGTTAAATCACAGGCTTTGTATCTTCCTACAAGCAAGACTTCGTTTCATGTAATCTCAGTCACCTTTCAGCTCAAACAAATCTACATCGTTCACGAAGCTCACAAGTTTCTCGCTCTTAACTGGATAGCATTGCATGTTAGAGAACCTGTGATTTGTATCAGTTTCAGAAGAACAGTTGACCTAGATACGGTCCGTATGTGTAGGAAACACCGTTATTTTGTTCTGAAAACAGTCACGTTATCTGCTCTATTAGAGACTTTTAGAAAGCAAAAGCGTGCTTCTTGCTCTAAAGCAGAGTGTGTTTCTTGGATGAGAACTGTGGTGTGTGTTTCCCTTCAGAAATAGAGTTAAATACCAGGCTCAATGGCTTCCTACAAACAAGACATCATTTCAGGTAAACGCAGTCACCTTTCAGCTCAAATGAATATAAATCATTTAGGAAGATCACACGTTTCTCGCTCTTAACTGCACAGCATTGGATGTTAGATGACTTGTGGTTTCTATCAGTTTCAGAAGCAGAGTTGAACTAGCTATGGTCCGTATGTGTAGGAAACACCGTTATTTTGTTCAGAGTACCCTCAAGTTTCTGGTTCTATTAGAGACTCTAGAAAGCAAGAGCATGCTTCGTGCTCTAAAGCAGAGTGTGTTTCATGGATGCGAACTGTGTTGTGTGTTTCCCTTCAGAAATGGAGTTAAATCACAGGCTCTGTATCTTCCTACTAGCAAGACTTCGTTTCACGTAAACTCAGTCACCTTTCAGCTCAAAAAAAGCTACATTGTTCACGAAGCTCACAAGTTTCTTGCTCTTAGCTGGAAAGCATTGCATGTTAGATGGACTGTGGTTTGTATCAGTTTCAGAAGAAGAGTTGAACTAGATATGCTCCGTATGTGTAGGAAACACCGTTATTTTGTTCTGAAAACAGTCACATTTTCTGCTCTATTAGAGACTCTCAAAAAGCAAGACCGTGCTTCTTGCTCTAAAGCAGATTGTGTTTCATGGATGAGAACTGTGCTGTGTGTTTCCCTTCAGAAATAGAGTTAAATACCAGGCTCAATGGCTTCCTACAAGCAAGACATCATTTCAGGTAAACGCAGTCACCTTTCAGCTCAAATGAATATAAATCGTTTAGGAAGATCACACGTTTCTCGCTCTTAACTGCACAGCATTGGATGTTAGATGACTTGTGGTTTCTATCAGTTTCAAAAGCAGAGTTGAACTAGCTATGGTCCGTATGTGTAGGAAACACCGTTATTTTGTTCAGAGTACCCTCAAGTTTCTGGCTCTATTAGAGACTCTAGAAAGCAAGAGCATGCTTCGTGCTCTAAAGTAGAGTGTGTTTCATGAATGCGAACTGTGTTGTGTGTTTCCCTTCAGAAATGGAGTTAAATCCCAGGCTCTGTGTCTTCCTATAAGCAAGACATCTTTTCAGGTAAACTCAGTCACTTTTCAGCTCAAAGGAATCTACATCGTTCACAAAGCTCACACGTTTCTCGCTCTTAACTGGAAAGCATTGCATGTTAATGGAACTGTGCTTTGTATCAGTTTCAGAAGAGGAGTTGACCTAGATATGGTCCGTACGTGTAGGAAACTCCATTATTTTGTTCACACCACAGTTATGTTTCCTGCTGTATTAGAGACTCTTAGAAAGCAAGAGCATGCTTTTTGATCTAAAGCAGAGTATGTTTCATGGATGAGAACTGTGCTGTGTGTTTCCCTTCAGAAAGGAGTTAAATTCTAGGCTCTGTTTCTTCCTACAAGCAAGACATCATTTCAGGTAAATGCAGTCACTATTCAGCTCAAATGAATATAAATCGTTTACAAAGATCACACGTTTCTCGCTCTTAACTGAAAAGCATTGGATTTTAGAGGACCTGTGGTTTGTATCAGTTGCAGAAGCAGACTTGAACATGCAATCGTCCGTATGTGTAGGAAACTCCGTTATTTTGTTCTCACCACAGTCACGTTTCCTGGTGTATTAAGACTCTTAGAAAGCAAGAGCATGCTACTTGCTCTAAAGCAGAGTGTGTTTCATGGAGGAGAACTGTGCTGTGTGTTTCCCTTCAGAAATGGAGTTAAATTCCAGGCTCTGTTGCTTCGTACAAGCAAGATATCATTTCAGTTAAACGCAGTCACTATTCAGCTTAAATGAATATAAATCGTTTACAAAGATCACACGTTTCTCGCTCTTAACTGAAAAGCATTGGATGTTAGAGGACCTGTGGTTTGTATCAGTTTCAGAAGCAGAGTTGAACTAGCAATGGTCCGCATGCGTAGGAAACTCCGTTATTTTGTTCTCACCACAGTCACGTTTCCTGCTGTATTACAGATTCTTAGAAACATGAGCGCGCTTCTTGCTCTAAAGCAGAGTGTGTTTCATGGATGAGAACAGTGCTGTGTGTTTCCCTTCAGAAATGGAGTTAAATACCCGGCTCAATATCTTCCGACAAGAAAGACATTATTTCAGGTAAACACAGTCACTTTTCACCTCAAATGAATATAAATCATTTACGAAGCTCACACGTTTCTCGCTCTTAACTGTATAGCATTGGATGTTAGATGATTGGTGGTTTCTATCAGATTCAGAAGCAGAGTTGAACTAGCTATGGTTCTTATGTGTAGGAAACACCGTTCTTTTGTTCAGAGCACCCTCATGTTTCTGGCTCTATTAAAGACTCTAGAAAGCAAGAGCATGCTTCATGCTCTACAGCAGAGTGTGTTTCATGGATGAGAACTGTGCTGTGTGTTTCCCTTCAGAAATGGAGTTAAATCCCAGATTATGTATCTTCCTACAAGCAAGACATCTTTTCAGGTAAACTCAGTCACTTTTCAGCTCAGAGGAAGCTACATCGTTCACGAAGGTCACACGTTTCTCGCTCTTAACTGGAAAGCATTGCATGTTAGAGGAACTGTGCTTTGTATCAGTTTCAGAAGAAGAGTTGACCTAGATATGGTCCGTACGTGTAGGAAACTCCATTATTTTGTTCTCACCACAGTTACGTTTCCTGCTGTATTAGAGATTCTTAGAAAGATAGAGCGTACTTCTTGCTCTAAAGCAGAGTGTGTTTCATGGAGGAGAACTGTGCTGTGTGTTTCCCTTCAGAAATGGAGTTAAATCACAGGCTCTGTATCTTCCTACTAGCAAGACTTCGTTTCACGTAAACTCAGTCAACTTTCAGCTCAAACAAAGCTACATCGTTCACGAAGCTCACAAGTTTTTTTGCTCTTACCTGGAAATCATTGCATGTTAGAGGGACTGTGGTTTGTATCAGTTTCAGAAGAAGAGTTGACCTAGATGTGGTCCGTATGTGTAGGAAACACCGTTATTTTGTTCTGAAAACAGTCACATTTTCTGCTCTATTAGAGACTCTCAAAAAGCAAGACCGTGCTTCTTGCTCTAAAGCAGATTGTGTTTCATGGATGAGAACTGTCGTGTGTGTTTCCCTTCAGAAATAGAGTTAAATACCAGGCTCAATGGCTTCCTACAAGCAAGACATCATTTCAGGTAAACGCAGTCACCTTTCAGCTCAAATGAATATAAATCGTTTAGGAAGATCACACGTTTCTCGCTCTTAAGTGCACAGCATTGGATGTTAGATGACTTGTGGTTTCTATCAGTTTCAGAAGCAGAGTTGAACTAGCTATGGTCCGTATGTGTAGGAAACACCGTTATATTGTTCAGAGTACCCTCAAGTTTCTGGCTCTATTAGAGACTCTAGAAAGCAAGAGCATGCTTCGTGCTCTAAAGTAGAGTGTGTTTCATGAATGCGAACTGTGTTGTGTGTTTCCCTTCAGAAATGGAGTTAAATCCCAGGCTCTGTGTCTTCCTATAAGCAAGACATCTTTTCAGGTGAACTCAGTCACTTTTCAGCTCAAAGGAATCTACATCGTTCACAAAGCTCACACGTTTCTCGCTCTTAACTGGAAAGCATTGCATGTTAATGGAACTGTGCTTTGTATCAGTTTCAGAAGAGGAGTTGACCTAGATATGGTCCGTACGTGTAGGAAACTCCGTTATTTTGTTCACACCACAGTTATGTTTCCTGCAGTATTAGAGATTCGTAGAAAGCAAGAGCGTGCTTCTTGCTCTAAAGCAGAGTGTGTTTCATGGATGAGAACTATGCTGTGTGTTTCCCTTCAGAAATGGAGTTAAATCCCAGATTCTGTATCTTCCTACAAGCAAGACATCTTTTCAGGTAAACTCAGTCACTTTTCAGCTCAGAGGAAGCTACATCGTTCACGAAGGTCACAAGTTTCTCGCTCTTAAATGGAAAGCATTGCATGTTAGAGGAACTGTGCTTTGTATCAGTTTCAGAAGAAGAGTTGACCTAGATATGGTCCGTACGTGTAGGAAACTCCATTATTTTGTTCTCACCACAGTTACGTTTCCTGCTGTATTAGAGATTATTAGAAAGATAGAGCGTACTTCTTGCTCTAAAGCAGAGTGTGTTTCATGGAGGAGAACTGTGCTGTGTGTTTCCCTTCAGAAATGGAGTTAAATCGCAAGCTCTGTGTCTTCCTACAAGGAAGACATCTTTTCATCTAATCTCAGTCACTTTTCATCTCAAAGGAAGCTACACCATTCACAAAGCTCACACGTCTCTCGCTCTTAACTGGAAAGCATTGCATGTTAATGGAACTGTGCTTTGTATCAGTTTCAGAAGAAGAGTTGATCTAGATATGGTCTGTATGCGTAGAAAACTCCGTTATTTTGTTCTGACCACAGTCACATTTCCTGCTGTATTACAGATTCTTAGAAACATGAGCGCGCTTCTTGCTCTAAAGCAGAGTGTGTTTCATGGATGAAAACAGTGCTGTGTGTTTCCCTTCAGAAATGGAGTTAAATACCAGGCTCAATATCTTCCTACAAGAAAGACATCATTTCAGGTAAACGTAGTCACTTTTCAGCTCAAATGAATATAAATCATTTACGAAGCTCACACGTTTCTCGCTCTTAACTGTATAGCATTGGATGTTAGATGACTTGTGGTTTCTATCAGATTCAGAAGCAGAGTTGAACTAGCTATGGTTCTTATGTGTAAGAAACACCGTTCTTTTGTTCAGAGCACCCTCATGTTTCTGGCTCTATTAAAGACTCTAGAAAGCAAGAGCATGCTTCATGCTCTACAGCAGAGTGTGTTTCATGGATGAGAACTGTGCTGTGTATTTCCCTTCAGAAATGGAGTTAAATCCCAGGCTCTGTGTCTTCCTATAAGCAAGACATCTTTTCAGGTAAACTCAGTCACTTTTCAGCTCAGAGGAAGCTACATCGTTCACGAAGGTCACACGTTTCTCGCTCTTAACTGGAAAGCATTGCATGTTAGAGGAACTGTGCTTTGTATCAGTTTCAGAAGAGGAGTTGACCTAGATATGGTCCGTACGTGTAGGAAACTCCGTTATTTTGTTCACACCACAGTTATGTTTCCTGCAGTATTAGAGATTCGTAGAAAGCAAGAGCGTGCTTCTTGCTCTAAAGCAGAGTGTGTTTCATGGATGAGAACTATGCTGTGTGTTTCCCTTCAGAAATGGAGTTAAATCACAGGCTTTGTATCTTCCTACAAGCAAGACTTCGTTTCACGTAAACTCAGTCACCTTTCAGCTCAAACAAAGCTAAATCGTTCACAAAGCTCACAAGTTTCTCGCTCTTAACTGGAAAGCATTGCATGTTAATGGAACTGTGTTTGTATCAGTTTCAGAAGAAGAGTTGACCTAGATAAGGTCCGTACGTGTAGGAAACTCCGTTATTTTGTTCTCACCACAGTTACGTTTCCTGCTGTATTAGAGACTCTTAGAAAGCAAGAGCATGCTTCTTGCACTAAAGCAGAGTGTGTTTCATGGATGAGAACTGTGCTGTGTGTTTCCCTTCAGAAAGGAGTTAAATTCTAGGCTCTGTTTCTTCCTACAAGCAAGACATCATTTCAGGTAAATGCAGTCACTATTCAGCTCAAATGAATATAAATCGTTTACAAAGATCACACGTTTCTCGCTCTTAACTGAAAAGCATTGGATTTTAGAGGACCTGTGGTTTGTATCAGTTGCAGAAGCAGACTTGAAAATGCAATCGTCCGTATGTGTAGGAAACTCCGTTATTTTGTTCTCACCACAGTCACGTTTCCTGGTGTATTAAGACTCTTAGAAAGCAAGAGCATGCTACTTGCTCTAAAGCAGAGTGTGTTTCATGGAGGAGAAATGTGCTGTGTGTTTCCCTTCAGAAATGGAGTTAAATTCCAGGCTCTGTTGCTTCGTACAAGCAAGATATCATTTCAGTTAAACGCAGTCACTATTCAGCTTAAATGAATATAAATCGTTTACAAAGATCACACGTTTCTCGCTCTTAACTGAAAAGCATTGGATGTTAGAGGACCTGTGGTTTGTATCAGTTTCAGAAGCTGAGTTGAACTAGCAATGGTCCGCATGCGTAGGAAACTCCGTTATTTTGTTCTCACCACAGTCACGTTTCCTGCTGTATTACAGATTCTTAGAAACATGAGCGCGCTTCTTGCTCTAAAGCAGAGTGTGTTTCATGGATGAGAACAGTGCTGTGTGTTTCCCTTCAGAAATGGAGTTAAATACCCGGCTCAATATCTTCCTACAAGAAAGACATTATTTCAGGTAAACGCAGTCACTTTTCAGCTCAAATGAATATAAATCATTTACGAAGCTCACACGTTTCTCGCTCTTAACTGTATAGCATTGGATGTTAGATGATTGGTGGTTTCTATCAGATTCAGAAGCAGAGTTGAACTAGCTATGGTTCTTATGTGTAGGAAACACCGTTCTTTTGTTCAGAGCACCCTCATGTTTCTGGCTCTATTAAAGACTCTAGAAAGCAAGAGCATGCTTCATGCTCTACAGCAGAGTGTGTTTCATGGATGAGAACTGTGCTGTGTGTTTCCCTTCAGAAATGGAGTTAAATCCCAGATTATGTATCTTCCTACAAGCAAGACATCTTTTCAGGTAAACTCAGTCACTTTTCAGCTCAGAGGAAGCTACATCGTTCACGAAGGTCACACGTTTCTCGCTCTTAACTGGAAAGCATTGCATGTTAGAGGAACTGTGCTTTGTATCAGTTTCAGAAGAAGAGTTGACCTAGATATGGTCTGTACGTGTAGGAAACTCCATTATTTTGTTCTCACCACAGTTACGTTTCCTGCTGTATTAGAGATTCTTAGAAAGATAGAGCGTACTTCTTGCTCTAAAGCAGAGTGTGTTTCATGGAGGAGAACTGTGCTGTGTGTTTCCCTTCAGAAATGGAGTTAAATCACAGGCTCTGTATCTTCCTACTAGCAAGACTTCGTTTCACGTAAACTCAGTCAACTTTCAGCTCAAACAAAGCTACATCGTTCACGAAGCTCACAAGTTTTTTGCTCTTACCTGGAAATCATTGCATGTTAGAGGGACTGTGGTTTGTATCAGTTTCAGAAGAAGAGTTGACCTAGATGTGGTCCGTATGTGTAGGAAACACCGTTATTTTGTTCTGAAAACAGTCACATTTTCTGCTCTATTAGAGACTCTCAAAAAGCAAGACCGTGCTTCTTGCTCTAAAGCAGATTGTGTTTCATGGATGAGAACTGTCGTGTGTGTTTCCCTTCAGAAATAGAGTTAAATACCAGGCTCAATGTCTTCCTACAAGCAAGACATCATTTCAGGTAAACGCAGTCACCTTTCAGCTCAAATGAATATAAATCATTTAGGAAGATCACACGTTTCTCGCTCTTAACGGCACAGCATTGGATGTTAGATGAATTGTGGTTTCTATCAGTTTCAGAAGCAGAGTTGAACTAGCTATGGTCCGTATGTGTAGGAAACACCGTTATTTTGTTCAGAGTACCCTCAAGTTTCTGGCTCTATAAGAGACTCTAGAAAGCAAGAGCATGCTTCGTGCTCTAAAGCAGAGTGTGTTTCATGGATGCGAACTGTGTTGTGTGTTTCCCTTCAGAAATGGGGTTAAATCCCAGGCTCTGTGTCTTCCTACAAGCAAGACATGATTTCAGGTAAATGCAGTCACTATTCAGCTCAAATGAATATAAATCCTTTACAAAGATCACACGTTTCTCGCTCTTTACGGGAAAGTGTTGCATGTTAGAGGAACTCTGGTTTGTATCAGTTTCAGAAGAAGAGTAGACCTAGATATGGTCCGTATGTGTAGGAAACACCGTTATTTTGTTTTGAAAACTGTCACATTTTCAGCTCTATTAGAGATTCTTAGAAAGCAAGAGCGTGCTTCTTGATCTAAAGCAGATTGTGTTTCATGGATGAGAACTATGCTGTGTGTTTCCCTTCAGAAATAGAGGTAAATACCAGACTCAATGGCTTACTACAAGCAAGACATCATTTCAGGTAAATGCAGTCACTTTTCATTTCAAATGTATATACATTTTTTACAAAGCTCACACGTTTCTCGCTCTTAACTGTAAAGCATTGCATGTTAGATGACTTGTGGTTTCTATCAGATTTAGAAGCAGAGTTGAACTAGCTATGGTTCTTATGTGTAGGAAACACCGTTCTTTTGTTCAGAGCACCCTCATGTTTCTGGCTCTATTAGAGAATCTAGAAAGCAAGAGCATGCTTCATGCTCTACAGCAGAGTGTGTTTCATGGATGAGAACTGTGCTGTGTGTTTCCCTTCAGAAATGGAGTTAAATCCCAGATTCTGTATCTTCCTACAAGCAAGACATCTTTTCAGGTAAACTCAGTCACTTTTCAGCTCAGAGGAAGCTACATCGTTCACGAAGGTCACACGTTTCTCGCTCTTAACTGGAAAGCATTGCATGTTAGAGGAACTGTGCTTTGTATCAGTTTCAGAAGAAGAGTTGACATAGATATGGTCCGTACGTGTAGGAAACTCCGTTATTTTGTTCTCACCACAGTTAAGTTTCCTGCTGTATTAGAGATTCTTAGAAAGATAGAGCGTGCTTCTTGCTCTAAAGCAGAGTGTGTTTCATGGAGGAGAACTGTGCTGTGTGTTTCCCTTCAGAAATTGAGTTAAAACACAGGCTCTATATCTTCCTACTAGCAAGACTTCGTTTCATGTAAACTCAGTCACCTTTCAGGTCAAACAAACTACATCTTTCACGAAGCTCACAAGTTTCTCGCTCTTAACTGGAAAGCATTGCATGTTAGAGGAACTGTGATTTGTATCAGTTTCAGAAGTAGAGTTGACCTAGATGTGGTCCGTATCTGTAGGAAAAACCGTTATTTTGTTCTGAAAACAGTCACATTTTCTGCTCTATTAGAGACTCTTAAAAAGCAAGAGCGTGCTTCTTGCTCTAAAGCAGATTGTGTTTCATGGATGAGAACTGTGCTGTGTGTTTCCCTTCAGAAATAGAGTTAAATACCAGGTTCAATGGCTTCCTACAAGCAAGACATCATTTCAGGTAAATGCAGTCACTATTTAGCTCAAATGAATATAAATCGTTTACAAAGATCACACGTTTCTCGCTCTTAACTGAAAAGCATTGGAATTTAGAGGACCTGTGGTTTGTATCAGTTGCAGAAGCAGACTTGAACTTGCAATAGTCCGTATGTGTAGGAAACTCCGTTATTTTGTTCTCTCCACAGTCACGTTTCCTGCTTTATTAGAGATTCTTAGAAAGCAAGAATGTGCTTCTTGCTCTAAAGCAGAGTGTGTTTCATGGTTGAGAACTGTGCTCTGTGTTTCCCTTCAGAAATGGAGTTAAATCACAGGCTTTGTATCTTCCTCAAAGCAAGACTTCGTTTCACGTAAACTCATTCACCTTTCAGCAAAAACAAATCTACATCGTTCACGAAGCTCACAAGTTTCTCGCTCTTAACTGGAAAGCATTGCATGTTAGAGAACCTGTGGTTTGTATCAGTTTCAGCAGAACAATTGACCTATATATGGTCCGTATGTGTATGAAACACCGTTATTTTGTTCTGAAAACAGTCACGTTTTCTGCTCTATTAGAGATTCTTAGAAAGCAAGTGTGTGCTTCTTGCTCTAAAGCAGATTGTGTTTCATGGATGAGAACTGTGCTGTGTGTTTCCCTTCAGAAATAGAGTTAAATACCAGGCTCAATGGCTTCCTACAAGCAAGACATCATTTCAGGTAAACGCAGTCACTTTTTAGCTCAAATGAATATAAATCGTTTACAAAGATCTCACGTTTCTCGCTCTTAAGTGTATAGCATTGGATGTTAGATGACTTGTGGTTTCTATCAGTTTCAGAAGCAGAGTTGAACTAGCTATGGTTCTTATGTGTAGGAAACACCGTTCTTTGGTTCAGAGTACCCTCAAGTTTATGGCTCTATTAGAGACTCTAGAAAGCAAGAGTGTGCTTCGTGCTCTAAAGCGGAGTGTGTTTCATGGAGGAATCTGTACTGTGTGTTTCCTTTCAGAAATGGAGTTAAATTCCAGGCTCTGTTTCTTCGTACAAGCAAGACATCCTTTCAGGTAAACGCAGTCAGTATTCAGCTCAAGTGAATATAAATCGTTTACAAAGATCACACGTTTCTCACTCTTAACTGAAAAGCATTGGATGTTAGAGGACCTGTGGTTTGTATCAGTTTCAGAAGCAGAGTTGAACTAGCAATGGTCCGTATGTGTAGGAAACTTCGTTAGTTTGTTCTGACCACAGTCACGTTTCCTGCTGTATTAGACACTCTTAGAAAGCAAGAACATGCTTCTTGCTCTAAAGCAGAGTGTGTTTCATGGATGAGAACTGTGCTGTGTGTTTCCTTTCAGAAATAGAGTTAAATTCCAGGCTCTGTTTCTTCCTACAAGCAAGACATCATTTCAGGTAAATTCAGTCACTATTGAGCACAAATGAATATAATTCGTTTACGAAGATCACACGTTTATCTTCTTAACTGTATAGCATTGGATGTTAGATGACTTGTGGTTTCAATCAGTTTCAGAAGCACAGTAGAACTAGCTATGGTCCGTATGTGTAGGAAACCCCGTTTTTTGTTCAGAGAACCCTCATTTTTCTGGCTCTATTAGAGACTCTAGAAAGCAAGAGCATGCTTCGTGCTCTAAAGCAGAGTGTGTTTCATGGATGAGAACTGTGCTGTGTGTTTCCCTTCAGAAATGGAGTTAAAACCCAGGCTCTGTGTCTTCCTACAAGCAAGACATCCTTTCATGTAAACTCAGTCACTTTTCAGCTCAAAGGAAGCTACATCGTTCACGAAGATCACACGTTTCTCGTTCTTAACTGGCAAGCATTGCATGTTAATGGAACTGTGGTTTGTATCATTTCCAGAAGAAGAGTTGACCTAGATATGGTCTGTATGTGTATGAAACACCGTTATTTTGTTCTCACCACAGTCACGTTTCCTCCTGTATTAGAGACTCTTAGAAAGCAAGAGCATGCTTCTTGCTCTAAAGCAGAGTGTGTTTCATGGATGAGAACTGCGCAGTGTGTTTCCATTCAGAAATGGAGTTAAATTCAACCCTCTGTTTCTTCCTACAAGCAAGACAACATTTCAGGTAGACGCAGTCACTATTCGGCTCAAATGAATATAAATCGTTTACAAGGATCACTTGTTCCTCGATCTTAACTGAAAAGCATTGCATTTTAGAGGACCTGTGGTTTGTATCCGTTTCAGAAGCAGAGTTGAACTAGCAATCGTCCATATGTGTAGGAAACTCCTTTATTTTGTTCTCACCACAATCACGTTTCCTGCTGTATTAGAGATAGTTAGAAAGCAATAGCGTGCTTCTTGCTCTAATGCAGAGTGTGTTTCATGGATGAGAACTGTGCTGTGTGTTTCCATTCAGAATTGGAGTTAAATCACAGTCTTTGTGACTTCCTACATGCAAGACTTCATTTCACGTAAACTCAGTCACATTTCAGCTCAAACAAATCTACATCGTTCACGAGGCTCACAAGTTTCTCGCTCTTAACTGGAAAGCATTGCATGTTACAGGAATTTTGGTTTGTATCAGTTTCAGAAGAAGAGTGGACATAGTTATGGTCCGTATGTGTAGGATACACCGTTATTTTGTTCTGAAAAGAGTCACGTTTTCTGCTCTATTAGAGAATCTTAGAAAGCAAGAACGTGCTTCTTGCTCTAAAGCAGGGTGTGTTTCATGGATCAGAACTGTGCTGTGTGTTTCCCTTCCGAAATGGAGTTAAATCCCAGGCTCTGTTTCTTCCTACAAGCAAGACATCATTTCAGGTAAACGCAGTCCCTTGTCAGCTCAAATTAATATAAATCATTTACGAAGATCACACGTTTCTCACTCTTAAATGTATAGCATTGGATGTTAGATGACTTGTCGTTTCTATCAGTTTCAGAAGCAGAGTTGAACTTGCTATGGTCCGTATGTGTAGGAAAAACCGTTATTTTGTTCAGAGTACCCTCAATTTTCTGGCTCTATTATTGACTCTAGAAAGCAAGAGCATGCTTCGAGCTCTAAAGCAGAGTGTGTTTTATGGATGAGAACTGTGTTGTGTGTTTCCCTTCAGAAATGGAGTTAAATCCCAGGCTCTGTGTCTTCCTACAAGCAAGACATCTTTTCAGGTAAACTCAGTCACTTTTCAGCTCAATGGAAGCTACATCGTTCTCGACGCTCACACGTTTCTCGCTCTTAACTGAAAAGCATTGCATGTTAATGGAACTGTGCTTTGTATCAGTTTCAGAAGAAGAGTTGACCTAGATATGGTCTATATGTGTAGGAAACACCGTTATGTCGTACTGACCTCAGTCACGTTTCCTGCTGTATTAGAGACTCTTAGAAAGCAAGAGCATGCTTCTTGCTCTAAAGCAGAGTGTGTTTCATGGATGAGAACTGTGCTGTGTGTTTCCCTTCAGAAATGGAGTTATATCCCAGGCTCTGTGTCTGCCTATAAGAAAGACATCTTTTCAGGTAAACTCAGTCACTTTTCAGCTCAAAGGAACCTACATCGTTCAAGAAGCTCACACGTTTCTCGCTCTTAAGTGTAAAGCATTGTATGTTAGAGGAACTGTGGTTTGTATCACTTTCAGAAGAAGACTTGACCTGGATATGGTCCATACGTGTAGGAACCACCGTTATGTCGTACTGACCTCATTCACGTTTCCTGCTATATTAGAGACTCTTAGAAAGCAAGATCATGCTTCTTGCTCTAAAGCAGAGTGTGTTTCATGGATGAGAACTGTGCTGTGTGTTTCACTTCAGAATTGGAGTTATAACCCAGGCTCTGTGTCTGTCTATAAGCAAGACATCTTTTCATGTAAACTCAGTCACTTTTCAGCTCAAAGGAACCTACAACTTTCAAGAAGCTCACACATTTCTCGCTCTTAACTGTAAAGCTTTGTATGTTAGAGGAACTGTGGTTTGTATCATCTTCAGAAGAAGAGTTGACCTAGATATGGTCCGTATGTTTAGGAAACACCGTTATTTTGTTCTGAAAACAGTCATGTTTTCTGCTCTATTAGAGACTCTTAGAAAGCAAGAGCGTGCTTCTTGCTCTAAAGCAGAGTGTGTTTCATGGATGAGAACTGTGCTGTGTGTTTCCCTTCAGAAATGGAGTTAAATACCAGGATCAATGTCTTCCTACAACAAGACATCATTTCAGGTAAACGCAGTCACTTTTCAACTCAAATGAATATTAATTGTTTACGAAGATCACACGTTTCTCGCTCTTAACTGTATAGCATTGTATGTTAGATGACTTGTGGTTTCTATCATTTTCAGAATCAAAGTTGAACTAGCTATGGTCCGTAAGTGTAGGAAATATCGTTATTTTGTTCAGAGTACCCTCAAGTTTCTGGCTCTATTAGAGACTCTAGAAAGCAAGAGCATGCTTCGTGCTCAAAAGCAGATTGTGTTTCATGGATGAGAACTGTGCTGTGTGTTTCCCTTCAGAAATGGAGTTAAATTCCAGGCTCTGTTTCTTCCTACAAGCAAGACTCTTTTCAGGTAAACTCAGTCACTTTTCAGCTCAAAGGTACCTACCTCGTTCGAGAAGCTCACACGTTTCTCGCTCTTAACTGTAAAGCATTGTATGTTAGAGGAACTGTGCTTTGTATCAGTTTAAGAAGAAGAGTTGACATAGATATGGTCCATATGTGTTGGAAACACCGTTATTTTGTTCTGACCACAGTCACGTTTCCTGCTGTATTAGAGACTATTAGAAAGCATGATCGCGCTTCTTGCTATAAAGCAGAGTGTGTTTCATGGAACAGAACGGCGCTGTGTGTTTCCCTTCAGAAATGGAGTTAAATTCCAGGCTCTGTTTCTTCCTACAAGCAAGAAAACATTTCAGGTAAACGCAGTCACTATTCAGCTCAAATTAATATAAATCGTTTACGAGGATCACTCGTCTCTCACTCTTAACTGAAAAGCATTGGATTTTAGAGGACCTGTGGTTTGTATCAGTTTCAGAAGCAGAGTTGACCTAGCAATCGTCCCTATGTATAGGAAACTCCTTTTTTTGTTCTCACCACAGTCACGTTTCCTGCTGTATTAGAGATTCTTAGAAAGCAAGAGCGTGCTTCGTACTCTAAAGCAGAGTGTGTTTCATGGATGAGAACTGTGCTGTGTGTTTCCCTTCAGAAATGGAGTTAAATCACAAGCTTTCTGACTTCCTACAAGCAAGACTTCGTTTCATGTAAACTCAGTCACCTTTCAGCTCAAACAAATCTACATCGTCACGAGGCTCACAAGTTTCTCGCTCTTAACTGGAAAGCATTGCATGTTAGAGGAACTGTGGTTTGTATCAGTTTCAGAAGAAGAGTTGACATAGATATGGTCCGTATGTGTAGGATACACCATTATTTTGTTCTGAAAACAGGCACGTATTCTGCTCTATTATAGACTCTTAGAAAGCAAGAGCGTGCTTCTTGCTCTAAAGCAGACTGTGTTTCATGGATGAGAACTGTGCTGTGTGTTTCCCTTCAGAAATGGAGTTAAATACCAGACTCAATGTCTTCATACAAACAAGACATCATTTCAGGTAAACGCAGTCACTTTTCAGCTCAAATTAATAAAAATCGTTTACGAAGATCACACGTTTCTAACTCTTAACTGGAAAGCATTGCATGTTAATGGAACTGTGCTTTGTATCAGTTTCAGAACTAGGGTTGACCTAGATATGGTCCATATGTGTAGGAAACACCGTTATTTTGTATTGACCACAGTCACGTTTCCTGCTGTATTAGAGACTCTTAGAAAGCAAGAACATGCTTCGCGCTCTAAAGCAGAGTGTGTTTCATGGATGAGAACCGTGCTGTGTGTTTCCCTTCAGAAATGGAGTTAAATTCCAGGCTCTGTTTCTTCTTACAAGCAAGTCTCTTTTCAGGTAAACTCAGTCACGTTTCAGCTCAAAGGAACCTACCTCGTTCAAGAAGCTCACACGTTTCTCGCTCTTAACTGTAAAGCATTGTATGTTAGAGGAACTGTGGTTTGTATCAGTTTCAGAAGAAGACTTGACATAGATATGGCCCATATGTGTTGGAAACTCCGTTATTTTGTTCTCACCACAGTCACGTTTCCTGCTGTATTAGAGACTCTTAGAAAGCAAGATCGTGCTTCTTGCTCTAAAGCAGAGTGTGTTTCATGGATGAGAACTGTGCTGTGTGTTTCCCTTCGTAAATGGAGTTAAATTCCAGGCTCTGGTTCTTCCTACAAGCAAGACATCATTTCAGGTAAACACAGTCACTATTCAGCTCAAATGAATATAAATCGTTTACGAAGATCACACGTTTCTCGCTCTTAACTGAAAAGCATTAGATGTTAGATGACTTGTGGTTTGTATCAGTTTCAGAAGCAGAGTTGAACTAGCAATGGTCTGTATGTGTAGGAAACACCGTTATTTTGTTCAGAGTACCCTCAATTTCTGGATCTATTAGAGACTCTAGAAAGCAAGAGCATGCTTCGTGCTCTAAAGCAGAGTGTGTTTCATGGATGAGAACTGTGCTGTGTGTTTCCCTTCAGAAATGGAGTTAAATCCCAGGCTCTGTGTCTTCCTACAAGCAAGACATCTTTTCAGGTAAACTCAGTCACTTTTCAGCTCAAAGGAAGCTACTTCGTTCACGAAGCTCACACGTTTCTCGTTCTTAACTGGCAAGCATTGCATGTTAATGGAACTGTGGTTTGTATCATTTCCAGAAGAAGAGTTGACCTAGATATGGTCTGTATGTGTATGAAACACCGTTATTTTGTTCTCACCACAGTCACGTTTCCTCCTGTATTAGAGACTCTTAGAAAGCAAGAGCATGCTTCTTGCTCTAAAGCAGAGTGTGTTTCATGGATGAGAACTGCGCAGTGTGTTTCCATTCAGAAATGGAGTTAAATTCAACCCTCTGTTTCTTCCTACAAGCAAGACAACATTTCAGGTAAACGCAGTCACTATTCGGCTCAAATGAATATAAATCGTTTACAAGGATCACTTGTTCCTCGCTCTTAACTGAAAAGCATTGCATTTTAGAGGACCTGTGGTTTGTATCAGTTTCAGAAGCAGAGTTGAACTAGCAATCGTCCATATGTGTAGGAAACTCCTTTATTTTGTTGTCACCACAGTCACGTTTCCTGCTGTATTAGAGATACTTAGAAAGCAATAGCGTGCTTCTTGCTCTAATGCAGAGTGTGTTTCATGGATGAGAACTGTGCTGTGTGTTTCCATTCAGAATTGGAGTTAAATCACAGTCTTTGTGACTTCCTACATGCAAGACTTCTTTTCACTTAAACTCAGTCACATTTCAGCTCAAACAAATCTACATCGTTCACGAGGCTCACAAGTTTCTCGCTCTTAACTGGAAAGCATTGCATGTTACAGGAATTTTGGTTTGTATCAGTTTCAGAAGAAGAGTTGACATAGTTATGGTCCGTATGTGTAGGATACACCATTATTTTGTTCTGAAAAGAGTCACGTTTTCTGCTGTATTAGAGAATCTTAGAAAGCAAGAACGTGCTTCTTGCTCTAAAGCAGGGTGTGTTTCATGGATCAGAACTGTGCTGTGTGTTTCCCTTCCGAAATGGAGTTAAATCCCAGGCTCTGTTTCTTCCTACAAGCAAGACATCATTTCAGGTAAACGCAGGCCCTTGTCAGCTCAAATTAATATAAATCATTTACGAAGATCACACGTTTCTCACTCTTAAATGTATAGCATTGGATGTTAGCTGACTTGTCGTTTCTATCAGTTTCAGAAGCAGAGTTGAACTAGCTATGGTACGTATGTGTAGGAAAAACCGTTATTTTGTTCAGAGTACCCTCAATTTTCTGGCTCTATTATTGACTCTAGAAAGCAAGAGCATGCTTCGAGCTCTAAAGCAGAGTGTGTTTTATGGATGAGAACTGTGCTGTGTGTTTCCCTTCAGAAATGGAGTTAAATCCCAGGCTCTGTGTCTTCCTACAAGCAAGACATCTTTTCAGGTAAACTCAGTCACTTTTCAGCTCAATGGAAGCTACATCGTTCTCGATGCTCACACGATTCTCGCTCTTAACTGAAAAGCATTGCATTTAATGGAACTGTGCTTTGTATCAGCTTCAGAAGAAGAGTTGACCTAGATATGGTCTATATGTGTAGGAAACACCGTTATGTCGTACTGACCTCAGTCACGTTTCCTGCTGTATTAGAGACTCTTAGAAAGCAAGAGCATGCTTCTTGCTCTAAAGCAGAGTGTGTTTCATGGATGAGAACTGTGCTGTGTGTTTCCCTTCAGAAATGGAGTTATATCGCAGGCTCTGTGTCTGCCTATAAGAAAGACATCTTTTCAGGTAAACTCAGTCACTTTTCAGCTCAAAGGAACCTACATCGTTCAAGAAGCTCACACGTTTCTAGCTCTTAAGTGTAAAGCATTGTATGTTAGAGGAACTGTGGTTTGTATCAGTTTCAGAAGAAGACTTGACCTGGATATGGTCCATACGTGTAGGAACCACCGTTATGTCGTACTGACCTCATGCACATTTCCTGCTATATTAGAGACTCTTAGAAAGCAAGATCATGCTTCTTGCTCTAAAGCAGAGTGTGTTTCATGGATGAGAACTGTGCTGTGTGTTTCCCTTCAGAATTGGAGTTATAACCCAGGCTCTGTGTCTGCCTATAAGCAAGACATCTTTTCATGTAAACTCAGTCACTTTTCAGCTCAAAGGAACCTACATTTTTCAAGAAGCTCACACATTTCTCGCTCTTAACTGTAAAGCTTTGTATGTTAGAGGAACTGTGGTTTGTATCATCTTCAGAAGAAGAGTTGACCTAGATATGGTCCGTATGTTTAGGAAACACCGTTATTTTGTTCTGAAAACAGTCATGTTTTCTGCTCTATTAGAGACTCTTAGAAAGCAAGAGCGTGCTTCTTGCTCTAAAGCAGAGTGTGTTTCATGGATGAGAACTCTGCTGTGTGTTTCCCTTCAGAAATGGAGTTAAATACCAGGCTCAATGTCTTCCTACAACAAGACATCATTTCAGGTAAACGCAGTCACTTTTCAGCTCAAATGAATATTAATTGTTTACGAAGATCACACGTTTCTCGCTCTTAATTGAAAAGCATTAGATGTTAGATGACTTGTGGTTTCTATCAGTTTCAGAAGCAGAGTTGAACTAGCAATGGTCTGTATGTGTAGGAAACACCGTTATTTTGTTCAGAGTACCCTCAATTTCTGGATCTATTAGAGACTCTAGAAAGCAAGAGCATGCTTCGTGCTCTAAAGCAGAGTGTGTTTCATGGATGAGAACTGTGCTGTGTTTTTCCCTTCAGAAATGGAGTTAAATTCCAGGCTCTGTTTCTTCCTACTATCAAGTCTCTTTTCACGAAACTCAGTAACTTTTCAGCTCAAAGGAACCTACATCGTTCAAGAAGCTGACACGTTTCTCGCTCTTAACTCTAAAGCATTGTATGTTAGAGGAACTGTGGTTTGTATCAGTTTCAGAAGAAGAGTTCACATAGATATGGTCCGTATGTGTAGGATACACCATTATTTTGTTTTGAAAACAGTCACGTATTCTGCTCTATTAGAGACTCTTAGAAAGCAAGAGCGTGCTTCTTGCTCTAAAGCAGAGTGTTTTTCATGGATGAGAACTGTGCTGTGTGTTTCCCTTCAGAAATGGAGTTAAATACCAGACTCAATGTCTTCATACAAACAAGACATCATTTCAGGTAAACGCAGTCACTTTTCAGCTCAAATTAATAAAAATCGTTTACGAAGATCACACGTTTCTCGCTCTTAACTGAAAACCATTGGATGTCAGAGGACCTGTGGTTTGTATCACTTTCAGAAGCAGAGTTGAACTAGCAATGGTCCGTATGTGTAGGAAACTCCATTATTTTGTTCTCACCACAGTCACATTTGCTGCTGTATTAGAGATTCTTAGAAAGCAAGAGTGTGCTTCTTGCTCTAAAGCAGAGTGTGTTTCATGGATGAGAACTGGCTGTGTGTTTCCCTTCAGAAATGGAGTTACATCACATGCTTTGTATCTTCCTACAAGCAATGCTTCGTTTCACGTAAACTCAGTCACCTTTCAGCTCAAACTAAGCTACATCGATCACGAAGCTCACAAGTTTCTCGCTCTTAACTGGAAAGCATGGCATGTTAGAGGGACTGTGGTTTGCATCAGTTTCAGAAGCAGAGTTGAACTAGCAATGGTCTGCATGTGTAGGAAACACCGTTCTTTTGTTCTGAGTACCCTCATGTTTCTGGCTCTATTAGAGACTCTAGAAAGCAAGAGCATGCTTAGTGCTCTAAAGCAGAGTGTGTATCATGGATGAGAACTGTGCTGTGTTTCCCTTCAGAAATGGAGTTAAATTCCAGGCTCTGTGTCTGCCTATAAGCAAGACATCTTTTCAGGTAAACTCAGTCACTTTTCAGCTGAAAGGAAGCTACATCGTTCACAAAGCTCACACGTTTTTCGCTCTTAACTGTAAAGCATTGTATGTTAGAGGAGCTGTAGTTTGTATCAGTTTCAGAACAAGACTTTACCTACTTATGGTCTATATGTGAAGGAAACACCGTTATTTTGTACTGACCACAGTCACGTTTCCTGCTTTATTAGAGAATCTTAGAAAGCAAGAGCATGCTTCTTGCTCTAAAGCAGAGTGTGTTTCATGGATGAGAACTGTGCTGTGTGTTTCCCTTCAGAAATGGAGTTAAATCCCAGGCTCTGTTTCTTCCTACTATCAAGTCTCTTTTCAGGGAAACTCAGTAACTTTTCAGCTCAAAGGAACCTACATCATTCAAGAAGCTGACACCTTTCTCGCTCTTAACTGGAAAGCATTGTATGTTAGAGGAACTGTGGTTTGTATCAGTTTCAGAAGAAGAGTTGACATAGATATGGTCCGTATGTGTAGGATACACCATTATTTTGTTCTGAAAACAGTCACGTATTCTGCTCTATTAGAGACTCTTAGAAAGCAAGAGCGTGCTTCTTGCTCTAAAGCAGAGTGTTTTTCATGGATGAGAACTGTGCTGTGTGTTTCCCTAAAGAAATTGAGTTAAATACCAGACTCAATGTCTTCATACAAACAAGACATCATTTCAGGTAAACGCAGTCACTTTTCAGCTCAAATTAATAAAAATCGTTTCCTAAGATCACAAGTTTCTCGCTCTTAACTGAAAACCATTGGATGTTAGAGGACCTGTGGTTTGTATCACTTTCAGAAGCAGAGTTGAACTAGCAATGGTCTGTATGTGTAGGAAACTCCATTATTTTGTTCTCACCACAGTCACATTTGCTGCTGTATTAGAGATTCTTAGAAAGCAAGAGTGTGCTTCGTGCTCTAAAGCAGAGTGTGTTTCATGGATGAGAACTGTGCTGTGTGTTTCCCTTCAGAAATGGAGTTAAATCACAGGCTTTGTATCTTCCTACAAGCAATGCTTCGTTTCACGTAAATTCAGTCACCTTTCAGCTCAAACTAAGCTACATCGATCATGAAGCTCACAAGTTTCTCGCTCTTAACTGGAAAGCATTGCATGTTAGAGGAACTGTGGTTTGTATCACTTTCAGAAGCAGAGTTGAACTAGCAATGATCCCTATGTGTAGGAAACTCCGTTATTTTGTTCAGAGTACCCTCAACTTTCTGGCTCTATTAGAGACTCTAGAAAGCAAGAGCATGCTTCGTGCTCTAAAGCAGGGTGTGTTTCATGGATGAGAACTGTGCTGTGTGTTTCCCTTCAGAAATGGAGTTAAATTCCAGGCTCTGTTTCTTCCTACAAGCAAGACATCATTTCAGGTAAACGCTGTCAGTATTCAGCTCAAATGAATATAAATTGTTTACAAAGATCACACGTTTTTCGCTCTTAACTGAACAGCATTAGATGTTAGATGACTTGTGGTTTGTATCAGTTTCAGAAGCAGAGTTGAACTAGCAATGGTCTGTATGTGTGGGAAACACTGTTCTTTTGTTCTGAGTACCCTCAAATTTCTGGCTCTATTAGAGACTCTAGAAAGCAAGACCATGCTTCGTGCTCTAAAGCAGATTGTGTTTCATGGATGAGAACTGTGCTGTGTGTTTCCCTTCAGAAATGGAGTTAAATACCAGGCTCTGTGTCTTCCTACAAGCAAGACATCTTTTCAGGTAAACTCAGTCACTTTTCAGCTCAAAGGAAGCTACATCGTTCACGAAGCTCACATGTTTCTCGCTCTTAACTGGAAAGCATTGCATGTTAATGGAACTGTGCTTTCTATCAGTTTCAGAAGAAGGGTTGACCTAGATATGGTCCATATGTGTAGGAAACACCGTTCTTTTGTTCTGAGCACACTCATGTTTCATACTCTATTAGAGACTATAGAAAGCAAGTGCGTGCTTCTTCCTATACGCAGAGTGTGATTCATCGTGAGAACAGTGCTGTGTGTTTCCCTTCAGAAATTGTGTTAAATCACAGGCTCTGTATCTTCCTACAAGCAAGACGTCGTTTCACGTAAACTCAGTCACATTTCAGCTGAAACAAGGCTACATCGTTTACAAAGCTCACAAGTTTCTCGCTCTTAACTGGACAGCATTGCATGTTAGAGGAACTGTGGTTTGTATCAGTTTCAGAAGAACTGTTGACCTAGATATGGTCCGTATGTGTAGGAAACACTGTTATTTTGTTCTTACCACAGTCACGTTTCCTGCTCTATTAGAGACTCTTAGAAAGCAAGAGCGTGCTTCTTGCTCGAAAGCAGAGTGTGTTTCATGGATGAGAACTGTGCTGTGTGTTTCCCTTCAGAAATGGAGTTAAATTCCAGGCTCAATGTCTTCCTACAAGCAAGACATCTTTTCAGGTAAGGCCGTCACTTTTCAGCTCAAATGAATTTAAATCGTTTATGAATATCACACGTTTCTCGCTCTTAACTGAATAGCATTGAAATTTAGATGACATGTGGTTTGTATCAGTTTCAGAGGCAGAGTTAAACTAGCTATGTTCAGTATGTGTAGGTAACACCGTTCTTTTGTTCGAAGTACCCTCAAGTTTCTGGCTCTATTAGAGACCCTAGAAAGCAAGAGCATGCTTTGTGCTCTAAAGCAGAGTGTGTTTCATGGATGAGAACTGTGTTGTGTGTTTCCCTTCAGAAATGGAGTTAAATCCCAGGCTCTTTATCTTCCTACAAGCAAGTCATCATTTCAGGTAAACACTGTCACTTTTCATCTCAAAGGAAGCTATATCATTCATGAAGCTCACATGTATCTTGCTGTTAACTTCAAAGCTTTGCATCATAGAGGAACTGTGGTTTGTATCAGTTTCAGAAGAAGAGTTGACCTAGATATGGTCCGTATGTGTATTAAACACCGTTATTTTGTTCTGACCACAGTCACGTTTCCTGCTTTGTTAGAGACTCTTAGAAAGCAAGAGCGTGCTTCTTGCTCTAAAGCAAAGTGTGTTTCATGGATGAGAACTGTGCTGTGTGTTTTCCTTCAGAAATGGAGTTACATCCCAAGCTCTGTGTTTTCCTACACCAAGTCATCTTTTCAAGTAAACTCAGTCACTTTTCATCTCAAAGGAAGCTACATCGTTCACAAAGCTCACACGTTTCTCGCTCTTAACTGGAAAGCATTGCATGTTAGAGGAACTGTGGTTTGTATCACATTCAGAAGAAGAGTAGACCTAGATATGGTCCGTATGCGTAGGAAACACCGTTATTTTGTTCTGACCACAGTCACTTTTCCTGCTGTATTAGAGACTCTAGAAAGCAAGAGCATGCTTCGTGCTCTAAAGCATAGTGTGTTTCATCGTGAGAACTGTGCTGTGTGTTTCCCTTCAGCAATGGAGATAAATCGCAGGGTCTGTATCTTCCTACAAGCAAGACTTTGTTTCACGTAAACTCAGTCATTTTTCAGCTCAAACAAAGCAACCTCATTCACGAGCTCACACGTTTCTTGCTCTTAACTGTAAAGCCTTGGATGTTAGTGGACCTATGGTTTGTATCAGCTTCAGAAGCAGAGTTGAACTAGCAATGGTCCGTATGTGTAGGAAACACCGTTCTTTTATTCTGAGTACCCTCAAGTTTCTGGCTCTATTGGAGACCATGGAAAGCAAGAGCATGCTTCTTGCTCTAAAGCAGAGTGTGTTTCATGGATGAGTACTGTGCTGTGTGTTTCCCTTCAGAAATGGAGTTAAATTCAAGGCTCTGTGTCTTCCTATAAGCAAGACATCATTTCAGGTAAACGCAGTCACTTTTCAGCTCAAATGAATTTAAATCGTTTACGAAGCTCACACGTTTCTTGCTCTTAGCAGAAAAGCATTGGATGTTAGATGACTTGTGGTTTGTATCAGTTTCAGAAGCAGAGTTGAACTAGCAATGGTCCGTAAATGAATGAAACACCGTTATTTTTTATTGACCACAGTCAAGTTTCCTGCTGTATTAGAGACTCTCAGAAAGCAAGAGCGTGCTTCTTGCTCTAAAGCAGCATGTGTTTCATGGATGAGAACTGTGCTGTGTGTTTCCCTTCAGAAATGAAGTTAAAGCCCAGGCTCTGTGTCTTTCTACAATCAAGACATGTTTTCAGGTAAACTAAGTCACTTCTCAGCTCTAAGGAAGCTACATTGTTCACGAAGCTCACAAGTTTCTCACTCTTAACTGGAAAGCATTGCATGTTAGAGGAACTGTGGTTTGTATCAGTTTCAGAAGAAGTGTTGACGTAGATATGGTCCGTATGTTTAGGAAACTCCGTTATTTTGTTCTGACCACAGTCACGTTTCTTGCTTTATTAGAGACCCTTAGAAATCAAGAGCGTGCTTCTTGCTCTAAAACAGAGTGTGTTTCATGGATGAGAACTGTGATGTGTGTTTCCCTTCAGAAATGGAGTTAAATCCCAGGCTCTGTGTCTTCCTACAAGTAAGAATCTTTTCAGGTAAACTCAGTCACTTTTCAGCTTAAATGAATATAAATTGTTTACGAAGCTCACACGTTTCTTGCTCTTAGCAGAAAAGCATTGGATGTTAGATGACTTGTGGTTTGTATCAATTTCAGAAGCATGGTTGAAGAAGCAATGGTCTGTAAGTGTAGGAAACACCGTTCTTTTGTTCTGAGTACCCTCAAGTTTCTGGCTCTTTTAGAGCCTCTAGAAAGCAAGAGCATGCTTCCTGCTCTAAAGCAGAGTGTTTTTCATGGATGAGAACTGTGCTGTGTGTTTCCCTTCAGAAATGGAGTTAAATCCCAGGCTCTGTGTCTTCCTAAAATCAAGACATGTTTTCCGGTAAACTAAGTCACTTCTCAGCTCTAAGGAAGCTACATCGTTCACGAAGCTCACAAGTTTCTCACTCTTAACTGGAAAGCATTGCATGTTAGAGGATCTGTGGTTTGTATCAGTTTCAGATGAAGTGTTGACGTAGATATGGTCCATAAGTTTAGGAAACTCCGTTATTTTGTTCTGACCACAGTCAAGTTTCCTGCTCTATTAGAGAATCTTAGAAAGCAAGAGCTTGCTTCTTGCTCTGAGGCAGAGTGCATTTCATGGATGAGAACTGTGCTGTTTGTTTCCCTTCAGAAATGGAGTTAAATTCCAGGTCCGTGTCTTCCTACAAGCAAGACATCATTTCAGGTAAATGCAGTCACTTTTCAGTTCAAATGAACATAAATCGTTTACGAAGCTCAACGTTTTTCACTCTTAAATTAAAAGCATTGGATGTTAGATGACTTGTGGTTTGTATCAGTTTCAGAAGCAGAGTTGAACTAGCAATGTTCCGTAAGTGTAGGAAACACCGTTCTTTTGTTCTGAGTACCCTCAAGTTTCTGGCTCTTTTAGAGACTCTAGAAAGCAAGAGCATTCTTCTTGCTCTAAAGCAGAGTGTTTTTCATGGATGAGAACTGTGCTGTGTGTTTCCCTTCAGAAATGGAGTTAAATCACAGGCTCTGTGTCTTCCTACAAGCAAGACATCATTTCAGGTAAATGCAGTCACTTTTCAGCTCAAATGAATATAAATCGTTTACGAAGCTCACACGTTTCTCGCTCTTAACTGAAAAGCATTGGATTTTAGATGACCTGTGATTTGTATCAGTTTCAGAAGCAGAGTTAAACTACCAATGGTCTGTAAATGAAGGAAACACCGTTATTTTTTTTGAGCACCCTCATGTTTCTGGCTCTATTAGAGACTCTAGAAAGCAAGAGCATGCTTCGTGCTCTAAAGCAGAGTGTGTTACATGGATGAGAACTGAGCTGTGTGTTTCCCGTCAGAAATGGAGTTAAAGCCCAGGCTCTGTGTCTTCCTACAATCAAGACATGTTTTCAGGTAAACTAAGTCACTTCTCACCTCTAAGGAAGCTACATCGTTCACGAAGCTCACAAGTTTCTCACTCTTAACTGGAAAGCATTACATGTTAGAGGAACTGTGGTTTGTATCAGTTTCAGAAGAAGTGTTGACGTAGATATGGTCCGTATGTTTAGGAAACTCCGTTATTTTGTTCTGACCACAGTCACGTTTCTTGCTCTATTAGAGACTCTTAGAAAGCAAGAGCGTGCTTCTTGCTCTAAAGCAGAGTGTGTTTCATGGATGAGAACTGTGCTGTGTGTTTCCCTTCAGAAATGGAGTTAAATCACAGGCTCTGTGTCTTCCTACAAGCAAGACTTCATTTCACGTAAACTCAGTCACATTTCAGCTCAAAGGAAGCTACATTGTTCACGAAGCTCATACGTTTCTCGCTCTTAATTTGAATGCATTGCATGTTAATGGAACTGTGGTTTGTATCAGTTTCAGAAGAAGAGTTAACCTAGATATGGTCCGTATGTGTAGGAAACACCGTTATTTTGTTCTGACCACAGTCACGTTTCCTACTGTATTAGAGACACTTAGAAAGCAAGAGAGTGCTTCTTGCTCTAAAGTAGAGTGTGTTTCATGGATGAGAACTGTGCTGTGTGTTTCCCTTCAGAAATGGAGTTAAATTCCAGGCCCCGTGTCTTCCTACAAGCAAGAAATCATTTCAGGTAAACGCAGTCACTTTTCAGTTCAAATGAATATAAATCGTTTACGAAGCTCACACGTTTCTCGCTCTTACCTGAAAAGCATTGGACTTAGACGACTTGTGGTTTGTATCAGTTTCAGAAGCAGAGTTGAACTAGCTATGGTCCATATGTGTAGGAAACACCGTTCTTTTGTTCTGAGCTCACTCACGTTACCTGCTCTATTAGAGACCCTAGAAAGCAAGAGCATGCTTTGTACTCTAAAGCAGAGTGTGTTTCATGGATGAGAACTGTGTTGTGTGTTTCCCTTCAGAAATGGAATTAAATCCCAGGCTCTGTATCTTCCTACAAGCAAGACATCTTTTCGGGTAAACTCAGTCACTTTTCAGCTCAAAGGAAGCTATATCATTCATGAAGCTCACATGTATCTCGCTGTTAACTTGAAAGCTTTGCATCATAGAGGAACTGTGGTTTGTATCAGTTTCAGAAGAAGTGTTGACCTAGATATGGTCCGTCGGTGTATTAAACACCGTTATTTTGTTCTGTCCACAGTCACGTTTCCTGCTGTATTAGGACTGTTAGAAAGCAAGTGCGTGCTTCTTGCTCTAAAGCAGTGTGTGTTTCATGGATGAGAACTGTGCTGTGTGTTTCCCTTCAGAAATGGAGTTAAATTCCAGGCTCTGTGTCTTCCTACAAGGAAGACATCTTTTCAGGTAAACTCAGTCACTATTCACCTCAAAGGAAGCAACATCGTTCACGAGCTCACACGTTTCTCGCTCTTAACATGTAAGCATTGCATGTTAATGGAACTATGCTTTGTATCAGTTGCAGAAGAAAGGTTGACCTAGATATGGTCCGTATGTGTAGGAAACACCGTTCTTTGTTCTGAGCTCACTCACGTTTCTTGCTCTATTTGAGACTCTAGAAAGCAAGAGCATGCTTCTTCCTATACGCAGAGTGTGTTTCCTCGTGAGAACTGTGCTGTGCATTTCCCTTCAGAAAGGGAGTTAAATCACAGGCTCTGTATCTTCCTACAATCAAGACTTCATTTCACCTAAACTCAGTCACCTTGCACTCAAACAAAGCTACATCGTTCACATAGTTCACACGTTTCTTGCTCTTAACTGTAAAGCATTGGATGTTAGAGGACCTGTGGTTGTATCAGTTTCAGAAGAAGTGTTGACCTATATATGGTCTGTATGTGTAGGAAAAACCGTTATTTTTTTGTGACCACAGTCACGTTTCCTGCTGTATTAGAGACGCTTAAAAAGCAAGAGCATGCTTCTTGTTCTAAAGCAGAGTGTGTTTCATGGATGAGAACTCTTCTGTGTGTTTCCCTTCAGAAATGGAGTTAAATTCCAGAATCCGTGTCTTCCTACAAGCAAGACATCATTTCAGGTAAACGCAGTCAAATTGCAGCTCTAATGAATGTAAATCATTTATGAAGCTCACACGTTTCATGCTCTTAAATGAAAAGCATTGTATGTTAGATGACTTGTGGTTTGTATCAGTTTCAGAAGCAGGGTTGAACTAACAGTGGTCCGTATGTGTAGGGAACACCGTACTTTTGTTCTGGGCACACTCACGTTTCCTGCTCTATTAGAGACTCTAGAAAGCAAGAGCGTGCAACTTCATATAAGCAGAGTGTGTTTCATCGTGAGTACTGTGCTGTGTGTTTCCCTTCAGAAATGGAGTTAAATTACAGGCTCTGTATCTTTCTACAAGCACGACATCCTTTCACGTAAACTCAGTCACCTTTCAGCTCAAACAAAGCTACATCGTTCACTTATCTCACACGTTACTTGCTCTTACCTGTGAAGCATTGGATGTTAGAGGACGTGTGGTTTGTATCATTTTCAGAAGCAGAGTTGAACTAGCAATGGTCTGTATGTGTAGGAAACACCGTTGTTTTGTTCTGAGTACCCTAAGGTTCTGGCTCTATTAGAGACTCTGGAAAGCAAGGGCATGCTTCTTGCTCTAAAGCAGAGTGTGTTTTACGGATGAGTACTGTGCTGTGTGTTTCCCTTCAGAAATGGAGTTAAATTCCAGGCTCTGTGTATTCCTACAAGCAAGACATCTTTTCAGGTAAACTCAGTCACTGGTCACCTCAAAGGAAGCTACATCGTTCACGAAGCTCACACATTTCTCGCTCTTAACTTCAAAGCATTGCATGTTAATGGAACTGTGCTTTGTATCAGTTGCAAAAGAAAGGTTGACCTAGATATGGTCCGTATGTGTAGGAAACACCGTTATTTTCTTCTGACCACAGTCACGTTTCCGGCTGTATTAGAGACACTTAGAAAGCAAGAGCGTGCTTCTTGCTCTAAAGCAGAGGTTGTTTCATGGATGAGAACTGTGCTGTGTGTTTCCCTTCAGAAATGGAGTTAAATTCCAGGCTCTGTGTCTTCCTACAAGCAAGACATCATTTCAGGTAAACGCAGTCACTTTTCAGCTCAAATGAATATAAATCGTTTACGAAGATCACACGTTTCTCACTCTTAACTGAAAAGCATTGGATGTTAGATGACTTGTGGTTTGTATCAGTTTCAGAAGCAGAGTTGAACTAGCTATGGTCCGTATGTGTAGGAAACACTGTTATTTTGTTCTGAGCTCACTCACGTTTCTTGCTCTATTAGAGACTCTAGAAAGCAAGAGCATGCTTCTTCCTATACGCAGAGTGTGTTTCTTCGTGAGAACTGTGCTGTGTGTTTCCCTTCAGAAAGGGAGTTAAATCACAGGCTCTGTATCTTCCTGCAATCAAGACTTCATTTCACCTAAACTCAGTCACCTTGCACTCAAACAAAGCTACATTGTTCACATAGTTCACACGTTTCTTGCTCTTAACTATAAAGCATTGGATGTTAGAGGACCTGTGGTTTTTATCAGTTTCAGAAGAAGAGTTGACCTAGATATGGTCTGTATGTGTAGGAAAACCCGTTATTTTGTTCTGACCACAGTCACGTTTCCTGCTGTATTAGAGACTCTTAGAAAGCAAGAGCGTGCTTCTTGCTCTAAAGCAGAGTGTGTTTCATGGATGAGAACTCTTCTGTGTGTTTCCCTTCAGAAATGGAGTTAAATTCCAGAATCTGTGTCTTCCTACAAGCAAGACATCATTTCTGGTAAACGCAGTCATATTGCAGCACTAATGAATGTAAATCGTTTATGAAGCTCACACGTTTCTTGCTCTTAACTGAAAAGCATTGGATGTTAGGTGACTTGTGGTTTGTATCAGTTTCAGGAGCAGCATTTAACCATCAGTGGTCCGTATGTGTTTGGAACACCGTTCTTTTGTTCTGGGCACACTCACGTTGCCTGCTCTATTAGAGACTCTAGAAAGCAAGAGCGTGCATCTTCAAATAAGCAGAGTGTGTTTCATCGTGAGTACTGTGCTGTGTGTTTCCCTTCAGAAATGGAGTTAATTCACAGGCTCTGTATCTTCCTACAAGCAAGACTTCCTTTCATGTAAACTCAGTCACATTTTAGCTCAAACAAAGCTACATCGTTCACGTATCTCACATGTTACTTGCTCTTACCTGTGAAGCATTGGATGTTAGAGGAGCTGTGGTTTGTATCATTTTCAGAAAGAGTTGAACTAGCAATGGTCTGTATGTGTAGGAAATACCGTTCTTTTGTTCTGAGTACCCTCAAGTGTCTCTCTCTATTAGAGACTCTAGAAAGCATGAGCATGCCTCGTGCTTAAAGCAGAGTGTGTTTTATGGATGAGTACTGTGCTGTGTGTTTCCCTTCAGAAATGGAGTTAAATCCCAGGCTCTGTGTCTTCCTACAAGTAAGAATCTTTTCAGGTAAACTCAGTCACTTTTCAGCTTAAATGAATATAAATTGTTTACGAAGCTCACACGTTTCTTGCTCTTAGCAGAAAAGCATTGGATGTTAGATGACTTGTGGTTTGTATCAATTTCAGAAGCATGGTTGAAGAAGCAATGGTCTGTAAGTGTAGGAAACACCGTTCTTTTGTTCTGAGTACCCTCAAGTTTCTGGCTCTTTTAGAGCCTCTAGAAAGCAAGAGCATGCTTCCTGCTCTAAAGCAGAGTGTTTTTCATGGATGAGAACTGTGCTGTGTGTTTCCCTTCAGAAATGGAGTTAAATTCCAGGCTCTGTGTCTTCCTACAAGGAAGACATCATTTCAGGTAAACTCAGTCACTTTTCAGCTCAAATGAATATAAATCGTTTACGAAGATCACACGTTTCTCGCTCTTAACTGAAAAGCATTGGATGTTAGATGACTTGTGGTTTGTATCAGTTTCAGGAGCAGGGTTGAAATAGCTATGGTCCGTATGTGTAGGAAACACCGTTCTTTTGTTCTGAGCTCACTCACGTTTCTTGCTCTATTAGATACTCTAGAAAGCAAGAGCATGCTTCTTCCTATATGCAGAGTGTGTTTCCTCGTGAGAACTGTGCTGTGTGTTTCCCTTCAGAAGGGGAGTTAAATCACAGGCTCTATATCTTCCTACTATCAAGACTTCATTTCACCTAAACTCAGTCATCTTGCACTCAAACAAAGCTACATAGTTCACATAGTTCACGTTTCTTGCTCTTAAATGTAAAGCATTGGATGTTAGAGGACCTGTGGTTTTTATCAGTTTCAGAAGAAGAGCTGACCTAGATATGGTCTGTATGTGTAGGAAAATATTTTGTTCTGACCACAGTCACGTTTCCTGCTGTAATAGAGACTCTTAGAAAGCGAGAGCGTGCTTCTTGCTCTAATGCAGAGTGTGTTTCATGGATGACAACTCTTCTGTGTGTTTCCCTTCAGAAATGGAGTTAAATTCCAGAATCCATGTCTTCCTACAAGCAAGACATCATTTCAGGTAAACGCAGTCAAATTGCAGCTCTAATGAATGTAAATCGTTTATGAAGCTCACACGTTTCTTGCTCTTAACTGAAAAGCATTGGATGTTAGATGACTTGTGGTTTGTATCATTTTCAGAAGCAGAGTTGAACACGCAATCGTCTGTATGTGTAGGAAACACCGTTCTTTTGTTCTGAGTACCCTCAAGTTTCTGGCTATTTTAGAGCCTCTAGAAAGCAAGAGCATGCTTTGTGCTCTAAAGCAGAGTGTGTTTGATGGATGAGAACTGTGATTTGTGTTTCCCTTCAGAAATGGAGTTAAATCCCAGGCTATGTATATTCCTACAAGCAAGACATCTTTTCAGGTATACTCAGTCACTTTTCAGCTCAAAGGAAGCTACATCGTTCACGAAGCTCACACGTTTCTCGCTCTTAACTGGAAAGCATTGCATGTTAGAGGAACTGTGGTTTGTATCAGTTTCAGAAGAAGAATTCACCTAGATATGGTCTGTACGTGTTGGAAACAGCGTTATTTTGTTCTGATCACAGTCACGTTTCCGGCTGTATTAGAGACTATCAGAAAGCAAGAGCGTGCTTCTTGCTCTAAAGCAGTGTGTGTTTCATGGATGAGTACTGTGCTGTGTGTTTCCCTTCAGAAATGGAGTTAAATCCAAGGCTCTGCATCTTCCTACAAGCAAGACATCTTTTCGGGTAAACTCAGTCACTTTTCAGCTCAAAGGAAGGTATATCATTCATGGAGCTCACATGTATCTCGCTCTTAACTTGAAAGCTTTGCATCTTAGAGGAACTGTGGTTTGTATCAGTTTCAGAAGAAGAGTTGACCTAGATATGGTCCATATGTGTATTAAACACCGTTATTTTGTTCTGACCACAGTCACGTTTCCTGCTGTATTAGAGACTCTTAGAAAGCAAGAGCGTGCTTCTTGCTCTAAATCAGTGTGTGTTTCATGGATGAGAACTGTGCTGTGTGTTTCCCTTCAGCAATGGAGATAAATCGCAGGGTCTGTATCTTCCTACAAGCAAGACTTTGTTTCTCGTAAACTCAGTCATCTTTCAGCTCAAACAAAGCTACATCATTCACGAAGCTCACACGTTTCTTGCTCTTAACTGTAAAGCCTTGGATGTTAGTGGACCTGTGGTTTGTATCAGCTTCAGAAGCAGAGTTGAATTAGCAATGGTCCGCATGTGTAGGAAACACCGTTCTTTTGTTCTGAGCTCACTCACATTTCCTGCTCTATTAGAGACTCTAGAAAGCAAGAGCATGCTTCTTGGTCTAAAGCAGAGTGTGTTTCATGGATGAGAACTGTGCTGTTTGTTTCCCTTCAGAAATGGAGTTAAATCCCAAGCTCTGTGTCTACCTACAAGCAAGACATCATTTCAGGTAAATGCAGTCACTTTTCAGTTCAAATGAACATAAATCGTTTACGAAGCTCAACGTTTCTCACTCTTAACTGAAAAGCATTGAATGTTAGATGACTTGTGGTTTGTTTCAGTTTCAGAAGCAGAGTTGAACTAGCAATGATCTGTAAGTGTAGGAAACACCGTTCTTTTGTTCTGAGTACCCTCATGTTTCTGGCTCTTTTAGAGCCTCTAGAAAGCAAGAGCATGCTTCCTGCTCTAAAGCAGAGTGTTTTTCATGGATGAGAATTGTGCTGTGTGTTTCCCTTCAGAAATGGGGTTAAATCGCAGCCTCTGTGTCTTCCTACAATCAAGACATGTTTTCAGGTAAACTAAGTCACTTCTCAGCTCTAAGGAAGCTACATCGTTCACGAAGCTCACACGTTTCTCGCTCTTAACTTGAAAGCATTGCATGTTAATGGAACTGTCGTTTGTATCAGATTCAGAAGAAGAGTTAACCTAGATATGGTCTGTACGTGTAGGAAACACCGTTATTTTGTTCTGACCACAGTCACGTTTCCTACTGTATTAGAGTCTCTTAGAAAGCAAGAGCGTGCTTCTTGCTCTAAAGCAGTGTGTGTTTAATGCATGAGAACAGTGCTGTGTGTTTCCCTACAGAAATGGAGTTAAATTCCAGGCTCCCTGTCTTCCTACAATCAAGACATGTTTTCAGGTAAACTAAGTCACTTCTCAGCTCTAAGGAAGCTACATCGTTCACGAAGCTCACAAGATTCTCACTCTTAACTGGAAAGCATTGCATGTTAGAGGAACTGTGTTTTGTATCGGTTTGAGAAGAAGTGTTGACGTAGATATGGTCCGTATGTTTAGGAAACTCCGTTATTTTTTTCTGACCACAGTCACGTTTCCTGCTCTATTAGAGACTCTTAGAAAGCAAGAGCGTGCTTCTTGCTCTAAAGCAGAGTGTGTTTCATGGATGAGAACTGTGCTGTTTGTTTCCCTTCAGAAATGGAGTTAAATTCCAGGTCCGTGTCTTCCTACAAGCACGACATCATTTCAGGTAAATGCAGTCACTTTTCAGCTCAAATGAATATAAATCGTTTACGAAGCTCACACATTTCTCGCTCTTAACTGAAAAGCATTGGATGTTAGATGACTTGTGGTTTGTATCAGTTTCAGAAGAAGAGTAGAACTAGCAATGGTCTGTAAGTGTAGGAAACACCGTTCTTTTGTTCTGACTACCCTCAAGATTCTGGTTCTTTTAGAGCCTCTAGAAAGCAAGAGCATGCTTCCTGCTCTAAAGCAGAGTGTTTTTCATGGATGAGAACTGTGCTGTGTGTTTCCCCTTCAGAAATGGAGTTAAATCCCAGGCTCTGTGTCTTCCTACACCAAGACATGTTTTCAAGTAAACTCAGTCACTTTTCATCTCAAAGGAAGCTACATCGTTCACGAAGCTCACACGTTTCTCGCTCTTAACTTGAAAGCATTGCCTGTTAATGGAACTGTGGTTTGTATTAGTTTCAGAAGAAGAGTTGACCTAGATATGGTCCGTATGTGTAGGAAACACCGTTATTTTGTTCTGACAACAGTCACATTTCCTGCTGTATTAGAGAAACTTTGAAAGCAAGTGCGTGCTTCTTGCTCTAAAGTAGAGTGTGTTTCATGGATGAGAACTGTGCTGTGTGTTTCCCTTCAGAAATGCAGTTAAATTCCAGTCCCCGTGTCTTCCTATAAGCAAGAAATCATTTCAGGTAAACGCAGTCACTTTTCAGCTTAAATGAATATAAATCGTTTACAAAGCTCACACGTTTCTCGCTCTTAACTGAAAAGCATTGGATATTAGGTGACTTGTGGTTTGTATCAGTTTCAGAAGCAGAGTTTAACTAGCTATGGTCCGTATGTGTAGGAAATACCGTTCTTTTGTTCTGAGCTCACTCACGTTTCCTGCACTATTACAGACTCTAGAAAGCAAGAGCATGCTTCGTGCTCTAAAGCAGAGTGTGTTTCATGGATAAGAACTGTGCTGTGTGTTTCCCTTCAGAAATGGAGTTACATCCCAGGCTCTGTGTTTTCCTACAAGGAAGACATCTTTTCAGGTAAACTCAGTCACTATTAAACTCAAAGGAAGCTATATCGTTCAAGAAGTTCACACATTTCTCGCTCTTAACTGGAAAGCATTGCATGTTAGAGGAACTGTGGTTTGTATCACATTTAGAAGAAGAGTAGACCTAGATATGGTCCGTATGTGTAGGAAACACCGTTATTTTGTTCTGACCACAGTCACGTTTCCTGTTGTATTAGAGACTCTAGAAAGCAAGGCCATGCTTCAGGCTCTAAAGCATAGTGTGTTTCATGGATGAGAACTGTGCTGTTTGTTTCCCTTCAGAAATGGAGTTAAATTACAGGTCCGTGTCTTCCTACAGCAAGACATCTTTTCAGGTAAATGCAGTCACTTTTTAGCTCAAATGAATATAAATCGTTTACAAAGCTCACACGTTTCTCGCTCTTAACTGAAAAGCATTGGATGTTAGATGACTTGTGGTTTGTATCAGTTTCAGAAGCAGAGTTAAACTAGCAATGGTCCGTAAATGAAGGAAACACCGTTATTTTGTTTGAGCACCCTCATGTTTCTGGCTCTATTAGAGACTCTAGAAAGCAAGAGCATGCTTCGTGCTCTAAAGCAGAGTGTGTTTCATGCATGAGAACTGTGCTGTGTGTTTCCCTTCAGAAATGGAGTTACATCCCAGGCTCTGTATCTTCCTACAAGCAAGACATCTTTTCAGTTAAACGCAGTCACTTTTCAGCTTAAATGAATATAAATCGTTTATGAAGATCACACGTTTCTCACTCTTAACTGAAAACCATTGGATGTTAGATGACTTGTGGTTTGTATCAGTTTCAGAAGCATAGTTGAACTAGCAGTATTCCGTATGTGTAGGAAACACCGTTCTTTTGTACTGAGCACACTCAAGTTTCCTGCTCTATTAGAGACTCTAGAACGCAAGAGCATGCTTCTTCCTAAACGCAGAGTGTGTTACATCATGAGAAATGTGCTGTGTGTTTACCTTCAGAAATGGAGTTAAATTCCAGGCCCCGTGTCTTCCTAAAAGTACGAAATCATTTCAGGTAAACGCAGTCACTTTTCAGCTCAAATGAATATAAATTGTTTACGAAGCTCACACGTTTCTCGCTCTTAAGTGAAAAGCATTGGATGTTACATGACTTGTGGTTTGTATCAGTTTCAGAAGCAGAGTTGAACTAGCTATGGTCCGTATGAGTAGGACACACCGTTCTTTTGTTCTGAGCTCACTCACGTTACCTGCTCTATTAGAGACCCTAGAAAGCAAGAGCATGCTTTGTGCTCTAAAGCAGAGTGTGTTTTATGGATGAGAACTGTGCTGTGTGTTTCCCTTCAGAAATGGAGTTAAATCACAGGCTCTGTATCTTATTACAAGAAAGACATCTTTTCGGGTAAACTCAGTCACTATTCACCTCAAAGGAAGCAACATCGTTCACAAAGCTCACACGTTTCTCGCTCTTAACTGTAAAGCATTGGATGTTAGAGGACCTGTGGTTTGTATCAGTTTCAGAAGAAGAGTTGACCTAGATATGGTCTGTATGTATAGGAAAAACCGTTATTTTGTTCTGACCACAGTCACGTTTCCTGCTGTATTAGAGACTCTTATAAATCAAGAGCGTGCTTCTTGCTCTAAAGCAGAGTGTGTTTCATGGATGAGAACTCTTCTGTGTGTTTCCCTTCAGAAATGGAGTTAAATTCCAGAATCTGTGTCTTCCTACAAGCAAGACATCATTTCTGGTAAACGCAGTCATATTGCAGCACTAATGAATGTAAATCGTTTATGAAGCTCACACGTTTCTTGCTCTTAACTGAAAAGCATTGGATGTTAGGTGACTTGTGGTTTGTATCAGTTTCAGGAGCAGCATTTAACCATCAGTGGTCCGTATGTGTTTGGAACACCGTTCTTTTGTTCTGGGCACACTCACGTTGCCTGCTCTATTAGAGACTCTAGAAAGCAAGAGCGTGCATCTTCAAATAAGCAGAGTGTGTTTCATCGTGAGTACTGTGCTGTGTGTTTCCCTTCAGAAATGGAGTTAATTCACAGGCTCTGTATCTTCCTACAAGCAAGACTTCCTTTCATGTAAACTCAGTCACATTTTAGCTCAAACAAAGCTACATCGTTCACGTATCTCACATGTTACTTGCTCTTACCTGTGAAGCATTGGATGTTAGAGGACCTGTGGTTTGTATCATTTTCAGAAAGAGTTGAACTAGCAATGGTCTGTATGTGTAGGAAATACCGTTCTTTTGTTCTGAGTACCCTCAAGTGTCTCTCTCTATTAGAGACTCTAGAAAGCATGAGCATGCCTCGTGCTTAAAGCAGAGTGTGTTTTATGGATGAGTACTGTGCTGTGTGTTTCCCTTCAGAAATGGAGTTAAATTCCAGGCTCTGTGTATTCCTACAAGCAAGACATCTTTTCAGGTAAACTCAGTCACTATTCTCCTCAAAGGAAGCTACATCGTTCACGAAGCTCACGTTTCTCGCTCTTAACTGGAAAGCATGGCATGTTAGAGTAACTGTGGTTTGTATCAGTTTCAGAAGAAGAGTTGACCTAGATATGGTCTGTATGTGTAGGAATCACCGTTATTTTGTTCTGACCACAGTCACATTTCCTGCCCTATTAGAGACACTTAGAAAGCAAGAGCGTGCTTCTTGCTCTAAAGCAGAGTGTGTTTCATGGATGAGAACTGTGCTGTGTTTTTTGCTTCAGAAATGGAGTTAAATCCCAAGCTCTGTGTCTTCTTACAAGCAAGACATTTTTTCAGGTAAACTCAGTCACTTTTCAGCTCAAAGGAAGCTACATCGTTCACGAAGCTCACATGTTTCTTGCTGTTAACTGGAAACCATTGCATGTTAGAGGAACTGTGGTTTGTATCAGTTTCAGAAGAAGCGTTGTCCTAGATATGGTCCGTATGTGTAGAAAAAACTGTTATTTTTTTCTGACCACAGTCACGTTTCCTGCTGTATTAGAGACTCTTAGAAAGCAAGTGCGTGCTTCTTGCTTGAAAGAAGAGTATGTTTCATGGATGAGAACTGCGCTGTGCGTATCCCTTCAGAAATGGAGTTAAATCCCAGGCTCTGTGTCTTCCTACAAGCAAGACTTCCTTTCATGTAAACTCAGTCACATTTCAGCTCAAACAAAGCTATATCGTTCACATAGATCACATGTTTTTTGCTCTTAACTGTAAAGCTTTGGAGGATAGAGGACCTGTGGTTTGTATCAGTTTCAGAAGCAGAGTTGAACTAGCAATGGTCCGTATGTGTATGAAACACCGTTCTTTTGTTCTGAGTACTCTCAAGTTTCTGTTTTTTTAGAGACTCTGGAAAGCAAGAGCATGCTTCTTGGTCTAAAGCAGAGTGTGTTTCGTGGATGAGAACTGTGCTTTGTGTTTCCCTTCAGAAATGGAGTTAAATCCCAGGCTCTGTGTCTTCCTACAAGGAAGTCATCTTTTCAGGTAAACTCAGTCACTATTCACCTCAAAGGAAGCAACATCGTTCACAAAGCTCACACGTTTCTCGCTCTTAAAATGAATGCATTGCATGTTAATGGAACTGTGATTTGTATCAAATACAGAAGAAAGGTTGACCTAGATATGGTCCGTATGTGTAGAAAACATCGTTATTTTGTTCTGACCACAGTCATGTTTACTCCTGTATTAGAGACACTTAGAAAGCAAGAGCGTGCTTCTTGCTCTAAAGCAGAGTGTGTTTCATGGATGAGAACAGTACTGCGTATTTCCATTCAGAAATGGAGTTAAATTCCAGGCTCTGTGTCTTCCTACAAGGACGACATCATTTCAGGTAAACTCAGTCACTTTTCAGCTCAAATGAATATAAATCGTTTACGAAGATCACACGTTTCTCGCTCTAACTGAAAAGCATTGGATGTTAGATGACTTGTGGTTTGTATCAGTTTCAGGAGCAGAGTTGAAATAGCTATGGTCCGTATGTGTAGGAAACGCCGTTCTTTTGTTCTGAGCTCACTCACGTTACCTGCTCTATTAGAGACCCTAGAAAGCAAGAGCATGCTATGTGCTCTAAAGCAGAGTGTGTTTCATGGATGAGAATTGTGCTGTTTGTTTCCCTTCAGAAATGGAGTTAAATCCCAAGCTCTGTGTCTTCCTACAAACAAGACATCATTTCAGGTAAATGCAGTCATTTTTCAGTTGAAATGAACATAAATCATTTACGAAGCTCAACGTTTCTCACTCTTAACTGAAAAGCATTGAATGTTAGATGACTTGTGGTTTGTATCAGTTTCAGAAGCAGAGTTGAACTAGCAATGGTCTGTAAGTGTAGGAAACACCGTTCTTTTGTTCTGAGTACCCTCATGTTTCTGGCTCTTTTAGAGCCTCTAGAAAGCAAGAGCATGCTTCCTGCTCTAAAGCAGAGTGTTTTTCATGGATGAGAACTGTGCTGTGTGTTTCCATTCAGAAATGGGGTTAAATCCCAGGCTCTGTGTCTTCCTACAAGCAAGACATCTTTTCAGGTAAACTAAGTCACTTCTCAGCTCTAAGGAAGCTACATCGTTCACGAAGCTCACACGTTTCTCGCTCTTAACTTGAAAGCATTGCATGTTAATGGAACTGTGGTTTGTATCAGATTCATTCAGAAGATTTAACCTAGATATGGTCTGTACGTGTAGGAAACACCGTTATTTTGTTCTGAACACAGTAACGTTTCCTGTTGTATTAGAGACTCTTAGAAAGCAAGAGCGTGCTTCTTGCTCTAAAGCAGTGTGTGTTTAATGCATGAGAACAGTGCTGTGTGTTTCCCTACAGAAATGGAGTTAAATTCCAGGCTCCCTGTCTTCCTACAATCAAGACATGTTTTCAGGTAAACTAAGTCACTTCTCAGCTCTAAGGAAGCTACATCGTTCACGAAGCTCACAAGTTTCTCACTCTTAACTGGAAAGCATTGCATGTTAGAGGAACTGTGTTTTGTATCAGTTTCAGAAGAAGTGTTGACGTAGATATGGTCCATATGTTTAAGGAACTCCGTTATTTTTTTCTGACCACAGTCACGTTTCCTGCTATATTAGAGACTCTTAGAAAGCAAGAGCGTGCTTCTTGCTCTAAAGCAGAGTGTGTTTCATGGATGAGAACTGTGCTGTGTGTTTCCCTTCAGAAATGGAGTTAAATTCCAGGCTCTGTGTCTTCCTACAAGGAAGACATCATTTCAGGTAAACTCAGTCACTTTTCAGCTCAAATGAATATAAATCGTTTACGAAGATCACACCTTTCTCGCTCTTAACTGAAAAGCATTGGATGTTAGATGACTTGTGGTTTGTATCAGTTTCAGGAGCAGAGTTGAAATAGCTATGGTCCGTATGTGTAGGAAACACCGTTCTTTTGTTCTGAGCTCACTCACGTTTCTTGCTCTATTAGAGACTCTAGAAAGCAAGAGCATGCTTCTTCCTATATGCAGAGTGTGTTTCCTCGTGAGAACTGTGCTGTGTGTTTCCCTTCAGAAGGGGAGTTAAATCACAGGCTCTATATCATCCTACTATCAAGACTTCATTTCACCTAAACTCAGTCATCTTGCACTCAAACAAAGCTACATAGTTCACATAGTTCACGTTTCTTGCTCTTAAATGTAAAGCATTGGATGTTAGAGGACCTGTGGTTTTTGTCAGTTTAAGAAGAAGAGCTGACCTAGATATGGTCTGTATGTGTAGGAAAAACTGTTATTTTGTTCTGACCACAGTCACGTTTCCTGCTGTAATAGAGACTCTTAGAAAGCGAGAGCGTGCTTCTTGCTCTAATGCAGAGTGTGTTTCATGGATGACAACTCTTCTGTGTGTTTCCCTTCAGAAATGGAGTTAAATTCCAGAATCCATGTCTTCCTACAAGCAAGACATCATTTCAGGTAAACGCAGTCAAATTGCAGCTCTAATGAATGTAAATCGTTTATGAAGCTCACACGTTTCTTGCTCTTAACTGAAAAGCATTGGATGTTAGATGACTTGTGGTTTGTATCATTTTCAGAAGCAGAGTTGAACACGCAATCGTCTGTATGTGTAGGAAACACCGTTCTTTTGTTCTGAGTACCCTCATGTTTCTGGCTATTTTAGAGCCTCTAGAAAGCAAGAGCATGCTTTGTGCTCTAAAGCAGAGTGTGTTTGATGGATGAGAACTGTGATTTGTGTTTCCCTTCAGAAATGGAGTTAAATCCCAGGCTATGTATATTCCTACAAGCAAGACATCTTTTCAGGTATACTCAGTCACTTTTCAGCTCAAAGGAAGCTACATCGTTCACGAAGCTCACACGTTTCTCGCTCTTAACTGGAAAGCATTGCATGTTAGAGGAACTGTGGTTTGTATCAGTTTCAGAAGAAGAATTCACCTAGATATGGTCTGTACGTGTTGGAAACAGCGTTATTTTGTTCTGATCACAGTCACGTTTCCGGCTGTATTAGAGACTATTAGAAAGCAAGAGCGTGCTTCTTGCTCTAAAGCAGTGTGTGTTTCATGGATGAGTACTGTGCTGTGTGTTTCCCTTCAGAAATGGAGTTAAATCCCAGGCTCTGTATCTTCCTACAAGCAAGACATCTTTTCGGGTAAACTCAGTCACTTTTCAGCTCAAAGGAAGGTATATCATTCATGGAGCTCACATGTATCTCGCTCTTAACTTGAAAGCTTTGCATCTTAGAGGAACTGTGGTTTGTATCAGTTTCAGAAGAAGAGTTGACCTAGATATGGTCCATATGTGTATTAAACACCGTTATTTTGTTCTGACCACAGTCACGTTTCCTGCTGTATTAGAGACTCTTAGAAAGCAAGAGCGTGCTTCTTGCTCTAAATCAGTGTGTGTTTCATGGATGAGAACTGTGCTGTGTGTTTCCCTTCAGCAATGGAGATAAATCGCAGGGTCTGTATCTTCCTACAAGCAAGACTTTGTTTCTCGTAAACTCAGTCATCTTTCAGCTCAAACAAAGCTACATCATTCACGAAGCTCACACGTTTCTTGCTCTTAACTGTAAAGCCTTGGATGTTAGTGGACCTGTGGTTTGTATCAGCTTCAGAAGCAGAGTTGAATTAGCAATGGTCCGCATGTGTAGGAAACACCGTTCTTTTGTTCTGAGCTCACTCACATTTCCTGCTCTATTAGAGACTCTAGAAAGCAAGAGCATGCTTCTTGGTCTAAAGCAGAGTGTGTTTCATGGATGAGAACTGTGCTGTTTGTTTCCCTTCAGAAATGGAGTTAAATCCCAAGCTCTGTGTCTACCTACAAGCAAGACATCATTTCAGGTAAATGCAGTCACTTTTCAGTTCAAATGAACATAAATCGTTTACGAAGCTCAACGTTTCTCACTCTTAACTGAAAAGCATTGAATGTTAGATGACTTGTGGTTTGTTTCAGTTTCAGAAGCAGAGTTGAACTAGCAATGATCTGTAAGTGTAGGAAACACCGTTCTTTTGTTCTGAGTACCCTCAAGTTTCTGGCTCTTTTAGAGCCTCTAGAAAGCAAGAGCATGCTTCCTGCTCTAAAGCAGAGTGTTTTTCATGGATGAGAACTGTGCTGTGTGTTTCCCTTCAGAAATGGGGTTAAATCGCAGCCTCTGTGTCTTCCTACAATCAAGACATGTTTTCAGGTAAACTAAGTCACTTCTCAGCTGTAAGGAAGCTACATCGTTCACGAAGCTCACACGTTTCTCGCTCTTAACTTGAAAGCATTGCATGTTAATGGAACTGTGGTTTGTATCAGATTCAGAAGAAGAGTTAACCTAGATATGGTCTGTACGTGTAGGAAACACCGTTATTTTGTTCTGACCACAGTCACGTTTCCTACTGTATTAGAGTCTCTTAGAAAGCAAGAGCGTGCTTCTTGCTCTAAAGCAGTGTGTGTTTAATGCATGAGAACAGTGCTGTGTGTTTCCCTACAGAAATGGAGTTAAATTCCAGGCTCCCTGTCTTCCTAAAATCAAGACATGTTTTCAGGTAAACTAAGTCACTTCTCAGCTCTAAGGAAGCTACATCGTTCACGAAGCTCACAAGATTCTCACTCTTAACTGGAAAGCATTGCATGTTAGAGGAACTGTGTTTTGTATCAGTTTGAGAAGAAGTGTTGACGTAGATATGGTCCGTATGTTTAGGAAACTCCGTTATTTTTTTCTGACCACAGTCACGTTTCCTGCTCTATTAGAGACTCTTAGAAAGCAAGAGCGTGCTTCTTGCTCTAAAGCAGAGTGTGTTTCATGGGTGAGAACTGTGCTGTTTGTTTCCCTTCAGAAATGGAGTTAAATTCCAGGTCCGTGTCTTCCTACAAGCACGACATCATTTCAGGTAAATGCAGTCACTTTTCAGCTCAAATGAATATAAATCGTTTACGAAGCTCACACATTTCTCGCTCTTAACTGAAAAGCATTGGATGTTAGATGACTTGTGGTTTGTATCAGTTTCAGAAGAAGAGTAGAACTAGCAATGGTCTGTAAGTGTAGGAAACACCGTTCTTTTGTTCTGACTACCCTCAAGATTCTGGTTCTTTTAGAGCCTCTAGAAAGCAAGAGCATGCTTCTTGCTCTAAAGCAGAGTGTTTTTCATGGATGAGAACTGTGCTGTGTGTTTCCCCTTCAGAAATGGAGTTAAATCCCAGGCTCTGTGTCTTCCTACACCAAGACATGTTTTCAAGTAAACTCAGTCACTTTTCATCTCAAAGGAAGCTACATCGTTCACGAAGCTCACACGTTTCTCGCTCTTAACTTGAAAGCATTGCCTGTTAATGGAACTGTGGTTTGTATTAGTTTCAGAAGAAGAGTTGACCTAGATATGGTCCGTATGTGTAGGAAACACCGTTATTTTGTTCTGACAACAGTCACATTTCCTGCTGTATTAGAGAAACTTTGAAAGCAAGTGCGTGCTTCTTGCTCTAAAGTAGAGTGTGTTTCATGGATGAGAACTGTGCTGTGTGTTTCCCTTCAGAAATGCAGTTAAATTCCAGTCCCCGTGTCTTCCTATAAGCAAGAAATCATTTCAGGTAAACGCAGTCACTTTTCAGCTTAAATGAATATAAATCGTTTACAAAGCTCACACGTTTCTCGCTCTTAACTGAAAAGCATTGGATATTAGGTGACTTGTGGTTTGTATCAGTTTCAGAAGCAGAGTTGAACTAGCTATGGTCCGTATGTGTAGGAAATACCGTTCTTTTGTTCTGAGCTCACTCACGTTTCCTGCACTATTACAGACTCTAGAAAGCAAGAGCATGCTTCGTGCTCTAAAGCAGAGTGTGTTTCATGGATAAGAACTGTGCTGTGTGTTTCCCTTCAGAAATGGAGTTACATCCCAGGCTCTGTGTTTTCCTACAAGGAAGACATCTTTTCAGGTAAACTCAGTCACTATTAAACTCAAAGGAAGCTATATCGTTCAAGAAGTTCACACATTTCTCGCTCTTAACTGGAAAGCATTGCATGTTAGAGGAACTGTGGTTTGTATCACATTTAGAAGAAGAGTAGACCTAGATATGGTCCGTATGTGTAGGAAACACCGTTATTTTGTTCTGACCACAGTCACGTTTCCTGTTGTATTAGAGACTCTAGAAAGCAAGGCCATGCTTCAGGCTCTAAAGCATAGTGTGTTTCATGGATGAGAACTGTGCTGTTTGTTTCCCTTCAGAAATGGAGTTAAATTACAGGTCCGTGTCTTCCTACAGCAAGACATCATTTCAGGTAAATGCAGTCACTTTTTAGCTCAAATGAATATAAATCGTTTACAAAGCTCACACGTTTCTCGCTCTTAACTGAAAAGCATTGGATGTTAGATGACTTGTGGTTTGTATCAGTTTCAGAAGCAGAGTTAAACTAGCAATGGTCCGTAAATGAAGGAAACACCGTTATTTTGTTTGAGCACCCTCATGTTTCTGGCTCTATTAGAGACTCTAGAAAGCAAGAGCATGCTTCGTGCTCTAAAGCAGAGTGTGTTTCATGCATGAGAACTGTGCTGTGTGTTTCCCTTCAGAAATGGAGTTACATCCCAGGCTCTGTATCTTCCTACAAGCAAGACATCTTTTCAGTTAAACGCAGTCACTTTTCAGCTTAAATGAATATAAATCGTTTATGAAGATCACACGTTTCTCACTCTTAACTGAAAACCATTGGATGTTAGATGACTTGTGGTTTGTATCAGTTTCAGAAGCATAGTTGAACTAGCAGTATTCCGTATGTGTAGGAAACACCGTTCTTTTGTACTGAGCACACTCAAGTTTCCTGCTCTATTAGAGACTCTAGAACGCAAGAGCATGCTTCTTCCTAAACGCAGAGTGTGTTACATCATGAGAAATGTGCTGTGTGTTTACCTTCAGAAATGGAGTTAAATTCCAGGCCCCGTGTCTTCCTAAAAGTACGAAATCATTTCAGGTAAACGCAGTCACTTTTCAGCTCAAATGAATATAAATTGTTTACGAAGCTCACACGTTTCTCGCTCTTAAGTGAAAAGCATTGGATGTTACATGACTTGTGGTTTGTATCAGTTTCAGAAGCAGAGTTGAACTAGCTATGGTCCGTATGAGTAGGACACACCGTTCTTTTGTTCTGAGCTCACTCACGTTACCTGCTCTATTAGAGACCCTAGAAAGCAAGAGCATGCTTTGTGCTCTAAAGCAGAGTGTGTTTTATGGATGAGAACTGTGCTGTGTGTTTCCCTTCAGAAATGGAGTTAAATCACAGGCTCTGTATCTTATTACAAGAAAGACATCTTTTCGGGTAAACTCAGTCACTATTCACCTCAAAGGAAGCAACATCGTTCACAAAGCTCACACGTTTCTCGCTCTTAACTGTAAAGCATTGGATGTTAGAGGACCTGTGGTTTGTATCAGTTTCAGAAGAAGAGTTGACCTAGATATGGTCTGTATGTATAGGAAAAACCGTTATTTTGTTCTGACCACAGTCACGTTTCCTGCTGTATTAGAGACTCTTATAAATCAAGAGCGTGCTTCTTGCTCTAAAGCAGAGTGTGTTTCATGGATGAGAACTCTTCTGTGTGTTTCCCTTCAGAAATGGAGTTAAATTCCAGAATCTGTGTCTTCCTACAAGCAAGACATCATTTCTGGTAAACGCAGTCATATTGCAGCACTAATGAATGTAAATCGTTTATGAAGCTCACACGTTTCTTGCTCTTAACTGAAAAGCATTGGATGTTAGGTGACTTGTGGTTTGTATCAGTTTCAGGAGCAGCATTTAACCATCAGTGGTCCGTATGTGTTTGGAACACCGTTCTTTTGTTCTGGGCACACTCACGTTGCCTGCTCTATTAGAGACTCTAGAAAGCAAGAGCGTGCATCTTCAAATAAGCAGAGTGTGTTTCATCGTGAGTACTGTGCTGTGTGTTTCCCTTCAGAAATGGAGTTAATTCACAGGCTCTGTATCTTCCTACAAGCAAGACTTCCTTTCATGTAAACTCAGTCACATTTTAGCTCAAACAAAGCTACATCGTTCACGTATCTCACATGTTACTTGCTCTTACCTGTGAAGCATTGGATGTTAGAGGACCTGTGGTTTGTATCATTTTCAGAAAGAGTTGAACTAGCAATGGTCTGTATGTGTAGGAAATACCGTTCTTTTGTTCTGAGTACCCTCAAGTGTCTCTCTCTATTAGAGACTCTAGAAAGCATGAGCATGCCTCGTGCTTAAAGCAGAGTGTGTTTTATGGATGAGTACTGTGCTGTGTGTTTCCCTTCAGAAATGGAGTTAAATTCCAGGCTCTGTGTATTCCTACAAGCAAGACATCTTTTCAGGTAAACTCAGTCACTATTCACCTCAAAGGAAGCTACATCGTTCACGAAGCTCACGTTTCTCGCTCTTAACTGGAAAGCATGGCATGTTAGAGTAACTGTGGTTTGTATCAGTTTCAGAAGAAGAGTTGACCTAGATATGGTCTGTATGTGTAGGAAACACCGTTATTTTGTTCTGACCACAGTCACATTTCCTGCCCTATTAGAGACACTTAGAAAGCAAGAGCGTGCTTCTTGCTCTAAAGCAGAGTGTGTTTCATGGATGAGAACTGTGCTTTGTTTTTTGCTTCAGAAATGGAGTTAAATCCCAAGCTCTGTGTCTTCTTACAAGCAAGACATTTTTTCAGGTAAACTCAGTCACTTTTCAGCTCAAAGGAAGCTACATCGTTCACGAAGCTCACATGTTTCTTGCTGTTAACTGGAAACCATTGCATGTTAGAGGAACTGTGGTTTGTATCAGTTTCAGAAGAAGCGTTGTCCTAGATATGGTCCGTATGTGTAGAAAAAACTGTTATTTTTTTCTGACCACAGTCACGTTTCCTGCTGTATTAGAGACTCTTAGAAAGCAAGTGCGTGCTTCTTGCTTGAAAGAAGAGTATGTTTCATGGATGAGAACTGCGCTGTGCGTATCCCTTCAGAAATGGAGTTAAATCCCAGGCTCTGTGTCTTCCTACAAGCAAGACTTCCTTTCATGTAAACTCAGTCACATTTCAGCTCAAACAAAGCTATATCGTTCACATAGATCACATGTTTTTTGCTCTTAACTGTAAAGCTTTGGAGGATAGAGGACCTGTGGTTTGTATCAGTTTCAGAAGCAGAGTTGAACTAGCAATGGTCCGTATGTGTATGAAACACCGTTCTTTTGTTCTGAGTACTCTCAAGTTTCTGTTTTTTTAGAGACTCTGGAAAGCAAGAGCATGCTTCTTGGTCTAAAGCAGAGTGTGTTTCGTGGATGAGAACTGTGCTTTGTGTTTCCCTTCAGAAATGGAGTTAAATCCCAGGCTCTGTGTCTTCCTACAAGGAAGTCATCTTTTCAGGTAAACTCAGTCACTATTCACCTCAAAGGAAGCAACATCGTTCACGAAGCTCACACGTTTCTCGCTCTTAAAATGAATGCATTGCATGTTAATGGAACTGTGATTTGTATCAAATACAGAAGAAAGGTTGACCTAGATATGGTCCGTATGTGTAGAAAACATCGTTATTTTGTTCTGACCACAGTCATGTTTACTCCTGTATTAGAGACACTTAGAAAGCAAGAGCGTGCTTCTTGCTCTAAAGCAGAGTGTGTTTCATGGATGAGAACAGTACTGCGTATTTCCATTCAGAAATGGAGTTAAATTCCAGGCTCTGTGTCTTCCTACAAGGACGACATCATTTCAGGTAAACTCAGTCACTTTTCAGCTCAAATGAATATAAATCGTTTACGAAGATCACACGTTTCTCGCTCTAACTGAAAAGCATTGGATGTTAGATGACTTGTGGTTTGTATCAGTTTCAGGAGCAGAGTTGAAATAGCTATGGTCCTTATGTGTAGGAAACGCCGTTCTTTTGTTCTGAGCTCACTCACGTTACCTGCTCTATTAGAGACCCTAGAAAGCAAGAGCATGCTATGTGCTCTAAAGCAGAGTGTGTTTCATGGATGAGAACTGTGCTGTTTGTTTCCCTTCAGAAATGGAGTTAAATCCCAAGCTCTGTGTCTTCCTACAAACAAGACATCATTTCAGGTAAATGCAGTCATTTTTCAGTTGAAATGAACATAAATCATTTACGAAGCTCAACGTTTCTCACTCTTAACTGAAAAGCATTGAATGTTAGATGACTTGTGGTTTGTATCAGTTTCAGAAGCAGAGTTGAACTAGCAATGGTCTGTAAGTGTAGGAAACACCGTTCTTTTATTCTGAGTACCCTCATGTTTCTGGCTCTTTTAGAGCCTCTAGAAAGCAAGAGCATGCTTCCTGCTCTAAAGCAGAGTGTGTTTCATGGATGAGAACTGTGCTGTGTGTTTCCCTTCAGCAATGGAGATAAATCGCAGGGTCTGTATCTTCCTACAAGCAAGACTTTGTTTCTCGTAAACTCAGTCATCTTTCAGCTCAAACAAAGCTACATCATTCACGAAGCTCACACGTTTCTTGCTCTTAACTGTAAAGCCTTGGATGTTAGTGGACCTGTGGTTTGTATCAGCTTCAGAAGCAGAGTTGAATTAGCAATGGTCCGCATGTGTAGGAAACACCGTTCTTTTGTTCTGAGCTCACTCACATTTCCTGCTCTATTAGAGACTCTAGAAAGCAAGAGCATGCTTCTTGGTCTAAAGCAGAGTGTGTTTCATGGATGAGAACTGTGCTGTTTGTTTCCCTTCAGAAATGGAGTTAAATCCCAAGCTCTGTGTCTACCTACAAGCAAGACATCATTTCAGGTAAATGCAGTCACTTTTCAGTTCAAATGAACATAAATCATTTACGAAGCTCAACGTTTCTCACTCTTAACTGAAAAGCATTGAATGTTAGATGACTTGTGGTTTGTTTCAGTTTCAGAAGCAGAGTTGAACTAGCAATGATCTGTAAGTGTAGGAAACACCGTTCTTTTGTTCTGAGTACCCTCAAGTTTCTGGCTCTTTTAGAGCCTCTAGAAAGCAAGAGCATGCTTCCTGCTCTAAAGCAGAGTGTTTTTCATGGATGAGAACTGTGCTGTGTGTTTCCCTTCAGAAATGGGGTTAAATCGCAGCCTCTGTGTCTTCCTACAATCAAGACATGTTTTCAGGTAAACTAAGTCACTTCTCAGCTGTAAGGAAGCTACATCGTTCACGAAGCTCACACGTTTCTCGCTCTTAACTTGAAAACATTGCATGTTAATGGAACTGTGGTTTGTATCAGATTCAGAAGAAGAGTTAACCTAGATATGGTCTGTACGTGTAGGAAACACCGTTATTTTGTTCTGACCACAGTCACGTTTCCTACTGTATTAGAGTCTCTTAGAAAGCAAGAGCGTGCTTCTTGCTCTAAAGCAGTGTGTGTTTAATGCATGAGAACAGTGCTGTGTGTTTCCCTACAGAAATGGAGTCAAATTCCAGGCTCCCTGTCTTCCTACAATCAAGACATGTTTTCAGGTAAACTAAGTCACTTCTCAGCTCTAAGGAAGCTACATCGTTCACGAAGCTCACAAGATTCTCACTCTTAACTGGAAAGCATTGCATGTTAGAGGAACTGTGTTTTGTATCAGTTTGAGAAGAAGTGTTGACGTAGATATGGTCCGTATGTTTAGGAAACTCCGTTATTTTTTTCTGACCACAGTCACGTTTCCTGCTCTATTAGAGACTCTTAGAAAGCAAGAGCGTGCTTCTTGCTCTAAAGCAGAGTGTGTTTCATGGGTGAGAACTGTGCTGTTTGTTTCCCTTCAGAAATGGAGTTAAATTCCAGGTCCGTGTCTTCCTACAAGCACGACATCATTTCAGGTAAATGCAGTCACTTTTCAGCTCAAATGAATATAAATCGTTTACGAAGCTCACACATTTCTCGCTCTTAACTGAAAAGCATTGGATGTTAGATGACTTGTGGTTTGTATCAGTTTCAGAAGAAGAGTAGAACTAGTAATGGTCTGTAAGTGTAGGAAACACCGTTCTTTTGTTCTGACTACCCTCAAGATTCTGGTTCTTTTAGAGCCTCTAGAAAGCAAGAGCATGCTTCTTGCTCTAAAGCAGAGTGTTTTTCATGGATGAGAACTGTGCTGTGTGTTTCCCCTTCAGAAATGGAGTTAAATCCCAGGCTCTGTGTCTTCCTACACCAAGACATGTTTTCAAGTAAACTCAGTCACTTTTCATCTCAAAGGAAGCTACATCGTTCACGAAGCTCACACGTTTCTCGCTCTTAACTTGAAAGCATTGCCTGTTAATGGAACTGTGGTTTGTATTAGTTTCAGAAGAAGAGTTGACCTAGATATGGTCCGTATGTGTAGGAAACACCGTTATTTTGTTCTGACAACAGTCACATTTCCTGCTGTATTAGAGAAACTTTGAAAGCAAGTGCGTGCTTCTTGCTCTAAAGTAGAGTGTGTTTCATGGATGAGAACTGTGCTGTGTGTTTCCCTTCAGAAATGCAGTTAAATTCCAGTCCCCGTGTCTTCCTATAAGCAAGAAATCATTTCAGGTAAACGCAGTCACTTTTCAGCTTAAATGAATATAAATCGTTTACAAAGCTCACACGTTTCTCGCTCTTAACTGAAAAGCATTGGATATTAGGTGACTTGTGGTTTGTATCAGTTTCAGAAGCAGAGTTGAACTAGCTATGGTCCGTATGTGTAGGAAATACCGTTCTTTTGTTCTGAGCTCACTCACGTTTCCTGCACTATTACAGACTCTAGAAAGCAAGAGCATGCTTCGTGCTCTAAAGCAGAGTGTGTTTCATGGATAAGAACTGTGCTGTGTGTTTCCCTTCAGAAATGGAGTTACATCCCAGGCTCTGTGTTTTCCTACAAGGAAGACATCTTTTCAGGTAAACTCAATCACTATTAAACTCAAAGGAAGCTATATCGTTCAAGAAGTTCACACATTTCTCGCTCTTAACTGGAAAGCATTGCATGTTAGAGGAACTGTGGTTTGTATCACATTTAGAAGAAGAGTAGACCTAGATATGGTCCGTATGTGTAGGAAACACCGTTATTTTGTTCTGACCACAGTCACGTTTCCTGTTGTATTAGAGACTCTAGAAAGCAAGGCCATGCTTCAGGCTCTAAAGCATAGTGTGTTTCATGGATGAGAACTGCGCTGTTTGTTTCCCTTCAGAAATGGAGTTAAATTACAGGTCCGTGTCTTCCTACAGCAAGACATCATTTCAGGTAAATGCAGTCACTTTTCAGCACAAATGAATATAAATCGTTTACAAAGCTCACACGTTTCTCGCTCTTAACTGAAAAGCATTGGATGTTAGATGACTTGTGGTTTGTATCAGTTTCAGAAGCAGAGTTAAACTAGCAATGGTCCGTAAATGAAGGAAACACCGTTATTTTGTTTGAGCACCCTCATGTTTCTGGCTCTATTAGAGACTCTAGAAAGCAAGAGCATGCTTCGTGCTCTAAAGCAGAGTGTGTTTCATGCATGAGAACTGTGCTGTGTGTTTCCCTTCAGAAATGGAGTTACATCCCAGGCTCTGTATCTTCCTACAAGCAAGACATCTTTTCAGTTAAACGCAGTCACTTTTCAGCTTAAATGAATATAAATCGTTTATGAAGATCACACGTTTCTCACTCTTAACTGAAAACCATTGGATGTTAGATGACTTGTGGTTTGTATCAGTTTCAGAAGCATAGTTGAACTAGCAGTATTCCGTATGTGTAGGAAACACCGTTCTTTTGTACTGAGCACACTCAAGTTTCCTGCTCTATTAGAGACTCTAGAACGCAAGAGCATGCTTCTTCCTAAACGCAGAGTGTGTTACATCATGAGAAATGTGCTGTGTGTTTACCTTCAGAAATGGAGTTAAATTCCAGGCCCCGTGTCTTCCTAAAAGTACGAAATCATTTCAGGTAAACGCAGTCACTTTTCAGCTCAAATGAATATAAATTGTTTACGAAGCTCACACGTTTCTCGCTCTTAAGTGAAAAGCATTGGATGTTACATGACTTGTGGTTTGTATCAGTTTCAGAAGCAGAGTTGAACTAGCTATGGTCCGTATGAGTAGGACACACCGTTCTTTTTTTCTGAGCTCACTCACGTTACCTGCTCTATTAGAGACCCTAGAAAGCAAGAGCATGCTTTGTGCTCTAAAGCAGAGTGTGTTTTATGGATGAGAACTGTGCTGTGTGTTTCCCTTCAGAAATGGAGTTAAATCACAGGCTCTGTATCTTATTACAAGAAAGACATCTTTTCGGGTAAACTCAGTCACTATTCACCTCAAAGGAAGCAACATCGTTCACAAAGCTCACACGTTTCTCGCTCTTAACTGTAAAGCATTGGATGTTAGAGGACCTGTGGTTTGTATCAGTTTCAGAAGAAGAGTTGACCTAGATATGGTCTGTATGTATAGGAAAAACCGTTATTTTGTTCTGACCACAGTCACGTTTCCTGCTGTATTAGAGACTCTTATAAATCAAGAGCGTGCTTCTTGCTCTAAAGCAGAGTGTGTTTCATGGATGAGAACACTTCTGTGTGTTTCCCTTCAGAAATGGAGTTAAATTCCAGAATCCGTGTCTTCCTACATGCAAAACATCATTTCTGGTAAACGCAGTCAAATTGCAGCTCTAATGAATGTAAATCGTATATGAAGCTCACACGTTTCTTGCTCTTAACTGAAAAGCATTGGATGTTAAATGACCTGTGGTTTGTATCAGTTTCAGAAGCAGCGTTGAACTAACAGTGGTCCGTATGTCTAAGGAACACCGTTCTTTTGTTCTGGGCACACTTACGTTTCCTGCTCTATTAGAGACCCTAGAAAGCAAGAGCGTGCATCTTCATATAAGCAGAGTGTGTTTCATCGTGAGTACTGTGCTGTGTGTTTCCCTTTAGAAAGGGAGTTAAATCACAGGCTCTGTATCTTCCTACAATCAAGACTTCATTTCACGTAAACTCAGTCACCTTGCACTCAAACAAAGCAACATCGTTCACAGAGTTCACACGTTTCTTGCTCTTAAATGTAAAGCATTGGATGTTAGAGGACCTGTGGTTTTTATCAGTTTCAGAAGAAGAGTTGACCTAGATATGGTCTGTATGTGTAGGAAAAACCATTATTTGTTCTGACCACAGTCACATTTCCTGCTGTTTTAGAGATTCTTAGAAAGCAAGAGCGTGCTTCGTGCTCTAAAGCAGAGTGTGTTTCATGGATGAGAACTCTTCTGTGTGTTTCCCTTCAGAAATGGAGTTAAATTCCAGAATCCGTGTCTTCCTACAAGCAAGACATCATTTCAGGTAAACGCAGTCAAATTGCAGCTCTAATGAATGTAAATCGTTTATGATACTCACACGTTTCTTGCTCTTAACTGAAAAGCATTGGATGTTAGATGACTTGTGGTTTGTATCAGTTTCAGGAGCAGCGTTGAACCAACAGTGGTCCGTATGTGTAGGGAACACCGTTTTTTTGTTCTGGGCACACTCACGTTTCCTGATCTATTAGAGACTCTAGAAAGCAAGAGCGTGCATCTTCATATAAGCAGAGTGTGTTTCTTCGTGAGAACTGTGCTGTGTGTTTCCCTTCAGAAATGGAGTTAAATTCCAGAATCCGTGTCTTCCTACAAGCAAGACATCATTTCAGGTATACGTAGTCAAATTGCAGCTCTAATGAATGTAAATCGTTTATGAAGCTCACACGTTTCTTGCTCTTAACTGAAAAGCATTGGATGTTAAATGACTTGTGGTTTGTTTCAGTTTCAGAAGCAGCGTTGAACTAACATTGGTCCGTATGTGTAGGGTACACCGTTCTTTTGTTCTGGGCACACTCACGTTTCCTGCTCTATTAGAGACTCTAGAAAGCAAGAGCGTGCATCTTCATATAAGCAGATTGTGTTCCATCGTGAGTACTGTGCTGTGTGTTTCCCTTCAGAAATGGAGTTAAATCACAGGCTCTGTATCTTCCTACAAGCAAGACTTCCTTTCACGTAAACTCAGTCACCTTTCAGCTCAAACAAAGCTACATCGTTCACGTATCTCACACGTTACTTGCTCTTACCTGTGAAGCATTGGATGTTAGAGGACCTGTGGCTTGTGACATTTTCAGAAGCAGAGTTGAACTAGCAATGGTCTGTATGTGTAGGAAACACCGTTCTTTTGTTCTGAGTACCCTCAAGTTTCTGGCTCTATTAGAGACTCTGGAAAGCAAGGGCATGCTTCTTGATCTAAAGCACAGTGTGTTTAATGGATGAGTACTGTGCTGTGTGTTTCCGTTCAGAAATGGAGTTAAATCCCAAGCTCTGTGTCTTCCTACAAGCAAGACATTTTTTCATGTAAACTCAGTCACGTTTCAGCTCAAAGGAAGCTACATCGTTCACGAAGCTCACATGTTTCTCGCTCTTAATTGGAAAACATTGCATGTTAGAGGAACTGTGGTTTGTATCAGTTTCAGAAGAAGAGTTGACCTAGATATGGTCCGTATGTGTAGAAAAAACTGTTATTTTTTTCTGACCACAGTCACGTTTCCTGCTGTATTAGAGACTCTTAGAAAGCAATTGCGTGCTTCTTGTTCTAAAGCAGAGTGTGTTTCATGGATGAGAACTGCGCTGTGTGTATCCCTTCAGAAATGGAGTTAAATCCCAGGCTCTTTGTCTTCCTACAAGCAAGACATCATTTCAGGTAAACGCAGTCACTTTTCAGCTCAAATGAATATAAATCGTTTACAAAGCTCACACGTTTCTTGCTCTTAAGTGAAAAGCATTGGATGTTAGATGACTTGTGGTTCGTATCCGTTTCAGAAGCAGAGTTTAACTAGCAATGGTCCGTATGTGTAGGAAACACCGTTCTTTTCTTCAGAATACCCTCAAGCTTCTGGCTCTATTAGAGACTCTAGAAAGGAACAGCATGCTTCTTGCTCTAAAACAGAGTGTGTTTCATGGATGAGAACTGTGCTGTGTGTTTCCCTTCAGAAAGGGAGTTAAATCACAGGCTCTGTATCTTCCTACAATCAAGACTTCATTTCATGTAAACTCAGTCACCTTGCACTCAAACAAAGCTACATCGTTCACAGAGTTTACACGTTTCTTGCTCTTAACTGTAAAGCATTGGATGTTGGAGGACCTGTGGTTTGTATCAGTTTCAGAAGAAGAGTTGACCTAGATATGGTCTGTATGTGTAGGAAAAACCGTTATTTTGTTCTGACCACAGTCACGTTTCCTGCTGTATTAGAGAGTCTTAGAAAGCAAGAGCGTGCTTCGTGCTCTAAAGCAGAGTGTGTTTCATGGATGAGAACTCTTCTGTGTGTTTCCCTTCAGAAATGGAGTTAAATTCCACAATCCGTGTCTTCTTACAAGCAAGAAATCATTTCAGGTAAACGCAGTCAAATTGCAGCTCTAATGAATGTAAATCGTTTATGAAGCTCACACGTTTCTTGCTCTTAACTGAAAAGCATTGGATGTTAGATGACTTGTGATTTGTATCAGTTTCAGGAGCAGCGTTGAACCAACAGTGGTCCGTATGTGTAGGGAACACCGTTTTTTTGTTCTGAGCTCACTCACGTTACCTGCTCTATTAGAGACCCTAGAAAGCAAGAGCATGCTTTGTGCTCTAAAGCAGAGTGTGTTTCATGGATGAGAACTGTGTTGTGTGTTTCCCTTCAGAAATGGAGTTATATCCCAGGCTCTGTATCTTCCTACAAGCAAGACATCTTTTCGGGTAAACTCAGTCACTTTTCAGCTCAAAGGAAGCTATATCATTCACGAAGCTCACATGTATCTCGTTCTTAACTGGAAAGCTTTGCATCTTAGAGTAACTGTGGTTTGTATCAGTTTCAGAAGAAGAGTTGCCCTAGATATCGTCCGTATGTGTAGGAAACACCATTATTTTGTTCTGACCTAAGTCACGTTTCCTGCTGTATTAGAGACTCTTAGAAAGCAAGAGCGTGCTTCTTGCTCTAAAGCAGTGTGTGTTTCATGGATGAGAACTGTGCTGTGTGTTTCCCTTCAGAAATGGAGTTAAATTCCAGGCTCTGTGTCTTCCTACAAGGAAGACATCTTTTCAGGTAAACTCAGTCACTATTCACATCAAAGCAAGCCACATCGTTCACAAAGCTCACACGTTTCTCGCTCTTAACATGAAAGCATTGCATGTTAATGGAACTGTGCTTTGTATAAGTTGCAGAAGAAAGGTTGACCTAGATATGGTCCGTATGTGTAGGAAACACCATTATTTTGTTCTGACCACAGTCAAGTTTCCTGCTGTATTAGAGACACTTAGAAAGCAAGAGCGTGCTTCTTGCTCTAAAACAGAGTGTGTTTCATGGATGAGAACTGTGCTGTGTGTTTCCCTTCAGAAATGGAGTTAAATTCCAGGCCCCGTGTCTTCCCACAAGCAAGAAATCATTTCAGGTAAACGCAGTCACTTTTCAGCTCAAATGAATATAAATTGTTTACAAAGCTCACACGTTTCTCGCTCTTAAGTGAAAAGCATTGGATGTTAGATGACTTGTGGTTTGTATCAGTTTCAGAAGCAGAGTTGAACTAGCTATGGTCCGTATGTGTAGGAAACACCGTTCTTTTTTTCTGAGCTCACTCACGTTTCTTGCTCTATTAGAGACTCAAGAAAGCAAGAGCATGCTTCTTCCTATATGCAGAGTGTGTTTCCTCGTGAGAACTGTGCTGTGTGTTTCTCTTCAGAAAGGGAGTTAAATCACAGGCTCTGTATCTTCCTACAATCAAGACTTCATTTCACCTAAACTCAGTCACCTTGCACTCAAACAATGCTACATCGTTCACATAGTTCACACCTTTCTTGCTCTTAACTGTAAAGCATTGGATGTTAGAGGACCTGTGGTTTTTATCAGTTTCAGAAGAAGAGTTGACCTAGATATGGTCTGTATGTGTAGGAAAAACCGTTATTTTGTTCTGACCACAGTCACGTAATAGAGACTCTTAGAAAGCGAGAGCGTGCTTCTTGCTCTAATGCAGAGTGTGTTTCATGGATGACAACTCTTCTGTGTGTTTCCCTTCAGAAATGGAGTTAAATTCCAGAATCCATGTCTTCCTACAAGCAAGACATCATTTCAGGTAAACGCAGTCAAATTGCAGCTCTAATGAATGTAAATCGTTTATGAAGCTCACACGTTTCTTGCTCTTAACTGAAAAGCATTGGATGTTAGATGACTTGTGGTTTGTATCATTTTCAGAAGCAGAGTTGAACACGCAATCGTCTGTATGTGTAGGAAACACCGTTCTTTTGTTCTGAGTACCCTCAAGTTTCTGGCTATTTTAGAGCCTCTAGAAAGCAAGAGCATGCTTTGTGCTCTAAAGCAGAGTGTGTTTGATGGATGAGAACTGTGATTTGTGTTTCCCTTCAGAAATGGAGTTAAATCCCAGGCTATGTATATTCCTACAAGCAAGACATCTTTTCAGGTATACTCAGTCACTTTTCAGCTCAAAGGAAGCTACATCGTTCACGAAGCTCACACGTTTCTCGCTCTTAACTGGAAAGCATTGCATGTTAGAGGAACTGTGGTTTGTATCAGTTTCAGAAGAAGAATTCACCTAGATATGGTCTGTACGTGTTGGAAACAGCGTTATTTTGTTCTGATCACAGTCACGTTTCCGGCTGTATTAGAGACTATTAGAAAGCAAGAGCGTGCTTCTTGCTCTAAAGCAGTGTGTGTTTCATGGATGAGTACTGTGCTGTGTGTTTCCCTTCAGAAATGGAGTTAAATCCCAGGCTCTGTATCTTCCTACAAGCAAGACATCTTTTCGGGTAAACTCAGTCACTTTTCAGCTCAAAGGAAGGTATATCATTCATGGAGCTCACAAGTATCTCGCTCTTAACTTGAAAGCTTTGCATCTTAGAGGAACTGTGGTTTGTATCAGTTTCAGAAGAAGAGTTGACCTAGATATGGTCCATATGTGTATTAAACACCGTTATTTTGTTCTGACCACAGTCACGTTTCCTGCTGTATTAGAGACTCTTAGAAAGCAAGAGCGTGCTTCTTGCTCTAAATCAGTGTGTGTTTCATGGATGAGAACTGTGCTGTGTGTTTCCCTTCAGCAATGGAGATAAATCGCAGGGTCTGTATCTTCCTACAAGCAAGACTTTGTTTCTCGTAAACTCAGTCATCTTTCAGCTCAAACAAAGCTACATCATTCACGAAGCTCACACGTTTCTTGCTCTTAACTGTAAAGCCTTGGATGTTAGTGGACCTGTGGTTTGTATCAGCTTCAGAAGCAGAGTTGAATTAGCAATGGTCCGCATGTGTAGGAAACACCGTTCTTTTGTTCTGAGCTCACTCACATTTCCTGCTCTATTAGAGACTCTAGAAAGCAAGAGCATGCTTCTTGGTCTAAAGCAGAGTGTGTTTCATGGATGAGAACTGTGCTGTTTGTTTCCCTTCAGAAATGGAGTTAAATCCCAAGCTCTGTGTCTACCTACAAGCAAGACATCATTTCAGGTAAATGCAGTCACTTTTCAGTTCAAATGAACATAAATCGTTTACGAAGCTCAACGTTTCTCACTCTTAACTGAAAAGCATTGAATGTTAGATGACTTGTGGTTTGTTTCAGTTTCAGAAGCAGAGTTGAACTAGCAATGATCTGTAAGTGTAGGAAACACCGTTCTTTTGTTCTGAGTACCCTCAAGTTTCTGGCTCTTTTAGAGCCTCTAGAAAGCAAGAGCATGCTTCCTGCTCTAAAGCAGAGTGTTTTTCATGGATGAGAACTGTGCTGTGTGTTTCCCTTCAGAAATGGGGTTAAATCGCAGCCTCTGTGTCTTCCTACAATCAAGACATGTTTTCAGGTAAACTAAGTCACTTCTCAGCTGTAAGGAAGCTACATCGTTCACGAAGCTCACACGTTTCTCGCTCTTAACTTGAAAGCATTGCATGTTAATGGAACTGTGGTTTGTATCAGATTCAGAAGAAGAGTTAACCTAGATATGGTCTGTACGTGTAGGAAACACCGTTATTTTGTTCTGACCACAGTCACGTTTCCTACTGTATTAGAGTCTCTTAGAAAGCAAGAGCGTGCTTCTTGCTCTAAAGCAGTGTGTGTTTAATGCATGAGAACAGTGCTGTGTGTTTCCCTACAGAAATGGAGTTAAATTCCAGGCTCCCTGTCTTCCTACAATCAAGACATGTTTTCAGGTAAACTAAGTCACTTCTCAGCTCTAAGGAAGCTACATCGTTCACGAAGCTCACAAGATTCTCACTCTTAACTGGAAAGCATTGCATGTTAGAGGAACTGTGTTTTGTATCAGTTTGAGAAGAAGTGTTGACGTAGATATGGTCCGTATGTTTAGGAAACTCCGTTATTTTTTTCTGACCACAGTCACGTTTCCTGCTCTATTAGAGACTCTTAGAAAGCAAGAGCGTGCTTCTTGCTCTAAAGCAGAGTGTGTTTCATGGATGAGAACTGTGCTGTTTGTTTCCCTTCAGAAATGGAGTTAAATTCCAGGTCCGTGTCTTCCTACAAGCACGACATCATTTCAGGTAAATGCAGTCACTTTTCAGCTCAAATGAATATAAATCGTTTACGAAGCTCACACATTTCTCGCTCTTAACTGAAAAGCATTGGATGTTAGATGACTTGTGGTTTGTATCAGTTTCAGAAGAAGAGTAGAACTAGCAATGGTCTGTAAGTGTAGGAAACACCGTTCTTTTGTTCTGACTACCCTCAAGATTCTGGTTCTTTTAGAGACTCTAGAAAGCAAGAGCATGCTTCTTGCTCTAAAGCAGAGTGTTTTTCATGGATGAGAACTGTGCTGTGTGTTTCCCCTTCAGAAATGGAGTTAAATCCCAGGCTCTGTGTCTTCCTACACCAAGACATGTTTTCAAGTAAACTCAGTCACTTTTCATCTCAAAGGAAGCTACATCGTTCACGAAGCTCACACGTTTCTCGCTCTTAACTTGAAAGCATTGCCTGTTAATGGAACTGTGGTTTGTATTAGTTTCAGAAGAAGAGTTGACCTAGATATGGTCCGTATGTGTAGGAAACACCGTTATTTTGTTCTGACAACAGTCACATTTCCTGCTGTATTAGAGAAACTTTGAAAGCAAGTGCGTGCTTCTTGCTCTAAAGTAGAGTGTGTTTCATGGATGAGAACTGTGCTGTGTGTTTCCCTTCAGAAATGCAGTTAAATTCCAGTCCCCGTGTCTTCCTATAAGCAAGAAATCATTTCAGGTAAACGCAGTCACTTTTCAGCTTAAATGAATATAAATCGTTTACAAAGCTCACACGTTTCTCGCTCTTAACTGAAAAGCATTGGATATTAGGTGACTTGTGGTTTGTATCAGTTTCAGAAGCAGAGTTGAACTAGCTATGGTCCGTATGTGTAGGAAATACCGTTCTTTTGTTCTGAGCTCACTCACGTTTCCTGCACTATTACAGACTCTAGAAAGCAAGAGCATGCTTCGTGCTCTAAAGCAGAGTGTGTTTCATGGATAAGAACTGTGCTGTGTGTTTCCCTTCAGAAATGGAGTTACATCCCAGGCTCTGTGTTTTCCTACAAGGAAGACATCTTTTCAGGTAAACTCAGTCACTATTAAACTCAAAGGAAGCTATATTGTTCAAGAAGTTCACACATTTCTCGCTCTTAACTGGAAAGCATTTCATGTTAGAGGAACTGTGGTTTGTATCACATTTAGAAGAAGAGTAGACCTAGATATGGTCCGTATGTGTAGGAAACACCGTTATTTTGTTCTGACCACAGTCACGTTTCCTGTTGTATTAGAGACTCTAGAAAGCAAGGCCATGCTTCAGGCTCTAAAGCATAGTGTGTTTCATGGATGAGAACTGTGCTGTTTGTTTCCCTTCAGAAATGGAGTTAAATTACAGGTCGGTGTCTTCCTACAGCAAGACATCATTTCAGGTAAATGCAGTCACTTTTCAGCTCAAATGAATATAAATCGTTTACAAAGCTCACACGTTTCTCGCTCTTAACTGAAAAGCATTGGATGTTAGATGACTTGTGGTTTGTATCAGTTTCAGAAGCAGAGTTAAACTAGCAATGGTCCGTAAATGAAGGAAACACCGTTATTTTGTTTGAGCACCCTCATGTTTCTGGCTATATTAGAGACTCTAGAAAGCAAGAGCATGCTTCGTGCTCTAAAGCAGAGTGTATTTCATGCATGAGAACTGTGCTGCGTGTTTCCCTTCAGAAATGGAGTTACATCCCAGGCTCTGTATCTTCCTACAAGCAAGACATCTTTTCAGTTAAACGCAGTCACTTTTCAGCTTAAATGAATATAAATCGTTTATGAAGATCACACGTTTCTCACTCTTAACTGAAAACCATTGGATGTTAGATGACTTGTGGTTTGTATCAGTTTCAGAAGCATAGTTGAACTAGCAGTATTCCGTATGTGTAGGAAACACCGTTCTTTTGTACTGAGCACACTCAAGTTTCCTGCTCTATTAGAGACTCTAGAACGCAAGAGCATGCTTCTTCCTAAACGCAGAGTGTGTTACATCATGAGAAATGTGCTGTGTGTTTACCTTCAGAAATGGAGTTAAATTCCAGGCCCCGTGTCTTCCTAAAAGTACGAAATCATTTCAGGTAAACGCAATCACTTTTCAGCTCAAATGAATATAAATTGTTTACGAAGCTCACACGTTTCTCGCTCTTAAGTGAAAAGCATTGGATGTTACATGACTTGTGGTTTGTATCAGTTTCAGAAGCAGAGTTGAACTAGCTATGGTCCGTATGAGTAGGACACACCGTTCTTTTGTTCTGAGCTCACTCACGTTACCTGCTCTATTAGAGACCCTAGAAAGCAAGAGCATGCTTTGTGCTCTAAAGCAGAGTGTGTTTTATGGATGAGAACTGTGCTGTGTGTTTCCCTTCAGAAATGGAGTTAAATCACAGGCTCTGTATCTTATTACAAGAAAGACATCTTTTCGGGTAAACTCAGTCACTATTCACCTCAAAGGAAGCAACATCGTTCACAAAGCTCACACGTTTCTCGCTCTTAACTGTAAAGCATTGGATGTTAGAGGACCTGTGGTTTGTATCAGTTTCAGAAGAAGAGTTGACCTAGATATGGTCTGTATGTATAGGAAAAACCGTTATTTTGTTCTGACCACAGTCACGTTTCCTGCTGTATTAGAGACTCTTATAAATCAAGAGCGTGCTTCTTGCTCTAAAGCAGAGTGTGTTTCATGGATGAGAACACTTCTGTGTGTTTCCCTTCAGAAATGGAGTTAAATTCCAGAATCCGTGTCTTCCTACATGCAAAACATCATTTCAGGTAAACGCAGTCAAATTGCAGCTCTAATGAATGTAAATCGTATATGAAGCTCACACGTTTCTTGCTCTTAACTGAAAAGCATTGGATGTTAAATGACTTGTGGTTTGTATCAGTTTCAGAAGCAGCGTTGAACTAACAGTTGTCCGTATGTCTAAGGAACACCGTTCTTTTGTTCTGGGCACACTTACGTTTCCTGCTCTATTAGAGACCCTAGAAAGCAAGAGCGTGCATCTTCATATAAGCAGAGTGTGTTTCATCGTGAGTACTGTGCTGTGTGTTTCCCTTTAGAAAGGGAGTTAAATCACAGGCTCTGTATCTTCCTACAATCAAGACTTCATTTCACGTAAACTCAGTCACCTTGCACTCAAACAAAGCAACATCGTTCACAGAGTTCACACGTTTCTTGCTCTTAAATGTAAAGCATTGGATGTTAGAGGACCTGTGGTTTTTATCAGTTTCAGAAGAAGAGTTGACCTAGATATGGTCTGTATGTGTAGGAAAAACCATTATTTGTTCTGACCACAGTCACGTTTCCTGCTGTTTTAGAGATTCTTAGAAAGCAAGAGCGTGCTTCGTGCTCTAAAGCAGAGTGTGTTTCATGGATGAGAACTCTTCTGTGTGTTTCCCTTCAGAAATGGAGTTAAATTCCAGAATCCGTGTCTTCCTACAAGCAAGACATCATTTCAGGTAAACGCAGTCAAATTGCAGCTCTAATGAATGTAAATCGTTTATGAAGCTCACACGTTTCTTGCTCTTAACTGAAAAGCATTGGATGTTAGATGACTTGTGGTTTGTATCAGTTTCAGGAGCAGCGTTGAACCAACAGTGGTCCGTATGTGTAGGGAACACTGTTTTTTTGTTCTGGGCACACTCACGTTTCCTGATCTATTAGAGACTCTAGAAAGCAAGAGCGTGCATCTTCATATAAGCAGAGTGTGTTTCTTCGTGAGAACTGTGCTGTGTGTTTCCCTTCAGAAATGGAGTTAAATTCCAGAATCCGTGTCTTCCTACAAGCAAGACATCATTTCAGGTATACGTAGTCAAATTGCAGCTCTAATTAATGTAAATCGTTTATGAAGCTCACACGTTTCTTGCTCTTAACTGAAAAGCATTGGATGTTAAATGACTTGTGGTTTGTTTCAGTTTCAGAAGCAGCGTTGAACTAACAATGGTCCGTATGTGTAGGGTACACCGTTCTTTTGTTCTGGGCACACTCACGTTTCCTGCTCTATTAGAGACTCTAGAAAGCAAGAGCGTGCATCTTCATATAAGCAGATTGTGTTCCATCGTGAGTACTGTGCTGTGTGTTTCCCTTCAGAAATGGAGTTAAATCACAGGCTCTGTATCTTCCTACGAGCAAGACTTCCTTTCACGTAAACTCAGTCACCTTTCAGCTCAAACAAAGCTACATCGTTCACGTATCTCACACGTTACTTGCTCTTACCTGTGAAGCATTGGATGTTAGAGGACCTGTGGTTTGTGACATTTTCAGAAGCAGAGTTGAACTAGCAATGGTCTGTATGTGTAGGAAAAACCGTTCTTTTGTTCTGAGTACCCTCAAGTTTCTGGCTCTATTAGAGACTCTGGAAAGCAAGGGCATGCTTCTTGATCTAAAGCACAGTGTGTTTAATGGATGAGTACTGTGCTGTGTGTTTCCCTTCAGAAATGGAGTTAAATCCCAAGCTCTGTGTCTTCCTACAAGCAAGACATTTTTTCATGTAAACTCAGTCACGTTTCAGCTCAAAGGAAGCTACATCGTTCACGAAGCTCACATGTTTCTCGCTCTTAATTGGAAAACATTGCATGTTAGAGGAACTGTGGTTTGTATCAGTTTCAGAAGAAGAGTTGACCTAGATATGGTCCGTATGTGTAGAAAAAACTGTTATTTTTTTCTGACCACAGTCACGTTTCCTGCTGTATTAGAGACTCTTAGAAAGCAAGTGCGTGCTTCTTGCTCTAAAGCAGAGTGTGTTTCATGGATGAGAACTGCGCTGTGTGTATCCCTTCAGAAATGGAGTTAAATCCCAGGCTCTGTGTCTTCCTACAAGCAAGACATCATTTCAGGTAAACGCAGTTACTTTTCAGCTCAAATGAATATAAATCGTTTACAAAGCTCACACGTTTCTTGCTCTTAAGTGAAAAGCACTGGATGTTAGATGACTTGTGGTTCGTATCCGTTTCAGAAGCAGAGTTTAACTAGCAATGGTCTGTATGTGTAGGAAACACCGTTCTTTTCTTCAGAATACCCTCAAGCTTCTGGCTCTATTAGAGACTCTAGAAAGGAACAGCATGCTTCTTGCTCTAAAACAGAGTGTGTTTCATGGATGAGAACTGTGCTGTGTGTTTCCCTTCAGAAAGGGAGTTAAATCACAGGCTCTGTATCTTCCTACAATCAAGACTTCATTTCATGTAAACTCAGTCACCTTGCACTCAAACAAAGCTACATCGTTCACAGAGTTTACACGTTTCTTGCTCTTAACTGTAAAGCATTGGATGTTGGAGGACCTGTGGTTTGTATCAGTTTCAGAAGAAGAGTTGACCTAGATATGGTCCGTATGTGTAGGAAACACCATTATTTTGTTCTGACCACAGTCAAGTTTCCTGCTGTATTAGAGACACTTAGAAAGCAAGAGCGTGCTTCTTGCTCTAAAGCAGAGTGTGTTTCATGGATGAGAACTGTGCTGTGCGTTTCCCTTCAGAAATGGAGTTAAATTCCAGGCCCCGTGTCTTCCCACAAGCAAGAAATCATTTCAGGTAAACGCAGTCACTTTTCAGCTCAAATGAATATAAATTGCTTACAAAGCTCACACGTTTCTCGCTCTTAAGTGAAAAGCATTGGATGTTAGATGACTTGTGGTTTGTATCAGTTTCAGAAGCAGAGTTGAACTAGCTATGGTCCGTATGAGTAGGAAACACCGTTCATTTGTTCTGAGCTCACTCACGTTACCTGCTCTATTAGAGACCCTAGAAAGCAAGAGCATGCTTTGTGCTCTAAAGCAGAGTGTGTTTCATGGATGAGAACTGTGTTGTGTGTTTCCCTTCAGAAATGCAGTTAAATCCCAGGCTCTGTATCTTCCTACAAGCAAGACATCTGTTTGTGTAAACTCAGTCACTTATCAGCTCAAAGGAAGCTATATCATTCACGAAGCTCACATGTATCTCGCTCTTAACTGGAAAGCTTTGCATCTTAGAGTAACTGTGGTTTGTATCAGTTTCAGAAGAAGAGTTGACCTAGATATCGTCCGTATGTGTAGGAAACACCGTTATTTTGTTCTGACCACAGTCACGTTTCCTGCTCTATTAGAGACTCTTAGAAAGCAAGAGCGTGCTTCTTGCTCTAAAGCAGTGTGTGTTTCATGGATGAGAACTGTGCTGTGTGTTTCCCTTCAGAAATGGAGTTAAATTCCAGTCTCTGTGTCTTCCTATAAGGAAGACATCTTTTCAGGTAAACTCAGTCACTATTCACCTCAAAGGAAGCAACATCGTTCACAAAGCTCACACGTTTCTCGCTCTTAACATGAAAGCATTGCATGTTAATGGAACTGTGCTTTGTATCAGTTGCAGAAGAAAGGTTGACCTAGATATGGTCCGTAGGTGTAGGAAACACCGTTATTTTGTTCTGACCACAGTCAAGTTCCTGCTGTATTAGAGACACTTAGAAAGCAAGAGCGTGCTTCTTGCTCTAAAGCAGAGTGTGTTTCATGGATGAGAACTGTGCTGTGTGTTTCCCTTCAGAAATGGAGTTAAATTCCAGGCTCTGTGTCTTCCTACAAGCAAGACATCATTTCAGGTAAACTCAGTCACTTTTCAGCTCAAATGAATATAAATCGTTTACGAAGATCACACGTTTCTCGCTCTTTACTGAAAAGCATTGGATGTTAGATGACTTGTTGTTTGTATCAGTTTCAGGAGCAGAGTTGAACTAGCTATGGTCCATATGTGTAGGAAACACCGTTCTTTTTTTCTGAGCTCACTCACGTTTCTTGCTCTATTAGAGACTCAAGAAAGCAAGAGCATGCTTCTTCCTATATGCAGAGTGTGTTTCCTCGTGAGAACTGTGCTGTGTGTTTCTCTTCAGAAAGGGAGTTAAATCACAGGCTCTGTATCTTCCTACAATCAAGACTTCATTTCACCTAAACTCAGTCACCTTGCACTCAAACAATGCTACATCGTTCACATAGTTCACACGTTTCTTGCTCTTAACTGTAAAGCATTGGATGTTAGAGGACCTGTGGTTTGTATCAGTTTCAGAAGAAGAGTTGACCTAGATATGGTCTGTATGTATAGGAAAAACCGTTATTTTGTTCTGACCACAGTCACGTTTCCTGCTGTATTAGAGAGTCTTAGAAAGCAAGAGCGTGCTTCTTGCTCTAAAGCAGAGTGTGTTTCATGGATGAGAACACTTCTGTGTGTTTCCCTTTAGAAATGGAGTTAAATTCCAGAATCCGTGTCTTCCTACAAGCAAGACATCATTTCAGGTAAACGCAGTCAAATTGCAGCTCTAATGAATGTAAATCGTTTATGAAGCTCACACGTTTCTTGCTCTTAACTGAAAAGCATTGGATGTTAAATTACTTGTGGTTTGTATCAGATTCAGAAGCAGCGTTGAACTAACAGTGGTCCGTATGTGTAGGGAACACCGTTCTTTTGTTCTGCGCACACTCACGTTGCCTGCTCTATTAGAGACTCTAGAAAGCAAGAGCGTGCATCTTCATAAAAGCAGAGTGTGTTTCATCGTGAGTACTGTGCTGTGTGTTTCCCTTCAGAAATGGAGTTAAATCACAGGCTCTGTATCTTCCTACAAGCAAGACTTCCTTTCACGTAAACTCAGTCACCTTTCAGCTCAAACAAAGCTACATCGTTCACGTATCTCACACGTTACTTGCTCTTAACTGTGAAGCATTGGATGTTAGAGGACCTGTGGTTTGTGTCATTTTCAGAAGCAGAGTTGAACTAGCAATGGTCTGTATGTGTAGGAAACACCGTTCTTTTGGTCTGAGTACCCTCAAGTTTCTGGCTCTATTAGAGACTCTGGAAAGCAAGGGCATGCTTCTTGCTCTAAAGCAGAGTGTGTTTAATGGATGAGTACTGTGCTGTGTGTTTCCCTTCAGAAATGGAGTTAAATTCCAGGCTCTGTGTATTCCTACAAGCAAGACATCTTTTCAGGTAAACTCAGTCACTATTCAGCTCAAAGGAAGGTACATCGTTCACGAAGCTCACATGTTTCTCGCTCTTAACTGGGAGCATGGCATGTTAGAGGAACTGTGGTTTGTATCAGTTTCAGAAGAAGAGTTGACTACATATGGTCCGTATGTGTAGGAAACACCGTTATTTTGTTCTGACCACAGTCACGTTTCCTGCAGTATTAGAGACTCTTAGAAAGCAAGTGCGTGCTTCTTGCTCTCAAGCAGAGTGTGTTTCATGGATGAGAACTGTGCTGTGTGTATCCCTTCAGAAATTGAGTTAAATCCCAGGCTCTGTGTCTTCCTACAAGGAAGACATCTTTTCAGGTAAACTCAGTCACTATTCACCTCAAAGAAAGCAACATCATTCACGAAGCTCACACATTTCTCGCTCTTAACTTGAAAGCATTGCATGTTAATGGAACTGTGCTTTGTATCAGATGCAGAAGAAAGGTTGACCTAGATATGGTCCGTATGTGTAGGAAACACCGTTATTTTGTTCTGACCACAGTCACGTTTCCTGCTGTATTAGAGACACTTAGAAAGCAAGAGCGTGCTTCTTGCTCTAAAGCAGAGTGTGTTTCATGGATGAGAACTGTGCTGCGTGTTTCCCTTCAGAAATGGAGTTAAATTCCAGGCTCTGTGTCTTCCTACAAGCAAGACATCATTTCAGGTAAACTCAGTCACTTTTCAGCTCAAATGAATATAAATCGTTTACAAAGATCACACGTTTCTCGCTCTTAACTGAAAAGCATTGGATGTTAGATGACTTGTCGTTTGTATCAGTTTCAGGAGCAGAGTTGAACTAGCTATGATCCGTATGTGTAGGAAACACCGTTCTTTTGTTCTGAGCTCACTCACGTTTCTTGCTCTATTAGAGACTCTAGAAAGCAAGAGCATGCTTCTTCCTATACGCAGAGTGCGTTTCCTCGTGAGAACTGTGCTGTGTGTTTCCCTTCAGAAATGGAGTTAAATCACAGGCTCTGTATCTTCCTACAAGCAAGACTTCCTTTCACGTAAACTCAGTCACCTTTCAGCTCAAACAAAGCTACATCGTTCACGTATCTCACACGTTACTTGCTCTTACCTGTGAAGCATTGGATGTTAGAGGACCTGTGGTTTGTGACATTTTCAGAAGCAGAGTTGAACTAGCAATGGTCTGTATGTGTAGGAAACACCGTTCTTTTGGTCTGAGTACACTCAAGTTTCTGGCTCTATTAGAGACTCTGGAAAGCAAGGGCATGCTTCTTGCTCTAAAGCAGAGTGTGTTTAATGGATGAGTACTGTGCTGTGTGTTTTTCTTCAGAAATGGAGTTAAATTCCAGGCTCTGTGTATTCCTACAAGCAAGACATCTTTTCAGGTAAACTCAGTCACTATTCACCTCAAAGGAAGCTACATCGTTCTCGAAGCTCACATGTTTCTCGCTCTTAACTGGAAAGCATGGCATGTTAGAGCAACTGTGGTTTGTATCAGTTACAGAAGAAGAGTTGACCTAGATATGGTCTGTATGTGTAGGAAACACCGATATTTTGTTCTGACCCCAGTCACATTTCCTGCTCTAGTAGAGACTCTTAGAAAGCAAGAGCATGCTTCTTGCTCTAAAGCAGAGTGTGTTTCATGGATGAGAACTGTGCTGTGTTTTTCCCTTCAGAAATGGAGTTAAATCCCAAGCTCTGTGTCTTCCTACAAGCAAGACATTTTTTCAGGTAAACTCAGTCACGTTTCAGCTCAAAGGAAGCTACACCGTTCACGAAGCTCACATGTTTCTCGCTCTTAATTGGAAAACATTGCATGTTAGAGGAACTGTGGTTTGTATCAGTTTCAGAAGAAGAGTTGACCTAGACATGGTCCGTATGTGTAGAAAAAACTGTTATTTTTTTCTGACCACAGTCACGTTTCTTGCTGTATTAGAGACTCTTAGAAAGCAAGTGCGTGCTTCTTGCTTTAAAGCAGAGTGTGTTTCATGGATGAGAACTGTGCTGTGTGTTTCCCTTCAGAAATGGAGTTAAATTCCAGGCCCCATGTCTTCCTACAAGCAAGAAATCATTTCATGTAAACGCAGTCACTTTTCAGCTCAAATGAATATAAATTGTTTACGAAGCTCACATGTTTCTTGCTCTTAAGTGAAAAGCATTGTATGTTAGATGACTTGTGGTTTGTATCAGTTTCAGAAGCAGAGTTGAACTAGCTATGGTCCGTATGAGTAGGAAACACCGTTCATTTGTTCTGAGCTCACTCACGTTACCTGCTCTATTAGAGACCCTAGAAAGCAAGAGCATGCTTTGTGCTCTAAAGCAGAGTGTGTTTCATGGATGCGAACTGTGTTGTGTGTTTCCCTTCAGAAATGCAGTTAAATCCCAGGCTCTGTATCTTCCTACAAGCAAGATATCTTTTCGTGTAAACTCAGTCACTTACCAGCTCAAAGGAAGCTATATCATTCACGAAGCTCACATGTATCTCGCTCTTAACTGGAAAGCTTTGCATCTTAGAGTAACTGTGGTTTGTATCAGTTTCAGAAGAAGAGTTGACCTAGATATCGTCCGTATGTGTAGGAAACACCGTTATTTTGTTCTGACCACAGTCACGTTTCCTGCTCTATTAGAGACTCTTAGAAAGCAAGAGCGTGCTTCTTGCTCTAAAGCAGTGTGTGTTTCATGGATGAGAACTGTGCTGTGTGTTTCCCTTCAGAAATGGAGTTAAATTCCAGGCTCTGTGTCTTCCTACAAGGAAGACATCTTTTCAGGTAAACTCAGTCACTATTCACCTCAAAGGAAGCAACATCGTTCACAAAGCTCACACGTTTCTCGCTCTTAACATGAAAGCATTGCATGTTAATGGAACTGTGCTTTGTATAAGTTGCAGAAGAAAGGTTGACCTAGATATGGTCCGTATGTGTAGGAAGCACCGTTATTTTGTTCTGACCACAGTCATTATTCCTGCTGTATTAGAGACACTTAGAAAGCAAGAGCGTGCTTCTTGCTCTAAAGCTGACTGTGTTTCATGGATGAGAACTGTGCTGTGTGTTTCCCTTCAGAAATGGAGTTAAATTCCAGGCCCCGTGTCTTCCCACAAGCAAGAAAACATTTCAGGTAAACGCAGTCACTTTTCAGCTCAAATGAATATAAATTGTTTACAAAGCTCACACGTTTCTCGCTCTTAACATGAAAAGCATTGGATGTTAGATGACTTGTGGTTTGTATCAGTTTCAGAAGCAGAGTTGAACTAGCTATGGTCCGTATGAGTAGGAAACACCGTTCTTTTGTTCTGAGCTCACTCACGTTACCTGCTCTATTAGAGACCCTAGAAAGCAAGAGCATGCTTTGTGCTCTAAAGCAGAGTGTGTTTCATGGATGAGAACTGTGTTGTGTGTTTCCCTTCAGAAATGGAGTTAAATCCCAGGCTCTGTATCTTCCTACAAGCAAGACATCTTTTCGGGTAAACTCAGTCACTTTTCAGCTCAATGAAGCTATATCATTCACGAAGCTCACATGTATCGCGCTCTTAACTGGAAAGCTTTGCATCTTAGAGTAACTGTGGTTTGTATCAGTTTCAGAAGAAGAGTTGACCTAGAATCGTCCGTATGTGTAGGAAACACCGTTATTTTGTTCTGACCACAGTCACGTTTCCTGCTGTATTAGAAACTCTTAGAAAGCAAGTGCGTGCTTCTTGCTCTAAAGCAGAGTTTGTTTCATGGATGAGAACTGCGCTGTGTGTATCCCTTCAGAAATGGAGTTAAATCCAAGGCTCTGTGTCTTCCTACAAGCAAGACATCATTTCAGGTAAACGCAGTCACTTTTCAGCTCAAATGAATATAAATCGTTTACAAAGCTCACACGTTTCTTGCTCTTAACTGAAAAGCATTGGATGTTAGATGACTTGTGGTTCGTATCCGTTTCAGAAGTAGAGTTTAACTAGCAATGGTCCGTATGTCTAGGAAACACCGTTCTTTTCTTCAGAATACCCTCAAGCTTCTGGCTCTATTAGAGACTCTAGAAAGGAACAGCATGCTTCTTGCTCTAAAACAGAGTGTGTTTCATGGATGAGAACTGTGCTGTGTGTTACCCTTCAGAAAGGGAGTTAAATCACAGGCTCTGTATCTTCCTACAATCAAGACTTCATTTCACGTAAACTCAGTCAACTTGCACTCAAACAAACGTACATCGTTCACAGAGTTCACACGTTTCTTGCTCTTAACTGTAAAGCATTGGATGTTAGAGGACCTGTGGTTTGTATCAGTTTTAGTAGAACAGTTGACCTAGATATGATCTGTATGTGTAGGAAAAACCGTTATTTTGTTCTGACCACAGTCACGTTTCCTGCTGTATTAGAGATTCTTAGAAAGCAAGAGCGTGCTTCTTGCTCTAAAGCAGAGTGTGTTTCATGGATGAGAACTCTTCTGTGTGTTTCCCTTCAGAAATGGAGTTAAGTTCCACAATCCGTGTCTTCCTACAAGCAAGACATCATTTCAGGTAAACGCAGTCAAATTGCAGGTCTAATGAATATAAATCGTTTATGAAGCTCACACGTTTCTTGCTCTTAACTGAAAAGCATTGGATGTTAGATGACTTGTGGTTTGTATCAGTTTCAGGAGCAGCCTTGAACCAACAGTGGTCCGTATTTGTAGGGAACACCGTTTTTTTGATCTGGGCACACTCACGTTTCCTGCTCTATTAGAGACTCTAGAAAGCAAGAGCGTGCATCTTCATATAAGCAGAGTGTGTTTCATCGTGAGTACTGTGCTGTGTGTTTCCCTTCAGAAATGGAGTTAAATTCCAGGCCCCATGTCTTCCTACAAGCAAGAAATCATTTCATGTAAACGCAGTCACTTTTCAGCTCAAATGAATATAAATTGTTTACGAAGCTCACATGTTTCTTGCTCTTAAGTGAAAAGCATTGTATGTTAGATGACTTGTGGTTTGTATCAGTTTCAGAAGCAGAGTTGAACTAGCTATGGTCCGTATGAGTAGGAAACACCGTTCATTTGTTCTGAGCTCACTCACGTTACCTGCTCTATTAGAGACCCTAGAAAGCAAGAGCATGCTTTGTGCTCTAAAGCAGAGTGTGTTTCATGGATGCGAACTGTGTTGTGTGTTTCCCTTCAGAAATGCAGTTAAATCCCAGGCTCTGTATCTTCCTACAAGCAAGATATCTTTTCGTGTAAACTCAGTCACTTACCAGCTCAAAGGAAGCTATATCATTCACGAAGCTCACATGTATCTCGCTCTTAACTGGAAAGCTTTGCATCTTAGAGTAACTGTGGTTTGTATCAGTTTCAGAAGAAGAGTTGACCTAGATATCGTCCGTATGTGTAGGAAACACCGTTATTTTGTTCTGACCACAGTCACGTTTCCTGCTCTATTAGAGACTCTTAGAAAGCAAGAGCGTGCTTCTTGCTCTAAAGCAGTGTGTGTTTCATGGATGAGAACTGTGCTGTGTGTTTCCCTTCAGAAATGGAGTTAAATTCCAGGCTCTGTGTCTTCCTACAAGGAAGACATCTTTTCAGGTAAACTCAGTCACTATTCACCTCAAAGGAAGCAACATCGTTCACAAAGCTCACACGTTTCTCGCTCTTAACATGAAAGCATTGCATGTTAATGGAACTGTGCTTTGTATAAGTTGCAGAAGAAAGGTTGACCTAGATATGGTCCGTATGTGTAGGAAGCACCGTTATTTTGTTCTGACCACAGTCATTATTCCTGCTGTATTAGAGACACTTAGAAAGCAAGAGCGTGCTTCTTGCTCTAAAGCTGACTGTGTTTCATGGATGAGAACTGTGCTGTGTGTTTCCCTTCAGAAATGGAGTTAAATTCCAGGCCCCGTGTCTTCCCACAAGCAAGAAAACATTTCAGGTAAACGCAGTCACTTTTCAGCTCAAATGAATATAAATTGTTTACAAAGCTCACACGTTTCTCGCTCTTAACATGAAAAGCATTGGATGTTAGATGACTTGTGGTTTGTATCAGTTTCAGAAGCAGAGTTGAACTAGCTATGGTCCGTATGAGTAGGAAACACCGTTCTTTTGTTCTGAGCTCACTCACGTTACCTGCTCTATTAGAGACCCTAGAAAGCAAGAGCATGCTTTGTGCTCTAAAGCAGAGTGTGTTTCATGGATGAGAACTGTGTTGTGTGTTTCCCTTCAGAAATGGAGTTAAATCCCAGGCTCTGTATCTTCCTACAAGCAAGACATCTTTTCGGGTAAACTCAGTCACTTTTCAGCTCAATGAAGCTATATCATTCACGAAGCTCACATGTATCGCGCTCTTAACTGGAAAGCTTTGCATCTTAGAGTAACTGTGGTTTGTATCAGTTTCAGAAGAAGAGTTGACCTAGAATCGTCCGTATGTGTAGGAAACACCGTTATTTTGTTCTGACCACAGTCACGTTTCCTGCTGTATTAGAAACTCTTAGAAAGCAAGTGCGTGCTTCTTGCTCTAAAGCAGAGTTTGTTTCATGGATGAGAACTGCGCTGTGTGTATCCCTTCAGAAATGGAGTTAAATCCAAGGCTCTGTGTCTTCCTACAAGCAAGACATCATTTCAGGTAAACGCAGTCACTTTTCAGCTCAAATGAATATAAATCGTTTACAAAGCTCACACGTTTCTTGCTCTTAACTGAAAAGCATTGGATGTTAGATGACTTGTGGTTCGTATCCGTTTCAGAAGTAGAGTTTAACTAGCAATGGTCCGTATGTCTAGGAAACACCGTTCTTTTCTTCAGAATACCCTCAAGCTTCTGGCTCTATTAGAGACTCTAGAAAGGAACAGCATGCTTCTTGCTCTAAAACAGAGTGTGTTTCATGGATGAGAACTGTGCTGTGTGTTACCCTTCAGAAAGGGAGTTAAATCACAGGCTCTGTATCTTCCTACAATCAAGACTTCATTTCACGTAAACTCAGTCAACTTGCACTCAAACAAACGTACATCGTTCACAGAGTTCACACGTTTCTTGCTCTTAACTGTAAAGCATTGGATGTTAGAGGACCTGTGGTTTGTATCAGTTTTAGTAGAACAGTTGACCTAGATATGATCTGTATGTGTAGGAAAAACCGTTATTTTGTTCTGACCACAGTCACGTTTCCTGCTGTATTAGAGATTCTTAGAAAGCAAGAGCGTGCTTCTTGCTCTAAAGCAGAGTGTGTTTCATGGATGAGAACTCTTCTGTGTGTTTCCCTTCAGAAATGGAGTTAAGTTCCACAATCCGTGTCTTCCTACAAGCAAGACATCATTTCAGGTAAACGCAGTCAAATTGCAGGTCTAATGAATATAAATCGTTTATGAAGCTCACACGTTTCTTGCTCTTAACTGAAAAGCATTGGATGTTAGATGACTTGTGGTTTGTATCAGTTTCAGGAGCAGCCTTGAACCAACAGTGGTCCGTATGTGTAGGGAACACCGTTTTTTTGATCTGGGCACACTCACGTTTCCTGCTCTATTAGAGACTCTAGAAAGCAAGAGCGTGCATCTTCATATAAGCAGAGTGTGTTTCATCGTGAGTACTGTGCTGTGTGTTTCCCTTCAGAAATGGAGTTAAATTCCAGGCCCCATGTCTTCCTACAAGCAAGAAATCATTTCATGTAAACGCAGTCACTTTTCAGCTCAAATGAATATAAATTGTTTACGAAGCTCACATGTTTCTTGCTCTTAAGTGAAAAGCATTGTATGTTAGATGACTTGTGGTTTGTATCAGTTTCAGAAGCAGAGTTGAACTAGCTATGGTCCGTATGAGTAGGAAACACCGTTCATTTGTTCTGAGCTCACTCACGTTACCTGCTCTATTAGAGACCCTAGAAAGCAAGAGCATGCTTTGTGCTCTAAAGCAGAGTGTGTTTCATGGATGCGAACTGTGTTGTGTGTTTCCCTTCAGAAATGCAGTTAAATCCCAGGCTCTGTATCTTCCTACAAGCAAGATATCTTTTCGTGTAAACTCAGTCACTTACCAGCTCAAAGGAAGCTATATCATTCACGAAGCTCACATGTATCTCGCTCTTAACTGGAAAGCTTTGCATCTTAGAGTAACTGTGGTTTGTATCAGTTTCAGAAGAAGAGTTGACCTAGATATCGTCCGTATGTGTAGGAAACACCGTTATTTTGTTCTGACCACAGTCACGTTTCCTGCTCTATTAGAGACTCTTAGAAAGCAAGAGCGTGCTTCTTGCTCTAAAGCAGTGTGTGTTTCATGGATGAGAACTGTGCTGTGTGTTTCCCTTCAGAAATGGAGTTAAATTCCAGGCTCTGTGTCTTCCTACAAGGAAGACATCTTTTCAGGTAAACTCAGTCACTATTCACCTCAAAGGAAGCAACATCGTTCACAAAGCTCACACGTTTCTCGCTCTTAACATGAAAGCATTGCATGTTAATGGAACTGTGCTTTGTATAAGTTGCAGAAGAAAGGTTGACCTAGATATGGTCCGTATGTGTAGGAAGCACCGTTATTTTGTTCTGACCACAGTCATTATTCCTGCTGTATTAGAGACACTTAGAAAGCAAGAGCGTGCTTCTTGCTCTAAAGCTGACTGTGTTTCATGGATGAGAACTGTGCTGTGTGTTTCCCTTCAGAAATGGAGTTAAATTCCAGGCCCCGTATCTTCCCACAAGCAAGAAAACATTTCAGGTAAACGCAGTCACTTTTCAGCTCAAATGAATATAAATTGTTTACAAAGCTCACACGTTTCTCGCTCTTAACATGAAAAGCATTGGATGTTAGATGACTTGTGGTTTGTATCAGTTTCAGAAGCAGAGTTGAACTAGCTATGGTCCGTATGAGTAGGAAACACCGTTCTTTTGTTCTGAGCTCACTCACGTTACCTGCTCTATTAGAGACCCTAGAAAGCAAGAGCATGCTTTGTGCTCTAAAGCAGAGTGTGTTTCATGGATGAGAACTGTGTTGTGTGTTTCCCTTCAGAAATGGAGTTAAATCCCAGGCTCTGTATCTTCCTACAAGCAAGACATCTTTTCGGGTAAACTCAGTCACTTTTCAGCTCAATGAAGCTATATCATTCACGAAGCTCACATGTATCGCGCTCTTAACTGGAAAGCTTTGCATCTTAGAGTAACTGTGGTTTGTATCAGTTTCAGAAGAAGAGTTGACCTAGAATCGTCCGTATGTGTAGGAAACACCGTTATTTTGTTCTGACCACAGTCACGTTTCCTGCTGTATTAGAAACTCTTAGAAAGCAAGTGCGTGCTTCTTGCTCTAAAGCAGAGTTTGTTTCATGGATGAGAACTGCGCTGTGTGTATCCCTTCAGAAATGGAGTTAAATCCAAGGCTCTGTGTCTTCCTACAAGCAAGACATCATTTCAGGTAAACGCAGTCACTTTTCAGCTCAAATGAATATAAATCGTTTACAAAGCTCACACGTTTCTTGCTCTTAACTGAAAAGCATTGGATGTTAGATGACTTGTGGTTCGTATCCGTTTCAGAAGTAGAGTTTAACTAGCAATGGTCCGTATGTCTAGGAAACACCGTTCTTTTCTTCAGAATACCCTCAAGCTTCTGGCTCTATTAGAGACTCTAGAAAGGAACAGCATGCTTCTTGCTCTAAAACAGAGTGTGTTTCATGGATGAGAACTGTGCTGTGTGTTACCCTTCAGAAAGGGAGTTAAATCACAGGCTCTGTATCTTCCTACAATCAAGACTTCATTTCACGTAAACTCAGTCAACTTGCACTCAAACAAACGTACATCGTTCACAGAGTTCACACGTTTCTTGCTCTTAACTGTAAAGCATTGGATGTTAGAGGACCTGTGGTTTGTATCAGTTTTAGTAGAACAGTTGACCTAGATATGATCTGTATGTGTAGGAAAAACCGTTATTTTGTTCTGACCACAGTCACGTTTCCTGCTGTATTAGAGATTCTTAGAAAGCAAGAGCGTGCTTCTTGCTCTAAAGCAGAGTGTGTTTCATGGATGAGAACTCTTCTGTGTGTTTCCCTTCAGAAATGGAGTTAAGTTCCACAATCCGTGTCTTCCTACAAGCAAGACATCATTTCAGGTAAACGCAGTCAAATTGCAGGTCTAATGAATATAAATCGTTTATGAAGCTCACACGTTTCTTGCTCTTAACTGAAAAGCATTGGATGTTAGATGACTTGTGGTTTGTATCAGTTTCAGGAGCAGCCTTGAACCAACAGTGGTCCGTATGTGTAGGGAACACCGTTTTTTTGATCTGGGCACACTCACGTTTCCTGCTCTATTAGAGACTCTAGAAAGCAAGAGCGTGCATCTTCATATAAGCAGAGTGTGTTTCATCGTGAGTACTGTGCTGTGTGTTTCCCTTCAGAAATGGAGTTAAATTCCAGGCCCCATGTCTTCCTACAAGCAAGAAATCATTTCATGTAAACGCAGTCACTTTTCAGCTCAAATGAATATAAATTGTTTACGAAGCTCACATGTTTCTTGCTCTTAAGTGAAAAGCATTGTATGTTAGATGACTTGTGGTTTGTATCAGTTTCAGAAGCAGAGTTGAACTAGCTATGGTCCGTATGAGTAGGAAACACCGTTCATTTGTTCTGAGCTCACTCACGTTACCTGCTCTATTAGAGACCCTAGAAAGCAAGAGCATGCTTTGTGCTCTAAAGCAGAGTGTGTTTCATGGATGCGAACTGTGTTGTGTGTTTCCCTTCAGAAATGCAGTTAAATCCCAGGCTCTGTATCTTCCTACAAGCAAGATATCTTTTCGTGTAAACTCAGTCACTTACCAGCTCAAAGGAAGCTATATCATTCACGAAGCTCACATGTATCTCGCTCTTAACTGGAAAGCTTTGCATCTTAGAGTAACTGTGGTTTGTATCAGTTTCAGAAGAAGAGTTGACCTAGATATCGTCCGTATGTGTAGGAAACACCGTTATTTTGTTCTGACCACAGTCACGTTTCCTGCTCTATTAGAGACTCTTAGAAAGCAAGAGCGTGCTTCTTGCTCTAAAGCAGTGTGTGTTTCATGGATGAGAACTGTGCTGTGTGTTTCCCTTCAGAAATGGAGTTAAATTCCAGGCTCTGTGTCTTCCTACAAGGAAGACATCTTTTCAGGTAAACTCAGTCACTATTCACCTCAAAGGAAGCAACATCGTTCACAAAGCTCACACGTTTCTCGCTCTTAACATGAAAGCATTGCATGTTAATGGAACTGTGCTTTGTATAAGTTGCAGAAGAAAGGTTGACCTAGATATGGTCCGTATGTGTAGGAAGCACCGTTATTTTGTTCTGACCACAGTCATTATTCCTGCTGTATTAGAGACACTTAGAAAGCAAGAGCGTGCTTCTTGCTCTAAAGCTGACTGTGTTTCATGGATGAGAACTGTGCTGTGTGTTTCCCTTCAGAAATGGAGTTAAATTCCAGGCCCCGTGTCTTCCCACAAGCAAGAAAACATTTCAGGTAAACGCAGTCACTTTTCAGCTCAAATGAATATAAATTGTTTACAAAGCTCACACGTTTCTCGCTCTTAACATGAAAAGCATTGGATGTTAGATGACTTGTGGTTTGTATCAGTTTCAGAAGCAGAGTTGAACTAGCTATGGTCCGTATGAGTAGGAAACACCGTTCTTTTGTTCTGAGCTCACTCACGTTACCTGCTCTATTAGAGACCCTAGAAAGCAAGAGCATGCTTTGTGCTCTAAAGCAGAGTGTGTTTCATGGATGAGAACTGTGTTGTGTGTTTCCCTTCAGAAATGGAGTTAAATCCCAGGCTCTGTATCTTCCTACAAGCAAGACATCTTTTCGGGTAAACTCAGTCACTTTTCAGCTCAATGAAGCTATATCATTCACGAAGCTCACATGTATCGCGCTCTTAACTGGAAAGCTTTGCATCTTAGAGTAACTGTGGTTTGTATCAGTTTCAGAAGAAGAGTTGACCTAGAATCGTCCGTATGTGTAGGAAACACCGTTATTTTGTTCTGACCACAGTCACGTTTCCTGCTGTATTAGAAACTCTTAGAAAGCAAGTGCGTGCTTCTTGCTCTAAAGCAGAGTTTGTTTCATGGATGAGAACTGCGCTGTGTGTATCCCTTCAGAAATGGAGTTAAATCCAAGGCTCTGTGTCTTCCTACAAGCAAGACATCATTTCAGGTAAACGCAGTCACTTTTCAGCTCAAATGAATATAAATCGTTTACAAAGCTCACACGTTTCTTGCTCTTAACTGAAAAGCATTGGATGTTAGATGACTTGTGGTTCGTATCCGTTTCAGAAGTAGAGTTTAACTAGCAATGGTCCGTATGTCTAGGAAACACCGTTCTTTTCTTCAGAATACCCTCAAGCTTCTGGCTCTATTAGAGACTCTAGAAAGGAACAGCATGCTTCTTGCTCTAAAACAGAGTGTGTTTCATGGATGAGAACTGTGCTGTGTGTTACCCTTCAGAAAGGGAGTTAAATCACAGGCTCTGTATCTTCCTACAATCAAGACTTCATTTCACGTAAACTCAGTCAACTTGCACTCAAACAAACGTACATCGTTCACAGAGTTCACACGTTTCTTGCTCTTAACTGTAAAGCATTGGATGTTAGAGGACCTGTGGTTTGTATCAGTTTTAGTAGAACAGTTGACCTAGATATGATCTGTATGTGTAGGAAAAACCGTTATTTTGTTCTGACCACAGTCACGTTTCCTGCTGTATTAGAGATTCTTAGAAAGCAAGAGCGTGCTTCTTGCTCTAAAGCAGAGTGTGTTTCATGGATGAGAACTCTTCTGTGTGTTTCCCTTCAGAAATGGAGTTAAGTTCCACAATCCGTGTCTTCCTACAAGCAAGACATCATTTCAGGTAAACGCAGTCAAATTGCAGGTCTAATGAATATAAATCGTTTATGAAGCTCACACGTTTCTTGCTCTTAACTGAAAAGCATTGGATGTTAGATGACTTGTGGTTTGTATCAGTTTCAGGAGCAGCCTTGAACCAACAGTGGTCCGTATGTGTAGGGAACACCGTTTTTTTGATCTGGGCACACTCACGTTTCCTGCTCTATTAGAGACTCTAGAAAGCAAGAGCGTGCATCTTCATATAAGCAGAGTGTGTTTCATCGTGAGTACTGTGCTGTGTGTTTCTCTTCAGAAAGGGAGTTAAATCACAGGCTCTGTATCTTCCTACAATCAAGACTTCATTTCACCTAAACTCAGTCACCTTGCACTCAAACAATGCTACATCGTTCACATAGTTCACACGTTTCTTGCTCTTAACTGTAAAGCATTGGATGTTAGAGGACCTGTGGTTTGTATCAGTTTCAGAAGAAGAGTTGACCTAGATATGGTCTGTATGTATAGGAAAAACCGTTATTTTGTTCTGACCACAGTCACGTTTCCTGCTGTATTAGAGAGTCTTAGAAAGCAAGAGCGTGCTTCTTGCTCTAAAGCAGAGTGTGTTTCATGGATGAGAACACTTCTGTGTGTTTCCCTTTAGAAATGGAGTTAAATTCCAGAATCCGTGTCTTCCTACAAGCAAGACATCATTTCAGGTAAACGCAGTCAAATTGCAGCTCTAATGAATGTAAATCGTTTATGAAGCTCACACGTTTCTTGCTCTTAACTGAAAAGCATTGGATGTTAAATTACTTGTGGTTTGTATCAGATTCAGAAGCAGCGTTGAACTAACAGTGGTCCGTATGTGTAGGGAACACCGTTCTTTTGTTCTGCGCACACTCACGTTGCCTGCTCTATTAGAGACTCTAGAAAGCAAGAGCGTGCATCTTCATAAAAGCAGAGTGTGTTTCATCGTGAGTACTGTGCTGTGTGTTTCCCTTCAGAAATGGAGTTAAATCACAGGCTCTGTATCTTCCTACAAGCAAGACTTCCTTTCACGTAAACTCAGTCACCTTTCAGCTCAAACAAAGCTACATCGTTCACGTATCTCACACGTTACTTGCTCTTAACTGTGAAGCATTGGATGTTAGAGGACCTGTGGTTTGTGTCATTTTCAGAAGCAGAGTTGAACTAGCAATGGTCTGTATGTGTAGGAAACACCGTTCTTTTGGTCTGAGTACCCTCAAGTTTCTGGCTCTATTAGAGACTCTGGAAAGCAAGGGCATGCTTCTTGCTCTAAAGCAGAGTGTGTTTAATGGATGAGTACTGTGCTGTGTGTTTCCCTTCAGAAATGGAGTTAAATTCCAGGCTCTGTGTATTCCTACAAGCAAGACATCTTTTCAGGTAAACTCAGTCACTATTCAGCTCAAAGGAAGGTACATCGTTCACGAAGCTCACATGTTTCTCGCTCTTAACTGGGAGCATGGCATGTTAGAGGAACTGTGGTTTGTATCAGTTTCAGAAGAAGAGTTGACTACATATGGTCCGTATGTGTAGGAAACACCGTTATTTTGTTCTGACCACAGTCACGTTTCCTGCAGTATTAGAGACTCTTAGAAAGCAAGTGCGTGCTTCTTGCTCTCAAGCAGAGTGTGTTTCATGGATGAGAACTGTGCTGTGTGTATCCCTTCAGAAATTGAGTTAAATCCCAGGCTCTGTGTCTTCCTACAAGGAAGACATCTTTTCAGGTAAACTCAGTCACTATTCACCTCAAAGAAAGCAACATCATTCACGAAGCTCACACATTTCTCGCTCTTAACTTGAAAGCATTGCATGTTAATGGAACTGTGCTTTGTATCAGATGCAGAAGAAAGGTTGACCTAGATATGGTCCGTATGTGTAGGAAACACCGTTATTTTGTTCTGACCACAGTCACGTTTCCTGCTGTATTAGAGACACTTAGAAAGCAAGAGCGTGCTTCTTGCTCTAAAGCAGAGTGTGTTTCATGGATGAGAACTGTGCTGCGTGTTTCCCTTCAGAAATGGAGTTAAATTCCAGGCTCTGTGTCTTCCTACAAGCAAGACATCATTTCAGGTAAACTCAGTCACTTTTCAGCTCAAATGAATATAAATCGTTTACAAAGATCACACGTTTCTCGCTCTTAACTGAAAAGCATTGGATGTTAGATGACTTGTCGTTTGTATCAGTTTCAGGAGCAGAGTTGAACTAGGTATGATCCGTATGTGTAGGAAACACCGTTCTTTTGTTCTGAGCTCACTCACGTTTCTTGCTCTATTAGAGACTCTAGAAAGCAAGAGCATGCTTCTTCCTATACGCAGAGTGCGTTTCCTCGTGAGAACTGTGCTGTGTGTTTCCCTTCAGAAATGGAGTTAAATCACAGGCTCTGTATCTTCCTACAAGCAAGACTTCCTTTCACGTAAACTCAGTCACCTTTCAGCTCAAACAAAGCTACATCGTTCACGTATCTCACACGTTACTTGCTCTTACCTGTGAAGCATTGGATGTTAGAGGACCTGTGGTTTGTGACATTTTCAGAAGCAGAGTTGAACTAGCAATGGTCTGTATGTGTAGGAAACACCGTTCTTTTGGTCTGAGTACACTCAAAGTTCTGGCTCTATTAGAGACTCTGGAAAGCAAGGGCATGCTTCTTGCTCTAAAGCAGAGTGTGTTTAATGGATGAGTACTGTGCTGTGTGTTTTTCTTCAGAAATGGAGTTAAATTCCAGGCTCTGTGTATTCCTACAAGCAAGACATCTTTTCAGGTAAACTCAGTCACTATTCACCTCAAAGGAAGCTACATCGTTCTCGAAGCTCACATGTTTCTCGCTCTTAACTGGAAAGCATGGCATGTTAGAGCAACTGTGGTTTGTATCAGTTACAGAAGAAGAGTTGACCTAGATATGGTCTGTATGTGTAGGAAACACCGATATTTTGTTCTGACCCCAGTCACATTTCCTGCTCTAGTAGAGACTCTTAGAAAGCAAGAGCATGCTTCTTGCTCTAAAGCAGAGTGTGTTTCATGGATGAGAACTGTGCTGTGTTTTTCCCTTCAGAAATGGAGTTAAATCCCAAGCTCTGTGTCTTCCTACAAGCAAGACATTTTTTCAGGTAAACTCAGTCACGTTTCAGCTCAAAGGAAGCTACACCGTTCACGAAGCTCACATGTTTCTCGCTCTTAATTGGAAAACATTGCATGTTAGAGGAACTGTGGTTTGTATCAGTTTCAGAAGAAGAGTTGACCTAGACATGGTCCGTATGTGTAGAAAAAACTGTTATTTTTTTCTGACCACAGTCACGTTTCTTGCTGTATTAGAGACTCTTAGAAAGCAAGTGCGTGCTTCTTGCTTTAAAGCAGAGTGTGTTTCATGGATGAGAACTGTGCTGTGTGTTTCCCTTCAGAAATGGAGTTAAATTCCAGGCCCCATGTCTTCCTACAAGCAAGAAATCATTTCATGTAAACGCAGTCACTTTTCAGCTCAAATGAATATAAATTGTTTACGAAGCTCACATGTTTCTTGCTCTTAAGTGAAAAGCATTGTATGTTAGATGACTTGTGGTTTGTATCAGTTTCAGAAGCAGAGTTGAACTAGCTATGGTCCGTATGAGTAGGAAACACCGTTCATTTGTTCTGAGCTCACTCACGTTACCTGCTCTATTAGAGACCCTAGAAAGCAAGAGCATGCTTTGTGCTCTAAAGCAGAGTGTGTTTCATGGATGCGAACTGTGTTGTGTGTTTCCCTTCAGAAATGCAGTTAAATCCCAGGCTCTGTATCTTCCTACAAGCAAGATATCTTTTCGTGTAAACTCAGTCACTTACCAGCTCAAAGGAAGCTATATCATTCACGAAGCTCACATGTATCTCGCTCTTAACTGGAAAGCTTTGCATCTTAGAGTAACTGTGGTTTGTATCAGTTTCAGAAGAAGAGTTGACCTAGATATCGTCCGTATGTGTAGGAAACACCGTTATTTTGTTCTGACCACAGTCACGTTTCCTGCTCTATTAGAGACTCTTAGAAAGCAAGAGCGTGCTTCTTGCTCTAAAGCAGTGTGTGTTTCATGGATGAGAACTGTGCTGTGTGTTTCCCTTCAGAAATGGAGTTAAATTCCAGGCTCTGTGTCTTCCTACAAGGAAGACATCTTTTCAGGTAAACTCAGTCACTATTCACCTCAAAGGAAGCAACATCGTTCACAAAGCTCACACGTTTCTCGCTCTTAACATGAAAGCATTGCATGTTAATGGAACTGTGCTTTGTATAAGTTGCAGAAGAAAGGTTGACCTAGATATGGTCCGTATGTGTAGGAAGCACCGTTATTTTGTTCTGACCACAGTCATTATTCCTGCTGTATTAGAGACACTTAGAAAGCAAGAGCGTGCTTCTTGCTCTAAAGCTGACTGTGTTTCATGGATGAGAACTGTGCTGTGTGTTTCCCTTCAGAAATGGAGTTAAATTCCAGGCCCCGTGTCTTCCCACAAGCAAGAAAACATTTCAGGTAAACGCAGTCACTTTTCAGCTCAAATGAATATAAATTGTTTACAAAGCTCACACGTTTCTCGCTCTTAACATGAAAAGCATTGGATGTTAGATGACTTGTGGTTTGTATCAGTTTCAGAAGCAGAGTTGAACTAGCTATGGTCCGTATGAGTAGGAAACACCGTTCTTTTGTTCTGAGCTCACTCACGTTACCTGCTCTATTAGAGACCCTAGAAAGCAAGAGCATGCTTTGTGCTCTAAAGCAGAGTGTGTTTCATGGATGAGAACTGTGTTGTGTGTTTCCCTTCAGAAATGGAGTTAAATCCCAGGCTCTGTATCTTCCTACAAGCAAGACATCTTTTCGGGTAAACTCAGTCACTTTTCAGCTCAATGAAGCTATATCATTCACGAAGCTCACATGTATCGCGCTCTTAACTGGAAAGCTTTGCATCTTAGAGTAACTGTGGTTTGTATCAGTTTCAGAAGAAGAGTTGACCTAGAATCGTCCGTATGTGTAGGAAACACCGTTATTTTGTTCTGACCACAGTCACGTTTCCTGCTGTATTAGAAACTCTTAGAAAGCAAGTGCGTGCTTCTTGCTCTAAAGCAGAGTTTGTTTCATGGATGAGAACTGCGCTGTGTGTATCCCTTCAGAAATGGAGTTAAATCCAAGGCTCTGTGTCTTCCTACAAGCAAGACATCATTTCAGGTAAACGCAGTCACTTTTCAGCTCAAATGAATATAAATCGTTTACAAAGCTCACACGTTTCTTGCTCTTAACTGAAAAGCATTGGATGTTAGATGACTTGTGGTTCGTATCCGTTTCAGAAGTAGAGTTTAACTAGCAATGGTCCGTATGTCTAGGAAACACCGTTCTTTTCTTCAGAATACCCTCAAGCTTCTGGCTCTATTAGAGACTCTAGAAAGGAACAGCATGCTTCTTGCTCTAAAACAGAGTGTGTTTCATGGATGAGAACTGTGCTGTGTGTTACCCTTCAGAAAGGGAGTTAAATCACAGGCTCTGTATCTTCCTACAATCAAGACTTCATTTCACGTAAACTCAGTCAACTTGCACTCAAACAAACGTACATCGTTCACAGAGTTCACACGTTTCTTGCTCTTAACTGTAAAGCATTGGATGTTAGAGGACCTGTGGTTTGTATCAGTTTTAGTAGAACAGTTGACCTAGATATGATCTGTATGTGTAGGAAAAACCGTTATTTTGTTCTGACCACAGTCACGTTTCCTGCTGTATTAGAGATTCTTAGAAAGCAAGAGCGTGCTTCTTGCTCTAAAGCAGAGTGTGTTTCATGGATGAGAACTCTTCTGTGTGTTTCCCTTCAGAAATGGAGTTAAGTTCCACAATCCGTGTCTTCCTACAAGCAAGACATCATTTCAGGTAAACGCAGTCAAATTGCAGGTCTAATGAATATAAATCGTTTATGAAGCTCACACGTTTCTTGCTCTTAACTGAAAAGCATTGGATGTTAGATGACTTGTGGTTTGTATCAGTTTCAGGAGCAGCCTTGAACCAACAGTGGTCCGTATGTGTAGGGAACACCGTTTTTTTGATCTGGGCACACTCACGTTTCCTGCTCTATTAGAGACTCTAGAAAGCAAGAGCGTGCATCTTCATATAAGCAGAGTGTGTTTCATCGTGAGTACTGTGCTGTGTGTTTCCCTTCAGAAATGGAGTTAAATTCCAGGCCCCATGTCTTCCTACAAGCAAGAAATCATTTCATGTAAACGCAGTCACTTTTCAGCTCAAATGAATATAAATTGTTTACGAAGCTCACATGTTTCTTGCTCTTAAGTGAAAAGCATTGTATGTTAGATGACTTGTGGTTTGTATCAGTTTCAGAAGCAGAGTTGAACTAGCTATGGTCCGTATGAGTAGGAAACACCGTTCATTTGTTCTGAGCTCACTCACGTTACCTGCTCTATTAGAGACCCTAGAAAGCAAGAGCATGCTTTGTGCTCTAAAGCAGAGTGTGTTTCATGGATGCGAACTGTGTTGTGTGTTTCCCTTCAGAAATGCAGTTAAATCCCAGGCTCTGTATCTTCCTACAAGCAAGATATCTTTTCGTGTAAACTCAGTCACTTACCAGCTCAAAGGAAGCTATATCATTCACGAAGCTCACATGTATCTCGCTCTTAACTGGAAAGCTTTGCATCTTAGAGTAACTGTGGTTTGTATCAGTTTCAGAAGAAGAGTTGACCTAGATATCGTCCGTATGTGTAGGAAACACCGTTATTTTGTTCTGACCACAGTCACGTTTCCTGCTCTATTAGAGACTCTTAGAAAGCAAGAGCGTGCTTCTTGCTCTAAAGCAGTGTGTGTTTCATGGATGAGAACTGTGCTGTGTGTTTCCCTTCAGAAATGGAGTTAAATTCCAGGCTCTGTGTCTTCCTACAAGGAAGACATCTTTTCAGGTAAACTCAGTCACTATTCACCTCAAAGGAAGCAACATCGTTCACAAAGCTCACACGTTTCTCGCTCTTAACATGAAAGCATTGCATGTTAATGGAACTGTGCTTTGTATAAGTTGCAGAAGAAAGGTTGACCTAGATATGGTCCGTATGTGTAGGAAGCACCGTTATTTTGTTCTGACCACAGTCATTATTCCTGCTGTATTAGAGACACTTAGAAAGCAAGAGCGTGCTTCTTGCTCTAAAGCTGACTGTGTTTCATGGATGAGAACTGTGCTGTGTGTTTCCCTTCAGAAATGGAGTTAAATTCCAGGCCCCGTGTCTTCCCACAAGCAAGAAAACATTTCAGGTAAACGCAGTCACTTTTCAGCTCAAATGAATATAAATTGTTTACAAAGCTCACACGTTTCTCGCTCTTAACATGAAAAGCATTGGATGTTAGATGACTTGTGGTTTGTATCAGTTTCAGAAGCAGAGTTGAACTAGCTATGGTCCGTATGAGTAGGAAACACCGTTCTTTTGTTCTGAGCTCACTCACGTTACCTGCTCTATTAGAGACCCTAGAAAGCAAGAGCATGCTTTGTGCTCTAAAGCAGAGTGTGTTTCATGGATGAGAACTGTGTTGTGTGTTTCCCTTCAGAAATGGAGTTAAATCCCAGGCTCTGTATCTTCCTACAAGCAAGACATCTTTTCGGGTAAACTCAGTCACTTTTCAGCTCAATGAAGCTATATCATTCACGAAGCTCACATGTATCGCGCTCTTAACTGGAAAGCTTTGCATCTTAGAGTAACTGTGGTTTGTATCAGTTTCAGAAGAAGAGTTGACCTAGAATCGTCCGTATGTGTAGGAAACACCGTTATTTTGTTCTGACCACAGTCACGTTTCCTGCTGTATTAGAAACTCTTAGAAAGCAAGTGCGTGCTTCTTGCTCTAAAGCAGAGTTTGTTTCATGGATGAGAACTGCGCTGTGTGTATCCCTTCAGAAATGGAGTTAAATCCAAGGCTCTGTGTCTTCCTACAAGCAAGACATCATTTCAGGTAAACGCAGTCACTTTTCAGCTCAAATGAATATAAATCGTTTACAAAGCTCACACGTTTCTTGCTCTTAACTGAAAAGCATTGGATGTTAGATGACTTGTGGTTCGTATCCGTTTCAGAAGTAGAGTTTAACTAGCAATGGTCCGTATGTCTAGGAAACACCGTTCTTTTCTTCAGAATACCCTCAAGCTTCTGGCTCTATTAGAGACTCTAGAAAGGAACAGCATGCTTCTTGCTCTAAAACAGAGTGTGTTTCATGGATGAGAACTGTGCTGTGTGTTACCCTTCAGAAAGGGAGTTAAATCACAGGCTCTGTATCTTCCTACAATCAAGACTTCATTTCACGTAAACTCAGTCAACTTGCACTCAAACAAACGTACATCGTTCACAGAGTTCACACGTTTCTTGCTCTTAACTGTAAAGCATTGGATGTTAGAGGACCTGTGGTTTGTATCAGTTTTAGTAGAACAGTTGACCTAGATATGATCTGTATGTGTAGGAAAAACCGTTATTTTGTTCTGACCACAGTCACGTTTCCTGCTGTATTAGAGATTCTTAGAAAGCAAGAGCGTGCTTCTTGCTCTAAAGCAGAGTGTGTTTCATGGATGAGAACTCTTCTGTGTGTTTCCCTTCAGAAATGGAGTTAAGTTCCACAATCCGTGTCTTCCTACAAGCAAGACATCATTTCAGGTAAACGCAGTCAAATTGCAGGTCTAATGAATATAAATCGTTTATGAAGCTCACACGTTTCTTGCTCTTAACTGAAAAGCATTGGATGTTAGATGACTTGTGGTTTGTATCAGTTTCAGGAGCAGCCTTGAACCAACAGTGGTCCGTATGTGTAGGGAACACCGTTTTTTTGATCTGGGCACACTCACGTTTCCTGCTCTATTAGAGACTCTAGAAAGCAAGAGCGTGCATCTTCATATAAGCAGAGTGTGTTTCATCGTGAGTACTGTGCTGTGTGTTTCCCTTCAGAAATGGAGTTAAATCACAGGCTCTGTATCTTCCTACAAGCAAGACTTCCTTTCACGTAAACTCAGTCACCTTTCAGCTCAAACAAAGCTACATCGTTCACGTATCTCACACGTTACTTGCTCTTACCTGTGAAGCATTGGATGTTAGAGGACCTGTGGTTTGTGTCATTTTCAGAAGCAGAGTTGAACTAGCAATGGTCTGTATGTGTAGGAAACACCGTTCTTTTGGTCTGAGTACCCTCAAGTTTCTGGCTCTATTAGAGACTCTGGAAAGCAAGGGCATGCTTCTTGCTCTAAAGCAGAGTGTGTTTAATGGATGAGTACTGTGCTGTGTGTTTCCCTTCAGAAATGGAGTTAAATTCCAGGCTCTGTGTATTCCTACAAGCAAGACATCTTTTCAGGTAAACTCAGTCACTATTCACCTCAAAGGAAGCTACATCGTTCACGAAGCTCACATGTCTCTTGCTCTTAACTGGAAAGCATGGCATGTTAGAGGAACTGTGGTTTGTATCAGTTTCAGAAGAAGAGTTGACCTAGATATGGTCCGTATGTGTAGGAAACACCGATATTTTGTTCTGACCACAGTCACATTTCCTGCTCTAGTAGAGACTCTTAGAAAGCAAGAGCATGCTTCTTGCTCTAAAGCAGAGTGTGTTTCATGGATGAGAACTGTGCTGTGTTGTTCCCTTCAGAAATGGAGTTAAATCCCAAGCTCTGTGTCTTCCTATAAGCAAGACATTTTTTCAGGTAAACTCAGTCACGTTTCAGCTCAAAGGAAGCTACACCGTTCACGAAGCTCACATGTTTCTCGCTCTTAATTGGAAAACATTGCATGTTAGAGGAACTGTGGTTTGTATCAGTTTCAGAAGAAGAGTTGACCTAGACATGGTCTGTATGTGTAGAAAAAACTGTTATTTTTTTCTGACCACAGTCACGTTTCTTGCTGTATTAGAGACTCTTAGAAAGCAAGTGCGTGCTTCTTGCTTTAAAGCAGAGTGTGTTTCATGGATGAGAACTGTGCTGTGTGTTTCCCTTCAGAAATGGAGTTAAATTCCAGGCCCCATGTCTTCCTACAAGCAAGAAATCATTTCATGTAAACGCAGTCACTTTTCAGCTCAAATGAATATAAATTGTTTACGAAGCTCACATGTTTCTTGCTCTTAAGTGAAAAGCATTGTATGTTAGATGACTTGTGGTTTGTATCAGTTTCAGAAGCAGAGTTGAACTAGCTATGGTCCGTATGAGTAGGAAACACCGTTCATTTGTTCTGAGCTCACTCACGTTACCTGCTCTATTAGAGACCCTAGAAAGCAAGAGCATGCTTTGTGCTCTAAAGCAGAGTGTGTTTCATGGATGAGAACTGTGTTGTGTGTTTCCCTTCAGAAATGCAGTTAAATCCCAGGCTCTGTATCTTCCTACAAGCAAGATATCTTTTCGTGTAAACTCAGTCACTTATCAGCTCAAAGGAAGCTATATCATTCACGAAGCTCACATGTATCTCGCTCTTAACTGGAAAGCTTTGCATCTTAGAGTAACTGTGGTTTGTATCAGTTTCAGAAGAAGAGTTGACCTAGATATCGTCCGTATGTGTAGGAAACACCGTTATTTTGTTCTGACCACAGTCACGTTTCCTGCTCTATTAGAGACTCTTAGAAAGCAAGAGCGTGCTTCTTGCTCTAAAGCAGTGTGTGTTTCATGGATGAGAACTGTGCTGTGTGTTTCCCTTCAGAAATGGAGTTAAATTCCAGGCTCTGTGTCTTCCTACAAGGAAGACATCTTTTCAGGTAAACTCAGTCACTATTCACCTCAAAGGAAGCAACATCGTTCACAAAGCTCACACGTTTCTCGCTCTTAACATGAAAGCATTGCATGTTAATGGAACTGTGCTTTGTATAAGTTGCAGAAGAAAGGTTGACCTAGATATGGTCCGTATGTGTAGGAAGCACCGTTATTTTGTTCTGACCACAGTCATTATTCCTGCTGTATTAGAGACACTTAGAAAGGAAGAGCGTGCTTCTTGCTCTAAAGCTGACTGTGTTTCATGGATGAGAACTGTGCTGTGTGTTTCCCTTCAGAAATGGAGTTAAATTCCAGGCCCCGTGTCTTCCCACAAGCAAGAAAACATTTCAGGTAAACGCAGTCACTTTTCAGCTCAAATGAATATAAATTGTTTACAAAGCTCACACGTTTCTCGCTCTTAACATGAAAAGCATTGGATGTTAGATGACTTGTGGTTTGTATCAGTTTCAGAAGCAGAGTTGAACTAGCTATGGTCCGTATGAGTAGGAAACACCGTTCTTTTGTTCTGAGCTCACTCACGTTACCTGCTCTATTAGAGACCCTAGAAAGCAAGAGCATGCTTTGTGCTCTAAAGCAGAGTGTGTTTCATGGATGAGAACTGTGTTGTGTGTTTCCCTTCAGAAATGGAGTTAAATCCCAGGCTCTGTATCTTCCTACAAGCAAGACATCTTTTCGGGTAAACTCAGTCACTTTTCAGCTCAATGAAGCTATATCATTCACGAAGCTCACATGTATCTCGCTCTTAACTGGAAAGCTTTGCATCTTAGAGTAACTGTGGTTTGTATCAGTTTCAGAAGAAGAGTTGACCTAGAATCGTCCGTATGTGTAGGAAACACCGTTATTTTGTTCTGACCACAGTCACGTTTCCTGCTGTATTAGAGACTCTTAGAAAGCAAGTGCGTGCTTCTTGCTCTAAAGCAGAGTTTGTTTCATGGATGAGAACTGCGCTGTGTGTATCCCTTCAGAAATGGAGTTAAATCCAAGGCTCTGTGTCTTCCTACAAGCAAGACATCATTTCAGGTAAACGCAGTCACTTTTCAGCTCAAATGAATATAAATCGTTTACAAAGCTCACACGTTTCTTGCTCTTAACTGAAAAGCATTGGATGTTAGATGACTTGTGGTTTGTATCCATTTCAGAAGTAGAGTTTAACTAGCAATGGTCCGTATGTCTAGGAAACACCGTTCTTTTCTTCATAATACCCTCAAGCTTCTGGCTCTATTAGAGACTCTAGAAAGGAACAGCATGCTTCTTGCTCTAAAACAGAGTGTGTTTCATGGATGAGAACTGTGCTGTGTGTTTCCCTTCAGAATGGGAGTTAAATCACAGGCTCTGTATCTTCCTACAATCAAGACTTCATTTCACGTAAACTCAGTCACCTTGCACTCAAACAAACGTACATCGTTCACAGAGTTCACACGTTTCTTGCTCTTAACTGTAAAGCATTGGATGTTAGAGGACCTGTGGTTTGTATCAGTTTTAGTAGAACAGTTGACCTAGATATGATTTGTATGTGTAGGAAAAACCGTTATTTTGTTCTGACCACAGTCACGTTTCCTGCTGTATTAGAGATTCTTAGAAAGCAAGAGCGTGCTTCTTGCTCTAAAGCAGAGTGTGTTTCATGGATGAGAACTCTTCTGTGTGTTTCCCTTCAGAAATGGAGTTAAGTTCCACAATCCGTGTCTTCCTACAAGCAAGACATCATTTCAGGTAAACGCAGTCAAATTGCAGGTCTAATGAATATAAATCGTTTATGAAGCTCACACGTTTCTTGCTCTTAACTGAAAAGCATTGGATGTTAGATGACTTGTGGTTTGTATCAGTTTCAGGAGCAGCCTTGAACCAACAGTGGTCCGTATGTGTAGGGAACACCGTTTTTTTGATCTGGGCACATTCACGTTTCCTGCTCTATTAGAGACTCTAGAAAGCAAGAGCGTGCATCTTCATATAAGCAGAGTGTGTTTCATCGTGAGTACTGTGCTGTGTGTTTCCCTTCAGAAATGGAGTTAAATCACAGGCTCTGTATCTTCCTACAAGCAAGACTTCCTTTCACGTAAACTCAGTCACCTTTCAGCTCAAACAAAGCTACATCGTTCACGTATCTCACATGTTACTTGCTCTTACCTGTGAAGCATTGGATGTTAGAGGACCTGTGGTTTGTGTCATTTTCAGAAGCAGAGTTGAACTAGCAATGGTCTGTATGTGTAGGAAACACCGTTCTTTTGGTCTGAGTACCCTCAAGTTTCTGGCTCTATTAGAGACTCTGGAAAGCAAGGGCATGCTTCTTGCTCTAAAGCAGAGTGTGTTTAATGAATGAGTACTGTGCTGTGTGTTTCCCTTCAGAAATGGAGTTAAATTCCAGGCTCTGTGTATTCCTACAAGCAAGACATCTTTTCAGGTAAACTCAGTCACTATTCACCTCAAAGGAAGCTACATCGTTCACGAAGCTCACATGTTTCTTGCTCTTAACTGGAAAGCATGGCATGTTAGAGGAACTGTGGTTTGTATCAGTTTCAGAAGAAGAGTTGACCTAGATATGGTCCGTATGTGTAGGAAACACCGATATTTTGTTCTGACCACAGTCACATTTCCTGCTCTAGTAGAGACTCTTAGAAAGCAAGAGCATGCTTCTTGCTCTAAAGCAGAGTGTGTTTCATGGATGAGAACTGTGCTGTGTTGTTCCCTTCAGAAATGGAGTGAAATCCCAAGCTCTGTGTCTTCCTACAAGCAAGACATTTTTTCAGGTAAACTCAGTCACGTTTCAGCTCAAAGGAAGCTACATCGTTCACGAAGCTCACATGTTTCTCGCTCTTAATTGGAAAACATTGCATGTTAGAGGAACTGTGGTTTGTATCAGTTTCAGAAGAAGAGTTGACCTAGATTTGGTCCGTATGTGTAGAAAAACCTGTTATTTTTTTCTGACCACAGTCACGTTACCTGCTGTATTAGAGACTCTTAGAAAGCAAGTGCGTGCTTCTTGCTCTAAAGCAGAGTGTGTTTCATGGATGAGAACTGTGCTGTGTGTTTCCCTTCAGAAATGGAGATAAATTCCAGGCCCAGTGTCTTCCTACAAGCAAGAAATCATTTCAGGTAAACGCAGTCACTTTTCAGCTCAAATGAATATAAATTGTTTACGAAGCTCACACGTTTCTCGCTCTTAAGTGAAAAGCATTGGATGTTAAATGACTTGTGGTTTGTATCAGTTTCAGAAGCAGAGTTGAACTAGCTATGGTCCGTATGAGTAGGAAACACCGTTCTTTTGTTCTGAGCTCACTCACGTTACCTGCTCTATTAGAGACCCTAGAAAGCAATAGCATGCTTTGTGCTCTAAAGCAGAGTGTGTTTCATGGATGAGAACTGTGTTGTGTGTTTCCCTTCAGAAATGCAGTTAAATCCCAGGCTCTGTATCTTCCTACAAGCAAGACATCTTTTCGGGTAAACTCAGTCACTTTTCAGCTCAAAGGAAGCTATATCATTCACGAAGCTCACATGTATCTCGCTCTTAACTGGAAAGCTTTGCATCTTAGAGTAACTGTGGTTTGTATCAGTTTCAGAAGAAGAGTTGACCAAGATATCGTCCGTATGTGTAGGAAACACCGTTATTTTCTTCTGACCACAGTCACGTTTCCTGCTGTATTAGAGACTCTTAGAAAGCAAAAGCATAATTCTTGCTCTAAAGCAGTGTGTGTTTCATGGATGAGAACTGTGCTGTGTGTTTCCCTTCAGAAATGGAGTTAAATTCCAGGCTCTGTGTCTTCCTACAAGGAAGACATCTTTTCAGGTAAACTCAGTCACTATCCACGTCAAAGGAAGCTACATCGTTCACGAAGCTCACACGTTTCTCGCTCTTAACTTGAAAGCATTGCATGTTAATGGAACTGTGCTTTGTATCAGTTGCAGAAGAAAGGTTGACTAGATATGGTCCGTATGTGTAGGAAACACCGTTATTTTGTTCTGACCACAGTCACGTTTCCTGCTGTATTAGAGACACTTAGAAAGCAAGAGCGTTCTTCTTGCTCTAAAGCAGAGTGTGTTTCATGGATGAGTACTGTGCTGCGTGTTTCCCTTCAGAAATGGAGTTATATTCCAGGCTCTGTGTCTTCCTACAAGCAAGACATTTTTTCAGGTAAACTCAGTCACGTTTCAGCTCAAAGGAAGCTACATCGTTCACGAAGCTCACATGTTTCTCGCTCTTAATTGGCAAACATTGCATGTTAGAGGAACTGTGGTTTGTATGAGTTTCAGAAGAAGAGTTGACCTAGATATCGTCCATATGTGTAGGAAACACCGTTATTTTGTTCTGACCACAGTCACGTTTCCTGCTGTATTAGAGACTCTTAGAAAACAAGAGCGTGCTTCTTGCTCTAAAGCAGTGTGTGTTTCATGGATGAGAACTGTGCTGTGTGTTTCCCTTCAGAAATGGTGTTATATTCCAGGCTCTGTGTCTTCCTACAAGCAAGCCATCTTTTCAGGTAAACTCAGTCACTTTTCAGCTCTAATGAATATAAATCATTTACGAAGCTCACATGTTTCTCGCTCTTATCTGAAAAGCATTGTATTTTAGATGACTTGTGGTTTGTATCAGTTGCAGAAGCAGAGTTGAACTAGCAATGGTCCGTAAGTGCACGAACACCGTTCTTTTGTTCTGAGCACACTCACATTTCCTGCTCTATTAGAGACTCTAGAAAGCAAGAGCGTGCTTCTTCCTATACGCAGAGTGTGTTTCATCGTGAGAACTGTGCTGTGTGTTTCCCTTCAGAAATGGAGTTAAATCACAGGCTCTGTATCTTCCTACAAGCAAGACTTTGTTTCACGTAAACTCATTCACCATTCAGCTCAAACAAAACTACATCGTTCATGTAGCTCACAAGTTTCTTGCTCTTAACTGTAAAGCATTGGATGTTAGAGGACCTGTGGTTTGTATCAGTTTCAGAAGCGGAGTTGAACTAGCAATGGTCCGTATGTGTAGGAAACACCGTTCTTTTGTTCAGAGTACCTTCAAGTTTCTGGCTCTATTAGAGACTCTAGAAAGCAAGAGCATGCTTTGTGCTCTAAAGCAGAGTGTGTTCCATGGATGAGAACTGTGCTGTGTATTTCCCTTCAGAAATGGAGTTAAATTCTAGGCTCTGTGTGTTCCTAAACGCAAGAATTCATTTCAGGTAAACGCAGTCACTTTTCAGCTCAAATGAATATAAATCATTTACGAAGCTCACATGTTTCTCGCTCTTAACCGAAAAGCAATGGATGTTAGATGACTGGTGGTTTGTATCAGTTTCAGAAGCAGAGTTTAACTAAATATGGTCCGTGTGGGTAGGAAACACCGTTGTTTTTTTCTGACCACAGTCACATTTCCTCCTGTATTAGAGACTCTTAGATATAAAGAGCGTCCTTCTTGCTCTAAAGCAGAGTGTGTTTCATGGATGAGAACTGTGCTGTGTGTTTCCCTTTAGAAATGGAGTTAAATTCCAGGCTCTGTGTCTTCCTACAACAAGACATCATTTCATGTAAACGTAGTCACTTTTCAGCTCAAATGAATAGAAATCATTTACCAAGCTCACACGTTTCTCGCTCTTAATTGAAAAGCATTGGATGTTACATGACTTGTGGTTTGTATCAGTTTCAGAAGCAGAGTTGAACTAGCTATGGTCAGTATGTGTAGGAAACACCGTTCTTTTGTTCTGAGCACCCTCACATTTCCTGCTCTATTAGAGACTCTAGAAAGCAAGAGCATGCTTCTTCCTATACACAGAGTGTGTTTCATCGTGAGAACTGTGCTTTGTGTTTCCCTTCAGAAATGGAGTTAAATCACAGGCTCTGTGTCTTCCTACAAGCAAGACATCATTTCAGGTAAACTCAGTCACTTTTCAGCTCAAATGAATATAAATCATTTACAAAGCTCACACGTTTCTTGCTGTTAACTGAAAAGCATTGGATGTTAGATGACTTGTGGTTGGTATCCATTTCAGAAGCAGTGTTTAATTAGCAATGGTCTCTATATGTAGGAAATACCGTTCTTTTCTTCAGAATACCCTCAAGATTCTGGCTCCATTAGAGACTCTAGAAAGGAAGAGCATGCTTTGTGCTCTATAGCAGAGTGTGTTTCATTGTGAGAACTGTGCTGTGTGTTTCCCTTCAGAAATTGAGTTAAATCACTGGCTCTGTATCTTCCTACAAGCAAGACTTCGTTAAACGTAAACTCAGTCACTTTTCAGCTCAAATGAATATAAATCGTTTACGAAGCTCACATGCTTCTCGTTCTTAACTGAAAAACATTGGATGTGAGATGACTGGTGGTTTGTATCGGTTTCAGAAGCAGAGTTGATCTAGCAATGGTCCGTATGTGTAGGAAACACCGTTCTTTTGTTCTTAGCACACTTTCATTTTTCTGGCTCTATTAGAGACTCTATAAAGCAAGAGCGTGCTTCTTGCTCTAAAGCAGAGTGTGTTTCACAGAGGACAACTGTGCTGTGTGTTTCCCTTCAGAAATGGAGTTAAATTCCAGGCCCAGTGTCTTCATACAAGCAAGACTTCATTTCAGGTAAACTCACACACGTTTCAGCTCAAACAAAGCTACATCTTTGATGAAGCTCACAGGTTTCTTGCTCTAACTGAAAAGCATTGTATATTAGAGGAACTGTGGTGTGTATCAGTTTCAGAAGAAGAGTTGACCTGATATGGTCCGTATGTGTAGGAAGCACCGTTATTTTGTTCTGAGCACACTCACGTTTCCTGCTCTATTAGAGATTCGAGAAAGCAATAGCATGCTTCTTGCTCTAAAGCAGAGTGTGTTTCATGGATGAGAACTGTGCTGTGTATTTCCCTTCAGAAATGGAGTTAAATTCTAGGCTCTGTGTGTTCCTAAAAGCAAGAATTCATTTCAGGTAAACACAGTCACTTTTCAGCTCAAATGAATGTAAATCATTTACGAAGCTCACATGTTTCTCGCTCTTAACTGAAAAGCAATGGATGTTAGAAGACTTGTGGTTTGTATCAGTTTCAGAAGCAGAGTTGACCTAAATATGGTCCGTGTGGGTAGGAAACACCGTTGTTTTTTTCTGACCACAGTCACGTTTCCTGCTGTATTAGAGACTCTTAGATATAAAGAGCATGCTTCTTGCTCTAAAGCAGAGTGTGTTTCATGGATGAGAACTGTGCTGTGTGTTTCGCTTCAGAATTGGAGTTAAATTCCAGGCTCTGTGTCTTCCTACAAGCAAGACATTATTTCAGGTGAACGCAGTCACTTTTCAGCTCAAATGAATATAAATCTTTTACAAAGCTCACATGTTTCTCGCTCTTAACTGAAAAGCATTGGATGTTAGATGACTTGTGGTTTGTATCAGTTTCAGAAGCAGAGTTGAACTAGCAATGGTCCGTATGTGTAGGAAACATCGTTCTTTTGTTCAGAGTACCCTCAAGTTTCTGGCTCTATTAGAGACTCTAGAAAGCAAGAGCGTGCTTCTTGCTCTAAAGCAGAGTGTGTTTCATGGAGGGCAACTGTGCTTTGTGTTTCCCTTCAGAAATGGAGTTAAATTCCAGGCTCTGCGTCTTCCTACAAGCAAGATAACATTTCAGGTAAACACAGTTACTTTTCAGCTCAAATGAATATAAATAGTTTATGAAGCTCACATGTTTCTCGCTCTTAACTGAAAAGCATTGCATGTTAGAGGAACCGTGGTTTGTATCAGTTTCAGAAGAAGAGTTGTCCTAGATATGGTCAGTATGTGTAGGAAACACCGTTATTTTGTTCTGACCACCGTCAGTTTTCCTGCTGTTTAGAGACTTTTAGAAACCATGAGCGTGTTACTTGCTCTAAAGCAGAGTGTGTTTCATGGATGAGAACTGTGCTGTGTGTTTCCCTTCAAAAATGGAGTTAAATTCCAGGCTCTGGGTCTTCCTACAAGCAAGACCTCATTTCAGGCAATCGCAGTCACTTTTCAGCTCAAATGAATATAAATCGTTTACAAAGCTCACACGTTTCTCGCTCTTAACTGAAAAGCATTGGATGTTAGATGACTTGTGGTTTGTATCAGTTTCAGAAGCAGAGTTGAACTAGCTATGATCCGTATGTGTAGGAAACACCGTTCTTCTGTTCTGAGCACACTCACGTTTCCTGCTCTATTAGAGACTCTAGAAAGCAATAGCGTGCTTCTTCCTATACGCAGAGTGTGTTTCATGGATGAGAACTGTGCTGTGTGTTTCCCTTCAGAAATGGAGTTAAATTCCAGGCTCTGTGTCTTCCTACAAGCAAGACTTCATTTCAGGTAAACTCACTCACGTTTCAGCTCAAACAAATCTCCATCTTTAACGAAGCTCACAAGTTTCTTGCTCTAACTGAAAAGCATTGGATATTAGAGGAACTGTGGTTTGAATCAGTTTCAGAAGCAGAGTTTGACTAGATATGGTCTGTATGTGTAGGAAACTCCGTTATTTTGTTCTGAGCGCAATCATGTTTCCTGCTCTATTAGAGACTCTAGAAAGGAATAGAGTGTTTCTTCCAATACGCAGAGTGTGTTTCATGGATGAGAACTGTGCTGTGTGTTTCCCTTCAGAAATGGAGTTAAATCCCAGACTCTGTGTCTTCCTACAAGCAAGACAACTTTTCAGGTATACTCAGTCACTTTTAGGCTCAAAGGAAGCTACATCGTTCATGAAGCTCACAAGTTTCTCTCTCTTAACTTGAAAGAATTTCATGTTACAGGAACTGTGATTTGTATCAGTTTCAGAAGAAGAGTTTACCTAGATGTGGTCAGTATGTGTAGGAAAAACCGTTATTTTCTTCTAACCACAGTCACATTTCCTGCTGGAATAGAGAAACTTAGAAAGCAGGAGCGTGCTTCTTGCTCTAAAGCAGAGTGTGTTTCATGCATGAGAACTGTGCTGTGTGTTTCCCTTCAGAATTGGAGTTAAATTCCAGGATCTGTGTCTTCCTACAAGCAAGACATCATTTCAGGAAAACTCAGTCACTTTTCAGCTCAAATGAATATAAATCATTTACCAAGCTCACACGTTTCTCGCTCTTAACTGAAAAGCATTGGATGTTACATGACTTGTGGTTTGTATCAGTTTCAGAAAAAGAGTTGAACTAGCTATGATCCGTATGTGTAGGAAACACCGTTTTTTTTTTTTCTGAGCACCCTCACATTTCCTGCTCTATTAGAGACTGTAGAAAGCAAGACCGTGCTTCTTCCTATACGCAGATTGTCTTTCATCGTGAGAACTGTGCTGTGTGTTTCCCTTCAGAAATGGAGTTAAATTCCTGGCTGTGTCTTCCTACAAGCAAGACATCATTTCAGGAAACCTCAATCACTTTTCAGCTCAAATGAATATAAATCTTTTACAAAGCTCACACGTTTCTCGCTCTTACCTGAAAAGCATTGGATATTAGATGACCTGTGGTTTGTATCAGTTTCAGAAGCAGAGTTGAACTAGCAACGGTCCGTATGTGTACGAAAAACAGTTCTTATTTTCTGATCACACTTTTAAGTTTCTGGCTCTATTAGAGACTCTAGAAAGCAAGAGCGTGCTTCTTGCTCTAAAGCAGAGTGTGTTTCATGGAGGGCAACTGTGCTTTGTGTTTCCCTTCAGAAATGGAGTTAAATTCCTGGCTGTGTCTTCCTACAAGCAAGACATCATTTCAGGAAACCTCAATCACTTTTCAGCTCAAATGAATATAAATCTTTTACGAAGCTCACATGTTTCTCGCTCTTAACTGAAAAGCAATGGATGTTAGAAGACTTGTGGTTTGTATCAGTTTCAGAAGCAGAGTTGACCTAAATATGGTCCGTGTGGGTAGGAAACACCGTTGTTTTTTTCTGACCACAGTCACGTTTCCTGCTGTATTAGAGACTCTTAGATATAAAGAGCGTGCTTCTTGCTCTAAAGCAGAGTGTGTTTCATGGATGAGAACTGTGCTGTGTGTTTCGCTTCAGAATTGGAGTTAAATTCCAGGCTCTGTGTCTTCCTACAAGCAAGACATCATTTCAGGTGAACGCAGTCACTTTTCAGCTCAAATGAATATAAATCTTTTACAAAGCTCACATGTTTCTCGCTCTTAACTGAAAAGCATTGGATGTTAGATCACTTGTGGTTTGTATCAGTTTCAGAAGCAGAGTTGAACTAGCAATGGTCCGTATGTGTAGGAAACATCGTTCTTTTGTTCAGAGTACCCTCAAGTTTCTGGCTCTATTAGAGACTCTAGAAAGCAAGAGCGTGCTTCTTGCTCTAAAGCAGAGTGTGTTTCATGGAGGGCAACTGTGCTTTGTGTTTCCCTTCAGAAATGGAGTTAAATTCCAGGCTCTGCGTCTTCCTACAAGCAAGATAACATTTCAGGTAAACACAGTTACTTTTCAGCTCAAATGAATATAAATAGTTTATGAAGCTCACATGTTTCTCGCTCTTAACTGAAAAGCATTGCATGTTAGAGGAACCGTGGTTTGTATCAGTTTCAGAAGAAGAGTTGTCCTAGATATGGTCAGTATGTGTAGGAAACACCGTTATTTTGTTCTGACCACCGTCAGTTTTCCTGCTGTTTAGAGACTTTTAGAAACCATGAGCGTGTTACTTGCTCTAAAGCAGAGTGTGTTTCATGGATGAGAACTGTGCTGTGTGTTTCCCTTCAAAAATGGAGTTAAATTCCAGGCTCTGGGTCTTCCTACAAGCAAGACCTCATTTCAGGCAATCGCAGTCACGTTTCAGCTCAAATGAATATAAATCGTTTACAAAGCTCACACGTTTCTCGCTCTTAACTGAAAAGCATTGGATGTTAGATGACTTGTGGTTTGTATCAGTTTCAGAAGCAGAGTTGAACTAGCTATGATCCGTATGTGTAGGAAACACCGTTCTTCTGTTCTGAGCACACTCACGTTTCCTGCTCTATTAGAGACTCTAGAAAGCAATAGCGTGCTTCTTCCTATACGCAGAGTGTGTTTCATGGATGAGAACTGTGCTGTGTGTTTCCCTTCAGAAATGGAGTTAAATTCCAGGCTCTGTGTCTTCCTACAAGCAAGACTTCATTTCAGGTAAACTCACTCACGTTTCAGCTCAAACAAATCTCCATCTTTAACGAAGCTCACAAGTTTCTTGCTCTAACTGAAAAGCATTGGATATTAGAGGAACTGTGGTTTGAATCAGTTTCAGAAGCAGAGTTTGACTAGATATGGTCTGTATGTGTAGGAAACTCCGTTATTTTGTTCTGAGCGCAATCATGTTTCCTGCTCTATTAGAGACTCTAGAAAGGAATAGAGTGCTTCTTCCAATACGCAGAGTGTGTTTCATGGATGAGAACTGTGCTGTGTGTTTCCCTTCAGAAATGGAGTTAAATCCCAGACTCTGTGTCTTCCTACAAGCAAGACAACTTTTCAGGTAAACTCAGTCACTTTTAGGCTCAAAGGAAGCTACATCGTTCATGAAGCTCACAAGTTTCTCTCTCTTAACTTGAAAGAATTTCATGTTACAGGAACTGTGATTTGTATCAGTTTCAGAAGAAGAGTTTACCTAGATGTGGTCAGTATGTGTAGGAAAAACCGTTATTTTCTTCTAACCACAGTCACATTTCCTGCTGGAATAGAGAAACTTAGAAAGCAGGAGCGTGCTTCTTGCTCTAAAGCAGAGAGTGTTTCATGCATGAGAACTGTGCTGTGTGTTTCCCTTCAGAATTGGAGTTAAATTCCAGGATCTGTGTCTTCCTACAAGCAAGACATCATTTCAGGAAAACTCAGTCACTTTTCAGCTCAAATGAATATAAATCATTTACCAAGCTCACACGTTTCTCGCTCTTAACTGAAAAGCATTGGATGTTACATGACTTGTGGTTTGTATCAGTTTCAGAAAAAGAGTTGAACTAGCTATGATCCGTATGTGTAGGAAACACCGTTTTTTTTTCCTGAGCACCCTCACATTTCCTGCTCTATTAGAGACTGTAGAAAGCAAGACCGTGCTTCTTCCTATACGCAGATTGTCTTTCATCGTGAGAACTGTGCTGTGTGTTTCCCTTCAGAAATGGAGTTAAATTCCTGGCTGTGTCTTCCTACAAGCAAGACATCATTTCAGGAAACCTCAATCACTTTTCAGCTCAAATGAATATAAATCTTTTACAAAGCTCACACGTTTCTCGCTCTTACCTGAAAAGCATTGGATATTAGATGACCTGTGGTTTGTATCAGTTTCAGAAGCAGAGTTGAACTAGCAACGGTCCGTATGTGTACGAAAAACAGTTCTTATTTTCTGATCACACTTTTAAGTTTCTGGCTCTATTAGAGACTCTAGAAAGCAAGAGCGTGCTTCTTGCTCTAAAGCAGAGTGTGTTTCATGGAGGGCAACTGTGCTTTGTGTTTCCCTTCAGAAATGGAGTTAAATTCCTGGCTGTGTCTTCCTACAAGCAAGACATCATTTCAGGAAACCTCAATCACTTTTCAGCTCAAATGAATATAAATCTTTTACGAAGCTCACATGTTTCTCGCTCTTAACTGAAAAGCAATGGATGTTAGAAGACTTGTGGTTTGTATCAGTTTCAGAAGCAGAGTTGACCTAAATATGGTCCGTGTGGGTAGGAAACACCGTTGTTTTTTTCTGACCACAGTCACGTTTCCTGCTGTATTAGAGACTCTTAGATATAAAGAGCGTGCTTCTTGCTCTAAAGCAGAGTGTGTTTCATGGATGAGAACTGTGCTGTGTGTTTCGCTTCAGAATTGGAGTTAAATTCCAGGCTCTGTGTCTTCCTACAAGCAAGACATCATTTCAGGTGAACGCAGTCACTTTTCAGCTCAAATGAATATAAATCTTTTACAAAGCTCACATGTTTCTCGCTCTTAACTGAAAAGCATTGGATGTTAGATCACTTGTGGTTTGTATCAGTTTCAGAAGCAGAGTTGAACTAGCAATGGTCCGTATGTGTAGGAAACATCGTTCTTTTGTTCAGAGTACCCTCAAGTTTCTGGCTCTATTAGAGACTCTAGAAAGCAAGAGCGTGCTTCTTGCTCTAAAGCAGAGTGTGTTTCATGGAGGGCAACTGTGCTTTGTGTTTCCCTTCAGAAATGGAGTTAAATTCCAGGCTCTGCGTCTTCCTACAAGCAAGATAACATTTCAGGTAAACACAGTTACTTTTCAGCTCAAATGAATATAAATAGTTTATGAAGCTCACATGTTTCTCGCTCTTAACTGAAAAGCATTGCATGTTAGAGGAACCGTGGTTTGTATCAGTTTCAGAAGAAGAGTTGTCCTAGATATGGTCAGTATGTGTAGGAAACACCGTTATTTTGTTCTGACCACCGTCAGTTTTGCTGCTGTTTAGAGACTTTTAGAAACCATGAGCGTGTTACTTGCTCTAAAGCAGAGTGTGTTTCATGGATGAGAACTGTGCTGTGTGTTTCCCTTCAAAAATGGAGTTAAATTCCAGGCTCTGGGTCTTCCTACAAGCAAGACCTCATTTCAGGCAATCGCAGTCACGTTTCAGCTCAAATGAATATAAATCGTTTACAAAGCTCACACGTTTCTCGCTCTTAACTGAAAAGCATTGGATGTTAGATGACTTGTGGTTTGTATCAGTTTCAGAAGCAGAGTTGAACTAGCTATGATCCGTATGTGTAGGAAACACCGTTCTTCTGTTCTGAGCACACTCACGTTTCCTGCTCTATTAGAGACTCTAGAAAGCAATAGCGTGCTTCTTCCTATACGCAGAGTGTGTTTCATGGATGAGAACTGTGCTGTGTGTTTCCCTTCAGAAATGGAGTTAAATTCCAGGCTCTGTGTCTTCCTACAAGCAAGACTTCATTTCAGGTAAACTCACTCACGTTTCAGCTCAAACAAATCTCCATCTTTAACGAAGCTCACAAGTTTCTTGCTCTAACTGAAAAGCATTGGATATTAGAGGAACTGTGGTTTGAATCAGTTTCAGAAGCAGAGTTTGACTAGATATGGTCTGTATGTGTAGGAAACTCCGTTATTTTGTTCTGAGCGCAATCATGTTTCCTGCTCTATTAGAGACTCTAGAAAGGAATAGAGTGCTTCTTCCAATACGCAGAGTGTGTTTCATGGATGAGAACTGTGCTGTGTGTTTCCCTTCAGAAATGGAGTTAAATCCCAGACTCTGTGTCTTCCTACAAGCAAGACAACTTTTCAGGTAAACTCAGTCACTTTTAGGCTCAAAGGAAGCTACATCGTTCATGAAGCTCACAAGTTTCTCTCTCTTAACTTGAAAGAATTTCATGTTACAGGAACTGTGATTTGTATCAGTTTCAGAAGAAGAGTTTACCTAGATGTGGTCAGTATGTGTAGGAAAAACCGTTATTTTCTTCTAACCACAGTCACATTTCCTGCTGGAATAGAGAAACTTAGAAAGCAGGAGCGTGCTTCTTGCTCTAAAGCAGAGAGTGTTTCATGCATGAGAACTGTGCTGTGTGTTTCCCTTCAGAATTGGAGTTAAATTCCAGGATCTGTGTCTTCCTACAAGCAAGACATCATTTCAGGAAAACTCAGTCACTTTTCAGCTCAAATGAATATAAATCATTTACCAAGCTCACACGTTTCTCGCTCTTAACTGAAAAGCATTGGATGTTACATGACTTGTGGTTTGTATCAGTTTCAGAAAAAGAGTTGAACTAGCTATGATCCGTATGTGTAGGAAACACCGTTTTTTTTTCCTGAGCACCCTCACATTTCCTGCTCTATTAGAGACTGTAGAAAGCAAGACCGTGCTTCTTCCTATACGCAGATTGTCTTTCATCGTGAGAACTGTGCTGTGTGTTTCCCTTCAGAAATGGAGTTAAATTCCTGGCTGTGTCTTCCTACAAGCAAGACATCATTTCAGGAAACCTCAATCACTTTTCAGCTCAAATGAATATAAATCTTTTACAAAGCTCACACGTTTCTCGCTCTTACCTGAAAAGCATTGGATATTAGATGACCTGTGGTTTGTATCAGTTTCAGAAGCAGAGTTGAACTAGCAACGGTCCGTATGTGTACGAAAAACAGTTCTTATTTTCTGATCACACTTTTAAGTTTCTGGCTCTATTAGAGACTCTAGAAAGCAAGAGCGTGCTTCTTGCTCTAAAGCAGAGTGTGTTTCATGGAGGGCAACTGTGCTTTGTGTTTCCCTTCAGAAATGGAGTTAAATTCCTGGCTGTGTCTTCCTACAAGCAAGACATCATTTCAGGAAACCTCAATCACTTTTCAGCTCAAATGAATATAAATCTTTTACGAAGCTCACATGTTTCTCGCTCTTAACTGAAAAGCAATGGATGTTAGAAGACTTGTGGTTTGTATCAGTTTCAGAAGCAGAGTTGACCTAAATATGGTCCGTGTGGGTAGGAAACACCGTTGTTTTTTTCTGACCACAGTCACGTTTCCTGCTGTATTAGAGACTCTTAGATATAAAGAGCGTGCTTCTTGCTCTAAAGCAGAGTGTGTTTCATGGATGAGAACTGTGCTGTGTGTTTCGCTTCAGAATTGGAGTTAAATTCCAGGCTCTGTGTCTTCCTACAAGCAAGACATCATTTCAGGTGAACGCAGTCACTTTTCAGCTCAAATGAATATAAATCTTTTACAAAGCTCACATGTTTCTCGCTCTTAACTGAAAAGCATTGGATGTTAGATCACTTGTGGTTTGTATCAGTTTCAGAAGCAGAGTTGAACTAGCAATGGTCCGTATGTGTAGGAAACATCGTTCTTTTGTTCAGAGTACCCTCAAGTTTCTGGCTCTATTAGAGACTCTAGAAAGCAAGAGCGTGCTTCTTGCTCTAAAGCAGAGTGTGTTTCATGGAGGGCAACTGTGCTTTGTGTTTCCCTTCAGAAATGGAGTTAAATTCCAGGCTCTGCGTCTTCCTACAAGCAAGATAACATTTCAGGTAAACACAGTTACTTTTCAGCTCAAATGAATATAAATAGTTTATGAAGCTCACATGTTTCTCGCTCTTAACTGAAAAGCATTGCATGTTAGAGGAACCGTGGTTTGTATCAGTTTCAGAAGAAGAGTTGTCCTAGATATGGTCAGTATGTGTAGGAAACACCGTTATTTTGTTCTGACCACCGTCAGTTTTGCTGCTGTTTAGAGACTTTTAGAAACCATGAGCGTGTTACTTGCTCTAAAGCAGAGTGTGTTTCATGGATGAGAACTGTGCTGTGTGTTTCCCTTCAAAAATGGAGTTAAATTCCAGGCTCTGGGTCTTCCTACAAGCAAGACCTCATTTCAGGCAATCGCAGTCACTTTTCAGCTCAAATGAATATAAATCGTTTACAAAGCTCACACGTTTCTCGCTCTTAACTGAAAAGCATTGGATGTTAGATGACTTGTGGTTTGTATCAGTTTCAGAAGCAGAGTTGAACTAGCTATGATCCGTATGTGTAGGAAACACCGTTCTTCTGTTCTGAGCACACTCACGTTTCCTGCTCTATTAGAGACTCTAGAAAGCAATAGCGTGCTTCTTCCTATACGCAGAGTGTGTTTCATGGATGAGAACTGTGCTGTGTGTTTCCCTTCAGAAATGGAGTTAAATTCCAGGCTCTGTGTCTTCCTACAAGCAAGACTTCATTTCAGGTAAACTCACTCACGTTTCAGCTCAAACAAATCTCCATCTTTAACGAAGCTCACAAGTTTCTTGCTCTAACTGAAAAGCATTGGATATTAGAGGAACTGTGGTTTGAATCAGTTTCAGAAGCAGAGTTTGACTAGATATGGTCTGTATGTGTAGGAAACTCCGTTATTTTGTTCTGAGCGCAATCATGTTTCCTGCTCTATTAGAGACTCTAGAAAGGAATAGAGTGCTTCTTCCAATACGCAGAGTGTGTTTCATGGATGAGAACTGTGCTGTGTGTTTCCCTTCAGAAATGGAGTTAAATCCCAGACTCTGTGTCTTCCTACAAGCAAGACAACTTTTCAGGTAAACTCAGTCACTTTTAGGCTCAAAGGAAGCTACATCGTTCATGAAGCTCACAAGTTTCTCTCTCTTAACTTGAAAGAATTTCATGTTACAGGAACTGTGATTTGTATCAGTTTCAGAAGAAGAGTTTACCTAGATGTGGTCAGTATGTGTAGGAAAAACCGTTATTTTCTTCTAACCACAGTCACATTTCCTGCTGGAATAGAGAAACTTAGAAAGCAGGAGCGTGCTTCTTGCTCTAAAGCAGAGAGTGTTTCATGCATGAGAACTGTGCTGTGTGTTTCCCTTCAGAATTGGAGTTAAATTCCAGGATCTGTGTCTTCCTACAAGCAAGACATCATTTCAGGAAAACTCAGTCACTTTTCAGCTCAAATGAATATAAATCATTTACCAAGCTCACACGTTTCTCGCTCTTAACTGAAAAGCATTGGATGTTACATGACTTGTGGTTTGTATCAGTTTCAGAAAAAGAGTTGAACTAGCTATGATCCGTATGTGTAGGAAACACCGTTTTTTTTTCCTGAGCACCCTCACATTTCCTGCTCTATTAGAGACTGTAGAAAGCAAGACCGTGCTTCTTCCTATACGCAGATTGTCTTTCATCGTGAGAACTGTGCTGTGTGTTTCCCTTCAGAAATGGAGTTAAATTCCTGGCTGTGTCTTCCTACAAGCAAGACATCATTTCAGGAAACCTCAATCACTTTTCAGCTCAAATGAATATAAATCTTTTACAAAGCTCACACGTTTCTCGCTCTTACCTGAAAAGCATTGGATATTAGATGACCTGTGGTTTGTATCAGTTTCAGAAGCAGAGTTGAACTAGCAACGGTCCGTATGTGTACGAAAAACAGTTCTTATTTTCTGATCACACTTTTAAGTTTCTGGCTCTATTAGAGACTCTAGAAAGCAAGAGCGTGCTTCTTGCTCTAAAGCAGAGTGTGTTTCATGGAGGGCAACTGTGCTTTGTGTTTCCCTTCAGAAATGGAGTTAAATTCCTGGCTGTGTCTTCCTACAAGCAAGACATCATTTCAGGAAACCTCAATCACTTTTCAGCTCAAATGAATATAAATCTTTTACGAAGCTCACATGTTTCTCGCTCTTAACTGAAAAGCAATGGATGTTAGAAGACTTGTGGTTTGTATCAGTTTCAGAAGCAGAGTTGACCTAAATATGGTCCGTGTGGGTAGGAAACACCGTTGTTTTTTTCTGACCACAGTCACGTTTCCTGCTGTATTAGAGACTCTTAGATATAAAGAGCGTGCTTCTTGCTCTAAAGCAGAGTGTGTTTCATGGATGAGAACTGTGCTGTGTGTTTCGCTTCAGAATTGGAGTTAAATTCCAGGCTCTGTGTCTTCCTACAAGCAAGACATCATTTCAGGTGAACGCAGTCACTTTTCAGCTCAAATGAATATAAATCTTTTACAAAGCTCACATGTTTCTCGCTCTTAACTGAAAAGCATTGGATGTTAGATCACTTGTGGTTTGTATCAGTTTCAGAAGCAGAGTTGAACTAGCAATGGTCCGTATGTGTAGGAAACATCGTTCTTTTGTTCAGAGTACCCTCAAGTTTCTGGCTCTATTAGAGACTCTAGAAAGCAAGAGCGTGCTTCTTGCTCTAAAGCAGAGTGTGTTTCATGGAGGGCAACTGTGCTTTGTGTTTCCCTTCAGAAATGGAGTTAAATTCCAGGCTCTGCGTCTTCCTACAAGCAAGATAACATTTCAGGTAAACACAGTTACTTTTCAGCTCAAATGAATATAAATAGTTTATGAAGCTCACATGTTTCTCGCTCTTAACTGAAAAGCATTGCATGTTAGAGGAACCGTGGTTTGTATCAGTTTCAGAAGAAGAGTTGTCCTAGATATGGTCAGTATGTGTAGGAAACACCGTTATTTTGTTCTGACCACCGTCAGTTTTCCTGCTGTTTAGAGACTTTTAGAAACCATGAGCGTGTTACTTGCTCTAAAGCAGAGTGTGTTTCATGGATGAGAACTGTGCTGTGTGTTTCCCTTCAAAAATGGAGTTAAATTCCAGGCTCTGGGTCTTCCTACAAGCAAGACCTCATTTCAGGCAATCGCAGTCACTTTTCAGCTCAAATGAATATAAATCGTTTACAAAGCTCACACGTTTCTCGCTCTTAACTGAAAAGCATTGGATGTTAGATGACTTGTGGTTTGTATCAGTTTCAGAAGCAGAGTTGAACTAGCTATGATCCGTATGTGTAGGAAACACCGTTCTTCTGTTCTGAGCACACTCACGTTTCCTGCTCTATTAGAGACTCTAGAAAGCAATAGCGTGCTTCTTCCTATACGCAGAGTGTGTTTCATGGATGAGAACTGTGCTGTGTGTTTCCCTTCAGAAATGGAGTTAAATTCCAGGCTCTGTGTCTTCCTACAAGCAAGACTTCATTTCAGGTAAACTCACTCACGTTTCAGCTCAAACAAATCTCCATCTTTAACGAAGCTCACAAGTTTCTTGCTCTAACTGAAAAGCATTGGATATTAGAGGAACTGTGGTTTGAATCAGTTTCAGAAGCAGAGTTTGACTAGATATGGTCTGTATGTGTAGGAAACTCCGTTATTTTGTTCTGAGCGCAATCATGTTTCCTGCTCTATTAGAGACTCTAGAAAGGAATAGAGTGCTTCTTCCAATACGCAGAGTGTGTTTCATGGATGAGAACTGTGCTGTGTGTTTCCCTTCAGAAATGGAGTTAAATCCCAGACTCTGTGTCTTCCTACAAGCAAGACAACTTTTCAGGTAAACTCAGTCACTTTTAGGCTCAAAGGAAGCTACATCGTTCATGAAGCTCACAAGTTTCTCTCTCTTAACTTGAAAGAATTTCATGTTACAGGAACTGTGATTTGTATCAGTTTCAGAAGAAGAGTTTACCTAGATGTGGTCAGTATGTGTAGGAAAAACCGTTATTTTCTTCTAACCACAGTCACATTTCCTGCTGGAATAGAGAAACTTAGAAAGCAGGAGCGTGCTTCTTGCTCTAAAGCAGAGAGTGTTTCATGCATGAGAACTGTGCTGTGTGTTTCCCTTCAGAATTGGAGTTAAATTCCAGGATCTGTGTCTTCCTACAAGCAAGACATCATTTCAGGAAAACTCAGTCACTTTTCAGCTCAAATGAATATAAATCATTTACCAAGCTCACACGTTTCTCGCTCTTAACTGAAAAGCATTGGATGTTACATGACTTGTGGTTTGTATCAGTTTCAGAAAAAGAGTTGAACTAGCTATGATCCGTATGTGTAGGAAACACCGTTTTTTTTTCCTGAGCACCCTCACATTTCCTGCTCTATTAGAGACTGTAGAAAGCAAGACCGTGCTTCTTCCTATACGCAGATTGTCTTTCATCGTGAGAACTGTGCTGTGTGTTTCCCTTCAGAAATGGAGTTAAATTCCTGGCTGTGTCTTCCTACAAGCAAGACATCATTTCAGGAAACCTCAATCACTTTTCAGCTCAAATGAATATAAATCTTTTACAAAGCTCACACGTTTCTCGCTCTTACCTGAAAAGCATTGGATATTAGATGACCTGTGGTTTGTATCAGTTTCAGAAGCAGAGTTGAACTAGCAACGGTCCGTATGTGTACGAAAAACAGTTCTTATTTTCTGATCACACTTTTAAGTTTCTGGCTCTATTAGAGACTCTAGAAAGCAAGAGCATGCTTCTTGCTCTAAAGCAGAGTGTGTTTCATGGAGGGCAACTGTGCTTTGTGTTTCCCTTCAGAAATGGAGTTAAATTCCTGGCTGTGTCTTCCTACAAGCAAGACATCATTTCAGGAAACCTCAATCACTTTTCAGCTCAAATGAATATAAATCGTTTACGAAGCTCACATGTTTCTCGCTCTTAACTGAAAAGCAATGGATGTTAGAAGACTTGTGGTTTGTATCAGTTTCAGAAGCAGAGTTGACCTAAATATGGTCCGTGTGGGTAGGAAACACCGTTGTTTTTTTCTGACCACAGTCACGTTTCCTGCTGTATTAGAGACTCTTAGATATAAAGAGCGTGCTTCTTGCTCTAAAGCAGAGTGTGTTTCATGGATGAGAACTGTGCTGTGTGTTTCGCTTCAGAATTGGAGTTAAATTCCAGGCTCTGTGTCTTCCTACAAGCAAGACATCATTTCAGGTGAACGCAGTCACTTTTCAGCTCAAATGAATATAAATCTTTTACAAAGCTCACATGTTTCTCGCTCTTAACTGAAAAGCATTGGATGTTAGATCACTTGTGGTTTGTATCAGTTTCAGAAGCAGAGTTGAACTAGCAATGGTCCGTATGTGTAGGAAACATCGTTCTTTTGTTCAGAGTACCCTCAAGTTTCTGGCTCTATTAGAGACTCTAGAAAGCAAGAGCGTGCTTCTTGCTCTAAAGCAGAGTGTGTTTCATGGAGGGCAACTGTGCTTTGTGTTTCCCTTCAGAAATGGAGTTAAATTCCAGGCTCTGCGTCTTCCTACAAGCAAGATAACATTTCAGGTAAACACAGTTACTTTTCAGCTCAAATGAATATAAATAGTTTATGAAGCTCACATGTTTCTCGCTCTTAACTGAAAAGCATTGCATGTTAGAGGAACCGTGGTTTGTATCAGTTTCAGAAGAAGAGTTGTCCTAGATATGGTCAGTATGTGTAGGAAACACCGTTATTTTGTTCTGACCACCGTCAGTTTTGCTGCTGTTTAGAGACTTTTAGAAACCATGAGCGTGTTACTTGCTCTAAAGCAGAGTGTGTTTCATGGATGAGAACTGTGCTGTGTGTTTCCCTTCAAAAATGGAGTTAAATTCCAGGCTCTGGGTCTTCCTACAAGCAAGACCTCATTTCAGGCAATCGCAGTCACTTTTCAGCTCAAATGAATATAAATCGTTTACAAAGCTCACACGTTTCTCGCTCTTAACTGAAAAGCATTGGATGTTAGATGACTTGTGGTTTGTATCAGTTTCAGAAGCAGAGTTGAACTAGCTATGATCCGTATGTGTAGGAAACACCGTTCTTCTGTTCTGAGCACACTCACGTTTCCTGCTCTATTAGAGACTCTAGAAAGCAATAGCGTGCTTCTTCCTATACGCAGAGTGTGTTTCATGGATGAGAACTGTGCTGTGTGTTTCCCTTCAGAAATGGAGTTAAATTCCAGGCTCTGTGTCTTCCTACAAGCAAGACTTCATTTCAGGTAAACTCACTCACGTTTCAGCTCAAACAAATCTCCATCTTTAACGAAGCTCACAAGTTTCTTGCTCTAACTGAAAAGCATTGGATATTAGAGGAACTGTGGTTTGAATCAGTTTCAGAAGCAGAGTTTGACTAGATATGGTCTGTATGTGTAGGAAACTCCGTTATTTTGTTCTGAGCGCAATCATGTTTCCTGCTCTATTAGAGACTCTAGAAAGGAATAGAGTGCTTCTTCCAATACGCAGAGTGTGTTTCATGGATGAGAACTGTGCTGTGTGTTTCCCTTCAGAAATGGAGTTAAATCCCAGACTATGTGTCTTCCTACAAGCAAGACAACTTTTCAGGTATACTCAGTCACTTTTAGGCTCAAAGGAAGCTACATCGTTCATGAAGCTCACAACTTTCTCTCTCTTAACTTGAAAGCATTTCATGTTACAGGAACTGTGATTTGTATCAGTTTCAGAAGAAGAGTTTACCTAGATGTGGTCAGTATGTGTAGGAAAAACCGTTATTTTCTTCTAACCACAGTCACATTTCCTGCTGGAATAGAGAAACTTAGAAAGCAGGAGCGTGCTTCTTGCTCTAAAGCAGAGTGTGTTTCATGCATGAGAACTGTGCTGTGTGTTTCCCTTCAGAATTGGAGTTAAATTCCAGGATCTGTGTCTTCCTACAAGCAAGACATCATTTCAGAAAAACTCAGTCACTTTTCAGCTCAAATGAATATAAATCATTTACCAAGCTCACACGTTTCTCGCTCTTAACTGAAAAGCATTGGATGTTACATGACTTGTGGTTTGTATCAGTTTCAGAAAAAGAGTTGAACTAGCTATGATCCGTATGTGTAGGAAACACCGTTTTTTTTTCCTGAGCACCCTCACATTTCCTGCTCTATTAGAGACTGTAGAAAGCAAGACCGTGCTTCTTCCTATACGCAGATTGTCTTTCATCGTGAGAACTGTGCTGTGTGTTTCCCTTCAGAAATGGAGTTAAATTCCTGGCTGTGTCTTCCTACAAGCAAGACATCATTTCAGGAAACCTCAATCACTTTTCAGCTCAAATGAATATAAATCTTTTACAAAGCTCACACGTTTCTCGCTCTTACCTGAAAAGCATTGGATATTAGATGACCTGTGGTTTGTATCAGTTTCAGAAGCAGAGTTGAACTAGCAACGGTCCGTATGTGTACGAAAAACAGTTCTTATTTTCTGATCACACTTTTAAGTTTCTGGCTCTATTAGAGACTCTAGAAAGCAAGAGCGTGCTTCTTGCTCTAAAGCAGAGTGTGTTTCATGGATGAGAACTGTGCTGTGTGTTGCCCTTCAGAAATGGAGTTAAATTCCAGGCTCTGTGTCTTCCTACAAGCAAGATATCATTTCAGGTAAATTCAGTCACTTTTCAGCTCAAATGAATATAAATCGTTTACGAAGCTCAGCGTTTCTTGCTCTTAACTGAAAAGCATTGTATGTTAGATGACTTGTGGTTTGTATCAGTTTCAGAAACAGAGTTGAACTAGCTATGGTCAGTATGTGTAGGAAACACCGTTATTTTGTTCTGACCACCGTCACTTTTCCTGCTGTTTAGAGACTCTTAGAAAGCAAGAGCGTTTTTCTTGCTCTAAAGCAGAGTTTATTTCATGGATGAGAACTGTTCTGTGTGTTTCCCTTCAAAAATGGAGTTAAATTCCAGGCTCTGGGTCTTCCTACAAGCAAGACGTCATTTCAGGTAACCGCAGTCACTTTTCAGCTCAAACGAATATAAATCGTTTACAAAGCTCACACATTTCTCGCTCTTAACTGAAAAGCATTGGATGTTAGATCACTTGTGGTTTGTATCAGTTTCAGAAGCAGAGTTGAACTAGCTATGATCCGTATGTGTAGGAAACACCGTTCTTCTGTTCTGAGCACACTCACGTTTCCTGCTCTATTAGAGACTCTAGAATGCAATAGCATGCTTCTTCCTATACGCAGAGTGTGTTTCATGGATGAGAACTGTGCTTTGTGTTTCCCTTCAGAAATGGAGTTAAATTCCAGGCTCTGTGTCTTACTACAAGCAAAACTTTGTTTAATGTAAACTCAGTCATCTTTCGGGTCAAACAAATCTCCATCTTTTACGAAGCTCACACGTTTCTTGCTCTAAATTATAAGCATTGGATATTAGAGGAACTGTGGTTTGTATCAGTTTCAGAAGCAGAGTTTGACTAGATATGGTCTGTATGTGTAGGAAACTCTGTTATTTTGTTCTGAGCACAATCATGTTTCCTGCTCTATTAGAGACTCTAGAAAGCAATAGCGTGCTTCTTCCTATACGCATTGTGTGTTTCATGGATGAGAACTGTGCTGTGTGTTTCCCTTAAGAAGTGGAGTTAAATCCCAGACTCTGTGTCTTCCTACAAGCAAGACAACTTTTCAGGTAAACTCAGTCACTTTTAGGCTCAAAGGAAGCTACATCGTTCATGAAGCTCACACGTTTCTCTCTCTTAACTTGAAAGCATTTCATGTTACAGGAACTGTGATTTGTATCAGTTACAGAAGAAGAGTTTACCTAGATATGGTCAGTATGTGTAGGAAAAACCGTTATTTTCTTCTGACCTCAATCACGTTTCCTGCTGTATTAGAGACTCTTAGAAATAAAGAGCATGCTTCTTGCTCTAAAGCAGAGTGTGTTTCATGGATGAGAACTGTGCTGTGTGTTGCCCTTCAGAAATGGAGTTAAATTCCAACCTCTGTGTCTTCCTACAAGCAAGACTTTGTTTAATGTAAACTCAGTCACCTTTCCGGTCAAACAAATCTCCATCTTTTACGAAGCTCACACGTTTCTTGCTCTAATGGAAAAGCATTGGATATAAGAGGAACTGTGGTTTGTATCAGTTTCAGAAGCAGAGTTTGACTAGATATGGTCTGTATGTGTAGGAAACTCTGTTATTTTGTTCTGAGCACAATCATGTTTCCTGCTCTATTAGAGACTCTAGAAAGCAATAGCGTGCTTCTTCCTATACGCATTTTGTGTTTCAGGGATGAGAACTGTGCCGTGTGTTTCCCTTAAGAAATGGAGTTAAATCCCAGACTCTGTGTCTTCCTACAAGCAAGACAACTTTTCAGGTAAACTCAGTCACTTTTAGGCTCAAAGGAAGCTACATCGTTCATGAAGCTCACACGTTTCTCTCTCTTAACTTGAAAGCATTTCATGTTACAGGAACTGTGATTTGTATCAGTTACAGAAGAAGAGTTTACCTAGATATGGTCAGTATGTGTAGGAAAAACCGTTATTTTCTTCTGACCTCAATCACGTTTCCTGCTGTATTAGAGACTCTAAGAAATAAAGAGCATGCTTCTTGTTCTAAAGCAGAGTGTGTTTCATGGATGAGAACTGTGCTGTGTGTTGCCCTTCAGAAATGGAGTTAAATTCCAGGCTCTGTGTCTTCCTACAAGCAAGACATCTTTTCAGGTAAACTCAGACACTTTTCATCTCAAAGGAAGCTACATCGTTCACGAAGCTCACATGTTTCTGGCTCTTAAATGAAAAGCAATGGATGTTAGATGACTTGTGGTTTGTGTCAGTTTCAGAAGCAGAGTTGATCTAAATATGGTCCGTGTGGGTAGGAAACACCGTTATTTTGTTCTGACCACAGTCAGGTTTCCTGCTGTATTAGAGACACTTAGAAATAAAGAGCATGCTTCTTGCTCTAAAGCAGAGTGTGTTTCATGGATGAGAGCTGTGCTGTGTGTTTCCCTTCAGAAATGGAGTTAAATTCCAGGCTCTGTGTCTTCCTACAAGCAAGACATCATTTCAGGTAAACGCAGTCAATTTTCAGCTCAAATGAATATGAATCTTTTACCAAGCTCACCCGTTTCTCGCTCTTAACTGAAAAGCATTGGATGTTACATGACTTGTGGTTTGTATCACTTTCCGAAGCAGAATTGAATTAGCTATGGTCAGTATGTGTAGGAAACACCGTTTTTTTTTTTCTTTTCTGAGCACCCTCACGTTTCCTGCTCTATTAGAGACTCTAGAAAGCAAGAGGGTGCTTCTTCCTCTACGCAGAGGGTGTTTCATCGTGAGAACTGTGCTGTGTGTTTCCCTTCAGAAATGGAGTTAAATCACAGGCTCTGTATCTTACTACAAGCAAGACTTCGTTTCAAGTAAACTCAGTCACCTTTCAGCTCAAAGGAAGCTACATTGTTCACGTAGCTCACAAGTTAATTGCTTTTAACTGTAAAGCATTGGATATTAGAGGACCTGTGGTTTGTATCAGTTTCAGGAGCAGAGTTGAACTAGCAATGGTCCGTATGTGTAGGAAATGCCGTTAATTTGTTCTGAGTACCCTCAAGTTTCTGGCTGTATTAGAGACTCTAGAAAGCAAGAGCATGCTTCTTGCTCTAAAGCAGAGTGTGTTCCATGGATGAGAACTGTGCTGTGTGTTTCCCTTCAGAAATGGACTTAAATCCCAGTCTCTGGGTCTTCCTACAAGCAAGATATCTTTTCAGGTAAACTCAGACACTTTTCAGCTCAAAGGAAGCTACATCGTTCACGAAGGTCACACGTTTCTCTCTCTTTACTGGAAAGCATTTCATGTTACAGGAACTGTGGTTTGTATCAGTTTCAGAAGAAGAGTTGACCTGATATGGTCCGTATGTGTAGGAAACACCGTTATTTTCTTCTGAACACAGTCACGTTTCCTACTGTATTAGAGACTCTTAGAAATAAAGAGAATTCTTCTTGCTCTAAAGCAGAGTGTGTTTCATGGATGAGAACTGTGCTGTGTGTTGCCCTTCAGAAATGGAGTTAAATTCCAGGCTCTGTGTCTTCCTACAAGCAAGATATCATTTCAGGTAAATTCAGTCACTTTTCAGCTCAAATGAATATAAATCGTTTACGAAGCTCACACGTTTCTCGCTCTTAATTGTAAAGCATTGGATGTTACATGACTTTTGGTTTGTATCAGTTTCAGAAACAGAGTTGAACTAGATATGGTCAGTATGTGTAGGAAACACCGTTATTTTGTTCTGACCACCATCACTTTTCCTGCTGTTTAGAGACTCTTAGAAAGCAAGAGCGTGTTTCTTGCTCTAAAGCAGAGTGTGTTTCATGGATGAGAACTGTGCTGTGTGTTTCGCTTCAGAATTGGAGTTAAATTCCAGGCTCTGTGTCTTCCTACAAGTAAGACATCATTTCAGGTAAACACAGTCACTTTTCAGCTCAAATGAATATAAATCGTTTACGAAACTCACATGTTTCTTGCTCTTAACTGAAAAGCATTGGATGTTAGATGACCTGTGGTTTGTATCAGTTGCAGAAGCAGAGTTGAACTAGCAATGGTCCGTAAGTGCATGAAACACCGTTCTTTTGTTCTGAGCACACTCACGTTTCCTGCTCTATTAGACTCTAGAAAGCAAGAGCGTGCTTCTTCCTGTACGCAGAGTGTGTTTGATCGTGAGAACTGTGCTGTGTGTTTCCCTTCAGAAATGGGGTTAAATCACAGGCTCTGTATCTTCCTACAAGAAAGACCTCGTTTCACGTAAACTCAGTCACCATTCAGCTCAAAAAAAGCTACATCGTTCACGTAGCTCACAAGTTTCTTGCTCTTAAGTGTAAAGCATTGGATGTTAGAGGACCTGGGGTTTGTATCAGTTTCAGAAGCAGTGTTGAACTAGCAATGGTCCGTATGTGTAGGAAACACCGTTCTTTTGTTCAGAGTACCCTCAAGTCTGGCTCTATTAGAGACTCTAGAAAGCAACAGCATGCTTCGTGCTCTAAAGCAGAGTGTGTTCCATGGAGGAGAACTGTGCTGTGTGTTTCCCTTCAGAAATAGAGTTAAATGCCAGTCTCTGTGTCTTCCTAGAAGCAAGATATCTTTTCATGTAAACTCATACACTTTTCAGCTCAAAGGAAGTTACATCGTTCACGAAGCTCACACGTTTCTCTCTCTTTACTGGAAAGCATTTCATGTTACAGGAACTGTGGTTTGTATCAGTTTCAGAAGAAGAGTTGTCCTAGATATGGTCAGTATGTGTTGGAAACACCGTTATTTTGTTCTGACCACCGTCAATTTTCCTGCTGTTTAGAGAGTCTTAGAAAGCAAGAGGGTGTTTTTTGCTCTAAAGCAGAGTGTGTTTCATGGATGAGAACTGTGCTGTGCGTTTCCCTTCAAAAATGGAGTTAAATTCCAGGCTCTGGGTCTTCCTACAAGAAAGACATCATTTCAGGTAACCGCAGTCACTTTTCCTCTCAAATGAATATAAATCGTTAACACAGCTCACACGTTTGTCGCTCTTAACTGAAAAGCATTGGATGTTAGATCACTTGTGGTTTGTATCAGTTTCAGAAGCAGAGTTGAACTAGCTATGATCCGTACTTGTAGGAAACACCTTTCTTCTGTTCTGAGCACACTCACGTTTCGTGCTCTATTAGAGACTCTAGAATGCAATAGCGTGCTTCTTCCTATACGCAGAGTGTGTTTCATGGATGAGAAATGTGCTGTGTGTTTCCCTTCAGAAATGGAGTTAAATTCTAGGCTCTGTGTCTTACTACAAGCAAGACTTCATTTCAGGTAAACTCACTCATGTTTCAGCTCAAACAATTTTCCATCTTTTACGAAGCTCACACGTTTCTTGCTCTAACTGAAAAGCATTGGATATTAGAGGAACTTTGGTTTGTATCAGTTTCAGAAGCAGAGTTTGACTAGATATGGTCTGTATGTGTAGGAAACTCCGTTATTTTGTTCTGAGCACAATCATGTTTCCTGCTCTATTAGAGACTCTAGAAAGCAATAGCGTGCTTCTTCCTATACGCATTGTGTGTTTCATGGATGAGTACTGTGCTGTGTGTTTCCCTTCAGAAATGGAGTTAAATCCCAGACTCTGTCTTCCTACAAGCAAGACAACTTTTCAGGTAAACTCAGTCACTTTTAGGCTCAAAGGAAGCTACATCATTCATGAAGCTCACACGTTTCTCTCTCTTAACTTGAAAGCATTTCATGTTACAGGAACTGTGATTTGTATCAGTTACAGAAGAAGAGTTTACCTAGATATGGTCAGTATGTGTAGGAAAAACCGTTATTTTGTTCTGACCACAGTCACATTTCTTGCTGGATTAGAGACACTTATAAAGCAAGAGAGTGCTTCTTGCTATAAAGCAGAGTGTGTTTCATGGATGAGAACTGTGCTGTGTGTTTCGCTTCAGAATTGGAGTTAAATTCCAGGCTCTGTGTCTTCCTACAAGCACGACATCATTTCAGGTAAACGCAGTCACTTTTCATCTCAAATGAATATAAATCTTTTACAAAGCTCACGCGTTTCTCGCTCTTAACTGAAAAGCATTGGATGTTAGATGACTTGTGGTTTGTATCAGTTGCAGAAGCAGAGTTGAACTAGCAATGGTCCGTAAGTGTAAGAAAAACCGTTCTTTTTTTCTGATGACACTTTTAAGTTTCTGGCTCTATTAGAGACTCTAGAAAGCAAGAGTGTGCTTCTTGCTCTAAAGCAGAGTGTGTTTCACGGAGGGCAACTGTGCTTTGTGTTTCCCTTCAGAAATGGAGTTAAATCCCAGGCTCTGTGTCTTCCTACAAGCAAGACATCATTTCAGGTAAACGCAGTTACTTTTCAGCTCAAATGAATATAAATAGTTTATGAAGCTCACATGTTTCTCGCTCATAACTGAAAAGGATTGCATGTTAGAGGAACCGTGGTTTCTATCAGTTTCAGAAGAAGAGTTGTCCTAGATATGGTCAGTATGTGTAGGAAACACCGTTATTTTGTTCTGACCACCATCACTTTTCCTGCTGTTTAGAGTCTCTTAGAAAGCAAGAGCTCGTTTCTTGCTCTAAAGCAGAGTGTGTTTCATGGATGAGAACTGTGCTGTGTGTTTCCCTTCAGAAATGGAGTTAAATTGCAGGCTCTGGGTCTTCCTACAAGCAAGACGTCATTTCAGGTAACCGCAGTCACTTTTCAGCTCAAACGAATATAAATCGTTTACTAAGCTCACACGTTTCTCGCTCTTAACTGAAAGGCATTGGATGTTACATGACTTGTGGTTTGTATCAGTTTCAGAAGCAGAGTTGAACTAGCTGTGATCCGTATGTGTAGGAAACGACGTTCTTCTGTTCTGAGCACACTCACGTTTCCTGCTTTATTAGAGACTCTAGAAAGCAATAGCGTGCTTCTTCCTATATGCAGAGTGTGTTTCATGGATGAGAACTATGCTGTGTGTTTCCCTTCAGAAATGGAGTTAAATTCCAGGCTCTGTGTCTTCCTACAAGCAAGACTTCATTTCAGGTAAACACACTCAATTTTTATCTCAAACAAATCTCCATCTTTTACGAAGTTCACAGGTTTCTTTCTCTAACTGAAAAGCATTGGATATTAGAGGAACTATGGTTTGTATCAGTTTCAGAAGCAGAGTTTGACTAGATATGGTCTGTATGTGTAGGAAACTCCGTTATTTGTTCTGAGCACAATCATGTTTCCTGCTCTATTAGAGACTCTAGAAAGCAATAGCGTGCTTCTTCCTATACGCAGAGTGTGTTTCATGGATGAGAACTGTGCTGTGTGTTTCCCTTCAGAAATGGAGTTAAATCCCAGACTCTGTGTCTTCCTACAAGCAAGACAACTTTTCAGGTAAACTCAGGCACTTTTTGGCTCAAAGGAAGCTACATCATTCATGAAGCTCACACGTTTCTCTCTCTTAACTTGAAAGCATTTCATGTTACAGGAACTGTGATTTGTATCAGTTTCAGAAGAAGAGTTTACCTAGATATGGTCAGTATGTGTAGGAAACACCGTTATTTTGTTCTGACCACACTCACATTTCCTGCTGGATTAGAAACACTTAGAAAGCAAGAGCGTGCTTCTTGCTCTAAAGCAGAGTGTGTTTCATGGATGAGAACTGTGCTGTGTGTTTCGCTTCAGAATTGGAGTTAAATTCCAGGCTCTGTGTCTTCCTACAAGCAAGACATCATTTCAGGTAAACGCAGTCACTTTTCAGCTCAAATGAATATAAATCGTTTACGAAGCTCACATATTTCTCGCTCTTAACTGAAAAGCATTGGATGTTAGATGACTTGTGGTTTTTATCAGTTGCAGAAGCAGAGTTGAACTAGCAATGGTCCGTAAGTACACGAAACACCGTTCTTTTGTTCTGAGCACACTCACGTTTCCTGCTCTATTAGAGACTCTAGAAAGCAAGAGCATGCTTCTTCCTATACACAGAGTGTGTTTTATCGTGAGAACTGTGCTGTGTGTTTCCCTTCAGAAATGGAGTTAAATCACAGGCTCTGTGTCTTCCTACAAGCAAGACATATTTTCAGGTAAACTCAGACACTTTTCATCTCAAAGGAAGGTACAACGTTCACGAAGCTCACAGGTTTCTTTCTCTTTACTGGAAAGCATTACATGTTACAGGAACTGTGGTTTGTATCAGTTTCAAAAGATTTGACCTGATATGGTCCGTATGTGTAGGAAACACCATTATTTTCTTCTGACCACAGTCACGTTTCCTGCTGTATTAGAGACTCGTAGAAAGCAAGAGCATGCTTCTTGCTCTAAAGCAGAGTGTGTTTCATGGATGAGAACTTTACTGTGTATTTCCCTTCAGAAATGGAGTTAAATTCCAGGCTCTGTGTGTTCCTAAAAGCAAGAATTCAGTTCAAGAAAACGCAGTCACTTTTCAGCTCAAATGAATATAAATCGTTTACGAAGCTCACACAGTTTCTCGCTCTTAACTGAAAAGCAATGGATGTTAGATGACTTGTGGTTTGTATCAGTTTCAGAAGCAGAGTTGACCTAAATATGGTCCGTGTGGGTAGGAAACACCGTTGTTTTGTTCTCACCACAGTCATGTTTCCTGCTGTGTTAGAGACACTTAGAAATAAAGAGCATGCTTCTTGCTCTAGAGCAGAGTGTGTTTCATGGATGAGAACTGTGTTGTGTGTTTCCCTTCAGAAATGGAGTTAAATTCCAGGCTCTGTGTCTTCCTACAAGCAAGACATCATTTCATGTAAACGTAGTCACTTTTCAGCTCAAATGAATATAAATTGTTTACCAAGCTCACATGTTAGTCGCTCTTAACTAAAAAGCATTGGATGTTACATGACTTGTGGTTTGTATCAGTTTCAGAAGCAGAATTGAACTAGCTAAGATCAGTATGTGTAGGAAACACCGTTTATTTTTTCTGAGCACCCTCACGTTTCCTGCTCTATTAGAGACTCTAGATAGCAATAGCGTGCTTCTTCCTATACGCAGAGGGTGTTTCATCATGAGAACTCTGCTTTGTGTTTCCCTTCAGAAATGGAGTTAAATCAAATGCTCTGTATCTTCCTACAAGCAAGACTTCGTTTCACGTATACTCAGTCACCTTTCAGCTCAAAGGAAGCTACTTCGTTCACGTAGCTCACAAGTTTCTTGCTTTTAACTGTAAAGCATTGGATATTAGAGGACCTGTTTGTTTTTATCAGTTTCAGGAGCAGAGTTGAACTAGCACTGGTCCGTATGTGTAGGAAACGCCGTTCTTTTTTTTCTGATGACAGTTTTAAGTTTCTGGCTCTATTAGAGACTCTAGAAAGCAAGAGTGTGCTTCTTGCTCTAAAGCAGAGTGTGTTCCATGGATGAGAACTGTGCTGTGTATTTCCCTTCAGAAATGGAGTTAAATTCCCGGCTCTGTGTCTTCCTACAAGCAAGACATCATTTCAGGTAAACGCAGTCACTTTTCAGCTCAAATGAATATAAATCGTTTACGAAGCTCACATGTTTCTCGCTCTTAACTGAAAAGCATTGGATGTTAGATGACTTGTGGTTTGTATCAGTTGCAGAAGCAGATTTGAACTAGCAATGGTCCGTAAGTGCACGAAACACCGTTCTTTTGTTCTGAGCACACTCACGTTTCCTGCTCTATTAGAGACTCTAAAAAGCAAGAGCGTGCTTCTTCCTATATGCAGAGTATGTTTCATCGTGAGAACTGTGCTGTGTGTTTCCCTTCAGAAATGGATTTAAATCACAGGCTCTGTATCTTCCTACAAGCAAGGCTTCGTTTCACGTAAACTCAGTCACCATTCAGCTCAAACAAAGCTACATCGTTCACGTAGCTCACAAGTTTCTTGTTCTTAACTGTAAAGCATTGGATGTTAGAGGACCTGTGGTTTGTATCAGTTTCAGAAGCAGAGTTGAACTAGCAATGGTCCGTATGTGTAGGAAACACCATTCTTTTGTTCAGAGTACCCTCAAGTTTCTGGCTCTATTAGAGACTCTAGAAAGCAACAGCATGCTTCTTGCTCTAAAGCAGAGTGTGTTCCATGGATGAGAACTGTGCTGTGTGTTTCCCTTCAGAAATGGGGTTAAATCCCAGTCTCTGTGTCTTCCTACAAGCAAGGCATCTTTTCAGGTAAACTCAGACACTTTTCAGCTCAAAGGAAGCTACATCGTTCACGAAGCTCACACGTTTCTCTCTCTTTACTGGAAAGCATTTCATGTTACAGGAACTGTGGTTTGTATCAGTTTCAGAAGAAGAGTTGTCCTAGATATGGTCAGTATGGGTAGGAAACACCGTTATTTTGTTCTGACCACCGTCACTTTTCCTGCTGTTTAGAGACTCTTAGAAAGCAAGAGCATGCTTCTTGCTCTAAAGCAGAGTGTGTTCCATGGATGAGAACTGTGCTGTGTGTTTCCCTTCAAAAATGGAGTTAAATTCCAGGCTCTGGGTCTCCCTACAAGCAAGACGTCATTTCAGGTAACCGCAGTCACTTTTCAGCTCAAATGAATATAAATCGTTTACAAACTCACATGTTTCTCGCTTTTAACTGAAAAGCATTGGATGTTACATGACTTGTGGTTTGTATCAGTTTCAGAAGCAGAGTTGAACTAGCTATGATCCGTATGTGTAGGAAACACCGTTCTTCTGTTCTGATCACACTCACTTTTCCTGCTCTATTAGACTCTAGAAAGCAATAGCGTGCTTCTTCCTATACGCAGAGGGTGTTTCATGGATGAGAACTGTGCTGAGTGTTTCCCTTCAGAAATGGAGTTAAATTCCAGGCAATGTGTCTTCCTACAAGCAAGACTTCATTTCAGGTAAACTCACCCACGTTTCAGCTCAAACAAATCTCCATCTTTTACGAAGCTCACACGTTTCTTGCTCTAACTGAAAAGCATTGGATATTAGAGGAACTGTGGTTTGTATCAGTTTCAGAAGCAGAGTTTGACTAGATAAGGTCTGTATGTGTAGGAAACTCCCTTATTTTGTTCTGACCACAGTCACATTTCCTGCTGGATTAGAGACACTTAGAAAGCAAGAGCGTGCTTCTTGCTCTAAAGCAGAGTGTGTTTCATGGATGAGAACTGTGCTGTGTGTTTCGCTTCAGAATTGGAGTTAAATTCTAGGCTCTGTGTCTTCCTACAAGCAAGACATCATTTCAGGTAAACGCAGTCACTTTTCAGCTCAAATGAATATAAATCGTTTACGAAGCTCACATATTTCTCGCTCTTAACTGAAAAGCATTGGATGTTAGATGACTTGTGTTTTGTATAAGTTGCAGAAGCAGAGTTGAACTAGCAATGGTCCGTAAGTGCACGAAACACCGTTCTTTTGTTCTGAGCACACTCACGTTTCCTGCTCTATTAGAGACTCTAAAAAGCAAGAGCGTGCTTCTTCCTATACGCAGAGTGTGTTTCATTGTGAGAACTGTGCAGTATGTTTCCCTTCAGAAATGGAGTTAAATCACAGTCTCTGTATCTTCCTACATGCAAGACTTCGTTTCACGTAAACTCAGTCACCATTCATCTCAAACAAAGCTACATAGTTCACGTAGCTCACAAGTTTCTTGCTCTTAACTGTAAAGCATTGGATGTTAGAGGACCTGTGGTTTGTATCAGTATCAGAAGCAGAGTTGAACTAGTAATGGTCTGTATGTGTAGGAAACACCGTTCTTTTGTTCAGAGTACCCACAATTTTCTGGCTCTATTAGAGACTCTAGATAGCAAGAGCATGCTTCGTGCTCTAAAACAGAGTGTGTTCCATGGATGAGAACTGTGCTGTGTGTTTCCCTTCAGAAATGGAGTTAAATCCCAGTGTCTGTGTCTTCCTACAAGCAAGACATCTTTTCAGGTAAACTCAGACAATTTTCAGCTCAAAGGAAGCTACATCGTTCACGAAGCTCACACGTTTCTCTCTTTACTGGAAAGCTTTTTATGTTACAGGAACTGTGGTTTGTATCAGTTTCAGAAGAAGAGTTGACCTGATATGATCCATATGTGTAGGAAACACCGTTATTTTCTTCTGACCACAGTCACGTTTCCTGCTGTATTAGAGACTCGTAGATATAAAGAGCATGCTTCTTGCTCTAAAGCAGAGTATGTTTCATGGATGAGAACTGTGCTGTGTGTTTCGCTTCAGAATTGGAGTTAAATTCCAGGCTCTGTGTCTTCCTACAAGCAAGACATCATTTCAGGTAAACGCAGTCAGTTTTCAGCTCAAATGAATATAAATCGTTTACGAAGCTCACACATTTCTCGCTCTTAACTGAAAAGCATTGGATGTTACATGACTTGTGGTTTGTATCAGTTTCAGAAAAAGAGTTGAACTAACTATGGTCAGTATGTGTAGGAAACACCGTTATTTTGTTCTGACCACCGTCACTTTTCCTGCTGTTTAGAGACTCTTAGAATGCAAGAGCGTGTTTCTTGCTCTAAAGCAGAGTGTGTATCATGGATGAGAACTGTGCTGTGTGTTTCCCTTCAGAAATGGAGTTAAATTCCAGGGTCTGTGTCTTACTACAAGCAAGACTTCATTTCAGGTAAACTCACTCACGTTTCAGCTCAAACAAATCTCCATCTTTTACGAAGCTCACACGTTTCTTGCTCTAACTGCAAAGCATTGGATATTAGAGGAACTGTGGTTTGTATCAGTTTCAGACGCAGAGTTTGACTAGATATGGTCTGTATGTGTAGGAAACTCCGTTATTTTGTTCTGAGCTCAATCATGTTTCCTGCTCTATTAGAGAATCTAGAAAGCAATAGCGTGCTTCTTCCTATATGCAGAGTGTGTTTCATGGATGAGAACTGTGCTGTGTGTTTCCCTTCAGAAATGGAGTTAAATCCCAGACTCTGTGTCTTCCTACAAGCAAGACAACTTTTCAGGTAAACTCAGTCACTTTTATGCTCAAAGGAAGCTACATCGTTCATGAAGCTCACACGTTTCTCTCTCTTAACTTGAAAGCATTTCATGTTACAGGAACTGTGATTTGTATCAGTTTCAGAAGAAGAGTTTACCTAGATATGGTCAGTATGTGTAGGAAAAAACGTTATTTTGTTCTGACCACAGTCACATTTCCTGCTGGAATAGAGAAACTTAGAAAGCAGGAGCGTGCTTCTTGCTCTAAAGCAGAGTGTGTTTCACGGATGAGAACTGTGCTGTGTGTTTAGCTTCAGAATTGGAGTTAAATTCCTGGCTCTGTGTCTTCCTACGAGCAAGACATCATTTCAGGTAATCGCAGTCACTTTTCAGCTCAAATGAATATAAATCGTTTACGAAGCTCACACATTTCTCGCTCTTAACTGAAAAGCATTGGATGTTACATGACTTGTGGTTTGTATCAGTTTCAGAAAAAGAGTTGAACTAACTATGGTCAGTATGTGTAGGAAACACCGTTATTTTGTTCTGACCACCGTCACTTTTCCTGCTGTTTAGAGACTCTTAGAATGCAAGAGCGTGTTTCTTGCTCTAAAGCAGAGTGTGTATCATGGATGAGAACTGTGCTGTGTGTTTCCCTTCAGAAATGGAGTTAAATTCCAGGCTCTGTGTCTTACTACAAGCAAGACTTCATTTCAGGTAAACTCACTCACGTTTCAGCTCAAACAAATCTCCATCTTTTACGAAGCTCACACGTTTCTTGCTCTAACTGCAAAGCATTGGATATTAGAGGAACTGTGGTTTGTATCAGTTTCAGACGCAGAGTTTGACTAGATATGGTCTGTATGTGTAGGAAACTCCGTTATTTTGTTCTGAGCTCAATCATGTTTCCTGCTCTATTAGAGAATCTAGAAAGCAATAGCGTGCTTCTTCCTATATGCAGAGTGTGTTTCATGGATGAGAACTGTGCTGTGTGTTTCCCTTCAGAAATGGAGTTAAATCCCAGACTCTGTGTCTTCCTACAAGCAAGACAACTTTTCAGGTAAACTCAGTCACTTTTATGCTCAAAGGAAGCTACATCGTTCATGAAGCTCACACGTTTCTCTCTCTTAACTTGAAAGCATTTCATGTTACAGGAACTGTGATTTGTATCAGTTTCAGAAGAAGAGTTTACCTAGATATGGTCAGTATGTGTAGGAAAAAACGTTATTTTGTTCTGACCACAGTCACATTTCCTGCTGGAATAGAGAAACTTAGAAAGCAGGAGCGTGCTTCTTGCTCTAAAGCAGAGTGTGTTTCACGGATGAGAACTGTGCTGTGTGTTTAGCTTCAGAATTGGAGTTAAATTCCTGGCTCTGTGTCTTCCTACGAGCAAGACATCATTTCAGGTAATCGCAGTCACTTTTCAGCTCAAATGAATATAAATCGTTTTGGAAGATCACATGTTTCTCGCTCTTAACTGAAAAGCATTGGATGTTAGATGACTTGTGGTTTGTATCCGTTGCAGAATCAGAGTTGAACTAGCAATGGTCCGTAAGTGCAAGAAACACCGTTCTTTTGTTCTGAGCTCAATCAGGTTTCCTGCTCTATTAGAGAATCTAGAAAGCAATAGCGTACTTCTTCCTATACGCAGAGTGTGTTTCATGGATGAGAACTGTGCTGTGTGTTTCCCTTCAGAAATGGAGTTAAATCCCAGACTCTGTGTCTTCCTACAAGCAAGACATCATTTCAGGTAAACGCAGTCACTTTTCAGCTCAAATGAATATAAATCGTTTACGAACCTCACATGTTTCTCGCTCTTAACTGAAAAGCATTGGATGTTAGATGACTTGTGGTTTGTATCAGTTGCAGAAGCAGAGTTGAACTAGCAATGGTCCGTAAGTGCACGAAACACCGTTCTTTTGTTCTGAGCACACTCACGTTTCCTGCACTATTAGAGACTATAAAAGAAAGAGCGTGCTTCTTCCTATGTGCAGAGTGTGTTTCATCGTGAGAACTGTGCTGTGTGTTTGCCTTCAGAAATGGAGTTAAATCACAGGCTCTGTATCTTCCTACAATCAAGACTTCGTTTCACGTAAACTCAGTCACCTTTCAGCTCAAACAAAGCTACATCATTCACGTAGCTCACAAGTTTCTTGCTCTTAACTGTAAAGCATTGGATGTTAGAGGACCTGTGGTTTGTACCAGTTTCAGAAGCAGAGTTGAACTAGCAATGGTCCGTATGTGTAGGAAACACCGTTCTTTTGTTCAGAGTACCCTCAAGTTTCTGGCTCTATTAGAGACTCTAGAAAGCAAGAGCATGCTTCTTGCTCTAAAGCAGAGTGTGTTCCATGGATGAGAACTGTGCTGTGTGTTTCCCTTCAGAAATGGAGTTAAATCCCAGTCTCTGTGTCTTCCTACAAGCAAGACATCTTTTCAGGTAAACTCAGACACTTTTCAGCTAAAGGAAGCTACATCGTTCACGAAGCTCACACGTTTCTCTCTCTTTACTGGAAAGCATTTCATGTTACAGGAACTGTGGTTTGTATCAGTTTCAGAAGAAGAGTTGACCTGATATGGTCCGTATGTGTAGGAAACACCGTTATTTTCTTCTGACCACAGTCACGTTTCCTGCTGTATTAGAGACTCTTAGAAATAAAGAGCATGCTTCTTGCTCTAAAGCAGAGTGTGTTTCATGGATGAGAACTGTGCTGTGTGTTGCCCTTCAGAAATGGAGTTAAATTCCAGGCTCTGTGTCTTCCTACAAGCAAGATATCATTTCAGGTAAATTCAGTCACTATTCAGCTCAAATAATATAAGTCGTTACGAAGCTCACACGTTTCTCGCTCTTAACTGAAAAGCATTGGATGTTACATGACTTGTGGTTTGTATCAGTTTCAGAAACAGAGTGGAACTAGCTATGGTCAGTATGTGTAGGAAACACCGTTATTTTGTTCTGACCACCGTCACATTTCCTGCTGTTTAGAGACTCTTAGAAAGCAAGAGCGTGTTTCTTGCTCTAAAGCAGAGTGTGTTTCATGGATGAGAACTGTGCTGTGTGTTTCCCTTCAGAAATGGAGTTAAATCACAGGCTCTGTATCTTCCTACAAGCAAGACTTCATTTCACGTAAACTCAGTCACCTTTCAGCTCAAACAAAGCTCCATTGTTCACGTAGCTCACAAGTTTCTTGCTCTTAACTGTAAAGCATATGATATTAGAGGACCTGTGGTTTGTATCAGCTACAGAAGCTGAGTTGAACTAGCAATGGTCCATATGTGTAGGAAACGGCGTTCTTTGTTCTGAGTACCCTCAATTTTCGTGCTCTATTAGAGACTCTAGAAAGCAAGAGCATGCTTCTTGCTCTAAAGCAGAGTGTGTTCCATGGATGAGAACTGTGCTGTGTGTTTCCCTTCAGAAATGGAGTTAAATCCCAGACTCTGTGTCTTCCTACAAGCAAGACATCATTTCAGGTAAACGCAGTCACTTTTCAGCTCAAATGAATATAAATCGTTTACGAACCTCACATGTTTCTCGCTCTTAACTGAAAAGCATTGGATGTTAGATGACTTGTGGTTTGTATCAGTTGCAGAAGCAGAGTTGAACTAGCAATGGTCCGTAAGTGCACGAAACACCGTTCTTTTGTTCTGAGCACACTCACGTTTCCTGCACTATTAGAGACTATAAAAGAAAGAGCGTGCTTCTTCCTATGTGCAGAGTGTGTTTCATCGTGAGAACTGTGCTGTGTGTTTGCCTTCAGAAATGGAGTTAAATCACAGGCTCTGTATCTTCCTACAATCAAGACTTCGTTTCACGTAAACTCAGTCACCTTTCAGCTCAAACAAAGCTACATCATTCACGTAGCTCACAAGTTTCTTGCTCTTAACTGTAAAGCATTGGATGTTAGAGGACCTGTGGTTTGTACCAGTTTCAGAAGCAGAGTTGAACTAGCAATGGTCCGTATGTGTAGGAAACACCGTTCTTTTGTTCAGAGTACCCTCAAGTTTCTGGCTCTATTAGAGACTCTAGAAAGCAAGAGCATGCTTCTTGCTCTAAAGCAGAGTGTGTTCCATGGATGAGAACTGTGCTGTGTGTTTCCCTTCAGAAATGGAGTTAAATCCCAGTCTCTGTGTCTTCCTACAAGCAAGACATCTTTTCAGGTAAACTCAGACACTTTTCAGCTAAAGGAAGCTACATCGTTCACGAAGCTCACACGTTTCTCTCTCTTTACTGGAAAGCATTTCATGTTACAGGAACTGTGGTTTGTATCAGTTTCAGAAGAAGAGTTGACCTGATATGGTCCGTATGTGTAGGAAACACCGTTATTTTCTTCTGACCACAGTCACGTTTCCTGCTGTATTAGAGACTCTTAGAAATAAAGAGCATGCTTCTTGCTCTAAAGCAGAGTGTGTTTCATGGATGAGAACTGTGCTGTGTGTTGCCCTTCAGAAATGGAGTTAAATTCCAGGCTCTGTGTCTTCCTACAAGCAAGATATCATTTCAGGTAAATTCAGTCACTATTCAGCTCAAATAATATAAGTCGTTACGAAGCTCACACGTTTCTCGCTCTTAACTGAAAAGCATTGGATGTTACATGACTTGTGGTTTGTATCAGTTTCAGAAACAGAGTGGAACTAGCTATGGTCAGTATGTGTAGGAAACACCGTTATTTTGTTCTGACCACCGTCACATTTCCTGCTGTTTAGAGACTCTTAGAAAGCAAGAGCGTGTTTCTTGCTCTAAAGCAGAGTGTGTTTCATGGATGAGAACTGTGCTGTGTGTTTCCCTTCAGAAATGGAGTTAAATCACAGGCTCTGTATCTTCCTACAAGCAAGACTTCATTTCACGTAAACTCAGTCACCTTTCAGCTCAAACAAAGCTCCATTGTTCACGTAGCTCACAAGTTTCTTGCTCTTAACTGTAAAGCATATGATATTAGAGGACCTGTGGTTTGTATCAGCTACAGAAGCTGAGTTGAACTAGCAATGGTCCATATGTGTAGGAAACGGCGTTCTTTGTTCTGAGTACCCTCAATTTTCGTGCTCTATTAGAGACTCTAGAAAGCAAGAGCATGCTTCTTGCTCTAAAGCAGAGTGTGTTCCATGGATGAGAACTGTGCTGTGTGTTTCCCTTCAGAAATGGAGTTAAATCCCAGACTCTGTGTCTTCCTACAAGCAAGACATCATTTCAGGTAAACGCAGTCACTTTTCAGCTCAAATGAATATAAATCGTTTACGAACCTCACATGTTTCTCGCTCTTAACTGAAAAGCATTGGATGTTAGATGACTTGTGGTTTGTATCAGTTGCAGAAGCAGAGTTGAACTAGCAATGGTCCGTAAGTGCACGAAACACCGTTCTTTTGTTCTGAGCACACTCACGTTTCCTGCACTATTAGAGACTATAAAAGAAAGAGCGTGCTTCTTCCTATGTGCAGAGTGTGTTTCATCGTGAGAACTGTGCTGTGTGTTTGCCTTCAGAAATGGAGTTAAATCACAGGCTCTGTATCTTCCTACAATCAAGACTTCGTTTCACGTAAACTCAGTCACCTTTCAGCTCAAACAAAGCTACATCATTCACGTAGCTCACAAGTTTCTTGCTCTTAACTGTAAAGCATTGGATGTTAGAGGACCTGTGGTTTGTACCAGTTTCAGAAGCAGAGTTGAACTAGCAATGGTCCGTATGTGTAGGAAACACCGTTCTTTTGTTCAGAGTACCCTCAAGTTTCTGGCTCTATTAGAGACTCTAGAAAGCAAGAGCATGCTTCTTGCTCTAAAGCAGAGTGTGTTCCATGGATGAGAACTGTGCTGTGTGTTTCCCTTCAGAAATGGAGTTAAATCCCAGTCTCTGTGTCTTCCTACAAGCAAGACATCTTTTCAGGTAAACTCAGACACTTTTCAGCTAAAGGAAGCTACATCGTTCACGAAGCTCACACGTTTCTCTCTCTTTACTGGAAAGCATTTCATGTTACAGGAACTGTGGTTTGTATCAGTTTCAGAAGAAGAGTTGACCTGATATGGTCCGTATGTGTAGGAAACACCGTTATTTTCTTCTGACCACAGTCACGTTTCCTGCTGTATTAGAGACTCTTAGAAATAAAGAGCATGCTTCTTGCTCTAAAGCAGAGTGTGTTTCATGGATGAGAACTGTGCTGTGTGTTGCCCTTCAGAAATGGAGTTAAATTCCAGGCTCTGTGTCTTCCTACAAGCAAGATATCATTTCAGGTAAATTCAGTCACTATTCAGCTCAAATAATATAAGTCGTTACGAAGCTCACACGTTTCTCGCTCTTAACTGAAAAGCATTGGATGTTACATGACTTGTGGTTTGTATCAGTTTCAGAAACAGAGTGGAACTAGCTATGGTCAGTATGTGTAGGAAACACCGTTATTTTGTTCTGACCACCGTCACATTTCCTGCTGTTTAGAGACTCTTAGAAAGCAAGAGCGTGTTTCTTGCTCTAAAGCAGAGTGTGTTTCATGGATGAGAACTGTGCTGTGTGTTTCCCTTCAGAAATGGAGTTAAATCACAGGCTCTGTATCTTCCTACAAGCAAGACTTCATTTCACGTAAACTCAGTCACCTTTCAGCTCAAACAAAGCTCCATTGTTCACGTAGCTCACAAGTTTCTTGCTCTTAACTGTAAAGCATATGATATTAGAGGACCTGTGGTTTGTATCAGCTACAGAAGCTGAGTTGAACTAGCAATGGTCCATATGTGTAGGAAACGGCGTTCTTTGTTCTGAGTACCCTCAATTTTCGTGCTCTATTAGAGACTCTAGAAAGCAAGAGCATGCTTCTTGCTCTAAAGCAGAGTGTGTTCCATGGATGAGAACTGTGCTGTGTGTTTCCCTTCAGAAATGGAGTTAAATCCCAGACTCTGTGTCTTCCTACAAGCAAGACATCATTTCAGGTAAACGCAGTCACTTTTCAGCTCAAATGAATATAAATCGTTTACGAACCTCACATGTTTCTCGCTCTTAACTGAAAAGCATTGGATGTTAGATGACTTGTGGTTTGTATCAGTTGCAGAAGCAGAGTTGAACTAGCAATGGTCCGTAAGTGCACGAAACACCGTTCTTTTGTTCTGAGCACACTCACGTTTCCTGCACTATTAGAGACTATAAAAGAAAGAGCGTGCTTCTTCCTATGTGCAGAGTGTGTTTCATCGTGAGAACTGTGCTGTGTGTTTGCCTTCAGAAATGGAGTTAAATCACAGGCTCTGTATCTTCCTACAATCAAGACTTCGTTTCACGTAAACTCAGTCACCTTTCAGCTCAAACAAAGCTACATCATTCACGTAGCTCACAAGTTTCTTGCTCTTAACTGTAAAGCATTGGATGTTAGAGGACCTGTGGTTTGTACCAGTTTCAGAAGCAGAGTTGAACTAGCAATGGTCCGTATGTGTAGGAAACACCGTTCTTTTGTTCAGAGTACCCTCAAGTTTCTGGCTCTATTAGAGACTCTAGAAAGCAAGAGCATGCTTCTTGCTCTAAAGCAGAGTGTGTTCCATGGATGAGAACTGTGCTGTGTGTTTCCCTTCAGAAATGGAGTTAAATCCCAGTCTCTGTGTCTTCCTACAAGCAAGACATCTTTTCAGGTAAACTCAGACACTTTTCAGCTAAAGGAAGCTACATCGTTCACGAAGCTCACACGTTTCTCTCTCTTTACTGGAAAGCATTTCATGTTACAGGAACTGTGGTTTGTATCAGTTTCAGAAGAAGAGTTGACCTGATATGGTCCGTATGTGTAGGAAACACCGTTATTTTCTTCTGACCACAGTCACGTTTCCTGCTGTATTAGAGACTCTTAGAAATAAAGAGCATGCTTCTTGCTCTAAAGCAGAGTGTGTTTCATGGATGAGAACTGTGCTGTGTGTTGCCCTTCAGAAATGGAGTTAAATTCCAGGCTCTGTGTCTTCCTACAAGCAAGATATCATTTCAGGTAAATTCAGTCACTATTCAGCTCAAATAATATAAGTCGTTACGAAGCTCACACGTTTCTCGCTCTTAACTGAAAAGCATTGGATGTTACATGACTTGTGGTTTGTATCAGTTTCAGAAACAGAGTGGAACTAGCTATGGTCAGTATGTGTAGGAAACACCGTTATTTTGTTCTGACCACCGTCACATTTCCTGCTGTTTAGAGACTCTTAGAAAGCAAGAGCGTGTTTCTTGCTCTAAAGCAGAGTGTGTTTCATGGATGAGAACTGTGCTGTGTGTTTCCCTTCAGAAATGGAGTTAAATCACAGGCTCTGTATCTTCCTACAAGCAAGACTTCATTTCACGTAAACTCAGTCACCTTTCAGCTCAAACAAAGCTCCATTGTTCACGTAGCTCACAAGTTTCTTGCTCTTAACTGTAAAGCATATGATATTAGAGGACCTGTGGTTTGTATCAGCTACAGAAGCTGAGTTGAACTAGCAATGGTCCATATGTGTAGGAAACGGCGTTCTTTGTTCTGAGTACCCTCAATTTTCGTGCTCTATTAGAGACTCTAGAAAGCAAGAGCATGCTTCTTGCTCTAAAGCAGAGTGTGTTCCATGGATGAGAACTGTGCTGTGTGTTTCCCTTCAGAAATGGAGTTAAATCCCAGACTCTGTGTCTTCCTACAAGCAAGACATCATTTCAGGTAAACGCAGTCACTTTTCAGCTCAAATGAATATAAATCGTTTACGAACCTCACATGTTTCTCGCTCTTAACTGAAAAGCATTGGATGTTAGATGACTTGTGGTTTGTATCAGTTGCAGAAGCAGAGTTGAACTAGCAATGGTCCGTAAGTGCACGAAACACCGTTCTTTTGTTCTGAGCACACTCACGTTTCCTGCACTATTAGAGACTATAAAAGAAAGAGCGTGCTTCTTCCTATGTGCAGAGTGTGTTTCATCGTGAGAACTGTGCTGTGTGTTTGCCTTCAGAAATGGAGTTAAATCACAGGCTCTGTATCTTCCTACAATCAAGACTTCGTTTCACGTAAACTCAGTCACCTTTCAGCTCAAACAAAGCTACATCATTCACGTAGCTCACAAGTTTCTTGCTCTTAACTGTAAAGCATTGGATGTTAGAGGACCTGTGGTTTGTACCAGTTTCAGAAGCAGAGTTGAACTAGCAATGGTCCGTATGTGTAGGAAACACCGTTCTTTTGTTCAGAGTACCCTCAAGTTTCTGGCTCTATTAGAGACTCTAGAAAGCAAGAGCATGCTTCTTGCTCTAAAGCAGAGTGTGTTCCATGGATGAGAACTGTGCTGTGTGTTTCCCTTCAGAAATGGAGTTAAATCCCAGTCTCTGTGTCTTCCTACAAGCAAGACATCTTTTCAGGTAAACTCAGACACTTTTCAGCTAAAGGAAGCTACATCGTTCACGAAGCTCACACGTTTCTCTCTCTTTACTGGAAAGCATTTCATGTTACAGGAACTGTGGTTTGTATCAGTTTCAGAAGAAGAGTTGACCTGATATGGTCCGTATGTGTAGGAAACACCGTTATTTTCTTCTGACCACAGTCACGTTTCCTGCTGTATTAGAGACTCTTAGAAATAAAGAGCATGCTTCTTGCTCTAAAGCAGAGTGTGTTTCATGGATGAGAACTGTGCTGTGTGTTGCCCTTCAGAAATGGAGTTAAATTCCAGGCTCTGTGTCTTCCTACAAGCAAGATATCATTTCAGGTAAATTCAGTCACTATTCAGCTCAAATAATATAAGTCGTTACGAAGCTCACACGTTTCTCGCTCTTAACTGAAAAGCATTGGATGTTACATGACTTGTGGTTTGTATCAGTTTCAGAAACAGAGTGGAACTAGCTATGGTCAGTATGTGTAGGAAACACCGTTATTTTGTTCTGACCACCGTCACATTTCCTGCTGTTTAGAGACTCTTAGAAAGCAAGAGCGTGTTTCTTGCTCTAAAGCAGAGTGTGTTTCATGGATGAGAACTGTGCTGTGTGTTTCCCTTCAGAAACGGAGTTAAATCACAGGCTCTGTATCTTCCTACAAGCAAGACTTCATTTCACGTAAACTCAGTCACCTTTCAGCTCAAACAAAGCTCCATTGTTCACGTAGCTCACAAGTTTCTTGCTCTTAACTGTAAAGCATATGATATTAGAGGACCTGTGGTTTGTATCAGCTACAGAAGCAGAGTTGAACTAGCAATGGTCCATATGTGTAGGAAACGGCGTTCTTTGTTCTGAGTACCCTCAATTTTCGTGCTCTATTAGAGACTCTAGAAAGCAAGAGCATGCTTCTTGCTCTAAAGCAGAGTGTGTTCCATGGATGAGAACTGTGCTGTGTGTTTCCCTTCAGAAATGGAGTTAAATCCCAGTCTCTGTGTCTTCCTACAAGCAAGACATCTTTTCAGTTAAACTCAGACACTTTTCAGCTCAAAGGAAGCTACATCGTTCACGAAGCTCACACGTTTCTCTCTTTACTGGAAAGCATTTCATGTTACAGGAACTGTGGTTTGTATCAGTTTCAGAAGAAGAGTTGACCTGATATGGTCCGTATGTGTAGGAAGCACCGTTATTTTCTTCTGACCACAGTCACGTTTCCTGATGTATTAGAGACTCGTAGAAAGCAAGAGCATGCTTCTTGCTCTAAAGCAGAGTGTGTTTCATGGATGAGAACTGTGCTGTGTGTTGCTGTTCAGAAATGGAGTTAAATTCCAGGCTCTGTGTCTTCCCACAAGCAAGATATCATTTCAGGTAAATTCAGTCACTTTTCAGGTCAAATGAATATAAATCGTTTACGAAGCTCACACGTTTCTCGCTCTTAACTGAAAAGCATTGGATGTTACATGACTTGTGGTTTGTATCAGTTTCAGAAACAGAGTTGAACTAGCTATGGTCAGTATGTGTAGGAAACACCGTTATTTTGTTCTGACCACCGTCACTTTTCCTGCTGTTTAGAGACTCTTAGAAAGGAAGAGCGTGTTTCTTGCTCTAAAGCAGAGTGTGTTTCATGGATGAAAACTGTGCCGTGTGTTTCCCTTCAAAAATGGAGTTAAATTCCATGCTCTGGGTCTTCCTACAAGCAAGACGTCATTTCAGGTAACCGCAGTCACTTTTCAGCTCAAATGAATATAAATCGTTTATGAAGCTCACATGTTTCTCGCTCTTAACTGAAAAGCATTGGATGTTAGATGACTTGTGGTTTGTATCAGTTGCAGAAGCAGAGTTGAACTAGCAATGATCCATAAGTGCAGGAAACACCGTTCTTTGTTCTGAGCACACTCACGTTTCCTGCTCTATTAGAGACTCTAGAAAGCAAGAGCGTGCTTCTTCCTATACGCAGAGTGTGTTTCATCGTGAGAACTGTGCTTTGTGTTTCCCTTCAGAAATGGAGTTAAATCCCAGACTCTGTATCTTCCTACAAGCAAGACTTCATTTCACGTAAACTCAGTCACCTTTCAGCTCAAACAAAGCTACATTGTTCACGTAGCTCACAAGTTTCTTGCTCTTAACTGTAAAGCATATGATATTAGAGGACCTGTGGTTTGTATCAGCTACAGAAGCAGAGTTGAACTAGCAATGGTCTGTACGTGTAGGAAACGCCGTTCTTTTGTTCTGAGTATTCTCAAGTTCTGGCTCGATTAGAGACTCTAGAAAGCAAGAGCATGCTTCTTGCTCTAAAGCAGAGAGTGTTTCATGGATGAGAACTGTGCTGTGTGTTTCGATTCAGAAATGGAGTTAAATCCCAGGCTCTGTGTCCTCCTACAAGCAAGACATCTTTTCAGGTAAACTCAGACACTTTTCAGCTCAAAGGAAGCTACATCGTTCACGAAGCTCACACATTTCGCGCTCTTAACTTGAAAGCATTGGATATTAGAAGAACTGTGGTTTGTATCAGTTTCAGAAGCAGAGTTGGACTAGATATGGTCCGTATGTGTAGGAAACACCGTTATTTGTTCTGAGCACACTCAGGTTTCCTGCTCTATTAGAGACTCTAGAAAGCAATATCGTGCTTCTTCCTATAAGTAGAGTGTGTTTCAAGGATGAGAACTGTGCTGTGTGTTTCCATTCAGAAATGGAGTTAAATTCCAGGCTCTGTGTCTTCCTACAAGCAAGACATCATTTCAGGAAACCTCAGTAACTTTTCAGCTCAAATGAATATAAATCGTTTACGAAGCTCACACGTTTCTCACTCTTAACTGAAAAGCATTGGATGTTAGATGACTTGTGGTTTGTATCAGTTTCAGAATCAGAGTTGAACTAGCTATGGTCCGAATGTGTAGGAAACACCGTTCTTTGTTCTGAGCACACTCACGTTTCATGCTGTATTAGAGACTCTAGAAATCAATAGCGTGCTTCTTCCCATATGCAGAGTGTGTTTCATGGATGAGAACTGTGCTATGTGTTTCCCTTCAGAAATGGAGTTAAATTCCAGGCTCTGTGTCTTCCTACATGCAGGACATCATTTCAGGTAAACACATCACTTTTCAGCTCAAATGAATATAAATCATTTACGAAGCTCTCATGTTTCTCATTCTTAACTGAAAAGCATTGGATGTTAGATGACTTGTGTTTTCTATTGGTTTCAGAAGCAGAGTTGAACTAGCAATGGTCCTTATGTGTAGGAAACACCATTCTTTGTTCTGAGCACACTTTCAAGTTTCTGGCTCTATTAGAGACTCTAGAAAGCAAGAGCGTGCTTCTTGCTCTAAAGCAGAGTGTGTTTCACGGAGGACGACTATGCTGTGTGTTTCACTTCAGAAATGGAGTTAAATTCCAGGCCCTGTGTCTTCCTACAAGCAAGACTTCATTTCAGGTAAACTCACTCACGTTTCAGCTCAAACAAAGCTACATCTTTTACGAAGCTCACACGTTTCTTGCTCTAACAGAAAAGCATTGTATATTAGAGGAACTGTGGTTTGTATCAGTTTCAGAAGCAGAGTTGGACTAGATATGTTCTGTATGTGTAGGAAACTCCGTTTTTTGTTCTGAGCACACTCACGTGTCCTGCTCTATTAGAGATTCCAGAAAGCAATATCGTGCTTCTTCCTATACGCAGAGTGTGTTTCATGGATGAGAACTGTGCTGTGTGTTTCCCTTCAGAAATTGAGTTAATTTCCTGGCTCTGTGTCTTCCTAAAAGCAAGACATCTTTTCAGGTAAACTCAGTCACTTTTCAGCTCAAATGAATATAAATCATTTACGAAGCTCACAAGTTTCTCGCTCTTAACTGAAAAGCATTGGATGTTACATGACTTGTGGTTTGTATCAGTTTCAGAAGCAGTATTGAACTAGCAATGGTCCGTATGTGTAGGAAACAACGTTCTTTTGTTCTGAGCACACTCATGTTTCTTGCTTATTAGAGCCTCTAGAGAGCACGAGCATGCTTCTTGTTCTAAGGCAGAGTGTGTTTCATGGATGAGAACTGTGCTGTGTGCTTCCCTTCAGAAATGGAGTTAAATAACAGGCTCTGTGTCTTCCTACAAGCATGATTTCTTTTCATGTAATCTCAGTACCAATTCAGCTCAAACAAAAATACATCGTTTATGTAGCTCACACGTTTCGGCTTTTAACTGAAAAGCATTGGATGTAAGATGACTTGTGGTTTGTAGCAGTTTCTTAAGCAGCGTTGAACTAGCAATGGTCCATATGCGTAGGAAACAACGTTCTTTTGTTCTGAGCACACTTTAAAGTTTCTGGCTCTATTGGAGACTCTAGAAAGCAAGAGCGTGCTTCCTGTTCTAAAGCAGAGTGTGTTTCATGGATGAGAACTGTGCTGTGTGTTACCCTTCAGAAATGGAGTTAAATCCCAGACTCTGTGTCTTCCTACAAGCAAGACATCTTCTCAGGAAACTCAGTCACTTTTCAGCTCGAAGGATGCTGCATCATTCCCGAAGCTCACAAGTTTCTTGTTCGTAACTGGAAAGCATTGCATGTTAGAGGAACTGTGGTTTGTATCAGTTTCAGAAGAAGAGTTGAACTAGATATGGTCCATATGTGTAGGAAACAATGTTCTTTTGTTCTGAGCACACTCATGTTTCTTGCTTTATTAGAGCCTATTGAGAGCAAGAGCGTGCTTCTTGCTCTAAGGCAGAGTGTGTTTCATGGATGACAACTGTGCTGTGTGTTTCCCTTCAGAAATGGAGTTAAATCCCAGGCTCTGTGTCTTCCTACAAAAAGACATCATTTCAGGTAAACGCAGTCACTTTTAGCTCAAACAAATATAAATCATTCACAAAGCTCACACGTTTCTCGCTCTTAACTGAAAAGCATTGGATGTAAGATGACCTGTGGTTTGTATCAGTTTCAGAAGCAGAGTTGAACTAGCAATGGTCCATATGTGTAGGAAACACCGTTGTTTTGTTCTGACCCCATTCACATTTCCTGCTTTATTAGAGACTCTCGAAAGCAAGAGCGTGCTTCTTCCTATACCCAGAGTGTGTTTCATGGATGAGAACTGTGCTGTGTGCTTCCCTTCAGAAATGGAATTAAATCACACACTCTGTGTCTTCCTACAAGCATGACCTCTTTTCATGTAAACTCAGTAACATTTCCCCTCAAACATAACTACATCGTTCACATAACTCACATGTTTCTGGCTCTTAAATGAAAAGCACTAGATGTTAGAGGACCGGTGGTTTGTATCAGTTTCAGAAACAGAGTTGAAGTAGATATGGTCTGTAGGTGTAGGAAACACCGTTCTTTTGTTCTGAGCACACTCACATTTCCTGCTTTTTTAGAAACTCTAGAAGGCAAGAGCGTGCTTCTTGCTCTAAAGCAGAGTTTGTTTCATGGATGACAACTGTGCTGTGTGTTTTCCCTCAGAAATGGAGTTAAATTCCAGGCCCTGTATCTTCCTAGAAGCAAGACTTCGTTAAAAGTAAACTCAGTCACCTTTCAGCACAAACAAATCTACATTGTTCACCTAGCTCACAGGTTTCTGGCTCTTTACTGTAAAGCATTGGATATTAGAGGACCTGTGGTTTGTATGAGTTTCAGAAGCAGAGTTGAACTAGCAATGGTCCATATGTGTAGGAAACTCCGTTCTTTTGTTCTGAGTACCCTCAGGTTTCTAGCTCTAATAGAGACTCTAGAAAGCAAGAGCATGCTTCTTGCTCTAAAGCAGCGTGTGTTTCATGGAAGAGAACTGTGGGGTGTGTTTCCCTTCTGAAATTGAGTTAAATTCCTGGCTCTGTTTCTTCCTACAAGCGAGACATCATTTCAGGTAAACGGAGTCACTTTTCAGCTCAAATGAATATAAATCGTTTACGAAGCTCACACGTTTCTCGCTCTTAACTGAAAAGCATTGCATGTTAGATCACCTGTGGTTTGTATCAGTTTCAGAAGCAGAGTTGAACTAGCAATGGTCCATATGTGTAGGAAACACCGTTATTTTGCTCTGAGCCCACTCACATTTCCTGCTTTATTAGAGACTCTAGAAAGCAAGAGCGTGCTTCTTCCTATACCCAGAGTGTGTTTCATGGATGAGAACTGTGCTGTGTGCTTCCCTTCAGAAATGGAATTAAATCACAGACTCTGTATCTTCCTACAAGCATGACGTTTTTTCATGTAAACTCAGTAACTTTTCCCCTCAAACATAACTACATCGTTCACATAGCTCACATGTTTCTGGCTCTTAAATGAAAAGCACTGGATGTTAGAGGACCGGTGGTTTGTATCAGTTTCAGAAGCAAAGTTGAACTAGATATGGTCTGTAGGTGTAGGAATCACCATTCTTTTGTTCTGAGCACACTCTTGTTTCTTGCTTTATTAGATCCTCTAGAGAGCAAGAGCGTGCTTCTTGCTCTAAGGCAGAGTGTGTTTCATGGATGACAACTGTGCTGTGTGTTTCGCTTCTAAAATGGAGTTAAATCCCATGCTCTGTGTCTTCCTACAAGCAAGACATCATTTCAGGTAAACGGAGTCACTTTTCAGCTGAAATGAATATAAATCGTTTACGAAGCTCACACGTTTCTCGCTCTTAACTGAAAAGCATTGGATATTAGATTACTTGTGGTTTGCATCAGTTTCAGAAGCAAAGTTGAACTAGCAATGGTCCATATGTGTAGGAAACAACATTCTTTTGTTCTGAGCACACTTTCAAGTTTCTGGGTCTATTAGAGACTCTAGAATGCAAGAGCGTGCTTCTTGCTCTAAAGCAGTGTGTTTCAAGAATGAGAACTGTGCTGTGTGTTTCCCTTCAGAAATGGAGTGAAATCACCAGCTGTGTGTCTTCCTACAAGCAAGAAATCTTTTCAGGTATACTTAGTCACTTTCAGCTCAATGTAAGCTACATCGTTCAAGAAGGTCACACATTTCTCGCTCTTAACTGGAAAGCATTGCATGTTAGAGGACCTGTGGTTTGTATCAGTTTCAGAAGAAGAATTGACCTAGATATGGTCCATATATGTAGGAAACACCGTTATTTTGTTCTGAGCACACTCACATTTCCTGATTTTTTTAGAGAATCTAGAAGGCAAGAGCGTGCTTCTTGCTCTAAAGCAGAGTGTGTTTCATGGATGAGAACTGTTCTGTGTGTTTCCCTTCAGAAATGGAGTTAAATCCCAGGCTCTGTGTCTTCCTACAAAAAGACATCATTTCAGGTAAACGCAATCACTTTTAGCTCAAACGAATATCAATCATTCACAAAGCTCACACCTTTCTCGCTCTTAACTGAAAAGCATTGGATGTAAGAGGACCTGTGGTTTGTATCAGTTTCAGAATCAGAGTCGAACTAGATATGGTCCGTATGTGTAGGAAACACTGTTCCTTTGTTCTGAGCACACTCACGTTTCCTGCATTTTTAGAGACTCTAGAAGGCAAGAGCATGCTTCTTGCTCTAAGGCAGAGTGTGTTTCATGGATGACAACTGTGCTTTGTGCTTCCCTTTAGAAATGGAGTTAAATCACAGGCTCTGTGTCTTCTTACAAGCAATAATACTTTTCATGTAACCTCAGTAACTTTTCATCTCTAACAAAGCTACATCGTTCTTGTAGCTCACACTTTTCTGGCTGTTAACTGAAAAGCATTGGATGTTAGAGGACCTGTGGTTTATAACAGTTTCAGAAGCAGAGTTGAACTAGATATGGTCCGTATGTTTAGGAAACACCGTTCTTTTGTTCTGAGCACACTCACGTTTCCTGCTTTATTAGAGACTCTAGAAGGCAAGAGGGTGCTTCTTGCTCTAAAGCAGAGAGTGCTTCATGGAGGACAACTGTGCTGTGTGTTTCGCTTCAGAAATAGAGTTAAATTCCAGGCTCTGTGTCTTCCTACAAGCAAGACATCATTTCAGGTAAACAGAGTCATGTTTCATCGCAAATGAATATAAATCGTTTACGAAGCTCACACGTTTCTTGCTCTTAACTGAAAAGCATTGGATGTTACATGACTTGTGGTTTGCATCAGTTTCCGAAGCAGAGTTGAACTAGCAATGGTCCGTATGTGTAGGAAACACCGTTCTTTTGTTCTGAGCACACATTCAAGTTTCTGGGTCTATTAGAGACTCTAGAAAGCAAGAGCATACTTCTTGCTCTAAAGAAGAGTGTGCTGCATGGATGGGAACTGTGCTGTGTGTTTCCCTTCAGAAATGGAGTTTAATCCCAGGCTCTGTGTCTTCCTACAAGCAAGACCTCTTTTCATGTATACTTAGTCACTTTTCAGCTCAAAATAAGCTACATCGTTCACGAAGCTCACACATTTGTTGCTCTTAACTGGAAAGCATTGCATGTTAGAGGAACTGTGGTTTGTATCAGTTTCAGAAGAAGATTTGAACTAGATATGGTCCGTATGTGTAGGAAACACTTCTTTTTTCTGAGCACACTCAAGTTTCTGGCTCTATTAGAGTCTCTAGAAATCAAGAGCGTGCTTCTTGTTCTAAAGCAGAGTGTGTTTCATGGATGAGAACTGTACTGTGTGTTTCCCTTCAGAAATGGTGTTAAATCCCAGGCTCTGTGTCTTCCTAAAAGCAAGACATCTTTTCAGGTAAACTCAGTCACTTTTCAGCTCAAATGAATATAAATCATTTACAAAGCTCACAAGTTTCTCGCTCTTAACTTAAAACATTGGATGTAAGATGACTTGTGGTTTGTAGCAGTTTCAGAAGCAGTGTTGAACTAGCAATGGTCCGTATGTGTAGGAAACAACGTTCTTTTGTTCTGAGCACACTCATGTTTCTTGCTTATTAGAGCCTCTAGAGAGCACGAGCGTGCTTCTTGTTCTAAGGCAGAGTGTGTTTCATGAATGAGAACTGTGCTGGGTGCTTCCCTTCAGAAATGGAGTTAAATATCAGGTTCTGTGTCTTCCTACAAGTAAGATTTCGTTTCATGTAAACACAGTCACTTTTCAGCTCAAAGGAAGCAAAAGCATTCACGAATCACACACGATAATCACTCTTAAATGAAAAGCATTGGATGTTCGAGGACCTGTGGTTTGTATCAGTTTCAGGAGGAGAGTTGACCTAGACTTCGTCTGTAGTGTAGGACACACAGTTCTTTTAGTCTTAGCACACACACGTTTCCTTCTGTATTAGAGACTCTAGAATGCATCACCATGCTTCTTGCTCTAAAGCAGAGTAAGTTTCATTGATTAGAACTGGGCGGTGTGTTTCCCTTCAGAAATGGCGTGATATCCCAGGGTCTGTATCTTCCTACAAGCAAGACTTCCTTTCTGGTAAACACAGTCACATTTCAGCTCAAATGAAGCTACATCGTTCAGGAAGCTCACACGTCTCTCACTCTTAACTGAAAAGCATTGGATATTAGAGGAAATGTGGTTTGTATCAGGTTCAGAAGAAGAGTTGAACTAGATATGGTCTGCAAGTGTAGGAAACACAGTTCTTTTGTTCTGAGCACACTCACATTTCCTGCTGTATTAGAGACTCTAGAATGCATGAGCATGCTTCTTGCTCTAAAGCAGAGTGTGTTCCATGGATGAGAACTGTGCTGTGTGTTAGTCTAAAAATGTGGAGTTAATTCCAGGGTCTGTATCTTCCTACAAGCAAGACTTCTTTTCTGGTAACCCCAGTCACTTTTCAGGTCAAACGAAGATACATCGTTCACGAATCACACACGATAATCACTCTTAATTGAAAAGCATTGGATGTTAGAGTACCTGTGGTTTGTATCAGTTTCAGGAGCATTGTTGACCTAGACCTGGTCGGTACATGTAGGACACACAGTTCTTTTGTTCTTAGCACACTCATGTTTCTTGTCGTCTTAGAGACTATAGAGTGCATGAGCATGCTTCTTTCTCTAAAGCAGAGTATGATTCATTGATGACAACTGTACTGTGTGTATCCCTTCAGAAATGGAGTGAATACCCAGGGTCTGTATCTTCCTACAAGCCAGACTTCTTTTCTGGTAAACACAGACACTTTTCAGGTCAAACGAAGATACATCGTTCACTAAGCTCACACGTTTTTCTCACTTAACTGAAAAGAATTGGATATTAGAGTACCTGTGGTTTGTATCAGTTTCAGAGAAGAGTTGAATTAGATATTGTCCGTATCTGAAGGAAACACAGTTCTTTTTTCGGTGCACACTCCCTTTTCCTGCTGTATTAGAGAATCTAGAAAGAATGAGCATGCTTCTTGCTCTAAAGCAGAGTGTGTTCCATGGATGAGAAATGTTTTGTGTGTTTCTTTTAGAAATGGAGTTAAATCCCAGGTTCTGTGTCTTCCTACAAGCAAGAAATAGTTTCAGGTAAATGCAGTCCCTTTTCAGCTCCAACAAAGCTATGTCGTCCACAAAGATCCCCTGTTTCTGGCTCTTAACTGAAAAGCATTGGATGTTAGAGGTCCAGTGGATTGTGTCAGTTTCAGAAGCAGAGTTGAACTAGATATAGTCCGTATGTGTAGACACAAAGTTCTTTTGTTCTGAGCACACTCACGTTTCCTGCTGTATTAGAGACTCTATAAGGCAAGAGCGTGCTTCTTGCTCTAAAGCAGAGTGTGTTCCATGGATGAGAACTGTGCTGTATGTTTCTCCAAAAAATGGAGTTAAATCCCAGGCTCTTTGTCTTCCTACAAGCAATAATTTGTTTCAGGTAAACACAGTCACTTTTCAGCTCAAACGAAGCTACATCATTCACAAAGCTCACACGTTTCTGGCTCTCAACTGAAAATCATTGGATGTAGGAGGCCCTTTGGTTGTATCAGTTTCATATGAAGAGTTGAACTAGATATGGTCCGTGTCTGAGGGAAACACAGTTCTTTTGTTCTATGCAAGCTCCCTTTTCCTGCTGTATTAGAGAATCTAGAATGCATGAGCATACTTCTTGCTCTAAAGCAGAGTGTGTTCCATGGATGAGAAATGTTTTGTGTGTTTCAATTAGAAATGGAGTTAAATCCCGGGTTCTGTGTCTTTCTACAAGCAAGACTCCTTTTCATGTAAATGCAGTCACTTTTCAGCTCAAAAGTATCAATATCTTTCACAAAGCTGACACGTTTCTCACTAGTAACCGAAAAGATTTTGATGTTAGAGGACCTGTAGTTTGTATCAGTTTCAGAAGCAGAGTTGACCTACATATGATCCGTGTTTAGGAAACCCAGTTCTTTTGTTCTTACCACACTCACGTTTCCTGCCGTCTTAGAGACTCTACAATGCTTGAGCATGCTTCTTGCTCTAAAGCAGAGTGTGTTCCGTGGATGATAAATGTTTTGTGTGTTTCCTTTAGAAATGGAGTTAAATCCTAGCTTCTGTGTCTTCCTACAAGCAAGACACGTTTCAGGTATATGCAGCCACTTTTAAGCTCAAATGAAGCTACATTATTCACGAAGCTCACCTGTTTATCGCTCTTATGTGAAAAGCATTGGATGTTAGAGGACCTGTCATTTGTATCAGTTTCAGAAACAGAGTTGAACTAGATAAGGTCTGCATGTGTAGGGAACACAGTTCTTTTGTTCTGAGCACACACAAGTTTCCTGCTGTATGAGAGTCTGTAGAAAGCAAGAGCGTGCTTCTTGCTCTAAATCAGAGTGTGTTCCATGGATGAGAACTGTGCTGCGTGTTTCCATTCAGAAATGGAGTTAAATCCCAGATTCTGTGTCTTCCTACAAGCAAGACATCTTTTCAGGTAAACACAGTCACTATTCAGCTCAAATGAAGCTAAATCGTTCACGAATCACACACGATAATCACTCTTAACTGAAAAGCATTGGATGTTAGAGGACCTGTGGTTTATATCAGTTTCAGGATCAGAGTTGACCTAGATATGGTCCGTACATGTAGGACACACAGTTCTTTTGTTGTTAGCACACTCACGTTTCCTACCCTCTTAGAGACTCTAGAATGCATGAGCATGCTTCTTGTTCTAAATTAGAGTAAGTTTCATTGATGAGAACTGTGCGGTGTGTTTCCCTTTAGAAATGGAGAGATCCCAGGCTCTGTATCTTCCTACAAGCAAGACTTCTTTTCTGGTAAACACAGTCAATTGTCAGGTTAAACGAAGCTACATCGTTCATGAAGCTCACAGGTTTCTCCCTCTTACCTGAAAATATTGGATGTTAGAGGACCTATGGCTTGTTTCAGTTTCAGATGAAGAGTTGAACTCGATATGGTCTGCATGTGTATGAAACACAGTTCTTTTGTTCTTAGCACACTCACATTTCCTGCCGTCTTAGAGACTCTACAATGCATGAGCATGCTTCTTGCTCTAAAGTAGAGTAAGTTTCATTAATGACAACTTTGCGGTGTGTTTCCCTTCAGAAATGGAGAAATCCCAGGCTCTGTATCTTCCAACAAGCAAGACTTCTTTTCTGGTAAACACAGTCAAATTTCAGGTTAAACGGAGCTACATCGTTCATGAAGCTCACACGTTTCTCCCTCTTACCTGAAAATATTGGATGTTAGAGGACCTGTGGCTTGTTTCAGTTTCAGATAAAGAGTTGAACTCGATATGGTCTGCATGTGTATGAAACACAGTTCTTTTTTTCTGAGCATACTCACGTTTCCTGCTGTATGAGAGATGCTAGAAACCAAGAGCGTGCTTCTTACTCTAAAGCAGAGTGTGTTCCATGGATGAGAACTGTGCTGCCTGTTTCCCTTCAGAAATGGAGTGAAATCTCAGGTTCTGTGTCTTCCTACAAGCAATACTTCGTTTCATGTAAACACAGTCACTTTTCAGTTCAAACGAATCTAAATCGTTCACGAATCACACACAATAATGACTCTTAACTGAAAAGCATTGGATGTTAGAGGACCTGTGGTTTGTATCAGTTTCAGGAGTAGAGTTAACCTAGACATGGTCCGTACGTGTAGGACGCACAGTTCTTTTGTTCTTAGCACACTCATGTTTCTTGCCGTCATAGAGACTCTAGAGTGCATGAGCATGCTTCTTGCTCTAAAGCAGAGTGTGGTCCATGGATGAAAAATGTTTTGTGTGTTTCCTTTAGAAATGGAGTTAAATCCCAGGTTCTGTGTGTTCCTACAAGCAAGAAATCGATTGAGGTAAATGCAGTCCCTTTTCAGCTCGAACGAAGCTACATCATCCACGAAGCTCCCCTGTTTCTGGCTCTTAACTGAGAAGCATTGGATGTTAGAGGACCTGTGGTTTGTATCAGTTTCAGGAGTAGAGTTGACCTAGATATGATCCGTACATGTAGGACACACAGTTCTTTTGTTCTTAGCACACTCACATTTCCTGCCGTCTTAGAGACTCTACCATGCATGAGCATGCTTCTTGCTCTAAAGTAGAGTAAGTTTCATTAATGAGAACTGTGCGGTGTGTTTCCCTTCAGAAATGGAGAGATCCCAGGCTCTGTATCCTCCTAGAAGCATGATTTCTTTTCTGGTAAACACAGTCACTTGTCAGGTCAAATGAAGCTACATCGTTCATGAAGCTCATACATTTCTCACTCTTACTTGAAAAGCATTGGATGTTAGAGGACCTGTGGCTTGTTTCAGTTTTAGAAGAAGAGTTGAACTAGATATGGTCTGCATGTGTAGGAAACACAGTTCTTTTGTTCTGAGCATACTCACTTTTCCTGCTGTATTAGAGACTCTAGAAACCAACAGCGTGCTTCTTGCTCTAAAGCAGAGTGTGTTCCATGGATGAGAACTGTGCTGCGTTTTTCCCTTCAGAAATGGAGTGAAATCCCAGGTTTTGTGTCTTCCTACAAGCAAGACTTCGTTTCATGTAAACACAGTCACTTTTCAGTTCAAACGAAACTAAATCGTTCACGAATCACACACGATAATCACTCTTAACTGAAAAGCATTGGATGTTAGACGACCTGTGGTTTGTATCAGTTTCAGGAGCAGAGTTGACCTAGACATGGTCCGAACGTGTAGGACGCACAGTTCTTTTGTTCTTAGCACACTCATGTTTCTTGCCGTCTTAGAGAATCTAGAGTACAAGAGCATGCTTCTTTCTCTAAAGCAGAGTAAGTTTCATTGATGAGAACTGTGCGGTGTGTTTCCCTTCAGAAATGGAGAGATCCCAGGCTCTGTATCCTCCTAGAAGCATGATTTCTTTTCTGGTAAACACAGTCACTTTTCAGGTCAAATGAAGCTACATCGTTCATGAAGCTCATACATTTCTCACTCTTACTTGAAAAGCATTGGACGTTAGAGGACCTGTGGCTTGTTTCAGTTTTAGAAGAAGAGTTGAACTAGATATGGTCTGCATGTGTAGGAAACACAGTTCTTTTGTTCTGAGCATACTCACGTTTCCTGATGTATTAGAGACTCTAGAAATCAACAGCGTGCTTCTTGCTCTAAAGCAGAGTGTGTTCCATGGATGAGAAATGTTTTGTGTGTTTCCTTTAGAAATGGAGTTAAATCCTAGTTTCTGTGTCTTCCTACAAGCAAGACACATTTCAGGTATATGCAGCCACTTTTAAGCTCAAATGAAGCTACATCATTCACGAAGCTCACCTGTTTATCGCTCTTATGTGAAAAGCATTGGATGTTAGAGGACCTGTCATTTGTATCCGTTTCAGAAACAGAGTTGAACTAGATAAGGTCTGCATGTGTAGGAAACACAGTTCTTTTGTTCTGAGCACACACACGTTTCCTGCCGTATGAGAGTCTGTAGAAAGCAAGAGCGTGCTTCTTGATCTAAATCAGAATGTGTTCCATGGATGAGAACTGTGCTGCGTGTTTCCCTTCAGAAATGGAGTTAAATCCCAGGTTCTGTGTCTTCCTACAAGCAAGACATCTTTTCAGGTAAACACAGTCACTATTCAGCTCAAATGAAGCTAAATCGTTCACGAATCACACACGATAATCACTCTTAACTGAAAAGCATTGGATGTTAGAGGACCTGTGGTTTATATCAGTTTCAGGATCAGAGTTGACAAGATATGGTCCGTACATGTAGGACACACAGTTCTTTTGTTCTTACCACACTCACGTTTCCTACCATCTTAGAGACTCTAGAATGCATGAGCATGCTTCTTGTTCTAAATTAGAGTAAGTTTCATTGATGAGAACTGTGCGGAGTGTTTCCCTTCAGAAATGGAGAGATCCCAGGCTCTGTATCTTCCAACAAGCAAGACTTCTTTTCTGGTAAACACAGTCACTTTTCAGGTAAAATGAAGCTACATCGTTCATGAAGCTCATACATTTCTCACTCTTACTTGAAAAGCATTGGATGTTAGAGGACCTGTGGCTTGTTTCAGTTTTAGAAGAAGGGTTGAACTAGATATGGTCTGCATGTGTAGGAAACACAGTTCTTTTGTTCTGAGCATACTCATGTTTACTGCTGTATTAGAGACTATAGAAACCAACAGCGTGCTTCTTGCTTTAAAGCAGAGTGTGTTCCATGGATGAGAACTGTGCTGCGTTTTTCCCTTCAGAAATGGAGTGAAATCCCAGGTTTTGTGTCTTCCTACAAGCAAGACTTCGTTTCATGTAAACACAGTCACTTTTCAGTTCAAACGAATCTAAATCGTTCACGAATCACACACGATAATCACTCTTAACTGAAAAGCATTGGATGTTAGACAACCTGTGGTTTGTATCAGTTTCAGGAGCAGAGTTGACCTAGACATGATCCGAACGTGTAGGACGCACAGTTCTTTTGTTCTTAGCACACTCATGTTTCTTGCCGTCTTAGAGACTCTAGAGTACAAGAGCATGCTTCTTTCTCTAAAGCAGACTAAGTTTCATTGATGAGAACTGTGCGGTGTGTTTCCCTTCAGAAATGGGTAAATCCCAGGCTCTGTATCTTCCAACAAGCAAGACTTCTTTTCTGGTAAACACAGTCAATTTTCAGGTTAAACGGAGCTACATCGTTCATGAAGCTCACAGGTTTCTCCCTCTTACCTGAAAATATTGGATGTTAGAGGACCTGTGGCTTGTTTCAGTTTCAGATGAAGAGTTGAACTCGATATGGTCTGCATGTGTATGAAACACAGTTCTTTTGTTCTGAGCATACTCACGTTTCCTGCTGTATTAGAGATGCTAGAAACCAAGAGCGTGCTTCTTGCTCTAAAGCAGAGTGTGTTCCATGGATGAGAACTGTGCTGCCTGTTTCCCTTCAGAAATGGAGTGAAATCTCAGGTTCTGTGTCTTCCTACAAGCAATACTTCGTTTCATGTAAACACAGTCACTTTTCAGTTCAAACGAATCTAAATCGTTCACGAATCACACACGATAATCACTCTTAACTGAAAAGCATTGGATGTTAGAGGACCTGTGGTTTGTATCAGTTTCAGGAGCAGAGTTAACCTAGACATGGTCCGTACGTGTAGGACGCACAGTTCTTTTGTTCTTAGCACACTCATGTTTCTTGCCGTCTTAGAGACTATAGAGTGCATGAGCATGCTTCTTGCTCTAAAGCAGAGTGTGGTCCATGGATGAAAAATGTTTTGTGTGTTTCCTTTAGAAATGGAGTTAAATCCCAGGTTCTGTGTGTTCCTACAAGCAAGAAATCGTTTCAGGTAAATGCAGTCCCTTTTCAGCTCGAACGAAGCTACATCATCCACGAAGCTCCCCTGTTTCTGGCTCTTAACTGAGAAGCATTGGATGTTAGAGGACCTGTGGTTTGTATCATTTTCAGGAGCAGAGTTGACCTAGATATGATCCGTACATGTAGGACACACAGTTCTTTTGTTCGTAGCACACTCACATTTCCTGCCTTCTTAGAGACTCTACAATGCATGAGCATGCTTCTTGCTCTAAAGTAGAGTAAGTTTCATTAATGAGAACTGTGCGGTGTGTTTCCCTTCAGAGATGGAGAGATCCCAGGCTCTGTATCCTCCTAGAAGCATGATTTCTTTTCTGGTAAACACAGTCACTTTTCAGGTCAAATGAAGCTACATCGTTCATGAAGCTCATACATTTCTCACTCTTACTTGAAAAGCATAGGATGTTAGAGGACCTGTGGCTTATTTCAGTTTTAGAAGTAGAGTTGAACTAGATATGGTCTGCATGTGTAGGAAACACAGTTCTTTTGTTCTGAGCATACTCACGTTTCCTGCTGTATTAGAGACTCTAGAAACCAACAGCGTGATTCTTGCTCTAAAGCAGAGTGTGTTCCATGGATGAGAACTGTGCTGCGTTTTTCCCTTCAGAAATGGAGTGAAATCCCAGGTTTTGTGTCTTCCTACAAGCAAGAGTTCGTTTCATGTAAACACAGTCACTTTTCAGTTCAAACGAATCTAAATCATTCACGAATCACACATGATAATCACTCTTAACTGAAAAGGATTGGATGTTAGACGACGTGTGGTTTGTATCAGTTTCAGGAGCAGAGTTGACCTAGACATGGTCTGAACGTGCAGGACGCACAGTTCTTTTGTTCTTAGCACACTCATGTTTCTTGCCGTCTTAGAGACTCTAGAGTACATGAGCATGCTTCTTTCTCTAAAGCAGAGTAAGTTTCATTAATGAGAACTGTGCGGTGTGTTTCCCTTCAGAAATGGAGAGATCCCAGGCTCTGTATCCTCCTAGAAGCATGATTTCTTTTCTGGTAAACACAGTCACTTTTCAGGTCAAATGAAGCTACATCGTTCATGAAGCTCATACATTTCTCACTCTTACTTGAAAAGCATTGGATGTTAGAGGACCTGTGGCTTGTTTCAGTTTTAGAAGAAGAGTTGAACTAGATATGGTCTGCATGTGTAGGAAACACAGTTCTTTTCTTCTGAGCATACTCACGTTTCCTGCTGTATTAGAGACTCTAGAAACCAACAGCGTGCTTCTTGCTCTAAAGCAGAGTGTGTTCCATGGATGAGAAATGTTTTGTGTGTTTCCTTTAGAAATGCAGTTAAATCCTAGCTTCTGTGTCTTCCTACAAGCAAGACACATTTCAGGTATATGCAGCCACTTTTAAGCTCAAATGAAGCTACATCATTCACGAAGCTCACCTGTTTATCGCTCTTATGTGAAAAGCATTGGATGTTAGAGGACCTGTCATTTGTATCCGTTTCAGAAACAGAGTTGAACTAGATAAGGTCTGCATGTGTAGGAAACACAGTTCTTTTGTTCTGAGCACACACACGTTTCCTGCTGTATGAGAGTCTGTAGAAAGCAAGAGCGTGCTTCTTGCTCTAAATCAGAGTGTGTTCCATGGATGAGAACTGTGCTGCGTGTTTCCCTTCAGAAATGGAGTTAAATCCCATTTTCTGTGTCTTCCTACAAGCAAGACATCTTTTCAGGTAAACACAGTCACTATTCAGCTCAAATGAAGCTAAATCGTTCACGAATCACACACGATAATCACTCTTAACTGAAAAGCATTGGATGTTAGAGGACCTGTGGTTTATATCAGTTTCAGGATCAGAGTTGACCTAGATATGGTCCGTACATGTAGGACACACAGTTCTTTTGTTCTTAGCACACTCACGTTTCCTACCCTCTTAGAGACTCTAGAATGCATGAGCATGCTTCTTGTTCTAAATTAGAGTAAGTTTCATTGATGAGAACTGTGCGGTGTGTTTCCCTTCAGAAATGGAGAGATCCCAGGCTCTGTATCTTCCAACAAGCAAGACTTCTTTTCTGGTAAACACAGTCACTTTTCAGGTCAAATGAAGCTACATCGTTCATGAAGCTCATACATTTCTCACTCTTACTTGAAAAGCATTGGATGTTAGAGGACCTGTGGCTTGTTTCAGTTTTAGAAGAAGAGTTGAACTAGATATGGTCTGCATGTGTAGGAAACACAGTTCTTTTGTTCTGAGCATACTCATGTTTACTGCTGTATTAGAGACTATAGAAACCAACAGCGTGCTTCTTGCTTTAAAGCAGAGTGTGTTCCATGGATGAGAACTGTGCTGCGTTTTTCCCTTCAGAAATGGAGTGAAATCCCAGGTTTTGTGTCTTCCTACAAGCAAGACTTCGTTTCATGTAAACACAGTCACTTTTCAGTTCAAACGAAGCTAAATCGTTCACGAATCACACACGATAATCACTCTTAACTGAAAAGCATTGGATGTTAGACGACCTGTGGTTTGTATCAGTTTCAGGAGCAGAGTTGACCTAGACATGGTCCGAACTGTAGGACGCACAGTTCTTTTGTTCTTAGCACACTCATATTTCTTGCCGTCTTAGAGAATCTAGAGTACAAGAGCATGATTCTTTCTCTAAAGCAGAGTAAGTTTCATTGATGAGAACTGTGTGGTGTGTTTCCCTTCAGAAATGGAGAAATCCCAGGCTCTGTATCTTCCAACAAGCAAGACTTCTTTTCTGGTAAACACAGTCAATTTTCAGGTTAAACGGAGCTACATCGTTCATGAAGCTCACAGGTTTCTCCCTCTTACCTGAAAATATTGGATGTTAGAGGAACTGTGGCTTGTTTCAGATTCAGATGAAGAGTTGAACTCGATATGGTCTGCATGTGTATGAAACACAGTTCTTTTGTTCTGAGCATACTCACGTTTCCTGCTGTATTAGAGATGCTAGAAACCAAGAGCGTGCTTCTTGCTCTAAAGCAGAGTGTGTTCCATGGATGAGAACTGTGCTGCCTGTTTCCCTTCAGAAATGGAGTGAAATCTCAGGTTCTGTGTCTTCCTACAAGCAATACTTCGTTTCATGTAAACACAGTCACTTTTCAGTTCAAACGAATCTAAATCGTTCACGAATCACACACGATAATCACTCTTAACTGAAAAGCATTGGATGTTAGAGGACCTGTGGTTTGTATCAGTTTCAGGAGTAGAGTTGACCTAGATATGATCCGTACATGTAGGACACACAGTTCTTTTGTTCTTAGCACACTCACATTTCCTGCCGTCTTAGAGACTCTACCATGCATGAGCATGCTTCTTGCTCTAAAGTAGAGTAAGTTTCATTAATGAGAACTGTGCGCTGTGTTTCCCTTCAGAAATGGAGAGATCCCAGGCTCTGTATCCTCCTAGAAGCATGATTTCTTTTCTGGTAAACACAGTCACTTTTCAGGTGAAATGAAGCTACATCGTTCATGAAGCTCATACATTTCTCACTCTTACTTGAAAAGCATTGGATGTTAGAGGACCTGTGGCTTATTTCAGTTTTAGAAGAAGAGTTGAACTAGATATGGTCTGCATGTGTAGGAAACACAGTTCTTTTGTTCTGAGCATACTCACGTTTCCTGCTGTATTAGAGACTCAAGAAACCAACAGCGTGCTTCTTGCTCTAAAGCAGAGTGTGTTCCATGGATGAGAACTGTGCTGCGTTTTTCCCTTCAGAAATGGAGTGAAATCCCAGGTTTTGTGTCTTCCAACAAGCAAGACTTCGCATCATGTAAACAAAGTCACTTTTCAGTTCAAACGAAGCTAAATCGTTCACGAATCACACACGATAATCACTCTTAAGTGAAAAGCATTGGATGTTAGACGACCTGTGGTTTGTATCAGTTTCAGGAGCAGAGTTGACCTAGACATGGTCTGAACGTGCAGGACGCACAGTTCTTTTGTTCTTAGCACACTCATGTTTCTTGCCGTCTTAGAGACTCTAGAGTACATGAGCATGCTTCTTTCTCTAAAGCAGAGTAAGTTTCCTTAATGAGAACTGTGCGGTGTGTTTCCCTTCAGAAATGGAGAGATCCCAGGCTCTGTATCCTCCTAGAAGCATGATTTCTTTTCTGGTAAACACAGTCACTTTTCAGGTCAAATGAAGCTACAACGTTCATGAAGCTCATACATTTCTCACTCTTACTTGAAAAGCATTGGATGTTAGAGGACCTGTGGCTTGTTTCAGTTTTAGAAGAAGAGTTGAACTAGATATGGTCTGCATGTGTAGGAAACACAGTTCTTTTGTTCTGAGCATACTCACGTTTCCTGCTGTATTAGAGACTCTGGAAACCAACAGCGTGCTTCTTGCTCTAAAGCAGAGTGTGTTCCATGGATGAGAAATGTTTTGTGTGTTTCCTTTAGAAATGCAGTTAAATCCTAGCTTCTGTGTCTTCCTACAAGCAAGACACATTTCAGGTATATGCAGCCACTTTTAAGCTCAAATGAAGCTACATCATTCACGAAGCTCACCTGTTTATCGCTCTTATGTGAAAAGCATTGGATGTTAGAGGACCTGTCATTTGTATCCGTTTCAGAAACAGAGTTGAACTAGATAAGGTCTGCATGTGTAGGAAACACAGTTCTTTTGTTCTGAGCACACACACGTTTCCTGCTGTATGAGAGTCTGTAGAAAGCAAGAGCGTGCTTCTTGCTCTAAATCAGAGTGTGTTCCATGGATGAGAACTGTGCTGCGTGTTTCCCTTCAGAAATGGAGTTAAATCCCATTTTCTGTGTCTTCCTACAAGCAAGACATCTTTTCAGGTAAACACAGTCACTATTCAGCTCAAATGAAGCTAAATCGTTCACGAATCACACACGATAATCACTCTTAACTGAAAAGCATTGGATGTTAGAGGACCTGTGGTTTATATCAGTTTCAGGATCAGAGTTGACCTAGATATGGTCCGTACATGTAGGACACACAGTTCTTTTGTTCTTAGCACACTCACGTTTCCTACCCTCTTAGAGACTCTAGAATGCATGAGCATGCTTCTTGTTCTAAATTAGAGTAAGTTTCATTGATGAGAACTGTGCGGTGTGTTTCCCTTCAGAAATGGAGAGATCCCAGGCTCTGTATCTTCCAACAAGCAAGACTTCTTTTCTGGTAAACACAGTCACTTTTCAGGTCAAATGAAGCTACATCGTTCATGAAGCTCATACATTTCTCACTCTTACTTGAAAAGCATTGGATGTTAGAGGACCTGTGGCTTGTTTCAGTTTTAGAAGAAGAGTTGAACTAGATATGGTCTGCATGTGTAGGAAACACAGTTCTTTTGTTCTGAGCATACTCATGTTTACTGCTGTATTAGAGACTATAGAAACCAACAGCGTGCTTCTTGCTTTAAAGCAGAGTGTGTTCCATGGATGAGAACTGTGCTGCGTTTTTCCCTTCAGAAATGGAGTGAAATCCCAGGTTTTGTGTCTTCCTACAAGCAAGACTTCGTTTCATGTAAACACAGTCACTTTTCAGTTCAAACGAAGCTAAATCGTTCACGAATCACACACGATAATCACTCTTAACTGAAAAGCATTGGATGTTAGACGACCTGTGGTTTGTATCAGTTTCAGGAGCAGAGTTGACCTAGACATGGTCCGAACTGTAGGACGCACAGTTCTTTTGTTCTTAGCACACTCATATTTCTTGCCGTCTTAGAGAATCTAGAGTACAAGAGCATGATTCTTTCTCTAAAGCAGAGTAAGTTTCATTGATGAGAACTGTGTGGTGTGTTTCCCTTCAGAAATGGAGAAATCCCAGGCTCTGTATCTTCCAACAAGCAAGACTTCTTTTCTGGTAAACACAGTCAATTTTCAGGTTAAACGGAGCTACATCGTTCATGAAGCTCACAGGTTTCTCCCTCTTACCTGAAAATATTGGATGTTAGAGGAACTGTGGCTTGTTTCAGATTCAGATGAAGAGTTGAACTCGATATGGTCTGCATGTGTATGAAACACAGTTCTTTTGTTCTGAGCATACTCACGTTTCCTGCTGTATTAGAGATGCTAGAAACCAAGAGCGTGCTTCTTGCTCTAAAGCAGAGTGTGTTCCATGGATGAGAACTGTGCTGCCTGTTTCCCTTCAGAAATGGAGTGAAATCTCAGGTTCTGTGTCTTCCTACAAGCAATACTTCGTTTCATGTAAACACAGTCACTTTTCAGTTCAAACGAATCTAAATCGTTCACGAATCACACACGATAATCACTCTTAACTGAAAAGCATTGGATGTTAGAGGACCTGTGGTTTGTATCAGTTTCAGGAGTAGAGTTGACCTAGATATGATCCGTACATGTAGGACACACAGTTCTTTTGTTCTTAGCACACTCACATTTCCTGCCGTCTTAGAGACTCTACCATGCATGAGCATGCTTCTTGCTCTAAAGTAGAGTAAGTTTCATTAATGAGAACTGTGCGCTGTGTTTCCCTTCAGAAATGGAGAGATCCCAGGCTCTGTATCCTCCTAGAAGCATGATTTCTTTTCTGGTAAACACAGTCACTTTTCAGGTGAAATGAAGCTACATCGTTCATGAAGCTCATACATTTCTCACTCTTACTTGAAAAGCATTGGATGTTAGAGGACCTGTGGCTTATTTCAGTTTTAGAAGAAGAGTTGAACTAGATATGGTCTGCATGTGTAGGAAACACAGTTCTTTTGTTCTGAGCATACTCACGTTTCCTGCTGTATTAGAGACTCAAGAAACCAACAGCGTGCTTCTTGCTCTAAAGCAGAGTGTGTTCCATGGATGAGAACTGTGCTGCGTTTTTCCCTTCAGAAATGGAGTGAAATCCCAGGTTTTGTGTCTTCCAACAAGCAAGACTTCGCATCATGTAAACAAAGTCACTTTTCAGTTCAAACGAAGCTAAATCGTTCACGAATCACACACGATAATCACTCTTAACTGAAAAGCATTGGATGTTAGACGACCTGTGGTTTGTATCAGTTTCAGGAGCAGAGTTGACCTAGACATGGTCTGAACGTGCAGGACGCACAGTTCTTTTGTTCTTAGCACACTCATGTTTCTTGCCGTCTTAGAGACTCTAGAGTACATGAGCATGCTTCTTTCTCTAAAGCAGAGTAAGTTTCATTAATGAGAACTGTGCGGTGTGTTTCCCTTCAGAAATGGAGAGATCCCAGGCTCTGTATCCTCCTAGAAGCATGATTTCTTTTCTGGTAAACACAGTCACTTTTCAGGTCAAATGAAGCTACAACGTTCATGAAGCTCATACATTTCTCACTCTTACTTGAAAAGCATTGGATGTTAGAGGACCTATGGCTTGTTTCAGTTTTAGAAGAGGAGTTGAACTAGATATGGTCTGCATGTGTAGGAAACACAGTTCTTTTGTTCTGAGCATACTCACGTTTCCTGCTGTATTAGAGACTCTGGAAACCAACAGCGTGCTTCTTGCTCTAAAGCAGAGTGTGTTCCATGGATGAGAAATGTTTTGTGTGTTTCCTTTAGAAATGCAGTTAAATCCTAGCTTCTGTGTCTTCCTACAAGCAAGACACATTTCAGGTATATGCAGCCACTTTTAAGCTCAAATGAAGCTACATCATTCACGAAGCTCACCTGTTTATCGCTCTTATGTGAAAAGCATTGGATGTTAGAGGACCTGTCATTTGTATCCGTTTCAGAAACAGAGTTGAACTAGATAAGGTCTGCATGTGTAGGAAACACAGTTCTTTTGTTCTGAGCACACACACGTTTCCTGCTGTATGAGAGTCTGTAGAAAGCAAGAGCGTGCTTCTTGCTCTAAATCAGAGTGTGTTCCATGGATGAGAACTGTGCTGCGTGTTTCCCTTCAGAAATGGAGTTAAATCCCAGGTTCTGTGTCTTCCTACAAGCAAGACATCTTTTCAGGTAAACACAGTCACTATTCAGCTCAAATGAAGCTAAATCGTTCACGAATCACACACGATAATCACTCTTAACTGAAAAGCTTTGGATGTTAGAGGACCTGTGGTTTATATCAGTTTCAGGATCAGAGTTGACAAGATATGGTCCGTACATGTAGGACACACAGTTCTTTTGTTCTTAGCACACTCACGTTTCCTACCCTCTTAGAGACTCTAGAATGCATGAGCATGCTTCTTGTCTAAATTAGAGTAAGTTTCATTGATGAGAACTGTGCGGTGTGTTTCCCTTCAGAAATGGAGTGATCCCAGGCTCTGTATCTTCCTACAAGCAAGACTTCTTTTCTGGTAAACACAGTCAATTGTCAGGTTAAACGAAGCTACATCGTTCATGAAGCTCACAGGTTTCTCCCTCTTACCTGAAAATATTGGATGTTATTTTACCTGTGGCTTGTTTCAGTTTCAGATGAAGAGTTGAACTCGATATGGTCTGCATGTGTAGGAAACACAGTTCTTTTGTTCTGAGCATACTGACGTTTCCTGCTGTATTAGAGATGCTAGAAACCAAGAGCGTGCTTCTTGCTCTAATGCAGTGTGTGTTCCATGGATGAGAACTGTGCTGCCTGTTTCCCTTCAGAAATGGAGTGAAATCTCAGGTTCTGTGTCTTCCTACAAGCAATACTTCATTTCATGTAAACACAGTCACTTTTCAGTTCAAACGAATCTAAATCGTTCACGAATCCCACACGATAATCACTCTTAACTGAAAAGCATTGGATGTTAGAGGACCTGTGGTTTGTATCAGTTTCAGGAGCAGAGTTAACCTAGACATGGTCCGTACGTGTAGGACGCACAGTTCTTTTGTTCTTAGCACACTCATGTTTCTTGCCGTCATAGAGACTCTAGAGTGCATGAGCATGCTTCTTGCTCTAAAGCAGAGTGTGGTCCATGGATGAAAAATGTTTTGTGTGTTTCCTTTAGAAATGGAGTTAAATCCCAGGTTCTGTGTCTTCCTACAAGCAAGAAATCGTTTCAGGTAAATGCAGTCCCTTTTCAGCTCGAACGAAGCTACATCATCCACGAAGCTCCTTTGTTTCTGGCTCTTAACTGAGAAGCATTGGATGTTAGAGGACCTGTGGTTTGTATCAGTTTCAGGAGCAGAGTTGACCTAGATATGATCCGTACATGTAGGACACACAGTTCTTTTGTTCTTAGCACACTCACATTTCCTGCCGTCTTAGAGACTCTATAATGCATGAGCATGCTTCTTGCTCTAAAGTAGAGTAAGTTTCATTAATGAGAACTGTGCGGTGTGTTTCCCTTCAGAAATGGAGAGATCCCAGGCTCTGTATCCTCCTAGAAGCATGATTTCTTTTCTGGTAAACACAGTCACTTTTCAGGTCAAATGAAGCTACATCGTTCATGAAGCTCATACATTTCTCACTCTTACTTGAAAAGCATTGGATGTTAGAGGACCTGTGGCTTGTTTCAGTTTTAGAAGAAGAGCTGAACTAGATATGGTCTGCATGTGTAGGAAACACAGTTCTTTTGTTCTGAGCATACTCATGTTTCCTGCTGTATTAGAGACTCTAGAAACCAACAGCGTGCTTCTTGCTTTAAAGCAGAGTGTGTTCCATGGATGAGAACTTTGCTGCGTTTTTCCCTTCAGAAATGGAGTGAAATCCCAGGTTTTGTGTCTTCCTACAAGCAAGACTTCGTTTCATGTAAACACAGTCACTTTTCAGTTCAAACGAAGCTAAATCGTTCACGAATCACACACGATAATCACTCTTATCTGACAAGCATTGGATGTTAGACGACCTGTGGTTTGTATCAGTTTCAGGAGCAGGGTTGACCTAGACATGGTCCGAACGTGTAGGATGCACAGTTCTTTTGTTCTTAGCACACTCATGTTTCTTGCCGTCTTAGAGACTCTAGAGTACAAGAGCATGCTTCTTTCTCTAAAGCAGAGTAAGTTTCATTGATGAGAACTGTGCGGTCTGTTTCACTTCAGAAATGGAGAAATCCCAGACTCTGTATCTTCCTACAAGCAAGACTTCTTTTCTGGTAAACACAGTCAATTTTCAGGTTAAACGGAGCTACATCGTTCATGAAGCTCACAGGTTTCTCCCTCTTACCTGAAAATATTGGATGTTAGAGGACCTGTGGCTTGTTTCAGATTCAGATGAAGAGTTGAACTCGATATGGTCTGCATGTGTATGAAACACAGTTCTTTTGTTCTGAGCATACTCACGTTTCCTGCTGTATTAGAGATGCTAGAAACCAAGAGTGTGCTTCTTGCTCTAAAGCAGAGTGTGTTCCATGGATGAGAACTGTGCTACCTGTTTCCCTTCAGAAATGGAGTGAAATCTCAGGTTCTGTGTCTTCCTACAAGCAATACTTCGTTTCATGTAAACACAGTCACTTTTCAGTTCAAACGAATCTAAATCGTTCACGAATCACACACGATAATCACTCTTAACTGAAAAGCATTGGATGTTAGAGGACCTGTGGTTTGTATCAGTTTCAGGAGCAGAGTTAACCTAGACATGGTCCGTACGTGTAGGACGCACAGTTCTTTTGTTCTTAGCACACTCATGTTTCTTGCCGTCTTAGAGACTCTAGAGTGCATGAGCATGCTTCTTACTCTAAAGCAGAGTGTGGTCCATGGATGAAAAATGTTTTGTGTGTTTCCTTTAGAAATGGAGTTAAATCCCAGGTTCTGTGTGTTCCTACAAGCAAGAAATCGTTTCAGGTAAATGCAGTCCCTTTTCAGCTCGAACGAAGCTACATCATCCACGAAGCTCCCCTGTTTCTGGCTCTTAACTGAGAAGCATTGGATGTTAGAGGACCTGTGGTTTGTATCAGTTTCAGGAGCAGAGTTGACCTAGATATGATCCGTACATGTAGGACACACAGTTCTTTTGTTCTTAGCACACTCACATTTCCTGCCGTCTTAGAGACTCTACAATGCATGAGCATGCTTCTTGCTCTAAAGTAGAGTAAGTTTCATTAATGAGAACTGTGCGGTGTGTTTCCCTTCAGAAATGGAGAGATCCCAGGCTCTGTATCCTCCTAGAAGCATGATTTCTTTTCTGGTAAACACAGTCACTTTTCAGGTCAAATGAAGCTACATCGTTCATGAAGCTCATACTTTTCTCACTCTTACTTGAAAAGCAGTGGATGTTAGAGGACCTGTGGCTTGTTTCAGTTTTAGAAGAAGAGTTGAACTAGATATGGTCTGCATGTGTAGGAAACACAGTTCTTTTGTTCTGAGCATACTCACGTTTCCTGCTGTATTAGAGACTCTAGAAACCAACAGCGTGCTTCTTGCTCTAAAGCAGAGTGTGTTCCATGGATGAGAACTGTGCTGCGTTTTTCCCTTCAGAAATGGAGTGAAATCCCAGGTTTTGTGTCTTCCAACAAGCAAGACATCGCTTCATGTAAACAAAGTCACTTTTCAGTTCAAACGAAGCTAAATCGTTCACGAATCACACACGATAATCACTCTTAAGTGAAAAGCATTGGATGTTAGACGACCTGTGGTTTGTATCAGTTTCAGGAGCAGAGTTGACCTAGACATGGTCTGAACGTGCAGGACGCACAGTTCTTTTGTTCTTAGCACACTCATGTTTCTTGCCGTCTTAGAGACTCTAGAGTACATGAGCATGCTTCTTTCTCTAAAGCAGAGTAAGTTTCATTAATGAGAACTGTGCGGTGTGTTTCCCTTCAGAAATGGAGAGATCCCAGGCTCTGTATCCTCCTAGAAGCATGATTTCTTTTCTGGTAAACACAGTCACTTTTCAGGTCAAATGAAGCTACAACGTTCATGAAGCTCATACATTTCTCACTCTTACTTGAAAAGCATTGGATGTTAGAGGACCTGTGGCTTGTTTCAGTTTTAGAAGAAGAGTTGAACTAGATATGGTCTGCATGTGTAGGAAACACAGTTCTTTTGTTCTGAGCATACTCACGTTTCCTGCTGTATTAGAGACTCTGGAAACCAACAGCGTGCTTCTTGCTCTAAAGCAGAGTGTGTTCCATGGATGAGAAATGTTTTGTGTGTTTCCTTTAGAAATGCAGTTAAATCCTAGCTTCTGTGTCTTCCTACAAGCAAGACACATTTCAGGTATATGCAGCCACTTTTAAGCTCAAATGAAGCTACATCATTCACGAAGCTCACCTGTTTATCGCTCTTATGTGAAAAGCATTGGATGTTAGAGGACCTGTCATTTGTATCCGTTTCAGAAACAGAGTTGAACTAGATAAGGTCTGCATGTGTAGGAAACACAGTTCTTTTGTTCTGAGCACACACACGTTTCCTGCTGTATGAGAGTCTGTAGAAAGCAAGAGCGTGCTTCTTGCTCTAAATCAGAGTGTGTTCCATGGATGAGAACTGTGCTGCGTGTTTCCCTTCAGAAATGGAGTTAAATCCCATTTTCTGTGTCTTCCTACAAGCAAGACATCTTTTCAGGTAAACACAGTCACTATTCAGCTCAAATGAAGCTAAATCGTTCACGAATCACACACGATAATCACTCTTAACTGAAAAGCATTGGATGTTAGAGGACCTGTGGTTTATATCAGTTTCAGGATCAGAGTTGACCTAGATATGGTCCGTACATGTAGGACACACAGTTCTTTTGTTCTTAGCACACTCACGTTTCCTACCCTCTTAGAGACTCTAGAATGCATGAGCATGCTTCTTGTTCTAAATTAGAGTAAGTTTCATTGATGAGAACTGTGCGGTGTGTTTCCCTTCAGAAATGGAGAGATCCCAGGCTCTGTATCTTCCAACAAGCAAGACTTCTTTTCTGGTAAACACAGTCACTTTTCAGGTCAAATGAAGCTACATCGTTCATGAAGCTCATACATTTCTCACTCTTACTTGAAAAGCATTGGATGTTAGAGGACCTGTGGCTTGTTTCAGTTTTAGAAGAAGAGTTGAACTAGATATGGTCTGCATGTGTAGGAAACACAGTTCTTTTGTTCTGAGCATACTCATGTTTACTGCTGTATTAGAGACTATAGAAACCAACAGCGTGCTTCTTGCTTTAAAGCAGAGTGTGTTCCATGGATGAGAACTGTGCTGCGTTTTTCCCTTCAGAAATGGAGTGAAATCCCAGGTTTTGTGTCTTCCTACAAGCAAGACTTCGTTTCATGTAAACACAGTCACTTTTCAGTTCAAACGAAGCTAAATCGTTCACGAATCACACACGATAATCACTCTTAACTGAAAAGCATTGGATGTTAGACGACCTGTGGTTTGTATCAGTTTCAGGAGCAGAGTTGACCTAGACATGGTCCGAACTGTAGGACGCACAGTTCTTTTGTTCTTAGCACACTCATATTTCTTGCCGTCTTAGAGAATCTAGAGTACAAGAGCATGATTCTTTCTCTAAAGCAGAGTAAGTTTCATTGATGAGAACTGTGTGGTGTGTTTCCCTTCAGAAATGGAGAAATCCCAGGCTCTGTATCTTCCAACAAGCAAGACTTCTTTTCTGGTAAACACAGTCAATTTTCAGGTTAAACGGAGCTACATCGTTCATGAAGCTCACAGGTTTCTCCCTCTTACCTGAAAATATTGGATGTTAGAGGAACTGTGGCTTGTTTCAGATTCAGATGAAGAGTTGAACTCGATATGGTCTGCATGTGTATGAAACACAGTTCTTTTGTTCTGAGCATACTCACGTTTCCTGCTGTATTAGAGATGCTAGAAACCAAGAGCGTGCTTCTTGCTCTAAAGCAGAGTGTGTTCCATGGATGAGAACTGTGCTGCCTGTTTCCCTTCAGAAATGGAGTGAAATCTCAGGTTCTGTGTCTTCCTACAAGCAATACTTCGTTTCATGTAAACACAGTCACTTTTCAGTTCAAACGAATCTAAATCGTTCACGAATCACACACGATAATCACTCTTAACTGAAAAGCATTGGATGTTAGAGGACCTGTGGTTTGTATCAGTTTCAGGAGTAGAGTTGACCTAGATATGATCCGTACATGTAGGACACACAGTTCTTTTGTTCTTAGCACACTCACATTTCCTGCCGTCTTAGAGACTCTACCATGCATGAGCATGCTTCTTGCTCTAAAGTAGAGTAAGTTTCATTAATGAGAACTGTGCGCTGTGTTTCCCTTCAGAAATGGAGAGATCCCAGGCTCTGTATCCTCCTAGAAGCATGATTTCTTTTCTGGTAAACACAGTCACTTTTCAGGTGAAATGAAGCTACATCGTTCATGAAGCTCATACATTTCTCACTCTTACTTGAAAAGCATTGGATGTTAGAGGACCTGTGGCTTATTTCAGTTTTAGAAGAAGAGTTGAACTAGATATGGTCTGCATGTGTAGGAAACACAGTTCTTTTGTTCTGAGCATACTCACGTTTCCTGCTGTATTAGAGACTCAAGAAACCAACAGCGTGCTTCTTGCTCTAAAGCAGAGTGTGTTCCATGGATGAGAACTGTGCTGCGTTTTTCCCTTCAGAAATGGAGTGAAATCCCAGGTTTTGTGTCTTCCAACAAGCAAGACTTCGCATCATGTAAACAAAGTCACTTTTCAGTTCAAACGAAGCTAAATCGTTCACGAATCACACACGATAATCACTCTTAACTGAAAAGCATTGGATGTTAGACGACCTGTGGTTTGTATCAGTTTCAGGAGCAGAGTTGACCTAGACATGGTCTGAACGTGCAGGACGCACAGTTCTTTTGTTCTTAGCACACTCATGTTTCTTGCCGTCTTAGAGACTCTAGAGTACATGAGCATGCTTCTTTCTCTAAAGCAGAGTAAGTTTCATTAATGAGAACTGTGCGGTGTGTTTCCCTTCAGAAATGGAGAGATCCCAGGCTCTGTATCCTCCTAGAAGCATGATTTCTTTTCTGGTAAACACAGTCACTTTTCAGGTCAAATGAAGCTACAACGTTCATGAAGCTCATACATTTCTCACTCTTACTTGAAAAGCATTGGATGTTAGAGGACCTATGGCTTGTTTCAGTTTTAGAAGAGGAGTTGAACTAGATATGGTCTGCATGTGTAGGAAACACAGTTCTTTTGTTCTGAGCATACTCACGTTTCCTGCTGTATTAGAGACTCTGGAAACCAACAGCGTGCTTCTTGCTCTAAAGCAGAGTGTGTTCCATGGATGAGAAATGTTTTGTGTGTTTCCTTTAGAAATGCAGTTAAATCCTAGCTTCTGTGTCTTCCTACAAGCAAGACACATTTCAGGTATATGCAGCCACTTTTAAGCTCAAATGAAGCTACATCATTCACGAAGCTCACCTGTTTATCGCTCTTATGTGAAAAGCATTGGATGTTAGAGGACCTGTCATTTGTATCCGTTTCAGAAACAGAGTTGAACTAGATAAGGTCTGCATGTGTAGGAAACACAGTTCTTTTGTTCTGAGCACACACACGTTTCCTGCTGTATGAGAGTCTGTAGAAAGCAAGAGCGTGCTTCTTGCTCTAAATCAGAGTGTGTTCCATGGATGAGAACTGTGCTGCGTGTTTCCCTTCAGAAATGGAGTTAAATCCCAGGTTCTGTGTCTTCCTACAAGCAAGACATCTTTTCAGGTAAACACAGTCACTATTCAGCTCAAATGAAGCTAAATCGTTCACGAATCACACACGATAATCACTCTTAACTGAAAAGCTTTGGATGTTAGAGGACCTGTGGTTTATATCAGTTTCAGGATCAGAGTTGACAAGATATGGTCCGTACATGTAGGACACACAGTTCTTTTGTTCTTAGCACACTCACGTTTCCTACCCTCTTAGAGACTCTAGAATGCATGAGCATGCTTCTTGTCTAAATTAGAGTAAGTTTCATTGATGAGAACTGTGCGGTGTGTTTCCCTTCAGAAATGGAGTGATCCCAGGCTCTGTATCTTCCTACAAGCAAGACTTCTTTTCTGGTAAACACAGTCAATTGTCAGGTTAAACGAAGCTACATCGTTCATGAAGCTCACAGGTTTCTCCCTCTTACCTGAAAATATTGGATGTTATTTTACCTGTGGCTTGTTTCAGTTTCAGATGAAGAGTTGAACTCGATATGGTCTGCATGTGTAGGAAACACAGTTCTTTTGTTCTGAGCATACTGACGTTTCCTGCTGTATTAGAGATGCTAGAAACCAAGAGCGTGCTTCTTGCTCTAATGCAGTGTGTGTTCCATGGATGAGAACTGTGCTGCCTGTTTCCCTTCAGAAATGGAGTGAAATCTCAGGTTCTGTGTCTTCCTACAAGCAATACTTCATTTCATGTAAACACAGTCACTTTTCAGTTCAAACGAATCTAAATCGTTCACGAATCCCACACGATAATCACTCTTAACTGAAAAGCATTGGATGTTAGAGGACCTGTGGTTTGTATCAGTTTCAGGAGCAGAGTTAACCTAGACATGGTCCGTACGTGTAGGACGCACAGTTCTTTTGTTCTTAGCACACTCATGTTTCTTGCCGTCATAGAGACTCTAGAGTGCATGAGCATGCTTCTTGCTCTAAAGCAGAGTGTGGTCCATGGATGAAAAATGTTTTGTGTGTTTCCTTTAGAAATGGAGTTAAATCCCAGGTTCTGTGTCTTCCTACAAGCAAGAAATCGTTTCAGGTAAATGCAGTCCCTTTTCAGCTCGAACGAAGCTACATCATCCACGAAGCTCCTTTGTTTCTGGCTCTTAACTGAGAAGCATTGGATGTTAGAGGACCTGTGGTTTGTATCAGTTTCAGGAGCAGAGTTGACCTAGATATGATCCGTACATGTAGGACACACAGTTCTTTTGTTCTTAGCACACTCACATTTCCTGCCGTCTTAGAGACTCTATAATGCATGAGCATGCTTCTTGCTCTAAAGTAGAGTAAGTTTCATTAATGAGAACTGTGCGGTGTGTTTCCCTTCAGAAATGGAGAGATCCCAGGCTCTGTATCCTCCTAGAAGCATGATTTCTTTTCTGGTAAACACAGTCACTTTTCAGGTCAAATGAAGCTACATCATTCACGAAGCTCACCTGTTTATCGCTCTTATGTGAAAAGCATTGGATGTTAGAGGACCTGTGGCTTGTTTCAGTTTTAGAAGAAGACCTGAACTAGATATGGTCTGCATGTGTAGGAAACACAGTTCTTTTGTTCTGAGCATACTCATGTTTCCTGCTGTATTAGAGACTCTAGAAACCAACAGCGTGCTTCTTGCTTTAAAGCAGAGTGTGTTCCATGGATGAGAACTGTGCTGCGTTTTTCCCTTCAGAAATGGAGTGAAATCCCAGGTTTTGTGTCTTCCTACAAGCAAGACTTCGTTTCATGTAAACACAGTCACTTTTCAGTTCAAACGAAGCTAAATCGTTCACGAATCACACACGATAATCACTCTTAACTGACAAGCATTGGATGTTAGACGACCTGTGGTTTGTATCAGTTTCAGGAGCAGAGTTGACCTAGACATGGTCCGAACGTGTAGGACGCACAGTTCTTTTGTTCTTAGCACACTATTGTTTCTTGACGTCTTAGAGACTCTAGAGTACAAGAGCATGCTTCTTTCTCTAAAGCAGAGTAAGTTTCATTGATGAGAACTGTGCGGTCTGTTTCACTTCAGAAATGGAGAAATCCCAGACTTTGTATCTTCCTACAAGCAAGACTACTTTTCTGGTAAACACAGTCAATTTTCAGGTTAAACGGAGCTACATCGTTCATGAAGCTCACAGGTTTCTCCCTCTTACCTGAAAATATTGGATGTTAGAGGACCTGTGGCTTGTTTCAGATTCAGATGAAGAGTTGAACTCGATATGGTCTGCATGTGTATGAAACACAGTTCTTTTGTTCTGAGCATACTCACGTTTCCTGCTGTATTAGAGATGCTAGAAACCAAGAGTGTGCTTCTTGCTCTAAAGCAGAGTGTGTTCCATGGATGAGAACTGTGCTGCCTGTTTCCCTTCAGAAATGGAGTGAAATCTCAGGTTCTATGTCTTCCTACAAGCAATACTTCGTTTCATGTAAACACAGTCACTTTTCAGTTCAAACGAATCTAAATCGTTCACGAATCACACACGATAATCACTCTTAACTGAAAAGCATTGGATGTTAGAGGACCTGTGGTTTGTATCAGTTTCAGGAGCAGAGTTAACCTAGACATGGTCCGTACGTGTAGGACGCACAGTTCTTTTGTTCTTAACACACTCATGTTTCTTGTCGTCTTAGAGACTCTAGAGTGCATGAGCATGCTTCTTACTCTAAAGCAGAGTGTGGTCCATGGATGAAAAATGTTTTGTGTGTTTCCTTTAGAAATGGAGTTAAATCCCAGGTTCTGTGTCTTCCTACAAGCAAGAAATCGTTTCAGGTAAATGCAGTCCCTTTTCAGCTCGAACGAAGCTACATCATCCACGAAGCTCCCCTGTTTCTGGCTCTTAACTGAGAAGCTTTGGATGTTAGAGGACCTGTGGTTTGTATCAGTTTCAGGAGCAGAGTTGACCTAGATATGATCCGTACATGTAGGACACACAGTTCTTTTGTTCTTAGCACACTCACATTTCCTGCCGTCTTAGAGACTCTACAATGCATGAGCATGCTTCTTGCTCTAAAGTAGAGTAAGTTTCATTAATGAGAACTGTGCGGTGTGTTTCCCTTCAGAAATGGAGAGATCCCAGGCTCTGTATCCTCCTAGAAGCATGATTTCTTTTCTGATAAACACAGTCACTTTTCAGGTCAAATGAAGCTACATCGTTCATGAAGCTCATACATTTCTCACTCTTACTTGAAAAGCATTGGATGTTAGAGGACCTGTGGCTTGTTTCAGTTTTAGAAGAAGAGTTGAACTAGATATGGTCTGCATGTGTAGGAAACACAGTTCTTTTGTTCTGAGCATACTCACTTTTCCTGCTGTATTAGAGACTCTAGAAACCAACAGCGTGCTTCTTGCTCTAAAGCAGAGTGTGTTCCATGGATGAGAAATGTTTTGTGTGTTTCCTTTAGAAATGGAGTTAAATCCTAGCTTCTGTGTCTTCCTACAAGCAAGACACATTTCAGGTATATGCAGCCACTTTTAAGCTTAAATGAAGCTACATCATTCACGAAGCTCACCTGTTTATCGCTCTTATGTGAAAAGCATTGGATGTTAGAGGACCTGTCATTTGTATCAGTTTCAGAAACAGAGTTGAACTAGATAAGGTCTGCATGTGTAGGAAACACAGTTCTTTTGTTCTGAGCACACACACTTTTCCTGCTGTATGAGAGTCTGTAGAAAGCAAGAGCGTGCTTCTTGCTCTAAATCAGAGTGTGTTCCATGGATGAGAACTGTGCTGCGTGTTTCCCTTCAGAAATGGAGTTAAATCCCAGGTTCTGTGTCTTCCTACAAGCAAGACATCTTTTCAGGTAAACACAGTCACTATTCAGCTCAAATGAAGCTAAATCGTTCACGAATCACACACGATAATCACTCTTAACTGAAAAGCATTGGATGTTAGAGGACCTGTGGTTTATATCAGTTTCAGGATCAGAGTTGACCTAGATATGGTCCGTACATGTAGGACACACAGTTCTTTTGTTCTTAGCACACTCACGTTTCCTACCCTCTTAGAGACTCTAGAATGCATGAGCATGCTTCTTGTTCTAAATTAGAGTAAGTTTCATTGATGAGAACTGTGCGGTGTGTTTCCCTTCAGAAATGGAGAGATCCCAGGCTCTGTATCTTCCTACAAGCAAGACTTCTTTTCTGGTAAACACAGTCAATTGTCAGGTTAAACGGAGCTACATCGTTCATGAAGCTCACAGGTTTCTCCCTCTTACCTGAAAATATTGGATGTTAGAGGACCTGTGGCTTGTTTCAGTTTCAGATGAAGAGTTGAACTCGATATGGTCTGCATGTGTATGAAACACAGTTCTTTTGTTCTGAGCATACTCACGTTTCCTGCTGTATTAGAGATGCTAGAAACCAAGAGTGTGCTTCTTGCTCTAAAGCAGAGTGTGTTCCATGGATGAGAACTGTCCTGCCTGTTTCCCTTCAGAAATGGAGTGAAATCTCAGGTTCTGTGTCTTCCTACAAGCAATACTTCGTTTCATGTAAACACAGTCACTTTTCAGTTCAAACGAATCTAAATCGTTCACGAATCACACACGATAATCACTCTTAACTGAAAAGCATTGGATGTTAGAGGACCTGTGGTTTGTATCAGTTTCAGGAGCAGAGTTAACCTAGACATGGTCCGTACGTGTAGGACGCACAGTTCTTTTGTTCTTAGCACACTCATGTTTCTTGCCGTCTTAGAGACTCTAGAGTGCATGAGCATGCTTCTTACTCTAAAGCAGAGTGTGGTCCATGGATGAAAAATGTTTTGTGTGTTTCCTTTAGAAATGGAGTTAAATCCCAGGTTCTGTGTCTTCCTACAAGCAAGAAATCGTTTCAGGTAAATGCAGTCCCTTTTCAGCTCGAACGAAGCTACATCATCCATGAAGCTCCCCTGTTTCTGGCTCTTAACTGAGAAGCATTGGATGTTAGAGGACCTGTGGTTTGTATCAGTTTCAGGAGCAGAGTTGACCTAGATATGATCCGTACATGTAGGACACACAGTTCTTTTGTTCTTAGCACACTCACATTTCCTGCCGTCTTAGAGACTCTACAATGCATGAGCATGCTTCTTGCTCTAAAGTAGAGTAAGTTTCATTAATGAGAACTGTGCGGTGTGTTTCCCTTCAGAAATGGAGAGATCCCAGGCTCTGTATCCTCCTAGAAGCATGATGTCTTTTCTGGTAAACACAGTCACTTTTCAGGTCAAATGAAGCTACATCATTCATGAAGCTCATACTTTTCTCACTCTTACTTGAAAAGCATTGGATGTTAGAGGACCTGTGGCTTGTTTCAGTTTTAGAAGAAGAGTTGAACTAGATATGCTCTGCATGTGTAGGAAACACAGTTCTTTTGTTCTGAGCATACTCACGTTTCCTGCTGTATTAGAGACTCTAGAAACCAACAGCGTGCTTCTTGCTCTAAAGCAGAGTGTGTTCCATGGATGAGAAATGTTTTGTGTGTTTCCTTTAGAAATGGAGTTAAATCCTAGCTTCTGTGTCTTCCTACAAGCAAGACACATTTCAGGTATATGCAGCCACTTTTAAGCTCAAATGAAGCTACATCATTCACGAAGCTCACCTGTTTATCGCTCTTATGTGAAAAGGATTGGATGTTAGAGGACCTGTCATTTGTATCAGTTTCAGAAACAGAGTTGAACTAGATAAGGTCTGCATGTGTAGGAAACACAGTTCTTTTGTTCTGAGCACACACACTTTTCCTGCTGTATGAGAGTCTGTAGAAAGCAAGAGCGTGCTTCTTGCTCTAAATCAGAGTGTGTTCCATGGATGAGAACTGTGCTGCGTGTTTCCCTTCAGAAATGGAGTTAAATCCCAGGTTCTGTGTCTTCCTACAAGCAAGACATCTTTTCAGGTAAACACAGTCACTATTCAGCTCAAATGAAGCTAAATCGTTCACGAATCACACACGATAATCACTCTTAACTGAAAAGCATTGGATGTTAGAGGACCTGTGGTTTATATCAGTTTCAGGATCAGAGTTGACCTAGATATGGTCCGTACATGTAGGACACACAGTTCTTTTGTTCTTAGCACACTCACGTTTCCTACCCTCTTAGAGACTCTAGAATGCATGAGCATGCTTCTTGTTCTAAATTAGAGTAAGTTTCATTGATGAGAACTGTGCGGTGTGTTTCCCTTCAGAAATGGAGAGATCCCAGGCTCTGTATCTTCCTACAAGCAAGACTTCTTTTCTGGTAAACACAGTCAATTGTCAGGTTAAACGGAGCTACATCGTTCATGAAGCTCACAGGTTTCTCCCTCTTACCTGAAAATATTGGATGTTAGAGGACCTGTGGCTTGTTTCAGTTTCAGATGAAGAGTTGAACTCGATATGGTCTGCATGTGTATGAAACACAGTTCTTTTGTTCTGAGCATACTCACGTTTCCTGCTGTATTAGAGATGCTAGAAACCAAGAGTGTGCTTCTTGCTCTAAAGCAGAGTGTGTTCCATGGATGAGAACTGTCCTGCCTGTTTCCCTTCAGAAATGGAGTGAAATCTCAGGTTCTGTGTCTTCCTACAAGCAATACTTCGTTTCATGTAAACACAGTCACTTTTCAGTTCAAACGAATCTAAATCGTTCACGAATCACACACGATAATCACTCTTAACTGAAAAGCATTGGATGTTAGAGGACCTGTGGTTTGTATCAGTTTCAGGAGCAGAGTTAACCTAGACATGGTCCGTACGTGTAGGACGCACAGTTCTTTTGTTCTTAGCACACTCATGTTTCTTGCCGTCTTAGAGACTCTAGAGTGCATGAGCATGCTTCTTACTCTAAAGCAGAGTGTGGTCCATGGATGAAAAATGTTTTGTGTGTTTCCTTTAGAAATGGAGTTAAATCCCAGGTTCTGTGTCTTCCTACAAGCAAGAAATCGTTTCAGGTAAATGCAGTCCCTTTTCAGCTCGAACGAAGCTACATCATCCATGAAGCTCCCCTGTTTCTGGCTCTTAACTGAGAAGCATTGGATGTTAGAGGACCTGTGGTTTGTATCAGTTTCAGGAGCAGAGTTGACCTAGATATGATCCGTACATGTAGGACACACAGTTCTTTTGTTCTTAGCACACTCACATTTCCTGCCGTCTTAGAGACTCTACAATGCATGAGCATGCTTCTTGCTCTAAAGTAGAGTAAGTTTCATTAATGAGAACTGTGCGGTGTGTTTCCCTTCAGAAATGGAGAGATCCCAGGCTCTGTATCCTCCTAGAAGCATGATGTCTTTTCTGGTAAACACAGTCACTTTTCAGGTCAAATGAAGCTACATCATTCATGAAGCTCATACTTTTCTCACTCTTACTTGAAAAGCATTGGATGTTAGAGGACCTGTGGCTTGTTTCAGTTTTAGAAGAAGAGTTGAACTAGATATGCTCTGCATGTGTAGGAAACACAGTTCTTTTGTTCTGAGCATACTCACGTTTCCTGCTGTATTAGAGACTCTAGAAACCAACAGCGTGCTTCTTGCTCTAAAGCAGAGTGTGTTCCATGGATGAGAAATGTTTTGTGTGTTTCCTTTAGAAATGGAGTTAAATCCTAGCTTCTGTGTCTTCCTACAAGCAAGACACATTTCAGGTATATGCAGCCACTTTTAAGCTCAAATGAAGCTACATCATTCACGAAGCTCACCTGTTTATCGCTCTTATGTGAAAAGGATTGGATGTTAGAGGACCTGTCATTTGTATCAGTTTCAGAAACAGAGTTGAACTAGATAAGGTCTGCATGTGTAGGAAACACAGTTCTTTTGTTCTGAGCACACACACTTTTCCTGCTGTATGAGAGTCTGTAGAAAGCAAGAGCGTGCTTCTTGCTCTAAATCAGAGTGTGTTCCATGGATGAGAACTGTGCTGCGTGTTTCCCTTCAGAAATGGAGTTAAATCCCAGGTTCTGTGTCTTCCTACAAGCAAGACATCTTTTCAGGTAAACACAGTCACTATTCAGCTCAAATGAAGCTAAATCGTTCACGAATCACACACGATAATCACTCTTAACTGAAAAGCATTGGATGTTAGAGGACCTGTGGTTTATATCAGTTTCAGGATCAGAGTTGACCTAGATATGGTCCGTACATGTAGGACACACAGTTCTTTTGTTCTTAGCACACTCACGTTTCCTACCCTCTTAGAGACTCTAGAATGCATGAGCATGCTTCTTGTTCTAAATTAGAGTAAGTTTCATTGATGAGAACTGTGCGGTGTGTTTCCCTTCAGAAATGGAGAGATCCCAGGCTCTGTATCTTCCTACAAGCAAGACTTCTTTTCTGGTAAACACAGTCAATTGTCAGGTTAAACGGAGCTACATCGTTCATGAAGCTCACAGGTTTCTCCCTCTTACCTGAAAATATTGGATGTTAGAGGACCTGTGGCTTGTTTCAGTTTCAGATGAAGAGTTGAACTCGATATGGTCTGCATGTGTATGAAACACAGTTCTTTTGTTCTGAGCATACTCACGTTTCCTGCTGTATTAGAGATGCTAGAAACCAAGAGTGTGCTTCTTGCTCTAAAGCAGAGTGTGTTCCATGGATGAGAACTGTCCTGCCTGTTTCCCTTCAGAAATGGAGTGAAATCTCAGGTTCTGTGTCTTCCTACAAGCAATACTTCGTTTCATGTAAACACAGTCACTTTTCAGTTCAAACGAATCTAAATCGTTCACGAATCACACACGATAATCACTCTTAACTGAAAAGCATTGGATGTTAGAGGACCTGTGGTTTGTATCAGTTTCAGGAGCAGAGTTAACCTAGACATGGTCCGTACGTGTAGGACGCACAGTTCTTTTGTTCTTAGCACACTCATGTTTCTTGCCGTCTTAGAGACTCTAGAGTGCATGAGCATGCTTCTTACTCTAAAGCAGAGTGTGGTCCATGGATGAAAAATGTTTTGTGTGTTTCCTTTAGAAATGGAGTTAAATCCCAGGTTCTGTGTCTTCCTACAAGCAAGAAATCGTTTCAGGTAAATGCAGTCCCTTTTCAGCTCGAACGAAGCTACATCATCCATGAAGCTCCCCTGTTTCTGGCTCTTAACTGAGAAGCATTGGATGTTAGAGGACCTGTGGTTTGTATCAGTTTCAGGAGCAGAGTTGACCTAGATATGATCCGTACATGTAGGACACACAGTTCTTTTGTTCTTAGCACACTCACATTTCCTGCCGTCTTAGAGACTCTACAATGCATGAGCATGCTTCTTGCTCTAAAGTAGAGTAAGTTTCATTAATGAGAACTGTGCGGTGTGTTTCCCTTCAGAAATGGAGAGATCCCAGGCTCTGTATCCTCCTAGAAGCATGATGTCTTTTCTGGTAAACACAGTCACTTTTCAGGTCAAATGAAGCTACAACGTTCATGAAGCTCTTACATTTCTCACTCTTACTTGAAAAGCATTGGATGTTAGAGGACCTGTGGCTTGTTTCAGTTTTAGAAGAAGAGTTGAACTCGATATGGTCTGCATGTGTAGGAAACACAGTTCTTTTGTTCTGAGAATACTCACGTTTCCTGCTGTATTAGAGACTCAGGAAACCAACAGCGTGCTTCTTGCTCTAAAGCAGAGTGTGTTCCATGGATGAGAAATGTTTTGTGTGTTTCCTTTAGAAATGGAGTTAAATCCTAGCTTCTGTGTCTTCCTACAAGCAAGACACATTTCAGGTATATGCAGCCACTTTTAAGCTCAAATGAAGCTACATCATTCACGAAGCTCACCTGTTTATCGCTCTTATGTGAAAAGCATTGGATGTTAGAGGACCTGTCATTTGTATCCGTTTCAGAAACAGAGTTGAACTAGATAAGGTCTGCATGTGTAGGAAACACAGTTCTTTTGTTCTGAGCACACACACTTTTCCTGCTGTATGAGAGTCTGTAGAAAGCAAGAGCGTGCTTCTTGCTCTAAATCAGAGTCTGTTCCATGGATGAGAACTGTGCTGCGTGTTTCCCTTCAGAAATGGAGTGAAATGACAGGTTTTGTGTTTTCCTACAAGCAAGACTTCGTTTCATGTAAACACAGTCACTTTTCAGTTCAAACGAAGCTAAATCGTTCACGAATCACACACGATAATCACTCTTAACTGAAAAGCATTGGATGTTAGAGGACCTGTGGTTTATATCAGTTTCAGGATCAGAGTTGACCTAGATAAGGTCCGTACATGTAGGACACACAGTTCTTTTGTTCTTAGCACACTCACGTTTCCTACCCTCTTAGAGACTCTAGAATGCATGAGCATGCTTCTTGTTCTAAATTAGAGTAAGTTTCATTGATGAGAACTGTGCGGTGTGTTTCCCTTCAGAAATGGAGAGATCCCAGGCTCTGTATCTTCCAACAAGCAAGACTTCTTTTCTGGTAAACACAGTCAATTTTCAGGTTAAACGGAGCTACATCGTTCATGAAGCTCACAGGTTTCTCCCTCTTACCTGAAAATATTGGATGTTAGAGGACCTGTGGTTTGTATCAGTTTCAGAGAAGAGTTGAACTAGACATGGTCCGTATCCTAAGGAAACACATTTCTTTTGTTCGGTGCACACTGCCTTTTCCTGCCCTATTAGAGAATCTAGAATGCATGAGCATGCTTCTTGCTCTAAAGCAGAGTGTGTTCCATGGATGAGAAATGTATTGTGTTTTTCCTTTACAAATGGTGTTAAATCCTAACTTCTGTGTCTTCCTACAAGCAAGACACGTTTCAGGTATATGCAGCCACTTTTAAGCTCAAATGAAGCTACATCATTCACGAAGCTCACCTGTTTATCGCTCTTATGTGAAAAGCATTGGATGTTAGAGGACCTGTCATTTGTATCAGTATCAGAAACAGAGTTGAACTAGATAAGGTCTGCATGTGTAGGAAACACAGTTCTTTTGTTCTGAGCACACTCACATTTCCTGCTGTATGAGAGTCTCTGGAAAGCAAGAGCGTGCTTCTTGTTCTAAATCAGAGTGTGTTCCATGGATGAGAACTGTGCTACGTGTTTCCCTTCAGAAATGGAGTGAAATCCCAGGTTCTGTGTCTTCCTACAAGCAAGACTGCGTTTAATGTAAACACAGTCACTTTTCAGTTTAAACATAGCTAAATGGTTCACGACTCACACACGATAATCACTCATAACAGAAAAGCATTGGATGTTAGACGACCCTTGGTTTGTATCAGTTTCAGGAGCAGAGTTGACCTAGACATGGTCCGTACGTGTAGGATGCACAGTTCTTTTGTTCTTAGCACACTCATGTTTCTTGCCGCCTTAGAGACTCTAGAGTGCATGAGCATGCTTCTTTCTCTAAAGCAGAGTATGATTCATTGAGTAGACCTGTGCTGTGTGTTTCCCTTCAGAAATGGAGTGAAATCCCAGGGTCTATATCTTCCAATTACCAAGACTTCTTTTCTGGTAAACACAGTCACTTTTCAGGTCAAAGGAAGATACATCGTTCACTAAGCTCACACGTTTCTCTCTCATAACTGAAAAGAATTGGATATTAGAGGACCTGTGGTTTGTATCAGTTTCAGAGAAGAGTGAACTAGTTATGGTCCATATCTGAAGGAAACACAGTTCTTTGATCGGTGCACACTCCCTTTTCGTGCTGTAATAGAGAATCTAGAATGCATGAGCATGCTTCTTGCTCTAAAGCACAGTGTGTTACATGGATGAAAAATGTTTTGTGTGTTTCCTTTAGAAATGGAGTTAAATCCCAGGTTCTGTGTCTTCCTACAAGCAAGAAATCGTTTCAGGTAAATATAGTCCCTTTTCAGCTCGAACGAAGCTACATCATCCACGAAGCTCCCCTGTTTCTGGCTCTTAACTGAAAAGCATTGGATGTTAGAGGACCAGTGGTTTGTATCAGTTTCAGAAGCAGAGTTGAACTAAATATGGTCCGTATGTGTAGGACACCCAGTTCTTTTGTTCTGAGCACACCCGCGTTTCCTGCTGTATGAGAGTCTGTAGAAAGCAAGAGCGTGCTTCTTGCTCTAAATCAGAGTGTGTTCCATGGATAAGAACTGTGCTGCCTGTTTCCCTTCAGAAATGGAGTTAAATCCCAGGTTCTGTGTCTTCCTACAAGCAAGACATCTTTTCAGGTAAACACAGTCACTTTTCAGCTCAAATGAAGCTAAATCGTTCACAAATCAAACACGATAATCACTCTTAACTGAAAAGCATTGGATGTTAGAGGACCTGTGGTTTGTATCAGTTTCAGGAGCAGAGTTGCCCTAGACATGGTCCATATATGTAGGACACACAGTTCTTTCGTTCTTAGCACACTCACGTTTCCTGCCGTCTTAGAGACTCTAGAATGCATGAGCATGCTTCTTGTTCTAAAGTAGAGTAAGTTTCATTGATGAGAACTGTGCGGTGTGTTTCCTGTCAGAAATGGAGAGATCCCAGGCTCTGTATCTTCCTACAAGCAAGACTTCTTTTCTGGTAAACACAGTCACTTTTCAGGTCAAACGAAGCTACATCGTTCATGAAGATCACACGTTTCTGACTCTTACCGAAAAGCATTGGATGTTAGAAGACCTGTGGCTTGTTTCAGTTTCAGATGAAGAGTTGAACTAGATATGGTCTGCAAGTGTAGGACACACAGTTCTTTGGTTCTGAGCACACTCACGTTTCCTGTTGTATGAGAGACTCTAGAAAGCAAGAGCGTGCTTCTTGCTCTAAAGCAGAGTGTGTTCCATGGATGAGAACTGTGCTGCGTGTTTCCATTGAGAAATGGAGTTAAATCCCAAGTTCTGTGTCTTCCTACAAGCAAGACATCTTTTCAGGTAAACACAGTCACTTTTCAGCTCAAACGAAGCTAAATTGTTCACGAATCTCAAACGTTAATCACTCTTAAGTGAAAAGCATTGGATGTTAGAGGACCTGTGGTTTATATCAGTTTCAGGAGCAGAGTTGACCTAGATATAGTCCGTACATGTAGGACACACAGTTCTTTTGTTCTTAGCACACTCACGTTTCCTACCCTCTTAGAGACTCTAGAATGCATGAGCATGCTTCTTGTTCTAAATTAGAGTAAGTTTCATTGATGAGAACTGTGCGGTGTGTTTCCCTTCAGAAATGGAGAGATCCCAGTCTCTGTATCTTCCAACAAGCAAGACTTCTTTGCTGGTAAACACAGTCAATTTTCAGGTTAAACGAAGCTACATCGTTCATGAAGCTCACAGGTTTCTCCCTCTTACCTGAAAATATTGGATGTTAGAGGACCTGTGGCTTGTTTCAGTTTCAGATGAAGAGTTGAACTCGATATGGTCTGCATGTGTATGAAACACAGTTCTTTTGTTCTGAGCATACTCACGTTTCCTGCTGTATTAGAGATGCTAGAAACCAAGAGCGTGCTTCTTGCTCTAAAGCAGAGCGTGTTCCATGGATGAGAACTGTGCTGCCTGTTTCCCTTCAGAAATGGAGTGAAATCTCAGGTTCTGTGTCTTCCTACAAGCAATACTTCGTTTCATGTAAACACAGTCACTTTACAGTTCAAACAAATCTAAATCGTTCACGAATCACACACGATAATCACTCTTAACTCAAAAGCATTGGATGTTAGAGGACCTGTGGTTAGTATCAGTTTCAGGAGCAGAGTTAACCTAGACATGGTCCGTACGTGTAGGACGCACAGTTCTTTTGTTCTTAGCACACTCATGTTTCTTGCTGTCATAGAGACTCTAGAGTGCATGAGCATGCTTCTTGCTCTAAAGCATAGTGTGGTCCATGGATGAAAAATGTATTGTGTGTTTCCTTTAGAAATGGAGTTAAATCCTAGGTTCTGTGTCTTCCTACAAGCAAGAAATCGTTTCAGGTAAATGCAGTCCCTTTTCAGCTCGAACGAAGCTACATCATCCACGAAGCTCCCCTGTTTCTGGCTCTTAACTGAGAAGCATTGGATGTTAGAGGACCTGTGGTTTGTATCAGTTTCAGGAGCAGAGTTGACCTAGATATGATCCGTACATGTAGGACACACAGTTCTTTTGTTCTTAGCACACTCACATTTCCTGCCATCTTAGAGACTCTACAATGCATGAGCATGCTTCTTGCTCTAAAGTAGAGTAAGTTTCATTAATGAGAACTGTGCGGTGTGTTTCCCTTCAGAAATGGAGAGATCCCAGGCTCTGTATCCTCCTAGAAGCATGATTTCTTTTCTGGTAAACACAGTCACTTTTCAGGTCAAATGAAGCTACATCGTTCATGAAGCTCATACATTTCTCACTCTTACTTGAAAAGCATTGGATGTTAGAGGACCTGTGGCTTGTTTCAGTTTTAGAAGAAGAGTTGAACTAGATATGGTCTGCATGTGTAGGAAACACAGTTCTTTTGTTCTGAGCATACTCACGTTTCCTGCTGTATTAGAGACTCTAGAAACCAAGAGTGTGCTTCTTGCTCTAAAGCAGAGTGTGTTCCATGGATGAGAACTGTGCTGCGTTTTTCCCTTCAGAAATGGAGTGAAATCCCAGGTTTTGTGTCTTCCTACAAGCAAGACTTCGTTTCATGTAAACACAGTCACTTTTCAGTTCAAACGAAGCTAAATCGTTCACGAATCACACACGATAATCACTCTTAACTGAAAAGCATTGGATGTTAGACGACCTGTGGTTTGTATCAGTTTCAGGAGCAGAGTTGACCTAGACATGGTCCGAACGTGTAGGACGCACAGTTCTTTTGTTCTTAGCACACTCATGATTCTTGCCGTCTTAGAGACTCTAGAGTACATGAGCATGCTTCTTTCTCTAAAGCAGAGTATGATTCATTGATGAGAACTGTGCTGTGTGTTTCCCTTTCTGAAATGGAGTGAAATCCCAGGGTCTGTATCTTCCTACAAGCAAGACTTCTTTTCTGGGAAACACAGTCACTTTTTATGTCAAACGAAGCTACATCGTTCACAAAGCTCACACGTTTCTCTCTCTTAAATGAAAAGAACTGGATATTAGAGGACTTGTGGTTTGTATCAGTTTCAGAGAAGAGTTGAACTAGATATGGTCCGTATTCTAAGGAAACACATTTCTTTTGTTCGGTGCACACTGCCTTTTCCTGCCCTATTAGAGAATCTAGAATGCATGAGCATGCTTCTTGCTCTAAAGCAGAGTGTGTTCCATGGATGAGAAATGTTTTGTGTTTTTCCTTTAGAAATGGTGTTAAATCCTAGCTTCTGTGTCTTCCTACAAGCAAGACACGTTTCAGGTATATGCAGCCACTTTTAAGCTCAAATGAAGCTACATCATTCACGAAGCTCACCTGTTTATCGCTCTTATGTGAAAAGCATTGGATGTTAGAGGACCTGTCATTTGTATCAGTATCAGAAACAGAGTTGAACTAGATAAGGTCTGCATGTGTAGGAAACACAGTTCTTTTGTTCTGAGCACACTCACATTTCCTGCTGTATGAGAGTCTCTGGAAAGCAAGAGCGTGCTTCTTGCTCTAAATCAGAGTGTGTTCCATGGATGAGAACTGTGCTGCGTGTTTCCCTTCAGAAATGGAGTGAAATCCCAGGTTCTGTGTCTTCCTACAAGCAAGACTGCGTTTAATGTAAACACAGTCAATTTCAGTTCAAACGAAGCTTAATCGTTCACGAATCACACACGATAATCACTCTTAACTGAGAAGCATTGGATGTTAGAGGACCTGTGGTTTGTATCAGTTTCAGGAGCAGAGTTGACCTAGACATGGTCCGTACATATAGGATGCACAGTTCTTTTGTTCTTAGCACACTCATGTTTCTAGCCGCCTTAGAGTCACTAGAGTGCATGAGCATGCTTCTTTCTCTAAAGCAGAGTATGATTCATTGATGAGACCTGTGCTGTGTGTTTCCCTTCAGAAATGGAGTGAAATCCCAGGGTCTATATCTTCCAACAAGCAAGACTTCTTTTCTGGTAAACACAGTCACTTTTCAGGTCAAAGGAAGATACATCGTACACTAAGCTCACACGTTTCTCTCTCTTAACTGAAAAGAATTGGATATTAGAGGACCTGTGGTTTGTATCACTTTCAGAGAAGAGTTGAACTAGTTATGGTCCGTATCTGAAGGAAACACAGTTCTTTGTTCGGTGCACACTCCTTTTTCGTGCTGTATTAGAGAATCTAGAATGCATGAGCATGCTTCTTGCTCTAAAGCACAGTGTGTTCCATTGATGAAAAATGTTTTGTGTGTTTCCTTTAGAAATGGAGTTAAATCCCAGGTTCTGTGTCTTCCTACAAGCAAGAAATCATTTCAGGTAAATGCAGTCCCTTTTCAGCTCGAACGAAGCTACATCATCCACGAAGCTCCCCTGTTTCTGGCTCTTAACTGAAAAGCATTGGATGTTAGAGGACCAGTGGTTTGTATCAGTTTCAGAAGCAGAGTTGAACTAGATATGGTCCGTATGTGTAGGACACACAGTTCTTTTGTTCTGAGCACACTCACGTTTCCTGCTGTATGAGAGTCTCTAGAAAGCAAGAGCGTGCTTCTTGCTCTAAATCAGAGTGTGTTCCATGGAAGAGAACTGTGCTGCGTGTTTCCCTTCAGAAATGGAGTTAAATCCCAGGTTCTGTGTCTTCCTACATGCAAGACATCTTTTCAGGTAAACACAGTCACTTTTCAGCTCAAACGAAGCTAAATCATTCACGAATCTCACACGTTAATCACTCTTAACTGAAAAGCATTGGATGTTAGAGGACCTGTGGTTTGTATCAGTATCAGAAGCAGAGTTGACCTCGATATGGTCCGTACATGTAGGATACACAGTTCTTTTGTTCTTAGCACACTCACGTTTCCTGCCGTCTTAGAGACTCTAGAATGCATGAGCATGCTTCTTGTTCTAAAGTAGAGTAAGTTTCATTGATGAGAACTGTGCGGTGTGTTTCCCTTCAGAAATGGAGAGATCCCAGGCTCTGTATCTTCCTACAAGCAAGACTTCTTTTCTGGTAAACACAGTCAATTTTCAGGGCAAATGAAGCTACATCGTTCCTGAAGCTCACAGGTTTCTCCCTCTTACCAGAAAAGCATTGGATGTTAGAGGACCTGTGGCTTGTTTCATTTTCAGATGAAGAGTTGAACTAGATATGGTCTGCAATTGTAGGAAACACAGTTCTTTTTTTCTGAGCATACTCACGTTTCCTGCTGTATTAGAGACTCTAGAATTCAAGAGCGTGCTTCTTGCTCTAAAGCAGAGTGTATTCCATGGATGAGAACTGTGGTGCCTGTTTCCCTTCAGAAATGGAGTGAAATCCCAAGTTCTGTTTCTTCCTGCAAGCAAGACTTCGTTTCAGGTAAACACAGTCACTTTTCAGTTCAAACGAATCTAAATCATTCACGAATCACACACGATAATCACTCTTAACTGAAAAGCACTGGATTTTAGAGGACCTGTGGTTTGTATCAGTTTCAGGAGCAGAGTTGACCTAGACATGGTCCGTACGTGTAAGACGCACAGTTCTTTGGTTCTTAGCACACTCATGTTTCTTGCCGTCTTAGAGACTCTAGAGTGCACAAGCATGCTTCTTTCTCTAAAGCAGAGTATGATTCATTGATGAGAACTGTGCTGTGTGTTTCCCTTCAGAAATGGAGTGAAATCCCAGGGTCTGTATCTTCCTACAAGCAAGATTTCTTTTCTGGTAAACACAGACACTTTTCAGGTCAAACAAAGATACATCGTTCACTAAGCTCACACGTTTCTCTCTCTTAACTGAAAAGAATTGGATATTAGAGGACCTGAGGTTTGTATCAGTTTCAGAGAAGAGTTGAACTAGTCATGGTCCGTATATGTAGGACACACAGTTCTTTTGTTCTGAGCACACTCACGTTTCCTGCTGTATGAGAGACTCTAGAAAGCAAGAGCGTGCTTCTTGCTCTAAATCAGAGTGTGTTCCATGGATGAGAACTGTGCTGCGTGTTTCCCTTCAGAAATGGAGTTAAATCCCAGGTTCTGTGTCTTCCTACAAGCAAGACAGCTTTTCAGGTAAACACAGTCACTTTTCAGCTCAAATGAAGCTAAATCGTTCACGAATCTCAAACGTTAATCACTCTTAACTGAAAAGCATTGGATGTTAGAGGACCTGTGGTTTGTATCAGTTTCAGGAGCAGAGTTGACCTAGATATGGTCCGTACATGTCGGACACACAGTTCTTTTGTTCTTAGCAAACTCACGTTTCCTACCATCTTGGAGACTCTAGAATGCATGAGCATGCTTCTTGTTCTAAATTAGAGTAAGTTTCATTGATGAGAACTGTGTGATGTGTTTCCCTTCAGAAATGGAGTGAAATCCCAGGGTCTGTATCTTCCTACAAGCAAGACTTCTTTTCTGGGAAACACAGTCACTTTTCATGTCAAACGAAGCTACATCGTTCACAAAGCTCACACGTTTCTCTCTCTTAAATGAAAAGAATTGGATACTAGAGGACCTGTGGTTTGTATCTGTTTCAGAGAAGAGTTGAACTAGATATGGTCCATATCCTAAGGAAACACATTTCATTTGTTCGGTGCACACTGCCTTTTCCTGCCCTATTAGAGAATCTAGAATGCATGAGCATGCTTCTTGCTCTAAAGCAGTGTGTGTTCCATGGATGAGAAATGTTTTGTGTGTTTCCTTTAGAAATGGAGTTAAATCCTAGCTTCTGTGTCTTCCTACAAGCAAGACACGTTTCAGGTATATGCAGCCACTTTTAAGCTCAAATGAAGCTACATCATTCACGAAGCTCACCTGTTTATCGCTCTTAGGTCAAAAGCATTGGATGTTAGAGGACCTGTCATTTGTATCAGTTTCAGAAACAGAGTTGAACTAGATATGGTCTGCATCTGTAGGAAACACAGTTCTTTTGTTCTGAGCACACTCATGTTTCCTGCTGTATGAGAGTCTCTAGAAAGCAAGAGCGTGCTTCTTGCTCTAAATCAGAGTGTGTTCCATGGATGAGAACTGTGCTGCGTGTTTCCCTTCAGAAATGGAGTTAAATCCCAGGTTCTGTGTCTTCCTACAAGCAAGACATCTTTTCAGGTAAACACAGTCACTTTTCAGCTCAAATGAAGCTAAATCGTTCACAAATCACACACGATAATCACTCTTAACTGAAAAGCATTGGATGTTAGAGGACATGTGGTTTGTATCAGTTTCAGGAGCAGAGTTGCCCTAGACATGGTCCATATATGTAGGACACAGAGTTCTTTCGTTCTTAGCACACTCACGTTTCCTGCCGTCTTAGAGACTCTAGAATTCATGATCATGCTTCTTGTTCTAAAGTAGAGTAAGTTTCATTGATGAGAACTGTGCGGTGTGTTTCCCGTCAGAAATGGAGAGATCCCAGGCTCTGTATCTTCCTACAAGCAAGACTTCTTTTCTGGTAAATACAGTCACTTTTCAGGTCAAACGAAGCTACATCGTTCATGAAGATCACACGTTTCTCACTCTTACCTGAAAAGCATTGGATGTTAGAGGACCTGTGGCTTGTTTCAGTTTCAGATGAAGAGTTGAACTAGATATGGTCTGCAAGTGTAGGACACACAGTTCTTTTGTTCTGAGCACACTCACGTTTCCTGCTGTATGAGAGTTTGTAGAAAGCAAGAGCGTGCTTCTTGCTCTAAATCAGAGTGTGTTCCATGGATGAGAACTGTGCTGCGTGTTTCCCTTCAGAAATGGAGTTAAATCCCAGGTTCTGTGTCTTCCTACAAGCAAGACATCTCTTCAGGTAAACACAGTCACTTTTCAGCTCAAACGAAGCTAAATCGTTCACGAATCTCAAACGTTAATCACTCTTAAATGAAAAGCATTGGATGTTAGAGGACCTGTGGTTTGTATCAGTTTCAGGAGCAGAGTTGACCTACACATGGTCCGTACATGTAGGACACACAGTTCTTTTGTTCTTAGCACACTCATGTTTCTTGCCATCTTAGAGACTCTAGAGTACATGAGCATGCTTCTTTCTCTAAAGCAGAGTATGATTCATTGATGAGAACTGTGCTGTGTGTTTCCCTTCTGAAATGGAGTGAAATCCCAGGGTCTGTATCTTCCTACAAGCAAGACTTCTTTTCTGGGAAACACAGTCACTTTTCAGGTCAAATGAAGATACATCGTTCACTAAGCTCACACGTTTCTCTCTCATAACTGAAAAGAATTGGATATTAGAGGACCTGTGGTTTGTATCAGTTTCAGAGAAGAGTGAACTAGTTATGGTCCATATCTGAAGGAAACACAGTTCTTTGTTCGGTGCACACTCCCTTTTCGTGCTGTATTAGAGAATCTAGAATGCATGAGCATGCTTCTTGCTCTAAAGCACAGTGTGTTCCATGGATGAAAAATGTTTTGTGTGTTTCCTTTAGAAATGGAGTTAAATCCCAGGTTCTGTGTCTTCCTACAAGCAAGAAATCATTTCAGGTAAATGCAGTCCCTTTTCAGCTCGAACGAAGCTACATCATCCACGAAGCTCCCCTGTTTCTGGCTCTTAACTGAAAAGCATTGGATGTTAGGGGACCAGTGGTTTGTATCAGTTTCAGAAGCAGAGTTGAACTCGATATGGTCCGCATATGTAGGAATCTTGAAAGCAATTATGTGCTGATTGCTCTAAAGCAGAGTAGGTTTCATGAATGAGAACTGTGCTGCCTGTTTCCCTTCAGAAATGGAGAGAAATCTCAGGTTCTGTGTCTTCCTACAAGCAAGACTTCGTTTCAGGTAAACGCATTCACTTTTCAGCCCAAAGATGCTACATCGTTCACTAACCTCACGTATCTAGTTCTTAAATGAAACGCATTGGATCATAGAGGACCTGTGGTTTGTAGCAGTCTCAGAAGCAGAGTTGAACTAGAAACGGTCCGAATGTTTGGGAAACACAGTTCATTTGTTCTGAGCACACTCATATTTCCTCCTCTATTAGAGACTCTAGAAAGCAAGAGCATGTGGCTTGCTCTAAAACAGAGTATGTTTCATGAATGAGAACTGTGCTGTGTGTTTTCTTTAAGAAATGGAGTTAAATCCCAGTCTTTCTGTCTTCCTACAAGCAAGAATTCTTTTCAAGTAAACGCACAATCTTTTCAGCTCAAAGGAAGCTGCATCTTTCACGAGGCTCACACGTTTCTCGCTCTTAACTGCAAAGCATTTGATTTTGGAGGACCTGTGGTTTGTATCAGTTTCAGAAGCAGAGCTGAACTAGATATGTTCCGCAGGTGTAGGAAACACTATTCTTTTGTTCTGAGCACAAATACGTTTCCTCATATATTAGAGACTCTAGAAAGCAAGAGCGTGCTGCTTGCTCTAAAGCAGAGTGTGTTCCATGGATCAGAAGTGTGCTTTGTGTTTCCCTAATAAAAGTAGTTAAATCCCAGGCTCTGTGTCTACCTACAAGCAAGACCTCGTTTCACATAAATGCAGTAACTTTTCAGCTCAAACGAAGCTACATCGTTCACGAAGCTCACACGTTTCTGTTTCTTAACTGAAAGGCATTCTATGATAGAGGACCTGTGGTTTGTATCAGTATCAGAAGCAGAGTTGAACTAGACATGGTCTGCATGTTAGGAAACACTGTGCTTTTGTCCTGAGCACACTCTTATTTCCTGCTCTATTAGAGAATCTAGAAAGCAAGAGCGTGCTTCTTTCTCTAAAGCAGAGTGTGTTCCATGGATGAGAACTGTGCTGTATTTCCCTTCAGAAATGAAATTAAATCCCAGGTTCTGTGGCTTCCTACAAGCAAGGCTTCTTTTCAGGTAAACGCAGTCACTTTTAGCTCAAACAAACCTACATTGTTCATGAAGCTCACATGTTTCTCGCTCTTAATTGAGAAGCATAGGATGTTAGAGGACCTGTGGTTTGTATCACTTTCAGAATCAGAGTTTTGACCTAGATATGGTCTGTATGTGTAGGACACACAGTTCTTTTGTTCTGAGCACACTCACGTTGCCTGCTGAATCAGTGAATCTAGAAAACAAGAGCGTGCTTCTTGCTCTAAAGCAGAGTGTGTTTCATGGATGAGAACTGTGCTCTGTGTTTCCCTTCAAAAATGGAATTAAATCCCAGTATCTGTATCTTCCTACAAGCAAGACTCAATTCAGGTAAACGCAGTCACTTTTCAGCTCAAAGGAAGCTACATCGTTCACGAAGCTCACACGTTTCTAGCTCTTAACTGCAAAGCATTGGATGTTGGAGGACCTGTGGTTTGTATCAGTTTCAGAAGCAGTGTTGAACTCGATATGGTCCGCATATGTAGGATACACAGTTCCTCTGTTATGAGCACACTCAGGTTTCCTGCTGTATTAGAGACTCTAGAAAGGAAGAGCGTGCTTCTTTCTCTAAAGCAGAGTGTGTTCCATGGATGAGAACTGTGCTGTATTTCCCTTCAGAAATGAAGTTAAATCCATGGTTCTGTGTCTTCCTACAAGCAAAACTTCTTTTCAGGTAAACGCAGTCACTTTTCAGCTCAAACAAAGCTACATTGTTCACGAAGCTCACATGTTTCTCGCTCTTAATTGAAAAGCATAGGATGTTAGAGGACCTGTAGTTTGTATCACTTTCAGAATCAGAGTTTTGACCTAGATATGGTCCTTATGTGTAGGACATACAGTTCTTTTGTTCTGAGAACACTCATGGTTCCTGCTGTATTAGAGAATCTAGAAATCAAGAGCGAGCTGATTGCTCTCAAGCAGAGTAGATTTCATGAATGAGAACTGTGCTGTGTGTTTCTCTTCAGAAATGGAGTTAAATCACAGCCTCTGAGTCTTCCTACAAGCAAGACTTCGTTTCACATAAATGCAGTCACTTTTCAGCTCAAAGGAAGCTACATCGTTCACAAAGCTCACACGTTTCTAGCTCTTAACTGCAAAGCCTTGGATGTTGGAAGACACGTGGTTTGTATCAGTTTCAGAAGCAGAGTTGAAATCGATATGGTCCGCATATGTAGGAAACACAGTTCCTCTGTTATGAGCACACTCAGGTTTCCTGCTGTATTAGAGAATCTAGAAAGGAAGAGCGTGCTTCTTTCTCTAAAGCAGAGTGTGTTACATGGATGAGAACTGTGCTGTGTGTTTCCCTTCATAAATGAAGTTAAATCATAGGTTCTGTGTCTTCCTACAAGCAAGACTTCGTTTCAGGTAAACGCATTCACTTTTCAGCCCAAAGATGCTACATCGTTCACTAACCTCACGTATCTAGTTCTTAAATGAAACGCATTGGATCATAGAGGACCTGTGGTTTGTAGCAGTCTCAGAAGCAGAGTTGAACTAGAAACGGTCCGAATGTTTGGGAAACACAGTTCATTTGTTCTGAGCACACTCATATTTCCTCCTCTATTAGAGACTCTAGAAAGCAAGAGCATGTGGCTTGCTCTAAAACAGAGTATGTTTCATGAATGAGAACTGTGCTGTGTGTTTTCTTTAAGAAATGGAGTTAAATCCCAGTCTTTCTGTCTTCCTACAAGCAAGAATTCTTTTCAAGTAAACGCACAATCTTTTCAGCTCAAAGGAAGCTGCATCTTTCACGAGGCTCACACGTTTCTCGCTCTTAACTGCAAAGCATTTGATTTTGGAGGACCTGTGGTTTGTATCAGTTTCAGAAGCAGAGCTGAACTAGATATGTTCCGCAGGTGTAGGAAACACTATTCTTTTGTTCTGAGCACAAATACGTTTCCTCATATATTAGAGACTCTAGAAAGCAAGAGCGTGCTGCTTGCTCTAAAGCAGAGTGTGTTCCATGGATCAGAAGTGTGCTTTGTGTTTCCCTAATAAAAGTAGTTAAATCCCAGGCTCTGTGTCTACCTACAAGCAAGACCTCGTTTCACATAAATGCAGTAACTTTTCAGCTCAAACGAAGCTACATCGTTCACGAAGCTCACACGTTTCTGTTTCTTAACTGAAAGGCATTCTATGATAGAGGACCTGTGGTTTGTATCAGTATCAGAAGCAGAGTTGAACTAGACATGGTCTGCATGTTAGGAAACACTGTGCTTTTGTCCTGAGCACACTCTTATTTCCTGCTCTATTAGAGAATCTAGAAAGCAAGAGCGTGCTTCTTTCTCTAAAGCAGAGTGTGTTCCATGGATGAGAACTGTGCTGTATTTCCCTTCAGAAATGAAATTAAATCCCAGGTTCTGTGGCTTCCTACAAGCAAGGCTTCTTTTCAGGTAAACGCAGTCACTTTTAGCTCAAACAAACCTACATTGTTCATGAAGCTCACATGTTTCTCGCTCTTAATTGAGAAGCATAGGATGTTAGAGGACCTGTGGTTTGTATCACTTTCAGAATCAGAGTTTTGACCTAGATATGGTCTGTATGTGTAGGACACACAGTTCTTTTGTTCTGAGCACACTCACGTTGCCTGCTGAATCAGTGAATCTAGAAAACAAGAGCGTGCTTCTTGCTCTAAAGCAGAGTGTGTTTCATGGATGAGAACTGTGCTCTGTGTTTCCCTTCAAAAATGGAATTAAATCCCAGTATCTGTATCTTCCTACAAGCAAGACTCAGTTCAGGTAAACGCAGTCACTTTTCAGCTCAAAGGAAGCTACATCGTTCACGAAGCTCACACGTTTCTAGCTCTTAACTGCAAAGCATTGGATGTTGGAGGACAAGTGGTTTGTATCAGTTTCAGAAGCAGTGTTGAACTCGATATGGTCCGCATATGTAGGATACACAGTTCCTCTGTTATGAGCACACTCAGGTTTCCTGCTGTATTAGAGACTCTAGAAAGGAAGAGCGTGCTTCTTTCTCTAAAGCAGAGTGTGTTCCATGGATGAGAACTGTGCTGTATTTCCCTTCAGAAATGAAGTTAAATCCATGGTTCTGTGTCTTCCTACAAGCAAAACTTCTTTTCAGGTAAACGCAGTCACTTTTCAGCTCAAACAATGCTACATTGTTCACGAAGCTCACATGTTTCTCGCTCTTAATTGAAAAGCATAGGATGTTAGAGGACCTGTAGTTTGTATCACTTTCAGAATCAGAGTTTTGACCTAGATATGGTCCTTATGTGTAGGACATACAGTTCTTTTGTTCTGAGAACACTCATGGTTCCTGCTGTATTAGAGAATCTAGAAATCAAGAGCGAGCTGATTGCTCTCAAGCAGAGTAGATTTCATGAATGAGAACTGTGCTGTGTGTTTCTCTTCAGAAATGGAGTTAAATCACAGCCTCTGAGTCTTCCTACAAGCAAGACTTCGTTTCACATAAATGCAGTCACTTTTCAGCTCAAAGGAAGCTACATCGTTCACGAAGCTCACACGTTTCTAGCTCTTAACTGCAAAGCCTTGGATGTTGGAAGACACGTGGTTTGTATCAGTTTCAGAAGCAGAGTTGAAATCGATATGGTCCGCATATGTAGGAAACACAGTTCCTCTTTTATGAGCACACTCAGGTTTCCTGCTGTATTAGAGAATCTAGAAAGGAAGAGCGTGCTTCTTTCTCTAAAGCAGAGTGTGTTACATGGATGAGAACTGTGCTGTGTGTTTCCCTTCATAAATGAAGTTAAATCATAGGTTCTGTGTCTTCCTACAAGCAAGACTTCGTTTCAGGTAAACGCATTCACTTTTCAGCCCAAAGATGCTACATCGTTCACTAACCTCACGTATCTAGTTCTTAAATGAAACGCATTGGATCATAGAGGACCTGTGGTTTGTAGCAGTCTCAGAAGCAGAGTTGAACTAGAAACGGTCCGAATGTTTGGGAAACACAGTTCATTTGTTCTGAGCACACTCATATTTCCTCCTCTATTAGAGACTCTAGAAAGCAAGAGCATGTGGCTTGCTCTAAAACAGAGTATGTTTCATGAATGAGAACTGTGCTGTGTGTTTTCTTTAAGAAATGGAGTTAAATCCCAGTCTTTCTGTCTTCCTACAAGCAAGAATTCTTTTCAAGTAAACGCACAATCTTTTCAGCTCAAAGGAAGCTGCATCTTTCACGAGGCTCACACGTTTCTCGCTCTTAACTGCAAAGCATTTGATTTTGGAGGACCTGTGGTTTGTATCAGTTTCAGAAGCAGAGCTGAACTAGATATGTTCCGCAGGTGTAGGAAACACTATTCTTTTGTTCTGAGCACAAATACGTTTCCTCATATATTAGAGACTCTAGAAAGCAAGAGCGTGCTGCTTGCTCTAAAGCAGAGTGTGTTCCATGGATCAGAAGTGTGCTTTGTGTTTCCCTAATAAAAGTAGTTAAATCCCAGGCTCTGTGTCTACCTACAAGCAAGACCTCGTTTCACATAAATGCAGTAACTTTTCAGCTCAAACGAAGCTACATCGTTCACGAAGCTCACACGTTTCTGTTTCTTAACTGAAAGGCATTCTATGATAGAGGACCTGTGGTTTGTATCAGTATCAGAAGCAGAGTTGAACTAGACATGGTCTGCATGTTAGGAAACACTGTGCTTTTGTCCTGAGCACACTCTTATTTCCTGCTCTATTAGAGAATCTAGAAAGCAAGAGCGTGCTTCTTTCTCTAAAGCAGAGTGTGTTCCATGGATGAGAACTGTGCTGTATTTCCCTTCAGAAATGAAATTAAATCCCAGGTTCTGTGGCTTCCTACAAGCAAGGCTTCTTTTCAGGTAAACGCAGTCACTTTTAGCTCAAAAAAACCTACATTGTTCATGAAGCTCACATGTTTCCGCTCTTAATTGAGAAGCATAGGATGTTAGAGGACCTGTGGTTTGTATCACTTTCAGAATCAGAGTTTTGACCTAGATATGGTCTGTATGTGTAGGACACACAGTTCTTTTGTTCTGAGCACACTCACGTTGCCTGCTGAATCAGTGAATCTAGAAAACAAGAGCGTGCTTCTTGCTCTAAAGCAGAGTGTGTTTCATGGATGAGAACTGTGCTCTGTGTTTCCCTTCAAAAATGGAATTAAATCCCAGTATCTGTATCTTCCTACAAGCAAGACTCAGTTCAGGTAAACGCAGTCACTTTTCAGCTCAAAGGAAGCTACATCGTTCACGAAGCTCACACGTTTCTAGCTCTTAACTGCAAAGCATTGGATGTTGGAGGACCTGTGGTTTGTATCAGTTTCAGAAGCAGTGTTGAACTCGATATGGTCCGCATATGTAGGATACACAGTTCCTCTGTTATGAGCACACTCAGGTTTCCTGCTGTATTAGAGACTCTAGAAAGGAAGAGCGTGCTTCTTTCTCTAAAGCAGAGTGTGTTCCATGGATGAGAACTGTGCTGTATTTCCCTTCAGAAATGAAGTTAAATCCATGGTTCTGTGTCTTCCTACAAGCAAAACTTCTTTTCAGGTAAACGCAGTCACTTTTCAGCTCAAACAAAGCTACATTGTTCACGAAGCTCACATGTTTCTCGCTCTTAATTGAAAAGCATAGGATGTTAGAGGACCTGTAGTTTGTATCACTTTCAGAATCAGAGTTTTGACCTAGATATGGTCCTTATGTGTAGGACATACAGTTCTTTTGTTCTGAGAACACTCATGGTTCCTGCTGTATTAGAGAATCTAGAAATCAAGAGCGAGCTGATTGCTCTCAAGCAGAGTAGATTTCATGAATGAGAACTGTGCTGTGTGTTTCTCTTCAGAAATGGAGTTAAATCACAGCCTCTGAGTCTTCCTACAAGCAAGACTTCGTTTCACATAAATGCAGTCACTTTTCAGCTCAAAGGAAGCTACATCGTTCACGAAGCTCACACGTTTCTAGCTCTTAACTGCAAAGCCTTGGATGTTGGAAGACACGTGGTTTGTATCAGTTTCAGAAGCAGAGTTGAAATCGATATGGTCCGCATATGTAGGAAACACAGTTCCTCTGTTATGAGCACACTCAGGTTTCCTGCTGTATTAGAGAATCTAGAAAGGAAGAGCGTGCTTCTTTCTCTAAAGCAGAGTGTGTTACATGGATGAGAACTGTGCTGTGTGTTTCCCTTCATAAATGAAGTTAAATCATAGGTTCTGTGTCTTCCTACAAGCAAGACTTCGTTTCAGGTAAACGCATTCACTTTTCAGCCCAAAGATGCTACATCGTTCACTAACCTCACGTATCTAGTTCTTAAATGAAACGCATTGGATCATAGAGGACCTGTGGTTTGTAGCAGTCTCAGAAGCAGAGTTGAACTAGAAACGGTCCGAATGTTTGGGAAACACAGTTCATTTGTTCTGAGCACACTCATATTTCCTCCTCTATTAGAGACTCTAGAAAGCAAGAGCATGTGGCTTGCTCTAAAACAGAGTATGTTTCATGAATGAGAACTGTGCTGTGTGTTTTCTTTAAGAAATGGAGTTAAATCCCAGTCTTTCTGTCTTCCTACAAGCAAGAATTCTTTTCAAGTAAACGCACAATCTTTTCAGCTCAAAGGAAGCTGCATCTTTCACGAGGCTCACACGTTTCTCGCTCTTAACTGCAAAGCATTTGATTTTGGAGGACCTGTGGTTTGTATCAGTTTCAGAAGCAGAGCTGAACTAGATATGTTCCGCAGGTGTAGGAAACACTATTCTTTTGTTCTGAGCACAAATACGTTTCCTCATATATTAGAGACTCTAGAAAGCAAGAGCGTGCTGCTTGCTCTAAAGCAGAGTGTGTTCCATGGATCAGAAGTGTGCTTTGTGTTTCCCTAATAAAAGTAGTTAAATCCCAGGCTCTGTGTCTACCTACAAGCAAGACCTCGTTTCACATAAATGCAGTAACTTTTCAGCTCAAACGAAGCTACATCGTTCACGAAGCTCACACGTTTCTGTTTCTTAACTGAAAGGCATTCTATGATAGAGGACCTGTGGTTTGTATCAGTATCAGAAGCAGAGTTGAACTAGACATGGTCTGCATGTTAGGAAACACTGTGCTTTTGTCCTGAGCACACTCTTATTTCCTGCTCTATTAGAGAATCTAGAAAGCAAGAGCGTGCTTCTTTCTCTAAAGCAGAGTGTGTTCCATGGATGAGAACTGTGCTGTATTTCCCTTCAGAAATGAAATTAAATCCCAGGTTCTGTGGCTTCCTACAAGCAAGGCTTCTTTTCAGGTAAACGCAGTCACTTTTAGCTCAAACAAACCTACATTGTTCATGAAGCTCACATGTTTCTCGCTCTTAATTGAGAAGCATAGGATGTTAGAGGACCTGTGGTTTGTATCACTTTCAGAATCAGAGTTTTGACCTAGATATGGTCTGTATGTGTAGGACACACAGTTCTTTTGTTCTGAGCACACTCACGTTGCCTGCTGAATCAGTGAATCTAGAAAACAAGAGCGTGCTTCTTGCTCTAAAGCAGAGTGTGTTTCATGGATGAGAACTGTGCTCTGTGTTTCCCTTCAAAAATGGAATTAAATCCCAGTATCTGTATCTTCCTACAAGCAAGACTCAGTTCAGGTAAACGCAGTCACTTTTCAGCTCAAAGGAAGCTACATCGTTCACGAAGCTCACACGTTTCTAGCTCTTAACTGCAAAGCATTGGATGTTGGAGGACAAGTGGTTTGTATCAGTTTCAGAAGCAGTGTTGAACTCGATATGGTCCGCATATGTAGGATCCACAGTTCCTCTGTTATGAGCACACTCAGGTTTCCTGCTGTATTAGAGACTCTAGAAAGGAAGAGCGTGCTTCTTTCTCTAAAGCAGAGTGTGTTCCATGGATGAGAACTGTGCTGTATTTCCCTTCAGAAATGAAGTTAAATCCATGGTTCTGTGTCTTCCTACAAGCAAAACTTCTTTTCAGGTAAACGCAGTCACTTTTCAGCTCAAACAAAGCTACATTGTTCACGAAGCTCACATGTTTCTCGCTCTTAATTGAAAAGCATAGGATGTTAGAGGACCTGTAGTTTGTATCACTTTCAGAATCAGAGTTTTGACCTAGATATGGTCCTTATGTGTAGGACATACAGTTCTTTTGTTCTGAGAACACTCATGGTTCCTGCTGTATTAGAGAATCTAGAAATCAAGAGCGAGCTGATTGCTCTCAAGCAGAGTAGATTTCATGAATGAGAACTGTGCTGTGTGTTTCTCTTCAGAAATGGAGTTAAATCACAGCCTCTGAGTCTTCCTACAAGCAAGACTTCGTTTCACATAAATGCAGTCACTTTTCAGCTCAAAGGAAGCTACATCGTTCACAAAGCTCACACGTTTCTAGCTCTTAACTGCAAAGCCTTGGATGTTGGAAGACACGTGGTTTGTATCAGTTTCAGAAGCAGAGTTGAAATCGATATGGTCCGCATATGTAGGAAACACAGTTCCTCTGTTATGAGCACACTCAGGTTTCCTGCTGTATTAGAGAATCTAGAAAGGAAGAGCGTGCTTCTTTCTCTAAAGCAGAGTGTGTTACATGGATGAGAACTGTGCTGTGTGTTTCCCTTCATAAATGAAGTTAAATCATAGGTTCTGTGTCTTCCTACAAGCAAGACTTCGTTTCAGGTAAACGCATTCACTTTTCAGCCCAAAGATGCTACATCGTTCACTAACCTCACGTATCTAGTTCTTAAATGAAACGCATTGGATCATAGAGGACCTGTGGTTTGTAGCAGTCTCAGAAGCAGAGTTGAACTAGAAACGGTCCGAATGTTTGGGAAACACAGTTCATTTGTTCTGAGCACACTCATATTTCCTCCTCTATTAGAGACTCTAGAAAGCAAGAGCATGTGGCTTGCTCTAAAACAGAGTATGTTTCATGAATGAGAACTGTGCTGTGTGTTTTCTTTAAGAAATGGAGTTAAATCCCAGTCTTTCTGTCTTCCTACAAGCAAGAATTCTTTTCAAGTAAACGCACAATCTTTTCAGCTCAAAGGAAGCTGCATCTTTCACGAGGCTCACACGTTTCTCGCTCTTAACTGCAAAGCATTTGATTTTGGAGGACCTGTGGTTTGTATCAGTTTCAGAAGCAGAGCTGAACTAGATATGTTCCGCAGGTGTAGGAAACACTATTCTTTTGTTCTGAGCACAAATACGTTTCCTCATATATTAGAGACTCTAGAAAGCAAGAGCGTGCTGCTTGCTCTAAAGCAGAGTGTGTTCCATGGATCAGAAGTGTGCTTTGTGTTTCCCTAATAAAAGTAGTTAAATCCCAGGCTCTGTGTCTACCTACAAGCAAGACCTCGTTTCACATAAATGCAGTAACTTTTCAGCTCAAACGAAGCTACATCGTTCACGAAGCTCACACGTTTCTGTTTCTTAACTGAAAGGCATTCTATGATAGAGGACCTGTGGTTTGTATCAGTATCAGAAGCAGAGTTGAACTAGACATGGTCTGCATGTTAGGAAACACTGTGCTTTTGTCCTGAGCACACTCTTATTTCCTGCTCTATTAGAGAATCTAGAAAGCAAGAGCGTGCTTCTTTCTCTAAAGCAGAGTGTGTTCCATGGATGAGAACTGTGCTGTATTTCCCTTCAGAAATGAAATTAAATCCCAGGTTCTGTGGCTTCCTACAAGCAAGGCTTCTTTTCAGGTAAACGCAGTCACTTTTAGCTCAAAAAAACCTACATTGTTCATGAAGCTCACATGTTTCTCGCTCTTAATTGAGAAGCATAGGATGTTAGAGGACCTGTGGTTTGTATCACTTTCAGAATCAGAGTTTTGACCTAGATATGGTCTGTATGTGTAGGACACACAGTTCTTTTGTTCTGAGCACACTCACGTTGCCTGCTGAATCAGTGAATCTAGAAAACAAGAGCGTGCTTCTTGCTCTAAAGCAGAGTGTGTTTCATGGATGAGAACTGTGCTCTGTGTTTCCCTTCAAAAATGGAATTAAATCCCAGTATCTGTATCTTCCTACAAGCAAGACTCAGTTCAGGTAAACGCAGTCACTTTTCAGCTCAAAGGAAGCTACATCGTTCACGAAGCTCACACGTTTCTAGCTCTTAACTGCAAAGCATTGGATGTTGGAGGACAAGTGGTTTGTATCAGTTTCAGAAGCAGTGTTGAACTCGATATGGTCCGCATATGTAGGATACACAGTTCCTCTGTTATGAGCACACTCAGGTTTCCTGCTGTATTAGAGACTCTAGAAAGGAAGAGCGTGCTTCTTTCTCTAAAGCAGAGTGTGTTCCATGGATGAGAACTGTGCTGTATTTCCCTTCAGAAATGAAGTTAAATCCATGGTTCTGTGTCTTCCTACAAGCAAAACTTCTTTTCAGGTAAACGCAGTCACTTTTCAGCTCAAACAATGCTACATTGTTCACGAAGCTCACATGTTTCTCGCTCTTAATTGAAAAGCATAGGATGTTAGAGGACCTGTAGTTTGTATCACTTTCAGAATCAGAGTTTTGACCTAGATATGGTCCTTATGTGTAGGACATACAGTTCTTTTGTTCTGAGAACACTCATGGTTCCTGCTGTATTAGAGAATCTAGAAATCAAGAGCGAGCTGATTGCTCTCAAGCAGAGTAGATTTCATGAATGAGAACTGTGCTGTGTGTTTCTCTTCAGAAATGGAGTTAAATCACAGCCTCTGAGTCTTCCTACAAGCAAGACTTCGTTTCACATAAATGCAGTCACTTTTCAGCTCAAAGGAAGCTACATCGTTCACGAAGCTCACACGTTTCTAGCTCTTAACTGCAAAGCCTTGGATGTTGGAAGACACGTGGTTTGTATCAGTTTCAGAAGCAGAGTTGAAATCGATATGGTCCGCATATGTAGGAAACACAGTTCCTCTGTTATGAGCACACTCAGGTTTCCTGCTGTATTAGAGAATCTAGAAAGGAAGAGCGTGCTTCTTTCTCTAAAGCAGAGTGTGTTACATGGATGAGAACTGTGCTGTGTGTTTCCCTTCATAAATGAAGTTAAATCATAGGTTCTGTGTCTTCCTACAAGCAAGACTTCGTTTCAGGTAAACGCATTCACTTTTCAGCCCAAAGATGCTACATCGTTCACTAACCTCACGTATCTAGTTCTTAAATGAAACGCATTGGATCATAGAGGACCTGTGGTTTGTAGCAGTCTCAGAAGCAGAGTTGAACTAGAAACGGTCCGAATGTTTGGGAAACACAGTTCATTTGTTCTGAGCACACTCATATTTCCTCCTCTATTAGAGACTCTAGAAAGCAAGAGCATGTGGCTTGCTCTAAAACAGAGTATGTTTCATGAATGAGAACTGTGCTGTGTGTTTTCTTTAAGAAATGGAGTTAAATCCCAGTCTTTCTGTCTTCCTACAAGCAAGAATTCTTTTCAAGTAAACGCACAATCTTTTCAGCTCAAAGGAAGCTGCATCTTTCACGAGGCTCACACGTTTCTCGCTCTTAACTGCAAAGCATTTGATTTTGGAGGACCTGTGGTTTGTATCAGTTTCAGAAGCAGAGCTGAACTAGATATGTTCCGCAGGTGTAGGAAACACTATTCTTTTGTTCTGAGCACAAATACGTTTCCTCATATATTAGAGACTCTAGAAAGCAAGAGCGTGCTGCTTGCTCTAAAGCAGAGTGTGTTCCATGGATCAGAAGTGTGCTTTGTGTTTCCCTAATAAAAGTAGTTAAATCCCAGGCTCTGTGTCTACCTACAAGCAAGACCTCGTTTCACATAAATGCAGTAACTTTTCAGCTCAAACGAAGCTACATCGTTCACGAAGCTCACACGTTTCTGTTTCTTAACTGAAAGGCATTCTATGATAGAGGACCTGTGGTTTGTATCAGTATCAGAAGCAGAGTTGAACTAGACATGGTCTGCATGTTAGGAAACACTGTGCTTTTGTCCTGAGCACACTCTTATTTCCTGCTCTATTAGAGAATCTAGAAAGCAAGAGCGTGCTTCTTTCTCTAAAGCAGAGTGTGTTCCATGGATGAGAACTGTGCTGTATTTCCCTTCAGAAATGAAATTAAATCCCAGGTTCTGTGGCTTCCTACAAGCAAGGCTTCTTTTCAGGTAAACGCAGTCACTTTTAGCTCAAACAAACCTACATTGTTCATGAAGCTCACATGTTTCTCGCTCTTAATTGAGAAGCATAGGATGTTAGAGGACCTGTGGTTTGTATCACTTTCAGAATCAGAGTTTTGACCTAGATATGGTCTGTATGTGTAGGACACACAGTTCTTTTGTTCTGAGCACACTCACGTTGCCTGCTGAATCAGTGAATCTAGAAAACAAGAGCGTGCTTCTTGCTCTAAAGCAGAGTGTGTTTCATGGATGAGAACTGTGCTCTGTGTTTCCCTTCAAAAATGGAATTAAATCCCAGTATCTGTATCTTCCTACAAGCAAGACTCAGTTCAGGTAAACGCAGTCACTTTTCAGCTCAAAGGAAGCTACATCGTTCACGAAGCTCACACGTTTCTAGCTCTTAACTGCAAAGCATTGGATGTTGGAGGACCTGTGGTTTGTATCAGTTTCAGAAGCAGTGTTGAACTCGATATGGTCCGCATATGTAGGATCCACAGTTCCTCTGTTATGAGCACACTCAGGTTTCCTGCTGTATTAGAGACTCTAGAAAGGAAGAGCGTGCTTCTTTCTCTAAAGCAGAGTGTGTTCCATGGATGAGAATTGTGCTGTATTTCCCTTCAGAAATGAAGTTAAATCCATGGTTCTGTGTCTTCCTACAAGCAAAACTTCTTTTCAGGTAAACGCAGTCACTTTTCAGCTCAAACAAAGCTACATTGTTCACGAAGCTCACATGTTTCTCGCTCTTAATTGAAAAGCATAGGATGTTAGAGGACCTGTAGTTTGTATCACTTTCAGAATCAGAGTTTTGACCTAGATATGGTCCTTATGTGTAGGACATACAGTTCTTTTGTTCTGAGAACACTCATGGTTCCTGCTGTATTAGAGAATCTAGAAATCAAGAGCGAGCTGATTGCTCTCAAGCAGAGTAGATTTCATGAATGAGAACTGTGCTGTGTGTTTCTCTTCAGAAATGGAGTTAAATCACAGCCTCTGAGTCTTCCTACAAGCAAGACTTCGTTTCACATAAATGCAGTCACTTTTCAGCTCAAAGGAAGCTACATCGTTCACGAAGCTCACACGTTTCTAGCTCTTAACTGCAAAGCCTTGGATGTTGGAAGACATGTGGTTTGTATCAGTTTCAGAAGCAGAGTTGAAATCGATATGGTCCGCATATGTAGGAAACACAGTTCCTCTGTTATGAGCACACTCAGGTTTCCTGCTGTATTAGAGAATCTAGAAAGGAAGAGCGTGCTTCTTTCTCTAAAGCAGAGTGTGTTACATGGATGAGAACTGTGCTGTGTGTTTCCCTTCATAAATGAAGTTAAATCATAGGTTCTGTGTCTTCCTACAAGCAAGACTTCGTTTCAGGTAAACGCATTCACTTTTCAGCCCAAAGATGCTACATCGTTCACTAACCTCACGTATCTAGTTCTTAAATGAAACGCATTGGATCATAGAGGACCTGTGGTTTGTAGCAGTCTCAGAAGCAGAGTTGAACTAGAAACGGTCTGAATGTTTGGGAAACACAGTTCATTTGTTCTGAGCACACTCATATTTCCTCCTCTATTAGAGACTCTAGAAAGCAAGAGCATGTGGCTTGCTCTAAAACAGAGTATGTTTCATGAATGAGAACTGTGCTGTGTGTTTTCTTTAAGAAATGGAGTTAAATCCCAGTCTTTCTGTCTTCCTACAAGCAAGAATTCTTTTCAAGTAAACGCACAATCTTTTCAGCTCAAAGGAAGCTGCATCTTTCACGAGGCTCACACGTTTCTCGCTCTTAACTGCAAAGCATTTGATTTTGGAGGACCTGTGGTTTGTATCAGTTTCAGAAGCAGAGCTGAACTAGATATGTTCCGCAGGTGTAGGAAACACTATTCTTTTGTTCTGAGCACAAATACGTTTCCTCATATATTAGAGACTCTAGAAAGCAAGAGCGTGCTGCTTGCTCTAAAGCAGAGTGTGTTCCATGGATCAGAAGTGTGCTTTGTGTTTCCCTAATAAAAGTAGTTAAATCCCAGGCTCTGTGTCTACCTACAAGCAAGACCTCGTTTCACATAAATGCAGTAACTTTTCAGCTCAAACGAAGCTACATCGTTCACGAAGCTCACACGTTTCTGTTTCTTAACTGAAAGGCATTCTATGATAGAGGACCTGTGGTTTGTATCAGTATCAGAAGCAGAGTTGAACTAGACATGGTCTGCATGTTAGGAAACACTGTGCTTTTGTCCTGAGCACACTCTTATTTCCTGCTCTATTAGAGAATCTAGAAAGCAAGAGCGTGCTTCTTTCTCTAAAGCAGAGTGTGTTCCATGGATGAGAACTGTGCTGTATTTCCCTTCAGAAATGAAATTAAATCCCAGGTTCTGTGGCTTCCTACAAGCAAGGCTTCTTTTCAGGTAAACGCAGTCACTTTTAGCTCAAACAAACCTACATTGTTCATGAAGCTCACATGTTTCTCGCTCTTAATTGAGAAGCATAGGATGTTAGAGGACCTGTGGTTTGTATCACTTTCAGAATCAGAGTTTTGACCTAGATATGGTCTGTATGTGTAGGACACACAGTTCTTTTGTTCTGAGCACACTCACGTTGCCTGCTGAATCAGTGAATCTAGAAAACAAGAGCGTGCTTCTTGCTCTAAAGCAGAGTGTGTTTCATGGATGAGAACTGTGCTCTGTGCTTCCCTTCAAAAATGGAATTAAATCCCAGTATCTGTATCTTCCTACAAGCAAGACTCAGTTCAGGTAAACGCAGTCACTTTTCAGCTCAAAGGAAGCTACATCGTTCACGAAGCTCACACGTTTCTAGCTCTTAACTGCAAAGCATTGGATGTTGGAGGACAAGTGGTTTGTATCAGTTTCAGAAGCAGTGTTGAACTCGATATGGTCCGCATATGTAGGATACACAGTTCCTCTGTTATGAGCACACTCAGGTTTCCTGCTGTATTAGAGACTCTAGAAAGGAAGAGCGTGCTTCTTTCTCTAAAGCAGAGTGTGTTCCATGGATGAGAACTGTGCTGTATTTCCCTTCAGAAATGAAGTTAAATCCACGGTTCTGTGTCTTCCTACAAGCAAAACTCCTTTTCAGGTAAACGCAGTCACTTTTCAGCTCAAACAAAGCTACATTGTTCACGAAGCTCACATGTTTCTCGCTCTTAATTGAAAAGCATAGGATGTTAGAGGACCTGTAGTTTGTATCACTTTCAGAATCAGAGTTTTGACCTATATATGGTCCTTATGTGTAGGACATACAGTTCTTTTGTTCTGAGAACACTCATGGTTCCTGCTGTATTAGAGAATCTAGAAATCAAGAGCGAGCTGATTGCTCTCAAGCAGAGTAGATTTCATGAATGAGAACTGTGCTGTGTGTTTCTCTTCAGAAATGGAGTTAAATCACAGCCTCTGAGTCTTCCTACAAGCAAGACTTCGTTTCACATAAATGCAGTCACTTTTCAGCTCAAAGGAAGCTACATCGTTCACGAAGCTCACACGTTTCTAGCTCTTAACTGCAAAGCCTTGGATGTTGGAAGACATGTGGTTTGTATCAGTTTCAGAAGCAGAGTTGAAATCGATATGGTCCGCATATGTAGGAAACACAGTTCCTCTGTTATGAGCACACTCAGGTTTCCTGCTGTATTAGAGAATCTAGAAAGGAAGAGCGTGCTTCTTTCTCTAATGCAGAGTGTGTTACATGGATGAGAACTGTGCTGTGTGTTTCCCTTCATAAATGAAGTTAAATCATAGGTTCTGTGTCTTCCTACAAGCAAGACTTCGTTTCAGGTAAACGCATTCACTTTTCAGCCCAAAGATGCTACATCGTTCACTAACCTCACGTATCTAGTTCTTAAATGAAACGCATTGGATCATAGAGGACCTGTGGTTTGTAGCAGTCTCAGAAGCAGAGTTGAACTAGAAACGGTCCGAATGTTTGGGAAACACAGTTCATTTGTTCTGAGCACACTCATATTTCCTCCTCTATTAGAGACTCTAGAAAGCAAGAGCATGTGGCTTGCTCTAAAACAGAGTATGTTTCATGAATGAGAACTGTGCTGTGTGTTTTCTTTAAGAAATGGAGTTAAATCCCAGTCTTTCTGTCTTCCTACAAGCAAGAATTCTTTTCAAGTAAACGCACAATCTTTTCAGCTCAAAGGAAGCTGCATCTTTCACGAGGCTCACACGTTTCTCGCTCTTAACTGCAAAGCATTTGATTTTGGAGGACCTGTGGTTTGTATCAGTTTCAGAAGCAGAGCTGAACTAGATATGTTCCGCAGGTGTAGGAAACACTATTCTTTTGTTCTGAGCACAAATACGTTTCCTCATATATTAGAGACTCTAGAAAGCAAGAGCGTGCTGCTTGCTCTAAAGCAGAGTGTGTTCCATGGATCAGAAGTGTGCTTTGTGTTTCCCTAATAAAAGTAGTTAAATCCCAGGCTCTGTGTCTACCTACAAGCAAGACCTCGTTTCACATAAATGCAGTAACTTTTCAGCTCAAACGAAGCTACATCGTTCACGAAGCTCACACGTTTCTGTTTCTTAACTGAAAGGCATTCTATGATAGAGGACCTGTGGTTTGTATCAGTATCAGAAGCAGAGTTGAACTAGACATGGTCTGCATGTTAGGAAACACTGTGCTTTTGTCCTGAGCACACTCTTATTTCCTGCTCTATTAGAGAATCTAGAAAGCAAGAGCGTGCTTCTTTCTCTAAAGCAGAGTGTGTTCCATGGATGAGAACTGTGCTGTATTTCCCTTCAGAAATGAAATTAAATCCCAGGTTCTGTGGCTTCCTACAAGCAAGGCTTCTTTTCAGGTAAACGCAGTCACTTTTAGCTCAAACAAACCTACGTTGTTCATGAAGCTCACATGTTTCTCGCTCTTAATTGAGAAGCATAGGATGTTAGAGGACCTGTGGTTTGTATCACTTTCAGAATCAGAGTTTTGACCTAGATATGGTCTGTATGTGTAGGACACACAGTTCTTTTGTTCTGAGCACATTCACGTTGCCTGCTGAATCAGTGAATCTAGAAAACAAGAGCGTGTTTCTTGCTCTAAAGCAGAGTGTGTTTCATGGATGAGAACTGTGCTCTGTGTTTCCCTTCAAAAATGGAATTAAATCCCAGTATCTGTATCTTCCTACAAGCAAGACTCAGTTCAGGTAAACGCAGTCACTTTTCAGCTCAAAGGAAGCTACATCGTTCACGAAGCTCACACGTTTCTAGCTCTTAACTGCAAAGCATTGGATGTTGGAGGACCTGTGGTTTGTATCAGTTTCAGAAGCAGTGTTGAACTCGATATGGTCCGCATATGTAGGATACACAGTTCCTCTGTTATGAGCACACTCAGGTTTCCTGCTGTATTAGAGACTCTAGAAAGGAAGAGCGTGCTTCTTTCTCTAAAGCAGAGTGTGTTCCATGGATGAGAACTGTGCTGTATTTCCCTTCAGAAATGAAGTTAAATCCATGGTTCTGTGTCTTCCTACAAGCAAAACTTCTTTTCAGGTAAACGCAGTCACTTTTCAGCTCAAACAATGCTACATTGTTCACGAAGCTCACATGTTTCTCGCTCTTAATTGAAAAGCATAGGATGTTAGAGGACCTGTAGTTTGTATCACTTTCAGAATCAGAGTTTTGACCTAGATATGGTCCTTATGTGTAGGACATACAGTTCTTTTGTTCTGAGAACACTCATGGTTCCTGCTGTATTAGAGAATCTAGAAATCAAGAGCGAGCTGATTGCTCTCAAGCAGAGTAGATTTCATGAATGAGAACTGTGCTGTGTGTTTCTCTTCAGAAATGGAGTTAAATCACAGCCTCTGAGTCTTCCTACAAGCAAGACTTCGTTTCACATAAATGCAGTCACTTTTCAGCTCAAAGGAAGCTACATCGTTCACGAAGCTCACACGTTTCTAGCTCTTAACTGCAAAGCCTTGGATGTTGGAAGACACGTGGTTTGTATCAGTTTCAGAAGCAGAGTTGAAATCGATATGGTCCGCATATGTAGGAAACACAGTTCCTCTGTTATGAGCACACTCAGGTTTCCTGCTGTATTAGAGAATCTAGAAAGGAAGAGCGTGCTTCTTTCTCTAAAGCAGAGTGTGTTACATGGATGAGAACTGTGATGTGTGTTTCCCTTCATAAATGAAGTTAAATCATAGGTTCTGTGTCTTCCTACAAGCAAGACTTCGTTTCAGGTAAACGCATTCACTTTTCAGCCCAAAGATGCTACATCGTTCACTAACCTCACGTATCTAGTTCTTAAATGAAACGCATTGGATCATAGAGGACCTGTGGTTTGTAGCAGTCTCAGAAGCAGAGTTGAACTAGAAACGGTCCGAATGTTTGGGAAACACAGTTCATTTGTTCTGAGCACACTCATATTTCCTCCTCTATTAGAGACTCTAGAAAGCAAGAGCATGTGGCTTGCTCTAAAACAGAGTATGTTTCATGAATGAGAACTGTGCTGTGTGTTTTCTTTAAGAAATGGAGTTAAATCCCAGTCTTTCTGTCTTCCTACAAGCAAGAATTCTTTTCAAGTAAACGCACAATCTTTTCAGCTCAAAGGAAGCTGCATCTTTCACGAGGCTCACACGTTTCTCGCTCTTAACTGCAAAGCATTTGATTTTGGAGGACCTGTGGTTTGTATCAGTTTCAGAAGCAGAGCTGAACTAGATATGTTCCGCAGGTGTAGGAAACACTATTCTTTTGTTCTGAGCACAAATACGTTTCCTCATATATTAGAGACTCTAGAAAGCAAGAGCGTGCTGCTTGCTCTAAAGCAGAGTGTGTTCCATGGATCAGAAGTGTGCTTTGTGTTTCCCTAATAAAAGTAGTTAAATCCCAGGCTCTGTGTCTACCTACAAGCAAGACCTCGTTTCACATAAATGCAGTAACTTTTCAGCTCAAACGAAGCTACATCGTTCACGAAGCTCACACGTTTCTGTTTCTTAACTGAAAGGCATTCTATGATAGAGGACCTGTGGTTTGTATCAGTATCAGAAGCAGAGTTGAACTAGACATGGTCTGCATGTTAGGAAACACTGTGCTTTTGTCCTGAGCACACTCTTATTTCCTGCTCTATTAGAGAATCTAGAAAGCAAGAGCGTGCTTCTTTCTCTAAAGCAGAGTGTGTTCCATGGATGAGAACTGTGCTGTATTTCCCTTCAGAAATGAAATTAAATCCCAGGTTCTGTGGCTTCCTACAAGCAAGGCTTCTTTTCAGGTAAACGCAGTCACTTTTAGCTCAAACAAACCTACATTGTTCATGAAGCTCACATGTTTCTCGCTCTTAATTGAGAAGCATAGGATGTTAGAGGACCTGTGGTTTGTATCACTTTCAGAATCAGAGTTTTGACCTAGATATGGTCTGTATGTGTAGGACACACAGTTCTTTTGTTCTGAGCACACTCACGTTGCCTGCTGAATCAGTGAATCTAGAAAACAAGAGCGTGCTTCTTGCTCTAAAGCAGAGTGTGTTTCATGGATGAGAACTGTGCTCTGTGTTTCCCTTCAAAAATGGAATTAAATCCCAGTATCTGTATCTTCCTACAAGCAAGACTCAGTTCAGGTAAACGCAGTCACTTTTCAGCTCAAAGGAAGCTACATCGTTCACGAAGCTCACACGTTTCTAGCTCTTAACTGCAAAGCATTGGATGTTGGAGGACCTGTGGTTTGTATCAGTTTCAGAAGCAGTGTTGAACTCGATATGGTCCGCATATGTAGGATACACAGTTCCTCTGTTATGAGCACACTCAGGTTTCCTGCTGTATTAGAGACTCTAGAAAGGAAGAGCGTGCTTCTTTCTCTAAAGCAGAGTGTGTTCCATGGATGAGAATTGTGCTGTATTTCCCTTCAGAAATGAAGTTAAATCCACGGTTCTGTGTCTTCCTACAAGCAAAACTCCTTTTCAGGTAAACGCAGTCACTTTTCAGCTCAAACAAAGCTACATTGTTCACGAAGCTCACATGTTTCTCGCTCTTAATTGAAAAGCATAGGATGTTAGAGGACCTGTAGTTTGTATCACTTTCAGAATCAGAGTTTTGACCTAGATATGGTCCTTATGTGTAGGACATACAGTTCTTTTGTTCTGAGAACACTCATGGTTCCTGCTGTATTAGAGAATCTAGAAATCAAGAGCGAGCTGATTGCTCTCAAGCAGAGTAGATTTCATGAATGAGAACTGTGCTGTGTGTTTCTCTTCAGAAATGGAGTTAAATCACAGCCTCTGAGTCTTCCTACAAGCAAGACTTCGTTTCACATAAATGCAGTCACTTTTCAGCTCAAAGGAAGCTACATCGTTCACGAAGCTCACACGTTTCTAGCTCTTAACTGCAAAGCCTTGGATGTTGGAAGACACGTGGTTTGTATCAGTTTCAGAAGCAGAGTTGAAATCGATATGGTCCGCATATGTAGGAAACACAGTTCCTCTGTTATGAGCACACTCAGGTTTCCTGCTGTATTAGAGAATCTAGAAAGGAAGAGCGTGCTTCTTTCTCTAAAGCAGAGTGTGTTACATGGATGAGAACTGTGCTGTGTGTTTCCCTTCATAAATGAAGTTAAATCATAGGTTCTGTGTCTTCCTACAAGCAAGACTTCGTTTCAGGTAAACGCATTCACTTTTCAGCCCAAAGATGCTACATCGTTCACTAACCTCACATATCTAGTTCTTAAATGAAACGCATTGGATCATAGAGGACCTGTGGTTTGTAGCAGTCTCAGAAGCAGAGTTGAACTAGAAACGGTCCGAATGTTTGGGAAACACAGTTCATTTGTTCTGAGCACACTCATATTTCCTCCTCTATTAGAGACTCTAGAAAGCAAGAGCATGTGGCTTGCTCTAAAACAGAGTATGTTTCATGAATGAGAACTGTGCTGTGTGTTTTCTTTAAGAAATGGAGTTAAATCCCAGTCTTTCTGTCTTCCTACAAGCAAGAATTCTTTTCAAGTAAACGCACAATCTTTTCAGCTCAAAGGAAGCTGCATCTTTCACGAGGCTCACACGTTTCTCGCTCTTAACTGCAAAGCATTTGATTTTGGAGGACCTGTGGTTTGTATCAGTTTCAGAAGCAGAGCTGAACTAGATATGTTCCGCAGGTGTAGGAAACACTATTCTTTTGTTCTGAGCACAAATACGTTTCCTCATATATTAGAGACTCTAGAAAGCAAGAGCGTGCTGCTTGCTCTAAAGCAGAGTGTGTTCCATGGATCAGAAGTGTGCTTTGTGTTTCCCTAATAAAAGTAGTTAAATCCCAGGCTCTGTGTCTACCTACAAGCAAGACCTCGTTTCACATAAATGCAGTAACTTTTCAGCTCAAACGAAGCTACATCGTTCACGAAGCTCACACGTTTCTGTTTCTTAACTGAAAGGCATTCTATGATAGAGGACCTGTGGTTTGTATCAGTATCAGAAGCAGAGTTGAACTAGACATGGTCTGCATGTTAGGAAACACTGTGCTTTTGTCCTGAGCACACTCTTATTTCCTGCTCTATTAGAGAATCTAGAAAGCAAGAGCGTGCTTCTTTCTCTAAAGCAGAGTGTGTTCCATGGATGAGAACTGTGCTGTATTTCCCTTCAGAAATGAAATTAAATCCCAGGTTCTGTGGCTTCCTACAAGCAAGGCTTCTTTTCAGGTAAACGCAGTCACTTTTAGCTCAAACAAACCTACATTGTTCATGAAGCTCACATGTTTCTCGCTCTTAATTGAGAAGCATAGGATGTTAGAGGACCTGTGGTTTGTATCACTTTCAGAATCAGAGTTTTGACCTAGATATGGTCTGTATGTGTAGGACACACAGTTCTTTTGTTCTGAGCACACTCACGTTGCCTGCTGAATCAGTGAATCTAGAAAACAAGAGCGTGCTTCTTGCTCTAAAGCAGAGTGTGTTTCATGGATGAGAACTGTGCTCTGTGTTTCCCTTCAAAAATGGAATTAAATCCCAGTATCTGTATCTTCCTACAAGCAAGACTCAGTTCAGGTAAACGCAGTCACTTTTCAGCTCAAAGGAAGCTACATCGTTCACGAAGCTCACACGTTTCTAGCTCTTAACTGCAAAGCATTGGATGTTGGAGGACAAGTGGTTTGTATCAGTTTCAGAAGCAGTGTTGAACTCGATATGGTCCGCATATGTAGGATACACAGTTCCTCTGTTATGAGCACACTCAGGTTTCCTGCTGTATTAGAGACTCTAGAAAGGAAGAGCGTGCTTCTTTCTCTAAAGCAGAGTGTGTTCCATGGATGAGAACTGTGCTGTATTTCCCTTCAGAAATGAAGTTAAATCCATGGTTCTGTGTCTTCCTACAAGCAAAACTTCTTTTCAGGTAAACGCAGTCACTTTTCAGCTCAAACAATGCTACATTGTTTACGAAGCTCACATGTTTCTCACTCTTAATTGAAAAGCATAGGATGTTAGAGGACCTGTAGTTTGTATCACTTTCAGAATCAGAGTTTTGACCTAGATATGGTCCTTATGTGTAGGACATACAGTTCTTTTGTTCTGAGAACACTCATGGTTCCTGCTGTATTAGAGAATCTAGAAATCAAGAGCGAGCTGATTGCTCTCAAGCAGAGTAGATTTCATGAATGAGAACTGTGCTGTGTGTTTCTCTTCAGAAATGGAGTTAAATCACAGCCTCTGAGTCTTCCTACAAGCAAGACTTCGTTTCACATAAATGCAGTCACTTTTCAGCTCAAAGGAAGCTACATCGTTCACGAAGCTCACACGTTTCTAGCTCTTAACTGCAAAGCCTTGGATGTTGGAAGACACGTGGTTTGTATCAGTTTCAGAAGCAGAGTTGAAATCGATATGGTCCGCATATGTAGGAAACACAGTTCCTCTGTTATGAGCACACTCAGGTTTCCTGCTGTATTAGAGAATCTAGAAAGGAAGAGCGTGCTTCTTTCTCTAAAGCAGAGTGTGTTACATGGATGAGAACTGTGCTGTGTGTTTCCCTTCATAAATGAAGTTAAATCATAGGTTCTGTGTCTTCCTACAAGCAAGACTTCGTTTCAGGTAAACGCATTCACTTTTCAGCCCAAAGATGCTACATCGTTCACTAACCTCACGTATCTAGTTCTTAAATGAAACGCATTGGATCATAGAGGACCTGTGGTTTGTAGCAGTCTCAGAAGCAGAGTTGAACTAGAAAGGGTCCGAATGTTTGGGAAACACAGTTCATTTGTTCTGAGCACACTCATATTTCCTCCTCTATTAGAGACTCTAGAAAGCAAGAGCATGTGGCTTGCTCTAAAACAGAGTATGTTTCATGAATGAGAACTGTGCTGTGTGTTTTCTTTAAGAAATGGAGTTAAATCCCAGTCTTTCTGTCTTCCTACAAGCAAGAATTCTTTTCAAGTAAACGCACAATCTTTTCAGCTCAAAGGAAGCTGCATCTTTCACGAGGCTCACACGTTTCTCGCTCTTAACTGCAAAGCATTTGATTTTGGAGGACCTGTGGTTTGTATCAGTTTCAGAAGCAGAGCTGAACTAGATGTGTTCCGCAGGTGTAGGAAACACTATTCTTTTGTTCTGAGCACAAATACGTTTCCTCATATATTAGAGACTCTAGAAAGCAAGAGCGTGCTGCTTGCTCTAAAGCAGAGTGTGTTCCATGGATCAGAAGTGTGCTTTGTGTTTCCCTAATAAAAGTAGTTAAATCCCAGGCTCTGTGTCTACCTACAAGCAAGACCTCGTTTCACATAAATGCAGTAACTTTTCAGCTCAAACGAAGCTACATCGTTCACGAAGCTCACACGTTTCTGTTTCTTAACTGAAAGGCATTCTATGATAGAGGACCTGTGGTTTGTATCAGTATCAGAAGCAGAGTTGAACTAGACATGGTCTGCATGTTAGGAAACACTGTGCTTTTGTCCTGAGCACACTCTTATTTCCTGCTCTATTAGAGAATCTAGAAAGCAAGAGCGTGCTTCTTTCTCTAAAGCAGAGTGTGTTCCATGGATGAGAACTGTGCTGTATTTCCCTTCAGAAATGAAATTAAATCCCAGGTTCTGTGGCTTCCTACAAGCAAGGCTTCTTTTCAGGTAAACGCAGTCACTTTTAGCTCAAACAAACCTACATTGTTCATGAAGCTCACATGTTTCTCGCTCTTAATTGAGAAGCATAGGATGTTAGAGGACCTGTGGTTTGTATCACTTTCAGAATCAGAGTTTTGACCTAGATATGGTCTGTATGTGTAGGACACACAGTTCTTTTGTTCTGAGCACACTCACGTTGCCTGCTGAATCAGTGAATCTAGAAAACAAGAGCGTGCTTCTTGCTCTAAAGCAGAGTGTGTTTCATGGATGAGAACTGTGCTCTGTGTTTCCCTTCAAAAATGGAATTAAATCCCAGTATCTGTATCTTCCTACAAGCAAGACTCAGTTCAGGTAAACGCAGTCACTTTTCAGCTCAAAGGAAGCTACATCGTTCACGAAGCTCACACGTTTCTAGCTCTTAACTGCAAAGCATTGGATGTTGGAGGACCTGTGGTTTGTATCAGTTTCAGAAGCAGTGTTGAACTCGATATGGTCCGCATATGTAGGATACACAGTTCCTCTGTTATGAGCACACTCAGGTTTCCTGCTGTATTAGAGACTCTAGAAAGGAAGAGCGTGCTTCTTTCTCTAAAGCAGAGTGTGTTCCATGGATGAGAATTGTGCTGTATTTCCCTTCAGAAATGAAGTTAAATCCACGGTTCTGTGTCTTCCTACAAGCAAAACTCCTTTTCAGGTAAACGCAGTCACTTTTCAGCTCAAACAAAGCTACATTGTTCACGAAGCTCACATGTTTCTCGCTCTTAATTGAAAAGCATAGGATGTTAGAGGACCTGTAGTTTGTATCACTTTCAGAATCAGAGTTTTGACCTAGATATGGTCCTTATGTGTAGGACATACAGTTCTTTTGTTCTGAGAACACTCATGGTTCCTGCTGTATTAGAGAATCTAGAAATCAAGAGCGAGCTGATTGCTCTCAAGCAGAGTAGATTTCATGAATGAGAACTGTGCTGTGTGTTTCTCTTCAGAAATGGAGTTAAATCACAGCCTCTGAGTCTTCCTACAAGCAAGACTTCGTTTCACATAAATGCAGTCACTTTTCAGCTCAAAGGAAGCTACATCGTTCACGAAGCTCACACGTTTCTAGCTCTTAACTGCAAAGCCTTGGATGTTGGAAGACATGTGGTTTGTATCAGTTTCAGAAGCAGAGTTGAAATCGATATGGTCCGCATATGTAGGAAACACAGTTCCTCTGTTATGAGCACACTCAGGTTTCCTGCTGTATTAGAGAATCTAGAAAGGAAGAGCGTGCTTCTTTCTCTAAAGCAGAGTGTGTTACATGGATGAGAACTGTGCTGTGTGTTTCCCTTCATAAATGAAGTTAAATCATAGGTTCTGTGTCTTCCTACAAGCAAGACTTCGTTTCAGGTAAACGCATTCACTTTTCAGCCCAAAGATGCTACATCGTTCACTAACCTCACGTATCTAGTTCTTAAATGAAACGCATTGGATCATAGAGGACCTGTGGTTTGTAGCAGTCTCAGAAGCAGAGTTGAACTAGAAACGGTCCGAATGTTTGGGAAACACAGTTCATTTGTTCTGAGCACACTCATATTTCCTCCTCTATTAGAGACTCTAGAAAGCAAGAGCATGTGGCTTGCTCTAAAACAGAGTATGTTTCATGAATGAGAACTGTGCTGTGTGTTTTCTTTAAGAAATGGAGTTAAATCCCAGTCTTTCTGTCTTCCTACAAGCAAGAATTCTTTTCAAGTAAACGCACAATCTTTTCAGCTCAAAGGAAGCTGCATCTTTCACGAGGCTCACACGTTTCTCGCTCTTAACTGCAAAGCATTTGATTTTGGAGGACCTGTGGTTTGTATCAGTTTCAGAAGCAGAGCTGAACTAGATATGTTCCGCAGGTGTAGGAAACACTATTCTTTTGTTCTGAGCACAAATACGTTTCCTCATATATTAGAGACTCTAGAAAGCAAGAGCGTGCTGCTTGCTCTAAAGCAGAGTGTGTTCCATGGATCAGAAGTGTGCTTTGTGTTTCCCTAATAAAAGTAGTTAAATCCCAGGCTCTGTGTCTACCTACAAGCAAGACCTCGTTTCACATAAATGCAGTAACTTTTCAGCTCAAACGAAGCTACATCGTTCACGAAGCTCACACGTTTCTGTTTCTTAACTGAAAGGCATTCTATGATAGAGGACCTGTGGTTTGTATCAGTATCAGAAGCAGAGTTGAACTAGACATGGTCTGCATGTTAGGAAACACTGTGCTTTTGTCCTGAGCACACTCTTATTTCCTGCTCTATTAGAGAATCTAGAAAGCAAGAGCGTGCTTCTTTCTCTAAAGCAGAGTGTGTTCCATGGATGAGAACTGTGCTGTATTTCCCTTCAGAAATGAAATTAAATCCCAGGTTCTGTGGCTTCCTACAAGCAAGGCTTCTTTTCAGGTAAACGCAGTCACTTTTAGCTCAAACAAACCTACATTGTTCATGAAGCTCACATGTTTCTCGCTCTTAATTGAGAAGCATAGGATGTTAGAGGACCTGTGGTTTGTATCACTTTCAGAATCAGAGTTTTGACCTAGATATGGTCTGTATGTGTAGGACACACAGTTCTTTTGTTCTGAGCACACTCACGTTGCCTGCTGAATCAGTGAATCTAGAAAACAAGAGCGTGCTTCTTGCTCTAAAGCAGAGTGTGTTTCATGGATGAGAACTGTGCTCTGTGTTTCCCTTCAAAAATGGAATTAAATCCCAGTATCTGTATCTTCCTACAAGCAAGACTCAGTTCAGGTAAACGCAGTCACTTTTCAGCTCAAAGGAAGCTACATCGTTCACGAAGCTCACACGTTTCTAGCTCTTAACTGCAAAGCATTGGATGTTGGAGGACAAGTGGTTTGTATCAGTTTCAGAAGCAGTGTTGAACTCGATATGGTCCGCATATGTAGGATACACAGTTCCTCTGTTATGAGCACACTCAGGTTTCCTGCTGTATTAGAGACTCTAGAAAGGAAGAGCGTGCTTCTTTCTCTAAAGCAGAGTGTGTTCCATGGATGAGAACTGTGCTGTATTTCCCTTCAGAAATGAAGTTAAATCCATGGTTCTGTGTCTTCCTACAAGCAAAACTTCTTTTCAGGTAAACGCAGTCACTTTTCAGCTCAAACAATGCTACATTGTTTACGAAGCTCACATGTTTCTCGCTCTTAATTGAAAAGCATAGGATGTTAGAGGACCTGTAGTTTGTATCACTTTCAGAATCAGAGTTTTGACCTAGATATGGTCCTTATGTGTAGGACATACAGTTCTTTTGTTCTGAGAACACTCATGGTTCCTGCTGTATTAGAGAATCTAGAAATCAAGAGCGAGCTGATTGCTCTCAAGCAGAGTAGATTTCATGAATGAGAACTGTGCTGTGTGTTTCTCTTCAGAAATGGAGTTAAATCACAGCCTCTGAGTCTTCCTACAAGCAAGACTTCGTTTCACATAAATGCAGTCACTTTTCAGCTCAAAGGAAGCTACATCGTTCACGAAGCTCACACGTTTCTAGCTCTTAACTGCAAAGCCTTGGATGTTGGAAGACACGTGGTTTGTATCAGTTTCAGAAGCAGAGTTGAAATCGATATGGTCCGCATATGTAGGAAACACAGTTCCTCTGTTATGAGCACACTCAGGTTTCCTGCTGTATTAGAGAATCTAGAAAGGAAGAGCGTGCTTCTTTCTCTAAAGCAGAGTGTGTTACATGGATGAGAACTGTGCTGTGTGTTTCCCTTCATAAATGAAGTTAAATCATAGGTTCTGTGTCTTCCTACAAGCAAGACTTCGTTTCAGGTAAACGCATTCACTTTTCAGCCCAAAGATGCTACATCGTTCACTAACCTCACGTATCTAGTTCTTAAATGAAACGCATTGGATCATAGAGGACCTGTGGTTTGTAGCAGTCTCAGAAGCAGAGTTGAACTAGAAAGGGTCCGAATGTTTGGGAAACACAGTTCATTTGTTCTGAGCACACTCATATTTCCTCCTCTATTAGAGACTCTAGAAAGCAAGAGCATGTGGCTTGCTCTAAAACAGAGTATGTTTCATGAATGAGAACTGTGCTGTGTGTTTTCTTTAAGAAATGGAGTTAAATCCCAGTCTTTCTGTCTTCCTACAAGCAAGAATTCTTTTCAAGTAAACGCACAATCTTTTCAGCTCAAAGGAAGCTGCATCTTTCACGAGGCTCACACGTTTCTCGCTCTTAACTGCAAAGCATTTGATTTTGGAGGACCTGTGGTTTGTATCAGTTTCAGAAGCAGAGCTGAACTAGATGTGTTCCGCAGGTGTAGGAAACACTATTCTTTTGTTCTGAGCACAAATACGTTTCCTCATATATTAGAGACTCTAGAAAGCAAGAGCGTGCTGCTTGCTCTAAAGCAGAGTGTGTTCCATGGATCAGAAGTGTGCTTTGTGTTTCCCTAATAAAAGTAGTTAAATCCCAGGCTCTGTGTCTACCTACAAGCAAGACCTCGTTTCACATAAATGCAGTAACTTTTCAGCTCAAACGAAGCTACATCGTTCACGAAGCTCACACGTTTCTGTTTCTTAACTGAAAGGCATTCTATGATAGAGGACCTGTGGTTTGTATCAGTATCAGAAGCAGAGTTGAACTAGACATGGTCTGCATGTTAGGAAACACTGTGCTTTTGTCCTGAGCACACTCTTATTTCCTGCTCTATTAGAGAATCTAGAAAGCAAGAGCGTGCTTCTTTCTCTAAAGCAGAGTGTGTTCCATGGATGAGAACTGTGCTGTATTTCCCTTCAGAAATGAAATTAAATCCCAGGTTCTGTGGCTTCCTACAAGCAAGGCTTCTTTTCAGGTAAACGCAGTCACTTTTAGCTCAAACAAACCTACATTGTTCATGAAGCTCACATGTTTCTCGCTCTTAATTGAGAAGCATAGGATGTTAGAGGACCTGTGGTTTGTATCACTTTCAGAATCAGAGTTTTGACCTAGATATGGTCTGTATGTGTAGGACACACAGTTCTTTTGTTCTGAGCACACTCACGTTGCCTGCTGAATCAGTGAATCTAGAAAACAAGAGCGTGCTTCTTGCTCTAAAGCAGAGTGTGTTTCATGGATGAGAACTGTGCTCTGTGTTTCCCTTCAAAAATGGAATTAAATCCCAGTATCTGTATCTTCCTACAAGCAAGACTCAGTTCAGGTAAACGCAGTCACTTTTCAGCTCAAAGGAAGCTACATCGTTCACGAAGCTCACACGTTTCTAGCTCTTAACTGCAAAGCATTGGATGTTGGAGGACCTGTGGTTTGTATCAGTTTCAGAAGCAGTGTTGAACTCGATATGGTCCGCATATGTAGGATACACAGTTCCTCTGTTATGAGCACACTCAGGTTTCCTGCTGTATTAGAGACTCTAGAAAGGAAGAGCGTGCTTCTTTCTCTAAAGCAGAGTGTGTTCCATGGATGAGAATTGTGCTGTATTTCCCTTCAGAAATGAAGTTAAATCCACGGTTCTGTGTCTTCCTACAAGCAAAACTCCTTTTCAGGTAAACGCAGTCACTTTTCAGCTCAAACAAAGCTACATTGTTCACGAAGCTCACATGTTTCTCGCTCTTAATTGAAAAGCATAGGATGTTAGAGGACCTGTAGTTTGTATCACTTTCAGAATCAGAGTTTTGACCTATATATGGTCCTTATGTGTAGGACATACAGTTCTTTTGTTCTGAGAACACTCATGGTTCCTGCTGTATTAGAGAATCTAGAAATCAAGAGCGAGCTGATTGCTCTCAAGCAGAGTAGATTTCATGAATGAGAACTGTGCTGTGTGTTTCTCTTCAGAAATGGAGTTAAATCACAGCCTCTGAGTCTTCCTACAAGCAAGACTTCGTTTCACATAAATGCAGTCACTTTTCAGCTCAAAGGAAGCTACATCGTTCACGAAGCTCACACGTTTCTAGCTCTTAACTGCAAAGCCTTGGATGTTGGAAGACATGTGGTTTGTATCAGTTTCAGAAGCAGAGTTGAAATCGATATGGTCCGCATATGTAGGAAACACAGTTCCTCTGTTATGAGCACACTCAGGTTTCCTGCTGTATTAGAGAATCTAGAAAGGAAGAGCGTGCTTCTTTCTCTAAAGCAGAGTGTGTTACATGGATGAGAACTGTGCTGTGTGTTTCCCTTCATAAATGAAGTTAAATCATAGGTTCTGTGTCTTCCTACAAGCAAGACTTCGTTTCAGGTAAACGCATTCACTTTTCAGCCCAAAGATGCTACATCGTTCACTAACCTCACGTATCTAGTTCTTAAATGAAACGCATTGGATCATAGAGGACCTGTGGTTTGTAGCAGTCTCAGAAGCAGAGTTGAACTAGAAAGGGTCCGAATGTTTGGGAAACACAGTTCATTTGTTCTGAGCACACTCATATTTCCTCCTCTATTAGAGACTCTAGAAAGCAAGAGCATGTGGCTTGCTCTAAAACAGAGTATGTTTCATGAATGAGAACTGTGCTGTGTGTTTTCTTTAAGAAATGGAGTTAAATCCCAGTCTTTCTGTCTTCCTACAAGCAAGAATTCTTTTCAAGTAAACGCACAATCTTTTCAGCTCAAAGGAAGCTGCATCTTTCACGAGGCTCACACGTTTCTCGCTCTTAACTGCAAAGCATTTGATTTTGGAGGACCTGTGGTTTGTATCAGTTTCAGAAGCAGAGCTGAACTAGATGTGTTCCGCAGGTGTAGGAAACACTATTCTTTTGTTCTGAGCACAAATACGTTTCCTCATATATTAGAGACTCTAGAAAGCAAGAGCGTGCTGCTTGCTCTAAAGCAGAGTGTGTTCCATGGATCAGAAGTGTGCTTTGTGTTTCCCTAATAAAAGTAGTTAAATCCCAGGCTCTGTGTCTACCTACAAGCAAGACCTCGTTTCACATAAATGCAGTAACTTTTCAGCTCAAACGAAGCTACATCGTTCACGAAGCTCACACGTTTCTGTTTCTTAACTGAAAGGCATTCTATGATAGAGGACCTGTGGTTTGTATCAGTATCAGAAGCAGAGTTGAACTAGACATGGTCTGCATGTTAGGAAACACTGTGCTTTTGTCCTGAGCACACTCTTATTTCCTGCTCTATTAGAGAATCTAGAAAGCAAGAGCGTGCTTCTTTCTCTAAAGCAGAGTGTGTTCCATGGATGAGAACTGTGCTGTATTTCCCTTCAGAAATGAAATTAAATCCCAGGTTCTGTGGCTTCCTACAAGCAAGGCTTCTTTTCAGGTAAACGCAGTCACTTTTAGCTCAAACAAACCTACATTGTTCATGAAGCTCACATGTTTCTCGCTCTTAATTGAGAAGCATAGGATGTTAGAGGACCTGTGGTTTGTATCACTTTCAGAATCAGAGTTTTGACCTAGATATGGTCTGTATGTGTAGGACACACAGTTCTTTTGTTCTGAGCACACTCACGTTGCCTGCTGAATCAGTGAATCTAGAAAACAAGAGCGTGCTTCTTGCTCTAAAGCAGAGTGTGTTTCATGGATGAGAACTGTGCTCTGTGTTTCCCTTCAAAAATGGAATTAAATCCCAGTATCTGTATCTTCCTACAAGCAAGACTCAGTTCAGGTAAACGCAGTCACTTTTCAGCTCAAAGGAAGCTACATCGTTCACGAAGCTCACACGTTTCTAGCTCTTAACTGCAAAGCATTGGATGTTGGAGGACCTGTGGTTTGTATCAGTTTCAGAAGCAGTGTTGAACTCGATATGGTCCGCATATGTAGGATACACAGTTCCTCTGTTATGAGCACACTCAGGTTTCCTGCTGTATTAGAGACTCTAGAAAGGAAGAGCGTGCTTCTTTCTCTAAAGCAGAGTGTGTTCCATGGATGAGAATTGTGCTGTATTTCCCTTCAGAAATGAAGTTAAATCCACGGTTCTGTGTCTTCCTACAAGCAAAACTCCTTTTCAGGTAAACGCAGTCACTTTTCAGCTCAAACAAAGCTACATTGTTCACGAAGCTCACATGTTTCTCGCTCTTAATTGAAAAGCATAGGATGTTAGAGGACCTGTAGTTTGTATCACTTTCAGAATCAGAGTTTTGACCTATATATGGTCCTTATGTGTAGGACATACAGTTCTTTTGTTCTGAGAACACTCATGGTTCCTGCTGTATTAGAGAATCTAGAAATCAAGAGCGAGCTGATTGCTCTCAAGCAGAGTAGATTTCATGAATGAGAACTGTGCTGTGTGTTTCTCTTCAGAAATGGAGTTAAATCACAGCCTCTGAGTCTTCCTACAAGCAAGACTTCGTTTCACATAAATGCAGTCACTTTTCAGCTCAAAGGAAGCTACATCGTTCACGAAGCTCACACGTTTCTAGCTCTTAACTGCAAAGCCTTGGATGTTGGAAGACATGTGGTTTGTATCAGTTTCAGAAGCAGAGTTGAAATCGATATGGTCCGCATATGTAGGAAACACAGTTCCTCTGTTATGAGCACACTCAGGTTTCCTGCTGTATTAGAGAATCTAGAAAGGAAGAGCGTGCTTCTTTCTCTAAAGCAGAGTGTGTTACATGGATGAGAACTGTGCTGTGTGTTTCCCTTCATAAATGAAGTTAAATCATAGGTTCTGTGTCTTCCTACAAGCAAGACTTCGTTTCAGGTAAACGCATTCACTTTTCAGCCCAAAGATGCTACATCGTTCACTAACCTCACGTATCTAGTTCTTAAATGAAACGCATTGGATCATAGAGGACCTGTGGTTTGTAGCAGTCTCAGAAGCAGAGTTGAACTAGAAACGGTCCGAATGTTTGGGAAACACAGTTCATTTGTTCTGAGCACACTCATATTTCCTCCTCTATTAGAGACTCTAGAAAGCAAGAGCATGTGGCTTGCTCTAAAACAGAGTATGTTTCATGAATGAGAACTGTGCTGTGTGTTTTCTTTAAGAAATGGAGTTAAATCCCAGTCTTTCTGTCTTCCTACAAGCAAGAATTCTTTTCAAGTAAACGCACAATCTTTTCAGCTCAAAGGAAGCTGCATCTTTCACGAGGCTCACACGTTTCTCGCTCTTAACTGCAAAGCATTTGATTTTGGAGGACCTGTGGTTTGTATCAGTTTCAGAAGCAGAGCTGAACTAGATATGTTCCGCAGGTGTAGGAAACACTATTCTTTTGTTCTGAGCACAAATACGTTTCCTCATATATTAGAGACTCTAGAAAGCAAGAGCGTGCTGCTTGCTCTAAAGCAGAGTGTGTTCCATGGATCAGAAGTGTGCTTTGTGTTTCCCTAATAAAAGTAGTTAAATCCCAGGCTCTGTGTCTACCTACAAGCAAGACCTCGTTTCACATAAATGCAGTAACTTTTCAGCTCAAACGAAGCTACATCGTTCACGAAGCTCACACGTTTCTGTTTCTTAACTGAAAGGCATTCTATGATAGAGGACCTGTGGTTTGTATCAGTATCAGAAGCAGAGTTGAACTAGACATGGTCTGCATGTTAGGAAACACTGTGCTTTTGTCCTGAGCACACTCTTATTTCCTGCTCTATTAGAGAATCTAGAAAGCAAGAGCGTGCTTCTTTCTCTAAAGCAGAGTGTGTTCCATGGATGAGAACTGTGCTGTATTTCCCTTCAGAAATGAAATTAAATCCCAGGTTCTGTGGCTTCCTACAAGCAAGGCTTCTTTTCAGGTAAACGCAGTCACTTTTAGCTCAAACAAACCTACATTGTTCATGAAGCTCACATGTTTCTCGCTCTTAATTGAGAAGCATAGGATGTTAGAGGACCTGTGGTTTGTATCACTTTCAGAATCAGAGTTTTGACCTAGATATGGTCTGTATGTGTAGGACACACAGTTCTTTTGTTCTGAGCACACTCACGTTGCCTGCTGAATCAGTGAATCTAGAAAACAAGAGCGTGCTTCTTGCTCTAAAGCAGAGTGTGTTTCATGGATGAGAACTGTGCTCTGTGTTTCCCTTCAAAAATGGAATTAAATCCCAGTATCTGTATCTTCCTACAAGCAAGACTCAGTTCAGGTAAACGCAGTCACTTTTCAGCTCAAAGGAAGCTACATCGTTCACGAAGCTCACACGTTTCTAGCTCTTAACTGCAAAGCATTGGATGTTGGAGGACAAGTGGTTTGTATCAGTTTCAGAAGCAGTGTTGAACTCGATATGGTCCGCATATGTAGGATACACAGTTCCTCTGTTATGAGCACACTCAGGTTTCCTGCTGTATTAGAGACTCTAGAAAGGAAGAGCGTGCTTCTTTCTCTAAAGCAGAGTGTGTTCCATGGATGAGAACTGTGCTGTATTTCCCTTCAGAAATGAAGTTAAATCCATGGTTCTGTGTCTTCCTACAAGCAAAACTTCTTTTCAGGTAAACGCAGTCACTTTTCAGCTCAAACAATGCTACATTGTTTACGAAGCTCACATGTTTCTCACTCTTAATTGAAAAGCATAGGATGTTAGAGGACCTGTAGTTTGTATCACTTTCAGAATCAGAGTTTTGACCTAGATATGGTCCTTATGTGTAGGACATACAGTTCTTTTGTTCTGAGAACACTCATGGTTCCTGCTGTATTAGAGAATCTAGAAATCAAGAGCGAGCTGATTGCTCTCAAGCAGAGTAGATTTCATGAATGAGAACTGTGCTGTGTGTTTCTCTTCAGAAATGGAGTTAAATCACAGCCTCTGAGTCTTCCTACAAGCAAGACTTCGTTTCACATAAATGCAGTCACTTTTCAGCTCAAAGGAAGCTACATCGTTCACGAAGCTCACACGTTTCTAGCTCTTAACTGCAAAGCCTTGGATGTTGGAAGACACGTGGTTTGTATCAGTTTCAGAAGCAGAGTTGAAATCGATATGGTCCGCATATGTAGGAAACACAGTTCCTCTGTTATGAGCACACTCAGGTTTCCTGCTGTATTAGAGAATCTAGAAAGGAAGAGCGTGCTTCTTTCTCTAAAGCAGAGTGTGTTACATGGATGAGAACTGTGCTGTGTGTTTCCCTTCATAAATGAAGTTAAATCATAGGTTCTGTGTCTTCCTACAAGCAAGACTTCGTTTCAGGTAAACGCATTCACTTTTCAGCCCAAAGATGCTACATCGTTCACTAACCTCACGTATCTAGTTCTTAAATGAAACGCATTGGATCATAGAGGACCTGTGGTTTGTAGCAATCTCAGAAGCAGAGTTGAACTAGAAACGGTCCGAATGTTTGGGAAACACAGTTCATTTGTTCTGAGCACACTCATATTTCCTCCTCTATTAGAGACTCTAGAAAGCAAGAGCATGTGGCTTGCTCTAAAACAGAGTATGTTTCATGAATGAGAACTGTGCTGTGTGTTTTCTTTAAGAAATGGAGTTAAATCCCAGTCTTTCTGTCTTCCTACAAGCAAGAATTCTTTTCAAGTAAACGCACAATCTTTTCAGCTCAAAGGAAGCTGCATCTTTCACGAGGCTCACACGTTTCTCGCTCTTAACTGCAAAGCATTTGATTTTGGAGGACCTGTGGTTTGTATCAGTTTCAGAAGCAGAGCTGAACTAGATATGTTCCGCAGGTGTAGGAAACACTATTCTTTTGTTCTGAGCACAAATACGTTTCCTCATATATTAGAGACTCTAGAAAGCAAGAGCGTGCTGCTTGCTCTAAAGCAGAGTGTGTTCCATGGATCAGAAGTGTGCTTTGTGTTTCCCTAATAAAAGTAGTTAAATCCCAGGCTCTGTGTCTACCTACAAGCAAGACCTCGTTTCACATAAATGCAGTAACTTTTCAGCTCAAACGAAGCTACATCGTTCACGAAGCTCACACGTTTCTGTTTCTTAACTGAAAGGCATTCTATGATAGAGGACCTGTGGTTTGTATCAGTATCAGAAGCAGAGTTGAACTAGACATGGTCTGCATGTTAGGAAACACTGTGCTTTTGTCCTGAGCACACTCTTATTTCCTGCTCTATTAGAGAATCTAGAAAGCAAGAGCGTGCTTCTTTCTCTAAAGCAGAGTGTGTTCCATGGATGAGAACTGTGCTGTATTTCCCTTCAGAAATGAAATTAAATCCCAGGTTCTGTGGCTTCCTACAAGCAAGGCTTCTTTTCAGGTAAACGCAGTCACTTTTAGCTCAAACAAACCTACATTGTTCATGAAGCTCACATGTTTCTCGCTCTTAATTGAGAAGCATAGGATGTTAGAGGACCTGTGGTTTGTATCACTTTCAGAATCAGAGTTTTGACCTAGATATGGTCTGTATGTGTAGGACACACAGTTCTTTTGTTCTGAGCACACTCACGTTGCCTGCTGAATCAGTGAATCTAGAAAACAAGAGCGTGCTTCTTGCTCTAAAGCAGAGTGTGTTTCATGGATGAGAACTGTGCTCTGTGTTTCCCTTCAAAAATGGAATTAAATCCCAGTATCTGTATCTTCCTACAAGCAAGACTCAGTTCAGGTAAACGCAGTCACTTTTCAGCTCAAAGGAAGCTACATCGTTCACGAAGCTCACACGTTTCTAGCTCTTAACTGCAAAGCATTGGATGTTGGAGGACCTGTGGTTTGTATCAGTTTCAGAAGCAGTGTTGAACTCGATATGGTCCGCATATGTAGGATACACAGTTCCTCTGTTATGAGCACACTCAGGTTTCCTGCTGTATTAGAGACTCTAGAAAGGAAGAGCGTGCTTCTTTCTCTAAAGCAGAGTGTGTTCCATGGATGAGAATTGTGCTGTATTTCCCTTCAGAAATGAAGTTAAATCCACGGTTCTGTGTCTTCCTACAAGCAAAACTCCTTTTCAGGTAAACGCAGTCACTTTTCAGCTCAAACAAAGCTACATTGTTCACGAAGCTCACATGTTTCTCGCTCTTAATTGAAAAGCATAGGATGTTAGAGGACCTGTAGTTTGTATCACTTTCAGAATCAGAGTTTTGACCTATATATGGTCCTTATGTGTAGGACATACAGTTCTTTTGTTCTGAGAACACTCATGGTTCCTGCTGTATTAGAGAATCTAGAAATCAAGAGCGAGCTGATTGCTCTCAAGCAGAGTAGATTTCATGAATGAGAACTGTGCTGTGTGTTTCTCTTCAGAAATGGAGTTAAATCACAGCCTCTGAGTCTTCCTACAAGCAAGACTTCGTTTCACATAAATGCAGTCACTTTTCAGCTCAAAGGAAGCTACATCGTTCACGAAGCTCACACGTTTCTAGCTCTTAACTGCAAAGCCTTGGATGTTGGAAGACATGTGGTTTGTATCAGTTTCAGAAGCAGAGTTGAAATCGATATGGTCCGCATATGTAGGAAACACAGTTCCTCTGTTATGAGCACACTCAGGTTTCCTGCTGTATTAGAGACTCTAGAAAGGAAGAGCGTGCTTCTTTCTCTAAAGCAGAGTGTGTTCCATGGATGAGAATTGTGCTGTATTTCCCTTCAGAAATGAAGTTAAATCCACGGTTCTGTGTCTTCCTACAAGCAAAACTCCTTTTCAGGTAAACGCAGTCACTTTTCAGCTCAAACAAAGCTACATTGTTCACGAAGCTCACATGTTTCTCGCTCTTAATTGAAAAGCATAGGATGTTAGAGGACCTGTAGTTTGTATCACTTTCAGAATCAGAGTTTTGACCTATATATGGTCCTTATGTGTAGGACATACAGTTCTTTTGTTCTGAGAACACTCATGGTTCCTGCTGTATTAGAGAATCTAGAAATCAAGAGCGAGCTGATTGCTCTCAAGCAGAGTAGATTTCATGAATGAGAACTGTGCTGTGTGTTTCTCTTCAGAAATGGAGTTAAATCACAGCCTCTGAGTCTTCCTACAAGCAAGACTTCGTTTCACATAAATGCAGTCACTTTTCAGCTCAAAGGAAGCTACATCGTTCACGAAGCTCACACGTTTCTAGCTCTTAACTGCAAAGCCTTGGATGTTGGAAGACATGTGGTTTGTATCAGTTTCAGAAGCAGAGTTGAAATCGATATGGTCCGCATATGTAGGAAACACAGTTCCTCTGTTATGAGCACACTCAGGTTTCCTGCTGTATTAGAGAATCTAGAAAGGAAGAGCGTGCTTCTTTCTCTAAAGCAGAGTGTGTTACATGGATGAGAACTGTGCTGTGTGTTTCCCTTCATAAATGAAGTTAAATCATAGGTTCTGTGTCTTCCTACAAGCAAGACTTCGTTTCAGGTAAACGCATTCACTTTTCAGCCCAAAGATGCTACATCGTTCACTAACCTCACGTATCTAGTTCTTAAATGAAACGCATTGGATCATAGAGGACCTGTGGTTTGTAGCAGTCTCAGAAGCAGAGTTGAACTAGAAACGGTCCGAATGTTTGGGAAACACAGTTCATTTGTTCTGAGCACACTCATATTTCCTCCTCTATTAGAGACTCTAGAAAGCAAGAGCATGTGGCTTGCTCTAAAACAGAGTATGTTTCATGAATGAGAACTGTGCTGTGTGTTTTCTTTAAGAAATGGAGTTAAATCCCAGTCTTTCTGTCTTCCTACAAGCAAGAATTCTTTTCAAGTAAACGCACAATCTTTTCAGCTCAAAGGAAGCTGCATCTTTCACGAGGCTCACACGTTTCTCGCTCTTAACTGCAAAGCATTTGATTTTGGAGGACCTGTGGTTTGTATCAGTTTCAGAAGCAGAGCTGAACTAGATATGTTCCGCAGGTGTAGGAAACACTATTCTTTTGTTCTGAGCACAAATACGTTTCCTCATATATTAGAGACTCTAGAAAGCAAGAGCGTGCTGCTTGCTCTAAAGCAGAGTGTGTTCCATGGATCAGAAGTGTGCTTTGTGTTTCCCTAATAAAAGTAGTTAAATCCCAGGCTCTGTGTCTACCTACAAGCAAGACCTCGTTTCACATAAATGCAGTAACTTTTCAGCTCAAACGAAGCTACATCGTTCACGAAGCTCACACGTTTCTGTTTCTTAACTGAAAGGCATTCTATGATAGAGGACCTGTGGTTTGTATCAGTATCAGAAGCAGAGTTGAACTAGACATGGTCTGCATGTTAGGAAACACTGTGCTTTTGTCCTGAGCACACTCTTATTTCCTGCTCTATTAGAGAATCTAGAAAGCAAGAGCGTGCTTCTTTCTCTAAAGCAGAGTGTGTTCCATGGATGAGAACTGTGCTGTATTTCCCTTCAGAAATGAAATTAAATCCCAGGTTCTGTGGCTTCCTACAAGCAAGGCTTCTTTTCAGGTAAACGCAGTCACTTTTAGCTCAAACAAACCTACATTGTTCATGAAGCTCACATGTTTCTCGCTCTTAATTGAGAAGCATAGGATGTTAGAGGACCTGTGGTTTGTATCACTTTCAGAATCAGAGTTTTGACCTAGATATGGTCTGTATGTGTAGGACACACAGTTCTTTTGTTCTGAGCACACTCACGTTGCCTGCTGAATCAGTGAATCTAGAAAACAAGAGCGTGCTTCTTGCTCTAAAGCAGAGTGTGTTTCATGGATGAGAACTGTGCTCTGTGTTTCCCTTCAAAAATGGAATTAAATCCCAGTATCTGTATCTTCCTACAAGCAAGACTCAGTTCAGGTAAACGCAGTCACTTTTCAGCTCAAAGGAAGCTACATCGTTCACGAAGCTCACACGTTTCTAGCTCTTAACTGCAAAGCATTGGATGTTGGAGGACAAGTGGTTTGTATCAGTTTCAGAAGCAGTGTTGAACTCGATATGGTCCGCATATGTAGGATACACAGTTCCTCTGTTATGAGCACACTCAGGTTTCCTGCTGTATTAGAGACTCTAGAAAGGAAGAGCGTGCTTCTTTCTCTAAAGCAGAGTGTGTTCCATGGATGAGAACTGTGCTGTATTTCCCTTCAGAAATGAAGTTAAATCCATGGTTCTGTGTCTTCCTACAAGCAAAACTTCTTTTCAGGTAAACGCAGTCACTTTTCAGCTCAAACAATGCTACATTGTTTACGAAGCTCACATGTTTCTCACTCTTAATTGAAAAGCATAGGATGTTAGAGGACCTGTAGTTTGTATCACTTTCAGAATCAGAGTTTTGACCTAGATATGGTCCTTATGTGTAGGACATACAGTTCTTTTGTTCTGAGAACACTCATGGTTCCTGCTGTATTAGAGAATCTAGAAATCAAGAGCGAGCTGATTGCTCTCAAGCAGAGTAGATTTCATGAATGAGAACTGTGCTGTGTGTTTCTCTTCAGAAATGGAGTTAAATCACAGCCTCTGAGTCTTCCTACAAGCAAGACTTCGTTTCACATAAATGCAGTCACTTTTCAGCTCAAAGGAAGCTACATCGTTCACGAAGCTCACACGTTTCTAGCTCTTAACTGCAAAGCCTTGGATGTTGGAAGACACGTGGTTTGTATCAGTTTCAGAAGCAGAGTTGAAATCGATATGGTCCGCATATGTAGGAAACACAGTTCCTCTGTTATGAGCACACTCAGGTTTCCTGCTGTATTAGAGAATCTAGAAAGGAAGAGCGTGCTTCTTTCTCTAAAGCAGAGTGTGTTACATGGATGAGAACTGTGCTGTGTGTTTCCCTTCATAAATGAAGTTAAATCATAGGTTCTGTGTCTTCCTACAAGCAAGACTTCGTTTCAGGTAAACGCATTCACTTTTCAGCCCAAAGATGCTACATCGTTCACTAACCTCACGTATCTAGTTCTTAAATGAAACGCATTGGATCATAGAGGACCTGTGGTTTGTAGCAGTCTCAGAAGCAGAGTTGAACTAGAAACGGTCCGAATGTTTGGGAAACACAGTTCATTTGTTCTGAGCACACTCATATTTCCTCCTCTATTAGAGACTCTAGAAAGCAAGAGCATGTGGCTTGCTCTAAAACAGAGTATGTTTCATGAATGAGAACTGTGCTGTGTGTTTTCTTTAAGAAATGGAGTTAAATCCCAGTCTTTCTGTCTTCCTACAAGCAAGAATTCTTTTCAAGTAAACGCACAATCTTTTCAGCTCAAAGGAAGCTGCATCTTTCACGAGGCTCACACGTTTCTCGCTCTTAACTGCAAAGCATTTGATTTTGGAGGACCTGTGGTTTGTATCAGTTTCAGAAGCAGAGCTGAACTAGATATGTTCCGCAGGTGTAGGAAACACTATTCTTTTGTTCTGAGCACAAATACGTTTCCTCATATATTAGAGACTCTAGAAAGCAAGAGCGTGCTGCTTGCTCTAAAGCAGAGTGTGTTCCATGGATCAGAAGTGTGCTTTGTGTTTCCCTAATAAAAGTAGTTAAATCCCAGGCTCTGTGTCTACCTACAAGCAAGACCTCGTTTCACATAAATGCAGTAACTTTTCAGCTCAAACGAAGCTACATCGTTCACGAAGCTCACACGTTTCTGTTTCTTAACTGAAAGGCATTCTATGATAGAGGACCTGTGGTTTGTATCAGTATCAGAAGCAGAGTTGAACTAGACATGGTCTGCATGTTAGGAAACACTGTGCTTTTGTCCTGAGCACACTCTTATTTCCTGCTCTATTAGAGAATCTAGAAAGCAAGAGCGTGCTTCTTTCTCTAAAGCAGAGTGTGTTCCATGGATGAGAACTGTGCTGTATTTCCCTTCAGAAATGAAATTAAATCCCAGGTTCTGTGGCTTCCTACAAGCAAGGCTTCTTTTCAGGTAAACGCAGTCACTTTTAGCTCAAACAAACCTACATTGTTCATGAAGCTCACATGTTTCTCGCTCTTAATTGAGAAGCATAGGATGTTAGAGGACCTGTGGTTTGTATCACTTTCAGAATCAGAGTTTTGACCTAGATATGGTCTGTATGTGTAGGACACACAGTTCTTTTGTTCTGAGCACACTCACGTTGCCTGCTGAATCAGTGAATCTAGAAAACAAGAGCGTGCTTCTTGCTCTAAAGCAGAGTGTGTTTCATGGATGAGAACTGTGCTCTGTGTTTCCCTTCAAAAATGGAATTAAATCCCAGTATCTGTATCTTCCTACAAGCAAGACTCAGTTCAGGTAAACGCAGTCACTTTTCAGCACAAAGGAAGCTACATCGTTCACGAAGCTCACACGTTTCTAGCTCTTAACTGCAAAGCATTGGATGTTGGAGGACAAGTGGTTTGTATCAGTTTCAGAAGCAGTGTTGAACTCGATATGGTCCGCATATGTAGGATACACAGTTCCTCTGTTATGAGCACACTCAGGTTTCCTGCTGTATTAGAGACTCTAGAAAGGAAGAGCGTGCTTCTTTCTCTAAAGCAGAGTGTGTTCCATGGATGAGAACTGTGCTGTATTTCCCTTCAGAAATGAAGTTAAATCCATGGTTCTGTGTCTTCCTACAAGCAAAACTTCTTTTCAGGTAAACGCAGTCACTTTTCAGCTCAAACAATGCTACATTGTTTACGAAGCTCACATGTTTCTCACTCTTAATTGAAAAGCATAGGATGTTAGAGGACCTGTAGTTTGTATCACTTTCAGAATCAGAGTTTTGACCTAGATATGGTCCTTATGTGTAGGACATACAGTTCTTTTGTTCTGAGAACACTCATGGTTCCTGCTGTATTAGAGAATCTAGAAATCAAGAGCGAGCTGATTGCTCTCAAGCAGAGTAGATTTCATGAATGAGAACTGTGCTGTGTGTTTCTCTTCAGAAATGGAGTTAAATCACAGCCTCTGAGTCTTCCTACAAGCAAGACTTCGTTTCACATAAATGCAGTCACTTTTCAGCTCAAAGGAAGCTACATCGTTCACGAAGCTCACACGTTTCTAGCTCTTAACTGCAAAGCCTTGGATGTTGGAAGACACGTGGTTTGTATCAGTTTCAGAAGCAGAGTTGAAATCGATATGGTCCGCATATGTAGGAAACACAGTTCCTCTGTTATGAGCACACTCAGGTTTCCTGCTGTATTAGAGAATCTAGAAAGGAAGAGCGTGCTTCTTTCTCTAAAGCAGAGTGTGTTACATGGATGAGAACTGTGCTGTGTGTTTCCCTTCATAAATGAAGTTAAATCATAGGTTCTGTGTCTTCCTACAAGCAAGACTTCGTTTCAGGTAAACGCATTCACTTTTCAGCCCAAAGATGCTACATCGTTCACTAACCTCACGTATCTAGTTCTTAAATGAAACGCATTGGATCATAGAGGACCTGTGGTTTGTAGCAGTCTCAGAAGCAGAGTTGAACTAGAAACGGTCCGAATGTTTGGGAAACACAGTTCATTTGTTCTGAGCACACTCATATTTCCTCCTCTATTAGAGACTCTAGAAAGCAAGAGCATGTGGCTTGCTCTAAAACAGAGTATGTTTCATGAATGAGAACTGTGCTGTGTGTTTTCTTTAAGAAATGGAGTTAAATCCCAGTCTTTCTGTCTTCCTACAAGCAAGAATTCTTTTCAAGTAAACGCACAATCTTTTCAGCTCAAAGGAAGCTGCATCTTTCACGAGGCTCACACGTTTCTCGCTCTTAACTGCAAAGCATTTGATTTTGGAGGACCTGTGGTTTGTATCAGTTTCAGAAGCAGAGCTGAACTAGATATGTTCCGCAGGTGTAGGAAACACTATTCTTTTGTTCTGAGCACAAATACGTTTCCTCATATATTAGAGACTCTAGAAAGCAAGAGCGTGCTGCTTGCTCTAAAGCAGAGTGTGTTCCATGGATCAGAAGTGTGCTTTGTGTTTCCCTAATAAAAGTAGTTAAATCCCAGGCTCTGTGTCTACCTACAAGCAAGACCTCGTTTCACATAAATGCAGTAACTTTTCAGCTCAAACGAAGCTACATCGTTCACGAAGCTCACACGTTTCTGTTTCTTAACTGAAAGGCATTCTATGATAGAGGACCTGTGGTTTGTATCAGTATCAGAAGCAGAGTTGAACTAGACATGGTCTGCATGTTAGGAAACACTGTGCTTTTGTCCTGAGCACACTCTTATTTCCTGCTCTATTAGAGAATCTAGAAAGCAAGAGCGTGCTTCTTTCTCTAAAGCAGAGTGTGTTCCATGGATGAGAACTGTGCTGTATTTCCCTTCAGAAATGAAATTAAATCCCAGGTTCTGTGGCTTCCTACAAGCAAGGCTTCTTTTCAGGTAAACGCAGTCACTTTTAGCTCAAACAAACCTACATTGTTCATGAAGCTCACATGTTTCTCGCTCTTAATTGAGAAGCATAGGATGTTAGAGGACCTGTGGTTTGTATCACTTTCAGAATCAGAGTTTTGACCTAGATATGGTCTGTATGTGTAGGACACACAGTTCTTTTGTTCTGAGCACACTCACGTTGCCTGCTGAATCAGTGAATCTAGAAAACAAGAGCGTGCTTCTTGCTCTAAAGCAGAGTGTGTTTCATGGATGAGAACTGTGCTCTGTGTTTCCCTTCAAAAATGGAATTAAATCCCAGTATCTGTATCTTCCTACAAGCAAGACTCAGTTCAGGTAAACGCAGTCACTTTTCAGCTCAAAGGAAGCTACATCGTTCACGAAGCTCACACGTTTCTAGCTCTTAACTGCAAAGCATTGGATGTTGGAGGACCTGTGGTTTGTATCAGTTTCAGAAGCAGTGTTGAACTCGATATGGTCCGCATATGTAGGATACACAGTTCCTCTGTTATGAGCACACTCAGGTTTCCTGCTGTATTAGAGACTCTAGAAAGGAAGAGCGTGCTTCTTTCTCTAAAGCAGAGTGTGTTCCATGGATGAGAACTGTGCTGTATTTCCCTTCAGAAATGAAGTTAAATCCATGGTTCTGTGTCTTCCTACAAGCAAAACTTCTTTTCAGGTAAACGCAGTCACTTTTCAGCTCAAACAATGCTACATTGTTCACGAAGCTCACATGTTTCTCGCTCTTAATTGAAAAGCATAGGATGTTAGAGGACCTGTAGTTTGTATCACTTTCAGAATCAGAGTTTTGACCTAGATATGGTCCTTATGTGTAGGACATACAGTTCTTTTGTTCTGAGAACACTCATGGTTCCTGCTGTATTAGAGAATCTAGAAATCAAGAGCGAGCTGATTGCTCTCAAGCAGAGTAGATTTCATGAATGAGAACTGTGCTGTGTGTTTCTCTTCAGAAATGGAGTTAAATCACAGCCTCTGAGTCTTCCTACAAGCAAGACTTCGTTTCACATAAATGCAGTCACTTTTCAGCTCAAAGGAAGCTACATCGTTCACGAAGCTCACACGTTTCTAGCTCTTAACTGCAAAGCCTTGGATGTTGGAAGACATGTGGTTTGTATCAGTTTCAGAAGCAGAGTTGAAATCGATATGGTCCGCATATGTAGGAAACACAGTTCCTCTGTTATGAGCACACTCAGGTTTCCTGCTGTATTAGAGAATCTAGAAAGGAAGAGCGTGCTTCTTTCTCTAAAGCAGAGTGTGTTACATGGATGAGAACTGTGCTGTGTGTTTCCCTTCATAAATGAAGTTAAATCATAGGTTCTGTGTCTTCCTACAAGCAAGACTTCGTTTCAGGTAAACGCATTCACTTTTCAGCCCAAAGATGCTACATCGTTCACTAACCTCACGTATCTAGTTCTTAAATGAAACGCATTGGATCATAGAGGACCTGTGGTTTGTAGCAGTCTCAGAAGCAGAGTTGAACTAGAAACGGTCCGAATGTTTGGGAAACACAGTTCATTTGTTCTGAGCACACTCATATTTCCTCCTCTATTAGAGACTCTAGAAAGCAAGAGCATGTGGCTTGCTCTAAAACAGAGTATGTTTCATGAATGAGAACTGTGCTGTGTGTTTTCTTTAAGAAATGGAGTTAAATCCCAGTCTTTCTGTCTTCCTACAAGCAAGAATTCTTTTCAAGTAAACGCACAATCTTTTCAGCTCAAAGGAAGCTGCATCTTTCACGAGGCTCACACGTTTCTCGCTCTTAACTGCAAAGCATTTGATTTTGGAGGACCTGTGGTTTGTATCAGTTTCAGAAGCAGAGCTGAACTAGATATGTTCCGCAGGTGTAGGAAACACTATTCTTTTGTTCTGAGCACAAATACGTTTCCTCATATATTAGAGACTCTAGAAAGCAAGAGCGTGCTGCTTGCTCTAAAGCAGAGTGTGTTCCATGGATCAGAAGTGTGCTTTGTGTTTCCCTAATAAAAGTAGTTAAATCCCAGGCTCTGTGTCTACCTACAAGCAAGACCTCGTTTCACATAAATGCAGTAACTTTTCAGCTCAAACGAAGCTACATCGTTCACGAAGCTCACACGTTTCTGTTTCTTAACTGAAAGGCATTCTATGATAGAGGACCTGTGGTTTGTATCAGTATCAGAAGCAGAGTTGAACTAGACATGGTCTGCATGTTAGGAAACACTGTGCTTTTGTCCTGAGCACACTCTTATTTCCTGCTCTATTAGAGAATCTAGAAAGCAAGAGCGTGCTTCTTTCTCTAAAGCAGAGTGTGTTCCATGGATGAGAACTGTGCTGTATTTCCCTTCAGAAATGAAATTAAATCCCAGGTTCTGTGGCTTCCTACAAGCAAGGCTTCTTTTCAGGTAAACGCAGTCACTTTTAGCTCAAACAAACCTACATTGTTCATGAAGCTCACATGTTTCTCGCTCTTAATTGAGAAGCATAGGATGTTAGAGGACCTGTGGTTTGTATCACTTTCAGAATCAGAGTTTTGACCTAGATATGGTCTGTATGTGTAGGACACACAGTTCTTTTGTTCTGAGCACACTCACGTTGCCTGCTGAATCAGTGAATCTAGAAAACAAGAGCGTGCTTCTTGCTCTAAAGCAGAGTGTGTTTCATGGATGAGAACTGTGCTCTGTGTTTCCCTTCAAAAATGGAATTAAATCCCAGTATCTGTATCTTCCTACAAGCAAGACTCAGTTCAGGTAAACGCAGTCACTTTTCAGCTCAAAGGAAGCTACATCGTTCACGAAGCTCACACGTTTCTAGCTCTTAACTGCAAAGCATTGGATGTTGGAGGACCTGTGGTTTGTATCAGTTTCAGAAGCAGTGTTGAACTCGATATGGTCCGCATATGTAGGATACACAGTTCCTCTGTTATGAGCACACTCAGGTTTCCTGCTGTATTAGAGACTCTAGAAAGGAAGAGCGTGCTTCTTTCTCTAAAGCAGAGTGTGTTCCATGGATGAGAACTGTGCTGTATTTCCCTTCAGAAATGAAGTTAAATCCACGGTTCTGTGTCTTCCTACAAGCAAAACTCCTTTTCAGGTAAACGCAGTCACTTTTCAGCTCAAACAAAGCTACATTGTTCACGAAGCTCACATGTTTCTCGCTCTTAATTGAAAAGCATAGGATGTTAGAGGACCTGTAGTTTGTATCACTTTCAGAATCAGAGTTTTGACCTATATATGGTCCTTATGTGTAGGACATACAGTTCTTTTGTTCTGAGAACACTCATGGTTCCTGCTGTATTAGAGAATCTAGAAATCAAGAGCGAGCTGATTGCTCTCAAGCAGAGTAGATTTCATGAATGAGAACTGTGCTGTGTGTTTCTCTTCAGAAATGGAGTTAAATCACAGCCTCTGAGTCTTCCTACAAGCAAGACTTCGTTTCACATAAATGCAGTCACTTTTCAGCTCAAAGGAAGCTACATCGTTCACGAAGCTCACACGTTTCTAGCTCTTAACTGCAAAGCCTTGGATGTTGGAAGACATGTGGTTTGTATCAGTTTCAGAAGCAGAGTTGAAATCGATATGGTCCGCATATGTAGGAAACACAGTTCCTCTGTTATGAGCACACTCAGGTTTCCTGCTGTATTAGAGAATCTAGAAAGGAAGAGCGTGCTTCTTTCTCTAAAGCAGAGTGTGTTACATGGATGAGAACTGTGCTGTGTGTTTCCCTTCATAAATGAAGTTAAATCATAGGTTCTGTGTCTTCCTACAAGCAAGACTTCGTTTCAGGTAAACGCATTCACTTTTCAGCCCAAAGATGCTACATCGTTCACTAACCTCACGTATCTAGTTCTTAAATGAAACGCATTGGATCATAGAGGACCTGTGGTTTGTAGCAGTCTCAGAAGCAGAGTTGAACTAGAAACGGTCCGAATGTTTGGGAAACACAGTTCATTTGTTCTGAGCACACTCATATTTCCTCCTCTATTAGAGACTCTAGAAAGCAAGAGCATGTGGCTTGCTCTAAAACAGAGTATGTTTCATGAATGAGAACTGTGCTGTGTGTTTTCTTTAAGAAATGGAGTTAAATCCCAGTCTTTCTGTCTTCCTACAAGCAAGAATTCTTTTCAAGTAAACGCACAATCTTTTCAGCTCAAAGGAAGCTGCATCTTTCACGAGGCTCACACGTTTCTCGCTCTTAACTGCAAAGCATTTGATTTTGGAGGACCTGTGGTTTGTATCAGTTTCAGAAGCAGAGCTGAACTAGATATGTTCCGCAGGTGTAGGAAACACTATTCTTTTGTTCTGAGCACAAATACGTTTCCTCATATATTAGAGACTCTAGAAAGCAAGAGCGTGCTGCTTGCTCTAAAGCAGAGTGTGTTCCATGGATCAGAAGTGTGCTTTGTGTTTCCCTAATAAAAGTAGTTAAATCCCAGGCTCTGTGTCTACCTACAAGCAAGACCTCGTTTCACATAAATGCAGTAACTTTTCAGCTCAAACGAAGCTACATCGTTCACGAAGCTCACACGTTTCTGTTTCTTAACTGAAAGGCATTCTATGATAGAGGACCTGTGGTTTGTATCAGTATCAGAAGCAGAGTTGAACTAGACATGGTCTGCATGTTAGGAAACACTGTGCTTTTGTCCTGAGCACACTCTTATTTCCTGCTCTATTAGAGAATCTAGAAAGCAAGAGCGTGCTTCTTTCTCTAAAGCAGAGTGTGTTCCATGGATGAGAACTGTGCTGTATTTCCCTTCAGAAATGAAATTAAATCCCAGGTTCTGTGGCTTCCTACAAGCAAGGCTTCTTTTCAGGTAAACGCAGTCACTTTTAGCTCAAACAAACCTACATTGTTCATGAAGCTCACATGTTTCTCGCTCTTAATTGAGAAGCATAGGATGTTAGAGGACCTGTGGTTTGTATCACTTTCAGAATCAGAGTTTTGACCTAGATATGGTCTGTATGTGTAGGACACACAGTTCTTTTGTTCTGAGCACACTCACGTTGCCTGCTGAATCAGTGAATCTAGAAAACAAGAGCGTGCTTCTTGCTCTAAAGCAGAGTGTGTTTCATGGATGAGAACTGTGCTCTGTGTTTCCCTTCAAAAATGGAATTAAATCCCAGTATCTGTATCTTCCTACAAGCAAGACTCAGTTCAGGTAAACGCAGTCACTTTTCAGCACAAAGGAAGCTACATCGTTCACGAAGCTCACACGTTTCTAGCTCTTAACTGCAAAGCATTGGATGTTGGAGGACAAGTGGTTTGTATCAGTTTCAGAAGCAGTGTTGAACTCGATATGGTCCGCATATGTAGGATACACAGTTCCTCTGTTATGAGCACACTCAGGTTTCCTGCTGTATTAGAGACTCTAGAAAGGAAGAGCGTGCTTCTTTCTCTAAAGCAGAGTGTGTTCCATGGATGAGAACTGTGCTGTATTTCCCTTCAGAAATGAAGTTAAATCCATGGTTCTGTGTCTTCCTACAAGCAAAACTTCTTTTCAGGTAAACGCAGTCACTTTTCAGCTCAAACAATGCTACATTGTTTACGAAGCTCACATGTTTCTCACTCTTAATTGAAAAGCATAGGATGTTAGAGGACCTGTAGTTTGTATCACTTTCAGAATCAGAGTTTTGACCTAGATATGGTCCTTATGTGTAGGACATACAGTTCTTTTGTTCTGAGAACACTCATGGTTCCTGCTGTATTAGAGAATCTAGAAATCAAGAGCGAGCTGATTGCTCTCAAGCAGAGTAGATTTCATGAATGAGAACTGTGCTGTGTGTTTCTCTTCAGAAATGGAGTTAAATCACAGCCTCTGAGTCTTCCTACAAGCAAGACTTCGTTTCACATAAATGCAGTCACTTTTCAGCTCAAAGGAAGCTACATCGTTCACGAAGCTCACACGTTTCTAGCTCTTAACTGCAAAGCCTTGGATGTTGGAAGACACGTGGTTTGTATCAGTTTCAGAAGCAGAGTTGAAATCGATATGGTCCGCATATGTAGGAAACACAGTTCCTCTGTTATGAGCACACTCAGGTTTCCTGCTGTATTAGAGAATCTAGAAAGGAAGAGCGTGCTTCTTTCTCTAAAGCAGAGTGTGTTACATGGATGAGAACTGTGCTGTGTGTTTCCCTTCATAAATGAAGTTAAATCATAGGTTCTGTGTCTTCCTACAAGCAAGACTTCGTTTCAGGTAAACGCATTCACTTTTCAGCCCAAAGATGCTACATCGTTCACTAACCTCACGTATCTAGTTCTTAAATGAAACGCATTGGATCATAGAGGACCTGTGGTTTGTAGCAGTCTCAGAAGCAGAGTTGAACTAGAAACGGTCCGAATGTTTGGGAAACACAGTTCATTTGTTCTGAGCACACTCATATTTCCTCCTCTATTAGAGACTCTAGAAAGCAAGAGCATGTGGCTTGCTCTAAAACAGAGTATGTTTCATGAATGAGAACTGTGCTGTGTGTTTTCTTTAAGAAATGGAGTTAAATCCCAGTCTTTCTGTCTTCCTACAAGCAAGAATTCTTTTCAAGTAAACGCACAATCTTTTCAGCTCAAAGGAAGCTGCATCTTTCACGAGGCTCACACGTTTCTCGCTCTTAACTGCAAAGCATTTGATTTTGGAGGACCTGTGGTTTGTATCAGTTTCAGAAGCAGAGCTGAACTAGATATGTTCCGCAGGTGTAGGAAACACTATTCTTTTGTTCTGAGCACAAATACGTTTCCTCATATATTAGAGACTCTAGAAAGCAAGAGCGTGCTGCTTGCTCTAAAGCAGAGTGTGTTCCATGGATCAGAAGTGTGCTTTGTGTTTCCCTAATAAAAGTAGTTAAATCCCAGGCTCTGTGTCTACCTACAAGCAAGACCTCGTTTCACATAAATGCAGTAACTTTTCAGCTCAAACGAAGCTACATCGTTCACGAAGCTCACACGTTTCTGTTTCTTAACTGAAAGGCATTCTATGATAGAGGACCTGTGGTTTGTATCAGTATCAGAAGCAGAGTTGAACTAGACATGGTCTGCATGTTAGGAAACACTGTGCTTTTGTCCTGAGCACACTCTTATTTCCTGCTCTATTAGAGAATCTAGAAAGCAAGAGCGTGCTTCTTTCTCTAAAGCAGAGTGTGTTCCATGGATGAGAACTGTGCTGTATTTCCCTTCAGAAATGAAATTAAATCCCAGGTTCTGTGGCTTCCTACAAGCAAGGCTTCTTTTCAGGTAAACGCAGTCACTTTTAGCTCAAACAAACCTACATTGTTCATGAAGCTCACATGTTTCTCGCTCTTAATTGAGAAGCATAGGATGTTAGAGGACCTGTGGTTTGTATCACTTTCAGAATCAGAGTTTTGACCTAGATATGGTCTGTATGTGTAGGACACACAGTTCTTTTGTTCTGAGCACACTCACGTTGCCTGCTGAATCAGTGAATCTAGAAAACAAGAGCGTGCTTCTTGCTCTAAAGCAGAGTGTGTTTCATGGATGAGAACTGTGCTCTGTGTTTCCCTTCAAAAATGGAATTAAATCCCAGTATCTGTATCTTCCTACAAGCAAGACTCAGTTCAGGTAAACGCAGTCACTTTTCAGCTCAAAGGAAGCTACATCGTTCACGAAGCTCACACGTTTCTAGCTCTTAACTGCAAAGCATTGGATGTTGGAGGACCTGTGGTTTGTATCAGTTTCAGAAGCAGTGTTGAACTCGATATGGTCCGCATATGTAGGATACACAGTTCCTCTGTTATGAGCACACTCAGGTTTCCTGCTGTATTAGAGACTCTAGAAAGGAAGAGCGTGCTTCTTTCTCTAAAGCAGAGTGTGTTCCATGGATGAGAACTGTGCTGTATTTCCCTTCAGAAATGAAGTTAAATCCACGGTTCTGTGTCTTCCTACAAGCAAAACTCCTTTTCAGGTAAACGCAGTCACTTTTCAGCTCAAACAAAGCTACATTGTTCACGAAGCTCACATGTTTCTCGCTCTTAATTGAAAAGCATAGGATGTTAGAGGACCTGTAGTTTGTATCACTTTCAGAATCAGAGTTTTGACCTATATATGGTCCTTATGTGTAGGACATACAGTTCTTTTGTTCTGAGAACACTCATGGTTCCTGCTGTATTAGAGAATCTAGAAATCAAGAGCGAGCTGATTGCTCTCAAGCAGAGTAGATTTCATGAATGAGAACTGTGCTGTGTGTTTCTCTTCAGAAATGGAGTTAAATCACAGCCTCTGAGTCTTCCTACAAGCAAGACTTCGTTTCACATAAATGCAGTCACTTTTCAGCTCAAAGGAAGCTACATCGTTCACGAAGCTCACACGTTTCTAGCTCTTAACTGCAAAGCCTTGGATGTTGGAAGACATGTGGTTTGTATCAGTTTCAGAAGCAGAGTTGAAATCGATATGGTCCGCATATGTAGGAAACACAGTTCCTCTGTTATGAGCACACTCAGGTTTCCTGCTGTATTAGAGAATCTAGAAAGGAAGAGCGTGCTTCTTTCTCTAAAGCAGAGTGTGTTACATGGATGAGAACTGTGCTGTGTGTTTCCCTTCATAAATGAAGTTAAATCATAGGTTCTGTGTCTTCCTACAAGCAAGACTTCGTTTCAGGTAAACGCATTCACTTTTCAGCCCAAAGATGCTACATCGTTCACTAACCTCACGTATCTAGTTCTTAAATGAAACGCATTGGATCATAGAGGACCTGTGGTTTGTAGCAGTCTCAGAAGCAGAGTTGAACTAGAAACGGTCCGAATGTTTGGGAAACACAGTTCATTTGTTCTGAGCACACTCATATTTCCTCCTCTATTAGAGACTCTAGAAAGCAAGAGCATGTGGCTTGCTCTAAAACAGAGTATGTTTCATGAATGAGAACTGTGCTGTGTGTTTTCTTTAAGAAATGGAGTTAAATCCCAGTCTTTCTGTCTTCCTACAAGCAAGAATTCTTTTCAAGTAAACGCACAATCTTTTCAGCTCAAAGGAAGCTGCATCTTTCACGAGGCTCACACGTTTCTCGCTCTTAACTGCAAAGCATTTGATTTTGGAGGACCTGTGGTTTGTATCAGTTTCAGAAGCAGAGCTGAACTAGATATGTTCCGCAGGTGTAGGAAACACTATTCTTTTGTTCTGAGCACAAATACGTTTCCTCATATATTAGAGACTCTAGAAAGCAAGAGCGTGCTGCTTGCTCTAAAGCAGAGTGTGTTCCATGGATCAGAAGTGTGCTTTGTGTTTCCCTAATAAAAGTAGTTAAATCCCAGGCTCTGTGTCTACCTACAAGCAAGACCTCGTTTCACATAAATGCAGTAACTTTTCAGCTCAAACGAAGCTACATCGTTCACGAAGCTCACACGTTTCTGTTTCTTAACTGAAAGGCATTCTATGATAGAGGACCTGTGGTTTGTATCAGTATCAGAAGCAGAGTTGAACTAGACATGGTCTGCATGTTAGGAAACACTGTGCTTTTGTCCTGAGCACACTCTTATTTCCTGCTCTATTAGAGAATCTAGAAAGCAAGAGCGTGCTTCTTTCTCTAAAGCAGAGTGTGTTCCATGGATGAGAACTGTGCTGTATTTCCCTTCAGAAATGAAATTAAATCCCAGGTTCTGTGGCTTCCTACAAGCAAGGCTTCTTTTCAGGTAAACGCAGTCACTTTTAGCTCAAACAAACCTACATTGTTCATGAAGCTCACATGTTTCTCGCTCTTAATTGAGAAGCATAGGATGTTAGAGGACCTGTGGTTTGTATCACTTTCAGAATCAGAGTTTTGACCTAGATATGGTCTGTATGTGTAGGACACACAGTTCTTTTGTTCTGAGCACACTCACGTTGCCTGCTGAATCAGTGAATCTAGAAAACAAGAGCGTGCTTCTTGCTCTAAAGCAGAGTGTGTTTCATGGATGAGAACTGTGCTCTGTGTTTCCCTTCAAAAATGGAATTAAATCCCAGTATCTGTATCTTCCTACAAGCAAGACTCAGTTCAGGTAAACGCAGTCACTTTTCAGCTCAAAGGAAGCTACATCGTTCACGAAGCTCACACGTTTCTAGCTCTTAACTGCAAAGCATTGGATGTTGGAGGACCTGTGGTTTGTATCAGTTTCAGAAGCAGTGTTGAACTCGATATGGTCCGCATATGTAGGATACACAGTTCCTCTGTTATGAGCACACTCAGGTTTCCTGCTGTATTAGAGACTCTAGAAAGGAAGAGCGTGCTTCTTTCTCTAAAGCAGAGTGTGTTCCATGGATGAGAACTGTGCTGTATTTCCCTTCAGAAATGAAGTTAAATCCATGGTTCTGTGTCTTCCTACAAGCAAAACTTCTTTTCAGGTAAACGCAGTCACTTTTCAGCTCAAACAATGCTACATTGTTCACGAAGCTCACATTTTTCCCACTCTTAATTGAAAAGCATAGGATGTTAGAGGACCTGTAGTTTGTATCACTTTCAGAATCAGAGTTGTGACCTAGATATGGTCCTTATGTGTAGGACATACAGTTCTTTTGTTCTGAGAACACTCATGGTTCTTGCTATATTAGAGAATCTAGAAATCAAGAGCGAGCTGATTGCTCTCAAGCAGAGTAGATTTCATGAATGAGAACTGTGCTGTGTGTTTCTCTTCAGAAATGGAGTTAAATCACAACCTCTGAGTCTTCCAACAAGCAAGACTTCGTTTCACATAAATGCAGTCACTTTTCAGCTCAAAGGAAGCTACATCGTTCACGAAGCTCACACGTTTCTAGCTCTTAACTGCAAAGCCTTGGATGATGGAAAACATGTGGTTTGTATCAGTTTCAGAAGCAGAGTTGAAATCGATATGGTCCGCATATGTAGGAAACACAGTTCCTTTGTTATGAGCACACTCACGTTGCCTGCTGTATTAGAGAATCTAGAAAGGAAGAGCGTGCTTCTTTCTCTAAAGCAGAGTGTGTTACATGGATGAGAACTGTGCTGTGTGTTTCCCTTCATAAATGAAGTTAAATCATAGGTTCTGTGTCTTCCTACAAGCAAGACTTCGTTTCAGGTAAACGCAGTCACTTTTCAGCTCAAACGAAGCTACATCGTTCACGAAGCTCACACGTTTCTGGTTCTTAACTGAAAGGCATTGGATGATGGAGGACCTGTGGTTTGTATCAGTTTCAGAAGCAGAGTTGAACTAGATATGGTGCGCATATGTAGGACACACACTTCATTTGTTCTTAGCACACTCACGTTTCCAGCTCTATTACAGACTCTAGAAAGCAAGAGAGTGCTTCTTGCTCTAAAGCAAAGTGTGTTCCATGGATGAGAACTGTCCTGTGTGTTTTCCTTCAGAAATGGAGTTAAATCTCAGGCTCAGTGTCTTCCTCCAGGCAAGACTTCATTTCAGGTAAACTCAGTCACTTTTCAGCTCATAGGAAGCTACATCTTTCACGAAGCTCACCTGTTTCTGGCTCTTAACTGAAAATCATTGGATGTTAGAGGGCAAGTGGTTTGGATCAGTTTCAGAAGCAGAGTTGAACTTGATATGATCTGAATGAGTAGGACACACACTTCTTTTGTTCTGAGCACACTCAGGTTTCCTGCTGTATTAGAGACTCTAGAAAGCAAGAGCGTGCTTCTATCTCTATAGCACATAGTGTTCCATGGATGAGAACTGTGCTGTGTGTTACCCTTCAGAAATGGAGTTAAATCCCACTCTCTGTGTCTTCCGACAACAAGACTTTGTTTCACGTAAACGAATTCACTTTTCAGCTCAAACGAAGCTACAACGTTCACTAAGCTCACACGTTTCTAGTTCTTAACTGAAAGGCATTGGATGATAGAGGACCTATGGTTTGTATCAGTTTCAGAAGGACAGTTGAACTAGATACGGTCCGAAAGTTTTGGAAACACTGTTCATTTGTTCTGAGCACACTCACATTTCCTGCTCTAATAGAGACTCTAGAAATCAAGAGCATGCTGCTTGCTCTAAAACAGCGTAAGTTTCATGAATGAGAACTGTGCTGTGTGTTTACTTTAAGAAATGGAGTTAATTCACAGTCTATGTTTCTTCCTACAATCAAGACTTCATTTCACGTAAATTCAGTCACTTTTCAGCTCAAAGGAAGCTACATCGTTCACGAAGCTCACATGTTTCTCGCTCTTAACTGCAAAGCATTGGATGTTGGAGGACATGTGGTTTGTATCAGTTTCAGAAGCAGATTTGAACTAGATATGGTCAGCATGTGTAGGAAACACAGTTCTTTTGTTCTGAGCACTCTCAGGTGTCCTGCTGTATTAAAGACTCTAGAAAGCAAGAGAGTGCTTCTTTCTCTAAAGCACATTGTGTTCCATGGATGAGAACTGTGCTGTGAGTTTCCCTTCAGAAACGAAGTTAAATCCCAGGGTCTGTGTCTTCCTACAAGCAAGACTTCTTTTCAGGTAAACGCACTCACTTTTCAGCTCAAACGAAGCTACATCGTTCATGAAGCTCACATGTTTCTGGTTCTTAACTGAAAGTCATTGGATGCCATAGGCCCTGTGGTTGGTATCAGTTTCAGAAGCAGAGTTGAACTAGATACGGTCTGCATGTTAGGAAACACAGTTCTTTTGTTCTGAGCACAATCACGTTTCCTGCTGTATTAGAGATTCTAGACAGCAAGAGCGTGCTGCTTGCTCTAAAGCAGAGTAGGTTTCATTAATGAGAACTATGCTGTGTATTTCCCTTCAGAAATGGAGTTAAATGCCTGTCTCTGTGTCTTCCTACAAGCAAGACTTCGTTTCACGTAAATGCAGTCACTTTTCAGCTCAAAGGAAGCTACATTGTTCACAAAGCTCACACGTTTCTTTCTCTTAAATGAAAAGCACTGGATGTTAGAGGACCTGTGGTTTGTATCACATTCAGAAGCAGAGTTTTGACCTAGATACCGTCCGTGTGTGTAGTACACACAGTTCTTTTGTTCTGAGCACACTCACATTGCCTGCTGTTCTAGAGACTCTGGAAATCAAGAGCGTGCTTCTTGCTCTAAAGCAGAGTGTGTTCCATTGTTGAGAACTGTGCTGTGTGTTTCCATAAAAAAATGGAGTTAAATCCCAGGCTCTATGTCTTCCTACAAGCAAGACTTCGTTTCAGGTAATCGCAGTCAATTTTCAGCTCAAATGAAGCTACATCGTTCAGGAAGCTTACAAGTTTCTGATTCTTAACTGAAAGGCATTGGATGATAGTGGACCTGTGGTTTGTATCAGTTTCAGAAGCAGAGTTGAACTAGATATATTTTGCATGTGTAGGAAACACAGTTCTTCTGTTCTGAGCACACTCACCTGTCCTGCTGTATTAGAAACTCTAGAAAGCAAGAGCGTGCTTCATGCTCTAAAACAGAGTGTGTTCCATGGACGAGATCTGTGCTCTGTGTTTCCCTTGAGAAATGGAGTTGAATCCCAGGCTCTGTGTCTTCCTACAAGCAAGACTTCGTTTCAGGTAAACGCAGTCAATTTTCAGCTCAAACGAAGCTACATCATTCACGAAGCTCACACGTTTCTCGCTCTTCACTGAAAACCATTGCATGTCAGAGGATCTGTGGTTTGTATCAGTTTCAGAAGCAGAGTTGAACTAGATATGGTCCGAATGTGTAGGAAACACACTTCTTTTGTTCTTGGCACATTCATGTTTCCTCCTGTATTAGAGATTCTGGAAAGCAAGAGCATGCTGCTTGCTCTAAATCACAGTATGTTTCATGAATGAGAACTGTGCTGTGTGTCCCTTCAGAAATGGAGATAAATCCCAGTCTCTGTGTCTTCCTACAAGAAAGACTTCTTTTCAGGTAAATGCAGTCACTTTTCAGCTCAACAAATTTACATAATTCAAGAAGCTCACCTGTTTCTGGCACTTAACTGAAAATCATTGGATGTTAGAGGCCCTGTGGTTTGTGTCAGTTTCAGAAGCAGAGATGAACTAGATATGGTCCAAATGTGTAAGACACACACTTCTTTTGTTCTTAGCACACTCACGTTTCCTCCTATATTAGAGACTCTGGAAAGCAAGAACATGCTTCTTGCTCTAAAGCAGAGTGTGTTCCATGGATGAGAACTGTGCTGTGTGTTTCCTATCAGAAATGGAGTTAAATCACTGCCTCTGTGTCTTCCTACAAGGAAGACTTCGTTTCAGGTAAACCCAGTCACTTTTCAGCTCAAACAAAGCTACATCGTTCACGAAGCTCACACGTTTCTGGTTCTTAATTGAAAGGCATTGGATGATATAGTACCTGTGGTTTGTACCAGTTTCAGAAGCAGAGTTGATCTAGATATGGTCCTCATGTGTAGGAAACACAGTTAATTTGTTCTGAGCACACTTACATTTCCTGCTCTATTAGAGACTCTAGAAAGCAAGAGCGTGCTTCTTTCCCTAAAGCAGAGTGTGCTCCATGGATGAGAACTGTGTTGTGTGTTTCGCTTCAGATACGGAGATAAATCCCAGTATCTGTGTCTTCCTACAACCAAGACTTCTTTTCAGGTAAACGCAGTCACTTTTTAGCTCAAATGAAGCTACATCATTCAAGAAGCTCACCTGTTTCTGGCTCTTAACTGAAAATCATTGGATGTAGGAGGGCAAGTGGTTTGGATCAGTTTCAGAAGCAGAGTTGAACTTGATATGATCCAAATGAGTAGGACACACACTTCTTTTGTCCTTAGCAAACTCACATTTCCTCATATATTAGAGACTCTAGAAAGCAAGAGCGTGCTTCTTGCTCTAAAGCAGAATGTGTTCCATGGATGAGAACTGTGCTGTGTGTTTCCCTTCAGAAATAGAGTTAAATCCCAGGCTCTGTGTCTTCCTACAAGCAAGATTCATTTCAGTTAAACGCAGTCACCTTTCTACTCAAAGGAAGCTACATTGTTCACAAAGCGCACAGGTTTCTCACTCTTAACTGAAAAGCATGGAATGATAGTGGACCTGTTGTTTGTATCAGTTTCAGAAGCAGAGTTGAACTAGATATGTTCCGCATGTGTAGGAAACACAGTTCTTTTGTTCTGAGCACACTCAGGTTTCCTGCTGTATTAGAGAATCTAGAAAGCAAGAGCGTGCTTCTTGCTCTTTAGCAGATTGTGTTCCATGGATGAGAACTGTGCTGTGTGTTTCCCTTCACAAATGGAGTTAAATCCCAGTCTCTGTGTCTTCCGACAACAAGACTTCGTTTCACGTAAACACATTCACTTTTCAGCTCAAACGAAGCTACAAAGTTCACTAATCTCACACGTTTCTCGTTCTTAACTGAAAGGCATTGGATGATAGAGGACCTGTGGTTTGTATCAGTTTCAGAAGGAGAGTTGAACTAGATACGGTCAGAATGTTTTGGAACACAGTTCATTTGTTCTGAGCATATTCACATTTCCTGCTCTAATAGAGACTCTAGAAATCAATAGCATGCTGCTTGCTCTAAAACAGAGTATGTTTCATGAATGAGAACTGTCCTGTGTGTTTACTTTAAGAAATGGAGTTAAATCCCAGTCTTTGTGTTTCCCTACATGCAAGACTTCTATTCAGGTAAACGCACTCACTTTTCAGCTCAAAGGAAGCTGCATCTTTCACCAGGCTCACACGTTTCTCGCTCTTAACTGCAAAGCATTGGATGTTGGAGGACCTGTGCTTTGTATCAGTTTAAGAAGCAGAGTTGAACTAGATATGGTCCTCATATGTAGGAAACACAGTTCCTTTGTTATGAGTACACTCACGTTGCCTGCTGTATTAGAGACTCTAGAAAGGAAGAGCATGCTTCTTTCTCTAAAGCAGAGTGTGTTCCATGGATGAGAACTGTGCTGTGTCTTTCCGTTCATAAATGAAGTTAAATCGTAGGTTCTGTGTCTTCCTACAAGCAAGACTACGTTTCACGTAAATGCAGACACTTTTCAACTCAAATGAAGCTACATCGTTCACATGTTTTTCGCTCTTAATTGAAAAGCATAGGATGTTAGAGGACCTGTGCTTTGTATCAGTTTCAGAAGCAGAGTTGAACTAGATATGGTCTGCAAGTGTAGGAAACACCGTTCTTTTGTTCTGAGCACACTCACGTTTCCTGCTGTATTAGAGAATCTAGAAAGCAATTACGTGCTGATTGCTCTAAAGCAGAGTAGGTTTCATGAATGAGAACTGTGCTGTGTGTTTCCCTTCAGAAATGGAGTTAAATCACTGCCTCTGTGTCTTCCTACAAGCAAGACTTCGTTTTACGTAAATGCAGTCACTTTTCAGCTCAAAGGAAGCTACATCGTTCACGAAGCGCACACGTTTCTAGCTCTTAACTGAAAAGCATTGGATATTGCAGGACCTGTGGTTTGTATCAGTTTCAGAATCAGAGTTGAACTCGATATGGTGCGCATATGTAGGAAACACAGTTCCTTTGTTATGAGCACACTCACATTTCCTGCTCTAATAGAGAATCTTTAAATCAAGAGCATGCTGCTTGCTCTAAAACAGAGTATGTTTCATGAATGAGAACTGTGCTGTCTGTTTACTTTAAGAAATGGAGTTAAATCCCAGTCTTTGTGTTTGCCTACAAGCAAGACTTCTTTTTATGAAAACGCACTCACTTTTCAGCTCAAAGGAAGCTGCATCTTTCACCAGGCTCACACGTTTCTCGCTCTTAACTGCAAAGCATTGGATGTTGGAGGACCTGTGCTTTGTATCAGTTTCAGAAGCAGAGTTGAACTAGATATGGTCTGCATATGTAGGAAACACAGTTATTTGTTCTGAGCACACTCACGGTTCCTGCTGTATTAGAGAATCTAGAAAGCAAGAGCGAGCTGATTGCTCTCAAGCAGAGTAGGTTTCATGAATGAGAACTGTGCTGTGTGTTTCCATTCATAAATGTAGTTAAATCACTGTCTCTGGGTCTTCCTACAATCAAGACTTCGTTTCACATAAATGCAGTCACTTTTCAGCTCAAATAAATCTACATCGTTCACGAAGCTCACATGTTTCTCGCTCTTAATTGAAAAGCATAGGATTTTAGAGGACCTGTGCTTTGTATCAGTTTCAGAAGCAGAGTTGAACTAGATATGGTCTGCAAGTGTAGGTAACACAGTTCTATTTTTCTGAGCACACTCACGGTTCCTGCTGTATTAGAGAATCTAGAAAGCAATTATGTGCTGATTGCTCTAAAGCAGAGTAGGTTTCAAGAATGAGAACTGTGCTGTGTGTTTCCCTTCAGAAATGGAGTTAAATCACTGGCTCTGTGTCTTCCTACAAGCAAGACTTCGTTTCACGTAAATGCAGTCACTTTTCAGCTCAAACGAAGCTACATCATTCACGAAGCTCACACGTTTTTCGCTCTTAACTGCAAAGCATTGGATGTTGGAGGACATGTGGTTTGTATCAATTTCAGAATCAGAGTTGAACTCGATATGGTGCGCATATGTAGGAAACACAGTTCCTTTGTTATGAGCACACTCATGTTTCCTTCTGTATTAGATAATCTAGAAAGGAAGAGCACACTTCTTTTCTAAAGCAGAGTGTGTTCCATGGATGAGAACTGTGCTGTGTGTTTCACTTCATAAATGAAGTTAAATCGTAGGTTCTGTGTCTTCCTACAAGCAAGGCTTTGTTTCAGGTAAACACAGTCACTTTTCAGCTCAAACGAAGCTACATCGTTCACGAAGCTCAAACGATTCTGGTTCTTAGCCAAAAGGCATTGGATGATAGAGGACCTGTGGTTTGTATCAGTATCAGAAGCAGAGTTGAACTAGATATGGTGGGCATATTTAGGACACACACTTCATTTGTTCTTAGCACACTCACGTTTCCAGCTCTATTACAGACTCTAGAAAGCAAGAGAATGCTTCTTGCTCTAAAGCAGAGTGTGTTCCATGGATGAGAACTGTGCTGTGTGTTTCCCTTCACAAATGGAGTTAAATCCCAGTCTCTGTGTCTTCCTACAACAAGACTTCGTTTCACGTAAACGCATTCACTTTTCAGCTCAAACGAAGCTACAAAGTTCACTAAGCTCACACGTTTCTAGTTCTTAACTGAAAGGCTTTGGATGATAGAGGACCTGTGGTTTGTATCAGTTTCAGAAGGAGAGTTGAACTAGATACGGTCCGAATGTTTTGGAACACAGTTCATTTGTTCTGAGCATATTCACATTTCCTGCTCTAATAGAGACTCTAGAAATCAATAGCATGCTGCTTGCTCTAAAACAGAGTATGTTTCATGAATGAGAACTGTCCTGTGTGTTTACTTTAAGAAATGGAGTTAAATCCCAGTCTTTGTGTTTTCCTACATGCAAGACTTCTATTCAGGTAAACGCACTCACTTTTCAGCTCAAAGGAAGCTGCATCTTTCACCAGGCTCACACGTTTCTCGCTCTTAACTGCAAAGCATTGGATGTTGGAGGACCTGTGCTTTGTATCAGTTTAAGAAGCAGAGTTGAACTAGATATGGTCCTCATATGTACGAAACACAGTTCTTTTGTTCTGACTACATTCACTGTTCCTGCTCTATTAGAGAATCTAGAAACCAAGAGTGAGCTGATTGCTCTCAAGCAGAGTAGGTTTCATGAATGAGAACTGTGCTGTGTGTTTCCCTTCATAAATGGAGTTAAATCACTGTCTCTGTGTCTTCCTACAAACAAGACTTCGTTTCACGTAAATGCAGTCACTTTTCAGCTCAAACGAAGCTACATCATTCAAGAAGCTCACAAGTTTTTCGCTCTTAACTGCAAAGCATTGGATGTTGGAGGACATGTGGTTTGTATCAGTTTCAGAAGCAGAGTTGAACTCGATATGGTCCTCATATGTAGGAAACACAGTTCCTTTGTTATGAGCACACTCACGTTGCCTGCTGTATTAGAGACTCTAGAAAGGAAGAGCATGCTTCTTTCTCTAAAGCAGAGTGTGTTCCATGGATGAGAACTGTGCTGTGTCTTTCCGTTCATAAATGAAGTTAAATCGTAGGTTCTGTTTCTTCCTACAAGCAAGGCTACGTTTCACGTAAATGCAGACACTTTTCAACTCAAATGAAGCTACATCGTTCACATGTTTTTCGCTCTTAATTGAAAAGCATAGGATGTTAGAGGACCTGTGCTTTGTATCAGTTTCAGAAGCAGAGTTGAACTAGATATGGTCTGCAAGTGTAGGAAACACCATTCTTTTGTTCTGAGCACACTCACGTTTCCTGCTGTATTAGAGAATCTAGAAAGCAATTACGTGCTGATTGCTCTAAAGCAGAGTAGGTTTCATGAATGAGAACTGTGCTGTGTGTTTCCCTTCAGAAATGGAGTTAAATCACTGCCTCTCTGTCTTCCTACAAGCAAGACTTCGTTTTACGTAAATGCGGTCACTTTTCAGCTCAAAGGAAGCTACATCGTTCACGAAGCACACACGTTTCTAGCTCTTAACTGCAAAGCATTGGATGTTGCAGGACCTGTGGTTTGTATCAGTTTAAGAATCAGAGTTGAACTCGATATGGTGCGCATATGTAGGAAACACAGTTCCTTTGTTATGAGCACACTCACATTTCCTGTTCTAATAGAGACTCTTTAAATCAAGAGCATGCTGCTTGTTCTAAAACAGAGTATGTTTCATGAATGAGAACTGTGCTGTCTGTTTACTTTAAGAAATGGAGTTAAATCCCAGTCTTTGTGTTTGCCTACAAGCAAGACTTCTTTTTATGAAAATGCACTCACTTTTCAGCTCAAAGGAAGCTGCATCTTTCACCAGGCTCACTCGTTTTTCGCTCTTAACTGCAAAGCATTGGATGTTGGAGGACCTGTGCTTTGTATCAGTTTCAGAAGCAGAGTTGAACTAGATATGGTCTGCATATGTAGGAAACACAGTTATTTGTTCTGAGCACACTCACGGTTCCTGCTGTATTAGAGAATCTAGAAAGCAAGAGCGAGCTGATTGCTCTCAAGCAGAGTAGGTTTCATGAATGAGAACTGTGCTGTGTGTTTCCATTCAGAAATGTAGTTAAATCACTGTCTCTGGGTCTTCCTACAATCAAGACTTCGTTTCACGTAAATGCAGTCACTTTTCAGCTCAAATAAAGCTACATCGTTCACGAAGCTCACATGTTTCTCGCTCTTAATTGAAAAGCATAGGATTTTAGAGGACCTGTGCTTTGTGTCAGTTTCAGAAGCAGAGTTGAACTAGATATTGTCTGCAAGTGTAGGAAACACAGTTCTATTTTTCTGAGCACACTCACGGTTCCTGCTGTATTAGAGAATCTAGAAAGCAATTATGTGCTGATTGCTCTAAAGCAGAGTAGGTTTCATGAATGAGAACTGTGCTGTGTGTTTCCCTTCAGAAATGGAGTTAAATCACTGGCTCTGTGTCTTCCTACAAGCAAGACTTCGTTTCACGTAAATGCAGTCACTTTTCAGCTCAAACGAAGCTACATCATTCACGAAGCTCACACGTTTTTCGCTCTTAACTGCAAAGCATTGGATGTTGGAGGACATGTGGTTTGTATCAGTTTCAGAATCAGAGTTGAACTCGATATGGTGCGCGTATGTAGGAAACACAGTTCCTTTGTTATGAGCACACTCAGGTTTCCTGCTATATTAGATAATCTAGAAAGGAAGAGCACACTTCTTTCTCTAAAGCAGAGTGTGTTCCATGGATGAGAACTGTGCTGTGTGTTTCACTTCATAAATGAAGTTAAATCGTAGGTTCTGTGTCTTCCTATAAGCAAGGCTTTGTTTCAGGTAAACACAGTCACTTTTCAGCTCAAACGAAGCTACATCGTTCACGAAGCTCACACGATTCTGGTTCTTAGCCGAAAGGCATTGGATGATAGAGGACCTGTGGTTTGTATCAGTTTCAGAAGCAGAGTTGAACTTGATATGGTGGGCATATTTAGGACACACACTTCATTTGTTCTTAGCACACTCACGTTTCCAGCTCTATTGCAGACTCTAGAAAGCAAGGGAGTGCTTCTTGCTCTAAAGCAGAGTGTGTTCCATGGATGAGAACTGTCCTGTGTGTTTTCCTTCAGAAATGGAGTTAAATCCCAGACTCAGTGTCTTCCTCCTGGCAAGACTTCATTTCAGGTAAACTCAGTCACTTTTCAGCTCAAACGAAGCTACATCTTTCACGAAGCTCATCCCTTTCTCGCTCCTAACTGAAAAGCATTTATGATAGAGGACCTGTGGTTTGTATCAGTTTCAGAATAAGAGTTGAACTAGATATGGTGCGAATGTTTCGGATACACAGTTCATTTGTTCTGAGCACACTTACATTTCCTGCTCTATTAGAGACTCTAGAAAGCAAGAGCGTGCTTCCTTCCCTAAAGCAGAGTGTGCTCCATGGATGAGAACTGTGCTGTGTGTTTCGCTTCAGAGACGGAGATAAATCCCAGTATCTGTGTCTTCCTACAACCAAGACTTCTTTTCAGGTAAACGCAGTTACTTTTTAGCTCAAATGAAGCTACATCATTCAAGAAGCTCACCTGTTTCTGGCTCTTAACTGAAAATCATTGGATGTTAGAGGGCAAGTGGTTTGGATCAGATTCAGAAGCAGAGTTGAAGTTGATATGATCCGAATGAGTAGGAAACACACTTCTTTTGTTCTTAGCACACTCACATTTCCTCGTATATTAGAGACTCTAGAAAGCAAGAGCGTGCTTCTTGCTCTAAAGCAGAATGTGTTCCATGGATGAGAACTGTGCTGTGTGTTTCCCTTCAGAAATTGAGTTAAATCCCAGGCTCTGTGTCTTCCTACAAGCAAGATTCATTTCAATTTAACGCAGTCAATTTTTAGCTCAAAGGAAGCTACATTGTTCACAAAGCGTACATGTTTCTCACTTTTAACTGAAAAGCATTGAATGATAGTGGACCAGTTGTTTGTATCAGTTTCAGAATCAGAGTTGAACTCGATATGGTGCGCATATGTAGGAAACACAGTTCCTTTGTTATGAGCACACTCAGGTTTCCTGCTGTATTAGATACTCTAGAAAGGAAGAACACGCTTCTTTGTATAAAGCAGAGTGTGTTCCATGGATGAGAACTGTGCTGTGTGGTTCACTTCATCAATGAAGTTAAATCAGATGTTCTGTGTCTTCCTACAAGCAAGACTTTGTTTCAGGTAAACACAGTCACTTTTCAGCTCAAAAGAAGCTACATCGTTCACGAAGCTCACACCTTTCTGGTTCTTAACCGAAAGGCATTGGATGATAGAGGACCTGTGGTTTGTATCAGTTTCAGAATCATTGTTGAACTAGATATGGTGCGAATGTTTCAGAAACACAGTTCATTTTTTCTGAGCACACTCACATTTCCTGCTCTATTAGAGACTCTAGAAAGCAAGAGCGTGCTTCTTGCTCTAAATCAAAGCATATTTCATGAATGAGAACTGTGCTGTGTGTTTCACTTCGTAAATGGAGTTCAATCCCAGTCTCTGTGTCTTCCTACAAGCATGACTTCTTTTCAGGTAAACGCAGTCACTTTTCAACTCAAACGAAGCTACATCACTCAAGAAGATCACCTGTTTCCAGGTCCTAACTGAAAAACATTGGATGTTAGAGGCCCAGTAGATTGTATCAGGTTTAGAAGCAGAGTTGAACTAGATATGGTCAGCATGTGTAGGAAACACAGTTCTTTTGTTCTGAGCACATTCACGTTTCTTGCTGTATTAGAGACGCTAGAAACCAAGAGCGTGCTTCTTGCTGTAAAGCTGAGTGTGTTCAATGGATGAGAACTGTGCTGTGTGTTTTCCTTCAGAAGTGGAGAAAATACCAGTCTCTGTGTCTTCCTACCAGCAAGGTTTCGTTTCATGTAAATGCAGTCACCTTTCAGCTTAAACGAAGCTACTTCGTTCACGAAGCTCACACGTTTCTTTCTCTTAACTGAAAAGCATTGGATGTTAGAGGAAGTGTGGGTTGTATCAGTTTCAGAAGCAGAGTTGAACTAGATATGGTCCTTGTGTGTAGGAGACACAGTACTTTTGTTCTCAGCACACTCAGGTTTCCTACTGTATTAGATTATCTAGAAAACAAGAGCACGCATCTTGCTCTAAAGCAGAGTGTGTTTCATTTATGAGAACTGTGCTGTGTGTTTTCCTTCAGAAATGGAGTTAAATCCCAGTCTCTGTGTCTCCCTACAAGCTAGACTTCGTTTCAGGTATACGCAGTCTCTTTTCAGCTCAAACGAATCTACATCGTTCACGAAGCTCACACATTTCTGGCTCTCAAATGAAAATCATTGGATGTTAGAGGCCCTGTGGTTTGTATCAGGTTCAGAAGCAGAGTTGAACTAGATAAGATCCGCATGTGTAGAAAACACAGTTCTTTTGTACTTAGCACACTAATTTTTCTTGCTGTATTAGAGAATCTAGAAAGCAAGAGTGTGGTTTCGTTCTCTAAAGCAGAGTGTGTTCCATGCATGAGAACTGTGCTATGTGTTTCCCTTGAGAAAAGTAGGTGAATCCCAGGCTCTTTGTCTTCCTACAGGCAAGACTTCGATTCAGGTAAACGCACTCACTTTTCAGCTCAAAGGAAGCTGCATCTTTCACCAGGCTCACACGTTTCTCGCTCTTAACTGCAAAACATTGGATGTTGGAGGACCTGTGCTTTGTATCAGTTTCAGAAGCATAGTTGAACTAGATATGGTCTGCATATGTAGGAAACACAGTTCTTTTGTTCTGACCACACTCACTTTTCCTGCTCTATTAGAGAATCTAGAAAGCAAGAGCGAGCTGATTGCTCTCAAGCAGAGTAGGTTTCATGAATGAGAACTGTGCTGTGTGTTTCCCTTCAGAAATGGAGTTAAATCACTGTCTCTGTGTCTTCCTACAATCAAGACTTCGTTTCACGTAAATGCAGTCACTTTTCAACTCAAACGAAGCTACATCATTCACGAAGCTCACATGTTTCTCACTCTTAACTGCAAAGCATTGGATGTTGGAGGACATGTGGTTTGTATCAGTTTCAGGGGCAGAGTAGAACTCGATATGGTCCGCATATGTAGGAAACACAGTTCCTTTGTTATGAGCACACTCACGTTGCCTGCTGTATTAGAGACTCTAGAAAGGAAGAGTGTGCTTCTTTCTCTAAAGCAGAGTGTGTTCCATGGATGAGAACTGTGCTGTGTCTTTCTGTTCACAAATGAAGTTAAATTGTAGGTTCTGTGTGTTCCTACAAGCAAGACTTCGTTTCACGTAAATGCAGTCACTTTTCAGCTCAAACGAAGCTGCATCGTTCACGAAGTTCACATGTTTCTCGCTCTTAAATGAAAAGCATAGGATGTTAGAGGACCTGTGCTTTGTATCAGTTTCAGAAGCAGAGTTGAACTTGACATGGTCTGCAAGTGTAGGAAACACCATTCTTTTGTTCTGAGCACACTCACGGTTCCTGCTGTATTAGAGAATCTAGAAAGCAATTACGTGCTGATTGCTCTAAAGCAGAGTAGGTTTCATGAATGAGAACTGTGCTGTGAGTTTCCCTTCAGAAATGGAGTTAAATCACTGCCTCTGTGTCTTCCTACAAGCAAGACTTCGTTTTACGTAAATGCAGTCACTTTTCAGCTCAAAGGAAGCTACATCGTTCACGAAGCTCACACGTTTCTAGCTCTTAACTGCAAAGCATTGGATGTTGCAGGACCTGTGGTTTGTATCAGCTTAAGAATCAGAGTTGAACTCGATATGGTGCGCATATGTAGGAAACACAGTTCCTTTGATATGAGCACACTCAGGTTTCCTGCTGTATTAGATACTCTAGAAAGGAAGAGCGTGCTTCTTTCTCTAAAGCAGAGTGTGTTCCATGGATGAGAACTGTGCTGTGTGTTTCCCTTCATAAATGAAGTTAAATCATAGGTTCTGTGTCTTCCTACAAGCAAGATATCCCTTCAGGTAAACTCAGTCACTTTTCAGCTCAAACGAAGCTACATCTTTCACAAAGCTCACCCCTTCTCGCTCTTTACTGAAAAGCATTGGATGATAGAGGACCTGTGGTTTGTATCAGTTTCAGAATAAGAGTTGAAGTAGATATGGTTCGAATGTTTCGGATACACAGTTCATTTGTTCTGAGCACACTTACATTTCCTGCTCTATTAGAGACTCTAGAAAGCAAGAGTGTGCTTCTTTCCCTCAAACAGAGTGTGCTCCTTGGATGAGAACTCTGCTGTGTGTTTCGCTTCAGATACGGAGATAAATCCCAGTATCTGTGTCTTCCTACAACCAAGACTTCTTTTCAGGTAAACGCAGTCACTTTTTAGCTCAAATGAAGCTACATCATTCAAGAAGCTCACCTGTTTCTGGCTCTTAACTGAAAATCATTGGATGTTAGAGGTCAAGTGGTTTGGATCAGTTTCAGAAGCAGAGTTGAACTTTATATGATCCGAATGAGTAGGACACACACTTCTTTTGTTCTTAGCACACTCACATTTCCTCATATATTAGAGACTCTAGAAAGCAAGAGCGTGCAGCTTGCCATAAAGCAGAGTAGGTTTCATGAATGAAAAATATGCTGTGTGTTTCCCTTAAGAAATGGAGTTAAATCCCTGTCTCTGTGTCTTCCTACAACAAGACTTCGTTTCTGGTATACGCAGTCTCTTTTCAGCTCAAGCGAATCTAAATCGTTCATGAAGCTCCCACGTTTCTGGCTCTTAACTGAAAATCATTGGATGTTATAGGCCTTGTGGTTTGTATCAGTTTCAGAAGCAATGTTGAACTAGATATGGTCTGAATGTGTGGGACACACACTTCTTTTGTTCTGAGCGCACTCACCTTTCCACGTATATTAGAGACTCTAGAAAGCAAGAGCGTGCTTCTTTCTCTAAAGCAGAGTGTGTTCCATGGATGAGATCTGTGCTCTGTGTTTCCCTTCAGAAATGGAGTCGAATCCCAAGCTCTGTGTCTTCCTAGAAGCAAGATTTCATTTCAGATGAACGCAGTCAATTTTCAGCTCAAACGAAGCTACATCATTCACGAATCTTACACGTTTCACGCTCTTCACTGAAAAGCATTGGATGTCAGAGGATCTTGGTTTGTATCAGTTTCAGAACCATAGTTGAACTAGATATGGTGCGAATGTTTCAGAAACACAGTTCATTTGTTCTGAGCACACTCACATTTCCTGCTCTATTAGAGACTCTAGAAAGCAAGAGCATGCAGTTTGCTCTAAAACAGAGTATGTTTCATGAATGAGAACTGTGTAGTGTGTTTCGCTTAAGAAATGGAGTTAAATCCCAGTCTCTGTGTCTTCCTACAAGCAAGACTTCTTTTCAAGTAAACGCAGTCACTTTTCAGCTCAACGAAGCTACATCATTCAAGAAGCTCACCTGTTTCTGGCTCTTAACTGAAAATCATTGGATGTTAGAGGCCCTGTGGTTTGTGTGAGTTTCAGAAGCAGAGTTGAAATAGATATGGTCCGAATGTGTAGGACACACACTTCTGTTGTTCTTAGCACACTCACATTTCCTCCTATATTAGAGACTCTGGAATGCAAGAGCATGCTTCTTGCTCTAAAGCAGAGTGTGTTCCATGGATGAGAACTGTGCTGTGTGTTTCCCTTCAGAAATGAAGTTAATTCCCAGGCTCTTTTTCTTCCTACTATGAAGCCTTCCTTTCAGGTAAACCCAGTTACTTTTCAGCTCACACAAAGCTACCTCGTTCACGAAGCTCACACATTTCATGCTCTTATCTGAAAAACATTGGATGTTTGAGGACCTGTGGTTTTTATGACTTTCAGAAGCAGAGTTGAACTAGATATGGTCCGTATTTGTAGGACACACACTTCATTTGTTCTTAGCACACTCAGGTTTCCTGCTGTATTAGAGAACCTAGAAAGCAAGAGCATGTTGCTTTAGCTAAAACAGATTACGTTTCATGAATGAGTCCTGTGCTTTGTGTTTCCCTTCCGAAATGGAGTTAAATCTCATGCTCTGTGTCTTCCTACAAGCAAGACTTCTTTTCAGGTAAACGCAGTCATATTTGAGCTAAATGAAGCTACATCATTCACGAAACTGACAGGTTTCTGGCTCTTAACTGAAAATCGTTGGATGTTAGAGGCACTGTGGTTTGTGTCATTTTCAGCAGCAGAGTTGTACTAGATATGATCTGAATGTGTAGGACACATACTTCTTTTGGTCTTAGCACACTCATGTTTCATTCTATATTAGAGACTCTAGAAAGCAAGAGCGTGCTTCTTGCTCTAAAGCAGAGTGTGTTCCATAGATGAGGACTGTGCTGTGTGTTTCCCTAAAAAGATGAAGTTAAATCCCAGTCTCTATGTCTTCCTACAAGCAAGTCTTCGTTTCAGGTAAACACAGTCAATTTTCAGCTCAAACGAAGCTACATCGTTCACGAAGCTCAAACGTTTCTGGTTCTTAACCGAAAGGCATTGGATGATAGAGGCCCAGTGGATTGTATCAGGTTTAGAAGCAGAGTTGAACTAGATATGGTCAGCATGTGTAGGAAACACAGTTCTTTTGTTCTGAGCACATTCACGTTTCTTGCTGTATTAGAGACACTAGAAACCAAGAGCGTGCTTCTTGCTGTAAAGCTGAGTGTGTTCAATGGATGAGAACTGTGCTGTGTGTTTTCCTTCAGAAGTGCAGTTAAATCCCAGTCTCTGTGTCTTCCTACCAGCAAGATTTCGTTTCACGTAAATGCAGTCACCTTTCAGCTTAAACGAAGCTACTTCGTTCACGAAGCTCACACGTTTCTTTCTCTTAACTGAAAAGCATTGGATGTTAGAGGAAGTGTGGTTTGTATCAGTTTCAGAAGCAGAGTTGAACTAGATATGGTCCTTGTGTGTAGGAGACACAGTACTTTTGTTCTCAGCACACTCATGTTTCCTACTGTATTAGATTATCTAGAAAACAAGAGAACGCATCTTGCTCTAAAGCAGAGTGTGTTTCATTTATGAGAACTGTGCTGTGTGTTTTACTTCAGAAATGGAGTTAAATCCCAGTCTCTGTGTCTTCCTACAAGCTAGACTTCGTTTCAGGTATACGCAGTCTCTTTTCAGCTCAAACGAATCTACATCGTTCACGAAGCTCACACATTTCTGGCTCTCAACTGAAAATCATTGGAAGTTAGATGCCCTGTGGTTTGTATCAGGTTCAGAAGCAGAGTTGAACTAGATAAGATCCGCATGTGTAGAAAACACAGTTCTTTTGTACTTAGCACACTAATTTTTCTTGCTGTATTAGAGAATCTAGAAAGCAAGAGTGTGGTTCGTTCTCTAAAGCAGAGTGTGTTCCATGCATGAGAACTGTGCTATGTGTTTCCCTTGAGAAATGTAGGTGAATCCCAGGCTCTTTGTCTTCCTACAGGCAAGACTTCGTTTCAGGTAAACACAGTCAATTTTCAGTTCAAACAAATCAACATCATTCACGAAGCTCACACGTTTTTCGCTTTAACTGAAGAGCATTGGATGTTAGAGGACCTGTGTTTGGTATCACTTTCAAAATCAGAGTTGAACTACATATATTGCGAATGTTTCAGAAACACAATTCATTTGCTCTCAGCACATTCACATTTCCTTCTCTATTAGAGACTCTAAAAAGCAAGAGCATGCTTCTTGCACTAAAACAGAGTATATTTCATGAATGAGAACTGTGCTGTGTGTTTCGCTTCGGGAATGGAGTTAAATCCCAGTCTCTGTGTCTTCCTACAAGGATGACTTCTTTTCAGGTAAACACAGTCACTTTTCAGCTCAAACGAAGCTACATCGATCATGAAGCTCACACATTTCTGGCTCTTAACTGCAAATCACTGGATGTTGGAGGACCTGTGGTTTGTATCAGTTTCAGAAGCAGAGTTGAACTAGATATGGTCAGCATGTGTAGGAAACACAGTACTTTTGTTCTCATCACACTCACGTTTCCAGCTGTATTAGAGACTCTAGAAGGCAAGAACGTGCTTCTTTCTCTAAACCAGAGTGTGTTCCATGGTTGAGAACTGTGCTGTGTGTTTTCCTTAAAAAATGAAGTTAAATACAAGGTTCTGTGTCTTCCTACAAGCAAGACTTCGTTTCAAGTAAACACAGTCCCTTTTCAGCTCAAACGAAGCTATATCATTCAAGAAGCTCACCTGTTTCTGGCTTTTCACTGAAAATCATTGGATGTTAGAGGAACTGTGGTTTTTATCAGTTTCAGAAGGAGAGTTGAACTGGATATGGTCCGCATGTGTACGAAACACAGTTCTGTTGTTATAAGCACACTCAGATTTACTGCTGTATTAGAGACTCTAGAAAGCAAGAGCGTGCTTCCTTCTCTAAAGCAGAGTGTGTTCCAGGGAAGAGAACTGTGCTGTGTGTTTTCCTTCAGAAATGAAGTTAAATCCCATGTTCTGTGTCTTCCTACAAGCAAGACTTCGTTTCACGTAAACGCAGTCACTTTTCAGCTGAAACGAAGCTACATCACTCATGAAGTTCACACGTTTCTCACTCTTCACTGGAAAGCATTGGATGTTAGAGGACCTGTGGTTTGCATCAGTTTCAGAAGAGGAGTTGAACAAGATATGGTCCGTATGTGTAGGAAACAGTGTAATTTTGTTCTCAGCACACTCACTTTTCCTACTGTATTAGAGACCCTAGAATGCAAGAGCGTGCTGCTTACTCTAAAACAGAGTGTGATTCACAGATGAGAACTGTGCTGTGTGTTTCCATTCAGAAATGCAATTAAATCCCAGTCTCTGTGTCTTCCTACAAGCAAGACTCATTTGAGGTAAACACAGTCACTTTTCATCTCAAACGAAGCTACATCGTTCACGAAGCTCACACGTTTCTCACTCTCAACTGCAAAGCATTGGATATTGGTGGACCTGTGGTTTGTATCAGTTTCAGAAGTTGAGTTGAACTAGATATGGTCCGTAGGTGTAGGAAACACAGTACTTTTGTTCTCAGCACACTCACTTTTCCTACTATATTAGAGACACTAGAAAGCAAGAGCGTGCTGCTTGCTCTAAAGCAGAGTAGGTTTCATGAATGAGAACTGTGCTGTGGGTTTCCATTCAGAAATGGATATAAATCCCAGTCTCTGTGGCTTCCTACAAGCAAGATTTCGTTTCAGGTAAATGCAGTCACTTTTCAGCTCAAACGAAGCTACATCGTTCACAAAGCTCACACGTTTCTTTCTCTTAACTGAAAAGCATTGGATGTTAGAGGAACTGTGGTTTCTATCACTTACAGAAGCAGAGTTGAACTGAATATGGTCCGCATGCGTAGGAAACACAGTTCCTTTGTTATAAGCACACTCAGGTTTCCTGCTGTATTAGAGACTCTAGAAAGCAAGGGTGTGCTTCTTTCTCTAAACCAGAGTGTGTTCCATGGATGAGCACTGTGCTGTGTGTTTTCCTTCAAAAATGAAGTTAAATCCCAGGTTCTGTGTCTTCCTAGAAGCAAGACATCGTTTCAAGTAAACACAGTCACTTTTCAGCTCAAACGAAGCTACATCGTTCAAGAAGCTCATAGGTTTCTCGCTCCTAATTACAAAGAAATGGATGTTAGAGGAACTGTTGTTTGTATCACATTCAGAAGCAGTATTTTGAACTAGATATGGTCCATATGTGTAGGACACACATTTCTTTAGTTCTGAGCACATTCACATTGCCTGCTCTATTAGAGAATCTAGAAAACAAGAGCGTGTGTCTTGCTCTAAAACAGAGTGTGTTTCATGGATGAGAACTGTGCTGTGTGTTTCCCTTCAGAAATGAACTTAAATGCCAGGTTCTGTGTCTTCCTACAAGCAAGACTTCGTTTCAGGTAAACGCAGTCAATTTTCAGTTCAAACGAATCTACATCATTCACGAAACTCCAGGTTTCTCGCTCATAACTGAAAAGCATTGGATGTTAGAGGACCTGTGGTTTGTATCACTTACAGAATCAGAGTTGAACTAGGTATGGTGCGAATATTTCAGAAACACAGTTCATTTGTTCTGAGCACACTCACATTTCCTGCTCTATTAGAGACTCTAGAAAGCAAGAGAGTGTATCTTGCTCTGAAACAGAGATTATTTCATGAATGAGAAGTCTGCTGTGTGTTTCGCTTCGGAAATGGAGTAAATCCCAGTCTCTGAGTCTTCCTACAAGCAAGACTACTTTTCAGGTAAACCCAGTCACTTTTCAGCTCAAACGAAGCTACATCACTCAAGAAGCTCACCTATTTCTGGCTCTTAACTGAAAAACATTGGATGTTAGAGGCCCAGTGGTTTGTATCAGTTTCAGAAGCAGAGTTGAACTAGATATGGTCAGCATGTGTAGGAAACACAGTTCTTTGGTCTGAGCACATTCCCGTTTCCTGCTGTATTAGAGACCCTAGAAAGCAAGAGCGTGCTGCTTGCTCTAAAACAGAGTAGGTTTCACGAATGAGAACTGTGCTGTGTGTTTCCCTTCAGAAATGGAGTTAAATCCCTGTCTCTGTGTCTTCCTACAAACAAGACTTCGTTTCAGGTATACGCAGTCTCTTTTCAGCTCAAACGAATCTACATAGTCACGAAGCTTACACATTTCTGGCTTTTTACTGAAAATCATTCCATGTTAGAGGCCCTGTGGTTTGTATCAGGTTCAGAAGCAGAGTTGAACTAGATATGGTCCGCATGTGTACGAAACACAATTATTTTGTTTGAGCACACTGATGTTTCTTGCTGAATTAGAGAATCTTGAAAGCAAGAGCGTGCTTCTTTCTCTAAACCAGAGTGTGTTCCATGGGTGAGAACTGTGCTGTGTGTTTCCCTTCAGAAATGAATTTAAATGCCAGGTTCCTTGTCTTCTTACAAGCAAGACGTCGTTTCAGGTAAACACAGTCACTTTTCAGCTCAAACGAAGCTACATCGTTCACGAAGCTCACATGTTTCTTTCTCTTACCTGAAAAGCATTGGATGTTAGAGGAACTGTGGTTTGTATCAGTTTCAGAAGCAGAGTTGAGCTGGATATGGTCCGCATGTGTAAGAAACACAGTTCCGTTCTTATAAGCACACTCAGATTTACTGCTGTATTAGAGACTCTAGAAAGCAAGAGTGCGCTTCTTTCTCTAAAGCAGAGTGTGTTCCAGGGAAGAGAACTGTGCTGTGTGTTTTCCTTCAGAAATGAAGTTAAATCCCAGGTTCTGTGTCTTCCTACAAGCAAGACTTCGTTTCACGTAAACGCAGTCACTTTTCAGCTGAAACAAAGCTACATCATTCATGAAGTTCACACGTTTCTCGCTCTTAACTGGAAAGCATTGGATGTTAGAGGAACTGTGGTTTATCAGTTTCAGAAGAAGAGTTGAACTAGATATGGTCCATATGTGTAGGAAACAGTGTAATTTTGTTCTCAGCACACTCACTTTTCCTACTGTATTAGAGACCCTAGAAAGCAAGAGCGTGCTGCTTGCTCTAAAGCAGAGTAGGTTTCATGAATGAGAACTTTGCTATGTGTTTCTCTTCAGCAATGGAGTTAAATCCCTGTCTCTGTGTCTTCCTACAAACAAGACTTCGTTTCAGGTATACGCAGTCTCTTTTCAGCTCAAACGAATCTACATCGTTCACAAAGCTTACACATTTCTGGCTCTTTCCTGAAAATCATTGGATGTTAGAGGCCCTGTGGTTTTTATCAGGTTCAGAAGCAGAGTTGAACTGGATATAGTCCGCATGCGTAGGAAACACAGTTCCTTTGTTATCAGCACACTCAGGTTTCCTGCTGTATTAGAGACTCTAGAAAGCAAGCGTGTGCTTCTTTCTCTAAACCAGAGTGTGTTCCATGGATGAGCACTGTGCTGTGTGTTTTTCTTCAAAAATGAAGTTAAATCCCAGGTTCTGTGTCTTCCTACAAGCAAGATTTCGTTTCAAGTAAACACAGTCACTTCTCAGCTCAAACGAAGCTACATCGTTCATGAAGCTCACATGTTTCTCGCTCTTAATTGAAAAGAATTGGATGTTAGAGGACCCGTTGTTTGTATCACATTCAGAAGCAGTATTTTGAACTAGATATGGTCCGTATGTGTAGGACACACATTTCTTTTGTTCTGAGCACATTCACATTGCCTGCTCTATTAGAGAATCTAGAAAACAAGAGCGTGTGTCTTGCTCCAAAACAGAGTGTCTTTCATGGATGAGAACTGTGCTGTGTGTTTCCATTCAGAAATGGAATTAAATCCCAGTCTCTGTGTCTTCCTACAAGCAAGACTAATTTCAGGTAAACACAGTCACTTTTCATCTCAAACGAAGCTGCATCGTTCACGAAGCTCACTCGTTTCTCACTCTCAATTGCAAAGCATTGGTTGTTGGTTGACCTGTGGTTTGCATCAGTTTCAGAAGCAGAGTTGAACTGGATATGGTCTGCCTGTGTACGAAACACAGTTCCTTTGTTATAAGCACACTCAGATTTGCTGCTGTATTAGAGAATCTAGAAAGCAAGATAGTGCATCTTCCTCTGAAACAGAGAATATTTCATGAATGAGAACTCTGCTGTGTGTTTCGCTTCGGAAATGGAGTTAAATCCCAGTCTGTGTCTTCCTACAAGCATGACTACTTTTCAGGTAAACCCAGTCACTTTTCAGCTCAAACGAAGCTACATCACTCAAGAAGCTCACCTATTTCTGGCTCTTAACTGAAAATCATTGGATGTTAGAAGCCCAGTGGTTTGTATCAGTTTCAGAAGCAGAGTTGAACTAGATATGGTCAGCATGTGTAGGAAACACAGTTCTTTGGTCTGAACACATTCATGTTTCCTACTATATTAGAGACCCTAGAAAGCAAGAGCGTGCTGCTTGCTCTAAAGCAGAGTAGGTTTCATGAATGAGAACTGTGCTGTGTGTTTCCCTTCAGAAATGGAGTTAAATCCCTGTCTCTGTGTTTTCCTACAAACAAGACTTCGTTTCAGGTATACGCACACTCTTCTCAGCTCAAACGAATCTACATCGTTCACAGAACTTACACATTTCTGGCTCTTTACTGAAAATCACTGGATGTTAGAGGCCCTGTGGGTTGTTTCAGGTTCAGAAGCAGAGTTGAACTAGATATGGTCCGCATGTGTAGGAAACACAGTTCTTTTGTTCTGAGCACACTCATGTTTCTTGCTGTATTAGAGAATCTAGAAAGCAAGAGCGTGCTTCTTTCTCTAAAGCTGAGTGTGTTCCATGCATGAGAACTGTGCTATGTGTTTCCCTTCAGAAATGAAGTTGAATCGCAGGCTCTTTGTCTTCTTGCAGGCAAGACATCATTTCTGGTAAACGCAGTCAATTTTCAGTTCAAATGAATCTACATCATTCACGAAGCTCCAGGTTTCTCGCTCATAAGTGAAAAGCATTGGATGTTAGAGGACCTGTGGTTTGTAATATTTACAGAATCAGAGTTGTACTAGGCATGGTGCGAATGTTTCAGAAACACAGTTCATTTGTTCTGAGCACACTCACATTTCGTGCTCTATTAGAGACTCTAGAAAGCAAGAGAGGGCATCTTGCTCTGAAACAGAGTATATTTCATGAATGAGAACTCTGCTGTGTGTTTCTCTTCGGAAATGGAGTTAAATCCCAGTCTCTGTGTCTTCCTACAAGCAAGATTTCGTTTCAGGTAAATGCAGTCACTTTTCAGCTCAAACGAAGCTACATCGTTCACGAAGCTCACACGTTTCTTTCTCTTAACTGAAAAGCATTGGATGTTAGAGGAACTGTGGTTTCTATCACTTTCAGAAGCAGAGTTGAACTGAATATGGTCCGCATGCGTAGGAAACACAGTTCCTTTGTTATAAGCACACTCAGGTTTCCTGCTGTATTAGAGACTCTAGAAAGCAAGGGTGTGCTTCTTTCTCTAAACCAGAGTGTGTTCCATGGATGAGCACTGTGCTGTGTGTTTTCCTTCAAAAATGAAGTTAAATCCCAGGTTCTGTGTCTTCCTAGAAGCAAGACATCGTTTCAAGTAAACGCAGTCACTTTTCAGCTCAAACGAAGCTACATCATTCATGAAGCTCATAGGTTTCTCGCTCCTAATTGCAAAGAATTGGATGTTAGAGGAACTGTTGTTTGTATCACATTCAGAAGCAGTATTTTGAACTAGATATGGTCCGTATGTGTAGGACACACATTTCTTTTGTTCTGAGCACATTCACATTGCCTGCTCTATTAGAGAATCTAGAAAAAAAAGAGCGTGTGTCTTGTTCTAAAACAGAGTGTGTTTCATGGATGAGAACTGTGCTGTGTGTTTCCCTTCAGAAATGAACTTAAATGCCAGGTTCTGTGTCTTCCTACAAGCAAGACTTCGTTTCAGGTAAACGCAGTCAATTTTCAGTTCAAACGAATCTACATCATTCACGAAGCTCCAGGTTTCTCGCTCATAACTGAAAAGCATTGGATGTTAGAGGAACTGTGGTTTCTATCACTTTCAGAAGCAGAGTTTAACTGAATATGGGCCGCATGCGTAGGAAACACAGTTCCTTTGTTATAAGCACACTCAGGTTTCCTGCTGTATTAGAGACTCTAGAAAGCAAGAGTGTGCTTCTTTCTCTAAACCAGAGTGTGTTCCATGGATGAGCACTGTGCTGTGAGTTTTCCTTCAAAAATGAAGTTAAATCCCAGGTTCTGTGTCTTCCTACAAGCAAGACATTGTTTCAAGTAAACGCAGGCACTTTTCAGCTCAAAAGAAACTACATCGTTCACGAAGCTCACATGTTTCTCGCTCTTAATTGCAAAGAATTGGATGTTAGAGGACCTGTTGTTTGTATCAGTTTCAGTAGCAGAGTTGAACTAGATATGGGCCGTATTTGTAGGACACACACTTTTTTTTCTTAGCACACTCCCGTTTCCTCCTACATTAGAGACTCTAGAAAGCAAGAGTGTGCTTCTTGCTCTAAAGCAGAGTGTGTTCCATGGATGAGAAATGTGCTGTATGTTTCCCTTAAGAAATGAAGTTAAATCCCAGGCTCTGTGTCTTCCTACAAGGAAGAATTCACTTCAGTTAAACACACTCACTTTTCAGCTCAAACGAAGCTACATCTTCACAAAGCTCACACGTTTCTCGCACTTAATTGAAAAGCATTGGATGATAGAGGACCTGTGGTTTGTATCAGTTTAAGAATCAGAGTTGAACTACTTATGGTCTGAATGTTTCGGAAACACAGTTCATTTGTTCTGAGCCCACTCACATTTCCTCCTGTATTAGAGACTCTAGAATGCAAGAGCGTGCTGCTTGCTCTAAAGCAGACTGTGTACCATGGATGAGAACTGTGCCGTGTGCTTCCCTTCAGAAATGGAGTTAAATCCCAGACTCTGTGTCTTCCTACAAGCAAGACTTCGTTTCAGGAAAACACAGTCAATTTTCAGCTCAAACAAATCTACATCGTTCACAAAGCTCACACGTTTCTGGTTCTTAACTGTAAGGCATTGGATGATAGAGAACCTGTGGTTTGTATCAGTTTCAGAATCAGAGTTGAACTAGATATAGTCTGCAAGTGTAGGAAACACAGTTCTTTTGTTCTGAGCACACTCAGGTTTCCTGATTTATTAGAGACCCTAGAAAGCAAGAGCGTGCTTCTTTCTCTAAAGCAGAATGTCTTCCATGGATGAGAACTGTGCTGTGTGTTTCCCTTAAGAAATGAAGTTCAATCCCAGGCTCTGTGTCTTCCTACAAGCAAGAATTCGTTTTGGTTAAACACCCTCACTTTTCAGCTCGAACGAAGCTAAATCTTTCACGAAGCTCACACCTTTGTCACACTTAAGTGAAAAGCATTGGATGATAGAGGACCTGTGGTTTGTATCAGTTTAAGAATTAGGGTTGAACTACATATGGTCTGAATGTTTCGGAAACACAGTTCATTTGTTATGAGCCCAATCACATTTCCTCCTGTATTAGAGACACTAGAAAGCAAGAGCGTGCAGGTTGCTCTAAAACAGAGTATGTTTCATGAATGAGAACTGTGCTGTGTGTTTCAGCTCAGAAATGGAGTTAAATCCCAGTCTCTGTGTCTTCCTTCAAGGAAGACTTCGTTTCAGGTAAACACAGTCACTTTTCAGCTCAAACGAATCTACACCTTTCACGAGCTCACACGTTTCTCGCTCTTAACTGCAAAGCATTGGATGTTGGAGGACCTGTGGTTTGTATCAGTTTCAGAAGTAGTTTTAACTAGATATGGTCTGCATGTGTTGGAAACACAGTTCATTCTTTCTGAGCACACTCAGGTATCCTGCTATATTAGAGATCCTAGAAATAAGAGCATACTTCTTCCTCTAAAGCAGAATGTCTTCCATGGATGAGAACTGTGCTGTGTGTTTCCCTTCATAAATGAAGTTAAATACCAGGCTCTGTGTCCTCCTTCAAGCAAGACTTCGTTACGTGTACATGCAATCACTTTTCAGCTCAAACGAAGCTACATCGTTCACAAGCTCACACGTTTCTCGCTCTTAACTGCAAAGCATCAGATGATGAGGACCTGTAGTTTGTATCAGTTTCAGAAGCAGATATGAACTAGATATAGTCAGCATGTGTAGGAAACACAGTTCATTTTGTGAGCACACTCAGGTTTCCTGCTGTATTAGAGAACCTAGAAAGCAAGAGCGTGCCTCTTTCTCTAAAACAGAGTGTGTCCCATGGATGAGAACTGTGCTGTGTGTTTCAGTTAAGAAATGAAGTTAAATACCAGGCTCTGTGTCTTCTTATAAGCAAGAATTCATTTCAGTTAAACACACTCAATTTTCAGCTCGAACAAAGCTACATCTTCACAAAGCTCACACGTTTCTCGCTCTTAACTGAAAAGCATTGATGATATAGGACCTGTGGTTTGTATCAGTTTAAGAATCACAGTTCAACTACTTATGGTCTGAATTTTTCAGAAACACATTTCATTTGTTCTGAGACCACTCAATTTCCTCCTGTATTAGAGACTCTAGAATGCAAGAGCGTGCTGATTGCTCTAAAGCAGTGTCTGTTCCATGGATGAGAACTGTGCTGTGTATTTCCCTTCAGAAATGAAGTTAAATGCCAGGCTCTGTGTCTTCCTACACTCAAGACTTCAGTTCAGGTAAACACAGTCACTTTTCAGCTCGAACGACGCTACATCTTTCACGAAGCTCACACCTTTCATGCAATTAACTGAAAAACATTGGATGATAGAGGACCTGTGGTTTGTATCAGTTTAAGAATTAGAGTTGAACTACATGTGGTCTGAATGTTTCGGAAACACAGTTCATTTGTTATGACCCCAATCACATTTCCTCCTGTATTAGAGACACTAGAAAGCAAGAGCGTGCAGGTTGCTCTAAAACAGAGTATGTTTCATGAATGAGAACTGTGCTGTGTGTTTTGGCTCAGAAATGGAGTTAAATCCCAGTCTCTGTGTCTTCCTTCAAGCAAGACTTCGTTTCAGGTAAACACAGTCACTTTTCAGCTCAAACGAATCTACATCGTTCACGAGCTCACACGTTTCTCGCTCTTAACTGCAAAGCATTGGATGATGGAGGACCTGTGGTTTGTATCAGTTTCAGAAGCAGAGTTGAACTAGATATGGTCTGCATGTGTTGTAAACACAGTTCTTTTGTTCTAAGCACACTCAGGTATCCTGCTATATTAGAGATCCTAGAAATAAGAGCGTACTTCTTTCTCTAAAGCAGAATGTCTTCCATGGATGAGAACTGTGCTGTGTGTTTCCATTAATAAATGAAGTTAAATCCCAGGCTCTGTGTCTTCCTACAAGCAAGACTTCGTTTCTTTTACACGCAGTCACTTTTCAGCTCAAACGAAGCTACATCATTCACGAAGCTCACACGTTTCTAGTTCTTAATTGAAAGGCATTGGATGATAGAGGACCTGTGGTTTGTATCAGTTTCAGAAGCAGAGTTGAATGAGATATGGTCCGAATGTTTCAGAAACACAGTTCATTTGTTCTGAGCACACTCACATTTCCTGCTCTATTAGAGACTCTAGAAACAAGAGCGTGCTGCTTGCTCTAAAACAGAGTATGTTTCATGAATGAGAACTGTGCTGTGTGTTTCCCTTAAGAAATGAAGTTAAATCCTAGGCTATGTGTCTTCCTACAAGCAAGAATTCGTTTCAGTTAAACACCCTCACTTTTCAGCTCGAACGAAGCTACATCTTTCACGAAGCTCACACCTTTCATGCACTTAACTGAAAAACATTGGATGATAGAGGACCTGTGGTTTGTATCAGTTTAAGAATTAGAGTTGAACTACAGATGGTCTGAATGTTTCGGAAACACAATTCATTTGTTATGAGCCCAATCACATTTCCTCCTGTATTAGAGACACTAGAAAGCAAGAGCATGCAGGTTGCTCTAAAACAGAGTATGTTTCATGAATGAGAACTGTGCTGTGTGTTTTGGCTCAGAAATGGAGTTAAATCCCAGTCTCTGTGTCTTCCGACATGCAAGAATTCGTTTCAGTAAACACAGTCACTTTTCAGCTCAAACGAAGCTACATCATTCACGAAGCTCACACGTTTCTGGCTCTTAACTGAAAGGCATTGGATGATGGAAGACCTGTGGTTTGTATCAGTTTCCGAAGCAGATTTGAACTAGATATACTCTGCATGTGTAGAAACACAGTTCTTTGGTTCTGAGCACACTCATGTTTCCTGCTGTATTAGAGAACCTAGAAAGCAAGAGTGTGCTTCTTTCTCTAAAGCAGAGTGTGTTCCATGGATGAGAACTGTGATGTGTGTTTTCTTCAGAAATGAAGTTAAATCCCAGGCTCTGTGTTATCCTACAAACAAGACTTCGGTTTAGGTAAAAGCAGTCAATTTTCAGCTCAAACAAAGCTACATCGTTCACAAAGCTCACAGGTTTCACGCTCTTAATTGAAAAGCATTGGATGTTAGAGGACCTATGGTTTGTATAAGTTTCAGAAGCAGAGTTGAACTAGATAAGGCCCATATTTGTAGGACACACACTTCATTTGTTCTTAGCACACTCAGGTTTCTGGCTGTATTAGAGACTCTAGAAAGCAAGAGTGTGTTGCTTTCTCTAAAACAGAGTATGTTTCATGAATGAGTCCTGTGACGTGTGTTTCCCGTCAGAAATGAAGTTCAATCCCAGGCTCTGTGTCTTCCTACAATCAAGACAACGTTTAGGTAAACGCAGTCACTTTTCTGCCCAAACGAAGCTACATCGTTCACGAAGATCACACATTTCTAGTTCTTAATTGAAAGGCATTGGATGATAGAGGACCTGTGGTTTGTGTCAGTTTTAGAAGTAGAGTCGAACTAGATACGGTCCGAATGTTTCAGAATCATAGTTCATTTGTTCTGAGCACACTCACATTTCCTGCTCTATTAGAGACTCTAGAAAGCAAGAGCGTGCAGCTTAATCTAAAACATAGTATGTTTCATGAATGAGAACTGTGCTGTGTGTTTCCCTTCAGAAATGGAGTTAAATCCCAGTCTCTGTGTCTTCTTACAAGCAAGACTATCTTTTAGGTAAACGCAGTCTCTTTTCAGGTCAAACAAAGATACATCGTTCACTAAGCTCACACGTTTCTGGTTGTTAACTGAAAGGCATTGGATGATAGAGGACCTGTGGTTTGTATCAGTTTCAGAAGCAGAGTTGAACTAGACATATTCTGCATGTGTAGGAAACACAGTACTTTGGTTCTAAGCACACGCAGTTTCCTGCTATTTAGAGATCCTAGAAATAAGAGGGTAATTCTTTCTCTAAATCAGAATGTCTTCCATGGATGAGAACTGTGCTGTGTGTTTCCCTTCATAAGTGAAGTTAAATCCCAGGCTCTGTGTCTTCCTACAAGCAAGACTTCGTTTCTTTTACACGCAGTCACTTTTCAGCTCAAACGAAGCTACATTGTTCACGAAGCTCACACGTTTCTAGTTCTTAATTGAAAGGCATTGGAAGATAGAGGACCTGTGGTTTGTATCAGTTTCAGAAGCAGAGTTGAATGAGATATGGTCCGAATGTTTCAGAAACACAGTTCATTTGTTCTGAGCACACTCACATTTCCTGCTCTATTAGAGACTCTAGAAACAAGAGCGTGATGCTTGCTCTAAAACAGAGTATGTTTCATGAATGAGAACTGTGCTGTGTGTTTCCCTTCAGAAATGGAGTTAAATCCCAGTCTCTGTGTCTTCCTACAAGCAAGACTTCTTTTTAGGTAAACGCAGTCACTATTCAGCTCAAACGAATCTACATCATTCATGAAGCTCACACGTTTCTGGCTCTTAACTGAAAATAATTGGATGTTAGAGGCCCTGTGGTTTGTGTCAGTTTCAGAAGCAGAGTTGAACAAGATAAGGTCCGAATGTGTAGGACACACACCTCTTTTGTTCTTAGCACAGTCACGTTTCCTCCTACATTAGAGACTCTAGAAAGCAAGAGAGTGCTTCTTGCTCTAAAGCAGAGTGTGTTCCTGTTCCATGGATGAGAACTGTGCTGTGTGTTTCCCTTCAGAAATGGAGTTAAATCCCAGTCTCTGTGTCTTCCTTCAAGCAAGACTTTGTTTCAGGTAAACACAGCCACTTTTCAGCTCAGACGAATCTACATCATTCACGAGCTCACACGTTTCTTGCTCTTAAATGCAAAGCACAGGATGATGAAGGACGTGTGGTTTGTATCATTTTCACAAGCAGATTTCAACTAGATATGGTCTGCATGTGTAGGAAACACAGTTCTTTGATTCTGAGCACACTCATGTTTCCTGCTCTATTATAGACCCTATAAAGCAAGAGCGTTATTCTTTCTCTAAAGCAGAGTGTGTTCCATGGATGAGAACTGTGCTGTGTGTTTCCCTTAAGAAATGAAGTTAAATCCCAGGCTCTTTGTCACCCTACAATCAAGAATTCGTTTCAGTTAAACACACTCACTTCTCAGCTCAAACAAAGCTACAACTTTCACGAAGCTCACACCTTTCTCGCTCTTAACTGAAAAGCATTGGATGATAGAGGAGCTGTGGTTTGTATCATTTTAAGAATAAGAGTTGTACTACATATGGTCCGAAAGTTTCGGACACACATTACATTTGTTCTGAGCCCACTCAAATTTCCTGCTGTATTAGAGAATCAAGAAAGCAAAAGCGTGCAGCTTGCTCTAAAACAGAGTATGTTTCAATAATGAAAACTGTGCTGTGTGGTTCCCTTCAGAAATGGAGTTAAATCCCAGGCTCTGTGTCTTCCTAAAAGAAGGACTTCTTTTCAGGTAAACGCAGTCACTTTTCAGCTCAAACGAAGCTACATCATTCAAGAAGCTCACCTGTTTCTGGCTCTTAATTGAAAATCATTAGATGTTAGACGCCCAGTGGTTTGTATCAGTTTCAGAAGCAGTGTTGAACTAGATACGGTCCAAATCTTTTGGAAACACAGTTTATTTGTTCTGAGCACACTCACATTTCCTGCTCTATTAGATACTCTAGAAAGCAAGAGTGTGTTGCTTTCTCTGAAACAGAGTACGTTTCATGAATGAGTCCTGTGCTGTGTGTATACCTTCAGAAATGGAGATAAATCCCAGGCTCTGTGTCTTCCTGCAATCAAGACTTCGTTTCGGGTAAACGCAGTAACTTTTCAGCTCAAACGAAGCTACATCGTTCACGAAGCTCACAAGTTTCTCGCCCTTAACTGAAAAGCATTGGATGTTAGAGGACCTGTGGTTTGTATCACTTTCAGAAGCAGAGTTGAACTAGATATGGTGGGCATGTGTAGGAAACACTTCATTTGTTCTTAGCTCACTCACATTTCTGGCTGTATTAGAGACTCTAGAAAGCAAGAGCGTGCTTCCTTCTCTAAGGCAGAGTGTGTTCCATGGATGAGAACTGTGCTGTGTGTTTCCCTTCAGAAATGGAGTTAAATCCCAGGCTCTGTGTCTTCCTACAAGCAAGACTTCGTTTCTTTTACACGCAGTCCCTTTTCAGCTCAAACGAAGCTACATCTTTCACGAACCTCACACGTTTCTACTTCTTAATTGAAAGGCATTGGATGATAGAGTACCTGTGGTTTGTATCAGTTTCAGAATCATAGTTGAACTATATATGGTCCGAATGTTTCGGAAACACACTTCATTTGTTCTGAGCACACTCACATTTCCTGCTCTATTAGAGATTCTAGAAAGCAAGAGAGTGCAGCTTGCTCTAAAACAGAGTATGTTTCATGAATGAGAACTGTGCTGTGTGTTTCCCTTCAGAAATGGAGTTAAATCCCAGGCTCTGTGTCTTCCTACAAGAAGGACTTCTTTTCAGGTAAACGCAGTCACTTTTAAGCTCAAACGAAGCTACATCATTCAACAAGCTCACCTGTTTCTGGCTCTTAATTGAAAATCATTAGATGTTAGAGGCCCAGTGGTTTGTATCAGTTTCAGAAGCATGGCTGAACTAGATATGGTCTGAAAGTGTAGGACATACACTTCTTTTGTTCTTAGCACACTCACGTTTCCTCGTATATTAGAGACTCTAAAAGCAAGAGAGTGCTTCTTGATGTAAAGCAGAGTGTGTTCCATGCATGAGAACTGTGCTGTGTTTTTCGCTTCGGAAATGGAGTTAAATCCCTGTCTCTTGTCTTCCTACAAGCAAGCCTTCTTTTCAGGTAACCGCATTCACTTTTCAGCTCAAACGAAGCTACATCGTTCACGAAGTTCACATGTTACTCGCTATTAAATGAAAGGCATTGGATGATAGAGGACTTGTGGTTTGTATCAGTTTCAGAAGCAGTGTTGAACTAGATACGGTCCAAATGTTTCGGAAACACAGTTTATTTGTTCTGAGCACACTCACATTTCCTGCTGTATTAGAGGAGCATGCAGCTTGCTCTAAAACAGAGTATGTTTAATGAATGAGAACTGTGCTGTGTGTTTCCCTTCAGAAATGGAGTTAAATCCCAGTCTCTGTGGCTTCCAACTAGCAAGACTTCGTTTCAGGTAATCACAGTCAACTTTTAGCTCAAAAGAAGCTACATCATTCACGAAGCTCACACGTTTCTGGCTCTTAACTGAAAGGCATTGGATGATAGAGGACCTGTGGTTTGTATAAGTTTTAGGAGCAGAGTTGAACTAGAAATGGTTCGCATGTGTAGGGCACACACTTCATTTGATCTTAGCACACTCACATTTCCAGCTGCATTACACACTCTAGAAAGCAGGAGCATGCTTCTTGCTCTAAAGCATAGTGTGTTACATGCATGAGAACTGTGTTGTTTGTTTCCCTTCAGAAATGGAGTTAAATCCCAGTCTCTGTGTCTTCCTTCAAGCAAGACTTCGTTTCAGGTAAACCCAGTCACTTTTCAGCTCAAAGGTATCTACATCGTTCACGAGCTCACACGTTTCTCGCTCTGAACTGCAAAGCATTGGATGATGGAAGACCTGTGGTTTGTATCAGTTTCCGAAGCAGATTTGAACTAGATGTGGTCTGCATGTGTAGGAAACAGTTCTTTGGTTCTGAGCACACTCAGGTTTACTGCTGTATTAGAGACCCTAGAAAGCAAGAGCGTGCTTCTTTCTCTAAAGCAGAGTGTGTTCCATGGATGAGAACTGTACTGTGTGTTTCCATTAAGAAATGAAGTTAAATCCCAGGCTCTGTGTCATCCAACAAACAAGACTTCATTTCAGGTAAACGCAGTCAATTTTCAGCTCAAACGTATCTACATCGTTCACGAGCTCACACGTTTCTCGCTCTTAACTGTAATGCATTGGATGTTAGAGGACCTGGGGTTTATATCACTTTCAAAAGCAGAGTTGAAATAGATATAGTGCGCATGTGTAGGAACCACACTTCATTTGTTCTTAGCACACGCACGTTTCCGGCCGTATTAGAGACTCTAGAAAGCAAGAGCGTGCTTCTTTCCCTATGGCAGAGTGTGTTCATTGGATGAGAACAGTGCTGTGTGTTTCCCTTCAGAAATGAAGTTAAATCCCAGGCACTGTGTCTTCCTACAAGCAAGAATTCGTTTCAGTGAAACACACTCACTTTTCAGCCTGAACGAAGCTACATCGTTCACAAAGCTCTCACGTTTGAGGTTCTTAACTGAAAGGCATTGGATGGTAGACGACCTGTGGTTTGTATCAGTTTCAGAAGCAGTGTTGAACTAGATATAGTCTGCATCTGTAGGAAACACAGTTCTTTTTTCTGAGCACACTCAAGTTTGCTGCTGTATTAGAGACCCTAGAAAGCAAGAGCTTGCTTATTGCTTTAAAGCAGAGGGTTTTTCATGGATGAGAAGTGTGCTTTGTGTTTCCCTTCAGAAATGGAGTTAAATCCCAGGCTCTGTGTCTTCCTACAAGCAAGAATTCGTTTCAGGTAAAGCAGTCACTTTTCAGCTCAAAGGAAGCTACATCATTCACGCAGCTCACACGTTTGTCGGTCTAAACTCAAAAGCATTGGAGGTTAGAGGACCTGTGGTTTGCATCAGTTTCAGAAGCAGAGTTGAACTTGATATGGTTCGAATGTGTAGGAAATACAGTTCTTTTGTTCTTCGCACACCCACATTTCCTGCTGTATTACAGACACTGGAAAGCAAGAGTGAGGTTCTGGCTATAAAGAAATGTGTATCATGGATGAGAATGGTGCTGTATGTTTCCCTTCAGAGATGGAGTTAAATCCCAGGCTCTGTGTCTTCCTACAAGCAACAATTTGTTTCACGTAAGGGTAGTCACCTTTCAGCTCAAAGTACCTACATCTTTCACAAAGCTCACACGTTTGTTGCTCTTAATTGAAATGCATTGGCTGTTAGAGGACCTATGGATTTATCAGTTTCACAAGAAGATTTGAACTAGATATGGTCCAAATTTGTAGGAAACACAGTTCTTTTGTTCTGAGCACATTCATGTTTCCTTCTGATTTAGAGACTCTAGAAAGCAATAGCGTGCTTCTTGCTCTAAAGCAGAGTATGTTTCATGGTTGAGAACTGTGCTGTGTGTTTCCTTTCAGAAACGGAGTTAAATCACAGGCTCTGTGTCTTCCTACAAGCAAATCTTCGTTTCCAGTAAGGATAGTCAATTTTAAGGTCAAAGGACCTGCATCGCTCATGCAGATCACACATTTCATTTCTTAACTGACAAGCATTGAATGATAGAGGACCTGTGGTGTGTATCAGTTTCAGAAGCAGAGTTGAAATAGATGTGGTCCGTACTTGTAGTAAACACTGTTCTTTGTTCTGAGCACACTCATGTTTCCTGCTGTATGAGAGACTCTAGAAAGTAAGAGCGTGCTTCTTGCTCTAAAGCAGAGTATGTTTCATGGATGAGAACTGTGCTGTGTGTTTCCCTTCAGAAATGGAGTTAAATCCTAGGCTCTGTTTCTTCCTAGAAGCAATAATTCGTTTCATGTAAACGCAGTCCCTTTTAGGATCAAAGGATGCTATATCGTTCACGCAGCTCATACATATCTCTTCTTAACTGACAAGCTTTGGATGTTAGAGGACCCGTGGTTTGTATCAGTTTCAGAAGCAGTGTTGAGCTAGATATGGGCCGTATGTGTAGGAAACATAGTTCTTTTCTTCTGATCACACTCACGTTTCCTGCTGTAGTAGAGACACTACAAAGCAAGATCTTGTTTCTTGATATAAAGCACAGTGTTTTTCATGGATGAGAACTGTGCTGTGTGTTTCCCTTAAGAAATGGAGTTAAATCCCAGGCTCTGTTTCTTCAAAGAAGCAATAATTCGTTACATGTAAACGCAGTCACTTTTCAGCTCAAAGGACCTACATCGTTCACGAAGCTCACACGTTTGTCGCTGTTAATTGAAAAGCATTGGCTGTTAGAGGACCTGTGGTTTTTATCATATCCAGAAGGAGAGTTGAACTAGATATGATCCTTATGTGTGGGAAACACAGTTCTTTTCTTCTGAGCACAATCACGTTTCCAGCTGTATTATAGATTATTGAAAGCATGAGCTTCGTTCTTGCTCTAAAGCAGAGTGTGTTTCATGTATGAGAACTGTGCTGTGTGTTTCCGTTCAGAAATGGAGTTCAATCCCAGGCTCTGTGTCTTCCTACAAGCAAAACTTCCTTTCCGGTAAGGGTAGTCACTTTTAAGGTCAAAGGTCCTGCATCGCTCACGCAGATCACACATTTCTCTTCTTAACTGACAAGCAGAGGATGTTAGATGACCTATGTTTTGTTTCAGTATCAGAAGCAGAGTTGAATTAGATATGGTCTGTATTTGTAGGAAACACATTTCATTTGTTCTGATCACACTTACGTTTCCAGCTATTTTAGAGACACTGGAAAGCAAGAGCTTGCTTATTGCTCTAAAGCAGAGTGTTTTTCTTGGATGAGAAGTGTGCTTTTTGTTTCCCTTCAGAAATGGAGTTAAATCCCAGGGTCTGTGTCTTCCTACAAGCAAGAATTCGTTTCGGGTAAAGCAGTCACTTTTCAGCTCAAAGGAAGCTACATCATTCATGCAGCTCACACGTTTGTCGGTCTTAACTCAAAAGCATTGGAGGTTAGAGGACCTGTGGTTTGCATCAGTTTCAGAAGCAGAGTTGAACTTGATATGGTTCGAATGTGTAGGAAATACAGTTCTTTTGTTCTTCGCACACCCACGTTTCCTGCTGTATTACAGACACTGGAAAGCAAGAGCGAGGTTCTGGCTATAAAGAATTGTGTGTTTCATGGCTGAGAAGTGTGCTGTGTGTTTCCCTTCAGAAATGGAGTTAAATCCCAGGCTCTGTGTCTTCCTACAAGCAACAATTTGTTTCACGTAAGGGTAGTCACCTTTCAGCTCAAAGTACCTACATCTTTCACAAAGCTCACACGTTTGTTGCTCTTAATTGAAATGCATAGGCTGTTAGAGGACCTATGGATTTATCAGTTTCAGAAGAAGATTTGAACTAGATATGGTCCGAATGTGTAGGAAACACAGTTCTTTTGTTCTGAGCACATTCATGTTTCCTTCTGATTTAGAGACTCTAGAAAGCAATAGCGTGCTTCTTGCTCTAAAGCAGAGTATGTTTCATGGTTGAGAACTGTGCTGTGTGTTTCCTTTCAGAAACGGAGTTAAATCCCAGGCTCTGTGTCTTCCTACAAGCAAATCTTCGTTTCCAGTAAGGGTAGTCAATTTTAAGGTCAAAGGACCTGCATCGCTCATGCAGATCACACATTTCATTTCTTAAGTGACAAGCATTGGATGATAGAGGACCTGTGGTGTGTATCAGTTTCAGAAGCAGAGTTGAAATAGATGTGGTCCGTACTTGTAGTAAACACTGGTCTTTGTTCGGAACACACTCATGTTTCCTGCTGTATTAGAGAGTCTAGAAAGTAAGAGCATGCTTCTTGCTCTAAAGCAGAGTATGTTTCATGGATGAGAACTGTGCTGTGTGTTTCCCTTCAGAAATGGAGTTAAATCCCAGTCTCTGTTTCTTCCTAGAAGCAATAATTCATTTCATGTAAACGCAGTCACTTATCAGCTCAAAGGACCTACATCGTTCACGAAGCTCACACGTTTGTCGCTCTTAATTGAAAAGCATTGGCTGTTAGAAGACCTGTGGTTTTTATCATATCCAGAAGTATACTTGAACTAGATATGGTCCTTATGTGTGGGAAACACAGTTCTTTTGTTCTGAGCACAATCACGTTTCCAGCTGTATTAGAGATTCTTGAAAGCATGAGCATGGTTCTTGCTCTAAAGCAGAGTGTGTTTCATGTATGAGAACTGTGCTGTTTGTTTCCGTTCAGAAATGGAGTTCAATCCCAGGCTCTGTGTCTTCCTACAAGCAAAACTTCCTTTCCGGTAAGGGTAGTCACTTTTAAGGTCAAAGGACCTGCATCGCTCACGCAGATCACACATTTCTCTTCTTAACTGACAAGCATTGGATGTTAGAGGACCTGTGGTTTGTATCAGTTTCAGAAGCAGAGTTGAAATAGATGTGGTCTGTACGTGTAGTAAACACCATTCTTTGTTCTGAGCACAGCCATATTTCCTACTGTAATAGAGACTCTAGAAAGTAAGAGCGTGCTTCTTGCTCTAAAGCAGAGGGTTTTTCATGGATGAGAACTGTGCTGTGAGTTTCCCTTCAGAAATGGAGTTAAATCCCAGGCTCTGTGTCTTCCTACAAGCAAGAATTCTTTTCAGGTGAACGAAGTCACTTTTCAGCTCAGAGGATGCTACATCGTTCACGCAGCTCACACGTTTGTCGCTCTTAACTGAAAAGTTTTGGATGTTAGAGGACCTGTGGTATGTATCAGTTTCAGAAGTAGAGTTGAACTAGAAATGGACCGAATGTGTAGGAAACGCAGTTCTTTTGTTCTGAGCACACTTACGTTTGCTTCTGTTTTAGAGACTCTACAAAGCATGAGCATGCTTCTTGCTCTAAAGCAGAGTGTGTTTCATGGCTGAGAAGTGTGCTGTGTGTTTCCCTTCAGAAATGGAGTTAAATCCCAGGATCTCTGTCTTCCTCCAAGCTAATTTTCGTTTCCAGGAAGGGTAGTCAATTTTAAGGTCAAAGCACCTGCATGGTTCACAAAGCTCACACGTTTCTTGCTCTTAATTGAAATGCATTGGATGTTAGAGGACCTGTGGTTTTTTTCAGTTTCAGAAACAGAGTTGAACTAGATATGGTCCAAATATGTAGGAAACAGAGTTCTTTAGTTCTGAGCACACTCATGTTTCCTTCACATTTAGAGAGTCAAGAAAGCATGAGCATGCTTCTTGCTCTAAAGCAGAGTGTGTTTCATGGATGAGAACTGTGCTGTGTGGTTCCCTTCATAAATGGAGTTCAATCCCAGGCTCTGTGTCTTCCTACAAGCAAGAAATCGTTTCAGGTAAACACAGACACTTTACAGCTCAAATGAAGTGCATCGTTCACGAAGCTCACACGTTTGTCGCTCTTAATTGAAAAGCATTGGATGTTAGAGGACCTGTGGTTTGTATCAGTTTCTGAAGCAGATTGAACTAGATATGGTCCGGATATGTAGGAAACTCAGTTCTTTTGTTCGGAGCACACTCACGTTTCCTTCTGTTTTATAGACTTTGGAAAGCAAGAGCTTGGTTCTTGCTCTAAAGCTGAGTGTGTTCCATGGATGAGAACTGTGCGGTGTGTTTCCCTTCAGAAATGGAGTTATTGCCAGGCTCTCTGTCTTCCTACAAGCAAATCTTCGTTTCATGGTCAGGGAAGTCACTTTTAAGATCAAAGGACCTGCATGGTTCAAGAAGCACACACGTTTCTCGCTCTTAATTGAAATGCATTGGATATTAGAGGACCTGAGGTTTTTATCATTTTCCGAAGCAGAGTTGAACTAGATATGGTCCGAATATGTAGGAAACAGAGTTCTTTAGTTCTGAGCACACTCATGTTTCCTTCACATTTAGAGAGTCAAGAAAGCATGAGCATTCTTCTTGCTCTAAAGCAGAGTGTGTTTCATGGATGAGAACTGTGCTGTGTGTTTCCATTCATAAATGGACTTCAATCCCAGCCTCTGTGTCTTCCTACAAGCAAGACTACATTTCAGGTAAACTCAGTCACTTTTCAGCTCAAATGTAGCTACATCGTTCACGAAGCTCACACGTTTGTTGTTCTTAACTGAAAAGTTTGGATGTTAGAGGACCTGTCGTTCGTATCGATTTCAGAAGCAGAGTTGAACTTCATATGGTCCCTATATTTAGGAAACACCATTCATTTTTCAGAGCGCACTCACTTTTCCTGCTGTATTAGAGACTCCAGAAAGCAACAACGTGCTTCTTGCTCTAAAGCACACTTTGATTCCTGGAAGAGAACTGTGCTATGTGTTTCTCTTAGAAATGGAGTTAAGTCTCAGGCTCTGTGTCTTCCTACAAGCAAGAATTTGTTTCAGGTAAACACAATCACTTTTCAGCTCTAAAGACCTATATCGTTCTCGAAGCTCACACATTTCTCTTCTTAACTGACAAGCATTGGGTGTTAGAGGACCTGTGATTTGTATCAGTTTCAGAAGCAGAGTTGACCTAGATATGGTAAGTATGTGTAGGAAACACCATTCTTTGTTCTGAGCACACTCACGTTTCCTGTTGTATAAGAGAATCTAGAAAGCAAGAGCGTGCTACTTTCTCTAAAGCAGAGTATGTTTCATGGATGAGAACTGTGCTGTGTGTTTCCCTTCAAAAATGGAGTTCAATCCCAAGCTCTGTGTCTTCCTACATGCAAGAAATCATTTCAGGTATACACAGTCAATTTACAGCTCAAATGTAACTACATCGTTCACGAAGCTCACATGTTTGTCGCTCTTAATTGAAAAGCATTGGATGTTAGAGGACCTGTGGTTTTTATCAGTTTCAGAAGCAGAGTTGAACTAGATATGTTCTGTATGTTTAGGAAACACCATTCTTTTGTTCTGAACACACTCAACTTTCCTGCAGTTTTAGAGATTCTAGGAAGCAAGAGCTTGGTTATTGCTCTAAAGCAGAGTGTTTTTCATGGATGAGAACTGTGCTCTGTGTTTCCATTCAGAAATGGAGTTATTTCCCAGGCTCTGTGTCTTCCTACAAGCAAGAATTCATTTCATGTAAATGCAATCACTTTTCAGCTCAAAGGAAGCTACATAATTCATGCAGCTCCCACGTTTGTCACTATTAAATGAAGAGTATTGGTTGTTAGAGGACCTTTGGTTTTTCTCAGTTTCAGAAGCAGAGTTGAACTAGATATGGTCCGTATGTGTAGAAATACCGTTCTTTTGTTCTGAGCACACTCATGTTTCCTGCTGTATTAGAGAAAATAGAAAGCAATAGCATGGTTCTTGCTCTAAAGCAGAGTGTTTTTCATGGATGAGAACGTTGCTGTGTGTTACATGTCAGAAATGGAGTGCAATCCCAGGCTCTGTGTCTTCCTACATGCAAGGATTCATTTCAAGTAAACACAGTCACTTTTCAGCTCAAAGGACCTGCATCTTTCACGAAGCTCACACATTTCTCTTCTTAACTGACAAGCAGAGGATGTTAGATGACCTATGGTTTGTTTCAGTATCAGAAGCAGAGTTGAATTAGATATGGTCAGTATTTGTAGGAAACACAGTTCTTTTGTTCTGATCACACTCACATTTCCAGCTCTATTAGAGACACTGGAAAGCAAGAGCTTGCATCTTGCTCTAAAGCAGAGTGTTTTTCATGGATGTGAAGTGTGCTTTTTTGTTTCCCTTCAGAAATGGAGTTAAATCCCAGGATCTGTGTCTTCCTACAAGCAAGAATTCGTTTCAGGTAAAAGCAGTCACTTTTCAGCTCAAAGGAAGCTACATCATTCACGTAGCTCACACGTTTGTCGGTCTTAATTCAAAAGCATTGGAGGTTAGAGGACCTGTGGTTTGCATCAGTTTCAGAAGCAGAGTTGAACTTGATATTGTTCGAATGTGTAGGAAATACAGTTCTTTTGTTCTTTGCACACCCACGTTTCCTGCTGTAATACAGACACTGGAAAGCAAGAGTGTGGTTCTGGCTATAAAGAATTGTGTGTATCATTGAAGAGAATGGAGCTGTGTGTTTTCCTTCAGCAATGGAGTTAAATCCCAGGCTCTGTGTCTTCCTACAAGGAACAATTTGTTTCAGGTAAAGGTATTCACCTTTCAGCTCAAAGTACCTACATCTTTCACAAAGCTCACACGTTTGTTGCTCTTAATTGAAATGCATTGGCTGTTAGAGGACCTATGGTTTTTATCAGTTTCAGAAGAAGTTTTGAACTAGATATGGTCCAAATGTGTAGGAAACACAGTTCTTTTGTTCTGAGCACATTCATGTTTTCTTCTGATTTAGAGACTCTAGAAAGCAATAGCGTGCTTCTTGCTCTAAAGCAGAGTATGTTTCATGGTTGAGATCTGTGCTGTTTGTTTCCCTTCAGAAACGGAGTTAAATCCCAGGCTCTGTGTCTTCCTACAAGCAAATCTTCGTTTCCAGTAAGTGTAGTAACTTTTAAGGTCAAAGAACCTGCATCGCTCATGCAGATCACACATTGCATTTCTTAACTGATAATTATTGGATGATAGAGGACCTGTGGTTTGTATCAGTTTCAGAAGCAGAGTTGAAATAGATGTGGTCCGTACTTGTAGTAAACACTGTTCTTTGTTCTGAGCACCCTCATGTTTCCTGCAGTATTAGAGACCCTAGAAAGTAAGAGCATGCTTCTTGCTCTAAAGCAGAGGGTGTTTCATGGATGACAACTGTGCTGTGTGTTTCCCTTCAGAAATGGAGTTAAATCCCAGGCTCTGTTTCTTCCTAGAAGCAATAATTCCTTTCAAGTAAACGCAGTCCCTTTTAGGATCAAAGGATGATATATCGTTCACGCAGTTCACACGTTTGTGGCTCTATTTGAAAATCATTGGATGTTAGAAGACCTGTGGATTTTATCACTTTCAGAAGCAGAGTTCAACTAGATATGGTCCGTATGTGTGGGAAACACCGTTCTTTTGCTCTGAGCACACTCACGTTTCCCTATGTATTAGAGACTCTAGAAAGCAAGAGCTTGGTTCTTGCTATATAGCGGAGTGTTTTCATGAATGAGAACTGTGCTGTGTGTTTTCTGTCAGAAATGGAGTTAAATCCCAATCTCTGTGGGTTCCTACATGCAATAATTCGTTTCATGTAAACGCAGTCTCTTTTCAGCCCAAAGGAACTACATCGTTCTCGCAGCTCACATGTTTGTCGCTCTTAAATGAAAACCATTGGAGGTTAGAGGACCTGTGGTTTGTATAAGTTTGAGAAGCAGAGTTGAACTAGATATTGTATGAATGTGTGGGAAACACCGTTCTTTTGCTCTGAGCACTCTCACGTTTCCCTTTGTATTAGAGACTCTAGAAAGCAAGTGCGTGCTTCTTGCTCTAAAGCAGAGTGGTTTTCTTGGATGAGAACTGTGCTGTGTGTTTCCCTTCCAAAATGGAGTTAAATTCCAGGCTCCGTTTCTTCCTACAAGCAAGAATTCATTTCATGTAAACGCAGTCACATTTCAGCTCAAAAGAAGCTACATTGTTCACAAAGCTCACATGTTTCTTGCTCTTAAGTGACAAGCACGGATGTTAGAGAACCTGTGGTTTGTTTCAGTTTTAGAAGCAGAGTTGAAGTATATATGTTCCCTACGTGTAAGAAACACTGTTCCCTTGTTCGGAGCACACTCATGATTCCTGCTGTATTAGAGACACAAGAAAGCAAGAGTGTGCTTCTTGCTCTAAAGCAGAGTGTGTTTCATGGGTGAGAACTGTGCTTTGTGTTTCCCTTCAGAAATGGAGTTAAGTCCCAGGGTCTGTGTCTTCCTACAAGCAAGACTTCGTTTCAGGAAAACACAGTCACTTTTCAGCTCAAAGGAAGCTACAACGTTCACGCAGCTCACACGTTTGTCGATCTTAATTGAAAAGCATTGGATGTTCGAGGACCTGTGGTTTTTATCAGTTTCAGAAGCAGAGTTGAACTAAACATGTTCTGTATGTTTAGGAAACACTGTTCTTTTGTTCTGAGCACACTCACTTTTTCTGCAGTATTAGAGAATCTAGAAAGCAAGAGATTGGTTCTTGTTCTAAAGCAGGGTGATTTTCATGGATGAGAACTGTACTGTGTGTTTCCCTTCTGAAATGGAGTTAAATCCCAGGCTCTATGTCGTCCTACAAGCAAGAATTCATTTCAGGTAAACCCAGTCACTTCAGCTCAAAGGAAGCTACATTGTTCACGCAGCTCACACGTTTGTCGCTCTTAAGTGAAAAGCATTGGATGTAAGAGGACCTGTGGTTTTTATCAGTTTCAGTATCAGAGTTGAACTAGATATGGTCCGTATGTTTGGGAAACACGGTTCTTTTGCTCTGAGCACACTCACGTTTCCCTTTTTATTAGAGACTCTAGAAAGCAAGAGCGTGCTTTTGCTCTAAAGCAGAGTGTGTTTCATGGATGAGATCTGTGCTGGGAATTTCCATCAGAAATGGAGGTCAATCCCAGGCTCTGTGTATTCCTACAAGAAAGTCTTCGTTTCAGGTAAACACAGTCACTTTTCAGCTCAAAGGAACCTACATCGTTCACAAAGCTCACACGTTTCTCGCTCTTAACTGAAAAGCATTGGATATTAGAGGACCTGGGGTTTGTATCACTTTCACAAGCAGAGTTGAACTAGATATGGTACATATGTGTAGGATACATAGTTCTTTTGTTCTGAGCACATCATGTTTCCTGCTGTATTAGAGACTCTAGAAAGCAAGAGCGTGCTTCTTGCTCTAAAGCAGAGTCTGTTTCATGGATGAGAACTGTGCTTTGTTTTTCCCTTTAGAAATGGAGTTAAATCCCAAGCTCTGTGTCTTCCTATAAGCAAGAAATCGTTTCAGGTAAACACAGTCACTTACCCCTCAAATGAAGCTACATCTTTCATGGAGCTCACACGTTTGTCGCTCTTAATTGAAAAGCATTGGATGTTCGAGGACCTGTGGTTTTTATCAGTTTCAGAAGCAGAGTTGAACTAGATATGTTCCGTATGTTTAGGAAACACTGTTCTTTTGGTCTGAGCACACTCACGTTTCATGCAGTATTAGAGACTCTAGAAAGAAAGAGCTTAGTTCTTGCTCTAGAGCAGAGTGTTTTTCATGGATGAGAACTGTGCTGTGTGTTTCCCGTCAGAAATGGAGTTAAATCCCAGGCTCTGTGTCTTCCTACAGGCAATAATTCGTTACATGTAAACGCAGTCACTTTTCAGCTCAAAGGAGCTTCATCGTTTCATGCAGCTCACACGTTTGTCGCTCTTAACTGAAAACCAGTGGAGGTTAGAGAACCTGTGGTTTGTAAAAGTTTCAGAAGCAGAGTTGAACTAGATATGGTCCGAATGTGTGGGAGACACAGTTCTTTTGGTCTGAGCACACTCATGTTTCCTTCTGTTATAGAGACTCTAGAAAGCAAGACCGTGCTTTTTACTCTAAAGCAGAAAGTTTTTCATGTATGAGAACTGTGCTGTTTGTTTCCCTTCAGAAATGGAGTTATATCCCATGCTCTGTGTCTTCCTACAAACAAAATTTCTTTTCAGGTAGGGGTAGTCACTTTTCAGCTCAAAGGACCTGCATCGTTCATGAAGCTCACACATTTCTCTTCTTAACGGACAAGCATTGGATGTTAGAGGACCTATGGTTTGTATCAGTTTCAGACAGAGTTGAACTAGATATGGTCTGTATGTGTGGGAAACACTGTTCTTTTGCTCTGATCACACTCACGTTTCCCTTTGTATTAGAGACTCTAGAAAGCAAGAGCGTGCTTCTTGCTCTAAAGGAGAGTGTGTTCCATGGAAGAGAATTGTGCTGTGCATTTCCTTCAGAAATTGAGTTAAATCCCAAGCTCTGTGTCTTCCTACAAGCAAGAAATCGTTTCAGGTAAACACAGTCACTTTACAGCTCAAATGATGCTACATCATTCACGGAGCTCACACGTTTGTCACACTTAATTGAAAAGCATTGGATGTTCGAGGACCTGTGGTTTTTATCAGTTTCAGAAGCAGAGTTGAACTAGACATGTTCCGTTTGTTTAGGCAACACTGTTCTTTTTTTTCTGAGCACACACACTTTTCCTGCAGTATTAGAGACTCTAGAAAGCAAGAGCTTGGTTGTTGCTCTAAAGCAGAGTGTTTTTCATGTATGAGAACTGTGCTGTGTATTTCCCTTCAGAAATGGAGTTAAATCCCAGGCTCTGTGTCTTCCTACAGGCAATAATTCGTTTCATGTAAACGCAGTAACTTTTCAGCTCAAAGGAGCTACATCATTTCATGCATCTCACACGTTTGTCGCTCTTAACTGAAAACCAGTGGAGGTTAGAGGACCTTTGGTTTTTATCAGTTTCAGAAAAAGAGTTGAACTAGATATGATCCAAATGTGTGGGAAACACAGTTCTTTTTGTCTGAGCACACTCATGTTTCCTTCTGTTTTAGAGACTCTAGAAAGCAAGACCGTGCTTCTTACTCTAAAGCAGAAAGTGTTTCATGTATGAGAACTGTGCTGTGTGTTTCCCTTCAGAAATGGAGTTATATCCCACGATCTGTGTCTTCCTACAAACAAAATTTCTTTTCAGGTAGGCGTAGTCACTTTTCAGCTCAAAGGACCTGCATCGTACATGAAGCTCACACATTTCTCTTCTTAACGGACAAGCATTGGATGTTAGAGGACCTATGGTTTGTATCAGTTTCAGACAGAGTTGAACTAGATATGGTCCGTATGTGTGGGAAACACAGTTCTTTTGCTCTGATTCACTCACGTTTCCCTTTGTATTAGAGACTCTAGAAAGCAAGAGCGTGCTTCTTATTTTAAAGCAGAGTGTGTTTCATGAATGAGAACTGTGCTGTGCATTTCCTTCAGAAATTGAGTTAAATCCCAAGCTCTATGTCTTCCTACAAGCAAGAAATCGTTTCAGGTAAACACAGTCACTTTGCAGCTCAAATGAAGCTACATCATTCACGGAGCTCACACGTTTGTCGCTCTTAATTGAAAAGCATTGGTCGTTCGAGGACCTGTGGTTTTTATCAGTTTCAGAAGCAGTGTTGAACTAGACATGTTCCGTTTGTTTAGGAAACACTGTTCTTTTGTTCTGAGCACACTCACTTTTCCCACAGTATTAGAGACTCTAGAAAGCAAGAGCTTGGTTCTTGCTCTAAAGCAGAGTGTTTTTCATGTATGAGAACTGTGCTGTGTGTTTCCCATCAGAAATGGAATTAAATCCCAGGCTCTGTGTCTTCCTACAGGCAATAATTCGTTTCATGTAAACGCAGTCACTTTTCAGCTCAAAGGAGCTACATCGTTTCATGCAGCTCACACGTTTGTCGCTCTTAACTGAAAACCAGTGAAGGTTAGAGGACCTGTGGTTTTTATCAGTTTCAGAAATGAGTTGAACTAGATATGGTCCAAATGTGTGGGAAACACAGTTCTTTTGGTCTGAGCGCACTCATGTTTCTTTTTGTTTTAGAGACTCTAGAAAGCAAGAACATGCTTCTTATTCTAAAGCAGAAAGTGTTTCTATGTTTGAGAACTGTGCTGTGTGTTTCCCTTCAGAAATGGAGTTAAATGCCATGCTCTGTGTCTTCCTACAAACAAAATTTCTCTTCAGGTAAGGGTAGTCACTTTTCAGCTCAAAGGACCTGCATCGTTCATGAAGCTCACACAATTCTCTTCTTAACGGACAAGCATTGGATGTTAGAGGACCTATGGTTTGTATCAGTTTCAGACAGAGTTGAACTAGATATGGTCCGTATGTGTGGGAAACACTGTTCTTTTGCTCTGATCACACTCACGTTTCCCTTTGTATTAGAGATTCTAGAAAGCAAGAGCGTGCTTCTTGCTCTAAAGCAGAGTGTGTTCCATGGATGAGAACTGGGCTGTGCATTTCCTTCAGAAATTGAGTTAAATCCCAAGCTCTGTGTCTACCTACAAGCAAGAAATCGTTTCAGGTAAACACAGTCACTTTACAGCTCAAATGAAGCTACATCATTCACGGAGCTCACATGTTTGTCACTCTTAATTGAAAAGCATTGGATGTTTGAAGACCTGTGGTTTTTATCAATTTTAGAAGCAGAGTTGAACTAGACATGTTCCATTTGTTTAGGAAATACTGTTCTTTTGTTCTGAGCACACTCACTTTTCCTGCAATATTAGAAACTCTAGAAAGCAAGAGCTTGGTTGTTGCTCTAAAACAGAGTGTTTTTCATGGATGAGAACTGTGCTGTATGTTTCCCATCAGAAATGGAGTTAAATCCCAGGCTCTGTGTCTTCTTACATGCAAAATTCATTTCATGTAAACGCAGTCACTTTTCAGCTCAAAGGAGCTACATCCTTTCATGCAGCTCACATGTTTGTCGCTCTTAATTAAAAAGCATTGGATGTTAGAGGACCTGTGGTTTGTATAAGTTTCAGAAGCAGAGTTGAACTAGATATGTTCCGTATGTTTAGGAAACTCTGTTCTTTTGTTCTGAGCACACTCACTTTTCATGCAGTATTTGAGACTCTAGAAAGCAAGAGCATAGTTCTTGCTCTATAGCAGAGTGTTTTTCATGGATGAGAACTGTGCTGTGTGTTTCCCGTCAGAAATGGAGTTCAATCCCAGGCTCTGTGTCTTCCTACAAGCAAGATTTCAAATCAGGGAAACACAGTCACTCTTCAGCTCAAAGGAAGCTACATCGTTCACAAAGCTCACATGTTTCTCGCTCTTAAGTGACAAGCATGTGATGTTAGAGAACCTGTGGTTTGTATCAGTTTTAGAAGCAAAGTTGAAGTATATATGTTCCGTATGTGTAAGAAACACCGTTCCTTTGTTTGGAGCACACTCACTTTTCCTGCTGTATTAGAGATATGAGAAAGCAAGAGCGTGCTTCTTGCTCTAAAGCAGAGTGTGTTTCATGGATGAGAACTGTGCTTTGTGTTTCCCTTCAGAAATGGAGTTAAATCCCAGGGTCTGTGTCTTCCTACAAGCAAGATTTCGTTTCAGGTAAACACAGTCACTTTTCAGCTCAAAGGAAGCTACAACGTTCATGAAGCACACACGTTTGTCGCTCTTAATTGAAAAGCATTGGATTTTAGAGGACCTGTGGTTTTTATCAGTTTTAGAAGCAGAGTTGAACTAAACATGTTCCGTATGTTTAGGAAACACTGTTCTTTTGTTCTGAGCACACTCACTTTTTCTGCAGTATTAGAGACTCTAGAAAGCAAGAGCTTGGTTCTTGCTCTAAAGCAGAGTGTTTATCATGGAAGAGAACTGTGCTGTGTGTTTCCCTTCCGAAATGGAGTTAAATCCCAGGCTCTGTGTCTTCCTACAAGCAAGAATTCGTTTCATGTAAACGCAGTCACTTTTCTGCTCTAGGAAGCTACATCGTTCATGCAGCTCACACGTTTGTCGCTCTTAATTAAAAAGCATTGGATGTTAGAGGACCTGTGGTTTGTATAAGTTTCAGAAGCAGAATTGAACTAGATATGATCCGAATGTGTGGGAAACACAGTTCTTTTGGTCTGAGCAAACTCATGTTTCCTTCTGTTTTAGAGACTCTAGAAAGCAAGACCTAGCTTCTTACTCTAAAGCAGAAAATGTTTCATGGATGAGATCTGTGCTGTGTGTTTCCCTTCAGAAATGGAGTTAAATACCATGCTCTGTGTCTTCCTACAAACCAAATTTCTTTTCAGGTAAGGGTAATCACTTTTCAGCTCAATGGACATGCATCGTTCACGTCTCTCACACATTTCTCTTCTTAACGGTCAACCATTAGATGGTAGAGTACCTATGGTTTGTATCAATTACAGACAGAGTTGAACTAGATATGGCCCGTATGTGTGGGAAACACCGTTGTTTTGCTCTGAGCACACTCACGTTTCCCTCTGTATTAGAGAATCTAGAAAGCAAGAGCGTGCCACTTGCTCTAAAGCAGAATGTGTTTCATGGATTAGAACTGTCCTGGGAGTTTCCCTTCAGAAATGGAGACAATCACAGGCTCTGTGTCTTCCTACAAGCAAGACTTCGTTTCAGGTAAACACAGTCACTTTTCAGCTCAAAGGTAGCTACATCGTTCACGAAGCTCACATGTTTGTCGATCATATTTGAAAAGCATTGGATGTTCAAGGACATGTGGTTTTTATCAGTTTAAGAAGCAGAGTTGAACTAGACATGTTCCGTATGTTTAGGAAACACTGTTCTTTTGTTCTGAGCACACTCACTTTTCCTGCAGTATTAGAGACTCTAAAAAGCAAGAGCTTGGTTCTTGCTCTAACACAGAGTGTTTTTCATGGATGAGAACTGTGCTGTGTGTTTCCCTTCTGGAATGGAGTTAAATCCCCGGCTCTGTATCTCCCTATAAGCAAGAATTCGTTTCATGTAAACACAGTCACTTTTCAGCTCAAAGGAAGCTACATTGTTCACAAAGCTCACATGTTTCTCGCTCTTAAATGACAAGCATGGGATGTTAGAGAACCTGTGGTTTTTATCAGTTTTAGAAGCAGAGTTGAAGTACATATGTTCCCTATGTGTAAGAAACACCGTTCCTTTGTTCGGAGCACACTCACATTTCCTGCTGTATTAGAGACATGAGAAAGCAAGAGCGTGCTTCTTGCTCTAAAGCAGAGTGTGTTTCATGGATGAGAACTGGGCTTTGTGTTTCCTTTCAGAAATGGAGTTAAATCCCAGGGTCTGTGTCTTCCTACAAGCAAGATTTCCTTTCAAGTAAACACAGTCACTTTTCAGCTCAAAGGAAGCTACAACGTTCATGAAGCACACACGTTTGTCAATTGTAATTGAAAAGCATTGGATGTTCCAGGACCTGTGGTTTTTATCAGTTTCAGAACCAGAGTTGAACTAGACATGTTCCGTATGTTTAGGAAACACTGTTCTTTTGTTCTGAGCACACTCACATTTCCTGCAGTATTAGAGACTATAAAAAGCAAGAGCTTGGTTCTTGCACTAACACAGAGTTTTTTTCATGGATGAGAACTGTTCTGTGTGTTTCCCTTCCGGAATGGAGTTAAATCCCAGGATCTGTGTCTTCCTATAAGCAAGAATTCATTTCATGTAAACACAGTCACTTTTCAGCTCAAAGGAAGCTACATCGTTCACGCAGCCCACACGTTTGTCGCTCTTAATTGAAAAGCATTGGATTTTAGAGGACTTGTGGTTTTTATCAGTTTCAGAAAAAGAGTTGAACTAGATATGGTCCAAATGTGTGGGAAACACAGTTCTTTTGGTCTGAGCACACCCATGTTTCCTTCTGTTTTAGAGACTCTAGAAAGCAAGACCGTGCTTCTTACTGTAAAGCAGAAAGTATTTCATGGATGAGAACTGTGCTGTGTGTTTCCCTTCAGAAATGGAGTTATATCACACGCTCTGTGTCTTCCTACAAACAAAATTTCTTTTCAGGTAAGGGAAGTCACTTTTCAGCTCAAAGGACCTGCATCGTTCACGGAGCTCACACGTTTGTCGCTCTTAATTGAAAAGCATTGGATGTTAGAGGACCTGTCGTTTTTATCAGTTTCAGTATCAGAGTTGAATTAGATATGGTCCGTATGTGTGTGAAACACGGTTCTTTTGCTCTGACCACACTCATGTTTCCCTTTTAATTAGAGAATCTAGAAAGCAAGAGCGTGGTTCTTGCTCTAAAGCAGAGTGTGTTTCATGGATGAGAACTGTTCTGGGAATTTCCCTTCAGAAATGGAGGTCAATCCCAGGCTCTGTGTCTTCCTTCAAGAAAGACTTCCTTTCAGGTAAACACAGTCACTTTTCAGCTCAAAGGAACCTACATCGTTCACAAAGCTCACATGTTTCTCGCTCTTAACTGAAAAGCATTGCATATTAGAGGACCTGGGGTTTGTATCACTTTCAGAAGCAGGGTTGAACTAGATGTGGTCCATAAGTGTAGGACATACAGTTCCTTTGTTCTGAGCACATTCTTTTCCTGCAGTATTAGAGACTCTAAAAAGCAAGAGCTTGGTTCTTGCTCGAACGGAGAGTGTTATTCATGGATGAGAACTGTGCTGTGTGTTTCCCTTCCGGAATGGAGTTAAATCCCAGGCTCTGTGTCTTCCTACAAGCAAGATTTCAAATCAGGTAAACACAGTCACTTTTCAGCTCAAAGGAAGCTACATTGTTCACAAAGCTCACATGTTTCTCGCTGTTAAGTGACAAGCATGGGATGTTAGAGAACCTGTGGTTTGTATCAGTTTTAGAAGCAGAGTTGAAGTATATATGTTCCGTATGTGTAAGAAACACCGTTCCTTTGTTCGGAGCACACTCACATTTCCTTCAGTTTTAGAGACTCTAGAAAGCAAGACCATGCTTCTTACTCTAAAGCAGAAAGTGTTTCATGGATGAGAACTGTGCTGTGTGTTTCCCTTTAGAAATGGAGTTATATCCCACTCTCTGTGTCTTCCTACAAACTAAATTTATTTTCAGGTAAGGGTAGTCACGTTTCAGCTCAAAGGAAGCTACATCGTTCACGAAGCTCACATGTTTGTCGATCATAATTTAAAAGTATTGGATGTTCAAGGGCCTGTGGTTTTTATTAGTTTCAGAAGCAGAGTTGAACTAGACATGTTCCGTTTGTTTAGCAAACACTGTTCTTTTGTTCTGAGCACACTCACTTTTCCTGCAGTATTAGAGACTCTAAAAAGCAAGAGCTTGGTTCTTGCTCTAAGGCAGAGTGTTTTTCATGGATGAGAACTGTGCTGTGTGTTTCCCTTCCGGAAGGGTGTTAAATCCCAGGCTCTGTGTCTTCCTATAAGCAATAATACGTTTCATGTAAACACAGTCACTTTTCAGCTCAAAGGAGCTACATCGTTCACGCAGCTCACACGTTTGTCACTCTTAAATGAAAAGCATTGGATTTTAGAGGACCTGTGGTTTTTATCAGTTTCAGAAAAAGAGTTGAACTAGATATGGTCCAAATGTGTGGGAAAGACAGTTCTTTTGGTCTGAGCACACTCATGTTTCCTTCTGTTTTAGAGACTCTAGAAAGCAAGACCGTGCTTCTTACTCTAAAGCAGAAAGTATTTCATGGATGAGAACTGTGCTGTGTGTTTCCCTTCAGAAATGGAGTTATACCCCACGCTCTGTGTCTTGCTACATACAAAATTTCTTTTCAGGTAAGCGTAGTCACTTTTCAGCTCAAAGGACCTGCATCGTTCATCAAGCTCACACATTTCTCTTCTCAACGGACAAGCATTGGATGTTAGAGGACCTATGGTTTGTATCAGTTTCAGACAGAGTTGAACTAGATATGGTCCGTATGTGTGGGAAACACTGTTCTTTTGCTCTGATCACAATCAAGTTTCCCTTTGTATTAGAGACTCTAGAAAGCAAGGGTGCGCTTCTTGCTCTAAAGCAGAGTGTATTTCATGGATGAGAACTGTGCTGTGCATTTCCATCAGAAATTGAGTTAAATCCCAATCTCTGTGTCTTCCTACAAGCAAGAAATCGTTTCAGGTAAACACAGTAACTTTACAGCTCAAATGAAGCTACATCATTCACGGAGCTCACACGTTTGTCACTCTTAATTGAAAAGCATTGGATGTTCGAGGACCTGTGGTTTTTATCAGTTTCAGAAACAGAGTTGAACTAGACATGTTCCGTTTGTTTAGGAAACACTGTTCTTTTGTTCTGAGCACACTCACTTTTCCTGCAGTTTTAGAGACTCTAGACAGCAAGAGCTTGGTTCCTGCTCTAAAGCAGAGTGTTTTTCATGTATGAGAACTGTGCTGTGTGTTTCCCGTCAGAAATGGAGTTAAATCCCATGCTCTGGGTCTTCCTGCAGGCAATAATTCGTTTCATGTAAACACAGTCATTTTTCAGCTCAAAGGAGCTATATCGTTTCATGCAGCTCACACGTTTGTCGCTCTTAACTGAAAACCAGTGGAGGTTAAAGGACCTGTGCGTTGTATAAGTTTCAGAAGCAGAGTAGAACTAGATATGGTCCGAATGTGTGGGATACACAGTTCTTTTTGTCTGAGCACACTCGTGTTTCCATCTGTTTTAGAGACTCTAGAAAGCAAGACCGTGCTACTCACTCTAAAGCAGAAAGTGTTTCATGGATGAGATCTGTGCTGTGTGTTTCCCTTCAGAAATGGAGTTAAATCCCATGCTCTGTCTTCCTACAAGCAAAATTTCTTTTCAGGTAAGGGTAGTCACATTTCAGCTCAATGGACCTGCATCGTTCACGTCTCTCACACATTTCTCTTCTTAACGGTCAAGCATTAGATGTTAGAGGACATATGGTTTGTATCAGTTTCAGACAGAGTTGAACTAGATATGGTCCGTATGTGTGGGAAACACCGTTCTTTTGCTCTGAGCACACTCACGTTTCCCTCTGTATTAGAGACTCTGGAAAGCAAGAGCGTGCTACTTGCTCTAAAGCAGAATGTGTTTCATGGATCAGACCTGTCCTGGGAGTTTCCCTTCAGAAATGGAGTTCAATCCCAGGCTCTGTGTCTTCCTACAAGCAAGATTTCATTTCAGGTAAACACAGTCACTTTTCAGCTCAAAGGATGCTACATTGTTCACAAAGCTCACATGTTTCTCGCTCTTAAGTGACAAGCATGGGATGTTAGAGAACCTTTGGTTTGTATCAGTTTTAGAAGCAGAGTTGAAGTATATGTGTTCCCTATGTGTAAGAAACACCGAACCTTTGTTCGGAGCACACTCACGTTTCCTGCTGTATTAGAGACATGAGAAAGCAAGAGCGTGCTTCTTACTCTAAAGCAGAAAGTGTTTTATGGATGAGAACTGTGCTGTGTGTTTCCCTTAAGAAATGGAATTATATCCTAACTCCGTGTCTTCCTACACACAAAATTTCTTTTTAGGTAAGCGTAGTCACGTTTCAGCTCAAAGGACCTGCATTGTTCATGAAGCTCACACATTTCTCTTCTTAACGGACAAGCATTGGATGTTAGAGGACCTATGGTTTGTATCAGTTTCAGACAGAGTTTAACTAGATATGGTCCGTATGTGTGGCAAACACTGTTCTTTTGCTCTGATCACACTCACGTTTCTCTTTGTATTAGAGACTCTAGAAAGCAAGAGCATGCTTCTTGCTCTAAAGCAGAGTGTGTTTCATGGAAGAGAATTGTGCTGTGCATTTCTTTCAGAAATTTAGTTAAATCCCAAGCTCTGTGTCTTCCTACAAGCAAGAAATCATTTCAGGTAAACACAGTCACTTTCCAGCTCAAATGAAGCTACATCATTCACGGAGCTCACACGTTTCTCGCTCTTAATTGAAAAGCATTGGATGTTCGAGGACCTGTGGTTTTTATCAGTTTCAGAAGCAGAGTTGAACTAGACATGTTCCGTTTGTTTAGGAAACACTGTTCTTTTGTTCTGAGCACAGTCACTTTTCCTGCAGTATTAGAGACTCTAAAAAGCAAGAGCTTGGTTCTTGCTCCAACACAGAGTGTTTTTCATGTATGAGAACTGTGCTGTGTGTTTCCCGTCAGAAATGGAGTTAAATCCCAGGCTCTGTGTCTTCCTACAGGCAATAATTCGTTTCATGTAAACACAGTCACTTTTCAGCTCAAAGGAAGCTACATCGTTCACGCAGCTCACACGTTTGTCGCTCTTAATTGAAAAGCATTGTATATTAGAGGACCTGTGGTTTTTATCAGTTTCAGAAAAAGAGTTGAACTAGATATGGTCCAAATGTGTGGGAAACACAGTTCTTTTGGTCTGAGCACACTCAAGTTTCTTTCTGTTTCAGAGACTCTAGAAAGCAAGACCGTGCTTCTTATTCTAAAGCAGGAGTTGTTTCATGGATGAGACCTGTGCTGTGTGTTTCCCTTCAGAAATGGAGTTATATCCCACCCTCTGTGTCTTCCTACAAAAAAATTTCTTTTCAGGTAAGGGTAGTTACTTTTCAGCTCAAAGGACCTGCATCGTTCAAGAAGCTCACACATTTCTCTTCTTAACGGACAAGCATTGGATGTTAGAGGACCTATGGTTTGTATCAGTTTCAGACAGAGTTGAACTAGATATGGTCCGTATCTGTGGGAAATACTGTTCTTTTGCTCTGAGCACACTCACGTTTCCCTTTGTATTAGAGACTCTAGAATGCAAGAGCGTGCTTCTTGCTCTAAAGCAGAGTGTGTTTCATAGATGAGCATTGTGCTGTGCGTTTAATTCAGATATTGAGTTAAATCCCAAGCTCTGTGTCTTCCTAGAAGCAAGAAATCGTTTCAGGTAAACACAGTCACTTTACAGCTCAAATGAAGCTACATCATTCACAGAGCTCACACGTTTTTTCACTGTTAATTGAAAAGCCTTGGATGTTCGAGGGCCTGTGGTTTTTATCAGTTTCAGAAGCAGAGTTGAACTAGACATGTTCCGTTTGTTTAGCAAACACTGTTCTTTTGTTCTGAGCACACTCACTTTTCCTGTAGTATTAGAGACTCTAGAAACCAAGAGCTTGGTTCTTCCTCTAAAGCAGAGTGTTTTTCATGTATGAGAACTGTGCTGTGTGTTTCCCGTCAGAAATGGAGTTAATTCCCTGGCTCTGTGTCTTCCTACAGGCAATAATTCGTTTCATGTAAACGCAGTCACTTTTCAGCTCAAAGGAGCTACATCATTTCATGCAGCACACACGTTTGTCGCTCGTAACTGAAAACCAGTGGAGGTTAGAGGACCTGTGGTTTGTATAAGTTTCAGAAGAAGAGTTGAACTAGATATGGTCCGAATGTGTGGGAAACACAGTTCTTTTGGTCTGAGCACACTCATGTTTCCTTCTGTTTTAGAGACTCTAGAAAGCAAGAGCGTGCTTCTTACTCTAAAGCAGAAAGTGTTTCATGGATGAGACCTATGCTGTGTGTTACCCTTCACAATTGGAGTTAAATGCCATGCTCTGTGTCTTCCTACAAGCAAAATTTCTTTTCAGGTAAGGGTAGTCACTTTTCTGCTCAATGGACCTGCATCGTTCACGTCTCTAATACATTTCTCTACTTAACGGTCAAGCATTAGATGTTAGAGGACCTATGGTTTGTATCAGTTTCAGACAGAGTAGAACTAGATATGGTCCATATGTGTGGGAAACACTGTTCCTTGCTCTGAGCACCCTCACGTTTCCCTCTGTATTAGAGATTCTAGAAAGCGAGAGCGGGCTACTTGCTCTAAAGCAGAATGTGTTTCATGGATGAAAACTGTCCTGGGAGTTTCCCTTCAGAAATGGAGTTCAATCCCAGGCTCTGTGTCTTCCTACAACCAAGATTTCATTTCAGGTAAACACAGTCACTTTTCAGCTCAAAGGAAGCTACATTGTTCACAAAGTTCACATGTTTCTCGCTCTTAAGTGACAAGCATGGGTTGTTAGAGAACCTTTGGTTTGTATCAGTTTTAGAAGCAGAGTTGAAGTATATGTGTTCCCTATGCGTAAGAAACACCGAACCTTTGTTCGGAGCACACTCACGTTTCCTGCTGTATTAGAGACATGAGAAAGCAAGAGCGTGCTTCTTACGCTAAAGCAGAGTGTTTTTCATGTATGAGAACTGTGCTTTGTGTTTCCCTTCAGAAATGGAGTTAAATCCCAGGGTCTGTGTCTTCCTACAAGCAAAACTTCGTTTCAGGTAAACACAGTCACTTTTCAGCTCAAAGGAAGCTACAACGTTCACGAAGCTCACACGTTTTCGATCCTAATTGAAAAGCATTGGATGTTCGAGGACCTGTGGTTTTTTTCAGTTTCAGAAGCAGAGTTGAACTAGACATGTTCCGTATGTTTAGGAAACACTGTTCTTTTGTTCTGAGCACACTCACTTTTTCTGCAGTATTAGAGACTCTAGAAAGCAAGAGCTTGGTTCTTGCTCTAAAGCAGAGTGTTTATCATGGATGAGAACTGTGCTGTGTGTTTCCCTTCGGAAATGGAGTTAAATCCCAGGCTTTGTGTCCTCCTACAAGCAAGAATTCGTTTCATGTAAACGCAGTCACTTTTCAGCTCAAAGGAGCTACATCGTTTCATGCAGCTCACACGTTTGTCGCTCTTAACTGAAAACCAGTGGAGGTTAGAGGACCTGTGGTTTGTATAAGTTTCAGAAGCAGAGTTGAACTAGATATGGTCCGAATGTGTGGGAAACACAGTTCCTTTGGTCTGAGCACACTCATGTTTCCTTCTGGTTTAGAGACTCTAGAAAGCAAGAGCGTGCTTCTTCCTCTAAAGCAGAAAGTGTTTCATGGATGAGACCTATGCTGTGTGTTACCCTTCACAATTGGAGTTCAATCCCATGCTCTGTGTCTTCCTACAAGCAAAATTTCTTTTCAGGTAAGGGTAGTCACTTTTCTGCTCAATGGACCTGCATCGTTCATGTCTCTAATACATTTCTCTACTTAACGGTCAAGCATTAGATGTTAGAGGACCTATGGTTTGTATCAGTTTCAGAGACAGTAGAACTAGATATGGTCCGTATGTGTGAGAAACACTGTTCTTTGCTCTTGGCACACTCACGTTTCCCTCTGTATTAGAGACTCTAGAAAGTGAGAGCGTGCTACTTGCTCTAAAGCAGAATGTGTTTCATGGATAAGAACTGTCCTGGGAGTTTCCCTTCAGAAATGGAGTTCAATCCCAGGCTCTGTGTCTTCCTACAACCAAGATTTCATTTCAGGTAAACACAGTCACTTTTCAGCTCAAAGGAAGCTACATTGTTCACAAAGTTCACATGTTTCTCGCTCTTAAGTGACAAGCATGGGTTGTTAGAGAACCTTTGGTTTGTATCAGTTTTAGAAGCAGAGTTGAAGTATATGTGTTCCCTATGTGTAAGAAACACCGAACCTTTGTTCGGAGCACACTCACGTTTCCTGCTGTATTAGAGACATGAGAAAGCAAGAGCGTGCTTCTTACGCTAAAGCAGAGTGTTTTTCATGTATGAGAACTGTGCTTTGTGTTTCCCTTCAGAAATGGAGTTAAATCCCAGGGTCTGTGTCTTCCTACAAGCAAAACTTCCTTTCAGGTAAACACAGTCACTTTTCAGCTCAAAGGAAGATACAACGTTCACGAAGCTCACACGTTTTCGATCCTAATTGAAAAGCATTGGATGTTCGAGGACCTGTGGTTTTTTTCAGTTTCAGAAGCAGAGTTGAACTAGACATGTTCCGTATGTTTAGGAAACACTGTTCTTTTGTTCTGAGCGCACTCACTTTTTCTGCAGTATTAGAGACTCTAGAAAGCAAGAGCTTGGTTCTTGCTCTAAAGCAGAGTGTTTATCATGGATGAGAACTGTGCTGTGTGTTTCCCTTCGGAAATGGAGTTAAATCCCAGGCTTTGTGTCCTCCTACAAGCAAGAATTCCTTTCATGTAAACGCAGTCACTTTTCAGCTCAAAGGAGCTACATCGTTCACGCAGCTCACATGTTTGTCGCTCTTATTTGAAAAGCATTGGATGTTAGAGGACCTGTGGTTTTTATCAGTTTCAAAAAAGAGTTGAACTAGATATGGTCCAAATGTGTGGGAAACATAGTTCTTTTGGTCTGAGCACACTCATGTTTCCTTCTGTTTTAGAGGATCTAGAAAGCAAGACCGTGCTTCTTACTCTAAGCAGAAAGTGTTTCATGGAGGAGAACTGTGCTGTGTGTTTCCCTTCAGAAATGGAGTTATATCCCACGCTCTGAGTCTTCCTACAAACAAAATTTCTTTTCAGGAAAGGGTATTCACTTTTCAGCTCACAGGACCTGCATCATTCACAAAGCTCACGCATTTCTCTTCTTAACGGACAAGCATTGGATGTTAGAGGACCTATGGTTTGTATCAGTTTCAGACAGAGTTGAACTAGATATGGTCCATATGTGTGGGAAACACCATTCTTTTGCTCTGAGCACACCCACGTTTCCCTCTGTATTACAGACTCTAGAAAGCGAGAGCGTGCTACTTGCTCTAAAGTAGAATGTGTTTCATGGATGAGAACTGTCCTGGGAGTTTCCCTTCAGAAATGGAGGTCAATCCCAAGCTCTGTGTCTTCCTACAAGCAAGACTTCGTTTCAGGTAAACAAAGTCACTTTTCAGCTCAAAGGAAGCTACATTGTTCAGGAAGTTCACACGTTTGTCGATCTTAATTGAAAAACATTGGATGTTTGAGGACCTGTGGTTTTTATCAGTTTCAGAAGCAGAGTTGAACTATACATGTTCCGTTTGTTTAGGAAACACTGTTCTTATGTTCTGAGCACACTCACTTTTTATGCAGTATTTGAGACTCTAGAAGCAAGAGCTTGGTTCTTGCTTGAACGCAGTGTGTTTATCATGGATGAGAACTGTGCTGTGTGTTTCCCTTCCGAAATGGAGTTAAACCCAGGCTCTGTGTCTTCCTACAAGCAAGAAATCTTTTCATGTAAACGCAGTCACTTTTCAGCTCAAAGGAAGCTACATCGTTCATGCAGCTCAGACGTTTGTCGCACTTAATTGAAAAGCATTGGATTTTAGAGGACCTGTGGTTTTTATCAGTTTCAGAAGCAGAGTTGAACTAGATATGTTCCATGTGTTTAGGAAACACTGTTCTTTTGTTCTGAGCACACTCACTTTTCATGTAGTATTAGAAACTAGAGAAGGCAAGAGCTTAGTTCTTGCTCTATAGCAGAGTGTTTTTCATGGATGAGAACTGTGCTGTGTGTTTCCCGTCAGAAATGGAGTTAAATCCCAGGCTCTGTGTCTTCCTATATGCAATAATTCGTTTCATGTAAACGCAGTCACTTTTCAGCTCAAAGGAGCTACATCGTTTCATGCAGCTCACACGTTTGTCGCTCTTACCTGAAAACCAGTGGAGGTTAGAGGACCGGTGGTTTGTATAAGTTTCAGAAGCAGAGTTGAACTAGATATGGCCCGAATGTGTGGGAAACACAGTTCTTTTGGTCTGAGCACACTCATGTTTCCTTCTGTTTTAGAGACTCTAGAAAGCAAGAGCGTGCTTCTTACTCTAAAGCAGAAAGTGTTTCATGGATGAGACCTATGCTGTGTGTTACCCTTCAGAAATGGAGTTCAATCCCATGCTCTGTGTCTTCCTACAAGCAAAATTTCTTTTCAGGTAAGGGTAGTCACTTTTCTGCTCAATGGACCTGCATCGTTCACGTCTCTAATACATTTCTCTACTTAACGGTCAAGCATTAGATGTTAGAGGACCTATGGTTTGTATCAGTTTCAGAGAAAGTAGAACTAGATATGGTCGGTATGTGTGAGAAACACTGTTCTTTGCTCTGAGCACACTCACGTTTCCCTCTGTATTAGAGACTCTAGAAAGTGAGAGCGTGCTACTTGCTCTAAAGCAGAATGTGTTTCATGGATGAGAACTGTCCTGGGAGTTTCCCTTCAGAAATGGAGTTCAATCCCAGGCTCTGTGTCTTCCTACAAGCAAGATTTCATTTCAGGTAAACACAGTCAATTTTCAGCTCAAAGGAAGCTACATTGTTCACAAAGTTCACATGTTTCTCGCTCTTCAGTGACAACCATGGGTTGTTAGAGAACCTTTGGTTTGTATCAGTTTTAGAAGCAGAGTTGAAGTATATGTGTTCCCTATGTGTAAGAAACACCGAACCTTTGTTCGGAGCACACTCACGTTTCCTGCTGTATTAGAGACATGAGAAAGCAAGAGCGCGCTTCTTACGCTAAAGCAGAGTGTTTTTCATGTATGAGAACTGTGCTTTGTGTTTCCCTTCAGAAATGGAGTTAAATCCCAGGGTCTGTGTCTTCCTACAAGCAAGACTTCGTTTCAGGTAAGCACAGTCACTTTTCAGCTCAAAGGAATCTACATCGTTCACGAAACTCAAATATTTGTCGAACATAATTGAAAAGCATTGGATGTTCAAGGACCTGTGGTTTTTATCAGTTTCAGAAGCAGAGTTGAACTAGACATGTTCCGTATGTTTAGGAAACACTGTTCTTATGTTCTGAGCACACTCACTTTTTATGCAGTATTAGAGATTCTAGAAAGCAAGAGCTTGGTTCTTGCTCGAACGCAGAGTGTTAATCATGGATGAGAACTGTGCTGTGTGTTTCCCTTCCGAAATGGAGTTAAACCCAGGCTCTATGTCTTCCTACGAGCAAGAAATCTTTTCATGTAAACTCAGTCACTTTTCAGCTCAAAGGAAGCTACATCATTCACGCAGCTCACACGTTTGTCGCACTTAATTGAAAAGCATTGGATGTTAGAGGACCTGTGGTTTTTATCAGTTTCAGAAACAGAGTTGAACTAGATATGTTCCGTGTGTTTAGGAAACTCTGTTCTTTTGTTCTGAGCACACTCACTTTTCATCTAGTATTAGAGATTATAGAAAGCAAGAGCTTAGTTCTTGCTCTATAGCTGAGTGTTTTTCATGGATGAGAACTGTGCTGTGTGTTTCCAGTCAGAAATGGAGTTAAATCCCAGGCTCTGTGTCTTCCTACATGCAATAATTCATTTCATGTAAACGCAGTCACTTTTCAGCTCATAGGAAGGTACATTGTTCACAAAGCTCACATGTTTCTCGCTCTTAAGTGACAAGCACGGATGTTAGAGAACCTGTGGTTTGTATCAGTTTTAGAAGCAGAGTTTAAGTATATATGTTCCCTATGTGTAAGAAACACCGTTCCTTTGTTCGGAGCACACTCACGTTTCCTGCTGTATTAGAGACACTAGAAAGCAAAAGCGTGCTTCTTGCTCTAAAGCAGAGTGTGTTTCATGGATGAGAACTGTGCTTTGTGTTTCCCTTCAGAAATGGAGTTAAATCCCAGGGTCTGTGTTTTCCTACAACAAGACTTCTTTTCAGGTAAACACAGTCACTTTTCAGCTCAAAGGAAGCTACAACGTTCACAAAGCTCACACGTTTGTCGATCTTAATTGAAAAGGATTGGATGTTCGAGGACCTATGGTTTTTATCAGGTTCAGAAGCAGAGTTGAACTAGACATGTTCCGTTTGTTTAGGAAACACTGTTCAATTGTTCTGAGCACATTCACTTTTCAAGCAGTATTAGAGACTCTAGAAAGCAAGAGCTTAGTTCTTGCTCTATAGCAGAGTGTTTTTCATGGATGAGAACTGTGCTGTGTGTTTCCCGTCAGCTATGGAGTTAAATCCCAGGCTCTGTGTCTTCCTACAAGCAAGAATTCGTTTCATGTAAACGCAGTCACTTTTCAGCTCAAAGGAGCTACATCGTTTCATGCAGCTCACATGTTTGTCGCTCTTAATTGAAAAGCATTGGATGTTAGAGGACCTGTGGTTTTTATCAGTTTCAAAAAAGAGTTGAACTAGATAAGGTCCAAATGTGTGGGCAACATAGTTCTTTTGGTCTGAGCACACTCATGTTTCCTTCTGTTTTAGAGACTCTAGAAAGCAAGACCGTGCTTCTTACTCTAAAGCAGAAAGTGTTTCATGGAGGAGAACTGTGCTGTGTGTTTCCCTTCAGAAATGGAGTTATATCCCACGCTCTGTGTCTTCCTACAAACAAAATTTCTTTTCAGGTAAGGGTAGTCACTTTTCAGCTCACAGGACCTGCATCATTCACGAAGCTCACACAATTCTCTTCTTAACGGACAAGCATTGGATGTTAGAGGACCTATGGTTTGTATCAGTTTCAGACAGAGTTGAACTAGATATGGTCCATATGTGTGGGAAACACCGTTCTTTTGCTCTGAGCACACTCACGTTTCACTCTGTATTAGAGAATCTAGAAAGCGAGAGCGTGCTACTTGCTCTAAAGTAGAATGTGTTTCAGGGATGAGAACTGTGCTGTGTGTTTCCCTTCGGAAATGGAGTTAAATCCCAGGCTCTGTGTCCTCCTACAAGCAAGAATTCGTTTCATGTAAACGCAGTCACTTTTCAGCTCAAAGGAGCTACATCGTTCACGCAGCTCACATGTTTGTCGCTCTTAATTGAAAAGCATTGGATGTTAGAGGACCTGTGGTTTTTATCAGTTTCAAAAAAGAGTTGAACTAGATATGGTCCAAATGTGTGGGAAACATAGTTCTTTTGGTCTGAGCACACTCATGTTTCCTTCTGTTTTAGAGACTCTAGAAAGCAAGAGCCTGCTTCTTACTCTAAAGCAGAAAGTGTTTCATGGATGAGACCTATGCTGTGTGTTACCCTTCACAATTGGAGTTAAATGCCATGCTCTGTGTTTTCCTACAAGCAAAATTTCTTTTCAGGTAAGGGTAGTCACTTTTCTGCTCAATGGACCTGCATCGTTCACGTCTCTAATACATTTCTCTACGTAACGGTCAAGCATTAGATGTTAGAGGACCTATGGTTTGTATCAGTTTCAGACAGAGTAGAACTAGAAATGGTCCATATGTGTGGGAAACACCGTTCTTTGCTCTGAGCACACTCACGTTTCCCTCTGTATTAGAGACTCTAGAAAGCGAGAGCGTGCTACTTGCTCTAAAGCAGAATGTGTTAAATGGATGAAAACTGTCCTGGGAGTTTCCCTTCAGAAATGGAGTTCAATCCCAGGCTCTGTGTCTTCCTACAACCAAGACTTCATTTCAGGTAAACACAGTCACTTTTCAGCTCAAAGGAAGCTACATTGTTCACAAAGTTCACATGTTTCTCGCTCTTAAGTGACAAGCATGGGTTTTTAGAGAACCTTTGGTTTGTATCAGTTTTAGAAGCAGAGTTGAAGTATATGTGTTCCCTATGTGTAAGAAACACCGAACCTTTGTTCGGAGCACACTCACGTTTCCTGCTGTATTAGAGACATGAGAAAGCAAGAGCGTGCTTCTTACGCTAAAGCAGAGTGTTTTTCATGTATGAGAACTGTGCTTTGTGTTTCCCTTCAGAAATGGAGTTAAATCCCAGGGTCTGTGTCTTCCTACAAGCAAAACTTCCTTTCAGGTAAACACAGTCACTTTTCAGCTCAAAGGAAGCTACAACGTTCACGAAGCTCACACGTTTTCGATCCTAATTGAAAAGCATTGGATGTTCGAGGACCTGTGGTTTTTTTCAGTTTCAGAAGCAGAGTTGAACTAGACATGTTCCGTATGTTTAGGAAACACTGTTCTTTTGTTCTGAGCACACTCACTTTTTCTGCAGTATTAGAGACTCTAGAAAGCAAGAGCTTGGTTCTTGCTCTAAAGCAGAGTGTTTATCATGGATGAGAACTGTGCTGTGTGTTTCCCTTCGGAAATGGAGTTAAATCCCAGGCTTTGTGTCCTCTACAAGCAAGAATTCCTTTCATGTAAACGCAGTCACTTTTCAGCTCAAAGGAGTTACATCGTTCACGCAGCTCACACGTTTGTCGCTCTTAATTGAAAAGCATTGGATGTTAGAGGACCTGTGGTTTTTATCAGTTTCAAAAAAGAGTTGAACTAGATATGGTCCAAATGTGTGGAAAACATAGTTCTTTTGGTCTGAGCACACTCATGTTTCCTTCTGTTTTAGAGACTCTAGAAAGCAAGACCGTGCTTCTTACTCTAAAGCAGAAAGTGTTTCATGGATGAGACCTATGCTGTGTGTTACCCTTCAGAAATGGAGTTCAATCCCATGCTCTGTGTCTTCCTACAAGCAAAATTTCTTTTCAGGTAAGGGTAGTCACTTTTCTGCTCAATGGACCTGCATCGTTCACGTCTCTAATACTTTTCTCTACTTAACGGTCAAGCATTAGATGTTAGAGGACCCATGGTTTGTATCAGTTTCAGAGACAGTAGAACTAGATATGGTCCGTATGTGTGAGAAACACTGTTCTTTGCTCTGGGCACACTCACGTTTCCCTCTGTATTAGAGACTCTAGAAAGTGAGAGCGTGCTACTTGCTCTAAAGTAGAATGTGTTTCATGGATGAGAACTGTCCTGGGAGTTTCCCTTCAGAAATGGAGGTCAATCCCAAGCTCTGTGTCTTCCTACAAGCAAGACTTCGTTTCAGGTAAACACAGTCACTTTTCAGCTCAAAGGAAGCTACATTGTTCAGGAAGTTCACACGTTTGTCGATCTTAATTGAAAAACATTGGATGTTCGAGGACCTGTGGTTTTTATCAGTTTCAGAAGCAGAGTTGAACTATACATGTTCCGTTTGTTTAGGAAACACTGTTCTTATGTTCTGAGCACACTCACTTTTTATGTAGTATTAGAAACTATAGAAGGCAAGAGCTTAGTTCTTGCTCTATAGCAGAGTGTTTTTCATGGATGAGAACTGTGCTGTGTGTTTCCCGTCAGAAATGGAGTTAAATCCCAGGCTCTGTGACTTCCTATATGCAATAATTCGTTTCATGTAAACGCAGTCACTTTTCAGCTCATAGGAAGGTACATTGTTCAGAAAGCTCACATGTTTCTCACTCTTAAGTGACAAGCACGGATGTTAGAGAACCTGTGTTTTGTATCAGTTTTAGAAGCAGAGTTGAAGTATATATGTTCCCTATATGTAAGAAACACCGTTCCTTTGTTCGGAGCACACTCACGTTTCCTGCTGTATTAGAGACACTAGAAAGCAAGAGCGTGCTTCTTGCTCTAAAGCAGAGTGTGTTTCATGGATGAGAACAGTGCTTTGTGTTTCCCTTCAGAAATGGTGTTAAATCCCACGCTCTGTGTCTTCCTACAAGCAAAATTTCTTTTCAGGTAAGGGTAGCCACTTTTCAGCTCAATGGACCTGCATAGTTCACGAAGCTCACACATTTCTCTTCTTAACTGACAAGCATTGGATGTTAGAGGACCTATGGTTTGTATCAGTTTCAGACTGAGGTTAACTAGATATGGTCCGTATGTGTGGGAAACACCGATCTTTTGCTCTGAGCACAATCACGTTTCCCTTTTTATTAGAGACTCTAGAAAGCAAGAGCGTGCTTCTTGCTCTAAAGCAGAGTGTGTTTCATGGAAGAGAACTGTGCTGTGCATTTCCTTCAGAAATTGAGTTAAATCCCAAGCTCTGTGTCTTCCTACAAGCAAGAAATCGATTCAGGTAAAAAACAGTCACTTTACAGCTCAAATGAAGCTACATCATTCACGGAGCTCACACGTTTGTTGCTCTTAATAAGAAAGCATTGGATGTTCGAGGACCTGTGGTTTTTATCAGTTTCAGAAGCAGAGTTGAACTATACATGTTCCGTTTGTTTAGGAAACACTGTTCTTTTGTTCTGAGCACACTCACTTTTCATCTAGTATTAGAGATTATAGAAAGCAAGAGCTTAGTTCTTGCTCTATAGCTGAGTGTTTTTCATGGATGAGAACTGTGCTGTGTGTTTCCAGTCAGAAATGGAGTTAAATCCCAGGCTCTGTGTCTTCCTACATGCAATAATTCGTTTCATGTAAACGCAGTCACTTTTCAGCTCAAAGGAGCTACATCGTTTCATGCAGCTCACACGTTTGTCGCTCTTAACTGAAAACCATTGGAGGTTAGAGGACCGGTGGTTTGTATAAGAATCAGAAGCAGAGTTGAACTAGACATGGTCCGAATGTATGGAAAACACAGTTCTTTTGGTCTGAGCACACTCATGTTTCCTTCTGTTTTAGAGACTCTAGAAAGCAAGACCGTGCTTCTTACTCTAAAGCAGAAAGTGTTTCATGGAGGAGAACTGTGCTGTGTGTTTCCCTTCAGAAATGGAGTTATATCCCAGGGTCTGTGTTTTCCTACAAGCAAGACTTCTTTTCAGGTAAACACAGTCACTTTTCAGCTCAAAGAAAGCTACAACGTTCACAAAGCTCACACGTTTGTTGATCTTAATTGAAAAGGATTGGATGTTCGAGGACCTGTGGTTTTTATCAGGTTCAGAAGCAGAGTTGAACTAGACATGTTCGTATGTTTAGGAAACACAGTTCTTTTGGTCTGAGCACACTCATGTTTCCTTCTGTTTTAGAGACTCTAGAAAGCAAGACAGTGCTTCTTACTCTAAAGCAGAAAGTGTTTCATGGATGAGAACTGTGCTGTGTGTTTCCCTTCAGAAATGGAGTTATATCCAACGCTCTGTGTCTTCCTACAAACAAAATTTCTTTTGAGGTCAGCCTAGTCACTTTTCACCTCAATGGACCTGCATCGTTCACGTCTCTCACACATTTCTCTTCTTAACGGTCCAGCATTAGGTGTGAGAGGACCTATGGTTTGTATCACTTTCAGACAGAGTTGAACTAGATATGGTCCATATGTGTGGGAAACACCGTTCTTTTGCTCTGAGCACACTCACGTTTCCCTCTGTATTAGAGACTCTAGAAAGCGAGAGTGTGCTACTTGCTCTAAAGTAGAATGTGTGTCATGGATGAGAACTGTCCTTGGAGTTTCCCTTCAGAAATGGAGGTCAATCCCAAGCTCTGTGTCTTCCTACAAGCAAGACTTCGTTTCAGGTAAACACAGTCACTTTTCAGCTCAAATGAAGCTACAATGTTCAGGAAGCTCACATGTTTGTCGATCTTAATTGAAAAACATTGGATGTTCGAGGACCTGTGGTTTTTATCAGGTTCAGAAGCAGAGTTGAACTAGACATGTTCCGTATGTTTAGGAAACACTGTTCATTTGTTCTGAGCACACTCACTTTTCCAGCAGTATTAGAGACTCTAGAAAGCAAGAGCTTAGTTCTTGCTCTATACCAGAGTGTTTTTCATGGATGAGAAGTGTGCTGTGTGTTTCCCATCAGCTATGGAGTTAAATCCCAGGCTCTGTGTCTTCCTACAAGCAAGAAATCTTTTCATGTAAACGCCGTCACTTTTCAGCTCAATGGAAGCTACATCATTCATGCAGCTCACACGTTTTTCGCACTTAATTGAAAAGCATTGGATGTTAGAGGACCTGTGGTTTTTAGCAGTTTCAGAAGCAGAGTTGAACTAGATATGTTCCGTGTGTTTAGGAAACACTGTTCTTTTGTTCTGAGCACACTTACTTTTCATGTAGTATTAGAAACTATAGAAAGCAAGAGCTTAGTTCTTGCTCTATAGCAGAGTGTTTTTCATGGATGAGAACTGTGTTGTGTGTTTTCCGATAGAAATGGAGTTAAATCCCAGGCTCTGTGTCTTCCTACATCCAATAATTCGTTTCATGTAAACGCAGTCACTTTTCAGCTCATAGGATGCTACATTGTTCACAAAGCTCACATGTTTCTCGCTCTTAAGTGACAAGCACGGATGTTAGAGAACCTGTGGTTTGTATCAGTTTTAGAAGCAGAGTTGAAGTATATATGTTCCCTATGTGTAAGAAACACCGTTCGTTTGTTCGGAGCACACTCACGTTTCCTGCTGTATTAGAGACACTAGAAAGCAAGAGCGTGCTTCTTGCTCTAAAGCAGAGTGTGTTTCATGGATGAGAACTGTGCTTTGTGTTTCCCTTCAGAAATGGAGTTAAATCCCAGGGTCTGTGTTTTCCTACAAGCAAGACTTCTTTTCAGGTAAACACAGTCACTTTTCAGGTCAAAGGAAGCTACAACGTTCACAAAGCTCACATGTTTGTCGATCTTAATTGAAAAGGATTGGATGTTCGAGGACCTGTGGTTTTTATCAGGTTCAGAAGCAGAGTTGAACTAGACATGTTCCGTATGTTTAGGAAACACTGTTCTTTTTTTCTGAGCACACTCACTTTATCTGCAGTATTAGAGACTCTAGAAAGCAAGAGCTTGGTTCTTGCTCTAAAGCAGAGTGTTTATCATGGATGAGAACTGTGCTGTGTGTTTCCCTTCCGAAATGGAGTTAAATCCCAGGCTCTGTGTCTTCTTACAAGCAAGAATTCGTTTTATGTAAACGCAGTCACTTTTCAGCTCAAAGGAAGCTACATAGTTCATGCAGCTCACACGTTTGTCGTTCATAATTGAAAAGCATTGGATGTTCGAGGACCTGTGGTTTTTATCAGTTTCAGAAGCAGAGTTGAACTATACATGTTCTGTGTGTTTAGGAAACACTGTTCTTTTGTTCTGAGCACACTCACTTTTTCTGCAGTATTAGAGACTCTAGAAAGCAAGAGCTTGGTTCTTGCTCTATAGCAGAGTGTTTTTCATGGATGAGAACTGTGCTGTGTTTCCCATCAAAAATGGAGTTTAATCCCAGGCTCTGTGTCTTCCATCAGGCAATAATTCGTTTTGTGTAAATGCAGTCACTTTTCAGCTCAAAGGAGCTACATCGTTTCACGCAGCACACACGTTTGTCGCTCTTAACTGAAAACCATTGGAGGTTAGAGGACCGGTGGTTTGTATAAGTTTCAGAAGCAGAGTTGAACTAGATATGGTCCGAAAGTGTGGGAAACACAGTTCTTTTGGTTGGAGCACACTCATGTTTCATTCTGTTTTAGAGACTCTAGAAAGCAAGACCGTGCATCTTACTCTAAAGCAGAAAGTGTTTCATGGATGAGAACTGTGCTGTGTGTTTCCCTTCAGAAATGGTGTTAAATCCCACGCTCTGTGTCTTCCTACAAGCAAAATTTCTTTTCAGGTAAGGGTAGGCACTTTTCAGCTCAATGGACCTGCATAGTTCACGAAGCTCACACATTTCTCTTCTTAACGGATAAGCATTGGATGTTAGAGGACCTATGGTTTGTATCAGTTTCAGACTGAGGTTAACTAGATATGGTCCGTATGTGTGGGAAACACCGATCTTTTGCTCTGAGCACAATCACGTTTCCCTTTTTATTAGAGACTCTAGAAAGCAAGAGCGTGCTTCTTGCTCTAAAGCAGAGTGTGTTTCATGGATGAGAACTGTGCTGTGCATTTCCTTCAGAAATTGAGTTAAATCCCAAGCTCTGTGTCTTCCTACAAGCAAGAAATCGTTTCAGGTAAAAAACAGTCACTTTACAGCTCAAATGAAGCTACATCATTCACGGAGCTCACACGTTTGTCGCTCTTAATAAGAAAGCATTGGATGTTCGAGGACCTGTGGTTTTTATCAGTTTCAGAAGCAGAGTTGAACTAGACATGTTCCGTTTGTTTAGGAAACACTGTTCTTTTGTTCTGAGCAAACTCACTTTTCCTGCAGTATTAGAAATTCTAGAAAGCAAGAGCTTGGTTCTTGCTCTAAAGTAGAGTGTTTTTCATGTATGAGAACTGTGCTTTGGGTTTCCCATCAGAAATGGAGTTAAATCCCAAGCTCTGGGTCTTCCTACAGGCAATAATTCGATTCATGTAAACGCAGTCACTTTTCAGCTCAAAGGAGCTACATCGTTTCATGCAGCTCACACGTTTGTCGCTCTTAACTGAAAACCAGTGGAGGTCAGAGTACCTGTGGTTTGTATAAGAATAAGAAGCAGAGTTGAACTAGACATGGTCCGAATGTTTGGAAAACACAGTTCTTTTGGTCTGAGCACACTCATGTTTCCTTCTGTTTTAGAGACTCTAGAAAGCAAGACCGTGCTTCTTACTCTAAAGCAGAAAGTGTTTCATGGATGAGATCTGTGCTGTGTGTTTCCCTTCAGAAATCGAGTTAAATCCCATGCTCTGTGTCTTCCTACAAGCAAAATATCTTTTCAGGTAAGGGTAGTCACTATTCAGCTCAATGGACCTGCATCGTTCACGTCTCTCACACATTTCTCTTCTTAACGGTCAAGCATTAGATGTTAGCGGACCTATGGTTTGTATCAGTTTCAGACAGAGTTGAACTAGATATGGTCTGTATGTGTTGGAAACACCGTTCTTTTGCTCTGAGCACACTCACGTTTCCCTCTGTATTAGAGACTCTAGAAAGAGAGAACGTGCTACTTGCTCTAAAGCAGAATGTGTTTCATGGATGAGAACTGTGCTGTGTGTTTCCCGTCAGAAATGGAGTTCAATCCCAGGCTCTGTGTCTTCCTACAAGCAAGATTTCATTTCAGGTAAACACAGTCACTTTTCAGCTCAAAGGAAGCTACATTGTTCACAAAGCTCACATGTTCCTTGCTCTTTAGTGACAAGCATGGGATGTGAGAGAACCTGTGGTTTGTATCAGTTTTAGAAGCAGAGTTGAAGGATATATGTACCCTATGTGTAAGAAACACCTTTCCTTTGTTCAGAGCACACTCACGTTTCCTGCAGTATTAGAGACATGAGAAAGCAAGCGCGTGCTTCTTGCTCTAAAGCAGAGTGTTTTTCATGGATGAGAACTGTGCTTTGTGTTTCCCTTCAGAAATGGAGTTAAATCCCAGGGTCTGTGTCTTCCTACAAGCAAGACTTCGTTTCAGGTAAACACAGTCACTTTTCAGCTCAAAGGAAGCTACATCGTTCACAAGCTCACACATTTGTCGATCTTAACTGAAAATCATTGGATGTTAGAGGACCTCTGGTTTTTATCAGTGTCAGAAGCAGAGTTGAAGTAGACATGTTCTGTATGTTTAGGAAACTCCGTTCTTTTGTTCTGAGCACACTCACTTTTTCTGCAGTATTAGAGACTCTAGAAAGCAAGAGCTTGGTTCTTGCTCTAAAGCAGAGTGTTTATCATGGATGAGAACTGTGCTGTGTGTTTCCCTTCCGAAATGGAGTTAAATCCCAGGCTCTGTGTCTTCCTACAAGCAAGAATTCGTTTTATGTAAACGCAGTCACTTTTAAGCTCAAAGGAAGCTACATCGTTCATGCAGCTCACACGTTTGTCGTTCATAATTGAAAAGCATTGGATGTTAGAGGACCTGTGGTTTTTATCAGTTTCAGAAGCAGAGTTGAACTAGGTATGTTCCATATGATTAGGAAACACTGTTCTTTTGTTCTGAGCACACTCACTTTTCAAGCAGTATTAGAGACTCTAGAAAGCAAGAGCTTAGTTCTTGCTCTATAGCAGTGTGTTTTTCATGGATGAGAACTGTGCTGTGTGTTTCCCGTCAGATATGGAGTTAAATCCCAGGTTCTGTGTCTTCCTACAGGCAATAATTCGTTTCATGTAAACGCAGTCACTTGTCAGCTCAAAGGAAGCTACATTGTTCACAAAGCTCACATGATTCTCGCTCTTAAGTGACAAGCATGGGATGTTAGAGAACCTGTGGTTTGTATCAGTTTTAGAAGCAGAGTTGAAGTATATATGTTCCCTATGTGTAAGAAACACCGTTCGTTTGTTCGGAGCACACTCACGTTTCCTGCTGTATTAGAGACACGAGAAAGCAAGAGCGTGCTTTTTGCTCTACAGCAGAGTGTTTTTCATGGATGACAACTGTGCTGGGAGTTTCCCTTCAGAAATGGAGGTCAATCTCAGGATCTATGTCTTCCTACAAGGAAGACTTCGTTTCAGGTAAACACAGTCACTTTTCAGCTCAAAGGAACTTACATCGTTCACAAAGCTCATACGTTTCTTGCTCTTAACTGAAAAGCATTGGATATTAGAGGACCTGGGGTTTGTATCACTTTCAGACGCAGAGTTGAATTAGATATGGTCCATAAGTGTAGGACACACAGTTCTTTGTTCCGCGAACATCACTTTTCCTGCAGTATTAGAGACTCTAAAAAGGAAGAGCTTGGTTCTTGCTCTAACGCAGAGTGTTTTTCATGGATGAGAACTGTGTTGTGTGTTTCCCTTCCATAATGGAGTTAAATCCCAGGATCTATGTCTTCCTACAAGCAAGAATTCGTTTCATGCAAACGAAGTCACTTTTCAGCTCAAAGGAAGATACATTGTTCACGCAGCTCACAAGTTTGTCGCTCTTAATTGAAAAGCATTGGATGTTAGAGGTCCTGGGGTTTGTATCACTTTCAGAAGCAGAGTTGAACTAGATATGGTCCATATGTGTAGGACACACAATTCTTTTGTTCTGAGCCCATCACATTTCCTGCTGTATTAGAGACTCTAGAAAGCAAGAGCGTGCTTCTTGTTCTAAAGCAGAGTGTGTTTCATTGATGAGAACTGTGCTGTGCATTTCCTTCAGAAATTGATTTAAATCCCAAGCTCTGTGTCTTCCTACAAGCAAGAAATCGTTTCAGGTAAACACAGTCACTTTACAGCTCAAATGAAGCTACATCTTTCACAGAGCTCACACGTTTGTTGCTCTTAATTGAAAAGCATTGGATGTTCGAGGACCTGTGGTTTTTTATCAGGTACAGAAGCAGAGTTGAACTAGACATGTTCCGTTTGTTTAGAAAACACTGTTCTTTTTTTCTGAGCACACTCACTTTTCCTGCAGTATTAGAGACTCTAGAAAGCAAGAGCTTGGTTCTTGCTCTAAAGCAGAGTGTTTATCATGGATTAGAACTGTGCTGTGTGTTTCCCTTCCGAAATGGAGTTAAATCCCAGGCTCTGTGTCTTCCTACAAGCAAGAATTCGTTTTATGTAAACGCAGTCACTTTTCAGCTCAAAGGAAGCTACATCGTTCATGCAGCTCACACGTTTGTCGTTCATAATTGAAAAGCATTGGATGTTAGAGGACCTGTGTTTTTTATCAGTTTCAGAAGCAGAGTTGAACTAGGTATGTTCCATATGATTAGGAAACACTGTTCTTTTGTTCTGAGCACACTTATGTTTCCTTCTGTTTTTGAGAATCTAGAAAGCAAGACCGTGCTTCTTACTCTAAAGCAGAAAGTGTTTCGTGGATGAGAACTGTGCTGTGTGTTTCCCTTCAGAAATGGAGTTAAATCCCACGCTCTGTGTCTTCCTACAAACAAAATTTCTTTTCAGGTAAGGGTAGTCATTTTTCAGCTCATAGGACTTGCATCGTTCACGAAGCTCACACATTCCTCTTTTTAACGGACAAGCAGTGGATGTTAGAGGACCTATGGTTTGTATCAGTTTCAGAGAAAGTTCAACTAGATATTGTCCATTTGTGTGGGAAACACCGGCCTTTTGCTCTGAGCACACTCATGTTTCCCTCTGTATTAGAGAATCTAGAAAGCAAGAGTGTGCTTCTTGCTCTAAAGCAGAGTGTGTTTCATGGATGAGAACTGTGCTTGGAGTTTCCCTTGAGAAACGGAGTTCAATCCCAGGCTCTGTGTCCTCCTACAAGCAAGACTTCGTTTCAGGTAAACACAGTCACTTTTCAGCTCAAAGGAAGCTACATTGTTCACAAAGCTCACACGTTTGTCACTCTTAATTGAAAAGCAATCGATGTTAGACGACCTGTGGTTTGTATCACTTTCAGAAGCAGAGTTGAACTAGATATGGTCCATATATGTAGGATAAACAGTTCTTTTGTTCTGAGCATGTCATGTTTCTTGCTGTATTAGAGACTCTAGAAAGCAAGAGATGCTCTAAAGCAGAGTTTGTTTCATGGATGAGAACTGTGCTGGGAGTTTCACATGAGAAATGGAGTTCAATCCCACGCTCTGTGTCTTCCTACAAGCAAGACATCGTTTCAGGTAAACACAGTCACTTTTCAGCTCAAAGGATGCTACATCATTCACAAAGCTCACATGTGTCTCGCTCTTAAGTGACAAGCATGGGATGTTAGAGAACCTGTGGTTTGTATCAGTTTTAGAGGCAGAGTTGAAGTATATGTGTTCCCTATGTGTAAGAAACACCGTTCCTTTGTTCGGAGCACACTCACGTTTCCTGCTGTATTAGAGAGAGTAGAAAGCATGAGCATGCTTCATGCTCTAAAGCAGAGTGTGTTTCATGGATGAGAACTGTGCTTTGTGTTTCCCTCAGAAATGGAGTTCAATCCCAGGCTCTATGTCTTCTTACAAGCAAGAAATTGTTTCAGGTAAACCCAGTCACTTTACAGCTCAAATGAAGCTACAACGTTCACAAAGCTCACACGTTTGTCACTCTTAATTGAAAAGCATTGGATGTTAGACGACCTGTGGTTTTTAACAGTTTCAGAAGCAGAGTTGAACTAGACATGTTCCGTATGTTTAGGAAACACTTTTCTTTTGTTCTGAGCACACTCATTTTTCCTGCAGTAGTAGAGACTCTAGAAAGCAACAGTTTGGTTCTTGCTCTAACGCAGAGTGTTTTTCATTGATGAGAACTGTGCTCTGTGTTTTCCTTCCAAAATGGAGTTAAATTCCATGCTCTGTGTCTTCCTACAAGCAAGACTTCGTTTCACATAAGGGTAGTCACTTTTCAGCTCAAAGGACCTACATCGTTCATGAAGCTCACACGTTTCTCTTCTTAACTGAGATGCAATGGATGTTAGAGGACCTGTGGTTTGTATCAGTTTCAGAAGCTGAGTTGAACTAGATATGATCCTTACATGTAGGAAACACAGTTATTTTGTTCTGAGCACACTCATGTTTCCTGCTGTTTTAGGGACTCTAGAAAGCAAGAGCTTGATTCTTGCTCTAAAGCAGAGTGTGTTTCATGGATGATAACTGTGCTTTGTGTTTCCGTCAGAAATGGAGTTCAATCCCAGTCTCTGTGTCTTCCTGCAAGCAATACTTTGTTTCAGGTAAGGGTAGTAACTTTTCAGCTCAAAGGACCAGCATCGTTCACGAAGATCACACATTTCTCTTCTGAACTGAGAAGCACTGGATGTTAGAGTACCTGTGGTTTGTATCCGTTTCAGAAGCAGAGTTGAAATAGATATGGTCCATATGTGTAGGACACACAGTTCTTTTGTTCTGAGCACATCACGTTTCATGCCATATTAGAGACTCTAGAAAGCAAGAGTGTGCTTCTTGCTCTAAAGCAGAGTGTGTTTCATGGATGAGAACTGTGCTGTGCGTTTCCTTCAGAAATGGAGTTAAATCTCAAGCTCTGTGTCTTCCTACAAGCAAGAAGTCATTTCAGGTGAACACAGTCACATTTCAGCTCAAATGAAACAACATCGTTCACAAAGCTCACACTTTTGTTGCTCTTAATTGAAAAGCATTGCATGTTAGAGGACCTGTGGTTTTCATCAGTTTCAGAAGCAGAGTTGAACTATATATGGTCCGAATATGTAGGAAATACAGTTCTTTTGTTCTGGGCACACTCATGCTTTCTTCACATTCAGATCCTCAAGAAAGCATGATCATCCTTCTTGCTCTAAAGCAGAGTGTGTATCATGGATAAGAACTGTGTTGTGTGTTTCCCTTCATAAATGGTCTTCAATCCCATGCTCTGTGTCTTCATACAAGCAAGACTTCATTTCAGGTAAAGGCAGTTATTTTCAGCTCAATTGAAGCTACAAGGATCAAGAAGCTCACATATTTGTCAATCTTAACTGACAAGCATTGGATGTTGGAGGACCTCTGGTTTGTACCAGTTTCAGAAGCAGAGATGAACTAGTTATGGTCTGCATATGTAGGATACACCGTTATTTTTTCATTTCACACTCACGTTTCCTGCTGTATTAGAGACTCTAAAAAGCAAGAACTTGGTTCTTGCTCTAAAGCACACTGGTTTTCATGGATGAGAACTGTGCTTTGTGTTTCCCTCAGAAATGGAGTTCACTCCCAGGCTCTGTGTCTTCATACAAGCAAGAATTCATTTCAGGTAAAGGCAAGAACTTTTCAGCTCAATGGAATCTACATCATTCACAGAGCTCACATGTTTCTCGCTCTTACCTGAAAAGCATTGGATGTTAGAGGACCTATGGTTTGTATCAGTTTCAGAAGCAGAGTTGAACTAGATATGGTCCGAATGTGTGGGTAGCACAGTTCTTTTGGTCTGAGCACACTCATGTTTCCTTCTGTTTTAGAGAGTCTAGAAAGCAAGACCGTGCTTCTTACTCTAAAGAAGGAAGTGTTTCATGGATGAGAACTGTGCTTTGAGTTTCCCTTCAGAAATGGAGTTAAATTCCACGCTCTGTGTCTTCCTACAAGCAAAATTCTTTTTAGGTAAGGATAGTCACTTTTCAGCTTAAAGGACCTGCAGCGTTCACGAAGCTCACACATTTCTCTTCTTAACGGACAAGCATTGGATGTTAGAGGACCTATGGTTTGTATCAGTTCCAGACAGAGTTTAACTAGATATGGTCTGTATGTGTGGGAAACACCGATCTTTTGCTCTGAGCACACTCACGTTTCCCTTTTTATTAGAGACTCTAGAAAGCAAGAGCGTGCTTCTTGCTCTAAAGCAGAGTGTGTTCCATGGATGAGAACTGTGCTGGGAGTTTCACTTGAGAAATGGAGTTCAATCCCAGGTTCTGTGTCTTCCTACAAGCAAGACATCGTTTCAGGTAAACACAGTCACCTTTCAGCTCAAAGGATGCTACATCATTCACAAAGCTCACATGTGTCTCGCTCTTAAGTAACAAGCATGGGATGTTAGAGGACCTGTGGTTTGTATCAGTTTTAGAAGCAGAGTTGAAGTATATATGTTGCCCATGTGTAAGAAACACCGTTCCTTTGTTCAGAGCACACTCACGTTTCCTGCTGTATTAGAGACAGTAGAAAGCATGAGCATGCTTCATGCTCTAAAGCAGAGTGTCTTTCATGGATGAGAACTGTGCTTTGTGTTTCCCTTCAGAAATGGAGTTAAATCCTAGGCTCTGTGTCTTACTACAGGCAATAATTCGTTTCATGTTATCGCAGTCACGTTTCATCTCAAAGGAGCTAAATCATTTACGAAGCTCACACATTTCTCTTCTTAACAGACAATCATTGGATGTTAGAGGACCTATAGTTTGTATCAGTTTCTGTCAGAGTTGTACTAGATATGGTATGTATGTGTGGGAAACACCGTTCTTTTGCTCTGAGCACATCACGTTTCCTGCTGTATTAGAGACTCTAGAAAGCAAGAGCATGCTTCTTACTATAGAGCAGAGTGTGTTTCAAGGATGACAACTGTGCTGTGCATTTCCTTCAGAAACGGAGTTAAATCCCAAGCTCTGTGTCTTCCTAAAAGCAAGAAATCATTTCAGGTAAACACAGAAAATTTACAGCTCAAATGAAGCTACATCGTTCACGAAGCTCACACATTTGTCGCTCTTAATTGAAAAGCATTGGATGTCAGAGGACCTGTGGTTGTTATCACTTTCAGAAGCAGAGTTGAACTAGATATGGTCCGTATGTGTAGGAAACACCGTTCTTTTTTCTGAGCACACTCACATTTCCTGCTGTATTAGAGACTCTAGAAAGCAAGAGCATGTTTCTTGCTCTAAAACAGAGTGCGTTTCATGGATGAGAACTGTGCTTTGTGTTTCCCTCAGAAATGGAGTTCAATCCCAGGCTCTGTGTCTTCCTACAAGCAAGAAATCATTTCAGGTAAACCCAGTCACTTTACTGCTCAAATGAAGCTACATCGTTCACAAAGCTCACACATTTGTCGCTCTTAATTTAAAAGCATTGGATGTTACAGGACCTGTGGTTTTTATCAGTTTCAGAAGCAGAGTTGAACTAGTTATGGTCTGCATATATAGGATACACCGTTCTTTTTTCTTAGCACACTAACCTTTCCTGCTGTATTAGAGACTCTAGAAAGCAAGAACTTGGTTCTTGCTCTAAAGCACACAGGATTTCATGGATGAGAACTGTGCTTTGTGTTTCCCTCAGAAATGGAGTTCAATCCCAGGCTCTGTGTCTTCATACAAGCAAGAATTCATTTCAGGTAAAGGCAGGAACTTTTCAGCTCAATGGAATCTACATCATTCACAGAGCTCACATGTTTCTCGCTCTTAAATGAAAAGTATTTTATGTTAGAGGACCTATGGTTTGTATCAGTTTCAGAGGCAGAGTTGTCATTGATATGGTCCGAATGTGTAGGAAACACAGTTCTTTTGATCTGAGCACACTCATGTTTCCTTCTGTTTTAGAGACTCGAGAAAGCAAGAGCGTGCTTCTTGCTCTAAAGCAGAGTTGGTTTCATGGATGAGAACTGTGCTGTGTGTTTCCCTTCTGAAATGGAGATAAATCCCAAGCTATGTCTTCCTACAAGCAAGAATTCTTTTCTTGTAAACGCAGTCACTTTTCAGCACAGAGGAAGCTACATCGTTCACGCAGCTCATACATTTGTCGCTCTTAACTGAAAAGCTTTGGATATTAGAGGACCTGTGGTTTGTATCAGTTTCAGAAGCAGAGTTGAACTAGATATGGACCGAATGTGTAGGAAACACAGTTCTTTTGTTCTGAGCACACTCACGTTTCCTTGTGTTTTAGAGATTCTAGAAAGCAAGAGTGTGCTTATTGCTCTAAAACAGAGTGTGTTTCATGGATGAGAACAGTGCTGTGTGGTTCCCTTCAGACATGCTGTTAAATCCTACACTCTGTGTTTTCCTACAAGGAAGACTTTGTTTCAGGTAAGGGTAGTCACTTTTCAGCTCAAAGGACCTACATTGTTCACGAAGCTCACACATTTCTCTTCTGAACTGAGAAGCATTGGATGTTAGAGTACCTGTGGTTTGTATCAGTTTCAGAAGCAGAGTTGAAATAGATATGTTCCATATGTGTAGGACACACAGTTCTTTTGTTCTGAGCACATCACATTTCCTGCCATATTAGAGACTCTAGAAAGCAAGAGCGTGCTTCTTGCTCTAAAGCAGAGTGTGTTTCATGGATGAGAACTGTGCTGTGCGTTTCCTTCAGAAACAGAGTTAAATCCTAAGCTCTGTGTCTTCCTACAAGCATGAAGTCATTTCAGGTGAACACAGTCACTTTATAGCTCAAATGAAACAACATCGTTCACGAAGCTCACACATTTGTCGCTCTTAATTGAAAAGCATTGGATGTTAGAGGACCTGTGGTTTTCATCAGTTTCAGAAGCAGAGTTGAACTAGATATGGTACAAATATGTAGGAAATACAGTTCTTTTGTTCTGAGCACACTCATGTTTACCTCACATTTAGATCCTCAAGAAAGCATGAGTATGCTTCTTGCTCTAAAGCAGAGTGTGTATCATGGATGAGAACGGTGCTGTTTGTTTCCCTTTGTAAATGGAGTTTAATCCCAGGCTCTGTGTCTTCATACAAGCAAGACTTCATTTCAGGTAAATGCATTCATTTTCAGCTAAATCGAAGCTACATCATTCAGGTAGATCACACGTTTGTCGATCTTAACTGACAAGCATTGGATTTTAGAGGACCTATGGTTTGTATCAGTTTCAGAAGTAGAGTTGAACTAGGTATGGTCTGCATATGTAGGATACACCGTTCTTTTTTCAGAGCACACTCACGGTTCCTGCTGTATTAGAGAATCTAGAAAGCAAGAACTTCTTTCATGCTATAATGCATTCTGTGCTTCATGGATGAGAACTGTGCTTTGTGTTTCCCTCAGAAATGGAGTTCAATCCCAGGATCTGTGTCTTCATACATGCAAGAATTCATTTCAGGTAAAGGCAGTTACTTTTCACCTCAAAGGAAACTACATCATTCACAGAGCTCACACGTTTCTTGCTTGTAACTGAAAAGCATTGGATGTTAGAGGACCTATGGTTTGTATCAGTTTCAGGAGCAGAGTTGTATTAGATATGGTCTGAATGTGTAGGGAACACAGTTCTTTTTGTCTGAGCACACTAATATTTCCTTCCGTTTTAAAGACTCTAGAAAGCAAGGGCGTGCTTCTTGCTATGAACAGAGTGTGTTTCATGGATGAGAACTGTGCTGTGTGTTTCCTTTCAGATATTGAGTTCAATCCCAGGCTCTGTGTCTTCCTACATGCAAGACTTCGTTTCAGGTAAGTGTAGTCACTTTTCAGCTAAAAGGACCTACATCGTAAACTAAGCACACACGTTTCTCTTCTAAAGTGACAAGAATTGGATGTTAGAGGACCTGTGGTTTGTATCAGTTTCAGAAGCAGAGTTAAACTAGATATGATCTTTATGTGTAGGAAACACAGTTCTTTTGCTCTGAGCACACTCACGCTTCCCTCTGTATTAGAGAATCTAGAAAGCAAGAGTGAGCTTCTTGCTCTAAAGCACAGTGTGTTTCTTGGATGAGAACTGTGCTCGGAGTTTCCCTTCAGAAAAGGAGTTCAATCCCAGGCTCTGTGTCTTCCTACAAGCAAGACTTCGTTTCAGGTAAAGACAGTTACGTTTCAGCTCAAAGGAATCTACATCGTTCACGAAGCTCACACGTTTGTCGCTCTTAATTGAAAATCATTGGATGTAGAGGACCTGTGGATGTTATCACTTTCAGAAGCAGAGTTGAACTAGATATGGTCTGTATGTGTAGGAAACACCGTTCTTTTTTCTGAGCACACTCACTTTTCCTGCAGTATTACAGACTCTAGAAAGCAAGAGCATGTTTCTTGCTCTAAAGCAGATTGTGTTTCATGGATGAGAACTGTGCTTTTTGTTTCCCTCAGGAACTGAGTTCAATCCCAGGCTCTGTGTCTTCTTACAAGCAAGAATTCATTTCAGGTAAAGGCAGGAACTTTTCAGCTCAAAGGAATCTATATCATTCACAGAGCTCACAAGTTTCTTTCTCTTAACTGAAAAGCATTGGATGTTAGAGTACCTATGATTTGTATCAGTTTCAGAAGCAGAGTTGTACTACATATGGTCTGAATGTGTAGGAAACACAGTTCTTTTGGTATGAGCACACTCATGTTTCCTTCTGTTTTAGAGACTCTAGAAAGCAAGAGCGAGCTTCTTGCTATAAATCAGAGTGTGTTTTATGGATGAGAACTGTGCTGTGTGTTTCCCTTCAGAAATGGAGTTAAATCCCAGGCTCTGTGTCTTCCTACAGGCAATAATTCGTTTCATGTAAACACAGTCACTTTTCAGCTCAAAGGAGCTACATCGCTTCATGCAGCTCACATTTTTGTCGCTCTTAACTGAAAACCATTAGAGGTTAGAGGACCTGTGCTTTGTATAAGTTTCAGAGGCAGAGTTGAACTAGATATGGTCTGAATGTGTGGGAAACACAGTTCTTTTTGTCTGAGCACACTCATGTTTCCTTCTGTTTTAGAGACGATAGAAAGCAAGACCATGCTTCTTACTCTAAACCAGAAAGTGTTTCATGGATGAGAACTGGGCTGTGTGTTTCCCGTCAGTAATGGAGTTAAATCACATGCTCTGTGTCTTCCTACAAGCAAAATTTCTTTTCAGGTAAGGGTAGTCACTTTTGACCTCAAAGGACCTGCATCGTTTACGAAGCTCACACATTTTTCTTCTTAATGGACAAGCATTGGATGTTAGAGGACCGGTGGTTTGTATCACTTTCAGAAGCAGAGTTGAACCAGATATGGTCCATATGTGTAGGACACACAGTTCTTTTGTTCTTAGCACATCACGTTTCCTGCTGTATTAGAGACTCTAGAAAGCAATAGCGTGCTTCTTGCACTAAAGCAGAGTGTGTTTCATGGATGAGAACTGTGCTGTGCATTTCCTTCATGAACTGAGTTAAATCCCAAGCTCTGGGTCTTCCTACAAGCAAGAAATCGTTGCAGGTAAACACAGTCGCTTTACGGCTCAAATGAAGCTACATCGTTCACGAAGCTCACACATTTGTCGCTCTTAATTGAAAAGCATTGGATGTTAGAGGACCTGTGGTTGTTATCAGTTTCAGAAGCAGAGTTGAACTAGATATGGTCCGTATGTGTAGGAAACACCATTCTTTTTCTGAGCACACTCACTTTTCCTGCTGTATTAGAGACTCTAGAAAGCAAGAGCATGTTTCTTGCTCTAAAGCAGAGTCTGTTTCATGAGTGAGAACTGTGCTTTGTGTTTCCCTCAGAAATGGAGTTCAATCCCAGGCTCTGTGTCTTCCTACAAGCAAGAAATCATTTCAGGTAAACCCAGTCACTTTACAGCTCAAATGAAGCTACATCGTTCACAAAGCTCACACGTTTGTCGCTCTTAATTGAAAAGCATTGGATGTTAAAGGACCTGTGGTTTTTATCAGTTTCAGAAGCAGAGTTGAACTAGTTATGGTCTGCATATATAGGATACACCGTTCTTTTTTCATAGCACACTAACCTATCCTGCTATATTAGAAACTCAAGAAAGCAAGAACTTGGTTCTTGCTCTAAAGCACACTGGATTTCATGGATGAGAACTGTGCTTTGTGTTTCCCTCAGAAATGGAGTTCAATCCCAGGCTCTGTGTCTTCATACAAGCAAGAATTCATTTCAGGTAAAGGCAGGAACTTTTCAGCTCAATGGAATCTACATCATTCACAGAGCTCACATGTTTCTCGCTCTTAAATGAAAAGTATTTTATGTTAGAGGACCTATGGTTTGTATCAGTTTCAGAGGCAGAGTTGTCATTGATATGGTCCGAATGTGTAGGAAACACAGTTCTTTTGATCTGAGCACACTCATGTTTCCTTCTGTTTTAGAGACTCGAGAAAGCAAGAGCGTGCTTCTTGCTCTAAAGCAGAGTTGGTTTCATGGATGAGAACTGTGCTGTGTGTTTCCCTTCTGAAATGGAGATAAATCCCAAGCTATGTCTTCCTACAAGCAAGAATTCTTTTCTTGTAAACGCAGTCAATTTCAGCACAGAGGAAGCTACATCGTTCACGCAGCTCATACATTTGTCGCTCTTAACTGAAAAGCTTTGGATATTAGAGGACCTGTGGTTTGTATCAGTTTCAGAAGCAGAGTTGAACTAGATATGGACCGAATGTGTAGGAAACACAGTTCTTTTGTTCTGAGCACACTCACGTTTCCCTCTGTATTAGAGACTCTAGAAAGCAAGAGCGTGCTTCTTGCTCTAAAGCAGAGTGTTTTTCATGGATGAGAACTGTGCCGTGTGTTTCCCTTCAGAAACGGAATTAAATGCCAGGCGTGTGTCTTCCTACAAGCAAGACTTCCTTTCAGGTAAACGCAGTCACTTTCAGCTCAAATGAAGTTACATTGTTCACGAAGCTCACACGTTTCTCGCTCTTAACTGAAAAGCATTGGATGTTAGAGGACCTGTGGTTTGTATCAGTTTCAGAAACAGAGTTGAGCTAGATATGGACCGAATGTGTAGGAAACACAGTTCTTTTGTTCTGAGCACACTCACGTTTCCTTGTGTTTTAGAGATTCTAGAAAGCAAGAGCGTGCTTATTGCTCTAAAACAGAGTGTGTTTCATGGATGAGAACAGTGCTGTGTGGTTCCCTTCAGATATGGTGTTAAATCCTACGCTCTGTGTTTTCCTACAAGGAAGACTTTGTTTCAGGTAAGGGTAGTCACTATTCAGCTCAAAGGACCTACATCGTTCACAAAGCTCACACATTTCTCTTCTGAACTGAGAAGCATTGGATGTTAGAGTACCTGTGGTTTGTATCCGTTTCAGAAGCAGAGTTGAAATAGATATGGTCCATATGTGTAGGACACACAGTTCTTTTGTTCTGAGCACATCACGTTTCCTGCCATATTAGAGACTCTAGAAAGCAAGAGCGTGCTTCTTGCTCTAAAGCAGAGTGTGTTTCATGGATGAGAACTGTGCTGTGCGGTTCCTTCAGAAACAGAGTTAAATCCTAAGCTCTGTGTCTTCCTACAAGCATGAAGTCATTTCAGGTGAACACAGTCACTTTATAGCTCAAATGAAACAACATCGTTCATGAAGCTCACACATTTGTCGTTCTTAATTGAAAAGCATTGGATGTTAGAGGTCCTGTGGTTTTCATCAGTTTCAGAAGCAGATTTGAACTAGACAGGTTCCGTTTGTTTAGGAAACACTGTTCTTTTGTTCTGAGCACACTCACTTTTCCTGCAGTATCAGAGACTCTAGAAAGCAAGTGCTTGGTTCCTGCTATATAGCAGAGTGTTTTCATGGATGAGAACTGTGCTATGTGTTTTCCATCAGAAATGGAGTTAAACACCAGGCTCTGTGTCTTCCTACAGGCAATGATTCGTTTCATGTAAATGCAGTCACTTTTCAGCTCAAAGGAGCTACATCTTTTCACGCAGCTCACAACTTTGTCGCTCTTAACTGAAAACCATTGGAGGTTAGAGGACCTGTGGTTTGTATAAGTTTCAGAAGCAGAATTTAACTACATATTGTCTGAATGTGTGGGAAACACAGTTCTTTAGGTCTGAGCACACTCATGTTTCCTTCTGTTTTAGTGACTATAGAAAGCAAGACCGGGCTTCTTACTCTAAAGCAGAAAGTGTTTCACGCATGAGAACTGTGCTGTGTGTTTCCCTTCAGATATGGAGTAAAATCCCATGCTCTGTGTCTTCCTACAAGCAAAATTTCTTTTCAGGTAAGGGTAGTCTCTTTTCAGCTCAAAGGACCTGCATCGTTCACGAAGCTCACACATTTCTCTTCTTAACTGACAAGCATTGGCTGTTAGAGGACCTATGGTTTGTATCAGTTTCAGAAAGAGTTGAACTAGATATGTTCCGTATGTGTGGGAAACACCTTTCTTTTTCTCTGAGCACACTCACGTTTTCCTCTCTATTAGAGACTCTAGAAAGTAAGAACGTGCTACTTGCTCTAAAGCAGAATGTGTTTCTTGGATGAGAACTGTGCTGGGAGTTTCCCTTCAGAAATGGAGTTCAATCCCAAGCTCTGTGTCTTCCTGCAAGCAAGATTTCGTTTCAGGTAAACACAGTCATATTTCAGCTCAAAGGAAGCTACATCGTTCACCAAGCTCACATGTTTCTCGCTCTTAAGTGACAAGCATGGGATGTTAGAGGACCTGTCGTTTGTATCAGTTTCAGAAGCAGAGTTGAAGTATACATGTTCCCTATTTGTAAGAAACACCGTTCCTTTGTTAGGAGCACACTCACGTTTCCTGCTGTATTAGAGACACTAGAAAGCAAGAGCTTGCTTCTTGCTCTAAAGCAGAGTGTGTTTCATGGATGAGAACTGTGCTTTGTGTTTCCCTTCAGAAATGGAGATCAATCCCAGGGTCTTTTTTTTCCTACACGCAAGATTTCGTTTCAGGTAACCACAGACACTTTTCAGCTCAAAGGGAGCTACATTGTTCACGCAGCTCACATGTTTGTCGCTCTTAATTGAAAAGCACTGGATGTTCAAGGATCTGTGGTTTGTATAAGTTTCAGAAGCAGAGTTGAACTAGACATGTTCCGTATGTTTAGGAAACAGTGTTCTTTGTTCTGAGCACACTCACGTTTCCCTCTGTATTAGAGACTCTAGAAAGCAAGACCGGGCTTCTTACTCTAAAGCAGAAAGTGTTTCACGGATGAGAACTGTGCTGTGTGTTTCCATTCAGAAATGGAGTTAAGTCCCATGCTCTGTGTCTTCCTACAAGCAAAATTTCTTTTCACGTAAGGGTAGTCACTTTTCAGCTCAAAGGACCTACATCATTCACAAAGCTCACACGTTTCTCTTCTTAACTGAGAAGCAATGGATGGTAGAGGACCTGTGATTTGTATCAGTTTCAGAAGCTGAGTTTAACTAGATATGATCCTTACATGTAGGAAACACAGTTCTTTTGTTCTGAGCACACTCACGTTTCCTGCTGTTTTAGAGACTCTAGAAAGCAAGAGCTTTATTCTTGCTCTAAAGCAGAGTGTGTTTCATGGATGAGAACTGTGCTTTGTGTTTCCCATCATAAATGGACTTCAATCAAGGCTCTGTGTCTTCATACAAGCAAGATTTCATTTCAGGTAAACGCAGTTATTTTCAGCTCAATCGAAGCTACAAGGAGCAAGAAGCACACACGTTTGTCGTTCTTAACTGACAAGCATTGGATGTTAGAGGACCTGTGGTTTGTACCAGTTTCAGAAGCAGAGTTGAACTAATTATGGTCTGCATATATAGGATACACCGTTCTTTTTTCATAGCACACTAACTTTTCCTGCTGTATTAGAGACCTTAGAAAGCAAGAATTTGGTTCTTACTCCAAAGCACACTGGGTTTCATGGATGAGAACTGTGCTTTCTGTTTCCCTCAGAAATGGAGTTCAATCCCAGGCTTTATGTCTTCATAGATGCAAGAATTCATTTCAGGTAAAGGCAGGAACATTTCAGCTCAATGGAATCTACATCATTCACAGAGCTCACATGTTTCTCGCTCTTAAGAGAAAAGCATTGGATGTTAGAGGACCTATGGTTTTTATCTGTTTCAGAAGCAGAGTAGTCCTTGATATGGTCTGAATATGTAGGAAACACAGTTCTTTTGGTCTGAGCACACTCATGTTTCCTTCTGTTTTAGAGACTCGAGAAAGCAAGAGCGTGCTTCTTGCTCTAAAGCAGAGTGTGTTTCATGGATGAGAACTGTGCTGTGTGTTTCCCTTCTGAAATGGAGATAAATCCCAAGCTCTGTGTCTTCCTACAAGCAAGAATTCATTTCTTGTAAACGCAGTCACTTTTCAGCACAGAGGAAGCTACATCGTTCACGCAACTCATACATATGTCGCTCTTAACTGAAAAGCTTTGGATATTAGAGGACCTGTGGTTTGTATCAGTTTCAGAAGCAGAGTTGAAATAGATATGGACCGAATGTGTAGGAAACACAGTTATTTTGTTCTGAGCACACTCACGTTTCCTTGTATTTTAGAGATTCTAGAAAGCAAGAGCGTGCTTCGTGCTCTAAAGCAGAGTACTTTTCATGGATGAGAACAGTGCTATGCGTTTTCCATCAGAAATGGAGTTAAACACCAGGCTCTGTGTCTTCCTACAGGCAATGATTAGTTTCATGTAAACGCAGTCACTTATCAGCTCAAAAGAGCTACATCTTTTCACGCATCTCACACGTTTGTCGCTCTTAACTGAAAACCATTGGAGGTTAGAGGACCTATGGTTTATATAAGTTTCAGAAGCAGAGTTTAACTACATATGGTCCGAATGTGTGGGAAACACAGTTCTTTAGGTCTGAGCACACTCATGTTTCCTTCTGTTTGAGAGAGTCTAGAAAGCAAGACCGGGCTTCTTACTCTAAAGCAGAAAGTGTTTCACGGATGAGAACTATGCTGTGTGTTTCCCTTCAGAAATGGAGTTAGATCCCATGCTCTGTGTCTTCCTACAAGCAAAATTTCATTTCAGGTAAGGGTAGTCACTTTTCAGGTCAATGGACCTGCATTGTTCACGAAGCTCACACATTTCTCTTCTTAACGGACAAGCATTGGCTGTTAGAGGACATATGGTTTGTATCAGTTTCTGACAGAGTTGAACTAGATATGGTCCGTGTGTGTGGGAAACACCGTTCTTTTGCTCTGAGCACACTCACGTTTTCCTCTCTATTATAGACTCTAGAAAGTAAGAACGTGCTACTTACTCTAAAGCAGAATGTGTTTCATGGATGAGAACTGTGCTAGGACTTTCCCTTCAGAAATGGTATTCAATCCCAACCTCTGTGTCTTCCTACAAGCAAGATTTCGTTTCAGGTAAACACAGTCACATTTCAGCTCAAAGGAAGCTACATCATTCACAAAGCTCACATGTTTCTCGCTCTTAAGTGACAAGCTTTGGTTGTTAGATTACCTGTGGTTTGTATCAGTTTCAGAAGCAGAGTTGAAGTATACATGTTCCCTATGTGTAAGAAACACCGTTCCTTTGTTTGGAGCACACTCACGTTTCCTGCTGTATTAGAGACACTAGAAAGCAAGAGCGTACTTCTTGCTCTAATGCAGAGTGTGTTTCATGGATGAGAACTGTGCTTTGTGTTTCCCTTCAGAAATGGAGATCAATCCCAGGGTTTGTGTTTTCCTACACCCAAGATTTCGTTTCAGGTAAACACAGACACTTTTCAGCTCAAAGGGAGCTACATCGTTCACGCAGCTCACACGTTTGTCGCTCTTAATTGAAAAGCACTGGATGTTCAAGGACCTGTGGTTTTTATCAGTTTCAGAAGCAGAGTTGAACTAGACATGTTCCTTATGTTTAGGAAACACTATTCTTTGTTCTTAGCACACCCAAGTTTCCCTCTGTATTAGAGACTCTAGAAAGCAAGAGCTTGCTTCTTGCCCTAAAGCAGAGTGTGTTTCATGGATGACAACTGTGCTTTGTGTTTCCCTTCTCAAAATGAGTTAAATCCCAGGGTCTGTGTCTTCCTACAAGCAAGACTTCGTTTCAGGTAAACACAGTCACTTTTCAGGTCAAAGGAAGCTACATCCTTCACAAAGCTCACATGTTTGTCGGTCAATATTGAAAAGCATTGGATGTTCACGGACCTATGGTTTTTTATCAGTTTCAGAAGCAGAGTTGAACTAGACATGTTCCGTATGTTTAGGAAACACCGTTCTTTTGTTCTGAGCACATGCACTTTTCTTGCAGTATTAGAGACTCTAGAATGCAAGAGCTTGGTTCTTGCTCTATAGCAGAGTGTTTTCATGGATGAGAACTGTGCTGTGTGTTTTCCGTCAGAAATGGAGTTAAATCCCAGGCTCTTTGTCTTCCTACAAGCAAGATTTCATTTCAGGTAAGGGTAGTCACTTTTCAGCTCAAAGGACATGCATCTTTCATGAAGCTCACACATTTCTCTTCTTAACGGACAAGCATGGGATGTTAGAGGACCTATGGTTTGTATCAGTTTTAGAAGCAGAGTTGAACTAGATATGGTCCGTATGTGTGTGAAACACCATTCTTTTGCTCTGACAACACTCAAGTTTCCCTTTGTATTAGAGACTCTATTAAGCAAGAGCTTGCTTCTTGCTCTAAAGCAGAGTGTGTTTCATGGATGAGAACTGTGCTGGGAGTTTCCCTTCAGAAATGGAGTTAAATCCCAGGCTCTGTGTCTTCCTACAAGCAAGACTTCGTTTCAGGTAAACACAGTCACTTTTCAGCTCAAAGGAAGCTACATCGTTCTCGAAGCTCACATGTTTGTCTATCATAATTGAAAAGCATTGGATGTTCAAGGACCTTTGGTTTTTATCAGTTTCAGAAGCAGAGTTGAACTAGACATGTTCCGTATGTTTAGGAAACACCGTTCTTTGGTCTGAGCATACTCACTTTTCTTGCAGTATTAGAGACTCTAGAAAGCAGGAGCTTGGTTCTTGCTCTATAGCAGAGTGTTTTCATGGATGAGAACTGTGCTGTGTGTGTTCCATCAGAAATGGAGTTATATCCCAAGCTCTGTGTCTTCCTACAAGCAATAATTCGTTTCATGTAAACGCAGTCACTTTTCAGCTCAAAGGAGCTACATCGTTCAGGCAGCTCACACGTTTGTCACTCTTAATTGAAAAGCATTGGATGTTAGAGGACCTGTGGTTTTTATCAGTTTCAGAAGAAGAGTTGAACTAGATATGGTCCAAATGTGTGGGAAACACAGTTCTTTTGGTCTGAGCACACTCACGTTTCCTTCTGTTTGAGAGAGTCTAGAAAGCAAGACCGTGCTTCTTACTCTAAAGAAGAAAGTGTTTCATGGATGAGAACTGTGCTGGGAGTTTCCCTTCAGAAATGGAGTTAAATCCCAGGCTCTGTGTCTTCCTACAAGCAAGACTTCGTTTCAGGTAAACACAGTCACTTTTCAGCTCAAAGGAAGCTACATCGTTCAGGCAGCTCACACGTTTGTCACTCTTAATTGAAAAGCATTGGATGTTAGAGGACCTGTGGTTTTTATCAGTTTCAGAAGCAGAGTTGAACTAGACATGTTCCGTATGTTTAGGAAACACCGTTCTTTGGTCTGAGCATACTCACTTTTCTTGCAGTATTAGAGACTCTAGAAAGCAGGAGCTTGGTTCTTGCTCTATAGCAGAGTGTTTTCATGGATGAGAACTGTGCTGTGTGTTTCCCTCAGAAATGGAGTTAAATCCCATGCTCTGTGTCTTCCTACAAGCAAAATTTCTTTTCAGGTAAGGGTAGTCACTTTTCAGCTCAAAGGACCTGCATCGTTCATGAACCTCACACATTTCTCTTCTTAACGGACAAGCATTGGATGTGAGAGGACCTATGGTTTGTATCAGTTTCAGACAGAGTTGAACTAGATATGGTCCGTATGTGTGTGAAACACCGTTCTTTTGCTCTGAGCACACTCAAGTTTCCCTTTGTATTAGAGACTCTAGAATGCAAGAGCGTGCTTCTTGCTATAGAGCAGAGTGTGTTTCATGGATGAGAACTGTTCTGGGAGTTTCCCTTCAGAAATGGAGTTCAATCCCAGGCTCTGTGTCTTCCTACAAGCAAGACTTTGTTTCAGGTAAACACAGACACTTTTCAGCTCAAAGGATGCTACATTGTTCGCAAAGCTCACACGTTTCTCGCTCTTAACTGAAAAACATTGGATGTTAGAGAACCTGTGGTTTGTATCACTTTCAGAAGCAGACTTGAACTAGATATATTCCATATGTGTAGGACACACAGTTCTTGTGTTCTGAGCACATCACGTTTCCTGCTGTATTAGAGACACTAGAAAGCAAGAGCTTGCTTCTTGCTCTAAAGCAGAGGGTGTTTCATGGATGAGAACTGTGCTGTGCATTTCCTTCAGAAATTGAGTTAAATCCCAAACTCTGTGTCTTCCTACAAGCAAGATATCGTTTCAGGTATACACAGTCACATTTCAGCTCAAAGGAAGCTACATCGTTCACGCTGCTCACACGTTTGTCGCTCTTAATTGAAAAGCATTGGATATTAGAGGACCTGTGGTTTCTATCAGTTTCAGAAGCAGAGTTGAACTAGACATGTTCCTTATGTTTAAAGAAACACCGTTCTTTTGTTCTGAGCACACTCACATTTATTGCAGTATTAGTGACACTTGAAAGCAAGAGCTTGGTTCTTGCTCTATAGCATAGTGTTTTCATGGATGAGAACTGTGCTGTGTGATTTCCGACAGAAATGGAGTTAAATCCCAGGCTCTGTGTCTTCCTACAGGCAATAATTCGTTTCATGTAAACGCAGTCACTTTTCAGCTCAAAGGAAGCTACATCATTCACAAAGCTCACATGTTTCTCGCTCTTAAGTGACAAGCTTTGGTTGTTAGAGTACCTGTGGTTTGTATCAGTTTCAGAAGCAGAGTTGAAGTATACATGTTCCCTATGTGTAAGAAACACCGTTCCTTTGTTTGGAGCACACTCACGTTTCCTGCTGTATTAGAGACACTAGAAAGCAAGAGCGTACTTCTTGCTCTAAAGCAGAGTGTGTTTCATGGATGAGAACTGTGCTTTGTGTTTCCCTTCAGAAATGGAGATCAATCCCAGGGTTTGTGTTTTCCTACACCCAAGATTTCGTTTCAGGTAAACACAGACACTTTTCAGCTCAAAGGGAGCTACATCGTTCACGCAGCTCACACGTTTGTCGCTCTTAATTGAAAAGCACTGGATGTACAAGGACCTGTGGTTTTTATCAGTTTCAGAAGCAGAGTTGAACTAGACATGTTCCTTATGTTTAGGAAACACTGTTCTTTGTTCTGAGCACACTCAAGTTTCCCTCTGTATTAGAGACTCTAGAAAGCAAGAGCTTGCTTCTTGCTCTAAAGCAGAGTGTGTTTCATGGATGACAACTGTGCTTTGTGTTTCCCTTCTCAAAATGAGTTAAATCCCAGGGTCTGTGTCTTCCTACAAGCAAGACTTCGTTTCAGGTAAACACAGTCACTTTTCAGGTCAAAGGAAGCTACATCATTCACAAAGCTCACATGTTTGTCGGTCATAATTGAAAAGCATTGGATGTTCACGGACCTTTGGTTTTTTATCAGTTTCAGAAGCAGAGTTGAACTAGACATGTTCCGTATGTTTAGGAAACACCGTTCTTTTGTTCTGAGCATATGCACTTTTCTTGCAGTATTAGAGACTCTAGAATGCAAGAGCTTGGTTCTTGCTCTATAGCAGAGTGTTTTCATGGATTTGAACTGTGCTGTGTGATTTCCGTCAGAAATGGAGTTAAATCCCAGGCTCTGTGTCTTCCTACAGGCAATAATTCGTTTCATGTAAACGCAGTCACTTTTCAGCTCAAAGGAAGCTACATCATTCACAAAGCTCACATGTTTCTCGCTCTTAAGTGACAAGATTTGGTTGTTAGAGTACCTGTGGTTTGTATCAGTTACAGAAGCAGAGTTGAAGTATACATGTTCCCTATGTGTAAGAAACACCGTTCCTTTGTTTGGAGCACACTCACGTTTCCTGCTGTATTAGAGACACTAGAAAGCAAGAGCGTACTTCTTGCTCTAAAGCAGAGTGTGTTTCATGGATGAGAACTGTGCTTTGTGTTTCCCTTCAGAAATGGAGATCAATCCCAGGGTTTGTGTTTTCCTACACCCAAGATTTCGTTTCAGGTAAACACAGACACTTTTCAGCTCAAAGGGAGCTACATCGTTCACACAGCTCACACGTTTGTCGCTCTTAATTGAAAAGCACTGGATGTACAAGGACCTGTGGTTTTTATCAGTTTCAGAAGCAGAGTTGAACTAGACATGTTCCTTATGTTTAGGAAACACTGTTCTTTGTTCTGAGCACACTCAAGTTTCCCTCTGTATTAGAGACTCTAGAAAGCAAGAGCTTGCTTCTTGCTCTAAAGCAGAGTGTGTTTCATGGATGACAACTGTGCTTTGTGTTTCCCTTCTCAAAATGAGTTAAATCCCAGGGTCTGTGTCTTCCTACAAGCAAGACTTCGTTTCAGGTAAACACAGTCACTTTTCAGGTCAAAGGAAGCTACATCATTCACAAAGCTCACATGTTTGTCGGTCATAATTGAAAAGCATTGGATGTTCACGGACCTTTGGTTTTTTATCAGTTTCAGAAGCAGAGTTGAACTAGACATGTTCCGTATGTTTAGGAAACACCGTTCTTTTGTTCTGAGCATATGCACTTTTCTTGCAGTATTAGAGACTCTAGAATGCAAGAGCTTGGTTCTTGCTCTATAGCAGAGTGTTTTCATGGATTTGAACTGTGCTGTGTGATTTCCGTCAGAAATGGAGTTAAATCCCAGGCTCTGTGTCTTCCTACAGGCAATAATTCGTTTCATGTAAACGCAGTCACTTCTCAGCTCAAAGGAGCTACATCGTTCACGCAGCTCACAGGTTTGTCGCTCTTAATTGAAAAGCATTGGATGTTAGAGGACCTGTGGTTTTTTATCACTTTCAGAAGAAGAGTTGAACTAGATATGATCCACATGTGTGGGAAACACAGTTCCTTTTGTCTGAGCACTCTCATGTTTCCTTCTGTTTTAGAGACTCTAGAAAGCAAGACCATGCTTCTAACTCTAAAGCAGAAAGTGTTTCAAGGATGAGAACTGTGCTGTGTGTTTCCCTTCAGAAATGGAGTAAATCCCATGCTCTTTGTCTTCCTACAAGCAAGATTTCGTTTCAGGTAAGGGTAGTCACTTTTCAGCTCAAAGGACATGCATCTTTCATGAAGCTCACACATTTCTCTTCTTAACGGACAAGCATGGGATGTTGGAGGACCTATGGTTTGTATCAGTTTTAGAAGCAGAGTTGAACTAGATATGGTCCGTATGTGTGTGAAACACCATTCTTTTGCTCTGACAACACTCAAGTTTCCCTTTGTATTAGAAACTCTATTAAGCAAGAGCTTGCTTCTTGCTCTAAAGCAGAGTGTGTTTCATGGATGAGAACTGTGCTGGGAGTTTCCCTTCAGAAATGGAGTTCAATCCCAGGCTCTGTGTCTTCCTACAAGCAAGACTTCGTTTCAGGTAAACACAGTCACTTTTCAGCTCAAAGGAAGCTACATCGTTCTCGAAGCTCACATGTTTGTCGATCATAATTGAAAAGCATTGGATGTTCAAGGACCTTTGGTTTTTATCAGTTTCAGAAGCAGAGTTGAACTAGACATGTTCCTTATGTTTAGGAAACACCGTTCTTTTGTTCTGAGCATACTCACTTTTCTTGCAGTATTAGTGACACTTGAAAGCAAGAGCTTGGTTCTTGCTCTATATCATAGTGTTTTCATGGATGAGAACTGTGCTGTGTGATTTCCGACAGAAATGGAGTTAAATCCCAGGCTCTGTGTCTTCCTACAGGCAATAATTCGTTTCATGTAAACGCAGTCACTTTTCAGCTCAAAGGAAGCTACATCATTCACAAAGCTCACATGTTTCTCGCTCTTAAGTGACAAGCTTTGGTTGTTAGAGTACCTGTGGTTTGTATCAGTTTCAGAAGCAGAGTTGAAGTATACATGTTCCCTATGTGTAAGAAACACCGTTCCTTTGTTAGGAGCACACTCACGTTTCCTGTTGTATTAGAGACACTAGAAAGCAAGAGCGTACTTCTTGCTCTAAAGCAGAGTGTGTTTCATGGATGAGAACTGTGGTTTGTGTTTCCCTTCAGAAATGGAGATCAATCCCAGGGTTTGTGTTTTCCTACACCCAAGATTTCGTTTCAGGTAAACACAGACACTTTTCAGCTCAAAGGGAGCTACATCGTTCACGCAACTCACACGTTTGTCGCTCTTAATTGAAAAGCACTGGATGTTCAAGGACCTGTGGTTTTTATCAGTTTCAGAAGCAGAGTTGAACTAGATATGTGGAGATTGCTCTGTACAAATAAAATGCTGTTTGGCCAGTGGCTAGGCAGGAAGTATAGGCGGGACAAGAGAGAAGAGGATTCGGGGAAGTAGAAGGCTGGAGAGACACCACCAGCCGCTGCCGCCATGAGAAGCAACATGTAAAGACACCGGTAAGCCACAAGCCATGTGGCAAAGTATAAACTAATAGAAATGGGTTAATTTAAGACAGAAAAAGTAGATAACAAGAAGCCTGCCACAGCCATACAGTTTGTAAACAATGTAAGTTTCTGTGTGCTTTCTTGGTTGGGTCTGAGCGACTGTGGGACTGGCGGGTAAGAGAGATTTGTCCTGACTGGGCCAGGCAGGAAAACTCTAACTACAAATGGCGTCCAACGTGTTGGCAGAGTTTCCACCTAAAATCTGAGAAAAAAAGATTCTAAGACGGAGGTAAAAACAGTTTCCTAATTGTCTCTCTCAAGTTAGTGGCAGCCTGCCGGTTTGAGCTACTATGGCGGGTTCCTGGCGTGTGCGTCTGACCTGCAGTGTGGCGGCAATGAGGAGTCTACAAGCGGCACCTTACTCTGCTGTGTGGTAGATTTAGCCTTTGCTAGTTAAAAACAACAACAAAAGTTTCTGGGCTATGAACTGCTTTGATAGAACTGCTTCTGATAGTTGATGGTGCACATGGCTCCAGACCCAGAGCTGGCAGTAAACTGTACCACCGCCATGTTGGGAAGCTGAGGTGGGCGGAGCCAGCAGCCACAGTGGCGTTTCAATCTTACAAAGATGGATATTACACAGAGAATCTGGTTTATGTTGTCTTTGGGATTTTTAACTGCAGAAAAAGATTTGATCGCAAAAGCTGTTGAGTTAAACAAATATGTAAATTTTAAAGGTAACTTGACTTCAAAATTTGGATATAAGGATATGTTGCTTTGGAAAAGAGTCTCTGCTTTTGTTTTCACAGAAAGCCAGAGGCTGTGGATTTGTTCCAGATTAAGATATATCAGGTTTGATCAGCCAAGACCACCTGAAAGGTCTCCGATGACACGATGGCCCAGATGATCTGACATCCAGAATGGTTTTAAGGCAACTGGCTCAGAGGTTCACCCTAATGGACTACTCTATAATCCTAAAATTTTCTTTGTATCCCCATAAGATACAGCGCCCCCCTCCAGCAGGAAGTAGTAAGAGAAACTACGCCCACATTCCCAAAATTATCAAGCTGGCTTTGGAGATGGAATTGGCTCATTCCTTCTCTAAACCCAGACATATTGTTAAAAAAAAAAAGGTTAAGTGTTTCTTGTGTCCCAAATCAGAAGAGCCCTCTGATGTGGGACAGAGAAAAACCACTATTTTATTTAAAACAGGTTGATTATAAATGCAATCTCTTTCTAAAGATAAAAAGGGGATATGATATAGATAGGATAGGATAAAAGGGTAGATTAATGAACTTACATCTAAAGAACAACTCATTTAAAATGCTTTACATTGGTATAGATTTTAGTCTATTGATACAAACTTAGAGTTAATTTTGTTATACTCTGTATATATTTCTACTCATGTTTAAGGTATTATGTTTGTATAGCTCATTTAAAATTATAATGGATAATTAAAAATAGATTAATAAGTAATCATCTGTGATAATCATACTCGTAGCCATGTTAGTTAAGTCTTCTAGGTATACATAGAGATATTTCAGACAGATAGGTAATCTTCAAATACTTCAAAGACCTACAGAATATGGCATTTAAAATACTTTTAAAATTTAGACTTTCTGGACAGTGAGACATGTCTGCTCCTGGCAGCACTGATTTACTTCAGAGAGGAGGATGGGCATTAAAGACACTTCATATGGAGTTTATCTTCACCTTGGCAAAAAATAGCCATTTGGGCAAGAAACTGTTCTTGCCTGGACTGCTTGATCAACTGGACATGCAGGACCCATAGAAAGGTGACCACTAAACTTTGCTTGACAAAATGGTCCTTCAGGATCCTGTTTTGCAGAGGAAACTGCCAGACATTCTACAGGACATTGAGAGAAGTGACCGAGAGACTCTAACCCTATGAGCTGAAGACAAATGCCCCAACTTTACAAAGGAACATTAGGTGACTGTCCAGGCTGCCAGCTGTCTCTGTCTACTCTTGCAAGACTCCCGAAAAATGCTTGCATCCTTCTCCCGGTTCTCAGGTAATATTATATCCTTCTGAGGTCTTTGATGTGGTTGAAGACTAGATAGTTATAATTTTGCTTAGTTATGATAAATGATAAGTTAGATATAAAACCTTAGACTCACCAATATAAGATAGGATATCTTCTTTAATAATGTAACTATAATTCTTGCTTGATAATTGTTTTGTTATATGTAATTTTACTATGTAAAAGTTAAAACCTTCCTTAAAAAAAAAAAAGAAAAGGGGAAGTGCTGTGGAGATTGCTCTGTACAAATAAAATGCTGTTTGGCCAGTGGCTAGGCAGGAAGTATAGGCGGGACAAGAGAGAAGAGGATTCGGGGAAGTAGAAGGCTGGAGAGACACCACCAGCCGCTGCCGCCATGAGAAGCAACATGTAAAGACACCGGTAAGCCACAAGCCATGTGGCAAAGTATAAACTAATAGAAATGGGTTAATTTAAGACAGAAAAAGTAGATAACAAGAAGCCTGCCACAGCCATACAGTTTGTAAACAATGTAAGTTTCTGTGTGCTTTCTTGGTTGGGTCTGAGCGACTGTGGGACTGGCGGGTAAGAGAGATTTGTCCTGACTGGGCCAGGCAGGAAAACTCTAACTACACAAGACCATGCTTCTAACTCTAAAGCAGAAAGTGTTTCAAGGATGAGAACTGTGCTGTGTGTTTCCCTTCAGAAATGGAGTAAATCCCATGCACTTTGTCTTCCTACAAGCAAGATTTCGTTTCAGGTAAGGGTAGTCACTTTTCAGCTCAAAGGACATGCATCTTTCATGAAGCTCACACATTTCTCTTCTTAACGGACAAGCATGGGATGTTGGAGGACCTATGGTTTGTATCAGTTTTAGAAGCAGAGTTGAACTAGATATGGTCCGTATGTGTGTGAAACACCATTCTTTTGCTCTGACAACACTCAAGTTTCCCTTTGTATTAGAGACTCTATTAAGCAAGAGCTTGCTTCTTGCTCTAAAGCAGAGTGTGTTTCATGGATGAGAACTGTGCTGGGAGTTTCCCTTCAGAAATGGAGTTCAATCCCAGGCTCTGTGTCTTCCTACAAGCAAGACTTCGTTTCAGGTAAACACAGTCACTTTTCAGCTCAAAGGAAGCTACATCGTTCTCGAAGCTCACATGTTTGTCGATCATAATTGAAAAGCATTGGATGTTCAAGGACCTTTGGTTTTTATCAGTTTCAGAAGCAGAGTTGAACTAGACATGTTCCTTATGTTTAGGAAACACCGTTCTTTTGTTCTGAGCATACTCACTTTTCTTGCAGTATTAGTGACACTTGAAAGCAAGAGCTTGGTTCTTGCTCTATAGCATAGTGTTTTCATGGATGAGAACTGTGCTGTGTGATTTCCGACAGAAATGGAGTTAAATCCCAGGCTCTGTGTCTTCCTACAGGCAATAATTCGTTTCATGTAAACGCAGTCACTTTTCAGCTCAAAGGAAGCTACATCATTCACAAAGCTCACATGTTTCTCGCTCTTAAGTGACAAGCTTTGGTTGTTAGAGTACCTGTGGTTTGTATCAGTTTCAGAAGCAGAGTTGAAGTATACATGTTCCCTATGTGTAAGAAACACCGTTCCTTTGTTAGGAGCACACTCACGTTTCCTGTTGTATTAGAGACACTAGAAAGCAAGAGCGTACTTCTTGCTCTAAAGCAGAGTGTGTTTCATGGATGAGAACTGTGGTTTGTGTTTCCCTTCAGAAATGGAGATCAATCCCAGGGTTTGTGTTTTCCTACACCCAAGATTTCGTTTCAGGTAAACACAGACACTTTTCAGCTCAAAGGGAGCTACATCGTTCACGCAACTCACACGTTTGTCGCTCTTAATTGAAAAGCACTGGATGTTCAAGGACCTGTGGTTTTTATCAGTTTCAGAAGCAGAGTTGAACTAGATATGTTCCTTATGTTTAGGAAACACTGTTCTTTGTTCTGAGCACACTCAAGTTTCCCTCTGTATTAGAGACTCTAGAAAGCAAGAGCATGCTTCTTGCTCTAAAGCAGAGTGTGTTTCATGGATGACAACTGTGCTTTGTGTTTCCCTTCTCAAAATGAGTTAAATCCCACGGTCTGTGTCTTCCTACAAGCAAGACTTCGTTTCAGGTAAACACAGTCACTTTTCAGGTCAAAGGAAGCTACATCATTCACAAAGCTCACATGTTTGTCGGTCATAATTGAAAAGCATTGGATGTTCACGGACCTTTGGTTTTTTATCAGTTTCAGAAGCAGAGTTGAACTAGACATGTTCCGTATGTTTAGGAAACACCGTTCTTTTGTTCTGAGCACATGCACTTTTCTTGCAGTATTAGAGACTCTAGAATGCAAGAGCTTGGTTCTTGCTCTATAGCAGAGTGTTTTCATGGATGAGAACTGTGCTGTGTGTTTTCCGTCAGAAATGGAGTTAAATCCCAGGCTCTGTGTCTTCCTACAGGCAATAATTCGTTTCATGTAAACGCAGTCACTTTTCAGCTCAAAGGAGCTACATCGTTCATGCAGCTCACAGGTTTGTCGCTCTTAATTGAAAAGCATTGGATGTTAGAGGACCTGTGGTTTTTATCAGTTTCAGAAGAAGAGTTGAACTAGATATGGTCCAAATGTGTGGGAAACACAGTTCTTTTGGTCTGAGCACACTCACGTTTCCTTCTGTTTGAGAGAGTCTAGAAAGCAAGACCGTGCTTCTTACTCTAAAGAAGAAAGTGTTTCATGGATGAGAACTGTGCTGTGTGTTTCCCTCAGAAATGGAGTTAAATCCCATGCTCTGTGTCTTCCTACAAGCAAAATTTCTTTTCAGGTAAGGGTAGTCACTTTTCAGCTCAAAGGACCTGCATCGTTCATGAACCTGACACATTTCTCTTCTTAACGGACAAGCATTGGATGTGAGAGGACCTATGGTTTGTATCAGTTTCAGACAGAGTTGAACTAGATATGGTCCGTATGTGTGTGAAACACCGTTCTTTTGCTCTGAGCACACTCAAGTTTCCCTTTTTATTAGAGACTCTAGAATGCAAGAGCGTGCTTCTTGCTATAGAGCAGAGTGTGTTTCATGGATGAGAACTGTTCTGGGAGTTTCCCTTCAGAAATGGAGTTCAATCCCAGGCTCTGTGTCTTCCTACAAGCAAGACTTTGTTTCAGGTAAACACAGACACTTTTCAGCTCAAAGGATGCTACATTGTTCGCAAAGCTCACACGTTTCTCGCTCTTAACTGAAAAACATTGGATGTTAGAGAACCTGTGGTTTGTATCACTTTCAGAAGCAGACTTGAACTAGATATATTCCATATGTGTAGGACACACAGTTCTTGTGTTCTGAGCACATCACGTTTCCTGCTGTATTAGAGACACTAGAAAGCAAGAGCTTGCTTCTTGCTCTAAAGCAGAGGGTGTTTCATGGATGAGAACTGTGCAGTGCATGTCCTTCAGAAATTGAGTTAAATCCCAAGCTATGTGTCTTCCTACAAGCAAGATATCGTTTCAGGTATACACAGTCACATTTCAGCTCAAAGGAAGCTACATTGTTCACGCTGCTCACACGTTTGTCGCTCTTAATTGAAAAGAATTGGATATTAGAGGACCTGTGGTTTCTATCAGTTTCAGAAGCAGAGTTGAACTAGACATGTTCCTTATGTTTAAAGAAACACCATTCTTTTGTTCTGAGCACACTCGCATTTCTTGCAGTATTAGTGACACTTGAAAGCAATAGCTTGGTTCTTGCTCTATAGCATAGTGTTTTCATGGATGAGAACTGTGCTGTGTGATTTCCGACAGAAATGGAGTTAAATCCCAGGCTCTGTGTCTTCCTACAGGCAATAATTCGTTTCATGTAAACGCAGTCACTTTTCAGCTCAAAGGAGCTACATCGTTCACGCAGCTCAACGTTTGTTGCTCTTAATTGAAAAGCATTGGATTTTAGAGGACCTGTGGTTTTTATCAGATTCAGAAGAAGAGTTGAACTAGATATGGTCCAAATGTATGGGAAACACAGTTCTTTTGGTCTGAGCACACTCATGTTTCCTTCTGTATTAGAGAGTCTAGAAAGCAAAAGCGTGCTTCCTACTCTAAAGAAGAAAGTGTTTCATGGATGAGAACTGTGCTGTGTGTTTCCCTCAGAAATGGAGTTAAATCCCATGCTCTGTGTCTTCCTACAAGCAAAATTTCTTTTCAGGTATGGGGAGTCACTTTTCAGCTGAAAGGACCTGCATCGTTCACGAAGCTTACAGATTTCTCTTCTAAACAGACAAGCATTGGATGTTAGAGGACCTATGGTTTGTATAAGTTTCAGACAGAGTTGAACTAGATATGGTCTGTATGTGTGGTAAACACCGTTCTTTTGCTCTGAGCACACTCACGTTTCCCTTTGTATTAGAGACTCTGGAAAGCAAGAGCGTGCTTCTTGCTCTAAAGCAGAGTGTGTTTCATGGATGAGAACTGTGCTGGGATTTTCACTTCAGAAATGGAGTTCAATCCCAGGCTCTGTTTCTTCCTACAAGCAAGACTTCGTTTCAGGTAAACACAGTCACTTTTCAGCTCCAAGGAAGATACATCGTTCACAAAGCTCACAGGTTTCTCGCTCTTAACAGAAAAGCATTGGATGTTAGAGGACCTGGGTTTGTATCACTTTCAGATGCAGAGTTGAACTAGATATGGTCCATATGTGTAGGACACACAGTTCCTTTGTTCTGAGCACATCACATTTCCTGCTGTATTAGAGACTCCAGAAAGCAAGTGCGTGCTTCTTGCTCTAAAGCAGAGTGTGTTTCATGGATGAGAACTGTGCTGTGCATTTCCTTCAGAAATTGAGTTAAATCCCAAGCTCTGTGTCTTCCAACAAGCAAGATATCATTTCAGGTAAACACAGTCACTTTTCAGCTAAAATGAAGCTACATCGTTCACGAAGCTCACTCGTTTGTCGATCTTAATTGAAAAGCATTGGATGTTAGAGGACCTGTGGTTTGTATCAGTTTCAGAAGCAGAGTTGAAGTATACATGTTCCCTATGTGTAAGAAACACCGTTCCTTTGTTAGGAGCACACTCACGTTTCCTGTTGTATTAGAGACACTAGAAAGCAAGAGCGTACTTCTTGCTCTAAAGCAGAGTGTGTTTCATGGATGAGAACTGTGGTTTGTGTTTCCCTTCAGAAATGGAGATCAATCCCAGGGTTTGTGTTTTCCTACACCCAAGATTTCGTTTCAGGTAAACACAGACACTTTTCAGCTCAAAGGGAGCTACATCGTTCACGCAACTCACACGTTTGTCGCTCTTAATTGAAAAGCACTGGATGTTCAAGGACCTGTGGTTTTTATCAGTTTCAGAAGCAGAGTTGAACTAGATATGTTCCTTATGTTTAGGAAACACTGTTCTTTGTTCTGAGCACACTCAAGTTTCCCTCTGTATTAGAGACTCTAGAAAGCAAGAGCATGCTTCTTGCTCTAAAGCAGAGTGTGTTTCATGGATGACAACTGTGCTGTGTGTTTCCCTCAGAAATGGAGTTAAATCCCATGCTCTGTGTCTTCCTACAAGCAAAATTTCTTTTCAGGTATGGGGAGTCACTTTTCAGCTGAAAGGACCTGCATCGTTCACGAAGCTTACAGATTTCTCTTCTAAACAGACAAGCATTGGATGTTAGAGGACCTATGGTTTGTATAAGTTTCAGACAGAGTTGAACTAGATATGGTCTGTATGTGTGGTAAACACCGTTCTTTTGCTCTGAGCACACTCACGTTTCCCTTTGTATTAGAGACTCTGGAAAGCAAGAGCGTGCTTCTTGCTCTAAAGCAGAGTGTGTTTCATGGATGAGAACTGTGCTGGGATTTTCACTTCAGAAATGGAGTTCAATCCCAGGCTCTGTTTCTTCCTACAAGCAAGACTTCGTTTCAGGTAAACACAGTCACTTTTCAGCTCCAAGGAAGATACATCGTTCACAAAGCTCACAGGTTTCTCGCTCTTAACAGAAAAGCATTGGATGTTAGAGGACCTGGGTTTGTATCACTTTCAGATGCAGAGTTGAACTAGATATGGTCCATATGTGTAGGACACACAGTTCCTTTGTTCTGAGCACATCACATTTCCTGCTGTATTAGAGACTCCAGAAAGCAAGTGCGTGCTTCTTGCTCTAAAGCAGAGTGTGTTTCATGGATGAGAACTGTGCTGTGCATTTCCTTCAGAAATTGAGTTAAATCCCAAGCTCTGTGTCTTCCAACAAGCAAGATATCATTTCAGGTAAACACAGTCACTTTTCAGCTAAAATGAAGCTACATCGTTCACGAAGCTCACTCGTTTGTCGATCTTAATTGAAAAGCATTGGATGTTAGAGGACCTGTGGTTGTTATCAGTTTCAGAAGCAGAGTTGAACTAGACATGTTCTGTGTATTTAGGAAACACGGTTCTTTTGTTCTGAAGACACTCACTTTTCCTGCAGTATTAGAGACTCTAGAAAGCAAGAGCTTGGTTCTTGCTCTAAAGCAGAGTGTTTTTCATGGATGAGAACTGTGCTGTGTGTTTCCCTTCAGAAATTGAGTTAAATCCCAGGCTCTGTGTCTTCCTACAAGCAAAATTTCTTTTCAGGTAAGGGTAGTCACTTTTCAGCTCAAAGGACCTGCATCGTTCATGAAACTCACACATTTCTCTTCTTAACGGACAAGCATTGGATGTTAGAGGACCTATGGTTTGTATCAGTTTCAGACAGAGGTGAACTAGATATGGTCTGTATGTGTGTGAAACACCATTCGTTTTCTCTGAGCACACTCAAGTTTCCCTTTGTATTAGAGACTCTAGAATGCAAGAGTGTGCTTCTTGCTATAGAGCAGAGTGTGTTTCATGGATGAGAACTGTGGTGTGTGTTTCACTTCAGAAATGGAGTTCAATCCCATGGTCTGTGTATCCCTACAAGCAAAATTTCTTCTAAGGTAAGGGTAGTCACTCTTCAGCTCAAAGGACCTGCATCATTCACGAAGCTCACACATTTCTCTTCTAAACGGAAAATCATTGGATGTTACTGGACCTATGGTTTGTATCAGTTTCAGATAGAGTTGAACTAGATATGTTCCATATGTGTAGGAAACACTGTTCTTTTTTCTGAGCACACTCAGTTTTCCTGCTGTATTAGAGACTCTAGAAAGCTAGAGCATGTTTCTTGCTCTAAAGCAGAGTGTGTTTCATGGATAGGAACTGTGCTTTGTGTTTCCCTCAGAAATGGAGTTCAATCCCAGGCTCTGTGTCTCCGTATAAGCAATACTTCGTTTCAGGTAAAGGCAGTAACTTTTCAGCTCAAAGGAAACTACAACATTCACGCAGCTCACACGTTTGTCGCTCTAAAGTGAAAAGCATTGGATTTTAGAGGACCTGTGGTATTTATCAGTTTCAGAAGCAGAGTTGAACAAGATATGGTCCATATGTGTAGAAAATACCGTTCTTTTGTTCTGAGCACACTCAGGTTTCCTGCTTTATTAGAGAAATTAGAAAGCAAAAGCTTGGTTCTTGCTCTATAGCAGAGTGTTTTTCTTGGATGAGAACTGTGCTGTGTGTTTCCCGTCAGAAATGGTTTTAAATCGCAGGCTCTGTTTCTTCCTATAAGCAATAATTCGTTTCATGTAAACGCAGTCACTTTTCAGCTCAAAGGAGCTACATTGTTCACGCAGCTCACACGTTTGTCACTATTAACTGAAATCCATTGGATGTTATAGGACCTGTGTTTTGTATCAGTTTCAGAAGCAAAGTTGAACTAGCTATGGGCCGAATGAGTGGGAAACACAGTTCTTTTGGTCTGAGCGCACTCAGGTTTCCTTCTGTTTTAGAGACTCTAGACAGCAAGATCATTCATCTTATTATAAAGCAGAGTGTGTTTCATGGATGAGAACTGTGCTGTGTGTTTCCCTTCAGAAATGGAGTTCAATCCCAGGCTCTGTGTCTTCCTACAAGCAAGAAATCGTTTCAGGTAATTCTAATCACTTTTCAGCTCAAAGGACCTACATTGATCATGAAGCTCACACATTTCTCTTCTTAACGGACAAGCATTGGATGTTACAGGACCTTTGGTTTGTATCACTTTCAGAATCAGAGTTGAAATAGATACGGTCCTTTTGTGTAGAAAACACCGTTCTTCTGTACTGAGCATACTCAGGTTTCCTGCTGTATTAGAGAAATTAGAAAGCAAAAGCTTTGTTCTTGCTCTAGAGCAGAGTGTTTTTCATGGATGAGAACTGTGCTGTGCGTTTCCTTTAGAAATGGAGTTAAATGCCAAGCTCTGTGTCTTCCTACATGCAAGAAATCGTTTCAGGTAAACACAGTCACTTTACAGCTCAAATGAAGCTTAACCGTTCACGAAGCTCACATATTTCTCTTCTTAACGGACAAGCATTGGATGTTAGAGGACCTATGGTTTGTATCAGTTTCAGACACAATTGAAATAGATGTGGTCCGTATGTGTGGGAAACACCGTTCTTTTGCTCTGAGCACACTCACGTTTTCCTCTGTATTAGAGAATCTAGAAAGCAAGAGCATGCTTCTTGCTCTAAAGCAGAGTGTGTTTCATGGATGAGAACTAAGCTTTGGGTCTCTCTTCGGAAATGCAGTTAAATCCCAGGCTCTGTGTCTTCCTACAAGCAAGACATCGTTTCAGGTAAACACAGTCACTTTTCAGCTCCAAGGAAGCTACATTGTTCACAAAGCTCACATGTTTCTCGCTCTTAAGTGACAAGCATGGGATGGTAGAGGACCAGTGATTGTATCAATTTTAGAAGCAGAGTTGAACTATATATGTTCCCTATGTGTAAGAAACACTGTTCCTTTGTTCGGAGCACACTCATGTTTCCTGCAGTATTAGAGTCACTAGAAAGCAAAAGCGTGCTTCTTGCTCTAAAGCAGAGTGTGTTTCATTGAGGAGAACTGTGCTGTGCGTTTCCTTCAGAAATGGAGTTAGGTCCCAGGCTCTGTGTCTTTCTACAAGCAAAATTTCTTTTCAGGTAAGGGTAGTCACTTTTCAGCTCAAAGGACCTGCATCGTTCACAAAGCTCACACATTTCTCTTCTTAAGGGACAAGCATTGGATGTTAGAGGACCTATGGTTTGTATCAGTTTCAGACAGAGTTGAACTAGATATGGTCTGTATGTGTGGGAAACACGGTTCTTTCGCTGTGAGCACACTCATGTTTCCCTCTGTATTAGAGACTCTAGAAAGCAAGAGCGTGCCTCTTGCTCTAAAGCAGAGTGTGTTTCATGGATGAGAAATGTGGTGTGCATTTCCTTTAGAAATGGAGTTAAATCCCAAGCTCTGTGTCTTCCTACAGGCAAGAAATCGTTTCAGGTAAACACAGTCACTTAACAGCTCAAATGAAGCTACATCGTTCACGAAGCTCAGACGTTTCTTGCTCTTAATTGAAAAGCATTGGATGTTAGAGGTCCTGTGGTTTTTATCAGTTTCAGAAGCAGAGCAGAACTAGACATTTGCCGTATATTTAGGAAACACTGTTCTTTTGTTCTGAGCACACTCACTCTTCCTGCACTATTAGAGACTCTAGAAAGCACGAGCTTGGTTCTTGCTCTATAGCAGAGTGATTTTCATGCATGAGAACTGTGCTGTGTGTTTCCCGTCAGAAATGGAGTTAAATCCCAGGCTCTGTGTCTTCCTACAGGCAATAATTCGTTTCATGTAAACGCAGTCACTTTTCAGCTCAAAGGAGCTACATCGTTTCACGCATCTCACACGTATGTCGCTCTTAAATGAAAACCATTGGAGGTTAGAGGTCCTGTGGTTTGTATAAGTTTCAGGAGCAGAGTTGAACTAGATATGGTCCGAATGTGTGGGAAACACAGTTCTTTTGGTCTGAGCACACTCATGTTTCCTTCTGTTTTAAAGAATCTAGAAAGCAAGACCGTGCTTCTTACTCTAAAGCAGAAAGTGTTTCATGGATGAGAACTGTGCTGTGTGTTTCCCTTCAGAAATGGAATTAAATCGCATGCTCTGTGTTTTCCTACAAGGAAGACTTCGTTTCAGGTAAGCGTAGTCACTTTTCAGCTCAAAGGACCTACATCGTTCACAAAGCTCACATGTTTCTCTTCTTAACTGAGAAGCAATGTATGTTAGAGGACCTGTGATTTGTATCAGTTTCAGAAGCTGAGTTGAACTAGATATGATCCTTACATGTAGGAAACACAGTTCTTTTGTTCTGAGCACACTCACGTTTCCTGCTGTTTTAGAGACTCTAGAAAGCAAGAGCTTGATTCTTGCTCTAAAGCAGAGTGTGTTTCATGGATGAGAACTGTGCTTTGTGTTTCCCATCATAAATGGACTTCAATCAAGGCTCTGTGTCTTCATACAAGCAAGATTTCATTTCAGGTAAACGCAGTTATTTTCAGCACAATCGAAGCTACAAGGATCAAGAAGCTCACACGTTTGTCGATCTTAACTGACAAGCATTGGATTTTAGAGGACCTGTGGTTTGTACCAGTTTCAGAAGCAGAGTTGAACTAGTTATGGTCTGCATATATAGGATACACCGTTCTTTTTTCATAGCACACTAACTTTTCCTGCTGTATTAGAGACTCTAGAAAGCAAGAACTTGGTTCTTGCTCCAAAGCACACTGGTTTTCATGGATGAGAACTGTGCTTTGTGTTTCCCTCAGAAATGGAGTTCAATCCCAGGCTCTGTGTCTTCATACAAGCAAGAATTCATTTCAGGTAAAGGCAGGAACTTTTCAGCTCAATGGAATCTACATCATTCACAGAGCTCACATGTTTCTCGCTCTTAACTGAAAAGCATTGGATGTTAGAGGACCTATGGTTTGTATCTGTTTCAGAAGCAGATGTGTCCTTGATATGGTCCGAATGTGTAGGAAACACAGTTCTTTTGGTCTGAGCACACTCATGTTTACTTCTGTTTTAGAGACTCGAGAAAGCAAGAGCGTGCTTCTTGCTCTAAAGCAGAGTTGGTTTCATGGATGTGAACTGTGCTGTGTGTTTCCCTTCTGAAATGGAGATAAATCCCAAGCTCTGTGTCTTCCTACAAGCAAGAATTCGTTTCTTGTAAACGCAGTCACTTTTCAGCACAGAGGAAGCTACATCGTTCACGCAACTCATACATTTGTCACTCTTAACTGAAAAGCTTTGGATATTAAAGGACCTGTGGTTTGTATCAGTTTCAGAAGCAGAGTTGAACTAGATATGGACCGAATGTGTAGGAAACACAGTTCTTTTGTTCTGAGTACACTCACGTTTCCTTGTGTTTTAGAGATTCTAGAAAGCAAAAGCGTGCTTCGTGCTCTAAAGCAGAGTGTGTTTCATGGATGAGAACAGTGCTGTGTGGTTCCCTTCAGATATGGTGTTAAATCCTATGCTCTGTGTTTTCCTACAAGGAAGACTTCGTTTCAGGTAAGCATAGTCACTTTTCAGCTCAAAGGAAGCTACATCGTTCATGAAGCTCACACGTTTCTCTTCTTAACTGACAAGCATTGGATGTTAGAGGACCTGTGATTTTTATCAGTATCAGAAGCAGAGTTGAACTAGATAAGATCCTTACGTGTAGGCAACACAGTTCTTTTGTTCTGAGCACACTCACTTTTCCTGCTGTATTAGAGACTCTAGAAAGCAAGAGCTTGGTTCTTGCTCTAAAGCAGAGTGTGTTTCATGGATGACAACTGTGCTTTGTGTTTCCCTCAGAAATGGAGTTCATTCCCAGTATCTGTGTCTTCCTAAAAGCAATACTTCATTTCAGGTAAGGGTAGTCACTTTTCTGCTCAAAGGACCTACATCATTCACGAAGCTCACACATTTCTCTTCTGAACTGAGAAGCATTGGATGTTAGAGTACCTGTGGTTTGTATCCGTTTCAGAAGCAGAGTTGAACTAGATATGGTCCATATGTGTAGGACACACAGTTCTTTTGTTCTGAGCACATCACATTTCCTGCCATATTGGAGACTCTAGAAAGTAAGAGCGTGCTTCTTGCTCTAAAGCAGAGTGTGTTTCATGGATGAGAACTGTGCTGTGCGTTTCCTTCAGAAATAGAGTTAAATCCTAAGCTCTGTGTCTTCCTACAAGCATGAAGTCATTTCAGGTGAACACAGTCACTTTACAGCTCAAATGAAACAACATCGTTCACGAAGCTCACACATTTTTCGCTCTTAATTGAAAAGCATTGGATGTTAGAGGACCTGTGGTTTTCATCAGTTTCAGAAGCAGATTTGAACTAGATATGGTCCCAATATGTAGGAAATACAGTTCCTTTGTTCTGAGCACACTCATGTTTACTTCACATTTAGATCCTCAAGAAAGCATGAGTATGCTTCTTGCTCTAAAGCAGAGTGTGTATCATGGATGAGATCTGTGCTGTGTGTTTCCCTTCGTAAATGGAGTTCAATCCCAGGCTCTGTGTCTTCATACATGCAAGACTTCATTTCAGGTAAACGCAGTCATTTTCAGCTCAATCGAAGCTACATCATTCACGTAGATCACACGTTTGTCGATATTAACTGAGAAGCATTGGATGTTAGAGGACCTATGGTTTGTATCAGTTTCAGAAGCAGAGTTGAACTAGGTATGGTCTGCATATGTAGGATACACCGTTCTTTTTTCAGAGCAAACTCACGTTTACTGCTGTATTAGAGAATCTAGAAAGCAAGAACTTGGTTCATGCTATAATGCACACTGTGCTTCATGGATGAGAACTGTGCTTTGTGTTTCCCTCAGAAATGGAGTTCAATCCCAGGCTCTGTGTCTTCATACAAGCAAGAATTCATTTCAGGTAAAGGCAGTAACTTTTCAGCTCAAAGGAAACTACATCATTCACAGAGCTCACACGTTTCTTGCTTGTAACTGAAAAGCATTGGATGTTAGAGGACCTATGGTTTGTATCAGTTTCAGGAGCAGAGTTGTATTAGAGATGGTCTGAACGTGTAGGGAACACAGTTCTTTTTGTCTGAGCACACTAATATTTCCTTCTGTTTTAGAGACACTAGAAAGCAAGGGCGTGATTCTTGCTATAAACAGAGTGTGTTTCATGGATGAGAACTGTGCTGTGTGTTTCCTTTCAGAAATAGAGTTCAATCCCAGGCTCTGTGTCTTCCTACATGCAAGACTTCGTTTCAGGTAAGTGTAGTCACTTTTCAGCTCAAAGGACCTACATCGTTCACTAAGCACACACGTTTCTCTTCTTAAGTGACAAGCATTGGATGTTAGAGGACCTGTGGTGTGTATCAGTTTCAGAAGCAGAGTTAAACTAGATATGATCCTTACGTGTAGGAAACACAGTTCTTTTGTTCTGAGCACACTCACGTTTACTACTGTATTAGAGAATCTAGAAAGCAAGAGCTTGATTCTGGCTCTAAAGCAGAGTGTATTTCATGGATGAGAACTGTGCTGTGTGTTTCCCTTCTGAAATGGAGATAAATCCCAAGCTCTGTGTCTTCCTACAAGCAAGAATTCGTTTCTTGTAAACGCAGTCACTTTCCAGCTCAAAGGAAGCTACATCGTTCACGCAGCTCACACGTTTGTCGCTCTTAATTGAAAAGCATCGGATGTTAGCGGACCTGTGGTTGTTATCAGTTTCAGAAGCAGAGTTGAACTGGATATGGTCCGTATGTGTAGGAAACACCGTTCTTTTTTCTGAGCACACTCACTTTTCCTGCTGTATTAGAGACTTTAGAAAGCAAGAGCTTGGTTCTTGCTCTAAAGCAGAGTGTGTTTCATGGATGACAACTGTGCTTTGTGTTTCCCTCAGAAATGGAGTTCATTCCCAGGATCTGTGTCTCCTAAAAGCAATACTTCGTTTCAGGTAAGGGTAGTCACTTTTCAGCTCAAAGGACCTACATCGTTCACGAAGCTCACACATTTCTCTTCTGAACTGAGAAGCATTGGATGTTAGAGTACCTGTGGTTTGCATCCGTTTCAGAAGCAGAGTTGAAATAGATATGGTCCATATGTGTAGGACACACAGTTCTTTTGTTCTGAGCACACCACATTTCCTGCCATATTAGAGACTCTAGAAAGTAAGAGCGTGCTTCTTGCTCTAAAGCAGAGTGTGTTTCATGGATGAGAACTGTGCTGTGCGTTTCCTTCAGAAATAGAGTTAAATCCTAAGCTCTGTGTCTTCCTACAAGCATGAAGTCATTTTAGGTGAACACAGTCACTTTACAGCTCAAATGAAACAACATCATTCACGAAGCTCACACATTTGTCGCTCTTAATTGAAAAGCATTGGATGTTAGAGGACCTGTGGTTTTCATCAGTTTCAGAAGCAGATTTGAACTAGATAAGGTCCGAATATGTAGCAAATACAGTTCTTTTGTTCTGAGCACACTCATGTTTACTTCACATTTAGATCCTCAAGAAAGCATGAGTATGCTTCTTCCTCTAAAGCAGAGTGCGTATCATGGATGAGAACTGTGCTGTGTGTTTCCCTTCGTAAATGGAGTTCAATCCCAGGCTCTGTGTCTTCATACAAGCGAGACTTCATTTCAGGTAAACGCAGTCATTTTCAGCTCAATTGAAGCTACATCATTCAGGTAGATCACACGTTTGTCGATATTAACTGAGAAGCATTGGATGTTAGAGGACCTATGGTTTGTATCAGTTTCAGAAGCAGAGTTGAACTAGGTATGGTGTACATATGTAGGATACACCGTTCTTTTTTCAGAGCAAACTCACGTTTCCTGCTGTATTAGAGAATCTAGAAAGCAAGAACTTGGTTCATGCTATAATGCACACTGTGCTTCATGGATGAGAACTGTGCTTTGTGTTTCCCTCAGAAATGGAGTTCAATCCCAGGCTCTGTGTCTTCATACAAGCAAGAATTCATTTCAGGTAAAGGCAGTAACTTTTCAGCTCAAAGGAAACTACATCATTCACAGAGCTAACACGTTTCTTGCTTGTAACTGAAAAGCATTGGATGTTAGAGGACCTATGGTTTGTATAATTTTCAGGAGCAGAGTTGTATTAGAGATGGTCTGAATGTGTAGGGAACACAGTTCTTTTTGTCTGAGCACACTAATATTTCCTTCTGTTTTAGAGACTCTAGAAAGCAAGGGCATGCTTCTTGCTATAAACAGAGTGTGTTTCATGGATGAGAACTGTGCTGTGTGTTTCCTTTCAGAAATAGAGTTCAATCCCATGCTCTGTGTCTTCCTACATGCAAGACTTCGTTTCAGGTAAGTGTAGTCACTTTTCAGCTCAAAGGACCTACATCGTTCACTAAGCACACACGTTTCTCTTCTTAAGTGACAAGCATTGGATGTTAGAGGACCTGTGGTTCATATCAGTTTCAGAAGCAGAGTTAAACTAGATATGATCCTTACGTATAGGAAACACAGTTCTTTTGTTCTGAGTACACACAAGTTTACTAGTGTAATAGAGAATCTAGAAAGGAATAGCTTGATTCTGGCTCTAAAGCGGAGTGTATTTCATGGATGAGAACTGTGCTGTGTGTTTCCCTTCTGAAATGGAGATAAATCCCAAGCTCTATGTCTTCCTACAAGCAAGAAATCGTTTCAGGTAAACACAGTCACTTTACAGCTCAAATGAAGCTACATTGTTCACAAAGCTCACATATTTCTCTTCTTTACGGACAAGCATTGGATGGTAGAGGACCTATGGTTTGTATCAGTTTCAGACAGAGTTGAAATAGATGTGGTCCGGATGTGTGGGAAACACCGTTCTTTTGCTCTGGGCACACTCACGTTTCCCTCTTTATTAGAGACTCTAGAAAGCAAGAGCTGGCTTCTTGCTCTAAAGCAGATCGTGTTTCATTGATGAAAACTGTGCTGGGATTTTCCCTTCAGAAATGGAGTTCAATCCCAGGCTTTGTGTCTTCCTACAAGCAAGACTTCGTTTCAGGAAAACACAGTCACTTTTCAGCTCAAAGGAAGCTACATCGTTCACAAAGTTCACATGTTTCTCGCTCTAAAGTGACAAGCATGGGATGTTAGAGGACCAGTGATTGTATCAGTTTTAGAAACAGAGTTGAACTATATTTTTTCCCTATGTGTAAGAAACACCGTTCCTTTGTTCGGAGCACACTACGTTTCCTGCTGTATTAGAGACACTAGAGAGCAAGACCGTGCTTCTCACTCTAAAGCAGAAAGTGTTTCATGGATCAGAACTGTGCTATGTGTATCTCTTCAGAAATGGAATTAAATCGCACGCTCTGTGTCTTCCTACAGGCAAAATTTCTTTTCAGGTAAGGGTAGTCACTTTTCAGCTCAAAGGAAGCTACATCATTCACGCAGCTCACACGTTTGTCGCTCTTAATTGAAAAACATTGGATTTTAGAGGACCTGTGGTTTTTATCAATTTCAGAAGCAGAGTTGAACTAGATATGTTCTGTATGTTTAGGAAACACGGTTCATTTGTTCTGAGCACACTCACACTTCCTGCAGTATTAGAGACTCTAGAAAGCACGAGCTTGGTTCTTGCTCTATAGCAGAGTGTTTTTCATGCATGAGAACTGTGCTGTGTGTTTCCCGTCAGAAATGGAGTTAAATCCCAGGCTCTATGTCTTCCTACAGGCAATCATTCGTTTCATGTAAACGCAGTCACTTTTCAGCTCAAAGGAGCTACATCGTTTCACGCATCTCACCCGATTGTCGCTCTTAAATGAAAACCATTGGCGGTTAGAGGACCTGTGGTTTGTATAAGTTTCAGAAGCAGAGTTGAACTAGATATGGTCCGAATGTGTGGGAAACACAGTTCTTTTGGTCTGAGCACACTCATGTTTCCTTCTGTTTTAGAGACTCTAGAAAGCAAGACCGTGCTTCTTACTCTAAAGCAGAAAGTGTTTCATAGATCAGAATTATGCTGTGTGTTTCCCTTCAGAAATGGAATTAAATCGCATGCTCTGTGTCTTCCTAAAAGCAAAATTTCTTTTCAGGTAAGGGTAGTCACTTTTTAGCTCAAAGGACCTGCATCGTTTACAAAGCTCACATATTTCTCTTCTTAACGGACAAGCATTGGATGTCAGAGGACCTATGGTTTGTATCAGTTTCAGACAGAGTTGAACTAGATATGGTCGGTATGTGTGGGAAACACCGTTCTTTTGCTCTGAGCACACTCACGTTTCCCTCTGTATTAGAGACTCTATTAAGCAAGAGCGTGCTTCTTGTTCTAAATCAGAGTGTGTTATATGGATGAGAACTGTGCAGGGAGTTTCCCTTGGGAAATAGAGTTCAATCCCAAGCTCTGTGTCTTCCTACTAGCAAGAAATCATTTCAGGTAAAGGCAGGAACTTTTTAGCTCAAAGGAAGCTACATCGTTCACAAAGCTCACATGTTTCTCGCTCTTAAGTAACAAGCATGGGATGTTAGAGGTCCTGTGGTTAGTGTCAGTTGTAGAAGCAGAGTTGAAGTATATATGTTCCCTATGTGTAAGAAAGACTGTTCCTTTGTTCGGAGCACACTCACGTTTCCTGCTGTATTAGAGACACTAGAAATAAAGAGCATGCTTCTTGCTCTAAAGCAGAGTGTGTTTCATAGATGAGAACTGTGCTGTGTGTTTCCTTTCCGAAATGGGGTTAAATCGCAGGCTCTGTGTCTTCCTACAAGCAGGAATTCGTTTAATGTAAATACAGTCACTTTTTAGCTCAAAGGAAGCTACATCATTCACGCAGCTCACACGTTTGTCGCTCTTAATTGAAAACCATTGGATGTTAGAGGACCTGTGGTTTTTATGAGTCTCAGAAGCAGAGTTGACCTAGATATGTTCCGTATGTTTAGCAAACACTGTTCTTTTGTTCTGAGCACAGGCACTTTTCCTGCAGTATTAGACACTCTAGAAAGCAAGAGCTTGGTTCTTGCTCTATAGCAGAGTGTTTTTCATGCATAAGAACTGTGCTGTGTGTTTCCCGTCAGAAATGGAGTTAAATCCCAGGCTCTGTGTCTTCCTACAGGCAATAATTATTTTCATGTAAACGCAGTTGCTTTTCTGCTCAAAGGAGCTACATCGCTTCATGCAGCTCACACGTTTGTCGCTCTAAACTGAAAACCATGAGAGTTTAGAGGACCTGTGGTTTGTATAAGTTTCAGAAGCAGAGTTGAACTAGATATGTTCTGAATGTGTGGGAAACACAGTTTTTTTTTGTCTGAGCACACTCATGTTTCCTTCTGTTTTAGAGACTCTAGAAAGCAAGACCGTGCTTCTTACTCTAAAGCAGAAAGTGTTTCATGGCTGAGAACTGTGCTGTGTGTTTCACTTCAGAAATGGAGTTCAATCCCACGATCTGTGTCTCCCTACAAGCAAAATTTCTTTTCAGGTAAGGGTAGTCACTCTTCAGTTCTAAGGGCCTGCATCGTTCACGAAGCTCACACATTTCTCTTCTAAACGGACAATCATTGGATGTTACAGGACCTATGGTTTGTATCAGATTCAGATAGAGTTGAACTAGATATGTTCCATATGTGTATGAAACACTGTTCTTTTTTCTGAGCACACTCAGTTTTCCTGCTGTATTAGAGACTCTAGAAAGCAAAAGCTTGGTTCTTGCTCTATAGCAGAGTGTTTTTCATGGATGAGAACTGTGCTGTGTGTTTTCCGTCAGAAATGGAGTTAAATCCCAGGCTCTGTGTCTTCCTATAAGCAATAATTCGTTTCAATTAAACGCAGTCACTTTTCAGCTCAAAGGAGCAACATTGTTCACGCAGATCACACATTGATCGCTCTTAACAGAAATCCATTGGAGGTTAGTGGACATGTGGTTTGTATCAGTTTTAGAAGCAGAGTAGAACTAGATATGGTCCGAATGAGTGGGAAACACCCTTCTTTTGGTCTGAGCACACTCATGTTTCCTTCTGTTTTAGAGACTCTAGAAAGCAAGACCATTCTTCTTATTATAAAGCAGAGTGTGTTTCATGGATGAGAACTGTGCTTTGTGTTTCCCTTCAGAAATGGAGTTAAATCCCAGGCTCTGTGTCTTCCTACAAGCAAGAAATCATTTCAGGTAATTCTAATCTCTTTTCAGCTCAAAGGACCTACATTGATCACAAAGCTCACACATTTCTCTCATTAACTGACAAGCATTGGATGTTAGAGGACCTGTGGTTTGTATCACTTTCAGAATCAGAGTTGAACTAGATATGGTCCTTTTTTGTAGAAAACTCTGTTCTTCTGTTCTGAGCACACTCAGGTTTCCTGCTGTATTAGAGAAAGTAGAAAGCAAAAGCTTGTTTCTTCTCTATAGCAGAGTGTTTTTCATGGATGAGAACTGTGCTGTGCGTTTCCTTTAGAAATGGAGTTAAATCCCAAGCTCTGTGTCTTCCTACAAGCAAGAAATCGTTTCAGGTAAACACAGACACTTTACAGCTCAAATGAAGCTACATTGTTCACGAAGCTCACATATTTCTCTTCTTAATGGACAAGCATTGGATGTTAGAGGACCTATGGTTTGTATCAGTTTCATACAGAGTTGAAATAGATGTGGTCCGTATGTGTGGGAAACACCGTTTTTTTGCTCTGGGCACACTCATGTTTCTCTCTGTATTAGAGACTCTAGAAAGCAAGAGCTGGCTTCTTGCTCTAAAGCAGATCGTGTTTCATGGATGAGAACTGTGCAGGGAGTTTCCCTTCAGAAATGGAGTTCAATCCCAGGCTCTGTGTCTTCCTACAAGCAAGACTTGGTTTCAGGAAAACAAGTCACTTTTCAGCTCAAAGGAAGCTACATCATTCACAAAGTTCACATGTTTCTCGCTCTAAAGTGACAAGCATGGGATGTTAGAGGACCAGTTATTGTATCAGTTTTAGAAACAGAGTTGAACTATATATGTTCCCATATGTCTAAGAAACACCGTTCCTTTGTTTGGAGCACACTACGTTTCCTGCTGTATTAGAGACACTAGAGAGCAAGACCGTGCTTCTCACTCTAAAGCAGAAAGTGTTTCATGGATCAGAACTGTGCTGTGTGTTTCTCTTCAGAAATGGAATTAAATCGCACGCTCTGTGTCTTCCTACAGGCAAAATTACTTTTCAGGTAAGGGTAGTCACTTTTCAGCTCAAAGGAAGCTACATCATTCACGCAGCTCACACGTTTGTCGCTCTTAATTGAAAACCATTGGATGTTAGAGGACCTGTGGGTTTTATCAATTTCAGAAGCAGAGTTGAACTAGATATGTTCCGTATGTTTAGGAAACACGGTTCATTTGTTCTGAGCACACTCACTCTTCATGCAGTATTAGAGACTCTAGAAAGCAAGAGCTTGGTTCTTGCTCTATAGCAGAGTGTTTTTCAAGGATGAGAACTTTGCTGTGTGTTTCCCGTCAGAAATGGTGTTAAATCCCAGGCTCTGTGTCTTCCTACAGGCAATAATTCGTTTCATGTAAACGCAGTCACTTTTCAGCTCAAAGGAGCTACATCGTTCGCGCAGCTCACATGTTTCTTGCTCTTAACTGAAAACCATTGGAGGTTAGAGGACCTGTGGTTTTTATCAATTTCAGAAGCGGAGTTGAACTAGATATGTTCTGTATGTTTAGGAAACACAGTTCTTTTGTCTGAGCACAATAATGTTCCCTTCTGTTTTAGAGACTCTAGAAAGCAAGACCGTGCTTCTTAATCTAAAGCAGAAAAGGTTTCATGGATGAGAACTGTGCTGTGCATTTCCCTTCAGAAATGGAGTTCAATCCCAGGCTCTGTGTCTTCCTACAAGCAAAATTTCTTTTTAGGTAAGGGTAGTCACTTTTCAGCTCAAAGGACCTGCATCATTCCCGAAGCTCACACATTTCTCTTCTTAACGGACAAGCATTGGATGTTAGAGGAACTATGGTTTGTATCAGTTTCAGACAGAGTTGAAATAGATATGGTCCGTATGTGTAGGACACACAGGTTTTTGTTCTTAGCACATCACTTTTCCTGCTGTATTAGAGAGTCTAGAAAGCAAGAGCATGCTTCTTGCACTAAAGCAGAGTATGTTTCATTGATGAGAACTGTGCTGTGCATTTCCTTCAGGAACTGAGTTAAATCCCAAGCTCTGTGTCTTCCTACAAGCAAGAAATCGTTTCTGGTAAACACAGTCACTTTACAGCTCAAATGAAGCTACATCGTTGACGGAGCTCACGTGTTTGTCGCTCTTAATGGAAAAGCACTGGATGTTCAAGGACCTGTGGTTTTTATCAGTTTCAGAAGCAGAGTTGCACTAGACATGTTCCGTATGTTTAGGAAACACTGTTCTTTGTTCTGAGCACACTCATGTTTCCCTCTGTATTAGAGACTCTAGAAAGCAAGAGCTTGCTTCTTGCTCTAAAGCAGAGTGTGTTTCAGGGATGAGAACTGTGCTTTGTGTTTCCCTTCAGAAATGGAGTTAAATCCCAGGGTCTGTGTCTTCCTACAAACAAGACTTCATTTCAAGTAAACACAGTCACTTTTCAGCTCAAAGGAGCTACATCGTTCCGGCAGCTAACACGTTTGTCGCCCTTAATTGAAAAGCATTGGATGTTAGAGGACCTGTGGTTTTTATCAGTTTGAGAAGAATAGTTGAACTAGATATGGTCCAAATGTGTGGGAAACACAGTTCTTTTGGTCTGAGCACACTCATGTTTCCTTCTGTCTTAGAGACTCTAGAAAGCAAGACCGTGCTTCTTACTCTAAAGCAGAAAGTGTTTCAAGGATGAGAACTGTGCTGTGTGTTTCCCTTCAGAAATGGAGTAAATCCCATGCTCTTTGTCTTCCTACAAGCAAGATTTCGTTTCAGGTAAGGGTAGTCACTTTTCAGCTCAAAGGACATGCATCGTTCATGAAGCTCACACATTTCTCTTCTTAACGCACAAGCATGGGATGTTAGAGGACCTATGGTTTGTCTCATTTTTAGATGCAGATTTGAACTAGACATGGTCTGTATGTGTGTGAAACATCATTCTTTTGCTCTGAGTACACTCAAGTTTCCCTTGTATTAGAGACTCTAGAAAGCAAGAGCTTGCTTCTTGCTCTAAAGCAGAGTGTGTTTCATGGATGAGAACTGTGCTTTGTGTTTCCCTTCAGAAATGGAGTTCAATCCAGGCTCTGTGTCTTCCTACAAGCAAGACTTCGTTTCAGGTAATCACAGTAACTTTTCAGCTCAAAGGAAGCTACATCGTTCTCGAAGCTCACATGTTTGTCGATCATAATTGAAAAGCATTGGATATTCAAGGACCTTTGGTTTTTATCAATTTCAGAAACAGAGTTGAACTAGACATGTTCTATATGTTTAGGAAATACCGTTCTTTTGTTCTGAGCACACTCACTTTTCTTGCAGTATTAGAGACTCTATAGAGCAGGAGCTTGGTTCTTGCTCTATAGCAGAGTGTGTTTCATGGATGAGAACTGTGCTGTGCATTTCCTTCAGAAATTGAGTTAAATCCCAAGCTCTGTGTCTTCCTACAAGCAAGATATCGTTTCAGGTATACACAGTCACATTTCAGCTCAAAGGATGCTACATCGTTCACGCTGCTCACACGTTTGTCGCTCTTACTTGAAAAGCATTGGATTTTAGAGGACCTGTGGTTTATATCACTTTCAGAAGCAGAGTTGAACTAGATATATTCCATATGTGTAGGACACACAGTTCTTTTGTTCTGAGCACATCACTTTTCCTGCTGTATTAGAGACACTAGAAAGCAAGAGCTTGGTTCTTGCTCTATAGCATAGTGTTTTCATGAATGAGAACTGTGCTGTGTGATTTCCGAAAGAAATGGAGTTAAATCCCAGGCTCTGTGTTTTCCTACAGGCAATAATTCGTTTCATGTAAACGCAGTCACTTTTCAGCTCAAAGGAGCTACATCGTTCACGCAGCTCCCACGTTTGTTGCTCTTAATTGAAAAGCATTGGATTATAGAGGACCTGTGGTTTTTATCAGTTTCAGAAGAAGAGTTAAACTATATATGGTCCAAATGTGTGGGAAACACCGTTCTTTTGCTCTGAGCACACTCACGTTCCCCTTTGTATTAGATAGTCTAGAAAGCAAGAGCGTGCTTCTTGCTGTAAAGCAGAGTGTGTTTCATGGATGAGAACTGTGCTGTGTGTTTCCCTTCAGAAATTGAGTTAAATCCCAGGCTCTGTGTCTTCCTACAAGCAAAATTTCTTTTCAGGTAAGGGTAGTCACTTTTCAGCTCAAAGGACATGCATCGTTCATGAACCTCACACATTTCTCTTTTTAACGGACAAGCATTGGATGTTAGAGGACCTATGGTTTGTCTCAGTTTCAGACAGAGTTGAACTAGATATGGTCCGTATGTGTGGGAAACACCGTTCTTTTGCTCTGAGCACACTCACGTTTCCCTTTGTATTAGATACTCTAGAAAGCAAGAGCGTGCTTCTTGCTCTAAAGCAGAGTTTGTTTCATGGATGAGAACTGTGCTGTGTGTTTCCCTTCAGAAATGGTGTTCAATCCCTGGCTCTGTGTCTTCCTACAAGCAAGACTTCGTTTCAGGTAAACACAGACACTTTTCAGCTCAAAGGAAGCTACATTGTTCACAAAGCTCACACGTTTCTCGCTCTTAACTGAAAAGCATTGGATGTCAGAGGTCCTGTGGTTTGTATCACTTTCAGAAGCAGAGTTGAACTAGATATGGTCCATATGTGTAGGACACACAATTCCTTTGTTCTGAGCACATCACGTTTCCTGCTGTATTAGAGACTCTAGAAAGCAAGAGCGTGCTTCTTGCTCTAATGCAGAGTGTGTTTCATGGATGAGAACTGTGTCGTGCATTTCCTTCAGAATTTGAGTTAAATCCCAAGCTCTGTGTCTTCCTACAAGCAAGATATCGTTTCAGGTAAACACAGTCATTTTCAGCTAAAATGAAGCTACATCGTTCACGCAGCTCACACGTTTGTCGCTCTTAATTGAAAAGCATTGGATGTTAGAGGACCTGTGGTTTTTATCAGTTTCAGAAGCAGAGTTGAACTAGACATGTTCTGTATATTTAGGAAACACCATTCTTTTGTTCTGAGCACACTCACTTTTCCTGCAGTATTAGAGACTCTAGAAAGCAAGAGCTTGGTTCTTGCTCTATAGCAGAGTGTTTTTCATGGATGAGAACTGTGCTGTGTGTTTCCCGTCAGAAATGGAGTTAAATCCCAGGCTCTGTGTCTTCCTACAGGCAATAATTCGTTTTATGTAAACCTAGTCACTTTTCAGCTGAAAGGAGTTACATCGTTCACGCAGCTCACACGTTAGTCGCTCTTAACTGAAAACCATTGGAGGTTAGAGGGCCTGTGGTTTGTATAAGTTTCAGAAGCAGAGTTGAACTAGATGTGGTCCGAATGTGTAGGAAACACAGTTCTTTTGGCCCAAGCACACTCATGATTCCTTCTGTTTTTGAGACTCTAGAAAGCAAGACCGTGCTTCTAACTCTAAATCAGAAAGTGTTTCATGGATGAGAACTGTGCTGTGTGTTTCCCTTCAGAAATGGAGTTAAATCCCACTCTCTGTATCTTCCTACAAGCAAAATTTCTTTTCAGGTAAGGGTAGTCACTTTTCAGCTCAAAGGACCTGCATCGTTCACAAAGCTCACATGTTTCTTGCTCTTAAGTGACAAGCATGGGATGTTATAGGACCTGTGGTTTGTATCAGTTTTAGAAGCAGAGTTGAGGTATATATGTTCCCTATGTGTAAGAAACACCGTTCCTTTGTTCGGAGCACACTCACGTTTCCTGATGTATTAGAGACACTAGAAAGCAAGAGCGTGCTTCTTGCTCTAAAGCAGAGTGTGTTTCATGGATGAGAACTGTGCTTTGTGTTTCCCTTCAGAAATGGAGTTAAATCCCTGGCTCTGTGTCTTCCTACATGCAAGACTTCGTTTCAGGTAAACACAGTCACTTTTCTGCTCAAAGGAAGCTACATCGTTCACAAAGCTCACACATTTCTCGCTCCTAACTGAAAAGCATTGGATGTTAGAGGACCTGGGGTTGGTATCACTTTCAGAAGCAGAGTTGAACTAGATATGGTCCATATGTCTAGGGCACACAATTCTGTTGTTCTGAGCACATCACGTATCCTGCTGTATCAGAGACTCTAGAAAGCAGGAGCGTGCTTCTTGCTCTAAAGCAGAGTGTGTTTCATGGATGAGAACTGTGCTGGTAGTTTCCCTTCAGAAATGGAGTTACATACCAGGGTCTGTGTCTTCCTACAAGCAAGAATTCGTTTCAAGTAAACACAGTCACTTTTCATCTAAAAGGAAGCTACATCGTTCACGAAGCTCACACGTTTGTCGATCTTAATTGAAAAGCATTGAATGTTAGAGAACCTGTGGTTTTTATCAGTTTCAAAAGCAGAGTTGAACTAGATATGGTCCGAATGTGTGGGAAACACAGTTCTTTTGGTCTGAGCACACTCATGTTTCATTCCCTTTTAGAGACTCTAGAAAGCAAGACCGTGCTTCTAACTCTAAAGCAGAAAGTGTTTCATGGATGAGAACTGTACTGTGTGTTTCCCTTCCGAAATGGAGTTACATCCCACTCTCTGTGTCTTCCTACAAGCAAAATTTCTTTTCAGGTAAGGGGAGTCAATTTTCAGCTCAAAGGACCTGCAATGTTCAAGAAGCTCACACATTTCTCTTCTTAAAGGACAAGCATTGGATGTTAGAGGACCTATGGTTTGTATCAGTTTCAGACAGAGTTGAACTAGATATGGTCCGTATATGTGGGAAACACCGTTCTTTTGCTCTGAGCACACTCACGTTTCCCTTTGTATTAGAGAGTCTAGAAAGCAAGAGCGTGCTTCTTGCTCTAAAGCAGAGAGTGTTTCATTAATGAGAACTGTTCTGGGAGTTTCCCTTCAGAAATGGAGTTCAATACCAGGCTCTGTGTCTTCCTACAAGCAAAATTTGTTTTCGGGTAAGGTTAGTCACTTTTCAGCTCAAAGGAAGCTACGTCGTTCACAAAGCTCACATGTTTCTCGCTCTTAAGTGACAAGCATGGGATGTTAGAGGACCTGTGGTTTGTATCAGTTTTAGAAGCAGAGTTGAAGTATATATGTTCCCTATGTGTAAGAAACACCATTCTTTTGTTCGGAGCACACTCACGCATCCTGCTGTATTAGAGACACTAAAAAGCAAGTGTGTTCTTCTTGCTCTAAAGCAGAGTGTGTTTCATGGATGAGAACTGTGCTTTGTGTTTCCCTTTAGAAATGGAGTTACATCCCTGGGTCAGTGTCTTCCTACAAACAAGACTTCGTTTCAGGTAAACTCAGTCACTTTTCAGCTCAAAGGAGCTACATTGTTGACCCAGCTCACACGTTTCCCTCTCATAACTGAAATCCTTTGGAGGTTAGAGGACCTGTGGTTTATATAAGTTTCAGAAGCAGAGTTTAACTAGATATGGTCTGTATGTGTGGGAAACTCCTATCTTTTGCTCTGAGCACACTCACGTTTCCCTCTGTATTAGAGACTCTAGAAGGCAAGAGCGTGCTTCTTGCTCTAAAGCAGAGTGTGTTTCATGGATGAGAACTGTGCTGTGTGTTTCGTTCAGAAATGGAGTTACATCCCCAGGTCTGTGTCTTCCTACAAGCAAGAATTCATTTCATGTAAACACAGTCACTTTTCAGCTCAAAGGAAGCTACGTCGTTCACGCAGCTCACACGTCTGTCACTTTTAATTGAAAAGCATTGGATTTTAGAGGACCTGTGGTTTTTATCAGTTTCAGAAGGAGAGTTGAACTACATATGTTTTGTATGTTTAGGAAACACCATTCATTTGTTCTGAGCACACTCACTTTTCATGCAGTATTAGAGACTCTTGAAAGCAAGAGTTTGGTTCTTGCTCTATAGCAGAGTGTTTTTCATGGATGAGAACTGTGCTGTGTGTCTCCCGTCAGAAATGGAGTTAAATCCCAGGCTCTGTGTCTTCCTATAGGCAATAATTCGTTTCTTGTAAACGCAGTCACTTTTCAGCTCAAAGGAGCTACATCGTTCACACAGCTCACACGTTTGTCGCTCTTAACTGAAAACCATTGGAGGTTAGAGGGCCTGTGGTTTGTATAAGTTTCAGAAGCAGAGTTGAACTAGATATGGTCCGAATGTGTACGAAACACAGTTCTTTTGGCCCGTGTACACTCATGATTCCTTCTGTTTTTGAGACTCTAGAAAGCAAGACCGTGCTTCTAACTCTAAAGCAGAAAGTGTTTCATGGATGAGAACTGTGCTGTGTGTTTCCCTTCAGAAATGGAGTTAAATCCCACTCTCTGTGTCTTCCTACAAGCAAAATTTCTTCTCAGGTAAGGGTAGTCACTTTTCAGCTCAAAGGACCTGCAACGTTCACGAAGCTCACACATTTTTCTTCTTAACGGACAAGCATTGGATGTTAGAGGACCTATGGTTTGTATCAGTTTCAGACAGAGTTGAACTAGATATGGTCCGTATGTGTGGGAAACTCCGATCTTTTGCTCTGAGCACACTCACGTTTCCCTCTGTATTTGAGACTCTAGAAGGCAAGAGCGTGCTTCTTGCTCTAAAGCAGAGTGTGTTTCATGGATGAGAACTGTGCTTTGTGTTTCCCTTCAGAAATGGAGTTACATCCCCGGGTCTGCGTCTTCCTACAAGCAAGAATTCATTTCATGTAAACACAGTCACTTTTCAGCTCAAAGGAAGCTATGTCGTTCACGCAGCTCACACGTTTGTCACTTTTAATTGAAAAGCATTGGATTTTAGAGGACATGTGGTTTTTATCAGTTTCAGAAGGAGAGTTGAACTAGATATGTTCTGTATGTTTAGGAAACACCATTCTTTTGTTCTGAGCACACTCACTTTTCATGCAGTATTAGAGATTCTAGAAAGCAAGAGCTTGGTTCTTGCTCTATAGCAGAGTGTTTTTCATGGATGAGAACTGTGCTGTGTTTCTCCCGTCAGAAATGGAGTTAAATCCCAGGCTCTGTGTCTTTCTCCAGGCAATAATTCGTTTCTTGTAAACGCAGTCACTTTTCAGCACAAAGGAGCTACATTGTTCACGCAGCTCACACGTTTGTCGCTCTTAACTGAAAACCATTGGGGGTTAGAGGACCTGTGGTTTGTATAAGTTTCAGAAGCAGCGTTTAACTAGATATGGTCCGAATGTGTAGGAAACACAGTTCTTTTGGCCCGAGCACACTCATGTTTCCTTCTGTTTTAGAGACTCTAGAAAGCAAGACCGTGCTTCTAACTCTAAAGCAGAAAGTGTTTCATAGATGAGAACTGTGCTGTGTGTTTCCCTTCAGAAATGGAGTTAAATCCCACTCTCTGTGTCTTCCTACAAGCAAAATTTCTTTTCAGGTAAGGGTAGTCACTTTTCAGCTCAAAGGACCTGCATCGTTCACGAACCTCACACATTTCTCTTCTTAACGGACAAGCATTGGATGTTAGAGGACCTATGGTTTGTATCAGTTTCAGACACAGTTGAACTAGATATGGTCCTTATATGTGGGAAACTCTGATCTTTTGCTCTGAGCACACTCACGTTTCCCTCTGTATTTGAGACTCTAGAAGGCAAGAGCGTGCTTCTTGCTCTAAAGCAGAGTGTGTTTCATGGATGAGAACTGTCCATTGTGTTTCCCTTCAGAAATGGAGTTACATCCCTGGGTCTGTGTCTTCCTACAAGCAAGAATTCATTTCATGTAAACACAGTCACTTTTCAGCTCAAAGGAAGCTACGTCGTTCACGCAGCTCACACGTTTGTCGCTCTTAACTGAAAACCATTGGATGTTAGAGGACCTGTGGTTTGTATAAGTTTCAGAAGCAGAGTTGAACTCGATATGGTCCGAATGTGTAGGAAACACAGTTCTTTTGGCCCGAGCACACTCATGTTTCCTATGCTTTAGAGACTCTAGAAAGCAAGACCGTTCTTCTAACTCTAAAGCAGAAAGAGTTTCATGGATGAGAACTGTGCTGTGTGTTTCCCATCAGAAATGGAGTTAAATCCTAGGCTCTGTGTCTTCCTACAGGCAATAATTCGTTTTATGTAAACCTAGTCACTTTTCAGCTGTCAGGAGCTACATCGTTCACGCAGCTCACATGTTTGTCGCTCTTAACTGAAAACCATTGGAGATTAGGGGGTCTGTGGTTTGTATAAGTTTCAGAAGCAGAGTTGAACTAGATATGGTCCGAATGTGTAGGAAACACAGTTCTTTTGGCCCGAGCACACTCATGATTCCTTCTGTTTTTGAGACTCTAGAAAGGAAGACCGTGCTTCTAACTCTAAATCAGAAAGTGTTTCATGGATGAGAACTGTGCTGTGTGTTTCCCTTCAGAAATGGAGTTAAATCCCACTCTCTGTGTCTTCCTACAAGCAAAATTTGTTTTCGGGTAAGGGTAGTCAATTTTCAGCTCAAAGGAAGCTACGTCGTTCACAAAGCTCACATGTTTCTCGCTCTTAAGTGACAAGCATGGGATGTTAGAGGACCTGTGGTTTGTATCAGTTTTAGAAGCAGAGTTGAAGTATATATGTTCCCTATGTGTAAGAAACACCATTCTTTTGTTCGGAGCACACTCACGTATCCTGCTGTATTAGAGACACTAAAAAGCAAGTGTGTTCTTCTTGCTCTAAAGCAGAGTGTGTTTCAGGGATGAGAACTGTGCTTTGTGTTTCCCTTCAGAAATGGAGTTACATCCCTGGGTCAGTGTCTTCCTACAAGCAAGACTTCGTTTCAGGTAAACACAGTCACTTTTCAGCTCAAAGGAGCTACATTGTTGACCCAGCTCACACGTTTGCCGCTCATAACTGAAATCCTTTGGAGGTTAGAGGACCTGTGGTTTATATAAGTTTCAGAAGCAGAGTTTAACTAGATATGGTCCGAAGGTGTGGGAAACACAGTTCTTTAGTCTGAGCACACTCATGTTTTCTTCTGTTTTAGAGACTCTAGAAAGCAAGACCGTGCTTCTTACTCTAAAGCAGAAAGTGTTTCATGGATGAGAACTGTGCTGTGTGTTTCCCTTCAGAAATGGAGTTAAATCCCACTCTCTGTGTCTTCCTACAAGCAAAATTTCTTTTCAGATAAGGGTAGTCACTTTTCAGCTCAAAGGACCTGCATCGTTCACGAAGCTCACACATTTCTCTTCTTAACGGACAAGCATTGGATGTTAGAGGACCTATGGTTTGTATCAGTTTCAGACAGAGTTGAACTACATATGGTCCGTATGTGTGGGAAACACCGTTGTTTTGCTCTGAGCACACTCACGTTTCCCTTTGTATTAGAAACTGTAGAAAGCAAGAGCATGCTTCTTGCTCTAAAGCAGAAGGTGTTTCATGGATGAGAACTGTGCTGTGTGTTTCCCTTCTGAAATGGAGTTCAATCCCAGGCTCTGTGTCTTAGTACATGCAAGAATTCGTTTCATGTAAACGCAGTCACTTTTCAGCACAAAGGAAGCTACATCTTGCACAAAGCTCACATGTTTCTTGCTCTTAAGTGACAAGCATGGGATGTTATAGGACCTGTGGTTTGTATCAGTTTTAGAAGCAGAGTTGAAGTATATATATTCCCTATGTGTAAGAAACACCGTTCCTTTGTTCGGAGCACACTCACGTTTACTGATGTATTAGAGACACTAGAAAGCAAGAGCGTGCTTCTTGCTCTAAAGCAGAGTGTGTTTCATGGATGAGAACTCTGCTGTGTGTTTCCCTTCAGAAATGGAGTTAAATCCCAGGCTCTGTGTCTTCCTACATGCAAGACTTCGTTTCAGGTAAACACAGTCACTTTTCAGCTCAAAGGAAGCTACATCGTTCACAAAGCTCACACGTTTCTCGCTCTTAACTGAAAAGCATTGGATGTTAGAGGACCTGGGGTTTGTATCACTTTCAGAAGCAGAGTTGAACTAGATATGGTCCATATGTCTAGGGCACACAGTTCTTTTGTTCTGAGCACATCACGTATCCTGCTGTATCAGAGACTCTTGAAAGCAGGAGCGTGCTTCTTGCTCTAAAGCAGAGTGTGTTTCATGGATGAGAACTGTGCTGGTAGTTTCCCTTCAGAAATGGAGTTACATACCAGGGTCTGTGTCTTCCTACAAGCAAGACTTCATTTCAAGTAAACACAGTCACTTTTCATCTAAAAGGAAGCTACATCGTTCACGAAGCTCACACGTTTGTCGATCTTAATTGAAAAGCAGTGGATGTTAGAGAACCTGTGATTTTTATCAGTTTCAGAAGCAGAGTTGAACTAGATATGGTCCAAATGTGTGGGAAACACAGTTCTTTTGGTCTGAGCACACTCATGTTTCATTCCCTTTTAGAGACTCTAGAAAGCAAGACCGTGCTACTTACTCTAAAGTAGAAAGTGTTTCATGGATGAGAACTGTGCTGTGTGTTTCCGTTCAGGAATGGAGTTAAATCCCACGCTCTGTGTCTTCCTACAAGCAAAACTTCTTTTCAGGTAAGGGTAGTCAATTTTCAGCTCAAAGGACCTGCAACGTTCACGAAGCTCACACATTTCTCTTCTTAAAGGACAAGCATTGGATGTTAGAGGACCTATGGTTTGTATCAGTTTCAGACAGAGTTGAACTAGATATGGTCCGTATATGTGGGAAACACCGTTCTTTTGCTCTGAGCACACTCACGTTTCCCTTTGTATTAGAGAGTCTAGAAAGCAAGAGCGTGCTTCTTGCTCTAAAGCAGAGTGTGTTTCATGGATGAGAAGTGTTCTGGGAGTTTCCCTTCTGAAATGGGTTTCAATCCCAGGCTCTGTGTCTTCCTACAAGCAAAATTTGTTTTCAGGTAAGGGTAGTCACTTTTCAGCTCAAAGGAAGCTACGTCGTTCACAAAGCTCACATGTTTCTCGCTCTTAAGTGAAAAGCATGGGATGTTAGAGGACCTGTGGTTTGTATCAGTTTTAGAAGCAGAGTTGAAGTATATATGTTCCGTATGTGTAAGAAACATTGTTCCTTTGTTCGGAGCACACTCACGTTTCCTGATGTATTAGAGACACTAGAAAGCAAGAGCGTGCTTCTTGCTCTAAAGCAGAGTGTGTTTCATGAAGGAGAACTGTGCTGTGTGTTTCCCTTCAGAAATGGAGTTATAGCCCACACTCTGTGTCTTCCTACAAACAAAATTTCTTTTCAGGTAAGGGTAGTCATTTTTCAGCTCTAAGGACCTGCATCGTTCAAGAAGCTAACACATTTCTCTTCTTGACAGTGAAGCATTGGATGTTAGAGGACCAATGGTTTGTATCAGTTTCAGACAGAGTTTAAGTAGATATGGTCTGTATGTGTCGGAAACTCTGATCTTTTGCTCTGAGCACACTCACGTTTCCCTCTGTATTAGAGAGTCTAGAAAGCAAGAGCGTGCTTCTTGCTCTAAAGCAGAGTGTGTTTCATGGATAAGAACTGTGTTGGGAGTTTCCCTTCCGAAATGAGTTAAATCCCAGGCTCTGTGTCTTCCTACAAGCAAGACTACGTTTCAGGTAAACACAATCACTTATCAGCTCAAAGGAAGCTACATCGTTCATAAAGCTCACACGTTTGTATCTCTTCATTGGAAAGCATTGGATGTTAGAGGAACTGTGGTTTTTATCACTTTCAGAAACAGAGTGGAACTAGATATGTTCTGTATGTTTAGGAAACACCGTTCTTTTGTTCTGAGCACACTCACTTTTCATGCAGTATTAGAGACTCTAGAAAGCAAGAGCTTGGTTCTTGCTCTATAGCAGAGTGTTTTTCATGGATGAGAACTATGCTGTGTGCTTCCCGTCAGAAATGGAGTTAAATACCAGGCTCTGTGTCTTCCTACAGGCAATAATTCGTTTCATGTAAACGCAGTCACTTTTCAGCTCAAAGGAGCTACATTGTTCACAGAGCTCACACGTTTGTGGCTCTTAACAGAAATCCATTAGAGGTTAGAGGACCTGTGGTTTGTATAAGTTTCAGAAGCAGGGTTTAACTAGATATGGTCCGAATGTGTGGGAAACACAGTTCTTTCGGTCTGAGCTCACTCATGTTTCCTTCTGTTTTAGAGACGCTAGAAAGCAAGACCGTGCTTCTTACTCTAAAGCAGAAAATGTTTCATAGATGAGAACTGTGCTGTGTGTTTCCCTTCAGAAATGGAGTTATATCCCACGCTCTGTGTCTTCCTACAAACAAAATTTCTTTTCAGGTAAGGGTAGTCACTTTTCAGCTCAAAGGACCTGCATCTTTCTCGAAGCTCACACATTTCTCTTCTTAACAGAGAAGCATTGGATGTTAGACGACCTATGGTTTGTATCAGTTTCAGACAGAGTTGAACTAGATATGTTCCCTATGTGTGAGAAACTCCGTTCTTTTGCTCTGAGCACACTCACGTTTCCCTCTGTATTAGAGACTCTATAAAGCAAGACCGTGCTTCTTACTCAAACGCAGAAAATGTTTCATGGATGAGAACTGTGCTGTGTGTTTTCCTTCAGTAATGGAGTTATATCCCATGCTCTGTGTCTTACTACAAGCAAGACTTCGTTTCAGGTAAACACAGACACTTTTCAGCTCAAAGGAAGCTACATGGTTCACAAAGCTCACACGTTTCTTGCTCTTAACTGAAAAGCATTGCATGTTAGAAGACCTGTGGTTTGTATCACTTTCAGAAGGAGAGTTGAACAAGATATGGTCCATATGTGTAGGACACACAGTTCTTTTGTTATGAGCACAGCACGTTTACTGCTGTATTAGAGACACTAGAAAGCAAGAGCATGCTTCTTGCTCTAAAGCAGAGTGTGTTTCATGGATGAGAACTGTGCTGTGCATTTCCTTCAGATATTGAGTTAAATCCCAAGCTCTGTGTCTTCCTACCAGCAAGAAATCATTTCAGGTAAACACAGTCACTTTACAGCTCAAATGAAGCTACATCGCTGACGGAGCTCACATGTTTGTCGCTCTAATTGAAAAGCATTGGATGTTAGAGGACCTGTGGTTTTTATCATGTTCAGAAGCAGAGTTGAACTAGACATGTTCCGTTTGTTAAGGAAACACTGTTCTTTTGTTCTGAGCACACTCACTTTTCCTCCAGTATTAGAGACTCTAGAAAGCAAGGGCCTGGTTCTTGCTCTATAGCAGAGTGTTTTCATGGATGAGAACTGTGCTGTGTGTTTTCCGTCAGAAATGGAGTTAAATACCAGGCTCTGTGTGTTCCTACAGGCAATGATTCGTTTCATGTAAACGCAGTCACTTTTCAGCTCAGAGGAGCTACATCTTTTCACGCAGCTCACATGTTTGTCGCTTTTAACTGAAAACCATTGGATGTTAGAGGACCCATGGTTTGTATAAGTTTCAGACAGAGTTAAACTAGATATGTTCCGTATGTGTGAGAAACTCCGTTCTTTTGCTCTGAGCACACTCACGTTTCCCTCTGTATTGGAGACTCTAGAAAGCAAGACCGTGCTTCTTACTCAAAAGCAGAAAATATATCATAGATGAGAACTGTGCTGTGTGTTTCCCTTCAGAAATGGAGTTATATCCCATGCTCTGTGTCTTCCTACAAACAAAATTTCTATTCAGGTAAGGGTAGTCATTTTTCAGCTCAAAGGACCTGCATCGTTCACGAAGCTCACACATTTCTCTTCTTAACAGAGAAGCATTGGATGTTAGAGGACGTATGGTTTGTATCAGTTTCAGACGGAGTTGAACTAGATATGGTCTCTATGTGTGGGAAACTCCGATCTTTTGCTCTGAGCACACTCACGTTTCCCTCTGTATTAGAGAGTATAGAAAGCAAGAGCGTGCTTCTTGCTCTAAAGCAGAGTGTGTTTCATGGATGAGAACTGTGTTGGGAGTTTCCCTTCCGAAATGGAGTTAAATCCCAGGCACTGTGTCTTCCTACCAGCAAGACTACGTTTCAGGTAAACACAATCACTTTTCAGCTCAAAGGAAGCTACATCGTTCACAAAGCTCACACGTTTGTAGCTCTTCATTGAAAAGCATTGGATGTTAGAGGACCTGTGGTTTTTATCACTTTCAGAAAAAGAGTTGAACTAGATATGTTCCGTATGTTTAGGGAACACCGTTCTTTTGTTCTGAGCACACTCACTTTTCATGCAGTATTAGAGACTCTAGAAAGCAAGAGCTTGGTTCTTGCTCTATATCAGAGTTTTTTTCATGGATGAGAACTATGCTGTGTGTTTCCCGTCAGAAATGGAGTTAAATACCAGGCTCTGTGTCTTCCTACAGGCAATAATTCGTTTCATGTAAACGCAGTCACTTTTCAGCTTAAAGGAGCAATATTGTTCATCCAGCTCACACGTTTGTTGCTCTTAACAGAAATCCATTGGAGGTTAGAGGACCTGCGGTTTGTATAAGTTTCAGAAGCAGGGTTTAACTAGATATGGTCTGAATATGTGGGAAACACAGTTCTTTTGGTCTGAGCACACTCATGTTTCCTTCTGTTTTAGAGACTCTAGAAAGCAAGACCGTGCTTCTTACTCTAAAGCAGAAAATGTTTCATGGATGAGAACTGTGCTGTGTGTTTCCCTTCAGAAATGGAGTTATATCCCATGCTTTATGTCTTCCTACCAACAAAATTTCTTTTCAGGTATGGTTAGTCAGTTTTCAGCTCAAAGGACCTGCATCGTTCTCGAAGCTCACACATTTCTCTTCTTAACAGAGAAGCATTGGATGTTAGAGGACCTATGGTTTGTATCAGTTTCAGACAGAGTTGAACTAGATATGTTCCGTATGTGTGGGAAACTCCGTTCTTTCGCTCTGAGCACACTCACGTTTCCCTCTGTATTAGAGAGTCTAGAGAGCAAGACAGTGCTTCTTACTCAAAAGCAGAAAATGTTTCATGGATGAGAACTGTGCTGTGTGTTTCCCTTCAGAAATGGAGTTATATCCCACGCTCTGTGTCTTCCTACAAGCAAGACTTCGTTTCAGGTAAACACAGACACTTTTCAGCTCAAAGGAAGCTACAACGTTCACGAAGCTCACACGTTTGTCGATCATAAATGAAAAGCATTGGATGTTTGAGGACCTGTGGTTTTTATCAGTTTCAGAAGCAGAGTTGAACTAGACATGTTCCATATGTTTAGGAAACACTGTTCTTTTGTTCTGAGCACACTCACTTTTTCTGCAATATTAGAGACTCTAGAAAACAAGAGCGTGCTTCTTGCTCTAAAGCAGAGTGTGTTTCGTGGATGAGAACTGTGCTGTGTGTTTCCTTTCCGAAATGGAGTTAAATCCCAGGCTCTGTGTCTTCCTACAAGCAAGAAATCGTTTCAGGTAAACACAGTCACTTTACAGCTCAAATGAAGCTACATCGTTGATGGAGCTCACATGTTTGTCGCTCTTAATTGAAAAGCATTGAATGTTAGAGGACCTGTGGTTTTTATCAGGTTCAGAAGCAGAGTTGAACTAGACATGTTCCGTTTGTTAAGGAAACACTGTTCTTTTGTTCTGAGCACACTCACTTTTCCTCCAGTATTAGAGACTCTAGAAAGCAAGGGCTTGGTTTTTGCTCTATAGGAGAGTGTTTTCATGGATGAGAACTGTGCTGTGTGTTTTCCGTCAGAAATGGAGTTAAATACCAGGCTCTGTGTCTTCCTACAGGCAATGATTCGTTTCATGTAAACGCAGTCACTTTTCAGCTCAAAGGAGCTACATCTTTTCACGCAGCTCACACGTTTGTCGCTCTTAAATGAAAACCATTGGAGGTTAGAGGACCTTGGTTTGTATAAGTTTCAGAAGCAGAGTTGAACTAGATATGGTCCAAATGTGTGGGAAACACAGTTCTATTGGTCTGACAACACTCATGTTTCCTTCTGTTTTAGAGACTCTAGAAAGCAAGACCGTGCTTCTTACTCAAAAGCAGAAAATGTTTCCTGGAATAGAACTGTGCTGTGTGTTTCCCTTCAGAAATGGAGTTATATCCCATGCTCTGTGTCTTCCTACAAGCAAGACTTCGTTTCAGGTAAGCACAGACACTTTTCAGCTCAAAGGAAGCTACAACGTTCACGAAGCACACACGTTTGTCGATCATAAATGAAAAGCATTGGATGTTCGAGGACCTGTGGTTTTTATCAGTTTCCGAAGCAGAGTTGAACTAGACATGTTCCATATGTTTAGGAAACACTGTTCTTTTGTTCTGAGCACACTCACTTTTTCTGCAATATTAGAGAATCTGGAAAGCAAGAGCGTGCTTCTTGCTCTAAAGCAGAGTGTGTTTCATGGATGAGAACTGTGCTGTGTGTTTCCTTTCCGAAATGGAGTTAAATCCCAGGCTCTCTGTCTTCCTACAAGCAAGAAATCGTTTCAGGTAAACACAGTCAATTTACAGCTCAAATGAAGCTACATAGTTGATGGAGCTCACATGTTTGTCGCTCTTAATTGAAAAGCATTGGATGTTAGAGGACCTGTGGTTTTTATCATGTTCAGAAGCAGAGTTGAACTTGACATGTTCCGTTTGTTAAAGAAACACTGTTCTTTTGTTCTGAGCACACTCACTTTTCCTCCAGTATTAGAGACTCTAGAAAGCAAGGGCTTTCTTCTTGCTCTATAGGAGAGTGTTTTCATGGATGAGAACTGTGCTGTGTGTTTTCCGTCAGAAATGGAGTTAAATACCAGGCTCTGTGTCTTCCTACAGGCAATGATTCGTTTCATGTAAACGCAGTCACTTTACAGCTCAAAGGAGCTACATCTTTTCACGCAGCTCACACGTTTGTCGCTCTTAACTGAAAACCATTGGAGGTTAGAGGACCTGTGGTTTGTATAAGTTTCAGAAGCAGAGTTGAACTAGATATGGTCTGAATGAGTGGGAAACACAGTTCTATTGGTCTGACAACACTCATGTTTCCTTCTGTTTTAGAGACTGTAGAAGCAAGACCGTGCTTCTTACTCTAAAGCAGAAAGTGTTTCATGGATGAGAACTGTGCTGTGTGTTTCCCTTAAGAAATGGACTTAAATCCCACGCTCTGTGTCTTCCTACATGCAAAATTTCTTTTCAGGTAAAGGTAGTCACTTTTCAGGTCAATGGACCTGAATCGTTCACGATGCTCACACATTTCTCTTCTTAACAGAGAAGCATTGGATGTTAGAGGACCTATGGTTTGTATCAGTTTCAGACAGAGTTCAACTAGATATGGTCCGTATGTGTGAGAAACTCCGTTCTATTTCTCTGAGCACACTCACGTTTCCCTCTGTATTAGAGACTCTAGAAAGCAAGACCGTGCTTCTTACTCAAAAGCAGAAAATGTTTCATGGATGAGAACTGTGCTGTGTGTTTCCCTTCAGAAATGGAGTTATATCCCACGCTCTGTGTCTTCCTACAAGCAAGACTTCGTTTCAGGTAAACACAGACACTTCTCAGCTCAAAGGAAGCTACATCGTTCACAAAGCTCACACGTTTCTTGCTCTTAACTGAAAAGCATTGCATGTTAGAAGACCTGTGGTTTGTATCACTTTCAGAAGCAGAGTTGAACAAGATATGGTCCATATGTGTAGGACACACAGTTCTTTTGTTATGAGCACATCACGTTTACTGCTGTATTAGAGACACTAGAAAGCAACAGCGTGCTTCTTGCTCTAAAGCAGAGTGTGTTTCATGGATGCGAACTGTGCTGGGAGTTTCCCTTCAGAAGTGGGCTTCAATCCCAGGCTCTGTGTCTTCCTATAAGCAAGACATTTTTTCAGGTAAACACAGTCACTTTACAGCTCAAATGAAGCTACATCGCTGACGGAGCTCACATGTTTGTCACTCTTAATTGAAAAGCATTGGATGTTAGAGGACCTGTGGTTTTTATCAGGTTCAGAAGCGGAGTTGAACTAGACATGTTCCGTTTGTTAAGGAAACACTGTTCTTTTGTTCTGAGCATACTCACTTTTCCTCCAGTATTAGAGACTCTAGAAAGCAAGGGCTTGGTTCTTGCTCTATAGCAGAGTGTTTTCATGGATGAGAACTGTGCTGTGTGTTTTCCGTCAGAAATGGAGTTAAATACCAGGCTCTGTGTGTTCCTACAGGCAATGATTCGTTTCATGTAAACGCAGTCACTTTTCAGTTCAAAGGATCTACATTGTTCACCCAGCTCACACGTTTGTCGCTCTTAACTGAAATCCATTAGAGGGTAGAGGACCTGTGGTTTGTATAAGTTTCAGAAGCAGGGTTTAACTAGATATGGTCCGAATGTGTGGGAAACACAGTTCTTTTGGGGTGAGCACACTCATGTTTCCTTCTGTTTTAGAGACACTAGAAAGCAAGACCATGCTTCTTACTCTAAAGCAGAAAATGTTTCATGGATGAGAACTGTGCTGTGTGTTTCCCTTCAGAAATGGAGTTATATCCCACGCTCTGTGTCTTCCTACAAACAAAATTTCTTTTCAGGTAAGTGTACTCATTTTTCAGCTCAAAGGACCTGCATCGTTCACGAAGCTCACACATTTCTCTTCTTAACAGAGAAGCATTGGATGTTATAGGACCTATGGTTTTTATCAGTTTCAGACAGAGTTGAAATAGATATGGTCTGTATGTGTGAGAAACTCCGATCTTTTGCTCTGAGCACACTCACGTTTCCCTCTGTATTAGAGAGTATAGAAAGCAAGAGCGTGCTTCTTGCTCTAAAGCAGAGTGTGTTTCATGGATGAGAACTGTGTTGGGAGTTTCCCTTCCGAAATGGAGTTAAATCCCAGGCACTGTGTCTTCCTACCAGCAAGACTACGTTTCAGGTAAACACAAACACTTTTCAGCTCAAAGGAAGCTACATCGTTCACAAAGCTCACACGTTTGTAGCTCTTCATTGAAAAGCATTGGATGTTAGAGGACCTGTGGTTTTTATCACTTTCAGAAACAAAGTTGAACTAGATATGTTCCGTAAGTTTAGGAAATACCGTTCTTTTGTTCTGAGCTCACTCACTTTTCATGCAGTATTAGAGACTCTAGAAAGCAAGAGCTTGGTTCTTGCTCTATAGCAGAGTGTTTTTCATGGATGACAACTATGCTGTGTGTTTCCCGTCAGAAATGCAGTTAAATACCAGGCTCTGTGTCTTCCTACAGGCAATAATTCGTTTCATGTAAACGCAGTCACTTTTCAGCTCAAAGGAGCTATATTGTTCACCCAGCTCACATGTTTGTCTCTCTTAACAGAAATCCATTGGAGGTTAGAGGACCTGTGGTTTGTATAAGTTTCAGAAGCAGGGTTTAACTAGATATGGTCCGAATGTGTGGGAAACACAGTTCTTTTGGTCTGAGCACACTCATGTTTCCTTCTGTTTTAGAGACTCTAGAAAGCAAGACTGTGCTTCTTACTCTAAAGCAGAAAATGTTTCATGGATGAGAAATGTGCTGTGTGTTTCCCTTCAGAAATGGAGTTACATCCCCGGGTATGTGTCTTCCTACAAGCAAGACTTCGTTTCAGGTAAACACAGTCACTTTTCAGGTCAAAGGAGCTACATTGTTGACCCAGCTCACACGTTTGCCGCTCATAACTGAAATCCATTGGAGGATAGAGGACCTATGGTTTATATAAGTTTCAGAAGCAGAGTTTAACTAGATATGGTCCGAATGTGTGGGAAACACAGTTGTTTTGGTCTGAGCACACTCATGTTTCCTTCTGTTTTAGAGACTCTAGAAAGCAAGACCGTGCTTCTTACTCTAAAGCAGAAAGTGTTTCATGGACGAGAGCTGTGCTGTGTGTTTCCCTTCAGAAATGGGGTTACATCCCAAGCTCTGTGTCTTCCTACAAACAAAATTTCTTTTCAGGAATGGGTAATCACTTTTCAGCTCAAAGGACCTGCATCGTTCACGAAACTCACACATTTCTCTTCTTAACAGGTTAGCATTGGATGTTAGAGGACGTATGGTTTGTATCAGTTTCAGACAGAGTTGAACTAGATATGGTCCGTATGTATGGGAAACTCCTATCTTCTGCTCTGAGCACACTCACGTTTCCCTCTATTAGAGACTCTAGAAGGCAACAGCGTGCTTCTTGCTCTAAAGCAGAGTGTGTTTCATGGATGAGAACTGTGCTTTGTGTTTCCCTTCAGAAATGCAGTTAAATCCCAGGCTCTGTGTCTTCCTACAGGCAATAATTCGTTTCATGTAAACGCAGTCACTTTTCAGCTCAAAGGAGCTACATCCTTCATGCAGCTCACACGTTTGTCGCTCTTAACTGAAAACCATTGTAGGTTAGAGGACCTGTGGTTTGTATAAGTTTCAGAAGCAGAGTTGAACTAGATATGGTCCGAATGTGTAGGAAACACAGTTCTTTTGGCCCGAGCACACTCATGTTTCCTTCTGTTTTAGAGACTCTAGAAAGCAAGATCGTGCTTCTAAGTCTAAAGCAGAAAGTGTTTCATGGATGAGAACTGTGCTGTGTGTTTCCCTTCAGAAATGGAGTTAAATCCCAGGCTCTGTGTCTTCCTACAGGCAATAATTCGTTTTATGTAAACCTAGTCACTTTTCAGCTCAAAGGAGCTACATCGTTCACGCAGCTCACACGTTTGTCGCTCTTAACTGAAAACCATTGGAGGTTAGAGGTCCTGTGGTTTGTATAAGTTTCAGAAGCACAGTTGAACTAGATGTGGTCCAAATGTGTAGGAAACACAGTTCTTTTGGTCTGAGCACACTCATGTTTCCTTCTGTTTTAGAGACTCTAGAAAGCAAGACCGTGTTTCTAACTCTAAAGCAGAAAGTGTTTCATGGATGAGAACTGTGCTGTGTGTTTCCCTTCAGAAATGGAATTAAATCCCACTCTCTGTGTCTTCCTACAAGCAAAATTTCTTTTCAGGTAAGGGTAGTCACTTTTCAGCTCAAAGGACCTGCATCGTTCACGAAGCTCACACATTTCTCTTCTTAACGGACAATCATTGGATGTTACAGGACCTATGGATTGTATCAGTTTCAAATAGTGTTAAACTAGATATGGTCTGTATGTGTGGGAAACACCGTTGTTTTGCTCTGAACACACTCACGTTTCCCTTTGTATTAGAAACTCTAGAAAGCCAGAGCATGCTTCTTGCTCTAAAGCAGACTTTGTTTCATAGATGACAATTGTGCTGTGTGTTTCCCTTCTGAAATGGAGTTAAATCCCAGGCTCTGTGTTTCCTACATGCAAGAATTCGTTTCATGTAAACGCAGTCACTTTTCAGCTCAAAGGAAGCTACATCTTTCACAAAGCTCACATGTTTCGCTCTTAAGTGACAAGCATGGGATGTTAGAGGAACTGTGGTTTGTATCAGTTTTAGAAGCAGAGTTGAAGTATATATGTTCCCTATGTGTAAGAAACACCGTTCCTTTGTTCAGAGCACACTCACGTTTCCTGATGTATTAGAGACACTAGAAAGCAATAACGTGCTTCTTGCTCTAAAGCAGAGTGTGTTTCATGAAGGAGAACTGTGCTTTTTGTTTCCCTTCAGAAATGGAATTACATCCCAGGGTCTGTGTCTTCCTACAAGCAAGACTTCGTTTCAAGTAAACACAGTCACTTTTCAGCTAAAAGGAAGCTACATCATACACGAAGCGCACACGTTTGTCGATCTTAATTGAAAAGCATTGCATGTTAGAGGACCTGTGGTTTTTATCAGTTTCAGAAGCAGAGTTGAACTAGATATGGTCCGAATGTGTGGGAAACACAGTTCTATTGGTCTGACAACACTCATGTTTCCTTCTGTTTTAGAGACTCTAGAAAGCAAGAACGTGCTTCTTACTCAAAAGCAGAAAATGTTTCCTGGAATAGAACTGTGCTGTGTGTTTCCCTTCAGAAATGGAGTTATATCCCACGCTCTGTGTCTTCCTACAAGCAAGACTTCGTTTCAGGTAAGCACAGACACTTTTCAGCTCAAAGGAAGCTACAACGTTCACGAAGCACACACGTTTGTCGATCATAAATGAAAAGCATTGGATGTTCGAGGACCTGTGGTTTTTATCAGTTTCCGAAGCAGAGTTGAACTAGACATGTTCCATATGTTTAGGAAACACTGTTCTTTTGTTCTGAGCACACTCACTTTTTCTGCAATATTAGAGAATCTGGAAAGCAAGAGCGTGCTTCTTGCTCTAAAGCAGAGTGTGTTTCATGGATGAGAACTGTGCTGTGTGTTTCCTTTCCGAAATGGAGTTAAATCCCAGGCTCTCTGTCTTCCTACAAGCAAGAAATCGTTTCAGGTAAACACAGTCAATTTACAGCTCAAATGAAGCTACATAGTTGATGGAGCTCACATGTTTGTCGCTCTTAATTGAAAAGCATTGGATGTTAGAGGACCTGTGGTTTTTATCATGTTCAGAAGCAGAGTTGAACTTGACATGTTCCGTTTGTTAAAGAAACACTGTTCTTTTGTTCTGAGCACACTCACTTTTCCTCCAGTATTAGAGACTCTAGAAAGCAAGGGCTTTCTTCTTGCTCTATAGGAGAGTGTTTTCATGGATGAGAACTGTGCTGTGTGTTTTCCGTCAGAAATGGAGTTAAATACCAGGCTCTGTGTCTTCCTACAGGCAATGATTCGTTTCATGTAAACGCAGTCACTTTACAGCTCAAAGGAGCTACATCTTTTCACGCAGCTCACACGTTTGTCGCTCTTAACTGAAAACCATTGGAGGTTAGAGGACCTGTGGTTTGTATAAGTTTCAGAAGCAGAGTTGAACTAGATATGGTCTGAATGAGTGGGAAACACAGTTCTATTGGTCTGACAACACTCATGTTTCCTTCTGTTTTAGAGACTGTAGAAGCAAGACCGTGCTTCTTACTCTAAAGCAGAAAGTGTTTCATGGATGAGAACTGTGCTGTGTGTTTCCCTTAAGAAATGGACTTAAATCCCACGCTCTGTGTCTTCCTACATGCAAAATTTCTTTTCAGGTAAAGGTAGTCACTTTTCAGGTCAATGGACCTGAATCGTTCACGATGCTCACACATTTCTCTTCTTAACAGAGAAGCATTGGATGTTAGAGGACCTATGGTTTGTATCAGTTTCAGACAGAGTTCAACTAGATATGGTCCGTATGTGTGAGAAACTCCGTTCTATTTCTCTGAGCACATTCACGTTTCCCTCTGTATTAGAGACTCTAGAAAGCAAGACCGTGCTTCTTACTCAAAAGCAGAAAATGTTTCATGGATGAGAACTGTGCTGTGTGTTTCCCTTCAGAAATGGAGTTATATCCCACGCTCTGTGTCTTCCTACAAGCAAGACTTCGTTTCAGGTAAACACAGACACTTCTCAGCTCAAAGGAAGCTACATCGTTCACAAAGCTCACACGTTTCTTGCTCTTAACTGAAAAGCATTGCATGTTAGAAGACCTGTGGTTTGTATCACTTTCAGAAGCAGAGTTGAACAAGATATGGTCCATATGTGTAGGACACACAGTTCTTTTGTTATGAGCACATCACGTTTACTGCTGTATTAGAGACACTAGAAAGCAACAGCGTGCTTCTTGCTCTAAAGCAGAGTGTGTTTCATGGATGCGAACTGTGCTGGGAGTTTCCCTTCAGAAGTGGGCTTCAATCCCAGGCTCTGTGTCTTCCTATAAGCAAGACATTTTTTCAGGTAAACACAGTCACTTTACAGCTCAAATGAAGCTACATCGCTGACGGAGCTCACATGTTTGTCACTCTTAATTGAAAAGCATTGGATGTTAGAGGACCTGTGGTTTTTATCAGGTTCAGAAGCGGAGTTGAACTAGACATGTTCCGTTTGTTAAGGAAACACTGTTCTTTTGTTCTGAGCATACTCACTTTTCCTCCAGTATTAGAGACTCTAGAAAGCAAGGGCTTGGTTCTTGCTCTATAGCAGAGTGTTTTCATGGATGAGAACTGTGCTGTGTGTTTTCCGTCAGAAATGGAGTTAAATACCAGGCTCTGTGTGTTCCTACAGGCAATGATTCGTTTCATGTAAACGCAGTCACTTTTCAGTTCAAAGGATCTACATTGTTCACCCAGCTCACACGTTTGTCGCTCTTAACTGAAATCCATTAGAGGGTAGAGGACCTGTGGTTTGTATAAGTTTCAGAAGCAGGGTTTAACTAGATATGGTCCGAATGTGTGGGAAACACAGTTCTTTTGGGGTGAGCACACTCATGTTTCCTTCTGTTTTAGAGACACTAGAAAGCAAGACCATGCTTCTTACTCTAAAGCAGAAAATGTTTCATGGATGAGAACTGTGCTGTGTGTTTCCCTTCAGAAATGGAGTTATATCCCACGCTCTGTGTCTTCCTACAAACAAAATTTCTTTTCAGGTAAGTGTACTCATTTTTCAGCTCAAAGGACCTGCATCGTTCACGAAGCTCACACATTTCTCTTCTTAACAGAGAAGCATTGGATGTTATAGGACCTATGGTTTTTATCAGTTTCAGACAGAGTTGAAATAGATATGGTCTGTATGTGTGAGAAACTCCGATCTTTTGCTCTGAGCACACTCACGTTTCCCTCTGTATTAGAGAGTATAGAAAGCAAGAGCGTGCTTCTTGCTCTAAAGCAGAGTGTGTTTCATGGATGAGAACTGTGTTGGGAGTTTCCCTTCCGAAATGGAGTTAAATCCCAGGCACTGTGTCTTCCTACCAGCAAGACTACGTTTCAGGTAAACACAAACACTTTTCAGCTCAAAGGAAGCTACATCGTTCACAAAGCTCACACGTTTGTAGCTCTTCATTGAAAAGCATTGGATGTTAGAGGACCTGTGGTTTTTATCACTTTCAGAAACAAAGTTGAACTAGATATGTTCCGTAAGTTTAGGAAATACCGTTCTTTTGTTCTGAGCTCACTCACTTTTCATGCAGTATTAGAGACTCTAGAAAGCAAGAGCTTGGTTCTTGCTCTATAGCAGAGTGTTTTTCATGGATGACAACTATGCTGTGTGTTTCCCGTCAGAAATGCAGTTAAATACCAGGCTCTGTGTCTTCCTACAGGCAATAATTCGTTTCATGTAAACGCAGTCACTTTTCAGCTCAAAGGAGCTATATTGTTCACCCAGCTCACATGTTTGTCTCTCTTAACAGAAATCCATTGGAGGTTAGAGGACCTGTGGTTTGTATAAGTTTCAGAAGCAGGGTTTAACTAGATATGGTCCGAATGTGTGGGAAACACAGTTCTTTTGGTCTGAGCACACTCATGTTTCCTTCTGTTTTAGAGACTCTAGAAAGCAAGACTGTGCTTCTTACTCTAAAGCAGAAAATGTTTCATGGATGAGAAATGTGCTGTGTGTTTCCCTTCAGAAATGGAGTTACATCCCCGGGTATGTGTCTTCCTACAAGCAAGACTTCGTTTCAGGTAAACACAGTCACTTTTCAGGTCAAAGGAGCTACATTGTTGACCCAGCTCACACGTTTGCCGCTCATAACTGAAATCCATTGGAGGATAGAGGACCTATGGTTTATATAAGTTTCAGAAGCAGAGTTTAACTAGATATGGTCCGAATGTGTGGGAAACACAGTTGTTTTGGTCTGAGCACACTCATGTTTCCTTCTGTTTTAGAGACTCTAGAAAGCAAGACCGTGCTTCTTACTCTAAAGCAGAAAGTGTTTCATGGACGAGAGCTGTGCTGTGTGTTTCCCTTCAGAAATGGGGTTACATCCCAAGCTCTGTGTCTTCCTACAAACAAAATTTCTTTTCAGGAATGGGTAATCACTTTTCAGCTCAAAGGACCTGCATCGTTCACGAAACTCACACATTTCTCTTCTTAACAGGTTAGCATTGGATGTTAGAGGACGTATGGTTTGTATCAGTTTCAGACAGAGTTGAACTAGATATGGTCCGTATGTATGGGAAACTCCTATCTTCTGCTCTGAGCACACTCACGTTTCCCTCTATTAGAGACTCTAGAAGGCAACAGCGTGCTTCTTGCTCTAAAGCAGAGTGTGTTTCATGGATGAGAACTGTGCTTTGTGTTTCCCTTCAGAAATGCAGTTAAATCCCAGGCTCTGTGTCTTCCTACAGGCAATAATTCGTTTCATGTAAACGCAGTCACTTTTCAGCTCAAAGGAGCTACATCCTTCATGCAGCTCACACGTTTGTCGCTCTTAACTGAAAACCATTGTAGGTTAGAGGACCTGTGGTTTGTATAAGTTTCAGAAGCAGAGTTGAACTAGATATGGTCCGAATGTGTAGGAAACACAGTTCTTTTGGCCCGAGCACACTCATGTTTCCTTCTGTTTTAGAGACTCTAGAAAGCAAGATCGTGCTTCTAAGTCTAAAGCAGAAAGTGTTTCATGGATGAGAACTGTGCTGTGTGTTTCCCTTCAGAAATGGAGTTAAATCCCAGGCTCTGTGTCTTCCTACAGGCAATAATTCGTTTTATGTAAACCTAGTCACTTTTCAGCTCAAAGGAGCTACATCGTTCACGCAGCTCACACGTTTGTCGCTCTTAACTGAAAACCATTGGAGGTTAGAGGTCCTGTGGTTTGTATAAGTTTCAGAAGCACAGTTGAACTAGATGTGGTCCAAATGTGTAGGAAACACAGTTCTTTTGGTCTGAGCACACTCATGTTTCCTTCTGTTTTAGAGACTCTAGAAAGCAAGACCGTGTTTCTAACTCTAAAGCAGAAAGTGTTTCATGGATGAGAACTGTGCTGTGTGTTTCCCTTCAGAAATGGAATTAAATCCCACTCTCTGTGTCTTCCTACAAGCAAAATTTCTTTTCAGGTAAGGGTAGTCACTTTTCAGCTCAAAGGACCTGCATCGTTCACGAAGCTCACACATTTCTCTTCTTAACGGACAATCATTGGATGTTACAGGACCTATGGATTGTATCAGTTTCAAATAGTGTTAAACTAGATATGGTCTGTATGTGTGGGAAACACCGTTGTTTTGCTCTGAACACACTCACGTTTCCCTTTGTATTAGAAACTCTAGAAAGCCAGAGCATGCTTCTTGCTCTAAAGCAGACTTTGTTTCATAGATGACAATTGTGCTGTGTGTTTCCCTTCTGAAATGGAGTTAAATCCCAGGCTCTGTGTTTCCTACATGCAAGAATTCGTTTCATGTAAACGCAGTCACTTTTCAGCTCAAAGGAAGCTACATCTTTCACAAAGCTCACATGTTTCGCTCTTAAGTGACAAGCATGGGATGTTAGAGGAACTGTGGTTTGTATCAGTTTTAGAAGCAGAGTTGAAGTATATATGTTCCCTATGTGTAAGAAACACCGTTCCTTTGTTCAGAGCACACTCACGTTTCCTGATGTATTAGAGACACTAGAAAGCAATAACGTGCTTCTTGCTCTAAAGCAGAGTGTGTTTCATGAAGGAGAACTGTGCTTTTTGTTTCCCTTCAGAAATGGAATTACATCCCAGGGTCTGTGTCTTCCTACAAGCAAGACTTCGTTTCAAGTAAACACAGTCACTTTTCAGCTTAAAGGAAGCTACATCATACACGAAGCGCACACGTTTGTCGATCTTAATTAAAAAGCATTGCATGTTAGAGGACCTGTGGTTTTTATCAGTTTCAGAAGCAGAGTTGAACTAGATATGGTCCGAATGTGTGGGAAACACAGTTCTTTTGGTCTGAGTACACTCATGTTTCATTCCCTTTTAGAGACTCTAGAAAGCAAGAACGTGCTTCTTACTCTAAAATAGAAAGTTTTTCATGGATGAGAACGGTGCTGTGTGTTTCCCTTCAGAAATGGAGTTAAATCCCACGCTCTGTGTCTTCCTACAAGCAAAATTTCTTTTCAGGTAAGGGGAGTCACTTTTCAGCTCAAAGGACCTGCAACATTCACGAAGCTCACACATTTCTCTTCTTAAAGGAAAAGCATTCGATGTTAGAGGACCTATTATTTGTATCAGTTTCAGACAGAGTTGAACTAGATATGGTCGTATGTGTGGGAAACACCATTCTTTTGCTCTGAGCACACTCACGTTTCCCTTTGTATTAGAGAGTCTAGAAAGCAAGAGCGTGCTTCTTGCTCTAAAGCAGAGTGTGTTTCATGGATGAGAACTGTTCTGGGTGTTTCCCTTCAGAAATGGAGTTCAATCTCAGGCTCTGTGTCTTCCTACAAGCAAAATTTGTTTTCAGGTAAGGGTAGTCACTTTTCAGCTCAAAGGAATCTACGTCGTTCACAAAGCTCACATGTTTCTTGCTCTTCAGTGACAAGCATGGGATGTTAGAGGATCTGTGGTTTGTATCAGTTTTAGAAGCTAAGTTGAAGTATATATGTTCCCTATGTGTAAGAAACACCATTCTTTTGTTCGGAGCACACTCACGTATCCTGCTGTATTAGAGACACTAAAAAGCAAGTGTGTTCTTCTTGCTCTAAAGCAGAGTGTGTTTCATGGATGAGAACTGAGCTTTGTGTTTCCCTTCAGAAATAGAGTTACATCCCCGGGTCTGTGTCTTCCTACAAGCAAGACTTCGTTTCAGGTAAACACAGTCACTTTTCAGCTCAAAGGAAGCTACATCGTTCCCAAAGCTCACACGTTTGTCGCTCTTGAATGAAAAGCACTGGATGTTAGATGACCTATGGTTTTTATCACTTTCAGAATCAGAGTGGAACTAGATATGTTCCTTATGTTTAGGAAACACCGTTCTTTTGTTCTGAGCACACTAACTTTTCATGCAGTATTAGAGACTCTAGAAAGCAAGAGCTTGGTTCTTGCTCTATAACAGAGTGTTTTTCATGGATGAGAACTGTGCTTTGTGTTTCCCGTCAGAAATGGAGTTAAATACCAGGCTCTGTGTCTTCCTACAGGCAATATTTCCTTTCATGTAAACGCAGTCACTTTTCAGCTCAAAGGAGCTACATTGTTCACCCAGCTCACACGTTTGTCGCTCTTAACTGAAATCCATTAGAGTTTAGAGGACCTGTGGTTTGTATAAGTTTCAGAAGCAGGGTTTAACTAGATATGGTCTGAATGTGTGGGAAACACAGTTCTTTTGGTCTGAGCACACTCATGTTTCCTTATGTTTTAGAGACACTAGAAAGCAAGACCGTGCTTCTTTCTCTAAAGCAGAAAATGTTTCATGGATGAGAACTGTGCTGTGTGTTTCCCTTCAGAAATGGAGTTATATCCCACGCTCTGTGTCTTCCTACAAGCAAAATTTCTTTTCAGGTAAAGGTAGTCACATTTCAGCTCAAAGGACCTGCATTGTTCACGAAGCTCACACATTTGTCTTCTTAACAGATAAGCATTGGATGTTAGAGGACCTATGGTTTGTATCAGTTTCAGACAGAGTTGAACTAGATATGTTCCGTATGTGTGGGAAACTCCGTTCTTTTGCTCTGAGCACACTCACATTTCCCTCTGTATTAGAGACTCTAGAAAGCAAGACCGTGCTTCTTACTCAAAAGCAGAAAATGTTTCATGGATGAGAACTGTGCTGTGTGTTTCCCTTCAGAAGTGGGCTTCAATCCCAGGCTCTGTGTCTTCCTATAAGCAAGACATTTTTTCAGGTAAACACAGTCACTTTTCAGCTCAAAGGAAGCTACATTGTTCACAAAGCTCACAGGTTTCTCGCACTTTACTGAAAAGCATTTGATGTTAGAGGACCTGAGGTTTTTATCACTTTCAGAAGCAGAGTTGAACTAGATATGCTCCGTATGTTTAGGAAACACCGTTCTTTTGTTCTGAGCACACTCACTTTTCATGCAGTATTTTATACACTGGAAAGCAAGAGTGTTCTTCTTGCCCTAAAGCAGAGTGTGTTTCATGGATGAGAACTGAGCTTTGTTTTTCCCTTCAGAAATAGAATTAAATCCCAGGGTCTGTGTCTTCCTAAAAGCAAGACTTCGTTTCAGGTATACACAGTCACTTTACAGCTAAAATGAAGCTACATCGTTCACAAAGCTCACACGTTTGTCGATCTTAATTGAAAAGCATTGGATGTTAGAGGACCTGTGGTTTTTATCAGTTTCAGAAGGAGAGTTGAACTAGACATTTTCTGTATGTTTAGGAAACACTGTTCTTTTGTTCTGAGCACACTCATTTTTCATGTAGTATTAGAGACTGTACAAAGCAAGAGCTTGGTTCTTGCTCTAAAGCAGAGTGTCTTTCATGGATGAGAACTGTGCTGTGTGTTTCCCTTCCAAAATGGAGTTAAATCCCACGCTCTGTGTCTTCCTACAAGCAAAATTTCTTTTTAGGTAAGGGTAGTCACTTTTCAGCTCAAAGACCTGCATCGTTCACGAAGCTCCCACATTTCTCTTCTTAACGGACATGCATTGGATGTTAGAGGACCTATGGTTTCTACCAGTTTCAGACAGAGTTCAACTAGATATGGTCCGTATGTGTGGGAAACACCGTTCTTTTGTTCTGAGCACACTCACGTTACCCTCTGTATTAGAGATTCTAGAAAGCAAGAGCGTGCTTCTTGCTCTAAAGCAGAATGTGTTTCATGGATGAGAACTATGCTGTGTGTTTCCCATCAGAAATGGAGTTAAATACCAGGCTCTGTGACTTCCTATAAGCAAGACTTCATTTCAGGTAAACACAGTCACATTTCAGCTCAAAGGAAGCTACATCGTTCACAAAGCTCACATGTTTCTCGCTCTTAATTGACAAGCATGGGATGTTAGAGGACCTGTGGTTTGTATCAGTTTTAGAAGCAGAATTGAAGTATATATGTTCCGTATGTGTAAGAAACACCGTTCCTTTGTTTGGAGCACACTCAAGTTTCATTCAGTATTAGAGACTCGAGAAAGCAAGAGCTTGGATCTTGCTCTATAGTAGAGTGTTTTTCATGAATGAGAACTGTGCTGTGTGTTTCCAGTCAGAAATTGAGTTAAATCCCAGCCTCTGTGTCTTCCTACAGGCAATAATTCCTTTCATGTAAACGCAGTCCCTTTTAAGCTCAAACGAGCTACATCGTTCACTCAGCTCACACGTTTGTCGCTCATAACTGAAAAGCATTGGATGTTAGAGGACCTGTGCTTTCTATCACTTTCAGAAGCAGAGTTGAACTAGATATGGTCCATATGTGTAGGATACACTGTTCTTTTGTTCCGAGCACATCACGTTTCCTGCTGTATTAGAGACTCTAGAAAGCAAGTGCGTGCTTCTTGCTGTAAAGCAGAGTGTGTTTCATGCATGAGAACTGTGCTGTGAATTTCCTTCAGAAATTGAGTTAAATCCCATGCTCTGTGTCTTCCTACAAGCAAGAAATCTTTTCAGGTAAACACAGTCTCTTTACAGCTCAAATGAAGGTACATCGTTCACGGAGCTCACACGTTTGTCACTCTTAATTGAAAATCATTGGATGTTAGAGGACCTGTGGTTTTTATCAGTTTCAGAAGCAGAGTTGACCTACATATGGTCTGAATGTGTGGGAAATACAGTTCTTTTGGTCTGAGCACACTCATGTTTACTTCCCTTTTATAGATTCTAGAAAGCAAGACAGTGCTTCTAACTCTAAAGCAGAAAGTTTTTCATGGATGAGAACTGTGCTGTGTGTTTCCCTTCAGAAATGGAGTTAAATCCCACGTTCTGTGTCTTCCTACAAGCAACATTCATTTCAGGTAAGGGTAGTCACTTTTCAGCTCAAAGGCCCTACATCGTTCACGAAGCTCACATGTTTCTCTTCTTAACTGAGAAGCATTGGATGTTAGAGGACCTGTTGTTTCTATCAGTTTCAGAAGCAGAGTTGAACTAGATATGAATCTTATGTGTAGGAAACACAGTTCTATTGTTCTGAGCATGCTCACTTTTCCTGCTGTATTAGAGACTCTAGAAAGCAAGAGCTTGATTCTTGTTCTAAAGCAGAGTGTGTTTCATGGATGATAACTGTGCTTTGTGTTTTCCTCAGAAATGGAGTTCAATCACAGGATCTATGTCTTCCTACAAGCAATACTTCGTTTCAGGTAAGGGTAGTCACTTTTCAGCTCAAAGGACCTACATCGTTCACAAATCTAACACAATTCTCTTCTGAAATGAGAAGCATTGGATGTTAGAGTACATGTGGTTTGTATCAGTTTCAGAAGCAGAGTTGATATAGATATGGTCCATATGTGTAGGACACACAGTTCTTTTGATTGAGCACATCATGTTTCCTGCCATATTACAGACTCTAGAAAGCAAGAGCAGGCTTCTTGCTCTAAAGCAGAGTGTGTTTCTTGGATGAGAACTGTGCAATGTGTTTTCTACAGAAATGGAGTTAAATCACAAGCTCTGTGTCTTCCTACAAGCAAGAAATCGTTTCAGGTAAACACAGTCACTTTAGAGCTCAAATGAACCAACATCGTTCTCGAAGATCACACGTTTGTCGCTCTTAATTGAAAAGCATTGGATGTTAGAGGACCTGTGGTTTTTATTAGTTTCTGACAGAGTTGAACTAGATATGGTCCGTATGTGTGGTAAGCACTGTTGTTTTGCTCTGAGCACACTCACGTTTTCCTCTGTATTAGAGATTCTAGAAAGCAAGAGTGTGCTTCTTGCTCTAAAGCAGAATGTGTTTCATTGATGAGAACAGTGCTGGGAGTTTCCCTTCAGAAAATGAGTTCAACCCAGGCTCCTTGTCTTCCTACAAGCAAGACATCGTTTCAGGTAAACACAGTCACTTTTCGGCTGAAAGGAAGCTACATTGTTCACAAAGCTCACACGTTTCTCGCTCTTAACTGAGAGCATTGGATGTTAGAGGACCTGTGGTTTGTATCACTTTCAGAAGCAGAGTTGAACTAGATATGGTCCATATGTGTAGCACACACATTTCTTTTGTTCTGAGCACATCACTTTTCCTGCTGTATTTGAGACTCTAGAAAGCAAGAGCGTGCTTCTTACTCTAAAGCAGAAAGTGTTTCATGGCTGAGAACGGTGCTGTGTGTTTCCCTTCAGAAATGGAGTTAAATCCCACGCACTGTGTCTTCCTACAAGCAAAATTTCTTTTCAGGTAAGGTAGTCACTTTTCAGCTCAAAGGACCTGCATTGTTCACGAAGCTCACACATTTCTCTTCTTAACGGACAATCATTGGATGTTACAGAACCTATGGTTTGTATCAGTTTCAAATATTGTTAAACTAGATATGGTCTGTATGTGTGGGAAACACCGTTGTTTTGCTCTGAACACACTCACGTTTCCCTCTGTATTTGAGACTCTAGAAAGCAAGAGCGTGCTTCTTGCTCTAAAGCAGAGTGTGTTTCATGGATTAGAACTGTGCTTTGTGTTTCCCTTCAGAAATTGAGTCAACTCCCTCGCTCTGTGTCTTGCTACAAGCAAGAAATCGTTTCTGGTAAACGCAGTCACTTTTCAGCTCAAATGAAGCTACATCGTTCATGCAGCTCACACATTTGTCACTCTTAATTGAAAAGCATTGGATGTTCGAGGACCTGTGGTTTTTATCAGGATAAGAAGCAGATTGAACTAGACATGTTCCGTTTGTTTAGGAAACACTGTTCTTTTGTTCTGAGCACACTCACTTTTCCTGCTGTATTAGAGACTCTAGAAAGCAAGGGCTTGGTTCTTGCTGTAAAGCAGCGTGTTTTTCATGGATGAGAACTGTGCAGTGTGTTTCCCTTCCGAAATGGAGTTAAATCCCCTGCTCTGTGTCTTCCTACAAGCAAGAATTCGTTTCATGTAAACACAGAAATTTTTCAGCTCAAAGTAAGCTACATCATTCACAAAGCTCACACGTTTCTTGCTCTTAACTGAAAAGCATTGGATGTTAGAGGACATCTGGTTTTTATCACTTTCAGAAGCCGAGTTGAACTAGATATGTTCCATTTCTGTAGGTCACACAGTTCTTTTGTTCTGAGCACATCACGCTTCCTGCTTTATTAGAGACTCCATAAAGAAAGAGCATGCTTCTTTTTCTAAAGCAGGGTGTGTTTCATGGATGAGAACTGTGCTGTGCATTTCCATCAGAAATTGAGTTAAATCACACGCTCTGTGTCTTCCTACAAGCAAGATTCCGTTTCATGTAACCACAGTCACTTTTCAGCTCAAAGGACCTGCATCATTCACGAAGCTCACACATTTCTCTTCTTAACGGACAAGCATTGGATGTTAGAGGACCTATGGTTTGTATCACTTTCAGAAGCAGAGTTGAACTAGATATGGTCCATATGTGTAGGACACACAGTTTTTTTGTTCTGAGGACATCATGTTTCCTGCAGTATTAGAGACTCTAGAATGCAAGAGCGTGCATCTTGCTCTAAAGCAGAGTGTGTTTCATGGATGAGAACTGTGCTGTGCATTTCCTTCAGAAACGGAGTTAAATCCAAGGCTCTGTGTCTTCCTACTGGCAATAATTCGTTTCATATAAACGCAGTCACTTTTCAGCTCAAAGGAGCTACATTGATCACTCAGCTCACACGTGTGTCGCTCTTAACTGAAAACCATTGGAGGTGAGAGGACCTGTGGGTTGTATAAATTTCAGAAGCAGAGTTGAACTAGATATGGTCCGAAAGTGTGGAAACACAGTTCTTTTGTTCCGAACACACTCATATTTCCTTCTGTTTTAGAGACTCTAGAAAGCAAGACCATGCTACTAACTCTAAAGCAGAAAGTTTTTCATGGATGAGAACTGTGCTGTGTGTTTCCCTTCAGAAATGGAGTTAAATCCAGTGCTCTGTGTCTTCCTACAAGCAAAATTTCTTTTCAGGTAACGGTAGTCACTTTTCAGCACAAAGGACCTGCATCGTTCAAGAAGCTCACACATTTCTCTTCTTAACGGACAAGCATTGGATGTTAGAGGACCTATGGTTTGTATCAGTTTCAGACAGAGTTGAACTAGATATGGTCCGTATGTGTGGGACACACCATTCTTTTGCTCTCAGCACACTCACGTGTCCCTTTGTATTAGAGACTCTAGAAAACAAGGGTGTGCTTCTTGCTCTAAAGCAGAGTGTGTTTCATGGATGAGAACTGTGCTGGTAGTTTCCCGTCAGAAATGGAGTTCAATCCCAGGCTCTGTGTCTTCCTACAAGCAAGACTTCGTTTCAGGTAAACACAGACTCTTTTCAGCTCAAAGGAAGCTACATCTTTCACGGTGCTCACACATTTGTCGCTCTTAATTGAAAAGCATTCAATGTTCGAGGACCTGTGGTTTTTATCAGGTTCAGAAGCAGAGTTGAACTGGACATGTTCCGTTTGTTTGGGAAACAGTGTTCTTTTGTTCTGAGCACATTCACTTTTCCTGCAGTATTAGAGACTCTAGAAAGCAAGAGCTTGGTTCTTGCTCTAAAGCAGAGTGTTTTTCATGGATGAGAACTGTGCTGTGTGTTTCCCTTCAGAAATGGAGTTAAATCCCAGGCTCTGTGTTTTCCTACAAGCAAGAATTCGTTTCATGTAAACGCAGTCACTTTTCAGCTTAAAGGAAGCTACATCGTTCACGCAGCTCACACCTTTGTCGCTCTTAATTGAAAAGCATTGGATGTTAGAGGACCTGTGGTTTTAATTAGTTTCAGAAGCAGAGTTGAACTAGACATGTTGCGTATGTTTAGGAAACACCGTCCTTTTGTTCTGAGCACACTCACTTTTAATGAAGTATTAGAGACTCTAGAAATCAAGAGCGTGATTCTTGCTCTAAGGAGACTGTGTTTCATGGATGAGAACTGTGCTTTGTGTTTCCCATCAGAAATTGAGTTAAATCATTCACAAAGCTCACCCATTTCTCTTCTTAACGGACAAGCATTGGATGATAGAGGACCTGTGGTTTGTATCAGTTTCAGAAGCAGAGTTGAACTAGATATGGTCCGAATGTGTGGGAAACACAGTTCTTTTGGTCTGAGCACACTCATTTTTCCTTCTGTTTTAGAGAATCTAGAAGCAAGACCGTGCTTCTTACTCTAAAGCAGAAAGTGTTTCATGGATGAGAACTGTGCTGTGTGTTTCCCGTCAGAAATGGAGTGAAATCCCAGGTTCTGTGTTTTCCTACATGCAATAATTCGTTTCATGTAAACACAGTCACTTTTCACTGCAAAGGAGCTACATCATTCACGAAGCTCACACGTTTGTCGCTCTTAACTGAAAACCATTGGAGGTTAGAGGACCTGTGGTTTGTGTCAGTTTCAGAAGAAGAGTTGAACTAGATATGGTCCGAATGTGTGGGAAACAGTTTTTTTGGTCTCAGCACACTCATGTTTCCTTCTGTTTTAGAGCCTCTAGAAAGCAAGACCGTGCTTCTTACTCTAAAGCAGAATGTTTTTCATGGATGAGAACTGTGTTGTATGTTTCCCTTCAGAAATGGAGTAAAATCCCACGCTCTGTGTCTTCCTACAAGCAAAATTTCTTTTCAGGTAAGGGTAGTCACTTTTCAGCTCAAAGGACCTGCATCGTTCACGAAGCTCACACATTTCTCTTCTTAACGGACAAGCATTGGATGTTAGAGGACCTTTTGTTTGTATCAGTTTCTGACAGAGTTGAACTAGATATGGTCCGAATGTGTGGGAAACACCGTTGTTTTGCTCTGAGCACACTCACGATTCCTGCTGTATTAGAGACTCTAGAAAGCAAGAGCGTGCTTCTTGCTGTAAAGCAGAGTGTGTTTTATGGATGAGAACTGTGCTGAGAGTTTACCTTGAGAAATGGAAATCCCAGGCTCAGTGTCTTCAAACAAGCAAGACTTCCTTTCAGGTAAACACAGTCACTTTTCAGCTGAAAGTATGATACATCGTTCACAAAGCTCACTTGGTTCTCGCTCTTAAGTGACAAGCATGGGATAATAGAGGACCAGTGGATTGTACCAGTTTTAGAAGCAGAGTTGAAGTATATATGATCCCTATGTATAAGAAACACCATTCCTTTGTTTGGAGCACACTCACGTTTCCTGCTGTATTAGAGACACTAGAAAGCAAGAGCATGTTTCTTGCTCTAAAGCAGAGTGTGTTTCATGGATGAGAAATGTGCTTTGTGTTTCCCTTCAGAAATGGAGTTATATCCCAGGGTCTGTGTCTTCCTACAAGCAAGACATCGTTTCAGGTAAACACAGTCAATTTTCAGCTCAATGGAAGCTTCATCGTTAACGAAGCTCACACGTTTGTCGCTCTTAATTGAAAAGCTTTAGATGTCAGATGACCTGTGGTTTGTATCAGTTTCAGAAGGAGAGTTGAACTAGGTAAGGTCTGCATATGTAGGGTACACCGTTCTTTTTTCAGTGCACACTCACGTTTCCTGCTGTATTAGATACTCTAGAAAGCAAGAGCTTGGTTATTGCTCTAAATCACACTGTGTTTCATGGATGAGAACTGTGCTGTGTGTTTCCCGTCAGATATGGAGTTACATTGCAGGCTCTGGGACTTCCTACAGGCAATAATTCGTTTCATGTAATCGCAGTCAATTTTCAGCTCAAAGGAGCTACATCGTTCACGCAGCTAACACGTTTGTCGCTCTTAAATGTAAACCATTGGAGGTTAGAGAACCTGTGGTTTGTATAAGTTTCAGACGCAGAGGTGAACTAGATATGGTCTGAATGTGTGGGAAACACAGTTCTTTTGGTCTAGCACACAAATGTTTCCTTCTGTTTTAGAGACTCTAGAAAGCAAGACCGTGCTTATTACTCTAAAGCAGAAAGTTTTTCATGGATGAGAACTGTGCTGTGTGTTTCCCTTCAGAAATGGAGTTCAATGCCAGCTTCTGTGTCTTCCTACAAGCAAGACTTCTTTTCAGGTAAACACAGTCACTTTTCAGCTCAAAGGAAGCTACATCATTCACAAAGCTCACACGTTTCTTGCTCTTAACTTAAAAGCATTGGATGTTAGAGGACCTGTGGTTTGTGTCAGTTTCAGAAGCAGAGTTGAACTAGGTATGGTCTGCATATGTAGGGTACACCGTTCTTTTTTCAGTGCACACTCACGTTTCCTGCTGTATTAGATACTCTAGAAAGCAAGAGCTTGGTTCTTGCTCTAAATCACACTGTGTTTTATGGATGAGTAGTGTGCTGGGAGTTTCCCTTCTGAAATGGAGTTCAATCCCAGGCTCTGTGTCTTCCTACAAGCAAGAATTCGTTTCAGGTAATCACAGTCACTTTTCAGCACAAAGAAGCTACATCGTTCACAAAACTCACATGTTTCTCGATCTTAAGTGACAAGCATGGGATGTTAGAGGACCAGTGGTTTGTATCAGTTTTAGAAGCAGAGTTGAAGTATATATGTTCCCTATGTGTAAGACACACCGTTCCTTGGTTCGGAGCACACTCACGTTTCCTACTGTATTATAGACACTAGAAAGCAAGAGCGTGCTTCTTACTCTAAAGCGGAGTGTGTTTCATGGATGAGAACTGTGCTTTGTGTTTCCATTGAGAAATGGAGTTAAATCCCATGCTCTGTGTCTTCCTACATGCAAAGTTTCTTTTCAGGTAAGGGTAGTCACTTTTCAGCTCAAAGGACATGCATCATTCACAAAGCTCACATGATTCTTGCTCTTAAGTGACCAGCATGGGATGTCAGAGGACCAGTGTTTTGTATCAGTTTTAGAAGCAATGTTGAAGTATATATGTTCCATATGTGTCAGAAACACCGTTCCTTTGTTTGGAGCACACTCACGTTTCCTGCTGTATTAGAGACACTAGAAAGCAAGAGCGTGCTTCTTGCTCTAATGCAGAGTGTGTTTCATGGATGAGAACTGTGCTATGTGTTTCGCTTCAGAAATGGAGTTAAATCCCATGCTCTTTGTCTTCCTACAAGCAAGACTTCGTTTCAGGTAAACACAGTTACTTTTCAGCTCAAAGAAGCTACATCATTCACAAAGCTGACACGGTTCTTGCTCTTAACTGAAAAGTATTGGAAGTTAGAGGGGCTGTGGTTTGTATCACTTTCAGAAGCAGAGTTGAACTAGATATGGTCCATATGTGTAGGACACAGAGTTCTTTTGTTCTGAGCACATCACGTTTCCTTCTGTATTAGAGACACTAGAAAGCAAGAGCTTTGTTCTTGCTCTATAGCAGAGAGTTGTTCATGGATGAGAACAGTGCTGTGTGTTTCCCATCAGAAATGGAGTTAAATCCCAGGCTCTTTGTCTTCTACAAAAAGAATTCGTTTCATGTAAACGCAGTCACTTTTCAGCTCAAAGGAAGCTACATTGTTCACGCCTCTCACATGTTTGTCGATCTTAATTGAAAAGCATTGGATGTTAGAGGACCTGTAGTTTTTATCAGATTCAGAAGCAGAGTTGAACTAGATATGGTCTGTATGTGTAGAAAACAGCGTTCTTTTGTACTGAATACACTCATGTTTCCTGCTGTATTAGAGAATCTAGAAAGCAAGAGCATGGTTCTTGCTCTAAAGCAGAGTGTTTTTCATGGATGAGAACTGTGCTGTGTGTTTCCCATCAGAAATAGAGTTAAATCCCACGCTCTGTGTCTTCTTACAAGCAAAATTTCTTTTCAGGTAAGGGTCGTCACTTTTCTGCTCAAAGGACCTGCATCGTTCACTAAGCTCACACATTTCTCTTCTTAACAGAGAAGCATTGTAAGTTAGAGGACCTATGTTTTGTATCAGTTTCAGACAAAGTTGAACTAGATATGGTCCATATGTGTGGGAAACACCGTTCTTTTGCTCTGAGTACACTCACATTTCCTTCTATATTAGAGACTCTAGAAAGCAAGAGCGTGCTTATTGCTTTAAAGAACAGTGTGTTTCAATGATGAGAACTGTGCTGGGAGTTTCCCTTCAGAAATGGCGTTCAATCCCAGGCTCTGTGACTTCCTACAAGCAACACTTCGTTTCAGGTAAACACAGTCACTTTTCAGCTCAAAGGAAGCTACATTGTTCACTCAGCTCACACGTTTGTCACTCTTAATTGAAAAGCATTGGATGTTAGAGGACCTGTAGTTTTTATCAGATTCAGAAGCAGAGTTGAACTAGATATGGTCCTTATGTGTAGAAAACACCATTCATTTGTATGATACACTCATGTTTCCTGCTGTATTAGAGACACTAGGAAGCAAGAGCTTGGTTCTTGCTCTATAGCAGAGAGTTGTTCATGGATGAGAACTTTGCTGTGTGTTTCCCGTCAGAAAGGGAGTTAAATAACAGGTTCTGTGTCTTCCTACAGGCAATAATTCGTTTCATGTAAATGCTGTCACTCTTCAGCTCAAAGGAGCTACATCATTCACGAAGCTCAAACATTTCTCTTCTGAAGTGAGAGGCATTGGATGTTAGAGTACCTGTGGATTGTATCAGTTTCAGAAGCAGAGTTGAAATAGATATGGTCCATATGTGTAGGACACACAGTTCTTTTGTTCTGAGCACATCAAGTTTCCTGCCATATTAGAGACTCTAGAAAGCAAGAGCGTGCTTCTTGCTCTAAAGCAGAGTGTTTTTCATGGATGAGAACTGTGCTGTGCGTTTCCTTCTGAAATGGAGTTAAATCCCAATCTCTGTGTCTTCCTACAAGCAAGAAATCGTTTCATGTAAACACAGTCACATTTCAGCTCAAAGGAAGCTACATCATTCACAAAGCTCACACGTTTCTTGCTCTTAACTGAAAAGCATTGGATGTTAGATGACCTGTGGTTTGTATCTGTTTCAGAAGCAGAGTTGAACTTGATATGATCCAAATATGTAGGAAATACAGTTCTTTTGTTCTGAGCACACTCATGTTTACTTCTCATTTAGATCCTCAAGAAAGCATGAGCATGCTTCTGTCTCTAAAGCAGAGTATGTTTCATGGATGAGAACTGTGCTGTGTGTTTCCCTTCAGAAATGGAGTTCAATCCCAGGCTCTGTGTCTTCATACAAGCAAGACTTCATTTCATGTAAACGCAGTCATTTTCAGCTCAATCAAAGCTACATCATTCACAAAGCTCACACGTTTCTTGCTCTTAACTGAAAAGCATTGGATGTTAGAGGACCTGTGGTTTGTATCAGTTTCAGAAGCAGAGTTGAACTAGATACAGCCGGAATGTCTAGGAAACAGTTCTTTTGGTATGAGCACACTCATGTTTCCTTCTGTTTTAGAGACTCTAGAAAGCAAGACCGTGCTTCTTGCTATAAAGCAGAGTGTGTTTCATGGATGAGAACTGTGCTGTGTGTTTCCCTTCAGAAATAGAGTTCAATCCCAGGCTCTGTGCCTTCCTACATGGAAGACATCCTTTCAGGTAAGTGTAGTCACTTTTCAGGTCAAAGGACCTACATGGTTCACCAACCTCACACGTTTCTCTTCTTAACAGATAACATGGATGTTAGAGGACCTGTAGTTTGTATCAGTTTCAGAAGCAGTGTTAAACTAGATATGACCCTTACGTGTAGGAACACAGTTCTTTTGTTCTCAGAACACTGACATTTCCTACTGTATTCGAGGCTCTAGAAAGCAAGAGCTTGATCCTTGCTCTAAAGCAGAGTGTGTTTCATGCATGAGAACTGTGCTGTGTGTTTCCCTTCAGAAATGGAGTTAAATCACAAGCTCTGTGTCTTTCTACAAGCAAAAATTCATTTCATGTAAACGCAGTCACTTTTCAGCTCAAAGGAAGCTACATAGTTCACGCAGCTCACACGTTTGTCGCTCTTAATTGAAAGCATTGGATGTTAGAAAACCTGTGGTTTTTATCAGTTTCAGAAGCAGAGTTGAACTAGATATTGTCCATATGTGTAGAAAACACTGTTCTTTTGTTCTGCGCACACTCAGGTTTCCTGCTGTATTAGAGATATTAGAAAGCAAGAGCTTGGTTCTTGCTCTATAGCAGAGTGTTTTTCATGGATGAGAACTGTGCTGTGTGTTTCCCGTCAGAAATGGAGTGAAATCCCAGGCTCTGTGTCTTCCTACAAGCAAGAATTCGTTTCAGGTAATTCAAGTCACTTTTCAGCTAAAAGGACCCACATGATCACACATTTCTCTCCTTAACTGACAAGCATTGGATGTTAGAGGATCTGTGGTTTGTATCACATTCAGAAAGAGAGTTGAACTAGATATGGTCCATATGTGTAGGACACACTGTTCTTTTGTTATGAACACATCACTTTTCCTGCTGAATTAGAGACTCTAGAAAGCAAGAGCGTGCTTCTTGCTCTAAAGTAGAGTGTGTTTCATGGATGAGAATTGTGCTGTGGGTTTCTTTCAGAAATGGAGTTAAATGCCAAGCCCTGTGTCTTCCTACAAGCAAGAAATCGTTTCAGGTAAACACAGTCACATTTCAGCTCTAATGAAGCTACATCGTTCACAAGCTCACACATATCTCTTCTTCACGGACACGCATTGGATGTTAGAGGACCTGTGGTTTGTATCAGTTTCAGACAGAGTTGAACTAGATATGGTCCATATGTGTGGGAAACACCGTTCTTTTGCTCAGAGCACACTCATGTTTCCCGTTGTATTAGAGACTCTAGAAAGCAAGAGCGTGCTTCTTGCTCTAAAGCAGAGTGTGTTTTATGGAAGAGAACTGTGTTGGGAGATTCCCTTCAGAAATGGAGTTCAATCCCACGCTCTGTGTCTTCCCACAAGGAAAATTTCTTTTCAGGTAAGGGTATTCACTTTTCAACTCAAAGGAAATGAATCGTTTACGAAGCTCACACATTTCTCTTGTTAACGGACAAGCATTGGATGTAGGAGGACCTATTGTTTGTATCAGTTTCAGACAGAGTTGATGTAGATATGGTCTGTATGTGTGGGAAACCCTGTTCTTTTTCTCTGAGCTCACTCACGTTTCCTGCTCTATTAGAGACTCTAGAAAGCAAGAGCGTGCTTCTTGCTCTAAAGCAGAGTGTGTTTTATGGATGAGAACTGTGCTGGGAGTTTCCCTTCGGACATGGAGTTAAATCCCAGGCTCAGTGTCTTCCTACAAGCATGACTACGTTTCAGGTAAACGCTGTCATTTTCAGCTAAATCGTAGCTACATCATTAAGGACAGTCACACATTTGACGCTCATAATTGAAAAGCATTGGATGTTAGAGGACCGGTGGATTTTATCAGTTTCAGAAGCAGTGTTGAACTAGATACTTTCCATATGTTTAGGAAACACCATTCTTTGGTTGTCAGGACACTCAATTTTCCTGCTGTATTAGAGACTGTAGAAATCAAGAGCATGATTCTTTCTCTAAAGCAGAGTGTGTTTCATGGATGAGAACTGTGCTGTGAGTTTAGATTTGAAATGGAGTTAAATCCCAACCTCTGTGTCTTCCTACAAGCAAGACTTCGTTTCAGGTAAACACAGTCACTTTACAGCTCAAATGAAGCTACATCATTCACGAAGCTAACACGTTTGTCACTCTTAATTGAAAAGCAATGGATGAGAGAGGGCCTGTAGTTTTTATCAGTTTCAGAAGCAGAGTTGAACTAGATATGTTCCGTATGTTTAGGAAACACCAGTCATTTGTTCTGATCACATTCACTTTTCCTGCAGTATTAGATTCTCTAGAAAGCAAGAGCTTGGTTCTTGCTCTAATGCAGAGTGTTTTTCATGGATGAGAACTGTGCTGTGTGTTTCCTTTCCGAAATACAGTTAAATCCCAGGCTCTGTGTCTTCCTACAAGCAAGAATTCTTTTCATGTAAACGCAGTCACATTAGAGCTCAAAGGAAGGTACATTGTTCAAGCAGATCACACGTTTCTCGCTCTTAATTGAAAAGCATTGGATGTTAGAGGACCTGTGGTTTGTATCAGTTTCAGAAGCAGAGTTGAATTAGGTATGGTCTGCATATGTAGGATACAACGTTCTTTTTTCAGAGCACACTCACTTTTCCTGCTCTATTAGAGACACTAGAAAGCAAGAGCTTGGTTCTTGCTCTAAAACACATTGTGTTTCATGGATGAGAACTGTGCTGTGTGTTTCCCTTCTCAAGGGAGTTAAATCCCATGCTCTGTGTCTTCCTACAAGCAATACTTCGTTTCAGGTAAGGGTCGTCACTTTTCAGCTCAAAGGACCGGCATCCATCACGAAGCTCACACATTTCTCTTCTGAACTGAGAAGCATTGGATGATAGAGGACCTGTGGTTATTATCAGTTTCAGAAGCAGAGTTGAACTAGATATGTTCCGTATTTTTAGCCAACACCGTTCTTTTCTTCTGAGCACACTCACTTTTCCAGCAGTATTAGAGACTCTAGAAAGCAACAGAATTGTTCTTGCTCTAAAGCAGAGTGTTTTTCTTGAATGAGAACTGTGCTAGTGTTTCCCTTCCGAAATGGAGTTAAATCTCAGGCTCTGTGTCTTCCTACAAGCAAGAATTCGTTTCATGAAAACTCAGTCACTTTAGGTCTCAAAGGAAGCTACATCGTTCAAGCAGATCACACGTTTCTCGCTCTTAATTGAAAAGCATTGGATGTTAGAGTACCTGTGGTTTTTATCAGTTTCAGAAGCAGATTTTAACTAGATAGGGACCGAATGTGTGGGAAACTCAGTTCTTTTGGTCTGAGCACACTCATGTTTCCTTCTGATTAGAGATTCTAGAAAGAAAGACCGTGCTCATTACTCTAAATCAGAGTGTGTTTCATGGTTGAGAACTGTGCTGTGTGTTTCCCTTCAGAAATGGAGTTAAATCCCATGCTCTGTGTCTTCCTACAAGCAAAATTTCTTTTCAGGTAAGGGTAGTCACTTTTCATCTCAAAGAACCTGCAACGTTCACTAAGCTCACACATTTCTGTTCTTAACTGACAAGCATTGGATGTTAGAGGACCTATGGTTTGTATCAGTTTCCGACAGAGTTGAACTTGATATGGTCCGTATGTGTTGGAAAAACCATGCTTTTGCTCTGAGCACACTCATGTTTCCTGCTGTATTAGAGACTCTAGAAAGCAAGAGCGTGCTTCGTGATCTAGAGCAGAGTGTGTTTCATGGATGAGAACTGTGCTGTGTGTTTCCCTTCAGAAATGGTGTTAAATCCCAGGCTCTGTGTCTTCCTACAAGCAAGACTTCGTTTCAGGTAAACACATTCACTTTACAGCTCAAATGAAACTACATCGTTCACGAAGCTCACACATTTGTCGCTCTTAATTTAAAAGCATTAGATGTTAGAGGACCTGTGGGTTTTATCAGTTTCAGAAGCAGAGTTGAACTAGATATGGTCCGAATATGTAGGAAACACAGTTCTTTTGTTCTGAGCACAATCACGTTTCCTACTTTATTAGAGGCTCTAGAAAGCAAGAGCTTGATTCTTGCTCTAAAGCAGAGTGTGTTTCATGGATGAGAACTGTGCTGTGTGTTTCCCTTCAGAAATGGAGTTAAATCCCAAGCTCTGTGTCTTCCTACAAGCAAAAATTCGTTTCATGTAAACACAGTCACATTTCAACTCAAAGGAAGCTACATCGTTCACGCAGTTCACACGTTTGTCGCTCTTAATTGAAAAGCATTGGATGTTAGAGGACGTGTGGTCTTTACAGTTTCAGAAACAGAGTTGAACGAGATATTGGCCGAATGTGTGGGAAACACAGTTCTTTTGGTCTGAGCACACTCATGTTTCCTTCTGTTTTAGACACTCTAGAAAGCAAGACCATTCTTCTTACTCTAAAGCAGAGTGTGTTTCATGCATGAGAACTGTGCTGTGTGTTTCTTTCAGACATGGAGTTAAATCCCAGGCTCAGTGTCTTCCTATAAGCATGACTACGTTTCTGGTAAACGCAGTCATTTTCAGCTAAATCGAATCTACATCATCAACAAAGGTCTCACGTTTGTCGCTCTTAATTGAAAAGCATTGGATGTTAGAGGACCTATGGTTTGTATCAGTTTCAGAAGCAGTGTTGAACTAGATATGTTCCATATGTTTAGGAAACACTGTTCTTTTGTTCTCAGCACACTCACTTTTCCTGCATTATTAGAATCTCTAGAAAGCAAGAGCTTGGATTTTGCTCTAAAGCAGAGTGTTTTTCATGGATGAGAACTATGCTGTGTGATTCCCTTCAGACATGGAGTTAAATCCCAGGTTCTGTGTCTTCCTACATGCAAGACTTCGTTTCAGGTAAACACAGTCACTTTTCATCTCCAAGGACCCACATCGTTCACGAAGCTCACACGATTCTCTTCTTAACTGACAAGCATTGGATGTTAGAGGACCTGTGCTTTGTATCAGTTTCAGAAGCAGAGTTGAACTAGATGTGATCCTTACATGTAAGAAACACAGTTCTTTTGTTCTTAGCACACTCACATTTCCTGCTGTATTAGAGACTCTACAAAGCAAGAGCTTGATTCTTGCTCTAAATCAGGGTGTGTTTCCTGGATGAGAACTCTGCTGTGTGTTCCCCTTCCGAAATGGAGTTAAATCCCAGGCTCAGTGTCTTCCTACAAGCATGACTAAGTTTCAGGTAAACGCAATCATTTTCAGCTCAAAGGAAGCTACAACGTTCACGAAGCTCACAAGTTTTTCACTCTTAAGTGACAATCATGGGATGTTAGAGGACCATTGGTTTGTATCAGTTTCAGAAGCAGAGTTGAACTGGGAATGGTCTGCATATATAGGATACCACGTTCTTTTTTCAGAGCACACTCACTTTTCCTGCTGTATTAGAGACTCTAGAAAGCAAGAGCTTGGTTCTTGCTCTAAAGCACATTGTGCTTCATGGAGGAGAACTGTGCTGTGTGTTTCCCTTCCAAAATGGAGTTAAATCCCAGGCTCTGTGTCTTCCTACAAGCAATACTTCGTTTCAGGTAAGGGTAGTCACTTTTCAGCTCAAAGGACCGGCATCAATCACAAAGCTCACACATTTCTCTTCTGAACTGAGAAGCATTGGATGTTAGACGACCTGTGGTTTGTATCAGTTTCAGAAGAAGAGATGAACTAGATATGGTCCGTATGTGTAGGAAACACCGTCCTTTTTTCTGAGCACACTAACTTTTCCTGCTGTATTAGAGACTCTAGAAAGCAAGAGCATGTTTCTTGCTCTAAAGCAGTGTGTGTTTCATGGATGAGAACTGTGCTTTGTGTTTCCCTCACAAATGGAGTTCAATCCCAGAATCTGTGTCTTCCTACAAGCAAGACTTCGTTTCAGGTAAACAAATTCATTTTTCAGCTCAAAGAATGCTACATCATTCACAAAGCTCACATGTTTCTCGCGCTTAAGTGACAAGCATGGGATGTTAGAGAACCAGTGGTTTGTATCAGTTTTAGAAGCAGAGTTGAAGATTATAAGTTCCCTATGTGTAAGAAACACGATTCCTTTGTTCGGAGCACACTCATGTTTCCTGCTGTTTTAGAGACACTAGAAAGCAAGAGCGTGCTTCTTGCTCTAAAGCAGAGTGTGGTTCATGGATGAAAACTGTGCTTTGTGTTTCCCTTCAGAAATGGAGTTAAATCCCACGCTCTGTGTCTTCCTACAAGCAAGACTTCGTTTCAGGTAAACACAGTCACTTTTCAGCTCAAAGCATGGTACATCATTCACAAAACTCACACGTTTCTCCCTCTTAACTGAAAAGCATTGGATGTTAGAGGACCTGTGGTTTGTATCACTTTCATAAGCAGAGCTGAAGTAGATAAGGTCCATATGTGTAGGGCACACAGTTCTTTTGTTCTGAGAACATCACGTTTCCTGCTGTATTAGAGACTCTATAAAGCAAGAGCGTGCTTCTTGCTCTAAAGCAGAGTGTGTTTCATGGAAGAGAACTATGCTGTGAGTTTCCTTCAGAAATGGAGTTAAATCCCAATCTCTTTGTCTTCCTACAACCAAGAAATCGTTTCATGTAAACACAGTCACTTTACAGCTCAAATGAAGCTACATCGTTCACGAAGCTCACACGTTTGTCGCTCATAATTGAAAAGCATTGCATGATAGAGGACCTGTGGTTTTTTTATCAGTTTCAGAAGCAGAGTTGAACTTGATTTGTTCCGTATGTTTAGCAAACACCGTTCTTTTGTTCTGAGCACACTCACTTTTCCAGCAGTATAAGAGACTCTAGAAAGCAAGAGCCTGGTTTTGCTCTAAAGCAGAGTGTTTTCATGGATGAGAACTGTGCTGTGTGTTACCCTTCTGAAATGGAGTTAAATCTCAGGCTCTGTGTCTTCCTACAAGCAAGAATTCTTTTCATGTAAGCGCAGTCACTTTAGACCTCAAAGGAAGCTACATCGTTCAAGCAGCTCACACAATTGTCACTCTTAATTGAAAAGCATTGGATATTAGAGGACTTGTGGTTTGTATCAGTTTCAGAAGCAGAGTTGAACTAGATGTGGTCCGAATGTGTGGGAAACACAGTTCTTTTGGACTGAGCACACTCATGTTTCCTTCTGTTTTAGAGATTCTAGAAAGAAAGACCGTGCTTATTACTCTAAAGCAGAGTGTCTTTCATGGTTGTGAACTGTGCTGTGTGTTTCCCTTCAGAAATGGAGTTAAATTCCATGCTCTGTGTCTTCCTCCAAGCAATATTTCTTTTCAGGTAAGGTTAGTCACTTTTCAGCTCAAAGGACCTGCTCGTTCACGAAGCTCACACATTTCTCTTCTTAACTGACAAGCATTGGATGTTAGAGGACCTATGGTTTGTATCAGTTTCTGACAGAGTTAAACTTGATATGGTCCATATGTGTTGGAAACATCATGCTTTTGCTCTGAGCACAATCATGTTTTCTACTGTATTAGAAACGCTAGAAAACAAGAACATGCTTCGTGCTCTAGAGCAGAGTGTGTATCATGGATGAGAACTGTGCTGTGTGTTTCCCTTCAGAAATGGTGTTAAATCCCAGGCTCTGTGTCTTCCTACAAGCAAGACTTCATTTCACGTGAACACAGTCACTTTTCAGCTCCAAGGACCTACATCGTTCACTGTGCTCACACGTTTCTCTTCTTAACTGACAAGCATTGGATGTGAGAGGACCTGTGGTTTGTATCAGTTTAAGAAGCAGAGAAGAACTAGATATGGTCCGTATGTGTAGGAAACACCGTCTTTTTTCTGAGCACATTAACATTTTCTGCTGTATTAGAGACTCTAGAAAGCAAGAGCATGTTTCTTGCTCTAAAGCAGTGTGTGTTTCATGGATGAGAACTGTGCTTTGTGTTTCCCAAAGAAATGGAGTTCAATCCCAGTCTCTGTGTCTTCCTACAAGCAAGACTTCGTTTCAGGTAAACACAGTCACTTTTCAGCTCAAAGGAAGCTACATCGTTCACAAAGCTCACATGTTTCTCGCTCTTAAGTGACAAGCATGGGATGTTAGAGGACCAGTGGTTTGTATCAGTTTTAGAAGCAGAGTTGAAGTTTATAAGTTCCCTATGTGTAAGAAACACCATTCCTTGGTTCGGAGCACACTCACGTTTCCTGCTGTATAAGAGATAATAGAAAGCAATAGCGTGCTTCGTGCTCTAGAGCAGAATGTGTTTCATGGATGAGAACTGTGCTTTGTGTTTCCCTTCAGAAATGGAGTTAAATCCCAGGCTTTGTGTCTTCCTACATTCAAGACTTCGTTTCAGGTAAACACAGTCACTTTTTAGCTCCAAGGACCTACATCGTTCAAAAAGCTCACACGTTTCTCTTCTTAACTGACAAGCATTGGATGTAAGAGTACCTGTGGTTTGTATCAGTTTCAGAAGCAGAGTTGAACTAGATGTGATCCTTACATGTAAGAAACACAGTTCTTTTGTTCTGAGCACACTCACGTTTCGTGCTGTATTAGAGACTCTAGAAATCAAGAGCTTGATTCTTGCTCTAAATCAGGCTGTGTTTCCTGGATGAGAACTCTGCTGTGTGTTCCCGTTCTGAATTGCAGTTAAATCCCAGGGTCTGTGTCTTTCTACAAGCAAGACTTCGTTTCAGGTAAACACAGTCACTTTTCAGCACAAAGGAAGCTACATTGTTCACGAAGCTCACACGTTTGTTGCTCATTATTGAAAAGCATTGGATGATAGAGGACCTGTGGTTTTTATCAGTTTCAGAAGCAGAGTTGAACTAGATATGTTCTGTATGTTTAGCAAACACCGTTATTTTGAACTGAGCACACTCATGTTTCCTTCTGTATTAGAGACACAGGAAAGCAAGAGCTTGGGTCTCGCTCTATAACAGAGTGTTTTTCATATAGGAGAACTGTGCTTTGGGTTTCCCGTCAGATATGGAGTTAAATCCCAGGCTTCTTGTCTTCCTACAGGCAATAATTAGTTTCATGTAAACGCAGTCACTTTTCACCTCAAAGGAGCTATATCGTTCACACAGCTAACACGTTTGTCACTCTTAACTGAAAATATTGGAGGTTAGAGGACTTGTGGTTTGTATCAGTTTCAGAAGCAGAGTTGAACTAGATATGGTCCAAATGTGTGGGAAACACAGTTCTTTTGGTCTGAGCACACTCATGTTTCCTTCTCTTTTAGAGATTCTAGAAAGAAAGACCGTGCATATTACTCTAAAGCAGAGTGTGTTTCATGGATGAGAACTGTGCTGTGTGTTTCCCTTCAGTAATGGTGTTAAATCCCAGGTTCTGTGTCTTCCTACAAGCAAGACTTCGTTTCAAGTAAACACAGTCACTTTTCAGCTCCAAGGACCTACATCGTTCATGAAGCTCACACGATTCTCTTCTTAACTGACAAGCATTGGATGTTAGAGGACCTATGGTTTGTACCATTTTCAGAAGAAGAGTTTTACTAGATATGGTTCGAATGTGTAGGAAACACCGTTCTTTTGTTCTGAGCACACTCCTGTTTGCTTCTGTTTAAAAGAGTCTAGAAAGCAGGGGCGTGCTTCTTGCTATAAAGCAGAGGGTGCTTCATGGAAGAGAACTGTGCTGTGTATTTCCCTTCAGAAATGGGGTTAAATCCCATGCTCTGTGTCTTCCTACAAGCAAGACTTCTTTTCAGGTAAATGTAGTCACTTTTCAGCTCAAAGGACCTACATTGATCACGAAGCTCACACATTTCTCTCTTTAACTGACAAGCATTGGGTGTTAGAGGACCTGTGGTTTTTATCAGTTTCAGAAGCAGAGTTTAACTAGATATGTTCCGTATTTTTAGGAAACACCCTTCTTTGTTCTGAGCACACTCACTTTTCCTGTAGTATTAGAGACTCTAGAAAGCAACAGCTTGGTTCTTGCTCTAAAGCAGAGTGTTTTTCATGGATGAGGACAGTGCTGTGTGTTTCCCTTCTGAAATGGAGTTAAATACCAGGCTCTGTGTCTTCCTACAAGCAAGTATTCGTTTCAGGTAAGGGTAGTCACTTTTCAGCTCAAAGAACCTACATCGTTCACAAAGCTCACACATTTCTATTCTTAACTGACAAGCATTGGATGTTAGAGGACCTATGGTTTGTATCAGTTTTCGACATAGTTGAACTTGATATGGTCCGTATGTGTTGAAAAAACCATGCTTTTGCTCTGAGCACACTCATGTTTCCTGCTGTATTAGAGACTCTAGAAAGCAAGAGCTTGATTCTTGCTCTAAATCAGGGTGTGTTTCCTGGATGAGAACTCTGCTGTGTGTTCCCATTCCTAAATGGTGTTAAATCCCAGGCTCAGTGTCTTCCTACAAGCATGACTACGTTTCAGGTAAACGCAGTCATTTTCAGCTCAAAGGAAGCTACAACGTTCATGAAGCTCACACGTTTGTCATTCTTAACTGAAAAGCATTGGATGTTAGAGGACCTGTGGTTTGTATCAGTTTCAGAAGCAGAGTTGAATTAGGTTTGGTCTGCATATGTAGAATACCACGTTCTTTTTTCAGAGCACACTCAATTTTCCTGCTGTATTAGAGACTCTAGAAAGCAAGAGCTTGGTTCTTGCTCTAAAGCACATTGTGTTTCATGGATGAGAACTGTGCTGTGTGTTTCCCTTCTGAAAGGGAGTTAAATCCCATGCTCTGTGTCTTCCTACAAGCAATACTTAGTTTCAGGTAACGGTAGTCACTTTTCAGCTCAAAGGACCGGCATCCATCACGAAGCTCACACATTTCTCTTCTGAACTGAGAAGCATTGGATGATAGAGGACCTGTGGTTATTATCAGTTTCAGAAGCAGAGTTGAACTAGATACGTTCCGTATGTTTAGCAAACACCGTTCTTTTCTTCTGAGCACACTCACATTTCCAGCAGTATTAGAGACTCTAGAAAGCAACAACTTGGTTCTTGCTAAAGCAGAGTGTTTTTCTTGGATGAGAACTGTGCTAGTGTTTCCCTTCCGAAATGGAGTTAAATTCCAGGCTCTGTGTCTTCCTACAAGCAAGAATTTGTTTCATGAAAACGCAGTCACTTTAGAGCTCAAAGGAAGCTACATCGTTCAAGCAGCTCACAGGTTTGTCACTCTTAATTGAAAAGCATCGGATGTTAGAGGACCTGTGGTTTTTATCAGTTTCAGAAGCAGCGTTGACCTAGATGTGATCCTTACATGTAGGAAACAAAGTTCTTTTGTTCTGAGCACACTCACGTTTCCTGCAGTATTAGAGACACTATAAAGCAAGAGCTTGGTTATTGATCTAAAGCAGAGTGTTTTTCATGGATGAGAACTGTGCTGTGTGTTTCCCTTCAGAAATGGAGTTCATTCCAGGATCTGTGTCTTCCGACAAGCAAGACTTTGTTTCAGGTAAACGCAGTCATTTTTCAGCTCAAAGCAAGCTACATCTTTCACGAAGCTCACACGTTTCTCGCTCTTAACTGAAAAGAATTGGATGTTAGAAGACCTGTAATTTGTATTACTTTCCGAAGCAGAGTTGAACTAGATATGGTCCATATGTGCAGGACACACAGTTCTTTTGTTCAGAGCACATCAGTTTTCCTGCTGTATTATAGTCTCTAGAAAGCAAGTGCGTGCTCCTTGCTCTAAAGGAGAGTGTGTTTCATGGATGAGAACTGTGCAATGCGTTTCTTTCAGAAATGGAGTTAAATCCCAAGCTCTCTGTCTTCCTTCAAGCAAGATTTCGTTTCAGGTAAGGGTACTCACTTTTCACCTCAAAGGAGCTACATTGATCATGAATCTCACACATTTCTTTTCTTAACTGACACGCATTGGATGTTAGGGGACCTGTGGTTTGTATCAGTTTCAGAAGCAGAGGTGAAGTAGATATGGTTGGTATGTGTAGGAAACACCGTTCTTTTGTTCTGAGTACACTCATGTTTCCTGAAGTATTAGAGACTCTAGAATGCAAGAGCGTGCTTATTGCTCTAAAGCAGAGTGTGTTTCATGGATGAGAACTGTGCTGTGTGTTTCCCTTCAGAAATGGAGTTAAATCCCCAGCTCAGTGTCTTCCTACAAGCAATACTTCATTTCAGGTAAGGGTAGTCACTTTTCAGCTCAAAGGACCTGCATGTTCACGAAGCTCACACATTTCTCCTCTGAACTGACAAGCATTGGATGTTAGAGGACCTGTGGTTTGAATCAATTTCAGAAGCAGATTTGAACTAGATATGATGCGGATGTGTAGGAAACACCGTCTTTTTTCTGAGCACACTCACATTTCCTGCTGTATTAGAGACTCTAGAAAGCAAGAGCATGCTTCTTGTTCAAAAGCAGAGTGTGGTTCATGGATGAGAACTCTGCTGTGTGTTTCCCTCAGAAATGGAGTTCAATCCCAGGCTCTGTGTCTTCATACAAGCAAGAATTCATATCAGGTAAAGGCAGTAACTTTTCAGCTCAAAGGAAGCTATCATTCAGAGAGCTCTCATGTTTCTGGCTCTTAACTGAAAAGCATTGGATATTAGAAGACCTATGGGTTGTATCAGTTTCAGAGCCAGAGTTGTACTAGATATGCTCTGAATGTGTAGGAAACACAGTTCTTTTTGTCACAGCACACTCATATTTCCTTCTGTTTTGGAGACTCTAGAAAGCAAGAACATACTTCTTGTTCTAAAGCAGAGTGTGTTTCATGGATGAGAACTGTGCTGTGTTTCCCTTCAGTAATGGAGTTAAATGCCATGCTCTGTGTCTTCCTACAAGCAAGACTTCCTTTCAGGGAAGGGTAGTCAATTTTCAGCTCAAAGGAACTACATTGATCAGGAATCTCACAGATTTCTCTTCTTAACTGACACCCATTGGATGTTAGAGGACCTGTGGTTTGTATCAGTTTCAGAGGCAGAGTTGAACTAGATATGGTTGGTATATGTAGGAAACACCGTTCTATTGTTCTGAGAACACTCATGTTTCCTGCTGTATTAGAGACTCTAGAATGCAAGAGCGTGCTTATTGCTCTAAAGCAGAGTGTGTTTCATGTATGAGAACTGTGATGTGTGTTTCCCTTCAGAAATGCACTTAAAACCCCGGCTCAATGTCTTCCTACAAGCTATACTTCGTTTCAGGTAAGGTTAGTCACTTTTCATCTCAAAGGACCTGCATCGTTTGCAAAGCTCACACATTTCTCTTCTGAACTGACAAGCATTGGATGTTAGAGGACCTGTGGTTTGTATCAGTTTCTGAAGCAGATTTGCACTAGATATCGTCCGGATGTGTAGGAAACACCGTCTTTTTTTCTGAGCACTCTCACGTTTCCTGCCGTATTAGAGACTCTAGAAAGCAAGAGCATGCTTCTTGCTCTAAATCATAGTGTGGTTCATGGATGAGAACTGTGCTTTGTGTTTCCCTCAGAAATGGAGTTCAATCCCAGGCTTTGTGTCCTCATAAAAGCCAGAATTCATTTCTGGTAAAGGCAGTAACTTTTCAGGTCAAAGGAAACTACATCATTCACAGAGCTCTCAAGTTTCTCACTCTGAACTGAAAAGCATTGACTATTAGAGGTCCTATGAGTTATCAGTTTCAGAGGCAGAGTTGTACTAGATATGGTCTGAATGTTTAGGAAACACAGTTCTTTTTGTCAGAGCACACTCATGTTTCCTTCTATTTTAGAGATTCAAGAAAGCAAGAGCATACTTCTTGGTATAAAGCAGAGTGTGTTTCATGGATGAGAACTGTGCTGTGTGTTTCCCTTCAGAAATGCACTTAAATCCCAGGCTCTGTATCTTCCTACAAGCAAGATTTAGTTTCAGGAAAAGTATAGTCACTTTTCACCTCAAAGGGGCTACAATGATCAAGAATCTCACACATTTCTCTTCTTACTGACACGCATTGGATGTTAGAGGACCTGTGGTTTGTATCATTTTCAGAAGCAGAGTTGAACTAGATATGGTCCATATGTGTAAGAAACACCATTCTTTTGTTCTGAGTACACTCACGTTTCCTGTTCTATTAGAGAATCTAGAATGCAAGAGGGTGCTTCGTGCTCTAAAGCATTGGGTGTTTTATGGATGAGAACTGTGCTGTGTGTTTCCCTTCAGAAATGCAGTTAAATCCCAGGCTCTGTATCTTCCTACAAGCAAGACTTCGTTTCAGGTAAGTGTAGTTACTTTTCAGCTCAAAGAACCTACATTGATCACGAATCTCACACATTTCTCTTCTTAACTGACACGCATTGGATGTTAGAGGACCTGTGGTTTGTATCAGTTTCAGAGGCAGAGTTGAACTAGATATGGTTGGTATATGTAGGAAACACCGTTCTTTTGTTCTGAGTACACTCATGTTTCCTGCTGTATTAGAGACTCTAGAATGCAAGAGCATGCTTATTGCTCTAAAGAAGAGTGTGTTTCATGTATGAGAACTGTGATGTGTGTTTCCCTTCAGAAATGGAGTTAAATCCCAGGCTGTGTATCTTCCTACAAGCAAGACTTCGTTTCAGGTAAACGCAGTCACTTTTCAGCTCAAATGTAGCTACATCGTTCACGAAGCTCACAAGTTTGTCGCCCTTGACTGAAAGCTTTGGATGTTAGAGGACCTGTGGTTTTTATCAGTTTCAGAAGCAGAGTTGAACTAGATATGGACCGTATATGTGGGAAACACCTTTCTTTTTTCTGAGCACACTCATGTTTCCTGCTCTATTAGAGACTCTAGAAAGCAAGAGCTTGGTTCTTGCTCTAAAGCAGAGTGTGTTTCATGGTCGAGAACTGTGCTGTGTGTTTCCCTCAGAAATGGAGTTAATTCCTAGGCGCTGTGTCTTCCTACAAGCAAGATTTCCTTTCAGGTAAACACAGTAACTTTTCAGCTCAAAGGTAGCTACATGATTCAAAGAGCTCACACGTTTCTTGCTATTAACTGAAAAGCATTTGATGATAGAGGACCTATGGTTTGTATCAGTTTCAGAAGCAGAGTGGTCGTAGATATGATCCGAATGTGTAGGAAACATAGTTCTTTTGGTCTGAGCAAACTCAGGTTTCCATCTTTTTTAGAGACTTGAGAAAGCAAGAGCTTGGTTCTTGCTCTAAAGCAGAGTGTGTTTCATGAATGAGAACTGTGCTGTGTGTTTCCCTTCAGAAATGCAGTTAAATCCCAGGCTCTGTGTCTTCCTACAAGCAAAAATTCGTTTTAGGTAAGTGTATTCACTTTTCACCTCAAAGGGGCTACATTGATCACGAATCTCACACATTTCTCTTCTTAACTGACACGCATTGGATGTTAGAGGACCTGTGGTTTGTATCAGTTTCAGAGGCAGAGTTGAACTAGATATGGTTGGTATATGTAGGAAACACCGTTCTTTTGTTCTGAGTACACTCATGTTTCCTGCTGTATTAGAGACTCTAGAATGCAAGAGCGTGCTTATTGCTCTAAAGCAGAGTGTGTTTCATGTATGAGAACTGTGATGTGAGTTTCCCTTCATAAATGGAGTTAAATCCCCGGCTCAATGTCTTCCTACAAGCGATACTTCGTTTCAGGTAAGGTTAGTCACTTTTCAGCTCAAAGGACCTGCATCGTTTGCGAAGCTCACACATTTCTCTTCTGAACTGACAAGCATTGGATGTTAGAGGACCTGTGGTTTGTATCAGTTTCTGAAGCAGATTTGCACTAGATATCGTCCGGACGTGTAGGAAACACCGTCTTTTTTCTGAGCACACTCACGTTTCCTGCTGTATTAGAGACTCTAGAAAGCAAGAGCATGCTTCTTGCTCTAAATCATAGTGTGGTTCATGGATGAGAACTGTGCCTTGTGTTTCCCTCAGAAATGGAGTTCAATCCCAGGCTTTGTGTCTTCATACAAGCAAGAATTCATTTCTGGTAAAGGCAGTAACTTTTCAGGTCAAAGGAAACTACATCATTCACAGAGCTCTCACGTTTCTCGCTCTGAACTGAAAAGCATTGGATATTAGAGGTCCTATGGGTTGTATCAGTTTCAGAGGCAGCATTGTACTAGATATGGTCTGAATGTGTAGGAAACACAGTTCTTTTTGTCAGAGCACACTCATGTTTCCTTCTGTTTTAGAGATTCAAGAAAGCATAGCATACTTCTTGGTATAAAGCAGAGTGTGTTTCATGGATGAGAACTGTGCTGTGTGTTTCCCTTCAGAAATGCAGTTAAATCCCAGGCTCTGTGTCTTCCTACAAGCAAGAATTCGTTTCAGAAAAAGTATAGTCACTTTTCACCTCAAAGGGGCTACATTGATCACGAATCTCACACATTTCTCTTCTAACTGACACGCATTGGATGTTAGAGGACCTGTGGTTTGTATCATTTTCAGAAGCAGAGTTGAACTAGATATGGTCCATATGTGTAGGAAACACCATTCTTTTGTTCTGAGTACACTCACGTTTCCTGTTGTATTAGAGACTCTAGAATGCAAGAGGGTGCTTCGTGCTGTAAAGCAATAGCTGTTTCATGAATGAGAACTGTGCTGTGTGTTTCCCTTCAGAAATGCAGTTAAATCCCAGGCTCTGTATCTTCCTACGTTTCAGGTAAGGGTAGTCACTTTTCAGCTCAAAGGACCTACATTGATCACGAATCTCACACATTTCTCTTCTTAAATGACACGCATTGGATGTTAGAGGACCTGTGGTTTGTATCTGTTTCAGAAGCAGGTTTGAACTAGATATGGTCCGGATGTATAGGAAACACCGTCTTTTTTCTGAGCACACTAACGTTTCCTGCAGTATTAGAGACTCTAGAAAGCAAGAGCATGCTTCTTGCTCTAAAGAAGAGTGTGTTTCATGTATGAGAACTGTGATGTGTGTTTCCCTTCAGAAATGTAGTTAAATCCCAGGCTGTGTATCTTCCTACAAGCCAGTCTTGGTTTCAGGTAAACTCAGTCACTTTTAAGCTCCAATGTAGCTACATCGTTCACAGAGCTCACACGATTGTCGCCCTTAACTTCAAAGCTTTGGATGTTAGAGGACCTGTGGTTTGTATCAGTTTCAGAAGCAGAGTTGAACTAGATATGGTACGTATATGTAGGAAACACCTTTCTTTTTTCTGACCACACTCACATTTCCTGCTGTATTAGAGACTCTAGAAAGCAAGAGCTTGGTTCTTGCTCTAAAGCAGAGTGTGTTTCATGAATGAGAACTGTGCTGTGTGTTTCCCTTCAGAAATGCACTTAAATCCCAGGCTCTGTGTCTTCCTACAAGCAAGAATTCGTGTCAGGTAAGTATATTCACTTTTCACCTCAAAGGAGCTACATTGATCACGAATCTCACACATTTCTCTTCTTAACTGACACGCATTGGATGTTAGAGGACCTGTGGTTTGTATCAGTTTCAGAAGCAGATTTGAACTAGATATAGACCGGATGTGTAGGAAACACCGTCTTTTTTTCTGAGCACTCTCACTTTTCCTGCCGTATTAGAGACTCTAGAAAGCAAGAGCATTCTTCTTGCTCTAAAGCAGAGTGTGATTCATGGATGAGAACTGTGCTTTGTCTTTCCCTCAGAAATCGGGTTCAATCCCAGGCTCTGTGTCTTCATACAAGCAAGAATTCATTTCTGGTAAAGGCAGTAACTTTTCAGGTCAAAGGAAACTACATCAATCACAGAGCTCTCACGTTTCTCGCTCTGAACTGAAAAGCATTGGATATTAGAGGTCCTATGGGTTGTATCAGTTTCAGAGGCACAGTTGTACTAGATATGGTCTGAATGTGTAGGAAACACAGTTCTTCTTGTCAGAAAACACTCATGTTTCCTTCTGTTTTAGAGATTCAAGAAAGCAAGAGCATACTTCTTGGTATAAAGCAGAGTGTGTTTCATGGATGAGAACTGTGCTGTGTGTTTCCCTTCAGAAATGCAGTTAAATCCCAGGCTCTGTGTCTTCCTACAAGCAAGACTTCGTTTCAGGAAAAGTATAGTCACTTTTCACCTCAAAGAGGCTACAATGATCACAAATCTCACACATTTCTCTTCTAACTGACACGCATTGGATGTTAGAGGACCTGTGGTTTGTATCATTTTCAGAAGCAGAGTTGAACTAGATATGTTCCATATGTGTAGGAAACACCATTCTTTTGTTCTGAGTACACTCACGTTTCCTGTTGTATTAGAGAATCTAGAATGCAAGAGGGTGCTTGGTGCTCTAAAAAATTGGGTGTTTTATGGATGAGAACTGTGCTGTGTGTTTCCCTTCAGAAATGCAGTTAAATCTCAGGCTCTGTATCTTCCTACAAGCAAGACTTCGTTTCAGGTAAGTGTAGTTACTTTTCAGCTCAAAGGACCTACATTGATCACGAATCTCACACATTTCTCTTCTTAACTGACACGCATTGGATGTTAGAGGACCTGTGGTTTGTATCAGTTTCAGAGGCAGATTTGAACTAGATATGGTTGGTATATGTAGGAAACACCGTTCTTTTGTTCTGAGTATACTCATGTTTCCTGCTGTATTAGAGACTCTAGAATGCAAGAGCATGCTTATTGCTCTAAAGAAGAGTGTGTTTCATGTATGAGAACTGTGATGTGTGTTTCCCTTCAGAAATGGAGTTAAATCCCAGGCTGTGTATCTTCCTACAAGCAAGACTTCGTTTCAGGTAAATGCAGTCACTTTTCAGGTCAAATGTAGCTACATCGTTCACGAAGCTCACACGTTTGTCGCCCTTGACTGAAAGCTTTGGATGTTAGAGGACCTGTGGTTTTTATCAGTTTCAGAAACAGAGTTGAACTAGATATGGACCGTATATGTGGGAAACACCTTTCTTTTTTCTGAGCACACTCATGTTTCCTGCTCTATTAGAGACTCTAGAAAGCAAGAGCTTGGTTCTTGCTCTAAAGCAGAGTGTGTTTCATGGTCGAGAACTGTGCTGTGTGTTTCCCTCAGAAATGGAGTTAAATCCTAGGCACTGTGTCTTCCTACAAGCAAGATTTTGTTTCAGGTAAACACAGTAACTTTTCAGCTCAAAGGTAGCTACATCATACACAGAGCTCACATGTTTCTCGCTATTAACTGAAAAGCATTGGATGAGAGAGGACCTATGGTTTGTATCAGTTTCAGAAGCAGAGTGGTACTAGATATGATCCGAATGTGTAGGAAACACAGTTCTTTTGGTCTGAGCAATCTCATGTTTCCATGTTTTTTAGAGACTCGAGAAAGCAAGAGCGTGCTTCTTGCTCTAAAGCATTAGCTGTTTCATGAATGAGAACTGTGCTGTGTGTTTCCCTTCAGAAATGCAGTTAAATCCCAGGCTCTGTGTCTTCCTACAAGCAAGAATTCGTTTCAGGTAAGTGTATTCACTTTTCACCTCAAAGGAGCTACATTGATCACGAATCTCACACATTTCTCTTCTTAACTGACACCCATTGGATGTTAGAGGACCTGTGGTTTGTATCAGTGTCAGAAACAGAGTTGAACTAGATATGGTTGGTATGTGTAGGAAGCACCGTTATTTTGTTCTGAGTACACTCATGTTTCCCGGAGTATTAGAGACTATAGAATGCAAGAGCGTGCTTATTGCTCTAAAGCAGAGTGTGTTTCATGTATGAGAACTGTGATGTGAGTTTCCCTTCATAAATGGAGTTAAATCCCCGGCTCAATGTCTTCCTACAAGCGATACTTCGTTTCAGGTAAGGTTAGTCACTTTTCAGCTCAAAGGACCTGCATCGTTTGCGAAGCTCACACATTTCTCTTCTGAACTGACAAGCATTGGATGTTAGAGGACCTGTGGTTTGTATCAGTTTCTGAAGCAGATTTGCACTAGATATCGTCCAGATGTGTAGGAAACACCGTCTTTTTTCTGAGCACACTCACGTTTCCAGCTGTATTAGAGACTCTAGAAAGCAAGAGCATGCTTCTTGCTCTAAATCATAGTGTGGTTCATGGATGAGAACTGTGCCTTGTGTTTCCCTCAGAAATGGAGTTCAATCCCAGGCTTTGTGTCTTCATACAAGCAAGAATTCATTTCTGGTAAAGGCAGTAATTTTTCAGGTCAAAGGAAACTACATCATTCACAGAGCTCTCACGTTTCTCGCTCTGAACTGAAAAGCATTGGATATTAGAGGTCCTATGGGTTGTATCTGTTTCAGAAGCAGGTTTGAACTAGATATGGTCCGGATGTATAGGAAACACCGTCTTTTTTCTGAGCACACTAACGTTTCCTGCAGTATTAGAGACTCTAGAAAGCAAGAGCATGCTTCTTGCTCTAAAGAAGAGTGTGTTTCATGTATGAGAACTGTGATGTTTGTTTCCCTTCAGAAATGTAGTTAAATCCCAGGCTGTGTATCTTCCTACAAGCCAGTCTTGGTTTCAGGTAAACTCAGTCACTTTTAAGCTCCAATGTAGCTACATCGTTCACAGAGCTCACACGATTGTCGCCCTTAACTTCAAAGCTTTGGATGTTAGAGGACCTGTGGTTTGTATCAGTTTCAGAAGCAGAGTTGAACTAGATATGGTACGTATATGTAGGAAACACCTTTCTTTTTTCTGACGACACTCACATTTCCTGCTGTATTAGAGACTCTAGAAAGCAAGAGCTTGGTTCTTGCTCTAAAGCAGAGTGTGTTTCATGAATGAGAACTGTGCTGTGTGTTTCCCTTCAGAAATGCACTTAAATCCCAGGCTCTGTGTCTTCCTACAAGCAAGAATTCATGTCAGGTAAGTATATTCACTTTTCACCTCAAAGGAGCTACATTGATCACGAATCTCACACATTTCTCTTCTTAACTAACACGCATTGGATGTTAGAGGACCTGTGGTTTGTATCAGTTTCAGAAGCAGATTTGAACTAGATATAGACCGGATGTGTAGGAAACACCGTCTTTTTTTCTGAGCACTCTCACTTTTCCTGCCGTATTAGAGACTCTAGAAAGCAAGAGCATTCTTCTTGCTCTAAAGCAGAGTGTGATTCATGGATGAGAACTGTGCTTTGTCTTTCCCTCAGAAATCGGGTTCAATCCCAGGCTCTGTGTCTTCATACAAGCAAGAAGTCATTTCTGGTAAAGGCAGTAATTTTTCAGGTCAAAGGAAACTACATCAATCACAGAGCTCTCACGTTTCTCGCTCTGAACTGAAAAGCATTGGATATTAGAGGTCCTATGGGTTGTATCAGTTTCAGAGGCACAGTTGTACTAGATATGGTCTGAATGTGTAGGAAACACAGTTCTTCTTGTCAGAAAACACTCATGTTTCCTTCTGTTTTAGAGACTCTAGAAAGCAAGAGCATACTTTTTGGTATAAAGCAGAGTGTGTTTCATGTATGAGAACTGTGATGTGTGTTTCCCTTCGAAAATGGAGTTGAATCCCCGCATCAATGTCTTCCTACAAGCAATACTTCGTTTCAGGTAAGGTTAGTCACTTTTCAGCTCAAAGCACCTGCAGCATTCGCAAAGCTCACACATTTCTCTTCTGAACTGACAAGCATTGGATGTTAGAGGACCTGTGGTTTGTATCAGTTTCAGAAGCAGATTTGAACTAGATATAGACCGGATGTCTAGGAAATACCGTCTTTTTTTCTGAGCACTCTCACTTTTCCTGCCGTATTAGAGACTCTAGAAAGGAAGAGCATTCTTCTTCCTCTAAAGCAGAGTGTTATTCATGGATGAGAACTGTGCTTTGTCTTTCCCTCAGAAATGGGGTTCAATCCCAGGCTCTGTGTCTTCATACAAGCAAGAATTCATTTCTGGTAAAGGCAGTAACTTTTCAGCTCAAAGGAAACTACATCATTCACAGAGCTCTCACGTTTCTTGCTCTGAACTGAAATGCATTGGATATTAGAGGGCCTATGGCTTGTATCAGTTTCAGAGCCACAGTTGTACTAGATATGGTCCGAATGTGTAGGGAACACAGTTCTTTTTGTCAGAGCATACTCATGTTTCCTTCTGTATTAGAGACTCTAGAAAGCAAGAGCATACTTTTTGGTATAAAGCAGAGTGTGTTTCATGGATGAGAACTGTGCTTTGTGTTTACCTCAGAAATGCAGTTAAATCCCAGGCTCTGTGTCTTCCTACAAGCAAGACTTCGTTTCAGGAAAAGTATAGTCACTTTTCAGCTCAAAGGAGCTACATTAATCACAAATCTCACACATTTCTCTTCTTAACTGACACGCATTGGATGTTAGAGGACCTGTGGATTGTATCATTTTCAGAAGCAGAGTTGAACTAGATATGGTCCATATGTGTAGGAAACTCCATTCTTTTGTTCTGAGTAAACTGACGTTTCCTGTTGTATTAGAGACTCTAGAATGCAAGAGGATGCTTCTTGCTCTAAAGCATTGGGTGTTTCATGGATGAGAACTGTGCTGTGTGTTTCCCTTCAGAAATGCAGTTAAATCCCAGGCTGTGTATCTTCCTACAAGCAAGTCTTCGTTTCAGGTAAACTCAGTCACTTTTCAGCTCAAATATAGCTACATCGTTCACGAAGCTCACACGAGTGTTGCCCTTAAATGAAAAGCTTTGGATGTTAGAGAACCTGCGGTTTGTATCAGTTTCAGAAGCAGCGTTGAACTAGATATGGTCCGTATATGTAGGAAACACCTTTCTTTTTTCTGAGCACACTCACGTTTCCTGCTGTATTAGAGATTCTAGAAAGCAAGAGCTTGGTTCTTGCTCTAAAGCAGAGTGTGTTTCATGGATGAGAACTGTGCTGTGCGTTTCCCTCAGAAATGGAGTTAAATCCTAGGTGCTGTGTCTTCCTATGAGCAAAATTTCGTTTCAGGAAAACACAGTAACTTTTGAGCTCAAAGGAAACTACATCATTCACAGAGCTCACACGTTTCTCGCTATTAACTGAAAAGCATTGGATGTTAGAGGACCTATGGTTTGTATCAGTTTCAGAAGCAGAGTGGTACTAGATATGGCCCGAATGTGTAGGAAACACAGTTCTGTTGGTCTGAGCACACTCATGTTTCCCTGTGTTTTAGAGACTCTAGAAAGCAAGAGCGTGCTTCTTGCTCTAAAGCAGAGTATGTTTCATGGGTGAGAACTGTGCTGTGTGTTTCCCTTCAGATATGGAGTTAAATCCCATGCTCTGTGTCTTCCTACAAGCAAGACTTCCTTTCAGGTAAGGGTAGTCACTTTTCAACTCAAAGGTCCTACATTGATCAAGAAGCTCTCACGTTTCTCTTCTTAACTGACAAGCATTGGATGTTAGAGAACCTGTGGTTTGTATCAGTTTCAGAAGAAGAGTTGAACTAGATATGGTCCGTATATGTAGGGAACACTGTTCTTTTTCTGAGCACTTTTCCTTTTGTATTAGAGACTCTAGAAAGGAAGAGCTTGGTTTTTGCTCTAAAGCACAATGTGAGTCATGAATGAGAACTGTGCTATGAGTTTCACTCAGAAATGGAGTTAAATCCTATGCTCAGTGTCTTCCTACAAGCAAGATTTCATTTCATGTAAATCCAGTAAATTTTCAGCTCCAAGGAAGCTACATAGTTCGCAGAGGTCACACGTTTCACGCTCTTAAATGAAAAGCATTGGATGTGAGAGGATCTGTGGTTTGCATCAGTTTCAGAAGCATTGTTGTACTAGATATGGTCCGAATGTGTAGGAAACATAGTTCTTTTTGTCAGAGCACTCTCATGTTTCCTTCTGTTTTAGAGAATCTAGAAAGCAAGAGCATACTTCTTGTTCTAAAGCAGAGTGTGTTTCATGGATGAGAACTGTGCTTTGTGGTTCCCTTCAGAAACGCAGTTAAATCCCAGGCTCTGTGTCTTCCTACAAGCAAGACTTCGTTTCAGGAAAAGGATAGTCCCTTTTCAGCTCAAAGGAGCTACATTGATCACGAATCTCACACATTTCTCTTCTTAACTGACACGCATTCGATGTTAGAGGACCTGTGGTTTGTATCATTTTCAGAAGCAGAGTTGAAATAGATATGGTCCATATGTGTAGAAAACACCTTTCTTTTGTTCTGAGTACACTCATGTTTCCTGAAGTATTAGAGACTATAGAATGCAAGAGCGTGCTTATTGCTCTTAAGCAGAGTGTGTTTCATGTATGAGAACTGTGATGTGTGTTTCCCTTCGAAAATGGAGTTAAATCCCCGCCTCAATGTCTTCCTACAAGCAATACTTCGTTTCAGGTAAGGTTAGTCACTTTTCAGCTCAAAGCACCTGCAGCGCGTGCAAAGCTCACACATTTCTCTTCTGAACTGACAAGCATTGGATGTTAGAGGACCTGTGGTTTGTATCAGACTCAGAAGCAGATTTGAACTAGATATAGTCCGGATGTGTAGGAAAGACCGTCTTTTTTTCTGAGCACTCTCACTTTTCCTGGCGTATTAGAGACTCTAGAAAGCAAGAGATGGATGAGAACTGTGCTTTGTCTTTCCCTCAGAAATGGGGTTCAATCCCAGGCTCTGTGTCTTCATACAAGCAAGAATTCATTTCTGGTAAAGGCAGTAACTTTTCAGCTCAAAGGAAACTACATCATTCACAGAGCTCACACGTTTCTCGCTATTAACTGAAAAGCATTGGATGTTAGAGGACCTGTGGTTTGTATCAGTTTCAGAAGCAGAGTGGTACTAGATATGGTCCGAATGTGTAGGAAACACAGTTCTGTTGGTTCTTTTTGTCAGAGCATACTCATGTTTCCTTCTGTATTAGAGACTCTAGAAAGCAAGAGCATACTTTTTGGTATAAAGCAGAGTGTGTTTCATGGATGAGAACTGTGCTGTGTGTTTACCTTCAGAAATGCAGTTAAATCCCAGGCTCTGTGTCTTCCTACAAGCAAGACTTCGTTTCAGGAAAAGTATAGTCACTTTTCAGCTCAAAGGAGCTACATTAATCACAAATCTCACACATTTCTCTTCTTAACTGACACGCATTGGATGTTAGAGGACCTGTGGTTTGTATCATTTTCAGAAGCAGAGTTGAACTAGATATGGTCCATATGTGTAGGAAACTCCATTCTTTTGTTCTGAGTAAACTGACGTTTCCTGTTGTATTAGAGACTATAGAATGCAAGAGGATGCTTCTTGCTCTAAAGCATTGGGTGTTTCATGGATGAGAACTGTGCTGTGTGTTTCCCTTCAGAAATGGAGGTAAATCCCAGGCTGTGTATCTTCCTACAAGCAAGTCTTCGTTTCAGGTAAACTCAGGCACTTTTCAGCTCAAATATAGCTACATCGTTCACGAAGCTCACACGATTGTTGCCCTTAACTGAAAAGCTTTGGATGTTAGAGAACCTGTGGTTTGTATCAGTTTCAGAAGCAGCGTTGAACTAGATATGGTCCGTATATGTAGGAAACACCTTTCTTTTTTCTGAGCACACTCACGTTTCCTGCTGTATTAGAGATTCTAGAAAGCAAGAGCTTGGTTCTTGCTCTAAAGCAGAGTGTGTTTCATGGATGAGAACTGTGCTGTGCGTTTCCCTCAGAAATGGAGTTAAATCCTAGGTGCTGTGTCTTCCTATGAGCAAGATTTCGTTTCAGGAAAACACAGTAACTTTTGAGCTCAAAGGAAACTACATCATTCACAGAGCTCACACGTTTCTCGCTATTAACTGAAAAGCATTGGATGTTAGAGGACCTGTGGTTTGTATCAGTTTCAGAAGCAGAGTGGTACTAGATATGGTCCGAATGTGTAGGAAACACAGTTCTGTTGGTCTGAGCACACTCATGTTTCCTTGTGTTTTAGAGAATCTAGAAAGCAAGAGCGTGCTTCTTGCTCTAAAGCAGAGTATGTTTCATGGATGAGAACTGTGCTGTGTGTTTCCCTTCAGAAATGGAGTTAAATCCCATGCTCTGTGTCTTCCTACAAGCAAGACTTCCTTTCAGGTAAGGGTAGTCACTTTTCAACTCAATGGTCCTACATTGATCAAGAAGCTCTCACGTTTCTCTTCTTAACTGACAAGCATTGGATATTAGAGGACCTGTGGTTTGTATCATTTTCAAGAATAGTTGAACTAGATATGGTCTGTATATGTAGGGAACACTGTTCTTTTTTCTGAGCACAATCACTTTTCCTTTTGTATTAGAGACTCTAGAAAGGAAGAGCTTGGTTTTTGCTCTAAAGCACAATGTGAGTCATGAATGAGAACTGTGCTATGAGTTTCACTCAGAAATGGAGTTAAATCCTATTCTCAGTGTCTTCCTACAAGCAAGATTTCATTTCAGGTAAATCCAGTAAATTTTCAGCTCCAAGGAAGCTACATAGTTCGCAGAGGTCACACGTTTTTCGCTCTTAAATGAAAAGCATTGGATGTGAGAGGATCTGTGGTTTGCATCAGTTTCAGAAGCATTGTTGTACTAGATATGGTCCGAATGTGTAGGAAACACAGTTCTTTTTGTCAGAGCACTCTCATGTTTCCTTCTGTTTTAGAGAATCTAGAAAGCAAGAGCATACTTTTTGGTATGAAGCAGAGTGTGTTTCATGGATGAGAACTGTGATGTGTGTTTCCCTTCAGATATGGAGTTAAATCCCGGGCTGTGTATCTTCCTACAAGCAAGTCGTCGTTTCAGGTAAACTCAGGCACTTTTCAGCTCAAATATAGCTACATCGTTCACGAAGCTCACACGTTTGTTGCCCTTAACTGAAAAGCTTTGGATGTTAGAGAACCTGTGGTTTGTATCAGTTTCAGAAGCAGAGTTGAACTAGATATGGTCTGTATATGTAGGAAACACCTTTCTTTTTTCTGAGCACACTCACGTTTCCTGCTGTATTAGAGACTCTAGAAAGCAAGATCTTGGTTCTTGCTCTAAAGCAGAGTGTGTTTCATGGATAAGAACTGTGCTGTGCGTTTCCCTCAGAAATGGAGTTAAATCCTAGGTGCTGTGTCTTCCTATGAGCAAGATTTCTTTTCAGGAAAACACATAACTTTTGAGCTCAAAGGACGCTACATCATTCACAGAGCTCACATGTTTCTCGCTATTAACTGAAAAGCATTGGATGTTAGAGGACCTATGGTTTGTATCAGTTTCAGAAGCATAGTGGTACTAGATATGGTCCGAATGTGTAGGAAACACAGTTCTGTTGGTCTGAGCACACTCATGTTTCCTTGTGTTTTAGAGAATCTAGAAAGCAAGAGCGTGCTTCTTGCTCTAAAGCAGAGTATGGATGAGAACTGTGCTGTGTGTTTCCCTTCAGAAATGGAGTTAAATCCCATGCTCTGTGTCTTCCTACAAGCAAGACTTCCTTTCAGGTAAGGGTAGTCACTTTTCAACTCAAAGGTCCTACATTGATCAAGAAGCTCTCACGTTTCTCTTCTTAACTGACACGCATTGCATGTTAGAGGACCTGTGGTTTGTATCATTTTCAGAAGCAGAGTTGAACTAGATATGGCCCATATGTGTAGGAAACTCCATTCTTTTTTTCTGAGTAAACTGACGTTTCCTGTTGTATTAGAGACTCTAGAATGCAAGAGGATGCTTCTTGCTCTAAAGCATTGGGTGTTTCATGGATGAGAACTGTGCTGTGTGTTTCCCTTCAGAAATGGAGGTAAATCCCAGGCTGTGTATCTTCCTACAAGCAAGTCTTCGTTTCAGGTAAACTCAGTCACTTTTCAGCTCAATTATAGCTACATCATTCATGAAGCTCACACGATTGTTGCCCTTAACTGAAAAGCTTTGGATGTTGGAGAACCTGTGGTTTGTATCAGTTTCAGAAGCAGAGTTGAACTAGATATGGTCTGTATATGTAGGAAACACCTTTCTTTTTTCTGAGCACACTCACGTTTCCTGGTGTATTAGAGACTCTAGAAAGCAAGAGCTTGGTTCTTGCTCTAAAGCAGAGTGTGTTTCATGGATGAGTACTGTGCTGTGCGTTTCCCTCAGAAATGGAGTTAAATCCTATGCTCAGTGTCTTCCTACAAGCAAGATTTCATTTCAGGTAAATCCAGTAAATTTTCAGCTCCAAGGAAGCTACATAGTTCGCAGAGGTCACACGTTTATCACTCTTAAAAGAAAAGCATTGGATGTGAGAGGATCTGTGGTTTGCATCAGTTTCAGAAGCATTGTTGTACTATATATGGTCCGAATGTGTAGGAAACACAGTTCTGTTTGTCATAGCACTCTCATACTTCCTTCTGTTTTACAGAATCTAGAAAGCAAGAGCATACTTCTTGTTCTAAAGCAGAGTGTGTTTCATGGATGAGAACTGTACTTTGTGTTTCCCTTCAGAAACGCAGTTAAATGCCAGGCTCTGTGTCTTCCTACAAGCAAGACTTCCTTTCAGGTAAGGGTAGTCACTTTTCAACTCAAAGGTCCTACATTGATAAAGAAGCTCTCACGTTTCTCTTCTTAACTGACAAGCATTGGATGTTAGAGAACCTGTGGTTTGTATCAGTTTCAGAAGAAGAGTTGAACTAGATATTGTCCGTATATGTAGGGAACACTGTTCTTTTTTCTGAGCACTTTTCCTTTTGTATTAGAGACTTTAGAAAGGAAGAGCATACTTTTTGGTATAAAGCAGAGTGTGTTTCATGGATGAGAACTGTGCTGTGTGTTTCCCTTCAGAAATGGAGTTAAATCCCAGGCTGTGTATCTTCCTACAAGCAAGTCTTCGTTTCAGGTAAACTCAGTCACATTTCAGCTTAATTATAGCTACATCGTTCACGAAGCTCACACGATTGTTGCCCTTAACTGAAAAGCTTTGGATGTTAGAGAACCTGTGGTTTGTATCAGTTTCAGAAGTAGAGTTGAACTAGATATGGTCTGTATATGTAGGAAACACCTTTCTTTTTTCTGAGCACACTCACGTTTCCTGCTGTATTAGAGACTCTAGAAAGCAAGAGCTGGGTTCTTGCTCTAAATCAGAGTGTGTTTCATGGATGAGTACTGTGCTGTGCGTTTCCCTCAGAAATGGAGTTAAATCCTAGGTGCTGTGTCTTCCTATGAGCAAGATTTCTTTTCAGGAAAACACAGTAACTTTTGAGCTCAAAGGAAACTACATCATTCACAGAGCTCACACATTTCTCGCTATTAACTGAAAAGCATTGGATGTTAGAGGACCTATGGTTTGTATCAGTTTCAGAAGCAGAGTTGTACTAGATATGGTCCGAATGTGTAGGAAACACAGTTCTGTTGGTCTGAGCACACTCAGGTTTTCTTGTGTTTTAGAGACTCTAGAAAGCAAGAGCGTGCTTCTTGCTCTAAAGCAGAGTATGTTTCATGGATGAGAACTGTGCTGTGTGTTTCCCTTCAGAAATGGAGTTAAATCGCATGCTCTGTGTCTTCCTACAAGCAAGACTTCCTTTCAGGTAAGGGTAGTCACTTTTCAACTCAAAGGTCCTACATTGATCAAGAAGCTCTCACGTTTCTCTTCTTAACTGACAAGCATTGGATGTTAGAGAACCTGTGGTTTGTATCAGTTTCAGAAGCAGATTTGAACTAGATATAGTCCGGATGTGTAGGAAAGACCGTCTTTTTTTCTGAGCACTCTCACGTTTCCTGCCGTATTAGAGTCTCTAGAAAGCAAGAGCATTCTTCTTGCTCTAAAGCAGAGTGTGATTCATGGATGAGAACTGTGCTTTGTCTTTCCCTCAGAAATGGGGTTCAATCCCAGGCTCTGTGTCTTCATACAAGCAAGAATTCATTTCTGGTAAAGGCAGTAACTTTTCAGCTCAAAGGAAACTACATCATTCACAGAGCTCTCACCTTTCTCGCTATTAACTGAAAAGCATTGGATGTTAGAGGACCTATGGTTTGTATCAGTTTCAGAAGCATAGTGGTACTAGATATAGTCCGAATGTGTATGAAACACAGTTCATTTTGTCAGAGCACACTCATGTTTCCTTCTGTTTTAGAGAATCTAGAAAGCAATAGCATATTTCTTGTTCTAAAGCAGAGTTTGTTTCATGGATGAGAACTGTGCTGTGTGTTTCCCTTCATAAATGCAGTTAAATCCCAGGCTCTGTGTCTTCCTACAAGCAAGACTTAATTTCAGGAAAAGTATAGTCAATTTTCAGCTCAAAGGAGCTACATTGATCATCAATCTCACACATTTCTCTTCTTAACTGACACGCATTGGATGTTAGAGGACCTGTGGTTTGTATCAGTTTCAGAAGAAGAGTTGAACTAGATATGGTCCGTATATGTAGGGAACACTGTTCTTTTTTCTGAGCACAATCACTTTTCCTTTTGTATTAGAGACTCTAGAAAGGAAGACCTTGGTTTTTGCTCTAAAGCACAATGTGAGTCATGAATGAGAACTGTGCTATGAGTTTCACTCAGAAATGGAGTTAAATCCTATGCTCAGTGTCTTCCTACAAGCAAGATTTCATTTCAGGTAAATCCAGTGAATTTTCAGCTCCAAGGAAGCTACATAGTTCGCAGAGGTCACACGTTTCTCGCTCTTAAATGAAAAGCATTGGATGTGAGAGGATCTGTGGTTTGCATCAGTTTCAGAAGCAGATTTGAACTAGATATAGTCCGGATGTGTAGGAAAGACCGTCTTTTTTTCTGAGCACACTCACGTTTCCTGCTGTATTAGAGACTCTAGAAAGCTAGAGCTTGGTTCTTGCTCTAAAGCAGAGTGTGTTTCATGGATGAGAACTGTGCTGTGCGTTTCCCTCAGAAATGGAGTTAAATCCTAGGTGCTGTGTCTTCCTATGAGCAAGATTTCTTTTCAGGAAAACACATAACTTTTGAGCTCAAAGGACGCTACATCATTCACAGAGCTCACACGTTTCTCGCTATTAACTGAAAAGCATTGGATGTTAGAGGACCTATGGTTTGTATCAGTTTCAGAAGCATAGTGGTACTAGATATGGTCCGAATGTGTAGGAAACACAGTTCTGTTGGTCTGAGCACACTCATGTTTCCTTGTGTTTTAGAGAATCTAGAAAGCAAGAGCGTGCTTCTTGCTCTAAAGCAGAGTATGTTTCATGGATGAGAACTGTGCTGTGTGTTTCCCTTCAGAAATGGAGTTAAATCCCATGCTCTGTGTCTTCCTACAAGCAAGACTTCCTTTCAGGTAAGGGTAGTCACTTTTCAACTCAAAGGTCCTACATTGATCAAGAAGCTCTCACGTTTCTCTTCTTAACTGACAAGCATTGGATGTTAGAGAACCTGTCGTTTGTATCAGTTTCAGAAGAAGAGTTGAACTAGATATGGTCCGTATATGTAGGGAACACTGTTCTTTTTTCTGAGCACTTTTCCTTTGGTATTAGAGACTCTAGAAAGGAAGAGCTTGGTTCTTGCTCTAAAGCACACTGTGAGTCATGAATGAGAACTGTGTAATGTGTTTCCCTCAGAAATGGAGTTAAATTCTATGCTCAGTGTCTTCCTACAAGCAAGATTTCTTTCAGGTAAATCCAGTAAATTTTCTGCTCCAAGGAAGCTACATAGTTCGCAGAGGTCACACGTTTCTCGATCTTAAATGAAAAGCATTGGATGTGAGAGGTTCTGTGGTTTGCATTAGTTTCAGAAGCATAGTTGTACTAGATATGGTCCGAATGTGTAGGAAACACAGTTCTTTTTGTCAGAGCACTCTCATGTTTCCTTCTGTTTTAGAGACTCTAGAAAGCAATAGCATACTTCTTGTTCTAAAGCAGAGTGTGTTTCATGGATGAGAACTGTTCTGTGTGTTTCCCTTCAGAAATGCAGTTAAATCCCAGGCTGTATCTTCCTACAATCAAGTTTTCTTTTCAGGAAAAGTATAGTCCCCTTTCAGCTCAAAGGAGCTACATTGATCACGAATCTCACACATTTCTCTTCTTAACTGACACGCATTGGATGTTAGAGGACCTGTGGTTTGTATCATTTTCAGAAGCAGAGTTGAAATAGATATGGTCCATATGTGTAGGAAACAACGTTCTTTTGTTCTGAGTACACTCATGTTTCCTGAAGTATTAGAGACTATAGAATGCAAGAGCGTGCTTATTGCTCTAAAGCAGAGTGTGTTTCATGTATGAGAACTGTGATGTGTGTTTCCCTTCGAAAATGGAGTTGAATCCCCGCCTCAATGTCTTCCTACAAGTAATACTTCGTTTCAGGTAAGGTTAGTCACTTTTCAGCTCAAAGCACCTGCAGCGTTCGCAAAGCTCACACATTTCTCTTCTGAACTGACAAGCATTGGATGTTAGAGGACTGTGGTTTGTATCAGTTTCAGAAGCAGAGTTGAAATAGATATGGTCCATATGTGTAGGAAACAACGTTCTTTTGTTCTGAGTACACTCATGTTTCCTGAAGTATTAGAGACTATAGAATGCAAGAGCGTGCTTATTGCTCTAAAGCAGAGTGTGTTTCATGTATGAGAACTGTGATGTGTGTTTCCCTTCGAAAATGGAGTTGAATCCCCGCCTCAATGTCTTCCTACAAGTAATACTTCCTTTCAGGTAAGGTTAGTCACTTTTCAGCTCAAAGCACCTGCAGCGTTCGCAAAGCTCACACATTTCTCTTCTGAACTGACAAGCATTGGATGTTAGAGGACCTGTGGTTTGTATCAGTTTCAGAAGCAGATTTGGACTAGATATAGACCGGATGTGTAGGAAAGACCGTCTTTTTTTCTGAGCACACTCATGTTTCCTGCCGTATTAGAGACTCTAGAAAGCAAGAGCATTCTTCTTCCTCTAAAGCAGAGTGTGATTCATGGATGAGAACTGTGCTTTGCCTTTCACACAGAAATGGGGTTCAATCCCAGGCTCTGTGTCTTCATACAAGCAAGAATTCATTTCTGGTAAAGGCAGTAACTTTTCAGCTCAAAGGAAACTACATCATTCACAGAGCTCTCACGTTTCTTGCTCTGAACTGAAATGCATTGGATATTAGAGGACCTATGGCTTGTATCAGTTTCAGAGCCAGAGTTGTACTAGATATGGTCCGAATGTGTAGGGAACACAGTTCTTTTTGTCAGAGCATACTCATGTTTCCTTCTGTATTAGAGACTCTAGAAAGCAAGAGCATACTTTTTGGTATAAAGCAGAGTGTGTTTCATGGATTAGAACTGTGCTGTGTGTTTACCTTCAGAAATGCAGTTAAATCCCAGGCTCTGTGTCTTCCTACAAGCAAGACTTCGTTTCAGGAAAAGTATAGTCACTTTTCAGCTCAAAGGAGCTACATTAATCACAAATCTCACACATTTCTCTTCTTAACTGACACGTATTGGATGTTAGAGGACCTGTGGTTTGTATCATTTTCAGAAGCAGAGTTGAACTAGATATGGTCCATATGTGTAGGAAACTCCATTCTTTTGTTCTGAGTAAACTGACGTTTCCTGTTGTATTAGAGACTCTAGAATGCAAGAGGATGCTTCTTGCTCTAAAGCATTGGGTGTTTCATGGATGAGAACTGTGCTGTGTGTTTCCCTTCAGAAATGGAGGTAAATCCCAGGCTGTGTATCTTCCTACAAGCAAGTCTTCGTTTCAGGTAAACTCAGTCACTTTTCAGCTCAAATATAGCTACATCGTTCACGAAGCTCACACGAGTGTTGCCCTTAACTGAAAAGCTTTGGATGTTAGAGAACCTGTGGTTTGTATCAGTTTCAGAAGCAGCGTTGAACTAGATATGGTCCGTATATGTAGGAAACACCTTTCTTTTTTCTGAGCACACTCACGTTTCCTGCTGTATTAGAGATTCTAGAAAGCAAGAGCTTGGTTCTTGCTCTAAAGCAGAGTGTGTTTCATGGATGAGAACTGTGCTGTGCGTTTCCCTCAGAAATGGAGTTAAATCCTAGGTGCTGTGTCTTCCTATGAGCAAGATTTCCTTTCAGGAAAACACAGTAACTTTTGAGCTCAAAGGAAACTACATCATTCACAGAGCTCACACGTTTCTCGCTATTAACTGAAAAGCATTGGATGTTAGAGGACCTGTGGTTTGTATCAGTTTCAGAAGCAGAGTGGTACTAGATATGGTCCGAATGTGTAGGAAACACAGTTCTGTTGGTCTGAGCACACTCATGTTTCCTTGTGTTTTAGAGAATCTAGAAAGCAAGAGCTGCTTCTTGCTCTAAAGCAGAGTATGTTTCATGGATGAGAACTGTGCTGTGTGTTTCCCTTCAGAAATGGAGTTAAATCCCATGCTCTGTGTCTTCCTACAAGCAAGACTTCCTTTCACGTAAGGGTAGTCACTTTTCAACTCAAAGGTCCTACATTGATCAAGAAGCTCTCACGTTTCTCTTCTTAACTGACAAGCATTGGATGTTAGAGGACCTGTGGTTTGTATCAGTTTCAGAAGAAGAGTTGAACTAGATATGGTCCGTATATGTAGGGAACACTGTTCTTTTTTCTGAGCACAATCACTTTTCCTTTTGTATTAGAGACTCTAGAAAGGAAGAGCTTGGTTTTTGCTCTAAAGCACAATGTGAGTCATGAATGAGAACTGTGCTATGAGTTTCACTCAGAAATGGAGTTAAATCCTATGCTCAGTGTCTTCCTACAAGCAAGATTTCATTTCAGGTAAATCCAGTAAATTTTCAGCTCCAAGGAAGCTACATAGTTCGCAGAGGTCACACGTTTCTCGCTCTTGAATGAAAAGCATTGGATGTGAGAGGATCTGTGGTTTGCATCAGTTTCAGAAGCATTGTTGTACTAGATATGGTCCGAATGTGTAGGAAACACAGTTCTTTTTGTCAGAGCACACTCATGTTTCCTTCTGTTTTAGAGACTCTAGAAAGCAATAGCATACTTCTTGTTCTAAAGCAGAGTGTGTTTCATTGATGAGAACTGTGCTGTGTGTTTCCCTTCAGAAACGCAGTTAAATCCCAGGCTCTGTGTCTTCCTACAAGCAAGACTTCGTTTCAGGAAAAGGATAGTCCCTTTTCAGCTCAAAGGAGCTACATTGATCACGAATCTCACACATTTCTCTTCTTAACTGACACGCATTCGATGTTAGAGGACCTGTGGTTTGTATCATTTTCAGAAGCAGAGTTGAAATAGATACGGTCCATATGTGTAGAAAACACCTTTCTTTTGTTCTGAGTACACTCATGTTTCCTGAAGTATTAGAGACTATAGAATGCAAGAGCGTGCTTATTGCTCTAAAGCAGAGTGTGTTTCATGTAGGAGAACTGTGATGTGTGTTTCCCTTCGAAAATGGAGTTAAATCCCCGCCTCAGTGTCTTCCTACAAGCAATACTTCGTTTCAGGTAAGGTTAGTCACTTTTCAGCTCAAAGCACCTGCAGCGTTCGCAAAGCTCACACATTTCTCTTCTGAACTGACAAGCATTGGATGTTAGAGGACCTGTGGTTTGTATCAGTTTCAGAAGCAGATTTGAACTAGATATAGACCGGATGTGTAGGAAAGACCGTCTTTTTTTCTGAGCACTCTCACGTTTCCTGCCGTATTAGAGACTCTAGAAAGCAAGAGCATTCTTCTTCCTCTAAAGCAGAGTGTGATTCATGGATGAGAACTGTGCTTTGTCTTTCCCTCAGAAATGGGGTTCAATCCCAGGCTCTGTGTCTTCATACAAGCAAGAATTCATTTCTGGTAAAGGCAGTAACTTTTCAGCTCAAAGGAAACTACATCATTCACAGAGTTCTCACGTTTCTTGCTCTGAACTGAAATGCATTGGATATTAGAGGGCCTATGGCTTTTATCAGTTTCAGAGTCAGAGTTCTACTAGATATGGTCCGAATGTGTAGGGAACACAGTTCTTTTTGTCAGAGCATACTCATGTTTCCTTCTGTATTAGAGACTCTAGAAAGCAAGAGCATACTTTTTGGTATAAAGCAGAGTGTGTTTCATGGATGAGAACTGTGATGTGTGTTTCCCTTCAGAAATGGAGTTAAATCCCGGGCTGTGTATCTTCCTACAAGCAAGTCGTCGTTTCAGGTAAACTCAGGCACTTTTCAGCTCAAATATAGCTACATCGTTCACGAAGCTCACACGTTTGTTGCCCTTAACTGAAAAGCTTTGGATGTTAGAGAACCTGTGGTTTGTATCAGTTTCAGAAGCAGAGTTGAACTAGATATGGTCCGTATATGTAGGAAACACCTTTCTTTTTTCTGAGCACACTCACGTTTCCTGCTGTATTAGAGACTCTAGAAAGCAAGAGCTTGGTTCTTGCTCTAAAGCAGAGTGTGTTTCATTGATGAGAACTGTGCTGTGCGTTTCCCTCAGAAATGGAGTTAAATCCTAGGTGCTGTGTCTTCCTATGAGCAAGATTTCTTTTCAGGAAAACACATAACTTTTGAGCTCAAAGGACGCTACATCATTCACAGAGCTCACACGTTTCTCGCTATTAACAAAAGCATTGGATGTTAGAGGACCTATGGTTTGTATCAGTTTCAGAAGCATAGTTGTACTAGATATGGTCTGAATGTGTAGGAAACACAGTTCTATTGGTCTGAGCACACTCATGTTTCCTTGTTTTAGAGAATCTAGAAAGCAAGAGCGTGCTTCTTGCTCTAAAGCAGAGTATGGATGAGAACTGTGCTGTGTGTTTCCCTTCTGAAATGGAGTTAAATCCCATGCTCTGTGTCTTCCTACAAGCAAGACTTCCTTTCAGGTAAGTGTAGTCACTTTTCAACTCAAAGGTCCTACATTGATCAAGAAGCTCTCACGTTTCTCTTCTTAACTGACAAGCATTGGATGTTAGAGAACCTGTCGTTTGTATCAGTTTCAGAAGAAGAGTTGAACTAGATATGGTCCGTATATGTAGGGAACACTGTTCTCTTTTCTGAGCACTTTTCCTTTGGTATTAGAGACTCCAGAAAGGAAGAGCTTGGTTCTTGCTCTAAAGCACACTGTGAGTCATGAATGAGAACTCTGTAATGTGTTTCCCTCAGAAATGGAGATAAATTCTATGCTCAGTGTCTTCCTACAAGCAAGATTTCGTTTCAGGTAAATCCAGTAAATTTTCAGCTCCAAGGAAGCTACATAGTTCGCAGAGGTCACACGTTTCTCGATCTTAAATGAAAAGCATTGGATGTGAGAGGTTCTGTGGTTTGCATCAGTTTCAGAAGCATAGTTGTACTAGATATGGTCCGAATGTGTAGGAAACACAGTTCTTCTTGTCAGAGCACACTCATGTTTCCTTCTGTTTTAGAGACTCTAGAAAGCAATAGCATACTTCTTGTTCTAAAGCAGAGTGTGTTTCATGGATGAGAACTGTGCTGTGTGTTTCCCTTCAGAAATTCAGTTAAATCCCAGGCTCTGTGTCTTCCTACAATCAAGTCTTCGTTTCAGGAAAAGGATAGTCCCTTTTCAGCTCAAAGGAGCTACATTGATCACGAATCTCACACATTTCTCTTCTTAACTGACACGCATTGGACGTTAGAGGACTTGTGGTTTGTATCATTTTCAGAAGCAGAGTTGAAATAGATATGGTCCATATGTGTAGAAAACACCTTTCTTTTGTTCTAAGTACACTCATGTTTCCTGAAGTATTAGAGACTCTAGAATGCAAGAGGGTGCTTCTTGCTCTAAAGCATTGGGTTTTTCATGGATGAGAACTGTGCTGTGTTTTTCCCTTCAGAAATGGAGTTAAATCCCAGGCTGTGTATCTTCCTACAAGCAATACTTCGTTTCAGGTAAACTCAGTCACTTTTCAGCTCAAATGTAGCTACATCGTTCACGAAGCTAACACGTTTGTCGCCCTTGACTGAAAAGCTTTGTATGTTAGAGGACCTGTGGTTTGTATCAGTTTCAGAAGCAGAGTTGAACTAGATAAGGACCGTATATGTTGGAAACACGTTTCTTTTTTCTTAGCACACTGATGTTTCCTGCTGTATTAGAGATTCTAGAAAGCAAGAGCTTGGTTCTTGCTCTAAAGCAGAGTGTGTTTCATGGACGAGAACTGTGCTGTGTGTTTCTCTCAGAAATGGAGTTAAATCCTCGGTACTGTGTCTTTGTACAAACAAGATTTCGTTTCATGTAAACACAGTAACTTTTCAGCTCAAAGGAAGCTACATCATTCACAGAGCTCACACGTTTCTCGCTATTAATTGAAAAGCATTGGATGTTAGACGACCTGTGGTTTGTATCAGTTTCAGAAGCAGAGTTGAACTAGATGTGGTTGGTATGTGTAGGAAACACAGTTCTTTTTTCTGAGCACACTCAATTTTCTGGCTCTATTAGAGAATCTAGAAAGCAAGAGCATGCCTCTTGCTCTAAAGCAGAGTGTGTTTCATGTATGAGAACTGTGCTGTGTGTTTCCCTTCAGAAATGGAGATAAATCCCAGGCTCTGTGTCTTCCTACAAAAAGACATCTTTTTAGGTAAACGCATTCACATTTAGCTCAAACAAATATAAATCATTCACGTACCTCACACGTTTCTGGGTCTTAACTGAAAAGCATTGGATGTTAGAGGACCTGTGGTTTGTATCAATTTCAGAAGCAGAGTTGAACTAGACATGGTCTGTATGTGTAGGAAACACTGTTCTTTTTTCTGAGCACACTCACGTTTCATGCTGTATAAGACTCTAGAAAGCAAGGGTTTGCTTCTTGCTCTAAAGCAGTCTGTGTTTCATGAATGAGAACTGTGCAGTGTGTTTCGCTTCAGAAATGGAGTTAAATCCCATGATCTGTGTCTTCCTACAAGCAAGATTTCTTTTAAGATAAACTGATTCACCTTTCAGCTCAAACAAAGCTACAACGTTAACGTAGCTCACACGTTTCTCACTCTTAACAGAAAAGAATTGGATGTTAGAGGACCTGTGGTTTGTAATCAGTTTCAGAAGCAGAGTTGAACTAGATATGGAACGTATTTTTAGGAAACATCGTTCTGTTGTTCTGACTACACTCACTTTACCTGTTGTATTAGAGACTCTAGAAAGCAAGAGCGTGCTTATTGCTATAAGCAGAGTGTGTTACATGGATGAGAACTGTGCTGTGTGTTTCCCTTCAGAAATAGAGTTTAATCACAGGCTCTGTAAATTCCAAAAGCATGACTTCTTTTCAGGTAAACTCAGTAACTTTTCAGCTCAAACAAAACTACATCGTTCAAGTAGCTCACAGATTTCTGCCGCTTAACTGAAAAGCATTGGATGTTAGAGGACCTGTGGTTTGTATCAGCTTCAGAAGCAGAGTTGAACTACATATGGTCTGTATGTGTAGGAAACACCGTTCTTTGTTCTGACCACACTCAATTTACCTGCTGTATTAGAGACTCCAAAAAGCAAGAGCGTGCTTCTTCCTATAAGCAGAATGTGTTTCAGGGATGAGAACTGCACTGTGTGTTTCCCTTCAGAAAAGGAGTTAAATCACAGCCTCTGTATCTTCCTACAAGCATGACTTCGTTTCATGTAAACTCAGTCAATTTTCAGCTCAAACAAAACTACAACGTTCACATAGCTCACACGTTTCTCGCTCATAACAGAAAAGAATTGGATGTTAGAGGACCTGTGGTTTGTAATCAGTTTCAGAAGCAGAGTTGAACTTGATATGGAACGTATTCTTAGGAAACATTGTTCTGTTGTTCTGACTACACTCATTTTACCTTCTTTATTAGAGACTCTAGAAAGCAAGAGCGTGCTTCTTGCTCTAAAGCAGTGTGTGTTTCGTGGATGAGAACTGTGCTGTGTGTTTCCCTTCAGAAATGGAGTTAAATCCCAGGCTCTGTGTCTTCCTACAAAACGACATTATTTCAGGTAAACGCAGTAACTTTTAGCTCAAACGAATATAAATCATTCACGAAGCTCACACGTTTCTCGCTCTTAACTGAAAAGCATTGGATGTTAGATAACCTGTGGTTTGTATCAGTTTCAGAAGCAGAGTTGAACGAGCAATGGTCCGTGTGTGTAGGAAACACCATTCTTTTGGTCTGAGCACACAAACGTTTCCTGTACTATTAGAGATTCTAGAAAGCAAGAGCATGCTTCTTGCTGTAAAGCAGAAAGAGTTTCATGGATGAGAACTGTGCTGTGTGTCCCTTCAGATATGGAGTTAAATCCCAGACTCTGTGTATTCCTACAAGCAAGACTTCGTTTCAGGTAAACTCACGCACAATTCAGCTCATACACAGCTACATCGTTTATGAAGCTCACAAGTATCTTGCTCTTAACTGAATATCTTTGGATGTTAGATGAACTGTGTTTTGTATCAGTTTCAGAAGCAGAGTTGAAGTAGATATGGTCTGTATGTGTAGGAAACATCGTTCTTTTTTTATGAGCACACTCATGTTTCCTGCTGTATTATAGACTCTAGAAAGCAAGAGCGTGCTTCTTGTTCTAAAGCAGAGTGTGTTTCATGGATGAGAACTGTGCTGTGTGTTTCCCTCCGAAATGGAGTTAAATCCCATGCTGTGTATCATCCTACAAGCAAGACATCATTTCAGGTAAACTCAGTCACTTTTCAGCTCAAAGGAAGCTACATCGTTCACGAAGCTCAGACGTTTCTCATTCTTAACTAGAAAGCATTGGATGTTACAGGAACTGTGGATTGTATCAGTTTCAGAAGCAGAGTTGAACTAGATATGGTCCATATGTGTAGCAAACACCGTTCTTTTGTTGTGAGCACACTCATGTTTCCTGCTTTATTAGAGACTCAATAAAGCAAGAGCATGCATCTTGCTCTAAAGCAGAGTGTGTTTCATGGATGACAAATGTGCTGTGTGTTTCCCTTTCAGAAATGGAGTTAAATCACAGGCTCTGTGTCTTCCTACAAAAAGACATCATTTCAGGTAAATGCAGTCACTTTTAGCTCAAAAAATATAAATCATTCACGAAGCTCACATGTTAATCGCTCTTAATTGAAAAGCATTGGATGTTAGAGGCCCTGTGGTTTCTATCAGTTTCAGAAGAAGAGTTGAACGAGATATGGTCCGTATGTGTAGGAAACAGCATTCTATTGTTCTGAGCACACTCATGTTTCTTGCTTTATTAGAGAATTTAGAAAGCAAGAGTGTGCTTCTTTCTCTAAAGCAGAGTGTGTTTCATGGTTGACAATTGTGTTGTGTGTTTCCCTAAATAAATGGAGTTAAATCCCAGGCTCTGTGTCTTCCTACAAGCATGACATCGTTTCATGTAAACTCAGTAACTTTTCAGGTCAAACAAAGCTACATTGTTCACGAAGCTCAGACGTTTCTCGTTCTTAACTGGAAAGCATTACATGTTACAGGAACTGTGGTTTGTATCAGTTTCAGAAGAAGAGTTTAACTAGATTTGGTCTGTATGTGAAGTAAACACCGGTCCTTTGGTCTGACCACACTCACGTTTCCTGATTTATTAGAGACTCTAGAAAGCAAGAACATGCTTCTTGCTCTAAAGCAGAGTGTGTTTCATGGATGACAACTATGCTGTGTGTTTCTCTTCAGAAATGGAGTTAAATCCCAGGTTCTGTGTCTTCCTACAAAAAGACATCATTTCAAGTAAACGCAGTCACTTTTAGCTCAAACGAATATAAATCATTGATGAAGCTCACAAGTTTCTTGTTCTTAATCAAAAACATTGGAAGTTAGATGACCTGTGGTTTGTATCAGTTTCAGAAGCAGCGTTGAGCTAGATATGGTCTGTACATGTAGGAAACACCGTTCTTTTGTTCTGAGCACAATCACATTTCCTGCTGTATTAGAGACTCTAGAAAGAAAGAGTGTGGTTCTTGCTCTAAAGCAGAGTTGTTTCACGGATGACAACTGTGCTGAGTGTTTCCCTTCTGAAATGGAGGTAAATCCCAGGCTCCTCTCTTCCTACAAGCAAGACTTCGTCTCAGGAAACTCAGTCACCTTTCAGCTCAAATAATGCTACATCATTCACGAAGCTCACACTTTTTCGCTCTTAACTCAAAAGCATTGGATGTTAGAGAACCTGTGGTTTTTATCAGTTTCAGTAGCAGAATTGAACTAGCAATACTCCATATGTGTAGGAATCACCGTCCTTTTGTTCTGATTACCCTCAATTTTCTGGCTCTATGAGACACTCTAGAAAGCAAGAGCATGCTTCTTGCTCTAAAGCAGAGGGTGTTTCATGGATGAGAACTGTGCTGTGTTTTTCCCTTCGTAATGGAGTTAAATCCCAAGCTCTGTGGCTTCATACAAGCAAGAAATATTTTCAGGTAAACTCAGTCACTTTTCAGCTCAAAGAAAGCTACATTGTTCCCAAAGCTCAGACGTTTCTTGTTCGTAACTGGAAATCATTGCATGTTAGAGGAACTGTGGTTTGTATCAGTTTCAGAAGAAGAGTTGAACTAGATATGGTCCGTAAGTGAAGGAAACACCATTCTTTGGTTCTGAGCACACCATGTTTCTTGCTTTATTATAGGCTCTAGAAAGCAAGAGCATGCTTCTGGCTCTAAGGCACAGTGTGATTCATGGATGACAACTGTGCTGTTTGTTTCCCTTCAGAAATGGAGTTAAATTCCAGGCTCTGTGTCTTCCTACAAGCAAGACATCATTTCAGGTAAACGCAGTCACTTTTCAGCTCAAATGAATATAAATCGTTTACAAAGCTCTCACGTTTCTCGCTCTTAACTGAAAAGCATTGGTTTTTAGATGACTTGTGGTTTGTATCAGTTTCAGAAGCAGAGTTGGACTAGATATGGTCTGTATGTGTAGGAAACTCTGTTCTTTTGTTCTGAGTACACTAACATTTCCTGCTCTATTAGAGAATCTAGAAAGCAAGAGTGTGCTTGTTCCTATACGGAATATGTGCTTCATCGTGAGAACTGTGATGTGTGTTTCCCTTCAGAAATGGAGTTAAATCACAGGCTCTGTATATTCCTATAAGCAAGTCTTCGTTTCACGTAAACTCAGTCAACTTTCGGCCAAACAAAGCTACATCGTTCACGTAGCTCAAACGTTTCTTGCTCTTAACTTTAAAGCATTGGATGTTAGAGGACCTGGGATTAGTATAAGTATGAAAAGAAGAGTTGACCTAGATATGGTCCTTATGTGTAGGAAACACCGTTATTGTGTTCTGACCACAATCATGTTTCCTGCTGTATTAGAGACACTTAGAAAGCAAGAGCGTGCTTCTTGCTCTAAAGCAGAGTGTGTTTCATGGATGAGAACTGTACTGTGTGTTTCCCGTCAGAAATGGAGTTAAATACCAGGCTCAGTGTCTTCCTACAAGCAAGACATCTTTTCAGGTAAACTCAGTCAATTTTCAGCACAAAGGAAGCTACATCATTCTAGAAGCTCACACGTTTCTCGCTTTTAACTGGAAAGCATTGCTTGTTAGAGGAACTGTGGTTTGTATCAGTTTCAGAAGAAGAGCTGTCTTAGATATGGTCCGTATTTGTAGGAAACACCGTTATTTTGTTCTGACCACAGTCACGTTTCCAGCTCTATTAGAGAATCTAGAAAGCAAGAGTGTGCTTGTTCCTATACGGAATATGTGCTTCATCGTGAGAACTGTGATGTGTGTTTCCTTTCAGAAATGGAGTTAAATTCCAGGCTCTGTGTCTTCCTACAAGCAAAACATCATTTCAGGTATACGCAGTACTTTTCAGCTCAAATGAATATAAATCGTTAAGGAAGCTCACACATTACTTGCTCTTAACTAAAAAGCATTGGATGTTAGATGACTCTTGGGTTGTATCAGTTTCAGAAGCAGAGTTGAACTAGATATGGTCCGTATGTGTAGCAAACACCGTTCTTTTGTTCTGAGCACACTCACGTTTCCTGCTCTATCACAGACTCTAGAAAGCAAGAGCGTGCTTCTTGCTCTAAAGCAGAGTGTGTTTCACCGTGAGAACTGTGCTGTGTGTTTCCCTTCACAAATGGAGTTAAATCACAGGCTCTATATCTTCCTACAAGCAAGAGTTCGTTTCCCGTAAACTCAGTCACCTTTCAGCACAAACAAAGCTACATCGTTCACATAGCTCAGACGTTTTTTGCTCTTAACATTAAAGCATTGGATGTTAGAGGAACTGTGGTTTGTATCAGTTTCAGAAGCACAGATGAACTAGCAATGGTCCGTATGTGTAGGAAACACCGTTATTTGTTAGGAGTACCCTCAAGTTTCTGGCACTATTAGAGAATCTGGAAAGCAAGAGCATGCTTCTTGCTCTAAAGCAGAGTGTGTTTAATGGATGAGAACTGTGCTGTGTGTTTCCCTTCAGAAATGGAGTTAAATTCCTGGCTCTGTGTCTTCCTACAAGCAAGATATCATTTCAGGTAAACCCAGTCACTTTTCAGCTCAAATAAATATAAATCGTTTACGAAGCTCACAAGTTTCTCGCTCTTGAATGAAAAGCATTGGATGTTAGATGACTTGTGGTTTGTATCAGTTTCAGAAGCATAGTTTAACTATTATGGTCCATATGTGTAGGAAACACCGTTCTTTTGTTCTGAGCACACTCACGTTTCCTGCTCTATCACAGACTCTAGAAAGCAAGAGCGTGCTTCTTGCTCTAAGCAGAGTGTGTTTCACCGTGAGAACTGTGCTGTGTGTTTCCCTTCAGAAATGGAGTTCAATCCGAGGCTCTGAGTCTTCCTACATGCAAGACATCTTTTCAGGTAAACTCAGTCACTTTTCAGCTCAAAGGAAGCTACATCGTTCACGAAGCTCACAGGTTTCTCGCTCTTAACTTGAAAGCATTGCATGTTAATGGAACTGTGCTTTGTGTCAATTTCAGAAGCAGAGTTGAACTAGGTATGGTCCGTAAGTGTAGCAAACACCGTTATTTTGTTCTGACCTGAGTCACGTTTCCTGCTGTATTAGAGAAACTTAGAAAGCAAGACCTTGCTTCTTGCTCTACTGCAGAGTGTGTTTCAATGATGAGAACTGTGCCGTGTGTTTCCCTTCAGAAATGGAGTTAAATCCCAGGCTCTGTGTCTTCCTACAAGCAAGACATCTTTTTAGGTAAACTAAGTCACTTTTCAGCTCAAAGGAAGCTTCATTGTTCCCGAAGCTCACATGTTTCTCACTCTTAATTGGAAAGCATTGCATGTTAGAGGGACTGTGGTTTGTATCAGTTTCAGAAGAAGAGTTTACCTAGATATGGTCCGTCTGTGTAGGAAACACCGTTATTTTGTTCTGAGCACGCTCACGTTTCCTGCTCTATTAGAGACTCTTAGAAAGCAAGAGGGTGCTTCTTGCTCTAAAGCAGAGTGTGTTTCATGGATGAGAACTGTGCTGTGTGTTTCCCTTCAGAAATGGAGTTAAATTCCAGGCTCTGTGTCTTCCTACAAGCAAGATATCATTTCAGGTAAACCCAGTCACTTTTCAGCTCAAATGAATATAAATCGTTTACGAAGCGCACACGTTTCTCACTCTTGAATGAAAAGCATTGGATGTTAGATGATTGTGGTTTGTATCAGTTTCAGAAGCAGAGTTGAACTAGATATGGTCCCTATGTGTAGGAAACACCGTTCTTTTGTTCTGAGCACACTCACGTTTCCTGCTCTATCACAGACTCTAGAAAGCAAGAGCGTGCTTCTTGCTCTAAAGCAGAGTGTGTTTCTCCGTGAGAACTGTGCTGTGTGTTTCCCTTCAGAAATGGAGTTCAATCCCAGGATCTGAGTCTTCCTGCAAGCAAGACATCTTTTCAGGTAAACTCAGTCACTTTTCAGCTCAAAGGAAGCTACATCGTTCCCGAAGCTCACACGTTTCTCGCTCTTAATTGGAAAGCATTGCATGTTAGAGGAACTGTGGTTTGTATCAGTTTCAGAAGCAGAGTTGAACTAGCAATGGTCCGTATGTGTAGGAAACACCGTTATTTTGTTCTGAGTCCCCTCAAGTTTCTGGCACTATAAGAGACTCAGGAAAGCAAGAGCATGCTTCTTGGTCTAAAGCAGAGTGTGTTTCAATGATGAGAACTGTGCTGTGTGTTTCCCTTCAGAAATGGAGTTAAATCCCAGGCTCTGTGTCTTCCTACATGCAAGACATCTTTTCAGGTAAACTCAGTCTCTTTTCAGCTCAAAGGAAGCTACATCATTCTAGAAGTTCACACGTTTCTCGCTTTTAACTGGAAAGCATTGCTTGTTAGAGGAACTGTGGTTTGTATCAGTTTCAGAAGAAGAGCTGACCTAGATATGGTCGTTATTTGTAGGAAACACCGTTATTTTGTTCTGACCACAGTCACATTTCGTGCTCTATTTGAGACTCTTAGAAAGCATGAGCGTGCTTCTTGCTCTAAAGCAGAGTGTGTTTAATGGATGAGAACTGTGCTGTGTGTTTCCCTTCAGAAATGGAGTTAAATTCCTGGCTCTGTGTCTTCCTACAAGCAAGATATCATTTCAGGTAAACCCAGTCACTTTTCAGCTCAAATAAATATAAATCGTTTACAAAGCTCACAAGTTTCTCGCTCTTGAATGAAAAGCATTGGATGTTAGATGACTTGTGGTTTGTATCAGTTTCAGAAGCATAGTTTAACTATTATGGTCCATATGTGTAGGAAACACCGTTCTTTTGTTCTGAGCACACTCACGTTTCCTGCTCTATCACAGACTCTAGAAAGCAAGAGCGTGCTTCTTGCTCTAAGCAGAGTGTGTTTCACCGTGAGAACTGTGCTGTGTGTTTCCCTTCAGAAATGGAGTTCAATCCGAGGCTCTGAGTCTTCCTACATGCAAGACATCTTTTCAGGTAAACTCAGTCACTTTTCAGCTCAAAGGAAGCTACATCGTTCACGAAGCTCACAGGTTTCTCGCTCTTAACTTGAAAGCATTGCATGTTAATGGAACTGTGCTTTGTGTCAATTTCAGAAGCAGAGTTGAACTAGGTATGGTCCGTAAGTGTAGCAAACACCGTTATTTTGTTCTGACCTGAGTCACGTTTCCTGCTGTATTAGAGAAACTTAGAAAGCAAGACCTTGCTTCTTGCTCTACTGCAGAGTGTGTTTCAATGATGAGAACTGTGCCGTGTGTTTCCCTTCAGAAATGGAGTTAAATCCCAGGCTCTGTGTCTTCCTACAAGCAAGACATCTTTTTAGGTAAACTAAGTCACTTTTCAGCTCAAAGGAAGCTTCATTGTTCCCGAAGCTCACATGTTTCTCACTCTTAATTGGAAAGCATTGCATGTTAGAGGGACTGTGGTTTGTATCAGTTTCAGAAGAAGAGTTTACCTAGATATGGTCCGTCTGTGTAGGAAACACCGTTATTTTGTTCTGAGCACGCTCACGTTTCCTGCTCTATTAGAGACTCTTAGAAAGCAAGAGGGTGCTTCTTGCTCTAAAGCAGAGTGTGTTTCATGGATGAGAACTGTGCTGTGTGTTTCCCTTCAGAAATGGAGTTAAATTCCAGGCTCTGTGTCTTCCTACAAGCAAGATATCATTTCAGGTAAACCCAGTCACTTTTCAGCTCAAATGAATATAAATCGTTTACGAAGCGCACACGTTTCTCACTCTTGAATGAAAAGCATTGGATGTTAGATGATTGTGGTTTGTATCAGTTTCAGAAGCAGAGTTGAACTAGATATGGTCCCTATGTGTAGGAAACACCGTTCTTTTGTTCTGAGCACACTCACGTTTCCTGCTCTATCACAGACTCTAGAAAGCAAGAGCGTGCTTCTTGCTCTAAAGCAGAGTGTGTTTCTCCGTGAGAACTGTGCTGTGTGTTTCCCTTCAGAAATGGAGTTCAATCCCAGGATCTGAGTCTTCCTGCAAGCAAGACATCTTTTCAGGTAAACTCAGTCACTTTTCAGCTCAAAGGAAGCTACATCGTTCCCGAAGCTCACACGTTTCTCGCTCTTAATTGGAAAGCATTGCATGTTAGAGGAACTGTGGTTTGTATCAGTTTCAGAAGCAGAGTTGAACTAGCAATGGTCCGTATGTGTAGGAAACACCGTTATTTTGTTCTGAGTCCCCTCAAGTTTCTGGCACTATAAGAGACTCTGGAAAGCAAGAGCATGCTTCTTGGTCTAAAGCAGAGTGTGTTTCAATGATGAGAACTGTGCTGTGTGTTTCCCTTCAGAAATGGAGTTAAATCCCAGGCTCTGTGTCTTCCTACATGCAAGACATCTTTTCAGGTAAACTCAGTCTCTTTTCAGCTCAAAGGAAGCTACATCATTCTAGAAGTTCACACGTTTCTCGCTTTTAACTGGAAAGCATTGCTTGTTAGAGGAACTGTGGTTTGTATCAGTTTCAGAAGAAGAGCTGACCTAGATATGGTCGTTATTTGTAGGAAACACCGTTATTTTGTTCTGACCACAGTCACATTTCGTGCTCTATTTGAGACTCTTAGAAAGCATGAGCGTGCTTCTTGCTCTAAAGCAGAGTGTGTTTCATGGATGAGAACTGTGCTGTGTGTTTCCCTTCAGAAAAGGAGTTAAATTCCAGGCTCTGTGTCTTCCTACAAGCAAAACATCATTTCAGGTAAACCCAGTCACTTTTCAGCTCAAATGAATATAAATCGTTAACGAAGCTCACATGTTACTTGCTCTTAACTAAAAAGCATTGGATATTAGATGACTCTTGGTTTGTATCAGTTTCAGAAGCAGAGTTGAACTAGATATTGTCCGTATGTGTAGGAAACATCGTTCTTTTGTTCTGAGCACACTCACGTTTCCTGCTCTATTACAGACTCTAGAAAGCAAGAGCGTGCTTCTTGCTCTAAAGCAGAGTGTGTTTCACCGTGAGAACTGTGTTGTGTGTTTCCCTTCAGAAATGGAGTTAAATCACAGGTTCTATATCTTCCTACAAGCAAGAGTTCGTTTCACCTAAACTCAGTCACCTTTCATCACGAACAAAGCTACATCATTCACGTAGCTCACACGTTTCTTGCTCTTAACATTAAATTATTGGATGTTAGAGGACGTGTGCTTTGTATCAGTTTCAGAAGCAGAGTTGAACTAGCAATGGTCCGTATGTGTAGGAAACACCGTTATTTTGTTCTGAGTACCCTCAAGTTTCTGGCTCTATTAGAGTCTCTGGAAAGCAAGAGCATTCTTCTTGCTCTAATGCAGAGTGTGTTTCATGGATTAGAACAGTACTGTGTGTTTCCCCTCACAAATGGAGTTAAATACCAGGCTCAGTGTCTTCCTACAAGCAAGACATCTTTTCAGGTAAACTCAGTCTCTTTTGAGCTCAAAGGAAGCTACATCATTCTAGAAGCTAACACGTTTCTCGCTATTAACTGGAAATCATTGCTTGTTAGAGGAACTGTGGTTTGTATCAGTTTCAGAAGAAGAGCTGACCTAGATGTGGTCCGTATTTGTAGGAAACACCGTTATTTTGTTCTGACCACAGTCACGTTTCGTGCTCTATTAGAGACTCTTAGAAAGCAAGAGCGTGCTTCTTGCTCTAAAGCAGAGTGTGTTTAATGCATGAGAACTATGCTGTGTGTTTCCTTTCAGAAATGGAGTTAAATTCCAGACTCTGTGTCTTCCTACAAGCAAAACATCATTTCAGGTAAACGCAGTACTTTTCAGCTCAAATGAATATAAATCGTTATCGAAGCTCACACTTTACTTGCTCTTAACTAAAAAGCATTGGATGTTAGATGACTCTTGGTTTGTATCTGTTTCAGAAGCAGAGTTGAACTAGATATGGTCTGTATGTGTAGGAAACAACGTTCTTTTGTTCTGAGCACACTCACGTTTCCCGCTCTATCACAGACTCTAGAAAGCAAGAGCGTGTTTCTTGCTCTAAAGCAGAGTGTGTTTCACTGTGAGAACTGTGCTGTGTGTTTCCCTTCAGAAATGGAGTTTAATCACAGGCTCTATATCTTTCTACAAGCAAGAGTTCGTTTCACGTAAACTCAGTCACCTTTCAGCACAAACAAAGCTACATCGTTCACATAGCTCAGACGTTTCTTGCTCTTAACATTAAAGCATTGGATGTTAGAGGACCTGTGGTTTGTATCAGTTTCAGAGCCAGAGTTGAACTAGCAATGGTCCGTATGTGTAGGAAACACCGTTATTTTGTTCTGAGTCCCCTAAAGTTTCTGGCACTATTAGAGACTCTGGAAAGCAAGAGCATGCTTCTTGCTCTAAAGCAGAGTGTGTTTCATGGATGAGAACTGTGCTATGTGTTTCCCTTCAGAAATGGAGTTCAATCCCAGGCTCTGAGTCTTCCTACCTGCAAGACATCTTTTCAGGTAAACTCAGTCTCTTTTCAGCTCAAAGGATGTTACATCAATCTAGAAGCTCACACGTTTCTCGCTTTTAACTGGAAAGCATTGCTTGCTGGAGGAACTGTGGTTTGTATCAGTTTCAGAAGAAGAGCTGACCTAGATATGGTCCGTATTTATAGGAAACACCGTTATTTTGTTCTGACCACAGTCACGTTTCGTGCTCTATTAGAGACTCTTAGAAAGCAAGAGCGTGCTTCTTGCTCTAAAGCAGAGTGTGTTTCCTGCATGAAAACTGTGCTGTGTGTTTCCCTTCAGAAAAGGAGTTAAATTCCAGGCTCTGTGTCTTCCTACAAGCAAAACATCATTTCAGGTAAACTCAGTCACCTTTCAGCACAAACAAAGCTACATCGTTCACATAGCTCAGACGTTTCTTGCTCTTAACATTAAAGCATTGGATGTTAGAGGACCTGTGGTTTGTATCAGTTTCAGAAGCAGAGTTGAATTAGCAATGGTCCGTCTGTGTAGGAAACACCGTTATTTTGTTCTGACCACAGTCACGTTTCCTGCTGTATTAGAGAAACTTAGAAAGGAAGAGTGTGCTTCTTGCTCTAAAGCAGAGTGTGTTTCACCGTGAGAACTGTGCTGTGTGTTTCCCTTCAGAAATGGAGTTCAATCCCAGGCTCTGAGTCTTCCTACAAGCAAGACATCTTTTCAGGTAAACTCAGTCACTTTTCAGCTCAAAGGAAGCTACATCGTTCCCGAAGCTCACACGTTTCTCGCTCTTAATTGGAAAGCATTGCATGTTAGAGGAACTGTGGTTTGTATCAGTTTCAGAAGAAGAGTTTACCTATATATGGTCCGTCTGTGTAGGAAACACAGTTATTTTGTTCTGACCACAGTCACGTTTCCTGCTCTATTAGAGAAACTTAGAAAGCAAGAGCGTGCTTCTTGCTCTAAAGCAGAGTGTGTTTCATGGATGAGAACTGTGCTGTGTGTTTCCCTTCAGAAATGGAGTTAAATTCCTGGCTCTGTGTCTTCCTACAAGCAAGATATCATTTCAGGTAAACCCAGTCACTTTTCAGCTCAAATGAATATAAATCGTTTACGAAGCTCACAAGTTTCTCGCTCTTGAATGAAAAGCATTGGATGTTAGATGACTTGTGGTTTGTATCAGTTTCAGAAGCATAGTTTAACTATTATGGTCCATATGTGTAGGAAACACCGTTCTTTTGTTCTGAGCACACTCACGTTTCCTGCTCTATCACAGACTCTAGAAAGCAAGAGCGTGCTCTTGCTCTAAGCAGAGTGTGTTTCACCGTGAGAACTGTGCTGTGTGTTTCCCTTCAGAAATGGAGTTCAATCCGATGCTCTGAGTCTTCCTACATGCAAGACATCTTTTCAGGTAAACTCAGTCACTTTTCAGCTCAAAGGAAGCTACATCGTTCACGAAGCTCACACGTTTCTCGCTCTTAACTTGAAAGCATTGCATGTTAATGGAACTGTGCTTTGTGTCAATTTCAGAAGCAGAGTTGAACTAGGTATGGTCCGTAAGTGTAGCAAACACCGTTATTTTGTTCTGACCTGAGTCACGTTACCTGCTGTATTAGAGAAACTTAGAAAGCAAGACCTTGCTTCTTGCTCTACTGCAGAGTGTGTTTCAATGATGAGAACTGTGCTGTGTGTTTCCCTTCAGAAAAGGAGTTAAATCCCAGGCTCTGTGTCTTCCTACAAGCAAGACATCTTTTTAGGTAAACTAAGTCACTTTTCAGCTCTAAGGAAGCTACATTGTTCCCGAATCTCACATGTTTCTCACTCTTAATTGGAAAGCATTGCATGTTAGAGGGACTGTGGTTTGTATCAGTTTCAGAAGAAGAGTTTACCTAGATATGGTCCGTGTGTGTAGGAAACACCGTTATTTTGTTCTGAGCACACTCACGTTTCCTGCTCTATTAGAGACTCTTAGAAAGCAAGAGGGTGCTTCTTACTCTAAAGCAGAGTGTGTTTCATGGATGAGAATTGTGCTGTGTGTTTCCCTTCAGAAGTGGAGTTAAATTCCAGGCTCTGTGTCTTCCTACAAGCAAGATATCATTTCAGGTAAACCCAGTCACTTTTCAGCTCAAATGAATATAAATCGTTTACGAAGCTCACACGTTTCTCACTCTTGAATGAAAAGCATTGGATGTTAGATGATTGTGGTTTGTATCAGTTTCAGAAGCAGAGTTGAACTAGATATGGTCCGTATGTGTAGGAAACACCGTTCTTTTGTTCTGAGCACACTCACGTTTCCTGCTCTATTACAGACTCTAGAAAGCAAGAGCGTGCTTCTTGCTCTAAGCAGAGTGTGTTTCACCGTGAGAACTGTGCTGTGTGTTTCCCTTGAGAAATGGAGTTCAATCCGAGGCTCTGAGTCTTCCTACATGCAAGACATCTTTTCAGGTAAACTCAGTCACTTTTCAGCTCAAAGGAAGCTACATCGTTCACGAAGCTCACACGTTTCTCGCTCTTAACTTGAAAGCATAGCATGTTAATGGAACTGTGCTTTGTGTCAATTTCAGAAGCAGAGTTGAACTAGGTATGGTCCGTAAGTGTAGCAAACACCGTTATTATGTTCTGACCTTAGTCACGTTTCCTGCTGTATTAGAGAAACTTAGAAAGCAAGAGCGTGCTTCTTGCTCTACTGCAGAGTGTGTTTCAATGAAGAGAACTGTGCTGTGTGTTTCCCTTCAGAAATGGAGTTAAATCCCAGGCTCTGTGTCTTCCTACAAGCAAGACATCTTTTTAGGTAAACTAAGTCACTTTTCAGCTCTAAGGAAGCTACATTGTTCCTGAAGTTCACACGTTTCTCACTCTTAATTGGAAAGCATTGCATGTTTGAGGGACTGTGGTTTGTATCAGTTTCAGAAGAAGAGTTTACCTAGGTATGGTCCGTCTGTGTAGGAAACACCGTTATTTTGTTCTGAGCACACTCATGTTTCCTGCTCTTAGAGACTCTTAGAAAGCAAGAGGGTGCTTCTTGCTCTAAAGCAGAGTGTGTTTCATGAATGAGAACTGTGCTGTGGGTTTCCCTTCAGAAATGGAGTTAAATTCCAGGCTCTGTGTCTTCCTACAAGCAAGATATCATTTCAGGTAAACCCAGTCACTTTTCAGCTCAAATGAATATAAATCGTTTACGAAGCTCTCAAGTTTCTCACTCTTAACTGAAAAGCATTGGATGTTAGATGACTTGTGGTTTGTATCAGTTTCAGAAGCATAGTTTAACTATTATGGTCCATATGTGTAGGAAACACCGTTCTTTTGTTCTGAGCACACTCACGTTTCCTGCTCTATCACAGACTCTAGAAAGTAAGAGCGTGCTCTTGCTCTAAGCAGAGTGTGTTTCACCGTGAGAACTGTGCTGTGTGTTTCCCTTCAGAAATGGAGTTCAATCCGAGGCTCTGAGTCTTCCTACATGCAAGACATCTTTTCAGGTAAACTCAGTCACTTTTCAGCTCAAAGGAAGCTACATTGTTCACGAAGCTCACACGTTTCTCGCTCTTAACTTGAAAGCATTGCATGTTAATGGAACTGTGCTTTGTGTCAATTTCAGAAGCAGAGTTGAACTAGGTATGGTCCGTAAGTGTAGCAAAGACCGTTATTTTGTTCTGACCTGAGTCACGTTTCTTGCTGTATTAGACAAACTTAGAAAGCAAGACCTTGCTTCTTGCTCTACTGCAGAGTCTGTTTCAATGATGAGAACTGTGCTGTGTGTTTCCCTTCAGAAATGGAGTTAAATCCCAGGCTCTGTGTCTTCCTACAAGCAAGACATCTTTTTAGGTAAACTAAGTCACTTTTCAGCTCAAAGGAAGCTACATTGTTCCCGAAGCTCACATGTTTCTCACTCTTAACTGAAAAGCAACGGATGTTAGATGACTTGTGGTTTGTATCAGTTTCAGAAGCATAGTTTAACTATTATGGTCCATATGTGTAGGAAACACCGTTCTTTTGTTCTGAGCACACTCACGTTTCCTGCTCTATCACAGACTCTAGAAAGCAAGAGCGTGCTTCTTGCTCTAAGCAGAGTGTGTTTCACCGTGAGAACTGTGCTGTGTGTTTCCCTTCAGAAATGGAGTTCAATCCGAGGCTCTGAGTCTTCCTACATGCAAGACATCTTTTCAGGTAAACTCAGTCACTTTTCAGCTCAAAGGAAGCTACATCGTTCACGAAGCTCACAGGTTTCTCGCTCTTAACTTGAAAGCATTGCATGTTAATGGAACTGTGCTTTGTGTCAATTTCAGAAGCAGAGTTGAACTAGGTATGGTCCGTAAGTGTAGCAAACACCGTTATTTTGTTCTGAGCACGCTCACGTTTCCTGCTCTATTAGAGACTCTTAGAAAGCAAGAGGGTGCTTCTTGCTCTAAAGCAGAGTGTGTTTCATGGATGAGAACTGTGCTGTGTGTTTCCCTTCAGAAATGGAGTTAAATTCCAGGCTCTGTGTCTTCCTACAAGCAAGATATCATTTCAGGTAAACCCAGTCACTTTTCAGCTCAAATGAATATAAATCGTTTACGAAGCGCACACGTTTCTCACTCTTGAATGAAAAGCATTGGATGTTAGATGATTGTGGTTTGTATCAGTTTCAGAAGCAGAGTTGAACTAGATATGGTCCCTATGTGTAGGAAACACCGTTCTTTTGTTCTGAGCACACTCACGTTTCCTGCTCTATCACAGACTCTAGAAAGCAAGAGCGTGCTTCTTGCTCTAAAGCAGAGTGTGTTTCTCCGTGAGAACTGTGCTGTGTGTTTCCCTTCAGAAATGGAGTTCAATCCCAGGATCTGAGTCTTCCTGCAAGCAAGACATCTTTTCAGGTAAACTCAGTCACTTTTCAGCTCAAAGGAAGCTACATCGTTCCCGAAGCTCACACGTTTCTCGCTCTTAATTGGAAAGCATTGCATGTTAGAGGAACTGTGGTTTGTATCAGTTTCAGAAGCAGAGTTGAACTAGCAATGGTCCGTATGTGTAGGAAACACCGTTATTTTGTTCTGAGTCCCCTCAAGTTTCTGGCACTATAAGAGACTCTGGAAAGCAAGAGCATGCTTCTTGGTCTAAAGCAGAGTGTGTTTCAATGATGAGAACTGTGCTGTGTGTTTCCCTTCAGAAATGGAGTTAAATCCCAGGCTCTGTGTCTTCCTACATGCAAGACATCTTTTCAGGTAAACTCAGTCTCTTTTCAGCTCAAAGGAAGCTACATCATTCTAGAAGTTCACACGTTTCTCGCTTTTAACTGGAAAGCATTGCTTGTTAGAGGAACTGTGGTTTGTATCAGTTTCAGAAGAAGAGCTGACCTAGATATGGTCGTTATTTGTAGGAAACACCGTTATTTTGTTCTGACCACAGTCACATTTCGTGCTCTATTTGAGACTCTTAGAAAGCATGAGCGTGCTTCTTGCTCTAAAGCAGAGTGTGTTTCATGGATGAGAACTGTGCTGTGTGTTTCCCTTCAGAAAAGGAGTTAAATTCCAGGCTCTGTGTCTTCCTACAAGCAAAACATCATTTCAGGTAAACCCAGTCACTTTTCAGCTCAAATGAATATAAATCGTTAACGAAGCTCACATGTTACTTGCTCTTAACTAAAAAGCATTGGATATTAGATGACTCTTGGTTTGTATCAGTTTCAGAAGCAGAGTTGAACTAGATATTGTCCGTATGTGTAGGAAACATCGTTCTTTTGTTCTGAGCACACTCACGTTTCCTGCTCTATTACAGACTCTAGAAAGCAAGAGCGTGCTTCTTGCTCTAAAGCAGAGTGTGTTTCACCGTGAGAACTGTGTTGTGTGTTTCCCTTCAGAAATGGAGTTAAATCACAGGTTCTATATCTTCCTACAAGCAAGAGTTCGTTTCACCTAAACTCAGTCACCTTTCATCACGAACAAAGCTACATCATTCACGTAGCTCACACGTTTCTTGCTCTTAACATTAAATTATTGGATGTTAGAGGACGTGTGGTTTGTATCAGTTTCAGAAGCAGAGTTGAACTAGCAATGGTCCGTATGTGTAGGAAACACCGTTATTTTGTTCTGAGTACCCTCAAGTTTCTGGCTCTATTAGAGTCTCTGGAAAGCAAGAGCATTCTTCTTGCTCTAATGCAGAGTGTGTTTCATGGATTAGAACAGTACTGTGTGTTTCCCCTCACAAATGGAGTTAAATACCAGGCTCAGTGTCTTCCTACAAGCAAGACATCTTTTCAGGTAAACTCAGTCTCTTTTGAGCTCAAAGGAAGCTACATCATTCTAGAAGCTAACACGTTTCTCGCTATTAACTGGAAATCATTGCTTGTTAGAGGAACTGTGGTTTGTATCAGTTTCAGTAGAAGAGCTGACCTAGATGTGGTCCGTATTTGTAGGAAACACCGTTATTTTGTTCTGACCACAGTCACGTTTCGTGCTCTATTAGAGACTCTTAGAAAGCAAGAGCGTGCTTCTTGCTCTAAAGCAGAGTGTGTTTAATGCATGAGAACTATGCTGTGTGTTTCCTTTCAGAAATGGAGTTAAATTCCAGACTCTGTGTCTTCCTACAAGCAAAACATCATTTCAGGTAAACGCAGTACTTTTCAGCTCAAATGAATATAAATCGTTATCGAAGCTCACACTTTACTTGCTCTTAACTAAAAAGCATTGGATGTTAGATGACTCTTGGTTTGTATCTGTTTCAGAAGCAGAGTTGAACTAGATATGGTCTGTATGTGTAGGAAACAACGTTCTTTTGTTCTGAGCACACTCACGTTTCCCGCTCTATCACAGACTCTAGAAAGCAAGAGCGTGTTTCTTGCTCTAAAGCAGAGTGTGTTTCACTGTGAGAACTGTGCTGTGTGTTTCCCTTCAGAAATGGAGTTTAATCACAGGCTCTATATCTTTCTACAAGCAAGAGTTCGTTTCACGTAAACTCAGTCACCTTTCAGCACAAACAAAGCTACATCGTTCACATAGCTCAGACGTTTCTTGCTCTTAACATTAAAGCATTGGATGTTAGAGGACCTGTGGTTTGTATCAGTTTCAGAGCCAGAGTTGAACTAGCAATGGTCCGTATGTGTAGGAAACACCGTTATTTTGTTCTGAGTCCCCTAAAGTTTCTGGCACTATTAGAGACTCTGGAAAGCAAGAGCATGCTTCTTGCTCTAAAGCAGAGTGTGTTTCATGGATGAGAACTGTGCTATGTGTTTCCCTTCAGAAATGGAGTTCAATCCCAGGCTCTGAGTCTTCCTACCTGCAAGACATCTTTTCAGGTAAACTCAGACTCTTTTCAGCTCAAAGGATGTTACATCAATCTAGAAGCTCACACGTTTCTCGCTTTTAACTGGAAAGCATTGCTTGCTGGAGGAACTGTGGTTTGTATCAGTTTCAGAAGAAGAGCTGACCTAGATATGGTCCGTATTTATAGGAAACACCGTTATTTTGTTCTGACCACAGTCACGTTTCGTGCTCTATTAGAGACTCTTAGAAAGCAAGAGCGTGCTTCTTGCTCTAAAGCAGAGTGTGTTTCCTGCATGAAAACTGTGCTGTGTGTTTCCCTTCAGAAAAGGAGTTAAATTCCAGGCTCTGTGTCTTCCTACAAGCAAAACATCATTTCAGGTAAACTCAGTCACCTTTCAGCACAAACAAAGCTACATCGTTCACATAGCTCAGACGTTTCTTGCTCTTAACATTAAAGCATTGGATGTTAGAGGACCTGTGGTTTGTATCAGTTTCAGAAGCAGAGTTGAATTAGCAATGGTCCGTCTGTGTAGGAAACACCGTTATTTTGTTCTGACCACAGTCACGTTTCCTGCTGTATTAGAGAAACTTAGAAAGGAAGAGTGTGCTTCTTGCTCTAAAGCAGAGTGTGTTTCACCGTGAGAACTGTGCTGTGTGTTTCCCTTCAGAAATGGAGTTCAATCCCAGGCTCTGAGTCTTCCTACAAGCAAGACATCTTTTCAGGTAAACTCAGTCACTTTTCAGCTCAAAGGAAGCTACATCGTTCCCGAAGCTCACACGTTTCTCGCTCTTAATTGGAAAGCATTGCATGTTAGAGGAACTGTGGTTTGTATCAGTTTCAGAAGAAGAGTTTACCTATATATGGTCCGTCTGTGTAGGAAACACAGTTATTTTGTTCTGACCACAGTCACGTTTCCTGCTCTATTAGAGAAACTTAGAAAGCAAGAGCGTGCTTCTTGCTCTAAAGCAGAGTGTGTTTCATGGATGAGAACTGTGCTGTGTGTTTCCCTTCAGAAATGGAGTTAAATTCCTGGCTCTGTGTCTTCCTACAAGCAAGATATCATTTCAGGTAAACCCAGTCACTTTTCAGCTCAAATGAATATAAATCGTTTACGAAGCTCACAAGTTTCTCGCTCTTGAATGAAAAGCATTGGATGTTAGATGACTTGTGGTTTGTATCAGTTTCAGAAGCATAGTTTAACTATTATGGTCCATATGTGTAGGAAACACCGTTCTTTTGTTCTGAGCACACTCACGTTTCCTGCTCTATCACAGACTCTAGAAAGCAAGAGCGTGCTCTTGCTTTAAGCAGAGTGTGTTTCACCGTGAGAACTGTGCTGTGTGTTTCCCTTCAGAAATGGAGTTCAATCCGATGCTCTGAGTCTTCCTACATGCAAGACATCTTTTCAGGTAAACTCAGTCACTTTTCAGCTCAAAGGAAGCTACATCGTTCACGAAGCTCACACGTTTCTCGCTCTTAACTTGAAAGCATTGCATGTTAATGGAACTGTGCTTTGTGTCAATTTCAGAAGCAGAGTTGAACTAGGTATGGTCCGTAAGTGTAGCAAACACCGTTATTTTGTTCTGACCTGAGTCACGTTACCTGCTGTATTAGAGAAACTTAGAAAGCAAGACCTTGCTTCTTGCTCTACTGCAGAGTGTGTTTCAATGATGAGAACTGTGCTGTGTGTTTCCCTTCAGAAAAGGAGTTAAATCCCAGGCTCTGTGTCTTCCTACAAGCAAGACATCTTTTTAGGTAAACTAAGTCACTTTTCAGCTCTAAGGAAGCTACATTGTTCCCGAATCTCACATGTTTCTCACTCTTAATTGGAAAGCATTGCATGTTAGAGGGACTGTGGTTTGTATCAGTTTCAGAAGAAGAGTTTACCTAGATATGGTCCGTCTGTGTAGGAAACACCGTTATTTTGTTCTGAGCACACTCACGTTTCCTGCTCTATTAGAGACTCTTAGAAAGCAAGAGGGTGCTTCTTACTCTAAAGCAGAGTGTGTTTCATGGATGAGAATTGTGCTGTGTGTTTCCCTTCAGAAGTGGAGTTAAATTCCAGGCTCTGTGTCTTCCTACAAGCAAGATATCATTTCAGGTAAACCCAGTCACTTTTCAGCTCAAATGAATATAAATCGTTTACGAAGCTCACACGTTTCTCACTCTTGAATGAAAAGCATTGGATGTTAGATGATTGTGGTTTGTATCAGTTTCAGAAGCAGAGTTGAACTAGATATGGTCCGTATGTGTAGGAAACACCGTTCTTTTGTTCTGAGCACACTCACGTTTCCTGCTCTATTACAGACTCTAGAAAGCAAGAGCGTGCTTCTTGCTCTAAGCAGAGTGTGTTTCACCGTGAGAACTGTGCTGTGTGTTTCCCTTGAGAAATGGAGTTCAATCTGAGGCTCTGAGTCTTCCTACATGCAAGACATCTTTTCAGGTAAACTCAGTCACTTTTCAGCTCAAAGGAAGCTACATCGTTCACGAAGCTCACACGTTTCTCGCTCTTAACTTGAAAGCATAGCATGTTAATGGAACTGTGCTTTGTGTCAATTTCAGAAGCAGAGTTGAACTAGGTATGGTCCGTAAGTGTAGCAAACACCGTTATTATGTTCTGACCTTAGTCACGTTTCCTGCTGTATTAGAGAAACTTAGAAAGCAAGAGCGTGCTTCTTGCTCTACTGCAGAGTGTGTTTCAATGAAGAGAACTGTGCTGTGTGTTTCCCTTCAGAAATGGAGTTAAATCCCAGGCTCTGTGTCTTCCTACAAGCAAGACATCTTTTTAGGTAAACTAAGTCACTTTTCAGCTCTAAGGAAGCTACATTGTTCCTGAAGTTCACACGTTTCTCACTCTTAATTGGAAAGCATTGCATGTTTGAGGGACTGTGGTTTGTATCAGTTTCAGAAGAAGAGTTTACCTAGGTATGGTCCGTCTGTGTAGGAAACACCGTTATTTTGTTCTGAGCACACTCATGTTTCCTGCTCTTAGAGACTCTTAGAAAGCAAGAGGGTGCTTCTTGCTCTAAAGCAGAGTGTGTTTCATGAATGAGAACTGTGCTGTGGGTTTCCCTTCAGAAATGGAGTTAAATTCCAGGCTCTGTGTCTTCCTACAAGCAAGATATCATTTCAGGTAAACCCAGTCACTTTTCAGCTCAAATGAATATAAATCGTTTACGAAGCTCTCAAGTTTCTCACTCTTAACTGAAAAGCATTGGATGTTAGATGACTTGTGGTTTGTATCAGTTTCAGAAGCATAGTTTAACTATTATGGTCCATATGTGTAGGAAACACCGTTCTTTTGTTTTGAGCACACTCACGTTTCCTGCTCTATCACAGACTCTAGAAAGTAAGAGCGTGCTCTTGCTCTAAGCAGAGTGTGTTTCACCGTGAGAACTGTGCTGTGTGTTTCCCTTCAGAAATGGAGTTCAATCCGAGGCTCTGAGTCTTCCTACATGCAAGACATCTTTTCAGGTAAACTCAGTCACTTTTCAGCTCAAAGGAAGCTACATTGTTCACGAAGCTCACACGTTTCTCGCTCTTAACTTGAAAGCATTGCATGTTAATGGAACTGTGCTTTGTGTCAATTTCAGAAGCAGAGTTGAACTAGGTATGGTCCGTAAGTGTAGCAAAGACCGTTATTTTGTTCTGACCTGAGTCACGTTTCTTGCTGTATTAGACAAACTTAGAAAGCAAGACCTTGCTTCTTGCTCTACTGCCGAGTCTGTTTCAATGATGAGAACTGTGCTGTGTGTTTCCCTTCAGAAATGGAGTTAAATCCCAGGCTCTGTGTCTTCCTACAAGCAAGACATCTTTTTAGGTAAACTAAGTCACTTTTCAGCTCAAAGGAAGCTACATTGTTCCCGAAGCTCACATGTTTCTCACTCTTAACTGAAAAGCAACGGATGTTAGATGACTTGTGGTTTGTATCAGGTTCAGAAGCAGAGTTGAACTAGCTATGGTCCGTATGTGTAGGAAACACCGTTCTTTTGTTCTGAGCACACTCACGTTTTCTGCTCTATTAGAGTCTCTAGAAAGCAAGAGCGTGCTTCTTCCTATACGCAGAGTGTGTTTCATTGTGAGAACAGTGCTGTGTGTTTCCTTCAGAAATGGAGTTAAATCACAGGTTCTGCATCTTCCTACAAGCAAGACTTCGTTTCACGTAAACTCAGTCACATTTCAGCTCAAACAAAGCTACATCGTTCACATAGCTCACACATTTCTTGCTCTTAACTGTAAAGCATTAGATGTTAGAGGACCTGTGGTTTGCATCAGTTTCAGAAGCAGAGTTGAAGTAGCAATGATCCATATGTGTAGGAAACTCCGTTATTTTGTTCTGAGTACCCTCAAGTTTCAGGCTCTATTAGAGATTCTGGTAAGCAAGAGCATGCTTCTTGCTCTAAAGCAGATAGTGTTTCATGGAAGAGAACTCTGCTGTGTGCTTCCCTTCAGAAATGGAGTTAAATATCAGGCTCTGTGTCTTCCTACAAGCAAGACATCTTTTCTGGTAAACTCAGTCACTTTTCAGCTCAAAGTAAGCTACATCATTCACGAAGCTCACACGTTTCTCACTCTTAACTGGAAAGCCTGGCATGTTAATAGAACTGAGGTTTGTATCAGTTTCAGAAGAAGAGTTGACCTAGATATGGTCCGTATGTGTAGGAAACACCGTTATTTTGTTCTGACCACAGTCACGTTTCCTGCTGTATTAGAGACTTTTAGAAAGCAAGAGTGTGCCTCTTGCTCTAAAGCAGAGTGTGTTTCATTGATGAGAACTGTGCTGTGTGTTTCCATTCAGAAATGGAGTTAAATTCCAGGCTCTGTGTCTTCCTACAAGCAAGATATCATTTCAGGTAAACCCAGTCACTTTTCAGCTCAAATGAATATAAATCGTTTATGAAGCTCACACGTTTCTCGCTCTTGAATGAAAAGCATTGGATGTTAGATGACTTGTGGTTTGTATCAGTTTCAGAAGCAGAGTTGAACTAGCAATGGTCCGTATGTGTAGGAAACACCGTTCTTTGTTCTGAGCAAACTCATGTTTCCTGCTCTAGTAGAGACTCTAGAAAGCAAGAGCGTGCTTCTTGCTCTAAAGCAGAGTGTGTTTCTCCGTGAGAACTGTGCTGTGTGTTTCCCCTCAGAAATGGAGTTCAATCCCAGGCTCTGAGTCTTCCTACAAGCAAGACATCTTTTCAGGTAAACTCAGTCACTTTTCAGCTCAAAGGAAGCTACATCGTTCACGAAGCTCACACGTTTCTCGCTCTTAACTTGAAAGCATTGCATGTTAATGGACCTGTGCTTTGTGTCAGTTTCAGAAGCAGAGTTGAACTAGGTATGGTCCGTAAGTGTAGCAAACACCGTTATTTTGTTCTACCTGAGTCACGTTTCCTGCTGTATTAGAGAAACTTAGAAAGCAAGAGCGTGCTTCTTGCTCTACTGCAGAGTGTGTTTCAATGATGAGAACTGTGCTGTGTGTTTCACTTCAGAAATGGAGTTAAATCCCAGGCTCTGTGTCTTCCTACAAGCAAGACATCTTTTTAGGTAAACTAAGTCACTTTTCAGCTCAAAGGAAGCTACATTGTTCCCGAAGCTCACACGTTTCTCACTCTTAATTGGAAAGCATTGCATGTTAGAGGGACTGTGGTTTGTATCAGTTTCAGAAGAAGAGTTTACCTAGATATGGTCCGTCTGTGTAGGAAACACCGTTATTTTCTTCTGAGCACACTCACGTTTCCTGCTCTATTAGAGACTCTTTGAAAGCAAGAGGGTGCTTCTTGCTCTAAAGCAGAGTGTGTTTCATGGATGAGAACTGTGCTGTGTGTTTCCCTTCAGAAATGGAGTTAAATTCCAGGCTCTGTGTCTTCCTACAAGCAAGATATCATTTCAGGTAAACCCTGTCACTTTTCAGCTCAAATGAATATAAATCGTTTATGAAGCTCACACGTTTCTCACTCTTGAATGAAAAGCATTGGATGTTAGATGATTGTGGTTTGTATCAGTTTCAGAAGCAGAGTTGAACTAGATATGGTCCGTCTGTGTAGGAAACACCGTTCTTTTGTTCTGAGCACACTCACGTTTCCTGCTCTATCACAGACTCTAGAAAGCAAGAGCGTGCTTCTTGCTCTAAAGCAGAGTGTGTTTCATGGATGAGAACTGTGCTGTGTGTTTCCCTTCAGAAAAGGAGTTCAATCCCAGGATCTGAGTCTTCCTGCAAGCAAGACATCTTTTCAGGTAAACTCAGTCACTCTTCAGCTCAAAGGAAGCTACATCGTTCCCGAAGCTCACACGTTTCTCGCTCTTAATTGGAAAGCATTGCATGTTAGAGGAACTGTGGTTTGTATCAGTTTCAGAAGCAGAGTTGAACTAGCAATGGTCCGTATGTGTAGGAAACACCGTTATTTTGTTCTAAGTCCCCTCAAGTTTCTGGCACTATAAGAGACTCTGGAAAGCAAGAGCATGTTTCTTGCTCTAAAGCAGAGTGTGTTTCAATGATGAGAACTGTGCTGTGTGTTTCCCTTCAGAAATGGAGTTAAATCGCAGGCTCTGGGTCTTCCTACATGCAAGACATCTCTTCAGGTAAACTCAGTCACTTTTCAGCTCAAAGGAAGCTACATCGTTCCCGAAACTCACAGGTTTCTCGCTCTTAATTGGAAAGTATTGCATGTTAGAAGAACTGTGGTTTGTATCAGTTTCAGAAGAAGAGTTTACCTATATATGGTCCGTCTGTGTAGGAAACACCGTTATTTTGTTCTGACCACAGTCACGTTTCCTGCTCTATCACAGACTCTAGAAAGCAAGAGCGTGCTTCTTGCTCTAAAGCAGAGTGTGTTTCATGGATGAGAACTGTGCTGTGTGTTTCCCTTCAGAAAAGGAGTTAAATTCCAGGCTCTGTGTCTTCCTACAAGCAAGATATCATTTCAGGTAAACCCAGTCACTTTTCAGCTCAAATGAATATAAATCGTTTACGAAGCTCACACGTTTCTCACTCTTGAATGAAAAGCATTGGATGTTAGATGACTCTTGGTTTGTATCAGTTTCAGAAGCAGAGTTGAAGTAGATATGGCCTGTATGTGTAGGAGACATCCGTTCTTTTGTTCTGAGCACACTCACGTTTCCTGCTCTATTACAGACTCTAGAAAGCAAGAGCGTGCTTCTTGCTCTAAAGCAGAGTGTGTTTCACCGTGAGAACTGTGCTGTGTGTTTCCCTACAGAAATGGAGTTAAATCACAGGCTCTATATCTTCCTACAAGCAAGAGTTCGTTTCACGTAAACTCAGTCACCTTTCAGCACAAACAAAGCTACATCGTTCACATAGCTCAGACGTTTCTTGCTCTTAACATTAAAGCATTGGATGTTAGACGACCTGTGGTTTGTTTCAGTTGCAGAAGCAGAGTTGAACTAGCAATGGTACGTATGTGTAGGAAACACCGTTATTTTGTTCTGAGTCCCCTCAAGTTTCTGGCACTATTAGAGACTCTGGAAAGCAAGAGCATTCTTCTTGCTCTAAAGCAGAGTGTGTTTCAATGATGAGAACTGTGCTGTGTTTTTCCCTTCAGAAATGGAGTTAAATCCCAGGCTCTGTGTCTTCCTACATGCAAGACATCTTTTCAGTTAAACTCAGTCTCTTTTCAGCTCAAAGGAAGCTACATCATTCTAGAAGCTCACACGTTTCTCTCTTTTAACTGGAAAGCATTGCTTGTTAGAGGAACTGTGGTTTGTATCAGTTTCAGAAGACGAGCTGACCTAGATATGGTCCGTATTTGTAGGAAACACCGTTATTTTGTTCTGACTACAGTCACGTTTCGTGCTCTATTAGAGACCCTTAGAAAGCAAGAGCGTGCTTCTTGCTCTAAAGCACAGTGTGTTTCATGCATGAGAACTGTGCTGTGTGTTTCCCTTCAGAAAAGGAGTTAAATTCCAGGCTCTGTGTCTTCATACAAGCAAGATATCATTTCAGGTAAACCCAGTCACTTTTCAGCTCAAATGAATATAAATCGTTAACGAAGCTCACATGTTACTTGCTCTTAACTAAAAAGCATTGGATATTAGAAGACTCTTGGTTTGTATCAGTTTCAGAAGCAGAGTTGAACTAGCAATGGTCCGTATGTGTAGGAAACACCGTTATTTTTTTCTGACCACAGTCACGTTTCCTGCTGTATTAGAGAAACTTAGAAAGCAAGAGCGTGCTTCTTGCTCTAAAGCAGAGTGTGTTTCATGGATGAGAACTGTGCTATGTGTTTCCCTTCAAAAATGGAGTTCAATCCCAGGCTCTGAGTCTTCCTACATGCAAGACATCTTTTCAGGTAAACTCAGTCTCTTTTCAGCTCAAAGGATGTTACATCAATCTAGAAGCTCACACGTTTCTCGCTTTTAACTGGAAAGCATTGCTTGTTAGAGGAACTGTGGTTTGTATCAGTTTCAGAAGAAGAGCTGACCTAGATATGGTCTGTATTTATAGGAAACACCGTTATTTTGTTCTGACCACAGTCACGTTTCGTGCTCTATTAGAGACTCTTAGAAAGCAAGAGCGTGCTTCTTGCTCTAAAGCAGAGTGTGTTTCATGCATGAGAACTGTGCTGTGTGTTTCCCTTCAGAAAAGGAGTTAAATTCCAGGCTCCGTGTCTTCCTACAACCAAAACATCATTTCAGGTAAACTCAGTCACCTTTCAGCACAAAGAAAGCTATATCGTTCACATAGCTCAGACGTTTCTTGCTCTTAACATTAAAGCATTGGATGTTAGAGGACCTGTGGTTTGTATCAGTTTCAGAAGCAGAGTTGAATTAGCAATGGTCCGTCTGTGTAGGAAACACCGTTATTTTGTTCTGACCACAGTCACGTTTCCTGCTGTATTAGAGAAACTTAGAAAGCAAGAGCGTGCTTCTTGCTCTAAAGCAGAGTGTGTTTCACCGTGAGAACTGTGCTGTGTGTTTCCCTTCAGAAATGGAGTTCAATCCCAGGCTCTGAGTCTTCCTACAAGCAAGACATCTTTTCAGGTAAACTCAGTCACTTTTCAGCTCAAAGGAAGCTACATCATTCCCGAAGCTCACACGTTTCTCGCTCTTAATTGGAAAGCATTGCATGTTAGAGGAACTGTGGTTTGTATCAGTTTCAGAAGAAGAGTTACCTATATATGGTCCGTCTGTGTAGGAAACACCGTTATTTTGTTCTGACCACAGTCACGTTTCCTGCTCTATTAGAGAAACTTAGAAAGCAAGAGCGTGCTTCTTGCTCTAAAGCAGAGTGTGTTTCATGGATGAGAACTGTGCTGTGTGTTTCCCTTCAGAAATGGAGTTAAATTCCTGGCTCTGTGTCTTCCTACAAGCAAGATATCATTTCAGGTAAACCCAGTCACTTTTCAGCTCAAATAAATATAAATCGTTTACGAAGCTCACAAGTTTCTCGCTCTTGAATGAAAAGCATTGGATGTTAGATGACTTGTGGTTTGTATCAGTTTCAGAAGCATAGTTTAACTATTATGGTCCATATGTGTAGGAAACACCGTTCTTTTGTTCTGAGCACACTCACGTTTCCTGCTCTATCACAGACTCTAGAAAGCAAGAGCGTGCTCTTGCTCTAAGCAGAGTGTGTTTCACCGTGAGAACTGTGCTGTGTGTTTCCCTTCAGAAATGGAGTTCAATCCGAGGCTCTGAGTCTTCCTACATGCAAGACATCTTTTCAGGTAAACTCAGTCACTTTTCAGCTCAAAGGAAGCTACATCGTTCACGAAGCTCACAGGTTTCTCGCTCTTAACTTGAAAGCATTGCATGTTAATGGAACTGTGCTTTGTGTCAATTTCAGAAGCAGAGTTGAACTAGGTATGGTCCGTAAGTGTAGCAAACACCGTTATTTTGTTCTGACCTGAGTCACGTTTCCTGCTGTATTAGAGAAACTTAGAAAGCAAGACCTTGCTTCTTGCTCTACTGCAGAGTGTGTTTCAATGATGAGAACTGTGCTGTGTGTTTCCCTTCAGAAATGGAGTTAAATCCCAGGCTCTGTGTCTTCCTACAAGCAAGACATCTTTTTAGGTAAACTAAGTCACTTTTCAGCTCAAAGGAAGCTTCATTGTTCCCGAAGCTCACATGTTTCTCACTCTTAATTGGAAAGCATTGCATGTTAGAGGGACTGTGGTTTGTATCAGTTTCAGAAGAAGAGTTTACATAGATATGGTCCGTCTGTGTAGGAAACACCGTTATTTTGTTCTGAGCACGCTCACGTTTCCTGCTCTATTAGAGACTCTTAGAAAGCAAGAGGGTGCTTCTTGCTCTAAAGCAGAGTGTGTTTCATGGATGAGAACTGTGCTGTGTGTTTCCCTTCAGAAATGGAGTTAAATTCCAGGCTCTGTGTCTTCCTACAAGCAAGATATCATTTCAGGTAAACCCAGTCACTTTTCAGCTCAAATGAATATAAATCGTTTACGAAGCGCACACGTTTCTCACTCTTGAATGAAAAGCATTGGATGTTAGATGATTGTGGTTTGTATCAGTTTCAGAAGCAGAGTTGAACTAGATATGGTCCGTATGTGTAGGAAACACCGTTCTTTTGTTCTGAGCACACTCACGTTTCCTGCTCTATCACAGACTCTAGAAAGCAAGAGCATGCTTCTTGCTCTAAAGCAGAGTGTGTTTCTCCGTGAGAACTGTGCTGTGTGTTTCCCTTCAGAAATGGAGTTCAATCCCAGGATCTGAGTCTTCCTGCAAGCAAGACATCTTTTCAGGTAAACTCAGTCACTTTTCAGCTCAAAGGAAGCTACATCGTTCCCGAAGCTCACACGTTTCTCGCTCTTAATTGGAAAGCATTGCATGTTAGAGGAACTGTGGTTTGTATCAGTTTCAGAAGCAGAGTTGAACTAGCAATGGTCCGTCTGTGTAGGAAACACCGTTATTTTGTTCTGAGTCCCCTCCAGTTTCTGGCACTATAAGAGACTCTGGAAAGCAAGAGCATGCTTCTTGGTCTAAAGCAGAGTGTGTTTCAATGATGAGAACTGTGCTGTGTGTTTCCCTTCAGAAATGGAGTTAAATCCCAGGCTCTGTGTCTTCCTACATGCAAGACATCTTTTCAGGTAAACTCAGTCTCTTTTCAGCTCAAAGGAAGCTACATCATTCTAGAAGTTCACACGTTTCTCGCTTTTAACTGGAAAGCATTGCTTGTTAGAGGAACTGTGGTTTGTATCAGTTTCAGAAGAAGAGCTGACCTAGATATGGTCGTTATTTGTAGGAAACACCGTTATTTTGTTCTGACCACAGTCACATTTCGTGCTCTATTTGAGACTCTTAGAAAGCATGAGCGTGCTTCTTGCTCTAAAGCAGAGTGTGTTTCATGGATGAGAACTGTGCTGTGTGTTTCCCTTCAGAAAAGGAGTTAAATTCCAGGCTCTGTGTCTTCCTACAAGCAAAACATCATTTCAGGTAAACCCAGTCACTTTTCAGCTCAAATGAATATAAATCGTTAAAGAAGCTCACATGTTACTTGCTCTTAACTAAAAAGCATTGGATATTAGATGACTCTTGGTTTGTATCAGTTTCAGAAGCAGAGTTGAACTAGATATTGTCCGTATGTGTAGGAAACATCGTTCTTTTGTTCTGAGCACACTCACGTTTCCTGCTCTATTACAGACTCTAGAAAGCAAGAGCGTGCTTCTTGCTCTAAAGCAGAGTGTGTTTCACCGTGAGAACTGTGTTGTGTGTTTCCCTTCAGAAATGGAGTTAAATCACAGGCTCTATATCTTCCTACAAGCAAGAGTTCGTTTCACCTAAACTCAGTCACCTTTCAGCACGAACAAAGCTACATCATTCACGTAGCTCACACGTTTCTTGCTCTTAACATTAAATTATTGGATGTTAGAGGACCTGTGGTTGGTATCAGTTTCAGAAGCAGAGTTGAACTAGCAATGGTCCGTATGTGTAGGAAACACCGTTATTTTGTTCTGAGTACCCTCACCTTCTGGCTCTATTAGAGTCTCTGGGAAGCAAGAGCATTCTTCTTGCTCTAATGCAGAGTGTGTTTCATGGATTAGAACAGTACTGTGTGTTTCCCCTCACAAATGGAGTTAAATACCAGGCTCAGTGTCTTCCTACAAGCAAGACATCTTTTCAGGTAAACTCAGTCTCTTTTGAGCTCAAAGGAAGCTACATCATTCTAGAAGCTAACACGTTTCTCGCTATTAACTGGAAATCATTGCTTGTTAGAGGAACTGTGGTTTGTATCAGTTTCAGAAGAAGAGCTGACCTAGATGTGGTCCGTATTTGTAGGAAACACCGTTATTTTGTTCTGACCACAGTCACGATTCCTGCTCTATTAGAGACTCTTAGAAAGCAAGAGCGTGCTTCTTGCTCTAAAGCAGAGTGTGTTTAATGCATGAGAACTATGCTGTGTGTTTCCTTTCAGAAATGGAGTTAAATTCCAGACTCTGTGTCTTCCTACAAGCAAAACATCATTTCAGGTAAACGCAGTACTTTTCAGCTCAAATGAATATAAATCGTTATCGAAGCTCACACTTTACTTGCTCTTAACTAAAAAGCATTGGATGTTAGATGACTCTTGGTTTGTATCTGTTTCAGAAGCAGAGTTGAACTAGATATGGTCTGTATGTGTAGGAAACAACGTTCTTTTGTTCTGAGCACACTCACGTTTCCCGCTCTATCACAGACTCTAGAAAGCAAGAGCGTGTTTCTTGCTCTAAAGCAGAGTGTGTTTCACTGTGAGAACTGTGCTGTGTGTTTCCCTTCAGAAATGGAGTTTAATCACAGGCTCTATATCTTTCTACAAGCAAGAGTTCGTTTCACGTAAACTCAGTCACCTTTCAGCACAAACAAAGCTACATCGTTCACATAGCTCAGACGTTTCTTGCTCTTAACATTAAAGCATTGGATGTTAGAGGACCTGTTTTTTGTATCAGTTTCAGAGTCAGAGTTGAACTAGCAATGGTCTGTATGTGTAGGAAACACCGTTATTTTGTTCTGAGTCCCCTCAAGTTTCTGGAACTATTAGAGACTCTGGAAAGCAAGAGCATGCTTCTTGCTCTAAAGCAGAGTGTGTTTCATGGATGAGAACTGTGCTATGTGTTTCCCTTCAGAAATGGAGTTCAATCCCAGGCTCTGAGTCTTCCTACCTGCAAGACATCTTTTCAGGTAAACTCAGTCTCTTTTCAGCTCAAAGGATGTTACATCAATCTAGAAGCTCACACGTTTCTCGCTTTTAACTGGAAAGCATTGCTTGCTGCAGGAACTGTGGTTTGTATCAGTTTCAGAAGAAGAGCTGACCTAGATATGGTCCGTATTTATAGGAAACACCGTTATTTTGTTCTGACCACAGTCACGTTTCGTGCTCTATTAGAGACTCTTAGAAAGCAAGAGTGTGCTTCTTGCTCTAAAGCAGAGTGTGTTTCCTGCATGAAAACTGTGCTGTGTGTTTCCCTTCAGAAAAGGAGTTAAATTCCAGGCTCTGTGTCTTCCTACAAGCAAAACATCATTTCAGGTAAACTCAGTCACCTTTCAGCACAAACAAAGCTACATCATTCACATAGCTCAGACGTTTCTTGCTCTTAACATTAAAGCATTGGATGTTAGAGGACCTGTGGTTTGTATCAGTTTCAGAAGCAGAGTTGAATTAGCAATGGTCCGTCTGTGTAGGAAACACCGTTATTTTGTTCTGACCACAGTCACGTTTCCTGCTGTATTAGAGAAACTTAGAAAGGAAGAGTGTGCTTCTTGCTCTAAAGCAGAGTGTGTTTCATGGATGAGAACTGTGCTGTGTGTTTCCCTTCAGAAAAGGAGTTCAATCCGAGGCTCTGAGTCTTCCTACATGCAAGACATCTTTTCAGGTAAACTCAGTCACTTTTCAGCTCAAAGGAAGCTACATTGTTCACAAAGCTCACACGTTTCTCGCTCTTAACTTGAAAGCATTGCATGTTAATGGAACTGTGCTTTGTGTCAATTTCAGAAGCAGAGTTGAACTAGGTATGGTCCGTAAGTGTAGCAAACACCGTTATTTTGTTCTGACCTGAGTCACGTTACCTGCTGTATTAGAGAAACTTAGAAAGCAAGACCTTGCTTCTTGCTCTACTGCAGAGTGTGTTTCAATGATGAGAACTGTGCTGTGTGTTTCCCTTCAGAAAAGGAGTTAAATCCCAGGCTCTGTGTCTTCCTACAAGCAAGACATCTTTTTAGGTAAACTAAGTCACTTTTCAGCTCAAAGGAAGCTACATTGTTCCCGAAGCTCACATGTTTCTCACTCTTAATTGGAAAGCATTGCATGTTAGAGGGACTGTGGTTTGTATCAGTTTCAGAAGAAGAGTTTACCTAGATATGGTCCGTCTGTGTAGGAAACACCGTTATTTTGTTCTGAGCACACTCACGTTTCCTGCTCTATTAGAGACTCTTAGAAAGCAAGAGGGTGCTTCTTACTCTAAAGCAGAGTGTGTTTCATGGATGAGAATTGTGCTGTGTGTTTCCCTTCAGAAGTGGAGTTAAATTCCAGGCTCTGTGTCTTCCTACAAGCAAGATATCATTTCAGGTAAACCCAGTCACTTTTCAGCTCAAATGAATATAAATCGTTTACGAAGCTCACACGTTTCTCACTCTTGAATGAAAAGCATTGGATGTTAGATGATTGTGGTTTGTATCAGTTTCAGAAGCAGAGTTGAACTAGATATGGTCCGTATGTGTAGGAAACACCGTTCTTTTGTTCTGAGCACACTCACGTTTCCTGCTCTATTACAGACTCTAGAAAGCAAGAGCGTGCTTCTTGCTCTAAGCAGAGTGTGTTTCACCGTGAGAACTGTGCTGTGTGTTTCCATTCAGAAATGGAGTTCAATCCGAGGCTCTGAGTCTTCCTACATGCAAGACATCTTTTCAGGTAAACTCAGTCACTTTTCAGCTCAAAGGAAGCTACATCGTTCACGAAGCTCACACGTTTCTCGCTCTTAACTTGAAAGCATTGCATGTTAATGGAACTGTGCTTTGTGTCAATTTCAGAAGCAGAGTTGAACTAGGTATGGTCCGTAAGTGTAGCAAACACCGTTATTTTGTTCTGACCTGAGTCACGTTACCTGCTGTATTAGAGAAACTTAGAAAGCAAGACCTTGCTTCTTGCTCTACTGCAGAGTGTGTTTCAATGATGAGAACTGTGCTGTGTGTTTCCCTTCAGAAAAGGAGTTAAATCCCAGGCTCTGTGTCTTCCTACAAGCAAGACATCTTTTTAGGTAAACTAAGTCACTTTTCAGCTCAAAGGAAGCTACATTGTTCCCGAAGCTCACATGTTTCTCACTCTTAATTGGAAAGCATTGCATGTTAGAGGGACTGTGGTTTGTATCAGTTTCAGAAGAAGAGTTTACCTAGATATGGTCCGTCTGTGTAGGAAACACCGTTATTTTGTTCTGAGCACACTCACGTTTCCTGCTCTATTAGAGACTCTTAGAAAGCAAGAGGGTGCTTCTTACTCTAAAGCAGAGTGTGTTTCATGGAGGAGAATTGTGCTGTGTGTTTCCCTTCAGAAGTGGAGTTAAATTCCAGGCTCTGTGTCTTCCTACAAGCAAGATATCATTTCAGGTAAACCCAGTCACTTTTCAGCTCAAATGAATATAAATCGTTTACGAAGCTCACACGTTTCTCACTCTTGAATGAAAAGCATTGGATGTTAGATGATTGTGGTTTGTATCAGTTTCAGAAGCAGAGTTGAACTAGATATGGTCCGTATGTGTAGGAAACACCGTTCTTTTGTTCTGAGCACACTCACGTTTCCTGCTCTATTAAGACTCTAGAAAGCAAGAGCATGCTTCTTGCTCTAAGCAGAGTGTGTTTCACCGTGAGAACTGTGCTGTGTGTTTCCCTTGAGAAATGGAGTTCAATCCGAGGCTCTGAGTCTTCCTACATGCAAGACATCTTTTCAGGTAAACTCAGTCACTTTTCAGCTCAAAGGAAGCTACATCGTTCACGAAGCTCACACGTTTCTCGCTCTTAACTTGAAAGCATTGCATGTTAATGGAACTGTGCTTTGTGTCAATTTCAGAAGCAGAGTTGAACTAGGTATGGTCCGTAAGTGTAGCAAACACCGTTATTATGTTCTGACCTTAGTCACGTTTCCTGCTGTATTAGAGAAACTTAGAAAGCAAGAGCGTGCTTCTTGCTCTACTGCAGAGTGTGTTTCAATGAAGAAAACTGTGCTGTGTGTTTCCCTTCAGAAATGGAGTTAAATCCCAGGCTCTGTGTCTTCCTACAAGCAAGACATCTTTTTAGGTAAACTAAGTCACTTTTCAGCTCTTAGGAAGCTACATTGTTCCTGAAGTTCACACGTTTCTCACTCTTAATTGGAAAGCATTGCATGTTTGAGGGACTGTGGTTTGTATCAGTTTCAGAAGAAGAGTTTACCTAGGTATGGTCCATCTGTGTAGGAAACACCGTTATTTTGTTCTGAGCACACTCATGTTTCCTGCTCTTAGAGACTCTTAGAAAGCAAGAGGGTGCTTCTTGCTCTAAAGCAGAGTGTGTTTCATGAATGAGAACTGTGCTGTGGGTTTCCCTTCAGAAATGGAGTTAAATTCCAGGCTCTATGTCTTCCTACAAGCAAGATATCATTTCAGGTAAACCCAGTCACTTTTCAGCTCATATGAATATAAATCGTTTACGAAGCTCACAAGTTTCTCACTCTTAACTGAAAAGCATTGGATGTTAGATGACTTGTGGTTTGTATCAGTTTCAGAAGCATAGTTTAACTATTATGGTCCATATGTGTAGGAAACACCGTTCTTTTGTTCTGAGCACACTCACGTTTCCTGCTCTATCACAGACTCTAGAAAGTAAGAGCGTGCTCTTGCTCTAAGCAGAGTGTGTTTCACCGTGAGAACTGTGCTGTGTGTTTCCCTTCAGAAATGGAGTTCAATCCGAGGCTCTGAGTCGTCCTACATGCAAGACATCTTTTCAGGTAAACTCAGTCACTTTTCAGCTCAAAGGAAGCTACATTGTTCACGAAGCTCACACGTTTCTCGCTCTTAACTTGAAAGCATTGCATGTTAATGGAACTGTGCTTTGTGTCAATTTCAGAAGCAGAGTTGAACTAGGTATGGTCCGTAAGTGTAGCAAACACCGTTATTTTGTTCTGACCTGAGTCACGTTTCTTGCTGTATTAGACAAACTTAGAAAGCAAGACCTTGCTTCTTGCTCTACTGCAGAGTGTGTTTCAATGATGAGAACTGTGCTGTGTGTTTCCCTTCAGAAATGGAGTTAAATCCCAGGCTCTGTGTCTTCCTACAAGCAAGACATCTTTTTAGGTAAACTAAGTCACTTTTCAGCTCAAAGGAAGCTACATTGTTCCCGAAGCTCACATGTTTCTCACTCTTAACTGAAAAGCAACGGATGTTAGATGACTTGTGGTTTGTATCAGGTTCAGAAGCAGAGTTGAACTAGCTATGGTCCGTATGTTTAGGAAACACCGTTCTTTTGTTCTGAGCACACTCACGTTTTCTGCTCTATTAGAGTCTCTAGAAAGCAAGAGCGTGCTTCTTCCTATACGCAGAGTGTGTTTCATTGTGAGAACAGTGCTGTGTGTTTCCTTCAGAAATGGAGTTAAATCACAGGTTCTGCATCTTCCTACAAGCAAGACTTCGTTTCACGTAAACTCAGTCACATTTCAGCTCAAACAAAGCTACATCATCGTTCACATAGCTCACACATTTCTTGCTCTTAACTGTAAAGCATTATGTTAGAGGACCTGTGGTTTGCATCAGTTTCAGAAGCAGAGTTGAAGTAGCAATGGTCCATATGTGTAGGAAACTCCGTTATTTTGTTCTGAGTACCCTCAAGTTTCAGGCTCTATTAGAGATTCTGGTAAGCAAGAGCATGCTTCTTGCTCTAAAGCAGATAGTGTTTCATGGAAGAGAACTCTGCTGTGTGCTTCCCTTCAGAAATGGAGTTAAATATCAGGCTCTGTGTCTTCCTACAAGCAAGACATCTTTTCTGGTAAACTCAGTCACTTTTCAGCTCAAAGTAAGCTACATCATTCACGAAGCTCACACGTTTCTCACTCTTAACTGGAAAGCCTGGCATGTTAATAGAACTGAGGTTTGTATCAGTTTCAGAAGAAGAGTTGACCTAGATATGGTCCGTATGTGTAGGAAACACCGTTATTTTGTTCTGACCACAGTCACGTTTCCTGCTGTATTAGAGACTTTTAGAAAGCAAGAGTGTGCCTCTTGCTCTAAAGCAGAGTGTGTTTCATTGATGAGAACTGTGCTGTGTGTTTCCATTCAGAAATGGAGTTAAATTCCAGGCTCTGTGTCTTCCTACAAGCAAGATATCATTTCAGGTAAACCCAGTCACTTTTCAGCTCAAATGAATATAAATCGTTTATGAAGCTCACACCTTTCTCGCTCTTGAATGAAAAGCATTGGATGTTAGATGACTTGTGGTTTGTATCAGTTTCAGAAGCAGAGTTGAACTATTATGGTCTGTATGTGTAGGAAACACCGTTCTTTTGTTCTGAGCACACTCACGTTTCCTGCTCTATCACAGACTCTAGAAAGCAAGAGCGTGCTTCTTGCTCTAAAGCAGAGTGTGTTTCTCCGTGAGAACTGTGCTGTGTGTTTCCCTTCAGAAATGGAGTTAAATTCCAGGCTCAGTGTCTTCCTACAAGCAAGACATCATTTCAGGTAAACGCAGTCACTTTTCAGCTCAAATGAATATAAATCGTTTAGAAAGGCCACACGTTTCTCGCTCTTCACTGAAAAGCATTGGATGTTAGATTACTTGTGGTTTGTATCAGTTTCAGAAGCAGAGTTGAACTAGCAATGGTCCGTATGTGTAGGAAACACCGTTCTTTGTTCTGAGCAAACTCATGTTTCCTGCTCTAGTAGAGACTCTAGAAAGCAAGAGCGTGCTTCTTGCTCTAAAGCAGAGTGTGTTTCTCCGTGAGAACTGTGCTGTGTGTTTCCCTTCAGAAATGGAGTTCAATCCCAGGCTCTGAGTCTTCCTACAAGCAAGACATCTTTTCAGGTAAACTCAGTCACTTTTCAGCTCAAAGGAAGCTACATCGTTCACGAAGCTCACACGTTTCTCACTCTTAACTTGAAAGCATTGCATGTTAATGGAACTGTGCTTTGTGTCAGTTTCAGAAGCAGAGTTGAACTAGGTATGGTCCGTAAGTGTAGCAAACACCGTTATTTTGTTCTGACCTGAGTCACGTTTCCTGCTGTATTAGAGAAACTTAGAAAGCAAGAGCGTGCTTCTTGCTCTACTGCAGAGTGTGTTTCAATGATGAGAACTGTGCTGTGTGTTTCCATTCAGAAATGGAGTTAAATCCCAGGCTCAGTGTCTTCCTACAAGCAAGATATCATTTCAGGTAAACCCAGTCACTTTTCAACTCAAATGAATATAAATCGTTTACGAAACTCACACGTTTCTCGCTCTTGAATGAAAAGCATTGGATGTTAGATGACTTGTGGTTTGTATCAGTTTCAGAAGCAGAGTTGAACTAGCAATGGTCCGCATGTGTAGGAAACACCGTTCTTTTGTTCTGAGCACACTCACGTTTCCTGCTCTATCACAGACTCTAGAAAGCAAGAGTGTGCTTCTTGCTCTTAAGCAGAGTGTGTTTCTCCGTGAGAACTGTGCTGTGTGTTTCCCTTCAGAAATGGAGTTCAATCCCAGGCTCTGAGTCTTCCTACAAGCAAGATATCTTTTTAGGTAAACTAAGTCACTTTTCAGCTCAAAGGAAGCTACATTGTTCCCGAAGCTCACACGTTTCTCACTCTTAATTGGAAAGCATTGCATGTTAGAGGGACTGTGGTTTGTATCAGTTTCAGAAGAAGAGTTTACCTAGATATGGTCCTTCTGTGTAGGAAACACCGTTATTTTGTTCTGAGCACACTCACGTTTCCTGCTCTATTAGAGACTCTTAGAAAGCAAGAGGGTGCTTCTTGCTCTAAAGCAGAGTGTGTTTCATGGATGAGAACTGTGCTGTGTGTTTCCATTCAGAAATGGAGTTAAATTCCAGGCTCTGTGTCTTCCTACAAGCAAGATATCCTTTCAGGTAAACCCAGTCACTTTTCAGCTCAAATGAATATAAATCGTTTACGAAGCTCACACGTTTCTCGCTCTTGAATGAAAAGCATTGGATGTTAGATGACTTGTGGTTTGTATCAGTTTCAGAAGCATAGTTGAACTATTATGGCCCGTATGTGTAGGAAACACCGTTCTTTTGTTCTGAGCACACTCACGTTTCCTGCTCTATCACAGACTCTAGAAAGCAAGAGTGTGCCTCTTGCTCTAAAGCAGAGTGTGTTTCTCCGTGAGAACTGTGCTGTGTGTTTCCCTTCTGAAATGGAGTTAAATCACAGGCTCTATGTCTTCCTATAAGCAAGAGTTCGTTTCACGTAAACTCAGTCACCTTTCAGCACTAACAAATCTACATCGTTCACGTAGCTCATACGTTTCTTGCTCTTAACATTAAATCATTAGATGATAGAGGAACTCTGGTTTGTATCAGTTTCAGAAGCAGAGTTGAACTAGCAATGGTACGTATGTGTAGGAAACACCGTTATTTTGTTCTGAGTACCCTCATGTTTCTGGCACTATTAGAGACTCTGGAAAGCAAGAGCATGCTTCTTGCTCTAAAGCAGAGTGTGTTTAATGAATGAGAACTGTGCTGTGTGTTTCCCTTCAGAAATTGAGTCAAATCGCAGGCTCTGTGTCTTCCTACATGCAAGACATCTTTTCAGGTAAACTCAGTCACTTTTCAGCTCAAAGGAAGCTACATCGTTCACGAAGCTCACACGTTTCTCACTCTTAATTGGAAAGCATTGTATGTTAGAGTAACTGTGGTTTGTATCAGTTTTAGAAGAAGAGTTGACCTAGATATGGTCCGTATGTGTAGGAAACACCGTTATTTTGTTCTGACCACAGTCACGTTTCCTGCTGTATTAGAGACTTTTAGAAAGCAAGAGTTTGCCTCTTGCTCTAAAGCAGAGTGTGTTTCATGGATGAGAACTGTGCTGTGTGTTTCCCATCAAAAATGGAGTTAAATTCCAGGTTCTGTGTCTTCTGACAAGCAAGACATCATTTCAGGTAAACGCAGTCACATTTCAGCTCAAATGAATATAAATTGTTTACGAAGTTCACACGTTTCTCACTCTTAACTGAAAAGCAACGGATGTTAGATGACTTGTGGTTTGTATCAGGTTCAGAAGCAGAGTTGAACCAGCTATGGTCCGTATGTGTAGGAAACACCGTTCTTTTGTTCTGAGCACACTCACGTTTTCTGCTCTATTAGAGTCTCTAGAAAGCAAGAGCGTGCTTCTTCCTATACGCAGAGTGTGTTTCATTGTGAGAACAGTGCTGTGTGTTTCCTTCAGAAATGGAGTTAAATCACAGGTTCTGCATCTTCCTACAAGCAAGACTTCGTTTCACGTAAACTCAGTCACATTTCAGCTCAAACAAAGCTACATCGTTCACATAGCTCACACATTTCTTGCTCTTAACTGTAAAGCATTAGATGTTAGAGGACCTGTGGTTTGCATCAGTTTCAGAAGCAGAGTTGAAGTAGCAATGGTCCATATGTGTAGGAAACTCCGTTATTTTGTTCTGAGTACCCTCAAGTTTCAGGCTCTATTAGAGATTCTGGTAAGAAAGAGCATGCTTCTTGCTCTAAAGCAGATAGTGTTTCATGGAAGAGAACTCTGCTGTGTGTTTCCCTTCAGAAATGGAGTTAAATATCAGGCTCTGTGTCTTCCTACAAGCAAGACATCTTTTCTGGTAAACTCAGTCACTTTTCAGCTCAAAGTAAGCTACATCATTCACGAAGCTCACACGTTTCTCACTCTTAACTGGAAAGCCTGGCATGTTAATAGAACTGAGGTTTGTATCAGTTTCAGAAGAAGAGTTGACCTAGATATGGTCCGTATGTGTAGGAAACACCGTTATTTTGTTCTGACCACAGTCACGTTTCCTGCTGTATTAGAGACATTTAGAAAGCAAGAGTGTGCCTCTTGCTCTAAAGCAGAGTGTGTTTCATGGATGAGAACTGTGCTGTGTGTTTCCCATCAAAAATGGAGTTAAATTCCAGGCTCTGTGTCTTCCTACAAGCAAGACATCATTTCAGGGAAACACATACACTTTTCAGCTCAAATGAATATAAATCATTTACGAAGATCACACGTTTCTCACTCTTAAGTGAAAAGGATTGGATGTTAGATGACTTGTTGTTTGTATCAGTTTCAGAAGTAGAGTTCAACTGGCAATGGTCCGTATGTGTAGGAAACACCGTTCTTTTGTTCTGAGCACACTCACGTTTCCAGCTCTATTAGAGACTGTAGAAAGCAAGAGCGTGCTTCTTCTTACACGCAGAGTGTGTTTCATCGTGAGAACAGTGCTGTGTGTTTCCCTTCAGAAATGGAGTTAAATCACAGGCTCTGCATCTTCCTACAAGCAAGACTTCGTTTCACGTAAACTCAGTCACCTTTCAGCACAAACAAAGCTACATCGTTCACGTAGCTCATACGTTTCTTGCTCTTAACATTAAAGCATTGGATGTTAGAGGACCTGTGGTTTGTATCAGTTTCAGAAGCAGAGTTGAACTAGCAATGGTCTGTATATGTAGGAAACACCGTTATTTGGTTCTGAGTACCTTCAATTTCTGGCACTATTAGAGACTCTGGAAAGCAAGAGCATGCTTCTTGCTCTAAAGCAGAGTGTGTTTCATGGATGAGAACTGTGCTATGTGTTTCCCTTCAGAAATGGAGTTAAATCCCAGGCTCTGTGTCTACCTACAAGCAAGACATCTTTTCAGGTAAACTCAGTCACTTTTCAGCAAAATGGAAGCTACATCGTTCATGAACCTCAAACGTTTCTTGCTCTTAACTGGAAAGCATTGCATGTTAATGAATCTGTGGTTTGTATCAGTTTCAGGAGAAGAGTTGACCTAGATATGGTCCATATGTGTAGGAAACACCGTTATTTTGTTCTGACCACAGTCACGTTTCCTGCTGTATTAGAGAAACTTAGAAAGCAAGAGCGTGCTTCTTGCTCTAAAACAGAGTGTGTTTCAATCATGAGTACTGTGCTGTGTGTTTCCCTTCAGAAATGGAGTTAAATCCCAGGCTCTGTGTCTTCCTACAAGCAAGACAACTTTTCAGGTAAACTAAGTCACTTTTCAGCTCAAATCAAGCTACATCGTTCCCGAAGCTCACAAGTTTCTCGCTCTTAATTGGAAAGCAATGCATGTTAGAGGAACTGTAGTTTCTATCAGTTTCAGAAGAAGAGTTTACGCATATATGGTCTGTCTGTGTAGGAAACACCGTTAATTTGTTCTGAACACAGTCACGTTTCCTGCTCTATTAGAGACTCTTAGAAAGCAAGGGCCTGCTTCTTGCTCTTAAGTAGAGTGTGTTTCATGGATGAGAACTGTGCTGTGTTTTTCCCTTCAGAAATGGAGTTAAATCTTTGGCTGTCTGTCTTCCTACAAGCAAGACATCTTTTCAGGTCAACTCAGTCACTTTTCAGCTCAAGGAAGCTACATCGTTCACGAAGCTAACACGTTTCTCATTCTTAAATGGAAAGCATTGCATGTTAATGGAACTGTGGTTTGTATCAGTTTCAGAAGAAGAGTTGACCTAGATATGGTCCGTATGTGTAGGAAACACCGTTATTTTGTTCTGAACACAGTCACGTTTCCTGCTGTATTAGAGACTCTTAGAAAGTAAGAGCGTGCTTCTTGCTCTAAATCAGAGTGTGTTTCATGGAGGAGAACTGTGCTGTGTGTTTCCCTGCAAAAATGGAGTTAAATCCCAGGCTCTGTGTCTTCCTACAAGCAAGACATCATTTAAGGTAAACGCAGTCACTTTTCAGCTCAAATGAATATAAATCGTTTACGAAGTCACACGTTTCTCGCCTTTACTGAAAAGCATTGGATGTTAGATGACTTGTGGTTTGTATCAGTTTCAGAAGCAGAGTTGAACTAGCAATGGTCCCTACGTGTAGGAAACACCGTTCTTTTGTTCTGAGCACACTCACGTTTCCTGCTCTATTACAGACTCTAGAAAGCAAGAGCGTGCTTCTTCTTATATGCAGAGTGTGTTTCATCGTGAGAACAGTGCTATGTGTTTCCCTTCAGAAAGGGAGTTAAATCACAGGCTCTGCATCTTGCTACAAGCAAGACTTCATTTCTCATAAACTCAGTCACCTTTCAATCAAACAAAGCTACATCGTTCACGTACCTCACACGTTTCTTTCTCTTAACTGTAAAGCATTGGATGTTAGATGACTTGTGGTTTGTATCAGTTTCAGAAGCAGAGTTGAACTAGCAATGGTCCGTATGTGTTGGAAACACCGTTCATTGTTCTGAGCACACTTTCAAGTTTCTGGCCCTATTATAGACTCTAGAAAGCAAGAGCATGCTTCTTGCTCTAAATCAGAGTGTGTTTCATGGATGAGAACTGCGCTGTGTGTTTCCCTTCAGAAATGTAGTTAAATTCCAGGCTCTGTGTCTTCATACAAGCAAGACATCATTTCAGGTAAACGCAGTCACTTTTCAGCTCAAATGAATATAAATCGTTTACGAAGCTCACACGTTTCTTGCTCTTAACTAAATAGCATTGGATGATAGATGACTTGTGGTTTGTATCATTTTCCGAAGCAGAGTTGAACTAGCAGTGGTCCGTATGTGTAGGAAACACCGTTCTTTTGTTCTGAGCACACTTTCAAGTTTCTGGCCCTATTATAGACTCTAGAAAGCAAGAGCATGCTTCTTGCTCTAAATCAGAGTGTGTTTCATGGATGAGAACTGCGCTGTGTGTTTCCCTTCAGAAATGGAGTTAAATCCCAGGCTCTGTGTCTTCCTACAAGCAAGACATCTTTTCAGGTAAACTCAGTCACTTTTAAGCTCAAAGGAAGCTACATCGTTCACGAAGCTCACATGTTTCTCGCTCTTAACTGGAAAGCATTGCATGTTAGAGGAACTGTGGATTGTATCAGTTTCAGAAGAAGGGTTGACCTAGATATGGTCCATATGTGTAGGAAACACCGTTATTTTGTTTTGACAACAGTCACGTTTCCTGCTGTATTAGAGAATCTTAGAAAGCATTAGCGTGCATCTTGCTCTAAAGCAGAGTGTGTTTCTTGGATGAGAACTGTGCTGTGTGTTTCCCTTCAGAAATGGAGTTAAATTCCAGGCTCTGTGTCTTCATACAAGCAAGACATCATTTCAGGTAAACGCAGTCACTTTTCAGCTCAAATGAATATAAATCATTTAAGAAGCTCACACGTTTCTTGCTCTTAAGTAAATAGCATTGGATGATAGATGACTTGTGGTTGGTATCATTTTCCGAAGCAGAGTTGAACTAGCAATGGTCCGTATGTGTAGGAAACACCGTTCTTTTTTTCTGAGCACACTTTCAAGTTTCTGGCTCAATTATAGACTCAAGAAAGCAAAGGCCTGCTTCTTGCTCTAAAGCAGAGTGTGTTTCATGGATGAGAACTGTGCTGTGTTTTTCCCTTCAGAAATGGAGTTAAATCCTTGGCTCTCTGTCTTCCTACAAGCAAGACATCTTTCAGGTAAATTCAGTCACTTTTCAGCTCAAGGAAGCTACATCGTTCACGAAGCTAACACGTTTCTCATTCTTAAATGGAAAGCATTGCAAGTTAATGGAACTGTGGTTTGTATCAGTTTAAGAAGAAGAGTTGACCTAGATATGGTCCGTATGTGTAGGAAACACCGTTATTTTGTTCTGACCAAAGTCACGTTTCCTGCTGTATTAGAGACTCTTAGAAAGTAAGAGCGTGCTTCTTGCTCTAAATCAGAGTGTGTTTCATGGAGGAGAACTGTGCTGTGTGTTTCCCTGCAAAAATGGAGTTAAATCCCAGGCTCTGTGTCTTCCTACATGCAAGACATCATTTCAGGTAAACGCAGTCACTTTTCAGCTCAAATGAATATAAATCGTTTACGAAGTCACACGTTTCTCGCCTTTACTGAAAAGCATTGGATGCTAGATGACTTGTGGTTTGTATCAGTTTCAGAAGCAGAGTTGAACTAGCAATGGTCCGTATGTGTAGGAAACACCGTTCTTTTGTTCTGAGCACACTCACATTTCCTGCTCTATTACCGACTCTAGAAAGCAAGAGCGTGCTTCTTCTTATATGCAGAGTCTGTTTCATCGTGAGAACAGTGCTATGTGTTTCCCTTCAGAAAGGGAGTTAAATCACAGGCTCTGCATCTTGCTACAAGCAAGACTTCGTTTCTCATAAACTCAGTCACCTTTCAATCAAACAAAGCTACATCGTTCACGTACCTCACACGTTTCTTTCTCTTAACTGTAAAGCATTGGATGTTAGATGACTTGTGGTTTGTATCAGTTTCAGAAGCAGAGTTGAACTAGCAATGGTCCGTATGTGTTGGAAACACCGTTCATTGTTCTGAGCACACTTTCAAGTTTCTGGCCCTATTATAGACTCTAGAAAGCAAGAGCATGCTTCTTGCTCTAAATCAGAGTGTGTTTCATGGATGAGAACTGCGCTGTGTGTTTCCCTTCAGAAATGGAGTTAAATTCCAGGCTCTGTGTCTTCATACAAGCAAGACATCATTTCAGGTAAACGCAGTCACTTTTCAGCTCAAATGAATATAAATCGTTTACGAAGCTCACACGTTTCTTGCTCTTAACTAAATAGCATTGGATGATAGATGACTTGTGGTTTGTATCATTTTCCGAAGCAGAGTTGAACTAGCAATGGTCCGTATGTGTAGGAAACACCGTTCTTTTGTTCTGAGCACACTTTCAAGTTTCTGGCTCAATTATAGACTGTAGAAAGCAAAGGCGTGCTTCTTGCTCTAAAGCAGAGTGTGTTTCATGGATGAGAACTGTGCTGTGTTTTTCCCTTCAGAAATGGAGTTAAATCCTTGGCTCTCTGTCTTCCTACAAGCAAGACATCTTTTCAGGTAAACTCAGTCACTTTTCAGCTCAAGGAAGCTACATCATTCACGAAGCTCACACGTTTCTCGCTCTTAATTGAAAGCATTGCATGTTAATGGAACTGTGCTTTGTATCAGTTTCAGAAGAAGAGTTGACCTAGATATGGTCCGTATGTGTAGGAAACACCGTTATTTTTTCTGACCATAGTCACGTTTCCTGCTGTATTAGAGACTCATAGAAAGAAAGAGCGTGCTTCTTGCTCTAAAGCATAGTGTGTTTCATGGATGAGAACTGTGCTGTGTGTTTCCCTTCAGAAATGGAGTTAAATTCCAGGCTCTGTGTCTTCCTACAAGCAAGATATCATTTCAGGTAAACCCAGTCACTTTTCAGCTCAAATGAATATAAATCGTTTATGAAGCTCACACCTTTCTCGCTCTTGAATGAAAAGCATTGGATGTTAGATGACTTGTGGTTTGTATCAGTTTCAGAAGCAGAGTTGAACTATTATGGTCTGTATGTGTAGGAAACACCGTTCTTTTGTTCTGAGCACACTCACGTTTCCTGCTCTATCACAGACTCTAGAAAGCAAGAGCGTGCTTCTTGCTCTAAAGCAGAGTGTGTTTCTCCGTGAGAACTGTGCTGTGTGTTTCCCTTCAGAAATGGAGTTAAATTCCAGGCTCAGTGTCTTCCTACAAGCAAGACATCATTTCAGGTAAACGCAGTCACTTTTCAGCTCAAATGAATATAAATCGTTTAGAAAGGCCACACGTTTCTCGCTCTTCACTGAAAAGCATTGGATGTTAGATTACTTGTGGTTTGTATCAGTTTCAGAAGCAGAGTTGAACTAGCAATGGTCCGTATGTGTAGGAAACACCGTTCTTTGTTCTGAGCAAACTCATGTTTCCTGCTCTAGTAGAGACTCTAGAAAGCAAGAGCGTGCTTCTTGCTCTAAAGCAGAGTGTGTTTCTCCGTGAGAACTGTGCTGTGTGTTTCCCTTCAGAAATGGAGTTCAATCCCAGGCTCTGAGTCTTCCTACAAGCAAGACATCTTTTCAGGTAAACTCAGTCACTTTTCAGCTCAAAGGAAGCTACATCGTTCACGAAGCTCACACGTTTCTCACTCTTAACTTGAAAGCATTGCATGTTAATGGAACTGTGCTTTGTGTCAGTTTCAGAAGCAGAGTTGAACTAGGTATGGTCCGTAAGTGTAGCAAACACCGTTATTTTGTTCTGACCTGAGTCACGTTTCCTGCTGTATTAGAGAAACTTAGAAAGCAAGAGCGTGCTTCTTGCTCTACTGCAGAGTGTGTTTCAATGATGAGAACTGTGCTGTGTGTTTCCATTCAGAAATGGAGTTAAATCCCAGGCTCAGTGTCTTCCTACAAGCAAGATATCATTTCAGGTAAACCCAGTCACTTTTCAACTCAAATGAATATAAATCGTTTACGAAACTCACACGTTTCTCGCTCTTGAATGAAAAGCATTGGATGTTAGATGACTTGTGGTTTGTATCAGTTTCAGAAGCAGAGTTGAACTAGCAATGGTCCGCATGTGTAGGAAACACCGTTCTTTTGTTCTGAGCACACTCACGTTTCCTGCTCTATCACAGACTCTAGAAAGCAAGAGTGTGCTTCTTGCTCTTAAGCAGAGTGTGTTTCTCCGTGAGAACTGTGCTGTGTGTTTCCCTTCAGAAATGGAGTTCAATCCCAGGCTCTGAGTCTTCCTACAAGCAAGATATCTTTTTAGGTAAACTAAGTCACTTTTCAGCTCAAAGGAAGCTACATTGTTCCCGAAGCTCACACGTTTCTCACTCTTAATTGGAAAGCATTGCATGTTAGAGGGACTGTGGTTTGTATCAGTTTCAGAAGAAGAGTTTACCTAGATATGGTCCTTCTGTGTAGGAAACACCGTTATTTTGTTCTGAGCACACTCACGTTTCCTGCTCTATTAGAGACTCTTAGAAAGCAAGAGGGTGCTTCTTGCTCTAAAGCAGAGTGTGTTTCATGGATGAGAACTGTGCTGTGTGTTTCCATTCAGAAATGGAGTTAAATTCCAGGCTCTGTGTCTTCCTACAAGCAAGATATCCTTTCAGGTAAACCCAGTCACTTTTCAGCTCAAATGAATATAAATCGTTTACGAAGCTCACACGTTTCTCGCTCTTGAATGAAAAGCATTGGATGTTAGATGACTTGTGGTTTGTATCAGTTTCAGAAGCATAGTTGAACTATTATGGCCCGTATGTGTAGGAAACACCGTTCTTTTGTTCTGAGCACACTCACGTTTCCTGCTCTATCACAGACTCTAGAAAGCAAGAGTGTGCCTCTTGCTCTAAAGCAGAGTGTGTTTCTCCGTGAGAACTGTGCTGTGTGTTTCCCTTCTGAAATGGAGTTAAATCACAGGCTCTATGTCTTCCTATAAGCAAGAGTTCGTTTCACGTAAACTCAGTCACCTTTCAGCACTAACAAATCTACATCGTTCACGTAGCTCATACGTTTCTTGCTCTTAACATTAAATCATTAGATGATAGAGGAACTCTGGTTTGTATCAGTTTCAGAAGCAGAGTTGAACTAGCAATGGTACGTATGTGTAGGAAACACCGTTATTTTGTTCTGAGTACCCTCATGTTTCTGGCACTATTAGAGACTCTGGAAAGCAAGAGCATGCTTCTTGCTCTAAAGCAGAGTGTGTTTAATGAATGAGAACTGTGCTGTGTGTTTCCCTTCAGAAATTGAGTCAAATCGCAGGCTCTGTGTCTTCCTACATGCAAGACATCTTTTCAGGTAAACTCAGTCACTTTTCAGCTCAAAGGAAGCTACATCGTTCACGAAGCTCACACGTTTCTCACTCTTAATTGGAAAGCATTGTATGTTAGAGTAACTGTGGTTTGTATCAGTTTTAGAAGAAGAGTTGACCTAGATATGGTCCGTATGTGTAGGAAACACCGTTATTTTGTTCTGACCACAGTCACGTTTCCTGCTGTATTAGAGACTTTTAGAAAGCAAGAGTTTGCCTCTTGCTCTAAAGCAGAGTGTGTTTCATGGATGAGAACTGTGCTGTGTGTTTCCCATCAAAAATGGAGTTAAATTCCAGGTTCTGTGTCTTCTGACAAGCAAGACATCATTTCAGGTAAACGCAGTCACATTTCAGCTCAAATGAATATAAATTGTTTACGAAGTTCACACGTTTCTCACTCTTAACTGAAAAGCAACGGATGTTAGATGACTTGTGGTTTGTATCAGGTTCAGAAGCAGAGTTGAACCAGCTATGGTCCGTATGTGTAGGAAACACCGTTCTTTTGTTCTGAGCACACTCACGTTTTCTGCTCTATTAGAGTCTCTAGAAAGCAAGAGCGTGCTTCTTCCTATACGCAGAGTGTGTTTCATTGTGAGAACAGTGCTGTGTGTTTCCTTCAGAAATGGAGTTAAATCACAGGTTCTGCATCTTCCTACAAGCAAGACTTCGTTTCACGTAAACTCAGTCACATTTCAGCTCAAACAAAGCTACATCGTTCACATAGCTCACACATTTCTTGCTCTTAACTGTAAAGCATTAGATGTTAGAGGACCTGTGGTTTGCATCAGTTTCAGAAGCAGAGTTGAAGTAGCAATGGTCCATATGTGTAGGAAACTCCGTTATTTTGTTCTGAGTACCCTCAAGTTTCAGGCTCTATTAGAGATTCTGGTAAGAAAGAGCATGCTTCTTGCTCTAAAGCAGATAGTGTTTCATGGAAGAGAACTCTGCTGTGTGTTTCCCTTCAGAAATGGAGTTAAATATCAGGCTCTGTGTCTTCCTACAAGCAAGACATCTTTTCTGGTAAACTCAGTCACTTTTCAGCTCAAAGTAAGCTACATCATTCACGAAGCTCACACGTTTCTCACTCTTAACTGGAAAGCCTGGCATGTTAATAGAACTGAGGTTTGTATCAGTTTCAGAAGAAGAGTTGACCTAGATATGGTCCGTATGTGTAGGAAACACCGTTATTTTGTTCTGACCACAGTCACGTTTCCTGCTGTATTAGAGACATTTAGAAAGCAAGAGTGTGCCTCTTGCTCTAAAGCAGAGTGTGTTTCATGGATGAGAACTGTGCTGTGTGTTTCCCATCAAAAATGGAGTTAAATTCCAGGCTCTGTGTCTTCCTACAAGCAAGACATCATTTCAGGGAAACACATACACTTTTCAGCTCAAATGAATATAAATCATTTACGAAGATCACACGTTTCTCACTCTTAAGTGAAAAGGATTGGATGTTAGATGACTTGTTGTTTGTATCAGTTTCAGAAGTAGAGTTCAACTGGCAATGGTCCGTATGTGTAGGAAACACCGTTCTTTTGTTCTGAGCACACTCACGTTTCCAGCTCTATTAGAGACTGTAGAAAGCAAGAGCGTGCTTCTTCTTACACGCAGAGTGTGTTTCATCGTGAGAACAGTGCTGTGTGTTTCCCTTCAGAAATGGAGTTAAATCACAGGCTCTGCATCTTCCTACAAGCAAGACTTCGTTTCACGTAAACTCAGTCACCTTTCAGCACAAACAAAGCTACATCGTTCACGTAGCTCATACGTTTCTTGCTCTTAACATTAAAGCATTGGATGTTAGAGGACCTGTGGTTTGTATCAGTTTCAGAAGCAGAGTTGAACTAGCAATGGTCTGTATATGTAGGAAACACCGTTATTTGGTTCTGAGTACCTTCAATTTCTGGCACTATTAGAGACTCTGGAAAGCAAGAGCATGCTTCTTGCTCTAAAGCAGAGTGTGTTTCATGGATGAGAACTGTGCTATGTGTTTCCCTTCAGAAATGGAGTTAAATCCCAGGCTCTGTGTCTACCTACAAGCAAGACATCTTTTCAGGTAAACTCAGTCACTTTTCAGCAAAATGGAAGCTACATCGTTCATGAACCTCAAACGTTTCTTGCTCTTAACTGGAAAGCATTGCATGTTAATGAATCTGTGGTTTGTATCAGTTTCAGGAGAAGAGTTGACCTAGATATGGTCCATATGTGTAGGAAACACCGTTATTTTGTTCTGACCACAGTCACGTTTCCTGCTGTATTAGAGAAACTTAGAAAGCAAGAGCGTGCTTCTTGCTCTAAAACAGAGTGTGTTTCAATCATGAGTACTGTGCTGTGTGTTTCCCTTCAGAAATGGAGTTAAATCCCAGGCTCTGTGTCTTCCTACAAGCAAGACAACTTTTCAGGTAAACTAAGTCACTTTTCAGCTCAAATCAAGCTACATCGTTCCCGAAGCTCACAAGTTTCTCGCTCTTAATTGGAAAGCAATGCATGTTAGAGGAACTGTAGTTTCTATCAGTTTCAGAAGAAGAGTTTACGCATATATGGTCTGTCTGTGTAGGAAACACCGTTAATTTGTTCTGAACACAGTCACGTTTCCTGCTCTATTAGAGACTCTTAGAAAGCAAGGGCCTGCTTCTTGCTCTTAAGTAGAGTGTGTTTCATGGATGAGAACTGTGCTGTGTTTTTCCCTTCAGAAATGGAGTTAAATCTTTGGCTCTCTGTCTTCCTACAAGCAAGACATCTTTTCAGGTCAACTCAGTCACTTTTCAGCTCAAGGAAGCTACATCGTTCACGAAGCTAACACGTTTCTCATTCTTAAATGGAAAGCATTGCATGTTAATGGAACTGTGGTTTGTATCAGTTTCAGAAGAAGAGTTGACCTAGATATGGTCCGTATGTGTAGGAAACACCGTTATTTTGTTCTGAACACAGTCACGTTTCCTGCTGTATTAGAGACTCTTAGAAAGTAAGAGCGTGCTTCTTGCTCTAAATCAGAGTGTGTTTCATGGAGGAGAACTGTGCTGTGTGTTTCCCTGCAAAAATGGAGTTAAATCCCAGGCTCTGTGTCTTCCTACAAGCAAGACATCATTTAAGGTAAACGCAGTCACTTTTCAGCTCAAATGAATATAAATCGTTTACGAAGTCACACGTTTCTCGCCTTTACTGAAAAGCATTGGATGTTAGATGACTTGTGGTTTGTATCAGTTTCAGAAGCAGAGTTGAACTAGCAATGGTCCCTACGTGTAGGAAACACCGTTCTTTTGTTCTGAGCACACTCACGTTTCCTGCTCTATTACAGACTCTAGAAAGCAAGAGCGTGCTTCTTCTTATATGCAGAGTGTGTTTCATCGTGAGAACAGTGCTATGTGTTTCCCTTCAGAAAGGGAGTTAAATCACAGGCTCTGCATCTTGCTACAAGCAAGACTTCATTTCTCATAAACTCAGTCACCTTTCAATCAAACAAAGCTACATCGTTCACGTACCTCACACGTTTCTTTCTCTTAACTGTAAAGCATTGGATGTTAGATGACTTGTGGTTTGTATCAGTTTCAGAAGCAGAGTTGAACTAGCAATGGTCCGTATGTGTTGGAAACACCGTTCATTGTTCTGAGCACACTTTCAAGTTTCTGGCCCTATTATAGACTCTAGAAAGCAAGAGCATGCTTCTTGCTCTAAATCAGAGTGTGTTTCATGGATGAGAACTGCGCTGTGTGTTTCCCTTCAGAAATGTAGTTAAATTCCAGGCTCTGTGTCTTCATACAAGCAAGACATCATTTCAGGTAAACGCAGTCACTTTTCAGCTCAAATGAATATAAATCGTTTACGAAGCTCACACGTTTCTTGCTCTTAACTAAATAGCATTGGATGATAGATGACTTGTGGTTTGTATCATTTTCCGAAGCAGAGTTGAACTAGCAGTGGTCCGTATGTGTAGGAAACACCGTTCTTTTGTTCTGAGCACACTTTCAAGTTTCTGGCCCTATTATAGACTCTAGAAAGCAAGAGCATGCTTCTTGCTCTAAATCAGAGTGTGTTTCATGGATGAGAACTGCGCTGTGTGTTTCCCTTCAGAAATGGAGTTAAATCCCAGGCTCTGTGTCTTCCTACAAGCAAGACATCTTTTCAGGTAAACTCAGTCACTTTTAAGCTCAAAGGAAGCTACATCGTTCACGAAGCTCACATGTTTCTCGCTCTTAACTGGAAAGCATTGCATGTTAGAGGAACTGTGGATTGTATCAGTTTCAGAAGAAGGGTTGACCTAGATATGGTCCATATGTGTAGGAAACACCGTTATTTTGTTTTGACAACAGTCACGTTTCCTGCTGTATTAGAGAATCTTAGAAAGCATTAGCGTGCATCTTGCTCTAAAGCAGAGTGTGTTTCTTGGATGAGAACTGTGCTGTGTGTTTCCCTTCAGAAATGGAGTTAAATTCCAGGCTCTGTGTCTTCATACAAGCAAGACATCATTTCAGGTAAACGCAGTCACTTTTCAGCTCAAATGAATATAAATCATTTAAGAAGCTCACACGTTTCTTGCTCTTAAGTAAATAGCATTGGATGATAGATGACTTGTGGTTGGTATCATTTTCCGAAGCAGAGTTGAACTAGCAATGGTCCGTATGTGTAGGAAACACCGTTCTTTTTTTCTGAGCACACTTTCAAGTTTCTGGCTCAATTATAGACTCAAGAAAGCAAAGGCCTGCTTCTTGCTCTAAAGCAGAGTGTGTTTCATGGATGAGAACTGTGCTGTGTTTTTCCCTTCAGAAATGGAGTTAAATCCTTGGCTCTCTGTCTTCCTACAAGCAAGACATCTTTCAGGTAAATTCAGTCACTTTTCAGCTCAAGGAAGCTACATCGTTCACGAAGCTAACACGTTTCTCATTCTTAAATGGAAAGCATTGCAAGTTAATGGAACTGTGGTTTGTATCAGTTTAAGAAGAAGAGTTGACCTAGATATGGTCCGTATGTGTAGGAAACACCGTTATTTTGTTCTGACCAAAGTCACGTTTCCTGCTGTATTAGAGACTCTTAGAAAGTAAGAGCGTGCTTCTTGCTCTAAATCAGAGTGTGTTTCATGGAGGAGAACTGTGCTGTGTGTTTCCCTGCAAAAATGGAGTTAAATCCCAGGCTCTGTGTCTTCCTACATGCAAGACATCATTTCAGGTAAACGCAGTCACTTTTCAGCTCAAATGAATATAAATCGTTTACGAAGTCACACGTTTCTCGCCTTTACTGAAAAGCATTGGATGCTAGATGACTTGTGGTTTGTATCAGTTTCAGAAGCAGAGTTGAACTAGCAATGGTCCGTATGTGTAGGAAACACCGTTCTTTTGTTCTGAGCACACTCACATTTCCTGCTCTATTACCGACTCTAGAAAGCAAGAGCGTGCTTCTTCTTATATGCAGAGTCTGTTTCATCGTGAGAACAGTGCTATGTGTTTCCCTTCAGAAAGGGAGTTAAATCACAGGCTCTGCATCTTGCTACAAGCAAGACTTCGTTTCTCATAAACTCAGTCACCTTTCAATCAAACAAAGCTACATCGTTCACGTACCTCACACGTTTCTTTCTCTTAACTGTAAAGCATTGGATGTTAGATGACTTGTGGTTTGTATCAGTTTCAGAAGCAGAGTTGAACTAGCAATGGTCCGTATGTGTTGGAAACACCGTTCATTGTTCTGAGCACACTTTCAAGTTTCTGGCCCTATTATAGACTCTAGAAAGCAAGAGCATGCTTCTTGCTCTAAATCAGAGTGTGTTTCATGGATGAGAACTGCGCTGTGTGTTTCCCTTCAGAAATGGAGTTAAATTCCAGGCTCTGTGTCTTCATACAAGCAAGACATCATTTCAGGTAAACGCAGTCACTTTTCAGCTCAAATGAATATAAATCGTTTACGAAGCTCACACGTTTCTTGCTCTTAACTAAATAGCATTGGATGATAGATGACTTGTGGTTTGTATCATTTTCCGAAGCAGAGTTGAACTAGCAATGGTCCGTATGTGTAGGAAACACCGTTCTTTTGTTCTGAGCACACTTTCAAGTTTCTGGCTCAATTATAGACTGTAGAAAGCAAAGGCGTGCTTCTTGCTCTAAAGCAGAGTGTGTTTCATGGATGAGAACTGTGCTGTGTTTTTCCCTTCAGAAATGGAGTTAAATCCTTGGCTCTCTGTCTTCCTACAAGCAAGACATCTTTTCAGGTAAACTCAGTCACTTTTCAGCTCAAGGAAGCTACATCATTCACGAAGCTCACACGTTTCTCGCTCTTAATTGAAAGCATTGCATGTTAATGGAACTGTGCTTTGTATCAGTTTCAGAAGAAGAGTTGACCTAGATATGGTCCGTATGTGTAGGAAACACCGTTATTTTTTCTGACCATAGTCACGTTTCCTGCTGTATTAGAGACTCATAGAAAGAAAGAGCGTGCTTCTTGCTCTAAAGCATAGTGTGTTTCATGGATGAGAACTGTGCTGTGTGTTTCCCTTCAGAAATGGAGTTAAATTCCCGGCTCTGTGTCTTCCTATAAGCAAGACATCTTTTCAGGTAAATGCAGTCACTTTTCAGCTCAAAAGAATATAAATCGTTTATGAAGCTCACACGTTTCTTGCTCTTAACTAATAAGCATTCGATGTTAGATGAATTGTGGTTTGTATCAGTTTCAGAAGCAGAGTTGAACTAGCAATGGTCCATATGTGTAGGAAACACCGTTCTTTTGTTCTGAGGACACATTCAAGTTTCTGGCTCTATTATGGACTCTAGAAAGCAACAGCGTGCTTATTGCTCTAAAGCAGAGTGTGTTTCATGGATGAGAACTGTGCTGTGTTTTTCCCTTCAAAAATGGAGTTAAATCCCAGACTCTGTGTCTTCCTACAAGCAAGACATCTTTTCAGGTAAACTCAATCACTTTTCAGCTCAAAGGAAGCTACATCATTCACGAAGCTCAAACGTTTCTCGCTCTTAACAGGAAAGCATTCCATGTTAATGGAATTGTGGTTTGTATCAGTTTCAGAAGAAGAGTTGACCTAGGTATGGTCTGTAAGTGTAGGAAACACCGTTATTTTGTTCTGACCACATTCACATTTCCTGCTGTATTAGAGACCCTTACAAGGCAAGAGCGTGCTTCATGTTCTAAAGCAGAGTGTGTTTCATGGATGAGAACTGTGCTGTGTGTTTCCCTTCAGAAATGGAGTTAAATTCCAGGCTCTGTATATTCCTACAAGCAAGACATCATTTCAGGTAAACGCAGTCAATTTTCGGCTCAAATAAATATAAATCATTTATGAAGCTCACACGTTTCTTGCTCTTAACTGAAAAGCATTGGATGTTAGATGACCTGTGGTTTGTATCAGTTTCAGAAGCAGAGTTGAACTAGCAATGGTCCGTATGTGTAGGAAACACCATGCTTTTGTTCTGAGCACACTCACGTTTCCTGCTCTATTACAGACTCTAGAAAGCAAGACCGTGTTTCTTCTTATATGCAGAGTGTGTTTCATCGTGAGAACAGTGCTATGTGTTTCCCTTCAGAAAGAGAGTTAAATCACAGGCTCTGCATCTTGCTACAAGCAAGACTTCGTTTCTCATAAACTCAGTCACCTTTCAATCAAACAAAGCTACATCGTTCACGTACCTCACACGTTTCTTTCTCTTAACTGTAAAGCATTGGATGTTAGAGGACCTGTGGTTTGTATTAGTTTCAGAAGCAGAGTTGAACTTGTCATGGTCCGCATGTGTAGGAAACACCATTATATTGTTCTGAGTACCCTCAAGTTTCTGGTTCTATTAGAGACTCTGGAGAGCAAGAGCATGCTTCTTGATCTAAAACAGAGAGTGTTTCATGGAAGAGAACTGTGCTGTGTGTTTCCCTTCAGAAATGGAGTTAAATCCCAGGCTCTGTGTCTTCCTACGAGCAAGACATCTTTTCTGGTAAACTCAGTCACTTTTCAGCTCAAATGAAGCTACATCGTTCACGAAGCTCACACGTTTCTCGCTCTTAATTGAAAGCATTGCATGTTAATGGAACTGTGCTTTGTATCAGTTTCAGAAGAAGAGTTGACCTAGATATGGTCCGTATGTGTAGGAAACACTGTTAATTTTTCTGACCATAGTCACGTTTCCTGCTGTATTAGAGACTCATAGAAAGAAAGAGCGTGCTTCTTGCTCTAAAGCAGAGTGTGTTTCATGGATGAGAACTGTGCTGTGTGTTTCCCTTCAGAAATGGAGTTAAATTCCAGGCTCTGTGTCTTCCTATAAGCAAGACATCATTTCAGGTTAACGCAGTCACTTTTCGGCTCAAATAAATATAAATCATTTATGAAGCTCACACGTTTCTTGCTCTTAACTGAAAAGCATTGGATGTTAGATGACCTGTGGTTTGTATCAGTTTCAGAAGCAGAGTTGAACTAGCAATGGTCCGTATGTGTAGGAAACACAGTTCTTTTATTCTGAGCACACTCACGTTTCCTGCTCTATTAGAGACTCTAGAAAGCAAGAGCGTGCTTCTTCATACGCAGAGTGTGTTTCATCGTGAGAACAGTGCTGACTGTTTCCCTTCAGAAATGGAGTTAAATCACAGGCTCTGTATCTTCCTACAAGCAAGAATTCGTTTCACGTAAACTCAGTCAACTTTCCCCTCAAGCAAAGCTACATCGTTCAGGTAGCTCACACGTTTCTTGCTCTTAACTGTAAAGCATTGGATGTTAGAAGACGTCTGGTTTGTATCAGTTTCAGAAGCAGAGTTGAAATAGCAATGGTCCATATGTGCAGGAAACACCGTTCTATTGTTCTGAGTACCCTGAACCTTCTGGCTCTATTAGAGACTCTGGAATGCAATAGCATGCTTCTTGCTCTAAAGCAGAGTGTGTTTCATGGATGAGAACTGTGCTGTGTGTTTCCCTTCAGTAATGGAGTAAATCCCAGTCTCTGTGTCTTCCTACAAGCAAGACATCTTTTCAGGTAAACTCAGTCACTTTTCTGCTCAAAGGAAGCTACATCGTTCACGAAGCTCACATGTGTTTCTCTCTTAACTTGAAAGCATTGTATGTTAGAGGAACAGTGGTTTGTATCCGTTTCAGAAGAAGAGTTGACCTAGATATGGTCCGTATGTGTAGGAAACACCATTATTTAGTTCTGAACACAGTCATATTTCCTGCTGTATTGGAGACTCATAGAAAGCAAGAGCGTGATTCTTGCTCTAAAGCAGAGTGTGTTTCATGGATGAGAACTGTGCTGTGTGTTTCCCTTCAGAAATGGAGTTAAATCACAGGCTCTGTATCTTCCTACAAGCAAGAATTCGTTTCACATAAACTCAGTCACCTTGCAATCTAACAAAGCTACATCGTTCACAAAGCTCTCAGGTTTCTTGCACTTAAGTGTAAAGCATTGGATGTTAGAGGACCTGTGGTTTATATCAGTTTCAGAAGGAGAGTTTAACTAGCAATGGTCCGTATGGGTTGGAAACATCGTTCTTTTGTTCAGAGTACATTCAAGTTTCTGGCTCTATCAGAGACTCTAGAAAGCAAGAGCATGCTTCGTGCCCTAAAGCAGAGTGTGTTTCATGGTTGAGATCTGTACTGTGTGTTTCCCTTCAGAAATGGAGTTAAATTCCAGGCTCATTGTCTTCCTACAAGCAAGACATCATTTCAGGTAAACGCAGTCACTTTTCAGCTCAAATGAATATAAATCGGTAGGAAGATCACACATTTCTCGCTCTTCACTGAAAAGCATTGGATGTTAGATGACTTGTGGTTTGTATCAGTTTCAGAAGCAAAGTTGAACCACCAATGGTCCGTATGTGTAGGAAACACCGTTCTTTGTTCTGAGCAAACTCATGTTTCCTGCTCTAGTAGAGACTCTAGAAAGCAAGAGTGTGCTTCTTCTTATATGCAGAGTGTGTTTCATCGTGAGAACAGTGCTGTGTGTTTCCCTTCAGAAATGGAGTTAAATCCCAGGCTCTGTGTCTTCCTACAAGCAAGACATCTTTTCAGGTAAACTCAGTCACATTTCAGCTCAAAGGAAGATACATATTTCACGAAGATCACACGTTTCTCGCACTTAAATGGAAAGCCTTGCATGTTAATGGAACTGTGCTTTGTATCAGTTTCAGAAGAAGAGTTGACCTAGATATGGTCCGTATGTGTAGGAAACACCGTTATTTTTTCTGACCATAGTCACGTTTCCTGCTGTATTAGAGACTCATAGAAAGAAAGAGCGTGCTTCTTGCTCTAAAGCAGAGTGTGTTTCATGGATGAGAACTGTGCTGTGTGTTTCCCTTCAGAAATGGAGTTAAATTCCAGGCTCTGTGTCTTCCTACAAGCAAGACATCATTTCAGGTAAACGCAGTCACTTTTCGGCTCAAATAAATATAAATCACTTATGAAGCTCACACGTTTCTTGCTCTTAACTGAAAAGCACTGGATGTTAGATGACCTGTGGTTTGTATCAGTTTCAGAAGCAGAGTTGAACTAGCAATGGTCCGTATGTGTAGGAAACACAGTTCTTTTATTCTGAGCACACTCACGTTTCCTGCTCTATTAGAGACTCTAGAAAGCAAGAGCGTGCTTCTTCATACGCAGAGTGTGTTTCATCGTGAGAACAGTGCTGACTGTTTCCCTTCAGAAATGGAGTTAAATCACAGGCTCTGTATCTTCCTACAAGCAAGAATTCGTTTCACGTAAACTCAGTCAACTTTCCCCTCAAGCAAAGCTACATCGTTCAGGTAGCTCACACGTTTCTTGCTCTTAACTGTAAAGCATTGGATGTTAGAAGACCTCTGGTTTGTATCAGTTTCAGAAGCAGAGTTGAACTAGCAATGGTCCATATGTGCAGGAAACACCGTTCTATTGTTCTGAGTACCCTGAACTTTCTGGCTCTATTAGAGACTCTGGAATGCAATAGCATGCTTCTTGCTCTAAAGCAGAGTGTGTTTCATGGATGAGAACTGTGCTGTGTGTTTCCCTTCAGTAATGGAGTAAATCCCAGTCTCTGTGTCTTCCTACAAGCAAGACATCTTTTCAGGTAAACTCAGTCACTTTTCTGCTCAAAGGAAGCTACATCGTTCACGAAGCTCACATGTGTTTCTCTCTTAACTTGAAAGCATTGTATGTTAGAGGAACAGTGGTTTGTATCCGTTTCAGAAGAAGAGTTGACCTAGATATGGTCCGTATGTGTAGGAAACACCATTATTTAGTTCTGAACACAGTCATATTTCCTGCTGTATTGGAGACTCATAGAAAGCAAGAGCGTGATTCTTGCTCTAAAGCAGAGTGTGTTTCATGGATGAGAACTGTGCTGTGTGTTTCCCTTCAGAAATGGAGTTAAATCACAGGCTCTGTATCTTCCTACAAGCAAGAATTCGTTTCACATAAACTCAGTCACCTTGCAATCTAACAAAGCTACATCGTTCACAAAGCTCTCAGGTTTCTTGCACTTAAGTGTAAAGCATTGGATGTTAGAGGACCTGTGGTTTATATCAGTTTCAGAAGGAGAGTTTAACTAGCAATGGTCCGTATGGGTTGGAAACATCGTTCTTTTGTTCAGAGTACATTCAAGTTTCTGGCTCTATCAGAGACTCTAGAAAGCAAGAGCATGCTTCGTGCCCTAAAGCAGAGTGTGTTTCATGGTTGAGATCTGTACTGTGTGTTTCCCTTCAGAAATGGAGTTAAATTCCAGGCTCATTGTCTTCCTACAAGCAAGACATCATTTCAGGTAAACGCAGTCACTTTTCAGCTCAAATGAATATAAATCGGTAGGAAGATCACACGTTTCTCGCTCTTCACTGAAAAGCATTGGATGTTAGATGACTTGTGGTTTGTATCAGTTTCAGAAGCAAAGTTGAACCACCAATGGTCCGTATGTGTAGGAAACACCGTTCTTTGTTCTGAGCAAACTCATGTTTCCTGCTCTAGTAGAGACTCTAGAAAGCAAGAGCGTGCTTCTTCTTATATGCAGAGTGTGTTTCATCGTGAGAACAGTGCTGTGTGTTTCCCTTCAGAAATGGAGTTAAATCCCAGGCTCTGTGTCTTCCTACAAGCAAGACATCTTTTCAGGTAAACTCAGTCACATTTCAGCTCAAAGGAAGATACATATTTCACGAAGATCACACGTTTCTCGCACTTAAATGGAAAGCCTTGCATGTTAATGGAACTGTGCTTTGTATCAGTTTCAGAAGAAGAGTTGACCTAGATATGGTCCGTATGTGTAGGAAACACCGTTATTTTTTCTGACCATAGTCACGTTTCCTGCTGTATTAGAGACTCATAGAAAGAAAGAGCGTGCTTCTTGCTCTAAAGCAGAGTGTGTTTCATGGATGAGAACTGTGCTGTGTGTTTCCCTTCAGAAATGGAGTTAAATTCCAGGCTCTGTGTCTTCCTACAAGCAAGACATCATTTCAGGTAAACACAGTCACTTTTCGGCTCAAATAAATATAAATCATTTTTGAAGCACACACGTTTCTTGCCCTTAACTGAAAAGCATTGGATGTTAGATGACCTGTGGTTTGTATCAGTTTCAGAAGCAGAGTTGAACTAGCAATGGTCCGTATGTGTAGGAAACACAGTTCTTTTATTCTGAGCACACTCACGTTTCCTGCTCTATTAGAGACTCTAGAAAGCAAGAGCGTGCTTCTTCCTATACGCAGAGTGTGTTTCATCGTGAGAACAGTGCCGAGTGTTTCCCTTCAGAAATGGAGTTAAATCACAGGCTCTGTATCTTCCTACAAGCAAGAATTCGTTTCACGTAAACTCAGTCAACTTTCCCCTCAAACAAAGCTACATCGTTCAGGTAGCTCACACGTTTCTTGCTCTTAACTGTAAAGCATTGGATGTTAGAAGACCTCTGGTTTGTATCAGTTTCAGAAGCAGAGTTGAACTAGCAATGGTCCATATGTGCAGGAAACACCGTTCTATTGTTCTGAGTACCCTGAACTTTCTGGCTCTATTAGAGACTCTGGAATGCAATAGCATGCTTCTTGCTCTAAAGCAGAGTGTGTTTCATGGATGAGAACTGTGCTGTGTGTTTCCCTTCAGTAATGGAGTAAATCCCAGTCTCTGTGTCTTCCTACAAGCAAGACATCTTTTCAGGTAAACTCAGTCACTTTTCTGCTCAAAGGAAGCTACATCGTTCACGAAGCTCACATGTGTTTCTCTCTTAACTTGAAAGCATTGTATGTTAGAGGAACAGTGGTTTGTATCCGTTTCAGAAGAAGAGTTGACCTAGATATGGTCCTTATGTGTAGGAAACACCATTATTTAGTTCTGAACACAGTCATATTTCCTGCTGTATTGGAGACTCATAGAAAGCAAGAGCGTGATTCTTGCTCTAAAGCAGAGTGTGTTTCATGGACGAGAACTGTGCTGTGTGTTTCCCTTCAGAAATGGAGTTAAATCACAGGCTCTGTATCTTCCTACAAGCAAGAATTCGTTTCACGTAAACTCAGTCACCTTGCAATCTAACAAAGCTACATCGTTCACAAAGCTCTCAGGTTTCTTGCACTTAAGTGTAAAGCATTGGATGTTAGAGGACCTGTGGTTTATATCAGTTTCAGAAGGAGAGTTTAACTAGCAATGGTCCATATGGGTTGGAAACATCGTTCTTTTGTTCAGAGTACATTCAAGTTTCTGGCTCTATCAGAGACTCTAGAAAGCAAGAGCATGCTTCGTGCCCTAAAGCAGAGTGTGTTTCATGGTTGAGATCTGTACTGTGTGTTTCCCTTCAGAAATGGAGTTAAATTCCAGGCTCAGTGTCTTCCTACAAGCAAGACATCATTTCAGGTAAACGCGGTCACTTTTCAGCTCAAATGAATATAAATCGTTTAGGAAGATCACACATTTCTCGCTCTTCACTGAAAAGCATTGGATGTTAGATGACTTGTGGTTTGTATCAGTTTCAGAAGCAAAGTTGAACCACCAATGGTCCGTATGTGTAGGAAAAACCGTTCTTTTTTCTGAGGACACATTCAAGTTTCTGGCTCTATTATGTACTCTAGAAAGCAACAGCGTGCTTATTGCTCTAAAGCAGAGTGTGTTTCATGGATGAGAACTGTGCTGTGTTTTTCCCATCAGAAATGGAGTTAAATCCCAGACTCTGTGTCTTCCTACAAGCAAGACATCTTTTCAGGTAAACTCAGTCACTTTTCAGCTCAAAGGAATCTACATCGTTCACGAAGCTCACACGTTTCTCGCTCTTAACTTGAAAGCATTGCATGTTAATGGAACTGTGCTTTGTGTCAGTTTCAGAAGCAGAGTTGAACTAGGTATGGTCCGTAAGTGTAGCAAACACCGTTATTTTGTTCTGACCTGAGTCACGTTTCCTGCTGTATTAGAGAAACTTAGAAAGCAAGAGCGTGCTTCTTGCTCTACTTCAGAGTGTATTTCAATGATGAGAACTGTGCTGTGTGTTTCCATTCAGAAATGGAGTTAAATCCCAGGCTCAGTGTCTTCCTACAAGCAAGATATCATTTCAGGTAAACCCAGTCACTTTTCAACTCAAATGAATATAAATCGTTTACGAAACTCACACGTTTCTCGCTCTTGAATGAAAAGTATTGGATGTTAGATGACTTGTGGTTTGTATCAGTTTCAGAAGCAGAGTTGAACTAGCAATGGTCCGTATGTGTAGGAAACACCGTTCTTTTGTTCTGAGCACACTCACGTTTCCTGCTCTATCACAGACTCTAGAAAGCAAGAGTGTGCTTCTTGCTCTAAAGCAGAGTGTGTTTCTCCGTGAGAACTGTGCTGTGTGTTTCCCTTCAGAAATGGAGTTCAATCCCAGGCTCTGAGTCTTCCTACAAGCAAGACATGTTTTCAGGTAAACTCAGTCACTTTTCAGCTCAAAGGAAGCTACATCGTTCACGAAGCTCACACGTTTCTCGCTCTTAACTTGAAAGCATTGCATGTTAATGGAACTGTGCTTTGTGTCAGTTTCAGAAGCAGAGTTGAACTAGGTATGGTCCGTAAGTGTAGCAAACACCGTTATTTTGTTCTGACCTGAGTCACGTTTCCTGCTGTATTAGAGAAACTTAGAAAGCAAGAGCGTGCTTCTTGCTCTACTGCAGAGTGTGTTTCAATGATGAGAACTGTGCTGTGTGTTTCCCTTCAGAAATGGAGTTAAATCCCAGGCTCTGTGTCTTCCTACAAGCAAGATATCTTTTTAGGTAAACTAAGTCACTTTTCAGCTCAAAGGAAGCTACATTGTTCCCGAAGCTCACACGTTTCTCACTCTTAATTGGAAAGCATTGCATGTTAGAGGGACGGTGGTTTGTATCAGTTTCAGAAGAAGAGTTTACCTAGATATGGTCCTTCTGTGTAGGAAACACCGTTATTTTGTTCTGAGCACACTCACGTTTCCTGCTCTATTAGAGACTCTTAGAAAGCAAGAGGGTGCTTCTTGCTCTAAAGCAGAGTGTGTTTCATGGATGAGAACTGTGCTGTGTGTTGCCATTCAGAAATGGAGTTAAATTCCAGGCTCTGTGTCTTCCTACAAGCAAGATATCCTTTCAGGTAAACCCAGTCACTTTTCAGCTCAAATGAATATAAATCGTTTACGAAGCTCACACGTTTCTCGCTCTTGAATGAAAAGCATTGGATGTTAGATGACTTGTGGTTTGTATCAGTTTCAGAAGCATAGTTGAACTATTATGGCCCGTATGTGTAGGAAACACCGTTCTTTTGTTCTGAGCACACTCACATTTCCTGCTCTATCACAGACTCTAGAAAGCAAGAGTGTGCCTCTTGCTCTAAAGCAGAGTGTGTTTCTCCGTGAGAACTGTGCTGTGTGTTTCCCTTCTGAAATGGAGTTAAATCACAGGCTCTATGTCTTCCTACAAGCAAGAGTTCGTTTCACGTAAACTCAGTCACCTTTCAGCACTAACAAATCTACATCGTTCACGTAGCTCATACGTTTCTTGCTCTTAACATTAAATCATTGGATGATAGAGGAACTGTGGTTTGTATCAGTTTCAGAAGCAGAGTTGAACTAGCAATGGTACGTATATGTAGGAAACACCGTTATTTTGTTCTGAGTACCCTCAAGTTTCTGGCACTATTAGAGACTCTGGAAAGCAATAGCATGCTTCTTGCTCTAAAGCAGAGTGTGTTTAATGAATGAGAACTGTGCTGTGTGTTTCCCTTCAGAAATTGAGTCAAATCGCAGGCTCTGTGTCTTCCTACATGCAAGACATCTTTTCAGGTAAACTCAGTCACTTTTCAGCTCAAAGGAAGCTACATCGTTCACGAAGCTCACACGTTTCTCACTCTTAATTGGAAAGCATTGTATGTTAGAGTAACTGTGGTTTGTATCAGTTTTAGAAGAAGAGTTGACCTAGATATGGTCCGTATGTGTAGGAAACACCGTTATTTTGTTCTGACCACAGTCACGTTTCCTGCTGTATTAGAGACTTTTAGAAAGCAAGAGTTTGCCTCTTGCTCTAAAGCAGAGTGTGTTTCATGGATGAGAACTGTGCTGTGTGTTTCCCATCAAAAATGGAGTTAAATTCCAGGTTCTGTGTCTTCTGACAAGCAAGACATCATTTCAGGTAAACGCAGTAACATTTCAGCTCAAATGAATATAAATTGTTTACGAAGTTCACACATTTCTCACTCTTAACTGAAAAGCAACGGATGTTAGATGACTTGTGGTTTGTATCAGGTTCAGAAGCAGAGTTGAACCAGCTATGGTCCGTATGTGTAGGAAACACCGTTCTTTTGTTCTGAGCACACTCACGTTTTCTGCTCTATTAGAGTCTCTAGAAAGCAAGAGCGTGCTTCTTCCTATACGCAGAGTGTGTTTCATTGTGAGAACAGTGCTGTGTGTTTCCTTCAGAAATGGAGTTAAATCACAGGTTCTGCATCTTCCTACAAGCAAGACTTCGTTTCACGTAAACTCAGTCACATTTCAGCTCAAACAAAGCTACATCGTTCACATAGCTCACACATTTCTTGCTCTTAACTGTAAAGCATTAGATGTTAGAGGACCTGTGGTTTGCATCAGTTTCAGAAGCAGAGTTGAAGTAGCAATGGTCCATATGTGTAGGAAACTCCGTTATTTTGTTCTGAGTACCCTCAAGTTTCAGGCTCTATTAGAGATTCTGGTAAGAAAGAGCATGCTTCTTGCTCTAAAGCAGATAGTGTTTCATGGAAGAGAACTCTGCTGTGTGTTTCCCTTCAGAAATGGAGTTAAATATCAGGCTCTGTGTCTTCCTACAAGCAAGACATCTTTTCTGGTAAACTCAGTCACTTTTCAGCTCAAAGTAAGCTACATCATTCACGAAGCTCACACGTTTCTCACTCTTAACTGGAAAGCCTGGCATGTTAATAGAACTGAGGTTTGTATCAGTTTCAGAAGAAGAGTTGACCTAGATATGGTCCGTATGTGTACGAAACACCGTTATTTTGTTCTGACCACAGTCACGTTTCCTGCTGTATTAGAGACATTTAGAAAGCAAGAGTGTGTCTCTTGCTCTAAAGCAGAGTGTGTTTCATGGATGAGAACTGTGCTGTGTGTTTCCCATCAAAAATGGAGTTAAATTCCAGGCTCTGTGTCTTCCTACAAGCAAGACATCATTTCAGGGAAACGCAGTCACATTTCAGCTCAAATGAATATAAATCATTTACGAAGATCACACGTTTCTCACTCTTAAGTGAAAAGGATTGGATGTTAGATGACTTGTTGTTTGTATCAGTTTCAGAAGTAGAGTTCAACTGGCAATGGTCCGTATGTGTAGGAAACACCGTTCTTTTGTTCTGAGCACACTCACGTTTCCAGCTCTATTAGAGACTGTAGAAAGCAAGAGCGTGCTTCTTCTTACACGCAGAGTGTGTTTCATCGTGAGAACAGTGCTGTGTGTTTCCCTTCAGAAATGGAGTTAAATCACAGGCTCTGCATCTTCCTACAAGCAAGACTTCGTTTCACGTAAACTCAGTCACCTTTCAGCACAAACAAAGCTACATCGTTCACGTAGCTCATACGTTTCTTGCTCTTAACATTAAAGCATTGGATGTTAGAGGACCTGTGGTTTGTATCAGTTTCAGAAGCAGAGTTGAACTAGCAATGGTCTGTATATGTAGGAAACACCGTTATTTGGTTCTGAGTACCTTCAATTTCTGGCACTATTAGAGACTCTGGAAAGCAAGAGCATGCTTCTTGCTCTAAAGCAGAGTGTGTTTCATGGATGAGAACTGTGCTATGTGTTTCCCTTCAGAAATGGAGTTAAATCCCAGGCTCTGTGTCTACCTACAAGCAAGACATCTTTTCAGGTAAACTCAGTCACTTTTCAGCAAAATGGAAGCTACATCGTTCATGAACCTCAAACGTTTCTTGCTCTTAACTGGAAAGCATTGCATGTTAATGAATCTGTGGTTTGTATCAGTTTCAGGAGAAGAGTTGACCTAGATATGGTCCATATGTGTAGGAAACACCGTTATTTTGTTCTGACCACAGTCACGTTTCCTGCTGTATTAGAGAAACTTAGAAAGCAAGAGCGTGCTTCTTGCTCTAAAACAGAGTGTGTTTCAATCATGAGTACTGTGCTGTGTGTTTCCCTTCAGAAATGGAGTTAAATTCCAGGCTCTGTGTCTTCCTACAAGCAAGACATCATTTCAGGTAAACGCAGTCACTTTTCGGCTCAAATAAATATAAATCATTTATGAAGCTCACACGTTTCTTGCTCTTAACTGAAAAGCATTGGATGTTAGATGACCTGTGGTTTGTATCAGTTTCAGAAGCAGAGTTGAACTAGCAATGGTCCGTATGTGTAGGAAACACAGTTCTTTTATTCTGAGCACACTCACGTTTCCTGCTCTATTAGAGACTCTAGAAAGCAAGAGCGTGCTTCTTCATACGCAGAGTGTGTTTCATCGTGAGAACAGTGCTGACTGTTTCCCTTCAGAAATGGAGTTAAATCACAGGCTCTGTATCTTCCTACAAGCAAGAATTCGTTTCACGTAAACTCAGTCAACTTTCCCCTCAAGCAAAGCTACATCGTTCAGGTAGCTCACACGTTTCTTGCTCTTAACTGTAAAGCATTGGATGTTAGAAGACGTCTGGTTTGTATCAGTTTCAGAAGCAGAGTTGAAATAGCAATGGTCCATATGTGCAGGAAACACCGTTCTATTGTTCTGAGTACCCTGAACTTTCTGGCTCTATTAGAGACTCTGGAATGCAATAGCATGCTTCTTGCTCTAAAGCAGAGTGTGTTTCATGGATGAGAACTGTGCTGTGTGTTTCCCTTCAGTAATGGAGTAAATCCCAGTCTCTGTGTCTTCCTACAAGCAAGACATCTTTTCAGGTAAACTCAGTCACTTTTCTGCTCAAAGGAAGCTACATCGTTCACGAAGCTCACATGTGTTTCTCTCTTAACTTGAAAGCATTGTATGTTAGAGGAACAGTGGTTTGTATCCGTTTCAGAAGAAGAGGTCACCTAGATATGGTCCGTATGTGTAGGAAACACCATTATTTAGTTCTGAACACAGTCATATTTCCTGCTGTATTGGAGACTCATAGAAAGCAAGAGCGTGATTCTTGCTCTAAAGCAGAGTGTGTTTCATGGATGAGAACTGTGCTGTGTGTTTCCCTTCAGAAATGGAGTTAAATCACAGGCTCTGTATCTTCCTACAAGCAAGAATTCGTTTCACATAAACTCAGTCACCTTGCAATCTAACAAAGCTACATCGTTCACAAAGCTCTCAGGTTTCTTGCACTTAAGTGTAAAGCATTGGATGTTAGAGGACCTGTGGTTTATATCAGTTTCAGAAGGAGAGTTTAACTAGCAATGGTCCGTATGGGTTGGAAACATCGTTCTTTTGTTCAGAGTACATTCAAGTTTCTGGCTCTATCAGAGACTCTAGAAAGCAAGAGCATGCTTCGTGCCCTAAAGCAGAGTGTGTTTCATGGTTGAGATCTGTACTGTGTGTTTCCCTTCAGAAATGGAGTTAAATTCCAGGCTCATTGTCTTCCTACAAGCAAGACATCATTTCAGGTAAACGCAGTCACTTTTCAGCTCAAATGAATATAAATCGGTAGGAAGATCACACATTTCTCGCTCTTCACTGATAAGCATTGGATGTTAGATGACTTGTGGTTTGTATCAGTTTCAGAAGCAAAGTTGAACCACCAATGGTCCGTATGTGTAGGAAACACCGTTCTTTGTTCTGAGCAAACTCATGTTTCCTGCTCTAGTAGAGACTCTAGAAAGCAAGAGCGTGCTTCTTCTTATATGCAGAGTGTGTTTCATCGTGAGAACAGTGCTGTGTGTTTCCCTTCAGAAATGGAGTTAAATCCCAGGCTCTGTGTCTTCCTACAAGCAAGACATCTTTTCAGGTAAACTCAGTCACATTTCAGCTCAAAGGAAGATACATATTTCACGAAGATCACACGTTTCTCGCACTTAAATGGAAAGCCTTGCATGTTAATGGAACTGTGCTTTGTATCAGTTTCAGAAGAAGAGTTGACCTAGATATGGTCCGTATGTGTAGGAAACACCGTTATTTTTTCTGACCATAGTCACGTTTCCTGCTGTATTAGAGACTCATAGAAAGAAAGAGCGTGCTTCTTGCTCTAAAGCAGAGTGTGTTTCATGGATGAGAACTGTGCTGTGTGTTTCCCTTCAGAAATGGAGTTAAATTCCAGGCTCTGTGTCTTCCTACAAGCAAGACATCATTTCAGGTAAACGCAGTCACTTTTCGGCTCAAATAAATATAAATCATTTATGAAGCTCACACGTTTCTTGCTCTTAACTGAAAAGCATTGGATGTTAGATGACCTGTGGTTTGTATCAGTTTCAGAAGCAGAGTTGAACTAGCAATGGTCCGTATGTGTAGGAAACACAGTTCTTTTATTCTGAGCACACTCACGTTTCCTGCTCTATTAGAGACTCTAGAAAGCAAGAGCGTGCTTCTTCATACGCAGAGTGTGTTTCATCGTGAGAACAGTGCTGACTGTTTCCCTTCAGAAATGGAGTTAAATCACAGGCTCTGTATCTTCCTACAAGCAAGAATTCGTTTCACGTAAACTCAGTCAACTTTCCCCTCAAGCAAAGCTACATCGTTCAGGTAGCTCACACGTTTCTTGCTCTTAACTGTAAAGCATTGGATGTTAGAAGACCTCTGGTTTGTATCAGTTTCAGAAGCAGAGTTGAACTAGCAATGGTCCATATGTGCAGGAAACACCGTTCTATTGTTCTGAGTACCCTGAACTTTCTGGCTCTATTAGAGACTCTGGAATGCAATAGCATGCTTCTTGCTCTAAAGCAGAGTGTGTTTCATGGATGAGAACTGTGCTGTGTGTTTCCCTTCAGTAATGGAGTAAATCCCAGTCTCTGTGTCTTCCTACAAGCAAGACATCTTTTCAGGTAAACTCAGTCACTTTTCTGCTCAAAGGAAGCTACATCGTTCACGAAGCTCACATGTGTTTCTCTCTTAACTTGAAAGCATTGTATGTTAGAGGAACAGTGGTTTGTATCCGTTTCAGAAGAAGAGTTGACCTAGATATGGTCCGTATGTGTAGGAAACACCATTATTTAGTTCTGAACACAGTCATATTTCCTGCTGTATTGGAGACTCATAGAAAGCAAGAGCGTGATTCTTGCTCTAAAGCAGAGTGTGTTTCATGGATGAGAACTGTGCTGTGTGTTTCCCTTCAGAAATGGAGTTAAATCACAGGCTCTGTATCTTCCTACAAGCAAGAATTCGTTTCACATAAACTCAGTCACCTTGCAATCTAACAAAGCTACATCGTTCACAAAGCTCTCAGGTTTCTTGCACTTAAGTGTAAAGCATTGGATGTTAGAGGACCTGTGGTTTATATCAGTTTCAGAAGGAGAGTTTAACTAGCAATGGTCCATATGGGTTGGAAACATCGTTCTTTTGTTCAGAGTACATTCAAGTTTCTGGCTCTATCAGAGACTCTAGAAAGCAAGAGCATGCTTCGTGCCCTAAAGCAGAGTGTGTTTCATGGTTGAGATCTGTACTGTGTGTTTCCCTTCAGAAATGGAGTTAAATTCCAGGCTCATTGTCTTCCTACAAGCAAGACATCATTTCAGGTAAACGCAGTCACTTTTCAGCTCAAATGAATATAAATCGGTAGGAAGATCACACGTTTCTCGCTCTTCACTGAAAAGCATTGGATGTTAGATGACTTGTGGTTTGTATCAGTTTCAGAAGCAAAGTTGAACCACCAATGGTCCGTATGTGTAGGAAACACCGTTCTTTGTTCTGAGCAAACTCATGTTTCCTGCTCTAGTAGAGACTCTAGAAAGCAAGAGCGTGCTTCTTCTTATATGCAGAGTGTGTTTCATCGTGAGAACAGTGCTGTGTGTTTCCCTTCAGAAATGGAGTTAAATCCCAGGCTCTGTGTCTTCCTACAAGCAAGACATCTTTTCAGGTAAACTCAGTCACATTTCAGCTCAAAGGAAGATACATATTTCACGAAGATCACACGTTTCTCGCACTTAAATGGAAAGCCTTGCATGTTAATGGAACTGTGCTTTGTATCAGTTTCAGAAGAAGAGTTGACCTAGATATGGTCCGTATGTGTAGGAAACACCGTTATTTTTTCTGACCATAGTCACGTTTCCTGCTGTATTAGAGACTCATAGAAAGAAAGAGCGTGCTTCTTGCTCTAAAGCAGAGTGTGTTTCATGGATGAGAACTGTGCTGTGTGTTTCCCTTCAGAAATGGAGTTAAATTCCAGGCTCTGTGTCTTCCTACAAGCAAGACATCATTTCAGGTAAACGCAGTCACTTTTCGGCTCAAATAAATATAAATCATTTTTGAAGCACACACGTTTCTTGCCCTTAACTGAAAAGCATTGGATGTTAGATGACCTGTGGTTTGTATCAGTTTCAGAAGCAGAGTTGAACTAGCAATGGTCCGTATGTGTAGGAAACACAGTTCTTTTATTCTGAGCACACTCACGTTTCCTGCTCTATTAGAGACTCTAGAAAGCAAGAGCGTGCTTCTTCCTATACGCAGAGTGTGTTTCATCGTGAGAACAGTGCCGAGTGTTTCCCTTCAGAAATGGAGTTAAATCACAGGCTCTGTATCTTCCTACAAGCAAGAATTCGTTTCACGTAAACTCAGTCAACTTTCCCCTCAAACAAAGCTACATCGTTCATGTAGCTCACACGTTTCTTGCTCTTAACTGTAAAGCATTGGATGTTAGAAGACCTCTGGTTTGTATCAGTTTCAGAAGCAGAGTTGAACTAGCAATGGTCCATATGTGCAGGAAACACCGTTCTATTGTTCTGAGTACCCTGAACTTTCTGGCTCTATTAGAGACTCTGGAATGCAATAGCATGCTTCTTGCTCTAAAGCAGAGTGTGTTTCATGGATGAGAACTGTGCTGTGTGTTTCCCTTCAGTAATGGAGTAAATCCCAGTCTCTGTGTCTTCCTACAAGCAAGACATCTTTTCAGGTAAACTCAGTCACTTTTCTGCTCAAAGGAAGCTACATCGTTCACGAAGCTCACATGTGTTTCTCTCTTAACTTGAAAGCATTGTATGTTAGAGGAACAGTGGTTTGTATCCGTTTCAGAAGAAGAGTTGACCTAGATATGGTCCTTATGTGTAGGAAACACCATTATTTAGTTCTGAACACAGTCATATTTCCTGCTGTATTGGAGACTCATAGAAAGCAAGAGCGTGATTCTTGCTCTAAAGCAGAGTGTGTTTCATGGACGAGAACTGTGCTGTGTGTTTCCCTTCAGAAATGGAGTTAAATCACAGGCTCTGTATCTTCCTACAAGCAAGAATTCGTTTCACGTAAACTCAGTCACCTTGCAATCTAACAAAGCTACATCGTTCACAAAGCTCTCAGGTTTCTTGCACTTAAGTGTAAAGCATTGGATGTTAGAGGACCTGTGGTTTATATCAGTTTCAGAAGGAGAGTTTAACTAGCAATGGTCCATATGGGTTGGAAACATCGTTCTTTTGTTCAGAGTACATTCAAGTTTCTGGCTCTATCAGAGACTCTAGAAAGCAAGAGCATGCTTCGTGCCCTAAAGCAGAGTGTGTTTCATGGTTGAGATCTGTACTGTGTGTTTCCCTTCAGAAATGGAGTTAAATTCCAGGCTCAGTGTCTTCCTACAAGCAAGACATCATTTCAGGTAAACGCAGTCACTTTTCAGCTCTAATGAATATAAATCGTTTAGGAAGATCACACATTTCTCGCTCTTCACTGAAAAGCATTGGATGTTAGATGACTTGTGGTTTGTATCAGTTTCAGAAGCAAAGTTGAACCACCAATGGTCCGTATGTGTAGGAAAAACCGTTCTTTTTTCTGAGGACACATTCAAGTTTCTGGCTCTATTATGTACTCTAGAAAGCAACAGCGTGCTTATTGCTCTAAAGCAGAGTGTGTTTCATGGATGAGAACTGTGCTGTGTTTTTCCCATCAGAAATGGAGTTAAATCCCAGACTCTGTGTCTTCCTACAAGCAAGACATCTTTTCAGGTAAACTCAGTCACTTTTCAGCTCAAAGGAATCTACATCGTTCACGAAGCTCACACGTTTCTCGCTCTTAACTTGAAAGCATTGCATGTTAATGGAACTGTGCTTTGTGTCAGTTTCAGAAGCAGAGTTGAACTAGGTATGGTCCGTAAGTGTAGCAAACACCGTTATTTTGTTCTGACCTGAGTCACGTTTCCTGCTGTATTAGAGAAACTTAGAAAGCAAGAGCGTGCTTCTTGCTCTACTTCAGAGTGTATTTCAATGATGAGAACTGTGCTGTGTGTTTCCATTCAGAAATGGAGTTAAATCCCAGGCTCAGTGTCTTCCTACAAGCAAGATATCATTTCAGGTAAACCCAGTCACTTTTCAACTCAAATGAATATAAATCGTTTACGAAACTCACACGTTTCTCGCTCTTGAATGAAAAGTATTGGATGTTAGATGACTTGTGGTTTGTATCAGTTTCAGAAGCAGAGTTGAACTAGCAATGGTCCGTATGTGTAGGAAACACCGTTCTTTTGTTCTGAGCACACTCACGTTTCCTGCTCTATCACAGACTCTAGAAAGCAAGAGTGTGCTTCTTGCTCTAAAGCAGAGTGTGTTTCTCCGTGAGAACTGTGCTGTGTGTTTCCCTTCAGAAATGGAGTTCAATCCCAGGCTCTGAGTCTTCCTACAAGCAAGACATGTTTTCAGGTAAACTCAGTCACTTTTCAGCTCAAAGGAAGCTACATCGTTCACGAAGCTCACACGTTTCTCGCTCTTAACTTGAAAGCATTGCATGTTAATGGAACTGTGCTTTGTGTCAGTTTCAGAAGCAGAGTTGAACTAGGTATGGTCCGTAAGTGTAGCAAACACCGTTATTTTGTTCTGACCTGAGTCACGTTTCCTGCTGTATTAGAGAAACTTAGAAAGCAAGAGCGTGCTTCTTGCTCTACTGCAGAGTGTGTTTCAATGATGAGAACTGTGCTGTGTGTTTCCCTTCAGAAATGGAGTTAAATCCCAGGCTCTGTGTCTTCCTACAAGCAAGATATCTTTTTAGGTAAACTAAGTCACTTTTCAGCTCAAAGGAAGCTACATTGTTCCCGAAGCTCACACGTTTCTCACTCTTAATTGGAAAGCATTGCATGTTAGAGGGACGGTGGTTTGTATCAGTTTCAGAAGAAGAGTTTACCTAGATATGGTCCTTCTGTGTAGGAAACACCGTTATTTTGTTCTGAGCACACTCACGTTTCCTGCTCTATTAGAGACTCTTAGAAAGCAAGAGGGTGCTTCTTGCTCTAAAGCAGAGTGTGTTTCATGGATGAGAACTGTGCTGTGTGTTGCCATTCAGAAATGGAGTTAAATTCCAGGCTCTGTGTCTTCCTACAAGCAAGATATCCTTTCAGGTAAACCCAGTCACTTTTCAGCTCAAATGAATATAAATCGTTTACGAAGCTCACACGTTTCTCGCTCTTGAATGAAAAGCATTGGATGTTAGATGACTTGTGGTTTGTATCAGTTTCAGAAGCATAGTTGAACTATTATGGCCCGTATGTGTAGGAAACACCGTTCTTTTGTTCTGAGCACACTCACATTTCCTGCTCTATCACAGACTCTAGAAAGCAAGAGTGTGCCTCTTGCTCTAAAGCAGAGTGTGTTTCTCCGTGAGAACTGTGCTGTGTGTTTCCCTTCTGAAATGGAGGTAAATCACAGGCTCTATGTCTTCCTACAAGCAAGAGTTCGTTTCACGTAAACTCAGTCACCTTTCAGCACTAACAAATCTACATCGTTCACGTAGCTCATACGTTTCTTGCTCTTAACATTAAATCATTGGATGATAGAGGAACTGTGGTTTGTATCAGTTTCAGAAGCAGAGTTGAACTAGCAATGGTACGTATATGTAGGAAACACCGTTATTTTGTTCTGAGTACCCTCAAGTTTCTGGCACTATTAGAGACTCTGGAAAGCAATAGCATGCTTCTTGCTCTAAAGCAGAGTGTGTTTAATGAATGAGAACTGTGCTGTGTGTTTCCCTTCAGAAATTGAGTCAAATCGCAGGCTCTGTGTCTTCCTACATGCAAGACATCTTTTCAGGTAAACTCAGTCACTTTTCAGCTCAAAGGAAGCTACATCGTTCACGAAGCTCACACGTTTCTCACTCTTAATTGGAAAGCATTGTATGTTAGAGTAACTGTGGTTTGTATCAGTTTTAGAAGAAGAGTTGACCTAGATATGGTCCGTATGTGTAGGAAACACCGTTATTTTGTTCTGACCACAGTCACGTTTCCTGCTGTATTAGAGACTTTTAGAAAGCAAGAGTTTGCCTCTTGCTCTAAAGCAGAGTGTGTTTCATGGATGAGAACTGTGCTGTGTGTTTCCCATCAAAAATGGAGTTAAATTCCAGGTTCTGTGTCTTCTGACAAGCAAGACATCATTTCAGGTAAACGCAGTAACATTTCAGCTCAAATGAATATAAATTGTTTACGAAGTTCACACATTTCTCACTCTTAACTGAAAAGCAACGGATGTTAGATGACTTGTGGTTTGTATCAGGTTCAGAAGCAGAGTTGAACCAGCTATGGTCCGTATGTGTAGGAAACACCGTTCTTTTGTTCTGAGCACACTCACGTTTTCTGCTCTATTAGAGTCTCTAGAAAGCAAGAGCGTGCTTCTTCCTATACGCAGAGTGTGTTTCATTGTGAGAACAGTGCTGTGTGTTTCCTTCAGAAATGGAGTTAAATCACAGGTTCTGCATCTTCCTACAAGCAAGACTTCGTTTCACGTAAACTCAGTCACATTTCAGCTCAAACAAAGCTACATCGTTCACATAGCTCACACATTTCTTGCTCTTAACTGTAAAGCATTAGATGTTAGAGGACCTGTGGTTTGCATCAGTTTCAGAAGCAGAGTTGAAGTAGCAATGGTCCATATGTGTAGGAAACTCCGTTATTTTGTTCTGAGTACCCTCAAGTTTCAGGCTCTATTAGAGATTCTGGTAAGAAAGAGCATGCTTCTTGCTCTAAAGCAGATAGTGTTTCATGGAAGAGAACTCTGCTGTGTGTTTCCCTTCAGAAATGGAGTTAAATATCAGGCTCTGTGTCTTCCTACAAGCAAGACATCTTTTCTGGTAAACTCAGTCACTTTTCAGCTCAAAGTAAGCTACATCATTCACGAAGCTCACACGTTTCTCACTCTTAACTGGAAAGCCTGGCATGTTAATAGAACTGAGGTTTGTATCAGTTTCAGAAGAAGAGTTGACCTAGATATGGTCCGTATGTGTATGAAACACCGTTATTTTGTTCTGACCACAGTCACGTTTCCTGCTGTATTAGAGACATTTAGAAAGCAAGAGTGTGTCTCTTGCTCTAAAGCAGAGTGTGTTTCATGGATGAGAACTGTGCTGTGTGTTTCCCATCAAAAATGGAGTTAAATTCCAGGCTCTGTGTCTTCCTACAAGCAAGACATCATTTCAGGGAAACGCAGTCACATTTCAGCTCAAATGAATATAAATCATTTACGAAGATCACACGTTTCTCACTCTTAAGTGAAAAGGACTGGATGTTAGATGACTTGTTGTTTGTATCAGTTTCAGAAGTAGAGTTCAACTGGCAATGGTCCGTATGTGTAGGAAACACCGTTCTTTTGTTCTGAGCACACTCACGTTTCCAGCTCTATTAGAGACTGTAGAAAGCAAGAGCGTGCTTCTTCTTACACGCAGAGTGTGTTTCATCGTGAGAACAGTGCTGTGTGTTTCCCTTCAGAAATGGAGTTAAATCACAGGCTCTGCATCTTCCTACAAGCAAGACTTCGTTTCACGTAAACTCAGTCACCTTTCAGCACAAACAAAGCTACATCGTTCACGTAGCTCATACGTTTCTTGCTCTTAACATTAAAGCATTGGATGTTAGAGGACCTGTGGTTTGTATCAGTTTCAGAAGCAGAGTTGAACTAGCAATGGTCTGTATATGTAGGAAACACCGTTATTTGGTTCTGAGTACCTTCAATTTCTGGCACTATTAGAGACTCTGGAAAGCAAGAGCATGCTTCTTGCTCTAAAGCAGAGTGTGTTTCATGGATGAGAACTGTGCTATGTGTTTCCCTTCAGAAATGGAGTTAAATCCCAGGCTCTGTGTCTACCTACAAGCAAGACATCTTTTCAGGTAAACTCAGTCACTTTTCAGCAAAATGGAAGCTACATCGTTCATGAACCTCAAACGTTTCTTGCTCTTAACTGGAAAGCATTGCATGTTAATGAATCTGTGGTTTGTATCAGTTTCAGGAGAAGAGTTGACCTAGATATGGTCCATATGTGTAGGAAACACCGTTATTTTGTTCTGACCACAGTCACGTTTCCTGCTGTATTAGAGAAACTTAGAAAGCAAGAGCGTGCTTCTTGCTCTAAAACAGAGTGTGTTTCAATCATGAGTACTGTGCTGTGTGTTTCCCTTCAGAAATGGAGTTAAATCCCAGGCTCTGTGTCTTCCTACAAGCAAGACATCTTTTCAGGTAAACTAAGTCACTTTTCAGCTCAAATCAAGCTACATCGTTCCCGAAGCTCACAAGTTTCTCGCTCTTAATTGGAAAGCAATGCATGTTAGAGGAACTGTAGTTTCTATCAGTTTCAGAAGAAGAGTTTACGCATATATGGTCTGTCTGTGTAGGAAACACCGTTAATTTGTTCTGAACACAGTCACGTTTCCTGCTCTATTAGAGACTCTTAGAAAGCAAGGGCCTGCTTCTTGCTCTAAAGTAGAGTGTGTTTCATGGATGAGAACTGTGCTGTGTGTTTCCCTTCAGAAATGGAGTTAAATTCCAGGCTCAGTGTATTCCTACAAGCAAGACATCATTTCAGGTAAACGCAGTCACTTTTCAGCTCAAATGAATATAAATTGTTTAGGAAGATCACACGTTTCTCGCTCTTCACTGAAAAGCATTGGATGTTAGATGACTTGTGGTTTGTATCAGTTTCAGAAGCAGAGTTAAACTAGCAATGGTCCGTATGTGTTGGAAACACCGTTCATTGTTCTGAGCACACTTTCAAGTTTCTGGCCCTATTATAGACTCTAGAAAGCAAGAGCATGCTTCTTGCTCTAAATCAGAGTGTGTTTCATGGATGAGAACTGCGCTGTGTGTTTCCCTTCAGAAATGTAGTTAAATTCCAGGCTCTGTGTCTTCATACAAGCAAGACATCATTTCAGGTAAACGCAGTCACTTTTCAGCTCAAATGAATATAAATCGTTTACGAAGCTCACACGTTTCTTGCTCTTAACTAAATAGCATTGGATGATAGATGACTTGTGGTTTGTATCATTTTCCGAAGCAGAGTTGAACTAGCAGTGGTCCGTATGTGTAGGAAACACCGTTCTTTTGTTCTGAGCACACTTTCAAGTTTCTGGCCCTATTATAGACTCTAGAAAGCAAGAGCATGCTTCTTGCTCTAAATCAGAGTGTGTTTCATGGATGAGAACTGCGCTGTGTGTTTCCCTTCAGAAATGGAGTTAAATCCCAGGCTCTGTGTCTTCCTACAAGCACGACATCTTTTCAGGTAAACTCAGTCACTTTTAAGCTCAAAGGAAGCTACATCGTTCACGAAGCTCACATGTTTCTCGCTCTTAACTGGAAAGCATTGCATGTTAGAGGAACTGTGGATTGTATCAGTTTCAGAAGAAGAGTTGACCTAGACATGGTCCATATGTGTAGGAAACACCGTTATTTTGTTCTGACAACAGTCACGTTTCCTGCTGTATTAGAGACTCTTAGAAAGCATTAGCGTGCATCTTGCTCTAAAGCAGAGTGTGTTTCATGGATGAGAACTGTGCTGTGTGTTTCCCTTCAGAAATGGAGTTAAATTCCAGGCTCTGTGTCTTCATACAAGCAAGACATCATTTCAGGTAAACGCAGTCACTTTTCAGCTCAAGGAAGCTACATCGTTCACGAAGCTAACACGTTTCTCATTCTTAAATGGAAAGCATTGCATGTTAATGGAACTGTGGTTTGTATCAGTTTAAGAAGAAGAGTTGACCTAGATATGGTCCGTATGTGTAGGAAACACCGTTATTTTGTTCTGACCAAAGTCATGTTTCCTGCCTTATTAGAGACTCTTAGAAAGTAAGAGCGTGCTTCTTGCTCTAAATCAGAGTGTGTTTCATGGAGGAGAACTGTGCTGTGTGTTTCCCTGCAAAAATGGAGTTAAATCCCAGGCTCTGTGTCTTCCTACATGCAAGACATCATTTCAGGTAAACGCAGTCACTTTTCAGCTCAAATGAATATAAATCGTTTACGAAGTCACACGTTTCTCGCCTTTACTGAAAAGCATTGGATGTTAGATGACTTGTGGTTTTTATCAGTTTCAGAAGCAGAGTTGAACTAGCAATGGTCCGTATGTGTAGGAAACACCGTTCTTTTGTTCTGAGCACACTCACGTTTCCTGCTCTATTACAGACTCTAGAAAGCAAGAGCGTGCTTCTTCTTATATGCAGAGTGTGTTTCATCGTGAGAACAGTGCTATGTGTTTCCCTTCAGAAAGGGAGTTAAATCACAGGCTCTGCATCTTGCTACAAGCAAGACTTCGTTTCTCATAAACTCAGTCACCTTTCAATCAAACAAAGCTACATCGTTCACGTACCTCACACGTTTCTTTCTCTTAACTGTAAAGCATTGGATGTTAGATGACTTGTGGTTTGTATCAGTTTCAGAAGCAGAGTTGAACTAGCAATGGTCCGTATGTGTTGGAAACACCGTTCATTGTTCTGAGCACACTTTCAAGTTTCTGGCCCTATTATAGACTCTAGAAAGCAAGAGCATGCTTCTTGCTCTAAATCAGAGTGTGTTTCATGGATGAGAACTGCGCTGTGTGTTTCCCTTCAGAAATGGAGTTAAATTCCAGGCTCTGTGTCTTCATACAAGCAAGACATCATTTCAGGTAAACGCAGTCACTTTTCAGCTCAAATGAATATAAATCGTTTACGAAGCTCACACGTTTCTTGCTCTTAACTAAATAGCATTGGATGATAGATGACTTGTGGTTTGTATCATTTTCCGAAGCAGAGTTGAACTAGCAGTGGTCCGTATGTGTAGGAAACACCGTTCTTTTGTTCTGAGCACACTTTCAAGTTTCTGGCTCAATTATAGACTGTAGAAAGCAAAGGCGTGCTTCTTGCTCTAAAGCAGAGTGTGTTTCATGGATGAGAACTGTGCTGTGTTTTTCCCTTCAGAAATGGAGTTAAATCCTTGGCTCTCTGTCTTCCTACAAGCAAGACATCTTTTCAGGTAAACTCAGTCACTTTTCAGCTCAAGGAAGCTACATCATTCACGAAGCTCACACGTTTCTCGCTCTTAATTGAAAGCATTGCATGTTAATGGAACTGTGCTTTGTATCAGTTTCAGAAGAAGAGTTGACCTAGATATGGTCCGTATGTGTAGGAAACACCGTTATTTTTTCTGACCATAGTCACGTTTCCTGCTGTATTAGAGACTCATAGAAAGAAAGAGCGTGCTTCTTGCTCTAAAGCATAGTGTGTTTCATGGATGAGAACTGTGCTGTGTGTTTCCCTTCGGAAATGGAGTTAAATTCCCGGCTCTGTGTCTTCCTATAAGCAAGACATCTTTTCAGGTAAATGCAGTCACTTTTCAGCTCAAAAGAATATAAATCGTTTATGAAGCTCACACGTTTCTTGCTCTTAACTAATAAGCATTCGATGTTAGATGAATTGTGGTTTGTATCAGTTTCAGAAGCAGAGTTGAACTAGCAATGGTCCATATGTGTAGGAAACACCGTTCTTTTGTTCTGAGGACACATTCAAGTTTCTGGCTCTATTATGGACTCTAGAAAGCAACAGCGTGCTTATTGCTCTAAAGCAGAGTGTGTTTCATGGATGAGAACTGTGCTGTGTTTTTCCCTTCAAAAATGGAGTTAAATCCCAGACTCTGTGTCTTCCTACATGCAAGACATCATTTCAGGTAAACGCAGTCACTTTTCAGCTCAAATGAATATAAATCGTTTACGAAGTCACACGTTTCTCGCCTTTACTGAAAAGCATTGGATGTTAGATGACTTGTGGTTTGTATCAGTTTCAGAAGCAGAGTTGAACTAGCAATGGTCCGTATGTGTAGGAAACACCATGCTTTTGTTCTGAGCACACTCACGTTTCCTGCTCTATTACAGACTCTAGAAAGCAAGACCGTGTTTCTTCTTATATGCAGAGTGTGTTTCATCGTGAGAACAGTGCTATGTGTTTCCCTTCAGAAAGAGAGTTAAATCACAGGCTCTGCATCTTGCTACAAGCAAGACTTCGTTTCTCATAAACTCAGTCACCTTTCAATCAAACAAAGCTACATCGTTCACGTACCTCACACGTTTCTTTCTCTTAACTGTAAAGCATTGGATGTTAGAGGACCTGTGGTTTGTATTAGTTTCAGAAGCAGAGTTGAACTTGTCATGGTCCGCATGTGTAGGAAACACCATTATATTGTTCTGAGTACCCTCAAGTTTCTGGTTCTATTAGAGACTCTGGAGAGCAAGAGCATGCTTCTTGATCTAAAACAGAGAGTGTTTCATGGAAGAGAACTGTGCTGTGTGTTTCCCTCCAGAAATGGAGTTAAATGCCATGCTCTGTGTCTTCCTACGAGCAAGACATCTTTTCTGGTAAACTCAGTCACTTTTCAGCTCAAATGAAGCTACATCGTTCACGAAGCTCACACGTTTCTCGCTCTTAATTGAAAGCATTGCATGTTAATGGAACTGTGCTTTGTATCAGTTTCAGAAGAAGAGTTGACCTAGATATGGTCCGTATGTGTAGGAAACACTGTTAATTTTTCTGACCATAGTCACGTTTCCTGCTGTATTAGAGACTCATAGAAAGAAAGAGCGTGCTTCTTGCTCTAAAGCAGAGTGTGTTTCATGGATGAGAACTGTGCTGTGTGTTTCCCTTCAGAAAGGGAGTTAAATTCCAGGCTCTGTGTCTTCCTACAAGCAAGACATCATTTCAGGTAAACGCAGTCACTTTTCGGCTCAAATAAATATAAATCATTTATGAAGCTCACACGTTTCTTGCTCTTAACTGAAAAGCATTGTATGTTAGATGACCTGTGGTTTGTATCAGTTTCAGAAACAGAGTTGAACTAGCAATGGTCCGTATGTGTAGGAAACACAGTTCTTTTATTCTGAGCACCCTCACGTTTCCTGCTCTATTAGAGACTCTAGAAAGCAAGAGCGTGCTTCTTCATACGCAGAGTGTGTTTCATCGTGAGAACAGTGCCGACTGTTTCCCTTCAGAAATGGAGTTAAATCACAGGCTCTGTATCTTCCTACAAGCAAGAATTCGTTTCACGTAAACTCAGTCAACTTTCCCCTCAAGCAAAGCTACATCGTTCAGGTAGCTCACACGTTTCTTGCTCTTAACTGTAAAGCATTGGATGTTAGAAGACCTCTGGTTTGTATCAGTTTCAGAAGCAGAGTTGAAATAGCAATGGTCCATATGTGCAGGAAACACCGTTCTATTTTTCTGAGTACCCTGAACTTTCTGGCTCTATTAGAGACTCTGGAATGCAATAGCATGCTTCTTGCTCTAAAGCAGAGTGTGTTTCATGGATGAGAACTGTGCTGTGTGTTTCCCTTCAGTAATGGAGTAAATCCCAGTCTCTGTGTCTTCCTACAAGCAAGACATCTTTTCAGGTAAACTCAGTCACTTTTCTGCTCAAAGGAAGCTACATCGTTCACGAAGCTCACATTTGTTTCTCTCTTAACTTGAAAGCATTGTATGTTAGAGGAACAGTGGTTTGTATCCGTTTCAGAAGAAGAGTTGACCTAGATATGGTCCGTATGTGTAGGAAACACCATTATTTAGTTCTGAACACAGTCATATTTCCTGCTGTATTGGAGACTCAGAGAAAGCAAGAGCGTGATTCTTGCTCTAAAGCAGAGTGTGTTTCATGGATGAGAACTGTGCTGTGTGTTTCCCTTCAGAAATGGAGTTAAATCACAGGCTCTGTATCTTCCTACAAGCAAGAATTCGTTTCACGTAAACTCAGTCACCTTGCAATCTAACAAAGCTACATCGTTCACAAAGCTCTCAGGTTTCTTGCACTTAAGTGTAAAGCATTGGATGTTAGAGGACCTGTGGTTTATATCAGTTTCAGAAGGAGAGTTTAACTAGCAATGGTCCGTATGGGTTGGAAACATCGTTCTTTTGTTCAGAGTACATTCAAGTTTCTGGCTCTATCAGAGACTCTAGAAAGCAAGAGCATGCTTCGTGCCCTAAAGCAGAGTGTGTTTCATGGTTGAGATCTGTACTGTGTGTTTCCCTTCAGAAATGGAGTTAAATTACAGGCTCAGTGTCTTCCTACAAGCAAGACATCATTTCAGGTAAACGCAGTCACTTTTCAGCTCAAATGAATATAAATCGTTTAGGAAGATCACACGTTTCTCGCTCTTCACTGAAAAGCATTGGATGTTAGATGACTTGTGGTTTGTATCAGTTTCAGAAGCAAAGTTGAACCACCAATGGTCCGTATGTGTAGGAAACACCGTTATTTTTTCTGACCATAGTCACGTTTCCTGCTGTATTAGAGACTGATAGAAAGAAAGAGCGTGCTTCTTGCTCTAAAGCAGAGTGTGTTTCATGGATGAGAACTGTGCTGTGTGTTTCCCTTCAGAAATGGAGTTAAATTCCTGGCTCTGTGTCTTCCTACAAGCAAGACATCATTTCAGGTAAACGCAGTCACTTTTCGGCTCAAATAAATATAAATCATTTTTGAAGCACACACGTTTCTTGCCCTTAACTGAAAAGCATTGGATGTTAGATGACCTGTGGTTTGTATCAGTTTCAGAAGCAGAGTTGAACTAGCAATGGTCCGTATGTGTAGGAAACACAGTTCTTTTATTCTGAGCACACTCACGTTTCCTGCTCTATTAGAGACTCTAGAAAGCAAGAGCATGCTTCTTCCTATACGCAGAGTGTGTTTCATCGTGAGAACAGTGCCGAGTGTTTCCCTTCAGAAATGGAGTTAAATCACAGGCTCTGTATCTTCCCACAAGCAAGAATTCGTTTCACGTAAACTCAGTCAACTTTCCCCTCAAACAAAGCTACATCGTTCAGGTAGCTCACACGTTTCTTGCTCTTAACTGTAAAGGATTGGATGTTAGAAGACCTCTGGTTTGTATCAGTTTCAGAAGCAGAGTTGAACTAGCAATGGTCCATATGTGCAGGAAACACCGTTCTATTGTTCTGAGTACCCTGAACTTTCTGGCTCTATTAGAGACTCTGGAATGCAATAGCATGCTTCTTGCTCTAAAGCAGAGTGTGTTTCATGGATGAGAACTGTGCTGTGTGTTTCCCTTCAGTAATGGAGTAAATCCCAGTCTCTGTGTCTTCCTACAAGCAAGACATCTTTTCAGGTAAACTCAGTCACTTTTCTGCTCAAAGGAAGCTACATCGTTCACGAAGCTCACATGTGTTTCTCTCTTAACTTGAAAGCATTGTATGTTAGAGGAACAGTGGTTTGTATCCGTTTCAGAAGAAGAGTTGACCTAGATATGGTCCTTATGTGTACGAAACACCATTATTTAGTTCTGAACACAGTCATATTTCCTGCTGTATTGGAGACTCATAGAAAGCAAGAGCGTGATTCTTGCTCTAAAGCAGAGTGTGTTTCATGGACGAGAACTGTGCTGTGTGTTTCCCTTCAGAAATGGAGTTAAATCACAGGCTCAGTATCTTCCTACAAGCAAGAATTCGTTTCACGTAAACTCAGTCACCTTGCAATCTAACAAAGCTACATCGTTCACAAAGCTCTCAGGTTTCTTGCACTTAAGTGTAAAGCATTGGATGTTAGAGGACCTGTGGTTTATATCAGTTTCAGAAGGAGAGTTTAACTAGCAATGGTCCGTATGGGTTGGAAACATCGTTCTTTTGTTCAGAGTACATTCAAGTTTCTGGCTCTATCAGAGACTCTAGAAAGCAAGAGCATGCTTCGTGCCCTAAAGCAGAGTGTGTTTCATGGTTGAGATCTGTACTGTGTGTTTCCCTTCAGAAATGGAGTTAAATTCCAGGCTCAGTGTCTTCCTACAAGCAAGACATCATTTCAGGTAAACGCAGTCACTTTTCAGCTCAAATGAATATAAATCGTTTAGGAAGATCACACGTTTCTCGCTCTTCACTGAAAAGCATTGGATGTTAGATGACTTGTGGTTTGTATCAGTTTCAGAAGCAAAGTTGAACCACCAATGGTCCGTATGTGTAGGAAAAACCGTTCTTTTTTCTGAGGACACATTCAAGTTTCTGGCTCTATTATGTACTCTAGAAAGCAACAGCGTGCTTATTGCTCTAAAGCAGAGTGTGTTTCATGGATGAGAACTGTGCTGTGTTTTTCCCATCAGAAATGGAGTTAAATCCCAGACTCTGTGTCTTCCTACAAGCAAGACATCTTTTCAGGTAAACTCAGTCACTTTTCAGCTCAAAGGAAGCTATAACATTCACTAAGCTCAAACGTTTCTCGCTGTTAACTGGAAAGCATTCCATGTTAATGGAACTGTGGTTTGTATCAGTTTCAGAAGAAGAGTTGACCTAGGTATGGTCCATAAGTGTAGGAAACACCGTTATTTTGTTCTGACCACATTCACATTTCCTGCTGTATTAGAGACCCTTAGAAGGCAAGAGCGTGCTTCTTGTTCTAAAGCAAAGTGTGTTTCATAGATGAGAACTGTGCTGTATGTTTCCCTTCAGAAATGGAGTTAAATTCCAGGCTCTGTGTCTTCCTACAAGCAAGACATCATTTCAGGTAAACGCAGTCATTTTCGGCTCAAATAAATATAAATCATTTATGAAGCTCACACGTTTCTTGCTCTTAACTGAAAAGCATTGGATGTTAGATGACCTGTGGTTTGTATCAGTTTCAGAAGCAGAGTTGAACTAGCAATGGTCCGTATGTGTTGGAAGCACCGTTCTTTTGTTCCGAGCACACTTTCAAGTTTCTGGCCCTATTATAGACTCTAGAAAGCAAGAGCATGCTTCTTGCTCTAAATCAGAGTGTGTTTCATGGATGAGAACTGCGCTGTGTGTTTCCCTTCAGAAATGGAGTTAAATCCCAGGCTCTCTGTCTTCCTACAAGCAAGACATCTTTTCAGGTCAACTCAGTCACTTTTCAGCTCAAAGGAAGCTACATCGTTCACGAAGCTCACATGTTTCTCGCTCTTAAATGGAAAGCATTGCATGTTAGAGGAACTGTGGATTGTATCAGTTTCAGAAGAAGAGTTGACCTAGATATGGTCCGTATGTGTAGGAAACACCGTTATTTTGTTCTGACCACAGTCACATTTCCTGCTGTATTAGAGACTCTTAGAAAGTAAGAGCGTGCTTCTTGCTCTAAATCAGAGTGTGTTTCATGGAGGAGAACTGTGCTGTGTGTTTCCCTGCAAAAATGGAGTTAAATCCCAGGCTCTGTGTCTTCCTACAAGCAAGACATCATTTCAGGTAAACGCAGTCACTTTTCAGCTCAAATGAATGTAAATCGTTTACGAAGCTCACACGTTTCTTGCTCTTAACTAAATAGCATTGGATGATAAATGACTTGTGGTTTGTATCATTTTCCGAAGCAGAGTTGAAGTAGCAATGGTCCGTATGTGTAGGAAACACCGTTCTTTTGTTCTGAGCACACTTTCAAGTTTCTGGCTTTATTATAGACTCTAGAAAGAAAAGGCGTGCTTCTTGCTCTAAAGCAGAGTGTGTTTCATGGATGAGAACTGTGCTGTTTTTTTCCCTTCAGAAATGGAGTTAAATTCCCGGCTCTGTGTCTTCCTAGAAGCAAGACATCTTTTCATTTAAATGCAGTCAATTTTCAGCTCAAAAGAATATAAATCGTTTATGAAGCTCACACGTTTCTTGCTCTTAACTAATAAGCATTCGATGTTAGATGAATTGTGGTTTGTATCAGTTTCAGAAGCAGAGTTGAACTAGCAATGGTCCGTATGTGTAGGAAACACCGTTCTTTTGTTCTGAGGACACATTCAAGTTTCTGGCTCTATTATGGACTCTAGAAAGCAACAGCGTGCTTATTGCTCTAAAGCAGAGTGTGTTTCATGGATGAGAACTGTGCTGTGTTTTTCCCTTCAGAAATGGAGTTAAATCCCAGACTCTGTGTCTTCCTACAAGCAAGACATCTTTTCAGGTAAACTCAATCACTTTTCAGCTCAAAGGAAGCTACATCATTCACGAAGCTCAAACGTTTCTCGCTCTTAACTGGAAAGCATTCCATGTTAATGGAACTGTGGTTTGTATCAGTTTCAGAAGAAGAGTTGACCTAGGTATGGTCCGTAAGTGTAGGAAACACCGTTATTTTGTTCTGACCACAGTCACTTTTCCTGCTGTATTAGAGACTCTTAAAAAGCAAGAGCGTGCTTCTTGCTCTAAAGCAGAATGTGTTTCATGGATGAGAACTGTGCTGTGTGTTTCCCTTCAGAAATGGAGTTAAATTCCAGGCTCAGTGTCTTCCTACAAGCAAGACATCATTTCAGGTAAACGCAGTCACTTTTCAGCTCAAATGAATATAAATCGTTACGAAGATCACACGTTTCTCGCTCTTCAATGAAAAGCATTGGATGTTAGATGACTTGTGGTTTGTATCAGTTTCAGAAGCAGAGTTGAACTAGCAATGGTCCATATGTGTAGGAAACACCGTTCTTTGTTCTGAGCAATCTCATGTTTCCTGCTCTAGTAGAGACTCTAGAAAGCAAGAGCGTGCTTCTTCTTATATGCAGAGTGTGTTTCATCGTGAGAACAGTGCTGTGTGTTTCCCTTCAGAAATGGAGTTAAATCCCAGGCTCTGTGTCTTCCTACAAGCAAGACATCTTTTCAGGTAAACTCAGTCACATTTCAGCTCAAAGGAAGATACATATTTCACGAAGATCACACGTTTCTCGCACTTAAATGGAAAGCCTTGCATGTTAATGGAACTGTGCTCTGTATCAGTTTCAGAAGAAGAGTTGACCTAGATATGGTCCGTATGTGTAGGAAACACCGTTATTTTTTCTGACCATAGTCATGTTTCCTGCTGTGTTAGAGACTCATAGAAAGAAAGAGCGTGCTTCTTGCTCTAAAGCAGAGTGTGTTTCATGGATGAGAACTGTGCTGTGTGTTTCCCTTCAGAAATGGAGTTAAATCCCAGACTCTGTGTCTTCCTACAAGCAAGACATCATTTCAGGTAAACGCAGTCACTTTTTGGCTCAAATAAATATAAATCATTTTTGAAGCACACACGTTTCTTGCTCTTAACTGAAAAGCATTGGATGTTAGATGACCTGTGGTTTGTATCAGTTTCAGAAGCAGAGTTGAACTAGCAATGGTCCGTATGTGTAGGAAACACAGTTCTTTTATTCTGAGCACACTCACGTTTCCTGCTCTATTAGAGACTCTAGAAAGCAAGAGCGTGCTTCTTCCTATACGCAGAGTGTGTTTCATCGTGAGAACAGTGCCGAGTGTTTCCCTTCAGAAATGGAGTTAAATCACAGGCTCTGTATCTTCCTACAAGCAAGAATTTATTTCACGTAAACTCAGTCAACTTTCCCCTCAAACAAAGCTACATCGTTCAGGTAGCTCACACGTTTCTTGCTCTTAACTGTAAAGCATTGGATGTTAGAAGACCTCTGGTTTGTATCAGTTTCAGAAGCAGAGTTGAACTAGCAATGGTCCATATGTGCAGGAAACACCGTTCTATTGTTCTGAGTACCCTGAACTTTCTGGCTCTATTAGAGACTCTGGAATGCAATAGCATGCTTCTTGCTCTAAAGCAGAGTGTGTTTCATGGATGAGAACTGTGCTGTGTGTTTCCCTTCAGTAATGGAGTAAATCCCAGTCTCTGTGTCTTCCTACAAGCAAGACATCTTTTCAGGTAAACTCAGTCACTTTTCTGCTCAAAGGAAGCTACATCGTTCACGAAGCTCACATGTGTTTCTCTCTTAACTTGAAAGCATTGTATGTTAGAGGAACAGTGGTTTGTATCCGTTTCAGAAGAAGAGTTGACCTAGATATGGTCCTTATGTGTAGGAAACACCATTATTTAGTTCTGAACACAGTCATATTTCCTGCTGTATTGGAGACTCATAGAAAGCAAGAGCGTGATTCTTGCTCTAAAGCAGAGTGTGTTTCATGGACGAGAACTGTGCTGTGTGTTTCCCTTCAGAAATGGAGTTAAATCACAGGCTCAGTATCTTTCTACAAGCAAGAATTCGTTTCACGTAAACTCAGTCACCTTGCAATCTAACAAAGCTACATCGTTGACAAAGCTCTCAGGTTTCTTGCACTTAAGTGTAAAGCATTGGATGTTAGAGGACCTGTGGTTTATATCAGTTTCAGAAGGAGAGTTTAACTAGCAATGGTCCGTATGGGTTGGAAACATCGTTCTTTTGTTCAGAGTACATTCAAGTTTCTGGCTCTATCAGAGACTCTAGAAAGCAAGAGCATGCTTCGTGCCCTAAAGCAGAGTGTGTTTCATGGTTGAGATCTGTACTGTGTGTTTCCCTTCAGAAATGGAGTTAAATTCCAGGCTCATTGTCTTCCTACAAGCAAGACATCATTTCAGGTAAACGCAGTCACTTTTCAGCTCAAATGAATATAAATCGGTAGGAAGATCACACGTTTCTCGCTCTTCACTGAAAAGCATTGGATGTTAGATGACTTGTGGTTTGTATCAGTTTCAGAAGCAAAGTTGAACCACCAATGGTCCGTATGTGTAGGAAACACTGTTCTTTGTTCTGAGCAAACTCATGTTTCCTGCTCTAGTAGAGACTCTAGAAAGCAAGAGCGTGCTTCTTCTTATATGCAGAGTGTGTTTCATCGTGAGAACAGTGCTGTGTGTTTCCCTTCAGAAATGGAGTTAAATCCCAGGCTCTGTGTCTTCCTACAAGCAAGACATCTTTTCAGGTAAACTCAGTCACATTTCAGCTCAAAGGAAGATACATATTTCACGAAGATCACACGTTTCTCGCACTTAAATGGAAAGCCTTGCATGTTAATGGAACTGTGCTTTGTATCAGTTTCAGAAGAAGAGTTGACCTAGATATGGTCCGTATGTGTAGGAAACACCGTTATTTTTTCTGACCATAGTCACGTTTCCTGCTGTATTAGAGACTCATAGAAAGAAAGAGCGTGCTTCTTGCTCTAAAGCAGAGTGTGTTTCATGGATGAGAACTGTGCTGTGTGTTTCCCTTCAGAAATGGAGTTAAATTCCATGCTCTGTGTCTTCCTACAAGCAAGACATCATTTCAGGTAAACGCAGTCACTTTTCGGCTCAAATAAATATAAATCATTTTTGAAGCACACACGTTTCTTGCCCTTAACTGAAAAGCATTGGATGTTAGATGACCTGTGGTTTGTATCAGTTTCAGAAGCAGAGTTGAACTAGCAATGGTCCGTATGTGTAGGAAACACAGTTCTTTTATTCTGAGCACACTCACGTTTCCTGCTCTATTAGAGACTCTAGAAAGCAAGAGCGTGCTTCTTCCTATACGCAGAGTGTGTTTCATCGTGAGAACAGTGCCGAGTGTTTCCCTTCAGAAATGGAGTTAAATCACAGGCTCTGTATCTTCCTACAAGCAAGAATTCGTTTCACGTAAACTCAGTCAACTTTCCCCTCAAACAAAGCTACATCGTTCAGGTAGCTCACACGTTTCTTGCTCTTAACTGTAAAGCATTGGATGTTAGAAGACCTCTGGTTTGTATCAGTTTCAGAAGCAGAGTTGAACTAGCAATGGTCCATATGTGCAGGAAACACCGTTCTATTGTTCTGAGTACCCTGAACTTTCTGGCTCTATTAGAGACTCTGGAATGCAATAGCATGCTTCTTGCTCTAAAGCAGAGTGTGTTTCATGGATGAGAACTGTGCTGTGTGTTTCCCTTCAGTAATGGAGTAAATCCCAGTCTCTGTGTCTTCCTACAAGCAAGACATCTTTTCAGGTAAACTCAGTCACTTTTCTGCTCAAAGGAAGCTACATCGTTCACGAAGCTCACATGTGTTTCTCTCTTAACTTGAAAGCATTGTATGTTAGAGGAACAGTGGTTTGTATCCGTTTCAGAAGAAGAGTTGACCTAGATATGGTCCTTATGTGTAGGAAACACCATTATTTAGTTCTGAACACAGTCATATTTCCTGCTGTATTGGAGACTCATAGAAAGCAAGAGCGTGATTCTTGCTCTAAAGCAGAGTGTGTTTCATGGACGAGAACTGTGCTGTGTGTTTCCCTTCAGAAATGGAGTTAAATCACAGGCTCTGTATCTTCCTACAAGCAAGAATTCGTTTCACGTAAACTCAGTCACCTTGCAATCTAACAAAGCTACATCGTTCACAAAGCTCTCAGGTTTCTTGCACTTAAGTGTAAAGCATTGGATGTTAGAGGACCTGTGGTTTATATCAGTTTCAGAAGGAGAGTTTAACTAGCAATGGTCCATATGGGTTGGAAACATCGTTCTTTTGTTCAGAGTACATTCAAGTTTCTGGCTCTATCAGAGACTCTAGAAAGCAAGAGCATGCTTCGTGCCCTAAAGCAGAGTGTGTTTCATGGTTGAGATCTGTACTGTGTGTTTCCCTTCAGAAATGGAGTTAAATTCCAGGCTCAGTGTCTTCCTACAAGCAAGACATCATTTCAGGTAAACGCAGTCACTTTTCAGCTCAAATGAATATAAATCGTTTAGGAAGATCACACATTTCTCGCTCTTCACTGAAAAGCATTGGATGTTAGATGACTTGTGGTTTGTATCAGTTTCAGAAGCAAAGTTGAACCACCAATGGTCCGTATGTGTAGGAAAAACCGTTCTTTTTTCTGAGGACACATTCAAGTTTCTGGCTCTATTATGTACTCTAGAAAGCAACAGCGTGCTTATTGCTCTAAAGCAGAGTGTGTTTCATGGATGAGAACTGTGCTGTGTTTTTCCCATCAGAAATGGAGTTAAATCCCAGACTCTGTGTCTTCCTACAAGCAAGACATCTTTTCAGGTAAACTCAGTCACTTTTCAGCTCAAAGGAATCTACATCGTTCACGAAGCTCACACGTTTCTCGCTCTTAACTTGAAAGCATTGCATGTTAATGGAACTGTGCTTTGTGTCAGTTTCAGAAGCAGAGTTGAACTAGGTATGGTCCGTAAGTGTAGCAAACACCGTTATTTTGTTCTGACCTGAGTCACGTTTCCTGCTGTATTAGAGAAACTTAGAAAGCAAGAGCGTGCTTCTTGCTCTACTTCAGAGTGTATTTCAATGATGAGAACTGTGCTGTGTGTTTCCATTTAGAAATGGAGTTAAATCCCAGGCTCAGTGTCTTCCTACAAGCAAGATATCATTTCAGGTAAACCCAGTCACTTTTCAACTCAAATGAATATAAATCGTTTACGAAACTCACACGTTTCTCGCTCTTGAATGAAAAGTATTGGATGTTAGATGACTTGTGGTTTGTATCAGTTTCAGAAGCAGAGTTGAACTAGCAATGGTCCGTATGTGTAGGAAACACCGTTCTTTTGTTCTGAGCACACTCACGTTTCCTGCTCTATCACAGACTCTAGAAAGCAAGAGTGTGCTTCTTGCTCTAAAGCAGAGTGTGTTTCTCCGTGAGAACTGTGCTGTGTGTTTCCCTTCAGAAATGGAGTTCAATCCCAGGCTCTGAGTCTTCCTACAAGCAAGACATGTTTTCAGGTAAACTCAGTCACTTTTCAGCTCAAAGGAAGCTACATCGTTCACGAAGCTCACACGTTTCTCGCTCTTAACTTGAAAGCATTGCATGTTAATGGAACTGTGCTTTGTGTCAGTTTCAGAAGCAGAGTTGAACTAGGTATGGTCCGTAAGTGTAGCAAACACCGTTATTTTGTTCTGACCTGAGTCACGTTTCCTGCTGTATTAGAGAAACTTAGAAAGCAAGAGCGTGCTTCTTGCTCTACTGCAGAGTGTGTTTCAATGATGAGAACTGTGCTGTGTGTTTCCCTTCAGAAATGGAGTTAAATCCCAGGCTCTGTGTCTTCCTACAAGCAAGATATCTTTTTAGGTAAACTAAGTCACTTTTCAGCTCAAAGGAAGCTACATTGTTCCCGAAGCTCACACGTTTCTCACTCTTAATTGGAAAGCATTGCATGTTAGAGGGACGGTGGTTTGTATCAGTTTCAGAAGAAGAGTTTACCTAGATATGGTCCTTCTGTGTAGGAAACACCGTTATTTTGTTCTGAGCACACTCACGTTTCCTGCTCTATTAGAGACTCTTAGAAAGCAAGAGGGTGCTTCTTGCTCTAAAGCAGAGTGTGTTTCATGGATGAGAACTGTGCTGTGTGTTGCCCTTCAGAAATGGAGTTAAATTCCAGGCTCTGTGTCTTCCTACAAGCAAGATATCCTTTCAGGTAAACCCAGTCACTTTTCAGCTCAAATGAATATAAATCGTTTACGAAGCTCACACGTTTCTCGCTCTTGAATGAAAAGCATTGGATGTTAGATGACTTGTGGTTTGTATCAGTTTCAGAAGCATAGTTGAACTATTATGGCCCGTATGTGTAGGAAACACCGTTCTTTTGTTCTGAGCACACTCACATTTCCTGCTCTATCACAGACTCTAGAAAGCAAGAGTGTGCCTCTTGCTCTAAAGCAGAGTGTGTTTCTCCGTGAGAACTGTGCTGTGTGTTTCCCTTCTGAAATGGAGTTAAATCACAGGCTCTATGTCTTCCTACAAGCAAGAGTTCGTTTCACGTAAACTCAGTCACCTTTCAGCACTAACAAATCTACATCGTTCACGTAGCTCATACGTTTCTTGCTCTTAACATTAAATCATTGGATGATAGAGGAACTGTGGTTTGTATCAGTTTCAGAAGCAGAGTTGAACTAGCAATGGTACGTATATGTAGGAAACACCGTTATTTTGTTCTGAGTACCCTCAAGTTTCTGGCACTATTAGAGACTCTGGAAAGCAATAGCATGCTTCTTGCTCTAAAGCAGAGTGTGTTTAATGAATGAGAACTGTGCTGTGTGTTTCCCTTCAGAAATTGAGTCAAATCGCAGGCTCTGTGTCTTCCTACATGCAAGACATCTTTTCAGGTAAACTCAGTCACTTTTCAGCTCAAAGGAAGCTACATCGTTCACGAAGCTCACACGTTTCTCACTCTTAATTGGAAAGCATTGTATGTTAGAGTAACTGTGGTTTGTATCAGTTTTAGAAGAAGAGTTGACCTAGATATGGTCCGTATGTGTAGGAAACACCGTTATTTTGTTCTGACCACAGTCACGTTTCCTGCTGTATTAGAGACTTTTAGAAAGCAAGAGAGTGCCTCTTGCTCTAAAGCAGAGTGTGTTTCATGGATGAGAACTGTGCTGTGTGTTTCCCATCAAAAATGGAGTTAAATTCCAGGTTCTGTGTCTTCTGACAAGCAAGACATCATTTCAGGTAAACGCAGTAACATTTCAGCTCAAATGAATATAAATTGTTTACGAAGTTCACACATTTCTCACTCTTAACTGAAAAGCAACGGATGTTAGATGACTTGTGGTTTGTATCAGGTTCAGAAGCAGAGTTGAACCAGCTATGGTCCGTATGTGTAGGAAACACCGTTCTTTTGTTCTGAGCACACTCACGTTTTCTGCTCTATTAGAGTCTCTAGAAAGCAAGAGCGTGCTTCTTCCTATACGCAGAGTGTGTTTCATTGTGAGAACAGTGCTGTGTGTTTCCTTCAGAAATGGAGTTAAATCACAGGTTCTGCATCTTCCTACAAGCAAGACTTCGTTTCACGTAAACTCAGTCACATTTCAGCTCAAACAAAGCTACATCGTTCACATAGCTCACACATTTCTTGCTCTTAACTGTAAAGCATTAGATGTTAGAGGACCTGTGGTTTGCATCAGTTTCAGAAGCAGAGTTGAAGTAGCAATGGTCCATATGTGTAGGAAACTCCGTTATTTTGTTCTGAGTCCCCTCAAGTTTCAGGCTCTATTAGAGATTCTGGTAAGAAAGAGCATGCTTCTTGCTCTAAAGCAGATAGTGTTTCATGGAAGAGAACTCTGCTGTGTGTTTCCCTTCAGAAATGGAGTTAAATATCAGGCTCTGTGTCTTCCTACAAGCAAGACATCTTTTCTGGTAAACTCAGTCACTTTTCAGCTCAAAGTAAGCTACATCATTCACGAAGCTCACACGTTTCTCACTCTTAACTGGAAAGCCTGGCATGTTAATAGAACTGAGGTTTGTATCAGTTTCAGAAGAAGAGTTGACCTAGATATGGTCCGTATGTGTACGAAACACCGTTATTTTGTTCTGACCACAGTCACGTTTCCTGCTGTATTAGAGACATTTAGAAAGCAAGAGTGTGTCTCTTGCTCTAAAGCAGAGTGTGTTTCATGGATGAGAACTGTGCTGTGTGTTTCCCATCAAAAATGGAGTTAAATTCCAGGCTCTGTGTCTTCCTACAAGCAAGACATCATTTCAGGGAAACGCAGTCACATTTCAGCTCAAATGAATATAAATCATTTACGAAGATCACACGTTTCTCACTCTTAAGTGAAAAGGATTGGATGTTAGATGACTTGTTGTTTGTATCAGTTTCAGAAGTAGAGTTCAACTGTCAATGGTCCGTATGTGTAGGAAACACCGTTCTTTTGTTCTGAGCACACTCACGTTTCCAGCTCTATTAGAGACTGTAGAAAGCAAGAGCGTGCTTCTTCTTACACGCAGAGTGTGTTTCATCGTGAGAACAGTGCTGTGTGTTTCCCTTCAGAAATGGAGTTAAATCACAGGCTCTGCATCTTCCTACAAGCAAGACTTCGTTTCACGTAAACTCAGTCACCTTTCAGCACAAACAAAGCTACATCGTTCACGTAGCTCATACGTTTCTTGCTCTTAACATTAAAGCATTGGATGTTAGAGGACCTGTGGTTTGTATCAGTTTCAGAAGCAGAGTTGAACTAGCAATGGTCTGTATATGTAGGAAACACCGTTATTTGGTTCTGAGTACCTTCAATTTCTGGCACTATTAGAGACTCTGGAAAGCAAGAGCATGCTTCTTGCTCTAAAGCAGAGTGTGTTTCATGGATGAGAACTGTGCTATGTGTTTCCCTTCAGAAATGGAGTTAAATCCCAGGCTCTGTGTCTACCTACAAGCAAGACATCTTTTCAGGTAAACTCAGTCACTTTTCAGCAAAATGGAAGCTACATCGTTCATGAACCTCAAACGTTTCTTGCTCTTAACTGGAAAGCATTGCATGTTAATGAATCTGTGGTTTGTATCAGTTTCAGGAGAAGAGTTGACCTAGATATGGTCCATATGTGTAGGAAACACCGTTATTTTGTTCTGACCACAGTCACGTTTCCTGCTGTATTAGAGAAACTTAGAAAGCAAGAGCGTGCTTCTTGCTCTAAAACAGAGTGTGTTTCAATCATGAGTACTGTGCTGTGTGTTTCCCTTCAGAAATGGAGTTAAATCCCAGGCTCTGTGTCTTCCTACAAGCAAGACATCTTTTCAGGTAAACTAAGTCACTTTTCAGCTCAAATCAAGCTACATCGTTCCTGAAGCTCACAAGTTTCTCGCTCTTAATTGGAAAGCAATGCATGTTAGAGGAACTGTAGTTTCTATCAGTTTCAGAAGAAGAGTTTACGCATATATGGTCTGTCTGTGTAGGAAACACCGTTAATTTGTTCTGAACACAGTCACGTTTCCTGCTCTATTAGAGACTCTTAGAAAGCAAGGGCCTGCTTCTTGCTCTAAAGTAGAGTGTGTTTCATGGATGAGAACTGTGCTGTGTGTTTCCCTTCAGAAATGGAGTTAAATTCCAGGCTCAGTGTATTCCTACAAGCAAGACATCATTTCAGGTAAACGCAGTCACTTTTCAGCTCAAATGAATATAAATTGTTTAGGAAGATCACACGTTTCTCGCTCTTCACTGAAAAGCATTGGATGTTAGATGACTTGTGGTTTGTATCAGTTTCAGAAGCAGAGTTGAACTAGCAATGGTCCGTATGTGTTGGAAACACCGTTCATTGTTCTGAGCACACTTTCAAGTTTCTGGCCCTATTATAGACTCTAGAAAGCAAGAGCATGCTTCTTGCTCTAAATCAGAGTGTGTTTCATGGATGAGAACTGCGCTGTGTGTTTCCCTTCAGAAATGTAGTTAAATTCCAGGCTCTGTGTCTTCATACAAGCAAGACATCATTTCAGGTAAACGCAGTCACTTTTCAGCTCAAATGAATATAAATCGTTTACGAAGCTCACACGTTTCTTGCTCTTAACTAAATAGCATTGGATGATAGATGACTTGTGGTTTGTATCATTTTCCGAAGCAGAGTTGAACTAGCAGTGGTCCGTATGTGTAGGAAACACCGTTCTTTTGTTCTGAGCACACTTTCAAGTTTCTGGCCCTATTATAGACTCTAGAAAGCAAGAGCATGCTTCTTGCTCTAAATCAGAGTGTGTTTCATGGATGAGAACTGCGCTGTGTGTTTCCCTTCAGAAATGGAGTTAAATCCCAGGCTCTGTGTCTTCCTACAAGCAAGACATCTTTTCAGGTAAACTCAGTCACTTTTAAGCTCAAAGGAAGCTACATCGTTCACGAAGCTCACATGTTTCTCGCTCTTAACTGGAAAGCATTGCATGTTAGAGGAACTGTGGATTGTATCAGTTTCAGAAGAAGAGTTGACCTAGACATGGTCCATATGTGTAGGAAACACCGTTATTTTGTTCTGACAACAGTCACGTTTCCTGCTGTATTAGAGACTCTTAGAAAGCATTAGCGTGCATCTTGCTCTAAAGCAGAGTGTGTTTCATGGATGAGAACTGTGCTGTGTGTTTCCCTTCAGAAATGGAGTTAAATTCCAGGCTCTGTGTCTTCATACAAGCAAGACATCATTTCAGGTAAACGCAGTCACTTTTCAGCTCAAGGAAGCTACATCGTTCACGAAGCTAACACGTTTCTCATTCTTAAATGGAAAGCATTGCATGTTAATGGAACTGTGGTTTGTATCAGTTTAAGAAGAAGAGTTGACCTAGATATGGTCCGTATGTGTAGGAAACACCGTTATTTTGTTCTGACCAAAGTCATGTTTCCTGCCTTATTAGAGACTCTTAGAAAGTAAGAGCGTGCTTCTTGCTCTAAAGCAGAGTGTGTTTCATGGAGGAGAACTGTGCTGTGTGTTTCCCTGCAAAAATGGAGTTAAATCCCAGGCTCTGTGTCTTCCTACATGCAAGACATCATTTCAGGTAAACGCAGTCACTTTTCAGCTCAAATGAATATAAATCGTTTACGAAGTCACACGTTTCTCGCCTTTACTGAAAAGCATTGGATGTTAGATGACTTGTGGTTTGTATCAGTTTCAGAAGCAGAGTTGAACTAGCAATGGTCCGTATGTGTAGGAAACACCGTTCTTTTGTTCTGAGCACACTCACGTTTCCTGCTCTATTACAGACTCTAGAAAGCAAGAGCGTGCTTCTTCTTATATGCAGAGTGTGTTTCATCGTGAGAACAGTGCTATGTGTTTCCCTTCAGAAAGGGAGTTAAATCACAGGCTCTGCATCTTGCTACAAGCAAGACTTCGTTTCTCATAAACTCAGTCACCTTTCAATCAAACAAAGCTACATCGTTCACGTACCTCACACGTTTCTTTCTCTTAACTGTAAAGCATTGGATGTTAGATGACTTGTGGTTTGTATCAGTTTCAGAAGCAGAGTTGAACTAGCAATGGTCCGTATGTGTTGGAAACACCGTTCATTGTTCTGAGCACACTTTCAAGTTTCTGGCCCTATTATAGACTCTAGAAAGCAAGAGCATGCTTCTTGCTCTAAATCAGAGTGTGTTTCATGGATGAGAACTGCGCTGTGTGTTTCCCTTCAGAAATGGAGTTAAATTCCAGGCTCAGTGTATTCCTACAAGCAAGACATCATTTCAGGTAAACGCAGTCACTTTTCAGCTCAAATGAATATAAATTGTTTAGGAAGATCACACGTTTCTCGCTCTTCACTGAAAAGCATTGGATGTTAGATGACTTGTGGTTTGTATCAGTTTCAGAAGCAGAGTTGAACTAGCAATGGTCCGTATGTGTTGGAAACACCGTTCATTGTTCTGAGCACACTTTCAAGTTTCTGGCCCTATTATAGACTCTAGAAAGCAAGAGCATGCTTCTTGCTCTAAATCAGAGTGTGTTTCATGGATGAGAACTGCGCTGTGTGTTTCCCTTCAGAAATGTAGTTAAATTCCAGGCTCTGTGTCTTCATACAAGCAAGACATCATTTCAGGTAAACGCAGTCACTTTTCAGCTCAAATGAATATAAATCGTTTACGAAGCTCACACGTTTCTTGCTCTTAACTAAATAGCATTGGATGATAGATGACTTGTGGTTTGTATCATTTTCCGAAGCAGAGTTGAACTAGCAGTGGTCCGTATGTGTAGGAAACACCGTTCTTTTGTTCTGAGCACACTTTCAAGTTTCTGGCCCTATTATAGACTCTAGAAAGCAAGAGCATGCTTCTTGCTCTAAATCAGAGTGTGTTTCATGGATGAGAACTGCGCTGTGTGTTTCCCTTCAGAAATGGAGTTAAATCCCAGGCTCTGTGTCTTCCTACAAGCAAGACATCTTTTCAGGTAAACTCAGTCACTTTTAAGCTCAAAGGAAGCTACATCGTTCACGAAGCTCACATGTTTCTCGCTCTTAACTGGAAAGCATGGCATGTTAGAGGAACTGTGGATTGTATCAGTTTCAGAAGAAGAGTTGACCTAGACATGGTCCATATGTGTAGGAAACACCGTTATTTTGTTCTGACAACAGTCACGTTTCCTGCTGTATTAGAGACTCTTAGAAAGCATTAGCGTGCATCTTGCTCTAAAGCAGAGTGTGTTTCATGGATGAGAACTGTGCTGTGTGTTTCCCTTCAGAAATGGAGTTAAATTCCAGGCTCTGTGTCTTAATACAAGCAAGACATCATTTCAGGTAAACCCAGTCACTTTTCAGCTCAAGGAAGCTACATCGTTCACGAAGCTAACACGTTTCTCATTCTTAAATGGAAAGCATTGCATGTTAATGGAACTGTGGTTTGTATCAGTTTAAGAAGAAGAGTTGACCTAGATATGGTCCGTATGTGTAGGAAACACCGTTATTTTGTTCTGACCAAAGTCATGTTTCCTGCCTTATTAGAGACTCTTAGAAAGTAAGAGCGTGCTTCTTGCTCTAAAGCAGAGTGTGTTTCATGGAGGAGAACTGTGCTGTGTGTTTCCCTGCAAAAATGGAGTTAAATCCCAGGCTCTGTGTCTTCCTACATGCAAGACATCATTTCAGGTAAACGCAGTCACTTTTCAGCTCAAATGAATATAAATCGTTTACGAAGTCACACGTTTCTCGCCTTTACTGAAAAGCATTGGATGTTAGATGACTTGTGGTTTTTATCAGTTTCAGAAGCAGAGTTGAACTAGCAATGGTCCGTATGTGTAGGAAACACCGTTCTTTTGTTCTGAGCACACTCACGTTTCCTGCTCTATTACAGACTCTAGAAAGCAAGAGCGTGCTTCTTCTTATATGCAGAGTGTGTTTCATCGTGAGAACAGTGCTATGTGTTTCCCTTCAGAAAGGGAGTTAAATCACAGGCTCTGCATCTTGCTACAAGCAAGACTTCGTTTCTCATAAACTCAGTCACCTTTCAATCAAACAAAGCTACATCGTTCACGTACCTCACACGTTTCTTTCTCTTAACTGTAAAGCATTGGATGTTAGATGACTTGTGGTTTGTATCAGTTTCAGAAGCAGAGTTGAACTAGCAATGGTCCGTATGTGTTGGAAACACCGTTCATTGTTCTGAGCACACTTTCAAGTTTCTGGCCCTATTATAGACTCTAGAAAGCAAGAGCATGCTTCTTGCTCTAAATCAGAGTGTGTTTCATGGATGAGAACTGCGCTGTGTGTTTCCCTTCAGAAATGGAGTTAAATTCCAGGCTCTGTGTCTTCATACAAGCAAGACATCATTTCAGGTAAACGCAGTCACTTTTCAGCTCAAATGAATATAAATCGTTTACGAAGCTCACACGTTTCTTGCTCTTAACTAAATAGCATTGGATGATAGATGACTTGTGGTTTGTATCATTTTCCGAAGCAGAGTTGAACTAGCAATGGTCCGTATGTGTAGGAAACACCGTTCTTTTGTTCTGAGCACACTTTCAAGTTTCTGGCTCAATTATAGACTGTAGAAAGCAAAGGCGTGCTTCTTGCTCTAAAGCAGAGTGTGTTTCATGGATGAGAACTGTGCTGTGTTTTTCCCTTCAGAAATGGAGTTAAATCCTTGGCTCTCTGTCTTCCTACAAGCAAGACATCTTTTCAGGTAAACTCAGTCACTTTTCAGCTCAAGGAAGCTACATCATTCACGAAGCTCACACGTTTCTCGCTCTTAATTGAAAGCATTGCATGTTAATGGAACTGTGCTTTGTATCAGTTTCAGAAGAAGAGTTGACCTAGATATGGTCCGTATGTGTAGGAAACACCGTTATTTTTTCTGACCATAGTCACGTTTCCTGCTGTATTAGAGACTCATAGAAAGAAAGAGCGTGCTTCTTGCTCTAAAGCATAGTGTGTTTCATGGATGAGAACTGTGCTGTGTGTTTCCCTTCAGAAATGGAGTTAAATTCCCGGCTCTGTGTCTTCCTATAAGCAAGACATCTTTTCAGGTAAATGCAGTCACTTTTCAGCTCAAAAGAATATAAATCGTTTATGAAGCTCACACGTTTCTTGCTCTTAACTAATAAGCATTCGATGTTAGATGAATTGTGGTTTGTATCAGTTTCAGAAGCAGAGTTGAACTAGCAATGGTCCATATGTGTAGGAAACACCGTTCTTTTGTTCTGAGGACACATTCAAGTTTCTGGCTCTATTATGGACTCTAGAAAGCAACAGCGTGCTTATTGCTCTAAAGCAGAGTGTGTTTCATGGATGAGAACTGTGCTGTGTTTTTCCCTTCAAAAATGGAGTTAAATCCCAGACTCTGTGTCTTCCTACATGCAAGACATCATTTCAGGTAAACGCAGTCACTTTTCAGCTCAAATGAATATAAATCGTTTACGAAGTCACACGTTTCTCGCCTTTACTGAAAAGCATTGGATGTTAGATGACTTGTGGTTTGTATCAGTTTCAGAAGCAGAGTTGAACTAGCAATGGTCCGTATGTGTAGGAAACACCATGCTTTTGTTCTGAGCACACTCACGTTTCCTGCTCTATTACAGACTCTAGAAAGCAAGACCGTGTTTCTTCTTATATGCAGAGTGTGTTTCATCGTGAGAACAGTGCTATGTGTTTCCCTTCAGAAAGAGAGTTAAATCACAGGCTCTGCATCTTGCTACAAGCAAGACTTCGTTTCTCATAAACTCAGTCACCTTTCAATCAAACAAAGCTACATCGTTCACGTACCTCACACGTTTCTTTCTCTTAACTGTAAAGCATTGGATGTTAGAGGACCTGTGGTTTGTATTAGTTTCAGAAGCAGAGTTGAACTTGTCATGGTCCGCATGTGTAGGAAACACCATTATATTGTTCTGAGTACCCTCAAGTTTCTGGTTCTATTAGAGACTCTGGAGAGCAAGAGCATGCTTCTTGATCTAAAACAGAGAGTGTTTCATGGAAGAGAACTGTGCTGTGTGTTTCCCTCCAGAAATGGAGTTAAATGCCATGCTCTGTGTCTTCCTACGAGCAAGACATCTTTTCTGGTAAACTCAGTCACTTTTCAGCTCAAATGAAGCTACATCGTTCACGAAGCTCACACGTTTCTCGCTCTTAATTGAAAGCATTGCATGTTAATGGAACTGTGCTTTGTATCAGTTTCAGAAGAAGAGTTGACCTAGATATGGTCCGTATGTGTAGGAAACACTGTTAATTTTTCTGACCATAGTCACGTTTCCTGCTGTATTAGAGACTCATAGAAAGAAAGAGCGTGCTTCTTGCTCTAAAGCAGAGTGTGTTTCATGGATGAGAACTGTGCTGTGTGTTTCCCTTCAGAAAGGGAGTTAAATTCCAGGCTCTGTGTCTTCCTACAAGCAAGACATCATTTCAGGTAAACGCAGTCACTTTTCGGCTCAAATAAATATAAATCATTTATGAAGCTCACACGTTTCTTGCTCTTAACTGAAAAGCATTGTATGTTAGATGACCTGTGGTTTGTATCAGTTTCAGAAGCAGAGTTGAACTAGCAATGGTCCGTATGTGTAGGAAACACAGTTCTTTTATTCTGAGCACCCTCACGTTTCCTGCTCTATTAGAGACTCTAGAAAGCAAGAGCGTGCTTCTTCATACGCAGAGTGTGTTTCATCGTGAGAACAGTGCCGACTGTTTCCCTTCAGAAATGGAGTTAAATCACAGGCTCTGTATCTTCCTACAAGCAAGAATTCGTTTCACGTAAACTCAGTCAACTTTCCCCTCAAGCAAAGCTACATCGTTCAGGTAGCTCACACGTTTCTTGCTCTTAACTGTAAAGCATTGGATGTTAGAAGACCTCTGGTTTGTATCAGTTTCAGAAGCAGAGTTGAAATAGCAATGGTCCATATGTGCAGGAAACACCGTTCTATTTTTCTGAGTACCCTGAACTTTCTGGCTCTATTAGAGACTCTGGAATGCAATAGCATGCTTCTTGCTCTAAAGCAGAGTGTGTTTCATGGATGAGAACTGTGCTGTGTGTTTCCCTTCAGTAATGGAGTAAATCCCAGTCTCTGTGTCTTCCTACAAGCAAGACATCTTTTCAGGTAAACTCAGTCACTTTTCTGCTCAAAGGAAGCTACATCGTTCACGAAGCTCACATGTGTTTCTCTCTTAACTTGAAAGCATTGTATGTTAGAGGAACAGTGGTTTGTATCCGTTTCAGAAAAGAGTTGACCTAGATATGGTCCGTATGTGTAGGAAACACCATTATTTAGTTCTGAACACAGTCATATTTCCTGCTGTATTGGAGACTCATAGAAAGCAAGAGCGTGATTCTTGCTCTAAAGCAGAGTGTGTTTCATGGATGAGAACTGTGCTGTGTGTTTCCCTTCAGAAATGGAGTTAAATCACAGGCTCTGTATCTTCCTACAAGCAAGAATTCGTTTCACGTAAACTCAGTCACCTTGCAATCTAACAAAGCTACATCGTTCACAAAGCTCTCAGGTTTCTTGCACTTAAGTGTAAAGCATTGGATGTTAGAGGACCTGTGGTTTATATCAGTTTTAGAAGGAGAGTTTAACTAGCAATGGTCCGTATGGGTTGGAAACATCGTTCTTTTGTTCAGAGTACATTCAAGTTTCTGGCTCTATCAGAGACTCTAGAAAGCAAGAGCATGCTTCGTGCCCTAAAGCAGAGTGTGTTTCATGGTTGAGATCTGTACTGTGTGTTTCCCTTCAGAAATGGAGTTAAATTCCAGGCTCAGTGTCTTCCTACAAGCAAGACATCATTTCAGGTAAACGCAGTCACTTTTCAGCTCAAATGAATATAAATAGTTTAGGAAGATCACACGTTTCTCGCTCTTCACTGAAAAGCATTGGATGTTAGATGACTTGTGGTTTGTATCAGTTTCAGAAGCAAAGTTGAACCACCAATGGTCCGTATGTGTAGGAAACACCGTTCTTTGTTCTGAGCAAACTCATGTTTCCTGCTCTAGTAGAGACTCTAGAAAGCAAGAGCGTGCTTCTTCTTATCTGCAGAGTGTGTTTCATCGTGAGAACAGTGCTGTGTGTTTCCTTTCAGAAATGGAGTTAAATCCCAGGCTCTGTGTCTTCCTACATGCAAGACATCTTTTCAGGTAAACTCAGTCACATTTCAGCTCAAAGGAAGATACATATTTCACGAAGATCACACGTTTCTCGCACTTAAATGGAAAGCCTTGCATGTTAATGGAACTGTGCTTTGTATCAGTTTCAGAAGGAGAGTTGACCTAGATATGGTCCGTATGTGTAGGAAACACCGTTATTTTTTCTGACCATAGTCACGTTTCCTGCTGTATTAGAGACTCATAGAAAGAAAGAGCGTGCTTCTTGCTCTAAAGCAGAGTGTGTTTCATGGATGAGAACTGTGCTGTGTGTTTCCCTTCAGAAATGGAGTTAAATTCCTGGCTCTGTGTCTTCCTACAAGCAAGACATCATTTCAGGTAAACGCAGTCACTTTTCGGCTCAAATAAATATAAATCATTTTTGAAGCACACACGTTTCTTGCCCTTAACTGAAAAGCATTGGATGTTAGATGACCTGTGGTTTGTATCAGTTTCAGAAGCAGAGTTGAACTAGCAATGGTCCGTATGTGTAGGAAACACAGTTCTTTTATTCTGAGCACACTCACGTTTCCTGCTCTATTAGAGACTCTAGAAAGCAAGAGCATGCTTCTTCCTATATGCAGAGTGTGTTTCATCGTGAGAACAGTGCCGAGTGTTTCCCTTCAGAAATGGAGTTAAATCACAGGCTCTGTATCTTCCCACAAGCAAGAATTCGTTTCACGTAAACTCAGTCAACTTTCCCCTCAAGCAAAGCTACATCGTTCAGGTAGCTCACACGTTTCTTGCTCTTAACTGTAAAGGATTGGATGTTAGACGACCTCTGGTTTGTATCAGTTTCAGAAGCAGAGTTGAACTAGCAATGGTCCATATGTGCAGGAAACACCGTTCTATTGTTCTGAGTACCCTGAACTTTCTGGCTCTATTAGAGACTCTGGAATGCAATAGCATGCTTCTTGCTCTAAAGCAGAGTGTGTTTCATGGATGAGAACTGTGCTGTGTGTTTCCCTTCAGTAATGGAGTAAATCCCAGTCTCTGTGTCTTCCTACAAGCAAGACATCTTTTCAGGTAAACTCAGTCACTTTTCTGCTCAAAGGAAGCTACATCGTTCACGAAGCTCACATGTGTTTCTCTCTTAACTTGAAAGCATTGTATGTTAGAGGAACAGTGGTTTGTATCCGTTTCAGAAGAAGAGTTGACCTAGATATGGTCCTTATGTGTACGAAACACCATTATTTAGTTCTGAACACAGTCATATTTCCTGCTGTATTGGAGACTCATAGAAAGCAAGAGCGTGATTCTTGCTCTAAAGCAGAGTGTGTTTCATGGACGAGAACTGTGCTGTGTGTTTCCCTTCAGAAATGGAGTTAAATCACAGGCTCAGTATCTTCCTACAAGCATGAATTCGTTTCACGTAAACTCAGTCACCTTGCAATCTAACAAAGCTACATCGTTCACAAAGCTCTCAGGTTTCTTGCACTTAAGTGTAAAGCATTGGATGTTAGAGGACCTGTGGTTTATATCAGTTTCAGAAGGAGAGTTTAACTAGCAATGGTCCGTATGGGTTGGAAACATCGTTCTTTTGTTCAGAGTACATTCAAGTTTCTGGCTCTATCAGAGACTCTAGAAAGCAAGAGCATGCTTCGTGCCCTAAAGCAGAGTGTGTTTCATGGTTGAGATCTGTACTGTGTGTTTCCCTTCAGAAATGGAGTTAAATTCCAGGCTCAGTGTCTTCCTACAAGCAAGACATCATTTCAGGTAAACGCAGTCACTTTTCAGCTCAAATGAATATAAATCGTTTAGGAAGATCACACGTTTCTCGCTCTTCACTGAAAAGCATTGGATGTTAGATGACTTGTGGTTTGTATCAGTTTCAGAAGCAAAGTTGAACCACCAATGGTCCGTATGTGTAGGAAAAACCGTTCTTTTTTCTGAGGACACATTCAAGTTTCTGGCTCTATTATGTACTCTAGAAAGCAACAGCGTGCTTATTGCTCTAAAGCAGAGTGTGTTTCATGGATGAGAACTGTGCTGTGTTTTTCCCATCAGAAATGGAGTTAAATCCCAGACTCTGTGTCTTCCTACAAGCAAGACATCTTTTCAGGTAAACTCAGTCACTTTTCAGCTCAAAGGAAGCTATAACATTCACTAAGCTCAAACGTTTCTCGCTGTTAACTGGAAAGCATTCCATGTTAATGGAACTGTGGTTTGTATCAGTTTCAGAAGAAGAGTTGACCTAGGTATGGTCCATAAGTGTAGGAAACACCGTTATTTTGTTCTGACCACATTCACATTTCCTGCTGTATTAGAGACCCTTAGAAGGCAAGAGCGTGCTTCTTGTTCTAACGCAAAGTGTGTTTCATAGATGAGAACTGTGCTGTATGTTTCCCTTCAGAAATGGAGTTAAATTCCAGGCTCTGTGTCTTCCTACAAGCAAGACATCATTTCAGGTAAACGCAGTCATTTTCGGCTCAAATAAATATAAATCATTTATGAAGCTCACACGTTTCTTGCTCTTAACTGAAAAGCATTGGATGTTAGATGACCTGTGGTTTGTATCAGTTTCAGAAGCAGAGTTGAACTAGCAATGGTCCGTATGTGTTGGAAGCACCGTTCTTTTGTTCCGAGCACACTTTCAAGTTTCTGGCCCTATTATAGACTCTAGAAAGCAAGAGCATGCTTCTTGCTCTAAATCAGAGTGTGTTTCATGGATGAGAACTGCGCTGTGTGTTTCCCTTCAGAAATGGAGTTAAATCCCAGGCTCTCTGTCTTCCTACAAGCAAGACATCTTTTCAGGTCAACTCAGTCACTTTTCAGCTCAAAGGAAGCTACATCGTTCACGAAGCTCACATGTTTCTCGCTCTTAAATGGAAAGCATTGCATGTTAGAGGAACTGTGGATTGTATCAGTTTCAGAAGAAGAGTTGACCTAGATATGGTCCGTATGTGTAGGAAACACCGTTATTTTGTTCTGACCACAGTCACATTTCCTGCTGTATTAGAGACTCTTAGAAAGTAAGAGCGTGCTTCTTGCTCTAAATCAGAGTGTGTTTCATGGAGGAGAACTGTGCTGTGTGTTTCCCTGCAAAAATGGAGTTAAATCCCAGGCTCTGTGTCTTCCTACAAGCAAGACATCATTTCAGGTAAACGCAGTCACTTTTCAGCTCAAATGAATGTAAATCGTTTACGAAGCTCACACGTTTCTTGCTCTTAACTAAATAGCATTGGATGATAAATGACTTGTGGTTTGTATCATTTTCCGAAGCAGAGTTGAAGTAGCAATGGTCCGTATGTGTAGGAAACACCGTTCTTTTGTTCTGAGCACACTTTCAAGTTTCTGGCTCAATTATAGACTCTAGAAAGAAAAGGCGTGCTTCTTGCTCTAAAGCAGAGTGTGTTTCATGGATGAGAACTGTGCTGTGTTTTTCCCTTCAGAAATGGAGTTAAATTCCCGGCTCTGTGTCTTCCTAGAAGCAAGACATCTTTTCATTTAAATGCAGTCAATTTTCACTCAAAAGAATATAAATCGTTTATGAAGCTCACACGTTTCTTGCTCTTAACTAATAAGCATTCGATGTTAGATGAATTGTGGTTTGTATCAGTTTCAGAAGCAGAGTTGAACTAGCAATGGTCCGTATGTGTAGGAAACACCGTTCTTTTGTTCTGAGGACACATTCAAGTTTCTGGCTCTATTATGGACTCTAGAAAGCAACAGCGTGCTTATTGCTCTAAAGCAGAGTGTGTTTCATGGATGAGAACTGTGCTGTGTTTTTCCCTTCAGAAATGGAGTTAAATATCAGACTCTGTGTCTTCCTACAAGCAAGACATCTTTTCAGGTAAACTCAATCACTTTTCAGCTCAAAGGAAGCTACATCATTCACGAAGCTCAAACGTTTCTCGCTCTTAACTGGAAAGCATTCCATGTTAATGGAACTGTGGTTTGTATCAGTTTCAGAAGAAGAGTTGACCTAGGTATGGTCCGTAAGTGTAGGAAACACCGTTATTTTGTTCTGACCACAGTCACTTTTCCTGCTGTATTAGAGACTCTTAAAAAGCAAGAGCGTGCTTCTTGCACTAAAGCAGAATGTGTTTCATGGATGAGAACTGTGCTGTGTGTTTCCCTTCAGAAATGGAGTTAAATTCCAGGCTCAGTGTCTTCCTACAAGCAAGACATCATTTCAGGTAAACGCAGTCACTTTTCAGCTCAAATGAATATAAATCGTTACGAAGATCACACGTTTCTCGCTCTTCAATGAAAAGCATTGGATGTTAGATGACTTGTGGTTTGTATCAGTTTCAGAAGCAGAGTTGAACTAGCAATGGTCCATATGTGTAGGAAACACCGTTCTTTGTTCTGAGCAATCTCATGTTTCCTGCTCTAGTAGAGACTCTAGAAAGCAAGAGCGTGCTTCTTCTTATATGCAGAGTGTGTTTCATCGTGAGAACAGTGCTGTGTGTTTCCCTTCAGAAATGGAGTTAAATCCCAGGCTCTGTGTCTTCCTACAAGCAAGGCATCTTTTCAGGTAAACTCAGTCACATTTCAGCTCAAAGGAAGATACATATTTCACGAAGATCACACGTTTCTCGCACTTAAATGGAAAGCCTTGCATGTTAAAGGAACTGTGCTCTGTATCAGTTTCAGAAGAAGAGTTGACCTAGATATGGTCCGTATGTGTAGGAAACACCGTTATTTTTTCTGACCATAGTCACGTTTCCTGCTGTATTAGAGACTCATAGAAAGAAAGAGCGTGCTTCTTGCTCTAAAGCAGAGTGTGTTTCATGGATGAGAACTGTGCTGTGTGTTTCCCTTCAGAAATGGAGTTAAATCCCAGACTCTGTGTCTTCCTACAAGCAAGACATCATTTCAGGTAAACGCAGTCACTTTTCGGCTCAAATAAATATAAATCATTTTTGAAGCACACACGTTTCTTGCTCTTAACTGAAAAGCATTGGATGTTAGATGACCTGTGGTTTGTATCAGTTTCAGAAGCAGAGTTGAACTAGCAATGGTCCGTATGTGTAGGAAACACAGTTCTTTTATTCTGAGCACACTCACGTTTCCTGCTCTATTAGAGACTCTAGAAAGCAAGAGCGTGCTTCTTCCTATACGCAGAGTGTGTTTCATCGTGAGAACAGTGCCGAGTGTTTCCCTTCAGAAATGGAGTTAAATCACAGGCTCTGTATCTTCCTACAAGCAAGAATTTATTTCACGTAAACTCAGTCAACTTTCCCCTCAAACAAAGCTACATCGTTCAGGTAGCTCACACGTTTCTTGCTCTTAACTGTAAAGCATTGGATGTTAGAAGACCTCTGGTTTGTATCAGTTTCAGAAGCAGAGTTGAACTAGCAATGGTCCATATGTGCAGGAAACACCGTTCTATTGTTCTGAGTACCCTGAACTTTCTGGCTCTATTAGAGACTCTGGAATGCAATAGCATGCTTCTTGCTCTAAAGCAGAGTGTGTTTCATGGATGAGAACTGTGCTGTGTGTTTCCCTTCAGTAATGGAGTAAATCCCAGTCTCTGTGTCTTCCTACAAGCAAGACATCTTTTCAGGTAAACTCAGTCACTTTTCTGCTCAAAGGAAGCTACATCGTTCACGAAGCTCACATGTGTTTCTCTCTTAACTTGAAAGCATTGTATGTTAGAGGAACAGTGGTTTGTATCCGTTTCAGAAGAAGAGTTGACCTAGATATGGTCCTTATGTGTAGGAAACACCATTATTTAGTTCTGAACACAGTCATATTTCCTGCTGTATTGGAGACTCATAGAAAGCAAGAGCGTGATTCTTGCTCTAAAGCAGAGTGTGTTTCATGGACGAGAACTGTGCTGTGTGTTTCCCTTCAGAAATGGAGTTAAATCACAGGCTCAGTATCTTCCTACAAGCAAGAATTCGTTTCACGTAAGCTCAGTCACCTTGCAATCTAACAAAGCTACATCGTTGACAAAGCTCTCAGGTTTCTTGCACTTAAGTGTAAAGCATTGGATGTTAGAGGACCTGTGGTTTATATCAGTTTCAGAAGGAGAGTTTAACTAGCAATGATCCGTATGGGTTGGAAACATCGTTCTTTTGTTCAGAGTACATTCAAGTTTCTGGCTCTATCAGAGACTCTAGAAAGCAAGAGCATGCTTCGTGCCCTAAAGCAGAGTGTGTTTCATGGTTGAGATCTGTACTGTGTGTTTCCCTTCAGAAATGGAGTTAAATTCCAGGCTCAGTGTCTTCCTACAAGCAAGACATCATTTCAGGTAAACGCAGTCACTTTTCAGCTCAAATGAATATAAATCGTTTAGGAAGATCACACGTTTCTCGCTCTTCACTGAAAAGCATTGGATGTTAGATGACTTGTGGTTTGTATCAGTTTCAGAAGCAAAGTTGAACCACCAATGGTCCGTATGTGTAGGAAAAACCGTTCTTTTTTCTGAGGACACATTCAAGTTTCTGGCTCTATTATGTACTCTAGAAAGCAACAGCGTGCTTATTGCTCTAAAGCAGAGTGTGTTTCATGGATGAGAACTGTGCTGTGTTTTTCCCATCAGAAATGGAGTTAAATCCCAGACTCTGTGTCTTCCTACAAGCAAGACATCTTTTCAGGTAAACTCAGTCACTTTTCAGCTCAACGGAAGCTATAACATTCACTAAGCTCAAACGTTTCTTGTTCTTAACTGGAAAGCATTCCATGTTAATGGAACTGTGGTTTGTATCAATTTCAGAAGAAGAGTTGACCTAGGTATGGTCCGTAAGTGTAGGAAACACCGTTATTTTGTTCTGACCACATTCACATTTCCTGCTGTATTAGAGACCCTTAGAAGGCAACAGCGTGCTTCTTGTTCTAAAGCAAAGTGTGTTTCATGGATGAGAACTGTGCTGTATGTTTCCCTTCAGAAATGGAGTTAAATTCCAGGCTCTGTGTCTTCCTACAAGCAAGACATCATTTCAGGTAAACGCAGTCATTTTCGGCTCAAATAAATATAAATCATTTATGAAGCTCACACGTTTCTTGCTCTTAACTGAAAAGCATTGGATGTTAGATGACCTGTGGTTTGTATCAGTTTCAGAAGCAGAGTTGAACTAGCAATGGTCCGTATGTGTTGGAAGCACCGTTCTTTTGTTCCGAGCACACTTTCAAGTTTCTGGCCCTATTATAGACTCTAGAAAGCAAGAGCATGCTTCTTGCTCTAAATCAGAGTGTGTTTCATGGATGAGAACTGCGCTGTGTGTTTCCCTTCAGAAATGGAGTTAAATCCCAGGCTCTCTGTCTTCCTACAAGCAAGACATCTTTTCAGGTCAACTCAGTCACTTTTCAGCTCAAAGGAAGCTACATCGTTCACGAAGCTCACATGTTTCTCACTGTTAACTGGAAAGCATTGCATGTTAGAGCAACTGTGGATTGTATCAGTTTCAGAAGAAGAGTTGACCTAGATATGGTCCGTATGTGTAGGAAACACCGTTATTTTGTTCTGACCACAGTCACATTTCCTGCTGTATTAGAGACTCTTAGAAAGAAAGAGCGTGCTTCTTGCTCTAAATCAGAGTGTGTTTCATGGAGGAGAACTGTGCTGTGTGTTTCCCTGCAAAAATGGAGTTAAATCCCAGGCTCTGTGTCTTCCTATAAGCAAGACATCATTTCAGGTAAACGCAGTCACTTTTCAGCTCAAATGAATATAAATCGTTTACGAAGTCACACGTTTCTCGCCTTTACTGAAAAGCATTGGATGTTAGATGACTTGTGGTTTGTATCAGTTTCAGAAGCAGAGTTGAACTAGCAATGGTCCGTATGTGTAGGAAACACCGTTCTTTTGTTCTGAGCACACTCACGTTTCCTGCTCTATTACAGACTCTAGAAAGCAAGAGCGTGCTTCTTCTTATATGCAGAGTGTGTTTCATCGTGAGAACAGTGCTATGTGTTTCCCTTCAGAAAGGGAGTTAAATCACAGGCTCTGCATCTTGCTACAAGCAAGACTTCGTTTCTCATAAACTCAGTCACCTTTCAATCAAACAAAGCTACATCATTCACGTATCTCACACGTTTCTTTCTCTTAACTGTAAAGCATTGGATGTTAGATGACTTGTGGTTTGTATCAGTTTCAGAAGCAGAGTTTAACTAGCAATGGTCCGTATGTGTTGGAAACACCGTTCATTGTTCTGAGCACACTTTCAAGTTTCTGGCCCTATTATAGACTCTAGAAAGCAAGAGCATGCTTCTTGCTCTAAATCAGATTGTGTTTCATGGATGAGAACTGCGCTGTGTGTTTCCCTTCAGAAATGGAGTTAAATTCCAGGCTCTGTGTCTTCATACAAGCAAGACATCATTTCAGGTAAACGCAGTCACTTTTCAGCTCAAATGAATATAAATCGTTTACGAAGCTCACACGTTTCTTGCTCTTAACTAAATAGCATTGGATGATAAATGACTTGTGGTTTGTATCATTTTCCGAAGCAGAGTTGAAGTAGCAATGGTCCGTATGTGTAGGAAACACCGTTCTTTTGTTCTGAGCACACTTTCAAGTTTCTGGCTCAATTATAGACTCTAGAAAGAAAAGGCGTGCTTCTTGCTCTAAAGCAGAGTGTGTTTCATGGATGAGAACTGTGCTGTGTTTTTCGCTTCAGAAATGGAGTTAAATCCCAGACTCTGTGTCTTCCTACAAGCAAGACATCTTTTCAGGTAAACTCAGTCACTTTTCAGCTCAAAGGAAGCTACATCAGTTCACGAAGCTCAAACGTTTCTCTCTCTTAACTGGAAAGCATTCCATGTTAAAGGAACTGTGGTTTGTATCAGTTTCAGAAGAAGAGTTGACCTAGGTATGGTCCGTAAGTGTAGGAAACACCGTTATTTTGTTCTGACCACATTCACATTTCCTGCTGTATTAGAGACCCTTAGAAGGCAAGAGCGTGCTTCTTGTTCTAAAGCAAAGTGTGTTTCATGGATGAGAACTGTGCTGTGTGTTTCCCTTCAGAAATGGAGTTAAATTCCAGGCTCTGTGTCTTCCTACAAGCAAGACATCATTTCAGGTAAACGCAGTCACTTTTCGGCTCAAATAAATATAAATCATTTATGAAGCTCACACGTTTCTTGCTCTTAACTGAAAAGCATTGGATGTTAGATGACCTGTGGTTTGTATCAGTTTCAGAAGCAGAGTTGAACTAGCAATGGTCCGTATGTGTAGGAAACACCGTTCTTTTGTTCTGAGCACACTCACGTTTCCTGCTCTATTACAGACTCTAGAAAGCAAGAGCGTGTTTCTTCTTATATGCAGAGTGTGTTTCATCGTGAGAACAGTGCTATGTGTTTCCCTTCAGAAAGAGAGTTAAATCACAGGCTCTGCATCTTGCTACAAGCAAGACTTCGTTTCTCATAAACTCAGTCACCTTTCAATCAAACAAAGCTACATCGTTCATGTACCTCACACGTTTCTTTCTCTTAACTGTAAAGCATTGGATTTTAGAGGACCTGTGGTTTGTATTAGTTTCAGATGCAGAGTTGAACTTGGCATGGTCCGCATGTGTAGGAAACACCATTATATTGTTCTGAGTACCCTCAAGTTTCTGGCTCTATTAGAGACTCTGGAGAGCAAGAGCTTGCTTCTTGATCTAAAACAGAGAGTGTTTCATGGAAGAGAACTGTGCTGTGTGTTTCCCTTCAGAAATGGAGTTAAATCCCAGGCTCTGTGTCTTCCTACGAGCAAGACATCTTTTCTGGTAAACTCAGTCACTTTTCAGCTCAAATGAAGCTACATCGTTCACGAAGCTCACACGTTTCTCGCTCTTAATTGAAAGCATTGCATGTTAATGGAACTGTGCTTTGTATCAGTTTCAGAAGAAGAGTTGACCTAGATATGGTCCGTATGTGTCGGAAACACCGTTATTTTTTCTGACCATAGTCACGTTTCCTGCTGTATTAGAGACTCATAGAAAGCAAGAGCGTGCATCTTGCTCTAAAGCAGAGTGTGTTTCATGGATGAGAACTGTGCTGTGTGTTTCCCTTCAGAAACGGAGTTAAATTCCAGGCTCTGTGTCCTCCTACAAGCAAGACATCATTTCAGGAAACGCAGTCACTTTTCGGCTCAAATAAATATAAATCATTTATGAAGCTCACACGTTTCTTGCACTTAAGTGTAAAGCATTGGATGTTAGATGACCTGTGGTTTGTATCAGTTTCAGAAGCAGAGTTGAACTAGCAATGGTCCGTATGTGTAGGAAACACCGATATTTTGTTCTGAGTACCCTCAAGTTTCTGGCTCTATTAGAGTCTTGGAAAGCAAGAGCATGCTTCTTGCTCTAAAGCAGAGTGTGTTTCATGGATGAGAACTGTACTGTGTGTTTCCCTTCAGAAATGGAGTTAAATCCCAGGCTCTGTATCTTCCTACAAGCAAGAATTCGTTTCACGTAAACTCAGTCACCTTGCAATCTAACAAAGCTACATCGTTCACAAAGCTCTCAGGTTTCTTGCACTTAAGTGTAAAGCTTTGGATGTTAGAGGACCTGTGGTTTATATCAGTTTCAGAAGGAGAGTTTAACTAGCAATGGTCCGTATGGGTTGGAAACATCGTTCTTTTGTTTAGAGTACATTCAAGTTTCTGGCTCTATCAGAGACTCTAGAAAGCAAGAGCATTCTTCGTGCCCTAAAACAGAGTGTGTTTCATGGTTGAGATCTGTACTGTGTGTTTCCTTTCAGAAATGGAGTTAAATTCCAGGCTCAGTGTCTTCCTACATGCATGACATCATTTCAGGTAAACGCAGTCACTTTTCAGCTCAAATGAATATAAATCGTTTAGGAAGATCACACGTTTCTCGCTCTTCACTGAAAAGCATTGGATGTTAGATGACCTGTGGTTTGTATCAGTTTCAGAAGCAGAGTTTAACTAGCAATGGTCCGTATGTGTTGGAAGCACCGTTCTTTTGTTCTGAGCACACTTTCAAGTTTCTGGCCCTATTATAGACTCTAGAAAGCAAGAGCATGCTTCTTGCTCTAAATCAGAGTGTGTGTCATTGATGAGAACTGCGCTGTGTGTTTCCCTTCAGAAATGGAGTTAAATCCCAGGCTCTGTGTCTTCCTACAAGCAAGACATCTTTTCAGGTAAACTCAGTCACTTTTCAGCTCAAAGGAAGCTACATCGTTCACGAAGCTCACATGTTTCTCGCTCTTAACTGGAAAGCATTGCATGTTAGAGGAACTGTGGATTGATTCAGTTTCAGAAGAAGAGTTGACCTAGATATGGTCCATATGTGTAGGAAACACCTTTAGTTTGTTCTGACAACAGTCACGTTTCCTGCTGTATTAGAGACTCTTAGAAAGCAAGAGCGTGCATCTTGCTCTAAAGCAGAGTGTGTTTCATGGATGAGAACTGTGCTGTGTGTTTCCCTTCAGAAATGGAGTTAAATTCCAGGCTCTGTGTCTTCATACAAGCAAGACATCATTTCAGGTAAACGCAGTCACTTTTCAGCTCAAATGAATATAAATCGTTTACGAAGCTCACACGTTTCTTGCTCTTAACTAAATAGCATTGGATGATAGATGACTTGTGGTTTGTATCATTTTCCGAAGCAGAGTTGAACTAGCAATGGTCCGTAGGTGTAGGAAACACCGTTCTTTTGTTCTGAGCACACTTTCAAGTTTCTGGCTCAATTATAGACTCTAGAAAGCAAAGGCGTGCTTCTTGCTCTAAAGCAGAGTGTGTTTCATGGATGAGAACTGTGCTGTGTTTTTCCCTTCAGAAATGGAGTTAAATCCTTGGCTCTCTGTCTTCCTACAAGCAAGACAACTTTTCAGGTCATCTCAGTCACTTTTCAGCTCAAGGAAGCTACATCGTTCACGAAGCTCACACGTTTCTCGCCCTTAATTGAAAGCATTGCATGTTAATGGAACTGTGCTTTGTATCAGTTTCAGAAGAAGAGTTGACCTAGATTTGGTCCGTATGTGTAGGAAACACCGTTATTTTTTCTGACCATAGTCACATTTCCTGCTGTATTAGAGACCCATAGAAAGAAAGAGCGTGCTTCTTGCTCTAAAGCAGAGTGTGTTTCATGGATGAGAACTGTGCTGTGTGTTTCCCTTCAGAAATGGAGTTAAATTCCCGGCTCTGTTTCTTCCTATAAGCAAGACATCATTTCAGGTAAACGCAGTCACTTTTTGGCTCATATGAATGTAAATCATTTACGAAACTCACACGTGTCTTGCTCTTAACTGAAAAGCATTGGATGTTAGATGACCTGTGGTTTGTATCAATTTCAGAAGCAGAGTTGAACTAGCAATGGTCCGTATGTGTAGGAAACACCATTATTTTGTTCTGAGTACCCTCAGTTTCTGGCTCTATTAGAGTCTCTGGAAAGCAAGAGCATGCTTCTTGCTCTAAAGCAGAGTGTGTTTCATGGATGAGAACTCTACTGTGTGTTTCCCTTCAGAAATGGAGTTAAATCCCAGGCTCTGTAACTTCCTACAAGCAAGAATTCGTTTCATGTAAACTCAGTCACCTTGCAATCTAACAAAGTTACATCGTTCACATAGCTCTCAGGTTTCTTGCACTTAAGTGTAAAGCATTGGATGTTAGAGGACCTGTGGTTTATATCAGTTTCAGAAGGAGAGTTTAACTAGCAATGGTCCATATGGGTTGGAAACATCGTTCTTTTGTTCAGAGTACATTCAAGTATCTGGCTCTATCAGAGACTCTAGAAAGCAAGGGCATGCTTCGTGCCCTAAAGCAGAGTGTGTTTCATGGTTGAAATCTGTACTGTGTGTTTCCCTTCAGAAATGGAGTTAAATCCCAGGCTCTGTGTCTTCCTACAAGCAAGACATCTTTTCAGGTAAACTCAGTCACATTTCAGCTCAAAGGAAGATACATATTTCACGAAGATCACACGTTTCTCGCACTTAAATGGAAAGCCTTGCATGTTAATGGAACTGTGCTTTGTATCAGTTTCAGAAGAAGAGTTGACCTAGATATGGTCCGTATGTGTAGGAAACACCGTTATTTTTTCTGACCATAGTCACGTTTCCTGCTGTATTAGAGACTCATAGAAAGAAAGAGCGTGCTTCTTGCTCTAAAGCAGAGTGTGTTTCATGGATGAGAACTGTGCTGTGTGTATCCCTTCAGAAATGGAGTTAAATTCCTGGCTATGTGTCTTCCTACAAGGAAGACATCATTTCAGGTAAACGCAGTCACTTTTCGGCTCAAATAAATATAAATCATTTTTGAAGCACACACGTTTCTTGCTCTTAACTGAAAAGCATTGGATGTTAGATGACCTGTGGTTTGTATCAGTTTCAGATGCAGAGTTGAACTAGCAATGGTCCGTATGTGTAGGAAACACAGTTCTTTTATTCTGAGCACACTCACGTTTCCTGCTCTATTAGAGACTCTAGAAAGCAAGAGCGTGCTTCTTCCTATACGCAGAGTGTGTTTCATCGTGAGAACAGTGCCGACTGTTTCCCTTCAGAAATGGAGTTAAATCACAGGCTCTGTATCTTCCTACAAGCAAGAATTCGTTTCACGTAAACTCAGTCAACTTTCCCCTCAAGCAAAGCTACATCGTTCAGGTAGCTCACACGTTTCTTGCTCTTAACTGTAAAGCATTAGATGTTAGAAGACCTCTGGTTTGTATCAGTTTCAGAAGCAGAGTTGAACTAGCAATGGTCCATATGTGCAGGAAACACCGTTCTATTGTTCTGAATACCCTGAACTTTCTGGCTCTATTAGAGACTCTGGAATGCAATAGCATGCTTCTTGCTCTAAAGCAGAGTGTGTTTCATGGATGAGAACTGTGCTGTGTGTTTCCCTTCACTAATGGAGTAAATCCCAGTCTCTGTGTCTTCCTACAAGCAAGACATCTTTTCAGGTAAACTCAGTCACTTTTCTGCTCAAAGGAAGCTACATCGTTCACGAAGCTCACATGTGTTTCTCTCTTAACTTGAAAGCATTGTATGTTAGAGGAACAGTGGTTTGTATCAGTTTCAGAAGAAGAGTTGACCTAGATATGGTCCGTATGTGTAGGAAACACCATTATTTAGTTCTGAACACAGTCATATTTCCTGCTGTATTGGAGACTCATAGAAAGCAAGAGCGTGATTCTTGCTCTAAAACAGAGTGTGTTTCATGGTTGAGATCTGTACTGTGTGTTTCCTTTCAGAAATGGAGTTAAATTCCAGGCTCAGTGTCTTCCTACATGCAAGACATCATTTCAGGTAAACGCAGTCACTTTTCAGCTCAAATGAATATAAATCGTTTAGGAAGATCACACGTTTCTCGCTCTTCACTGAAAAGCATTGGATGTTAGATGACCTGTGGTTTGTATCAGTTTCAGAAGCAGAGTTTAACTAGCAATGGTCCGTATGTGTTGGAAGCACCGTTCTTTTGTTCTGAGCACACTTTCAAGTTTCTGGCCCTATTATAGACTCTAGAAAGCAAGAGCATGCTTCTTGCTCTAAATCAGAGTGTGTGTCATTGATGAGAACTGCGCTGTGTGTTTCCCTTCAGAAATGGAGTTAAATCCCAGGCTCTGTGTCTTCCTACAAGCAAGACATCTTTTCAGGTAAACTCAGTCACTTTTCAGCTCAAAGGAAGCTACATCGTTCACGAAGCTCACATGTTTCTCGCTCTTAACTGGAAAGCATTGCATGTTAGAGGAACTGTGGATTGATTCAGTTTCAGAAGAAGAGTTGACCTAGATATGGTCCATATGTGTAGGAAACACCTTTAGTTTGTTCTGACAACAGTCACGTTTCCTGCTGTATTAGAGACTCTTAGAAAGCAAGAGCGTGCATCTTGCTCTAAAGCAGAGTGTGTTTCATGGATGAGAACTGTGCTGTGTGTTTCCCTTCAGAAATGGAGTTAAATTCCAGGCTCTGTGTCTTCATACAAGCAAGACATCATTTCAGGTAAACGCAGTCACTTTTCAGCTCAAATGAATATAAATCGTTTACGAAGCTCACACGTTTCTTGCTCTTAACTAAATAGCATTGGATGATAGATGACTTGTGGTTTGTATCATTTTCCGAAGCAGAGTTGAACTAGCAATGGTCCGTAGGTGTAGGAAACACCGTTCTTTTGTTCTGAGCACACTTTCAAGTTTCTGGCTCAATTATAGACTCTAGAAAGCAAAGGCGTGCTTCTTGCTCTAAAGCAGAGTGTGTTTCATGGATGAGAACTGTGCTGTGTTTTTCCCTTCAGAAATGGAGTTAAATCCTTGGCTCTCTGTCTTCCTACAAGCAAGACAACTTTTCAGGTCATCTCAGTCACTTTTCAGCTCAAGGAAGCTACATCGTTCACGAAGCTCACACGTTTCTCGCCCTTAATTGAAAGCATTGCATGTTAATGGAACTGTGCTTTGTATCAGTTTCAGAAGAAGAGTTGACCTAGATTTGGTCCGTATGTGTAGGAAACACCGTTATTTTTTCTGACCATAGTCACATTTCCTGCTGTATTAGAGACCCATAGAAAGAAAGAGCGTGCTTCTTGCTCTAAAGCAGAGTGTGTTTCATGGATGAGAACTGTGCTGTGTGTTTCCCTTCAGAAATGGAGTTAAATTCCCGGCTCTGTTTCTTCCTATAAGCAAGACATCATTTCAGGTAAACGCAGTCACTTTTTGGCTCATATGAATGTAAATCATTTACGAAACTCACACGTGTCTTGCTCTTAACTGAAAAGCATTGGATGTTAGATGACCTGTGGTTTGTATCAATTTCAGAAGCAGAGTTGAACTAGCAATGGTCCGTATGTGTAGGAAACACCATTATTTTGTTCTGAGTACCCTCAGTTTCTGGCTCTATTAGAGTCTCTGGAAAGCAAGAGCATGCTTCTTGCTCTAAAGCAGAGTGTGTTTCATGGATGAGAACTCTACTGTGTGTTTCCCTTCAGAAATGGAGTTAAATCCCAGGCTCTGTAACTTCCTACAAGCAAGAATTCGTTTCATGTAAACTCAGTCACCTTGCAATCTAACAAAGTTACATCGTTCACATAGCTCTCAGGTTTCTTGCACTTAAGTGTAAAGCATTGGATGTTAGAGGACCTGTGGTTTATATCAGTTTCAGAAGGAGAGTTTAACTAGCAATGGTCCATATGGGTTGGAAACATCGTTCTTTTGTTCAGAGTACATTCAAGTATCTGGCTCTATCAGAGACTCTAGAAAGCAAGGGCATGCTTCGTGCCCTAAAGCAGAGTGTGTTTCATGGTTGAAATCTGTACTGTGTGTTTCCCTTCAGAAATGGAGTTAAATCCCAGGCTCTGTGTCTTCCTACAAGCAAGACATCTTTTCAGGTAAACTCAGTCACATTTCAGCTCAAAGGAAGATACATATTTCACGAAGATCACACGTTTCTCGCACTTAAATGGAAAGCCTTGCATGTTAATGGAACTGTGCTTTGTATCAGTTTCAGAAGAAGAGTTGACCTAGATATGGTCCGTATGTGTAGGAAACACCGTTATTTTTTCTGACCATAGTCACGTTTCCTGCTGTATTAGAGACTCATAGAAAGAAAGAGCGTGCTTCTTGCTCTAAAGCAGAGTGTGTTTCATGGATGAGAACTGTGCTGTGTGTATCCCTTCAGAAATGGAGTTAAATTCCTGGCTATGTGTCTTCCTACAAGGAAGACATCATTTCAGGTAAACGCAGTCACTTTTCGGCTCAAATAAATATAAATCATTTTTGAAGCACACACGTTTCTTGCTCTTAACTGAAAAGCATTGGATGTTAGATGACCTGTGGTTTGTATCAGTTTCAGATGCAGAGTTGAACTAGCAATGGTCCGTATGTGTAGGAAACACAGTTCTTTTATTCTGAGCACACTCACGTTTCCTGCTCTATTAGAGACTCTAGAAAGCAAGAGCGTGCTTCTTCCTATACGCAGAGTGTGTTTCATCGTGAGAACAGTGCCGACTGTTTCCCTTCAGAAATGGAGTTAAATCACAGGCTCTGTATCTTCCTACAAGCAAGAATTCGTTTCACGTAAACTCAGTCAACTTTCCCCTCAAGCAAAGCTACATCGTTCAGGTAGCTCACACGTTTCTTGCTCTTAACTGTAAAGCATTAGATGTTAGAAGACCTCTGGTTTGTATCAGTTTCAGAAGCAGAGTTGAACTAGCAATGGTCCATATGTGCAGGAAACACCGTTCTATTGTTCTGAATACCCTGAACTTTCTGGCTCTATTAGAGACTCTGGAATGCAATAGCATGCTTCTTGCTCTAAAGCAGAGTGTGTTTCATGGATGAGAACTGTGCTGTGTGTTTCCCTTCACTAATGGAGTAAATCCCAGTCTCTGTGTCTTCCTACAAGCAAGACATCTTTTCAGGTAAACTCAGTCACTTTTCTGCTCAAAGGAAGCTACATCGTTCACGAAGCTCACATGTGTTTCTCTCTTAACTTGAAAGCATTGTATGTTAGAGGAACAGTGGTTTGTATCAGTTTCAGAAGAAGAGTTGACCTAGATATGGTCCGTATGTGTAGGAAACACCATTATTTAGTTCTGAACACAGTCATATTTCCTGCTGTATTGGAGACTCATAGAAAGCAAGAGCGTGATTCTTGCTCTAAAACAGAGTGTGTTTCATGGTTGAGATCTGTACTGTGTGTTTCCTTTCAGAAATGGAGTTAAATTCCAGGCTCAGTGTCTTCCTACATGCAAGACATCATTTCAGGTAAACGCAGTCACTTTTCAGCTCAAATGAATATAAATCGTTTAGGAAGATCACACGTTTCTCGCTCTTCACTGAAAAGCATTGGATGTTAGATGACCTGTGGTTTGTATCAGTTTCAGAAGCAGAGTTTAACTAGCAATGGTCCGTATGTGTTGGAAGCACCGTTCTTTTGTTCTGAGCACACTTTCAAGTTTCTGGCCCTATTATAGACTCTAGAAAGCAAGAGCATGCTTCTTGCTCTAAATCAGAGTGTGTGTCATTGATGAGAACTGCGCTGTGTGTTTCCCTTCAGAAATGGAGTTAAATCCCAGGCTCTGTGTCTTCCTACAAGCAAGACATCTTTTCAGGTAAACTCAGTCACTTTTCAGCTCAAAGGAAGCTACATCGTTCACGAAGCTCACATGTTTCTCGCTCTTAACTGGAAAGCATTGCATGTTAGAGGAACTGTGGATTGATTCAGTTTCAGAAGAAGAGTTGACCTAGATATGGTCCATATGTGTAGGAAACACCTTTAGTTTGTTCTGACAACAGTCACGTTTCCTGCTGTATTAGAGACTCTTAGAAAGCAAGAGCGTGCATCTTGCTCTAAAGCAGAGTGTGTTTCATGGATGAGAACTGTGCTGTGTGTTTCCCTTCAGAAATGGAGTTAAATTCCAGGCTCTGTGTCTTCATACAAGCAAGACATCATTTCAGGTAAACGCAGTCACTTTTCAGCTCAAATGAATATAAATCGTTTACGAAGCTCACACGTTTCTTGCTCTTAACTAAATAGCATTGGATGATAGATGACTTGTGGTTTGTATCATTTTCCGAAGCAGAGTTGAACTAGCAATGGTCCGTAGGTGTAGGAAACACCGTTCTTTTGTTCTGAGCACACTTTCAAGTTTCTGGCTCAATTATAGACTCTAGAAAGCAAAGGCGTGCTTCTTGCTCTAAAGCAGAGTGTGTTTCATGGATGAGAACTGTGCTGTGTTTTTCCCTTCAGAAATGGAGTTAAATCCTTGGCTCTCTGTCTTCCTACAAGCAAGACAACTTTTCAGGTCATCTCAGTCACTTTTCAGCTCAAGGAAGCTACATCGTTCACGAAGCTCACACGTTTCTCGCCCTTAATTGAAAGCATTGCATGTTAATGGAACTGTGCTTTGTATCAGTTTCAGAAGAAGAGTTGACCTAGATTTGGTCCGTATGTGTAGGAAACACCGTTATTTTTTCTGACCATAGTCACATTTCCTGCTGTATTAGAGACCCATAGAAAGAAAGAGCGTGCTTCTTGCTCTAAAGCAGAGTGTGTTTCATGGATGAGAACTGTGCTGTGTGTTTCCCTTCAGAAATGGAGTTAAATTCCCGGCTCTGTTTCTTCCTATAAGCAAGACATCATTTCAGGTAAACGCAGTCACTTTTTGGCTCATATGAATGTAAATCATTTACGAAACTCACACGTTTCTTGCTCTTAACTGAAAAGCATTGGATGTTAGATGACCTGTGGTTTGTATCAATTTCAGAAGCAGAGTTGAACTAGCAATGGTCCGTATGTGTAGGAAACACCATTATTTTGTTCTGAGTACCCTCAGTTTCTGGCTCTATTAGAGTCTCTGGAAAGCAAGAGCATGCTTCTTGCTCTAAAGCAGAGTGTGTTTCATGGATGAGAACTCTACTGTGTGTTTCCCTTCAGAAATGGAGTTAAATCCCAGGCTCTGTAACTTCCTACAAGCAAGAATTCGTTTCATGTAAACTCAGTCACCTTGCAATCTAACAAAGTTACATCGTTCACATAGCTCTCAGGTTTCTTGCACTTAAGTGTAAAGCATTGGATGTTAGAGGACCTGTGGTTTATATCAGTTTCAGAAGGAGAGTTTAACTAGCAATGGTCCATATGGGTTGGAAACATCGTTCTTTTGTTCAGAGTACATTCAACTATCTGGCTCTATCAGAGACTCTAGAAAGCAAGGGCATGCTTCGTGCCCTAAAGCAGAGTGTGTTTCATGGTTGAAATCTGTACTGTGTGTTTCCCTTCAGAAATGGAGTTAAATCCCAGGCTCTGTGTCTTCCTACAAGCAAGACATCTTTTCAGGTAAACTCAGTCACATTTCAGCTCAAAGGAAGATACATATTTCACGAAGATCACACGTTTCTCGCACTTAAATGGAAAGCCTTGCATGTTAATGGAACTGTGCTTTGTATCAGTTTCAGAAGAAGAGTTGACCTAGATATGGTCCGTATGTGTAGGAAACACCGTTATTTTTTCTGACCATAGTCACGTTTCCTGCTGTATTAGAGACTCATAGAAAGAAAGAGCGTGCTTCTTGCTCTAAAGCAGAGTGTGTTTCATGGATGAGAACTGTGCTGTGTGTATCCCTTCAGAAATGGAGTTAAATTCCTGGCTCTGTGTCTTCCTACAAGGAAGACATCATTTCAGGTAAACGCAGTCACTTTTCGGCTCAAATAAATATAAATCATTTTTGAAGCACACACGTTTCTTGCTCTTAACTGAAAAGCATTGGATGTTAGATGACCTGTGGTTTGTATCAGTTTCAGATGCAGAGTTGAACTAGCAATGGTCCGTATGTGTAGGAAACACAGTTCTTTTATTCTGAGCACACTCACGTTTCCTGCTCTATTAGAGACTCTAGAAAGCAAGAGCGTGCTTCTTCCTATACGCAGAGTGTGTTTCATCGTGAGAACAGTGCCGACTGTTTCCCTTCAGAAATGGAGTTAAATCACAGGCTCTGTATCTTCCTACAAGCAAGAATTCGTTTCACGTAAACTCAGTCAACTTTCCCCTCAAGCAAAGCTACATCGTTCAGGTAGCTCACACGTTTCTTGCTCTTAACTGTAAAGCATTAGATGTTAGAAGACCTCTGGTTTGTATCAGTTTCAGAAGCAGAGTTGAACTAGCAATGGTCCATATGTGCAGGAAACACCGTTCTATTGTTCTGAATACCCTGAACTTTCTGGCTCTATTAGAGACTCTGGAATGCAATAGCATGCTTCTTGCTCTAAAGCAGAGTGTGTTTCATGGATGAGAACTGTGCTGTGTGTTTCCCTTCACTAATGGAGTAAATCCCAGTCTCTGTGTCTTCCTACAAGCAAGACATCTTTTCAGGTAAACTCAGTCACTTTTCTGCTCAAAGGAAGCTACATCGTTCACGAAGCTCACATGTGTTTCTCTCTTAACTTGAAAGCATTGTATGTTAGAGGAACAGTGGTTTGTATCAGTTTCAGAAGAAGAGTTGACCTAGATATGGTCCGTATGTGTAGGAAACACCATTATTTAGTTCTGAACACAGTCATATTTCCTGCTGTATTGGAGACTCATAGAAAGCAAGAGCGTGATTCTTGCTCTAAAGCAGAGTGTGTTTCATGGATGAGAACTGTGCTGTGTGTTTCCCTACAGAAATGGAGTTAAATTCCAAGCTCTGTTTCTTCCTAAAAGCAAGATGTCATTTCAGGAAAACGCAGTCACTTTTCAGCTCAAATGAATATAAATCATTACGAAGATCACACGTTTCTCTCTCTTAATTGAAAAGCATTGGATGTTAGATGACTTGTGGTTTGTATCAGTTTCAGAAGCAGAGTTGAACTAGCAGTGGTCTGTATGTGTAGGAAACACCGTTCTTTTTTCTGTGTACCCTAAAGTTTCTGCCTCTATTAGAGACTCTAGAAAGCAAGAGCATGCTTCTTGCTCTAAAGCAGCGTGTGTTTCATGGATGAGAACTGTGCTGTGTGTTTCCCTTCAGAAAGGGAGTGAATCCCAGGCTCTGTGTCTTCCTACAAGCAAGACATCTTTTCAGGTCAATTCAGTCAATTTTCAGCTCAAAGGTGGCTACATCGTTCACAAAGCTCACACGTTTCTCGCTCTTCACTGGAAAGCACTGGATGTTAATGGAACTGTGGTTTGTATCAGTTTCAGAAGAAGAGTTGACCTAGATATCGTCCGTATGTGTAGGAAACACCGTTATTTTGTTCTGACCACAGTCACATTACCTGCTGTATTAGAGTCTATTAGAAAGCAAGAGCATGCTTCTTCTTATATGCAGAGTGTGTTTCATCGTGAGAACAGTGCTGTGTGTTTCTCTTCCTAAATGGTGTTAAATCACAGGCTCTGTATCTTCCTACAAGCATGACTTCATTTCACGTAAATTCAGTCACCTTTAAGCTCAAACAAAGCTACATCGTTCACGTAGATCACACGTTTCTTGCTCTTAACTATAAAGCATTGGATGTTAGAGGACCTGTGATTTGTATCAGTTTTAGCAGCAGAGTTGAACTAGCAATGGTCCGTATGTGTAGGAAACACCGTTCTTATGTTCAGAGTACCCTCAATTTTCTGGGTGTATTAGAGAACCTAGAAAGCAAGAGCATGCTTTGTGCTCTAAAGCAGAGTGTGTTTCATGGATGAGATCTGTGCTGTGTGTTTTCCTTCAGAAATGGAGTTAAATCCCAGGCTCTGTGTCTTCCTACAAGCAAGATATCTTTTCAGATAAACTCAGACACTTTTCAGCTCAAATGAAGCTACATCGTTCAAGAAGCTCACACGTTGCTAACTCTTAACTGGAAAGCATTGCATGTTAATGGAACTGTGGTTTGTATCAGTTTAAAAAGAAGAGTTGACCTAGATATTGTCTGTATGTGTAGGAAACACTGTTATTTTGTTCTGACCACAGTCACGTTTCCTGCTGTATTAGAGACCCTTAGAAGGCAAGAGCGTGCTTCTTCTTATATGCAGAGTGTGTTTCATTGTGAGACCAGTGCTGTGCGTTTCCCTTCATAAATGGAGTTAAATCACAGACTCTGTATCTTCTTAAATGAAAGACTTCATTTCACGTAAACTCAGTCACCTTTCAGCTCAAACAAAGCTACATCATTCACATAGCTCACACGTTTCTTGCTCTTAAATTTAAAGCATTGGATGTTAGAGGACCTGTGATTTGTATCAGTTTCAGAAGCAGAGTTGAACTGGCAATTGTCCGTATGTGTTGGAAACATCGTTCTTATGTTCAGAGTACCCTCAAGTTTGTGGCTGTATTAGAGAATCTAGAAAGCAAGAGCATGCATTGTGCTCTAAAGCAGAGTGTGTTTCATGGATGAGATATGTGCTGTGTGTTTTCCTTCAGAAATGGAGTTAAATCCCAGGCTCTGAGTCTTCCTACAAGCAAGACATCTTTTCAGGTAAACTAAGTCACTTTTCAGTTCAATGGAAGCTACATCATTCACGAAGCTCACATGTTGCTAACTCTTAACTGGAAAGCATTGCATGTTAATGGAACTGTGGTGTGTATCAGTTTCAGAAGAAGAATTGACCTAGACATGGTCAGTATGTGTAGGAAACACCGTTATTTTGTTCTGACCACAGTCACGTTTCCTGCTGTATTAGAGACTCTTAGAAAGCAAGAGCGTGCTTCTTCTTATATGCAGAGTGTGTTTCATCGTGAAAACAATGCTGTGTGTTTCCCTTCATAAATGGAGTTAAATCACAGGCTCTGTATCTTCTTACAAGCAAGAATTCATTTCACGTAAACTCAGTCACCTTTCAGCTCAAACAAAGCTACATCATTCACGTAGTTCACACGTTTCTTGCTCTTAACTGTAAAGCATTGGATGTTAGAGGATCTGTGATTTGTATCAGTTTCAGAAGCAGAGTTGAACTAGTAATGGTCCGTATGTGTAGGAAACATCGTTCTTATGTTCACAGTCCCCTCAAGTTTCTGGTTGTATTAGAGAATCTAGAAAGCAAGAGCATGCTTTGTGCTCTAAAGCAGAGTGTGTTTCATGGATGAGATCTGTGCTGTGTGTTTTCCTTCAGAAATGGAGTTAAATCCCAGGCTCTGTGTCTTCCTACAAGCAAGACATCTTTTCAGGTAAACTCAGTCACTTTTCAGTTCAAAGGAAGCTACATCGTTCACGAAGCTCACACGTTGCTAACTCTTAACTGGAAAGCAATGCATGTTAATAGAACTGTGGTTTGTATCAGTTTCAGTTAAGAGTTGACCTAGATATGGTCAGTATGTGTAGGAAACACCGTTATTTTGTTCTGACCACAGTCTCGTTTCCTGCTGTATTAGAGAATCTTAGAAAGAAAGAGCATGCTTCTTGCTCTAAAGCAGAGTGTGTTTCATGGATGAGAAGTATGCTGTGTGTTTCCCTTCAGAAATGGAGTTAAATCCCAGGCTCTGTGTCTTCCTATAACCAAGACATCTTTTCAGGTAAACTCAGTCCCTTTTCAGTTCAAAGGAAGCTACATCATTCACGAAGCTCACAAGTTTCTCGCTCTTAAATGGAAAGCATTGCATGTTAGAGGAAGTGTGGTTTGTATCAATTTCAGAAGAAGAGTTACCCTAGATATGGTCCGTATGTGTAGGAAACACCGTTCTTTTGTTCTGAGCGCACTCACGTTTCCTGCTCTATTAGAGACTCTAGAAAGCAAGAGCATGCTTCTTTCTATACGCAGAGTGTGTTTCATCGTGAGAAAAGTGCTGTGTGTTTCCCTTCAGAAATGGAGTTAAATCACAGGCTCTGTATCTTCCTACAAACAAGACTTCATTTCACGTGAACTCAGACACCTTTCAGCTCAAACGAAGCTACATCATTCACAAAGCTCACAATTTTCTCGCTCTTGACTGGAAAGCATTTCATGTTAGAGGAACTGTGGTTTGTATCAGTTTCAGGAATAGAGTTGAACTAGATATGGTCCGTGTGTGTAGGAAACACAGTTCCTTTATTCTGAGCACACTTTCAAGTTTCTGGCTCTATTATAGACTCTAGAAAGCAAGAGCGTGATTCTTGCTCTAAAGCAGAGTGTGTTTCATGGATGAGAACTGTGCTGTGTGTTTCCCTTCAGAAATGGAGTTAAATCCCAGGATCTGTGTCTTCCTACAAGCAAGTCATCATTTCAGGTAAACGCTGTCACTTTTCAGCTCAAATGAATATAAATCGTTTACGAAGCTCACACGTTTCTCGCTCTTACATGAAAAGAATTGCATGTTAGATGACTTGTGGTTTGTATCAGTTTCAGAAGCAGAGTTGAACTAGCTATGGTCGGTATGTGTAGAAAACACCGTTCTTTTGTTCAGAGTACCCTAAAGTTTCTGGCTGTTTAGAGACTCTAGAAAGCAAGAGCATGCCCCGTGATCTAAAGCAGAGTGTGTTTCTTGGATGAGAACTGTGTTGTGTGTTTCCCTTCAGAAATGGAGTAAAATCCCAGGCTCTGTGTCTTCCTACAAGCAATACATCTGTTCAGGTAAACTCAGTCACTTTTTAGCTCAAAGGAACCTAATTCGTTCACAAAGCTCACACGTTTCTCGCTCTTAACTTGAAAGCATTGCATGTTAATGGAACTGTGCTTTGTATCAGTTTCAGAAGAAGAGTTGACCTAGCTATGGTCCGTATGTGTAGGTAACACCGTTATTTTGTTCTCACCACAGTTACGTTTCCTGCTGTATTAGAGACTCATAGAAAGCAAGAGTGTGCTTCTTGCTCTAAAGCAGAGTGTGTTTCATGGATGAGAACTGTACTGTGTGTTTCCCTTCAGAAATGGAGTTATATTCCAGGCTCTGTGTCTTCCTAAAAGCAAGACATCATTGGAGGTAAACGCAGTCACTTTTCAGCTCAAATGAATATAACTCGTTTACGAAGCTCACACGTTTCTTGCTCTTAACTGAAAAGCATTGGATGTTAGAGGACTTGTGGTTTGTATCAGTTTCAGAAGCAGAGTTGAACAAACAATGGTCCGTATATGTAGGAAACACCGTTATTTTTTCGGAGCACCCTCATGTTTCTGGCTCTATTAGAGACTCTAGAAAGCAAGAGCATGCTTCGTGCTCTAAAGCAGAGTGTGTTTCATGGATGAGAACTGTGCTGTGTGTTTCCTTTCAGAAATGGAGTTAAATCCCAGGCTGTGTGTCTTCCTACAAGCAAGACTTCGTTTCACGTAAACTCAGACACCTTTCAGCTCAAACAAAACTAAATCGTTCACGAAGCTCACAAGTTTCTCGCTCTTAACTGGAAAGCATTGCATGTTAGAGGAACTGTGGTTTGTATCAGTTTCAGAAGTAGAGTTGCCCTAGATATGGTCCGTATGTGTAGGAAACACCGTCTTTTGTTCTGAGCGCACACACGTTTCCTACTCTATTAGAGACTCTAGAAAGCAAGAGCGTGCTTCTTTCTATACGCAGAGTGTGTTTCATCGTGAGAACAGTGCTGTGTGTTTCCCTTCAGAAATGGAGTTAAATCACAGGCTCTGTATCTTCCTACAAACAAGACTTCATTTCACGTGAACTCAGACACCTTTCAGCTCAAACGAAGCTACATCATTCACAAAGCTCACAATTTTCTCGCTCTTGACTGGAAAGCATTTCATGTTAGAGGAACTGTGGTTTGTATCAGTTTCAGGAATAGAGTTGAACTAGATATGGTCCGTGTGTGTAGGAAACACAGTTCCTTTATTCTGAGCACACTTTCAAGTTTCTGGCTCTATTATAGACTCTAGAAAGCAAGAGCGTGATTCTTGCTCTAAAGCAGAGTGTGTTTCATGGATGAGAACTGTGCTGTGTGTTTCCCTTCAGAAATGGAGTTAAATCCCAGGATCTGTGTCTTCCTACAAGCAAGTCATCATTTCAGGTAAACGCTGTCACTTTTCAGCTCAAATGAATATAAATCGTTTACGAAGCTCACACGTTTCTCGCTCTTACATGAAAAGAATTGCATGTTAGATGACTTGTGGTTTGTATCAGTTTCAGAAGCAGAGTTGAACTAGCTATGGTCGGTATGTGTAGAAAACACCGTTCTTTTGTTCAGAGTACCCTAAAGTTTCTGGCTGTTTAGAGATTCTAGAAAGCAAGAGCATGCCCCGTGATCTAAAGCAGAGTGTGTTTCTTGGATGAGAACTGTGTTGTGTGTTTCCCTTCAGAAATGGAGTAAAATCCCAGGCTCTGTGTCTTCCTACAAGCAATACATCTGTTCAGGTAAACTCAGTCACTTTTTAGCTCAAAGGAACCTAATTCGTTCACAAAGCTCACACGTTTCTCGCTCTTAACTTGAAAGCATTGCATGTTAATGGAACTGTGCTTTGTATCAGTTTCAGAAGAAGAGTTGACCTAGCTATGGTCCGTATGTGTAGGTAACACCGTTATTTTGTTCTCACCACAGTTACGTTTCCTGCTGTATTAGAGACTCATAGAAAGCAAGAGTGTGCTTCTTGCTCTAAAGCAGAGTGTGTTTCATGGATGAGAACTGTACTGTGTGTTTCCCTTCAGAAATGGAGTTATATTCCAGGCTCTGTGTCTTCCTAAAAGCAAGACATCATTGGAGGTAAACGCAGTCACTTTTCAGCTCAAATGAATATAACTCGTTTACGAAGCTCACACGTTTCTTGCTCTTAACTGAAAAGCATTGGATGTTAGAGGACTTGTGGTTTGTATCAGTTTCAGAAGCAGAGTTGAACAAACAATGGTCCGTATATGTAGGAAACACCGTTATTTTTTCGGAGCACCCTCATGTTTCTGGCTCTATTAGAGACTCTAGAAAGCAAGAGCATGCTTCGTGCTCTAAAGCAGAGTGTGTTTCATGGATGAGAACTGTGCTGTGTGTTTCCTTTCAGAAATGGAGTTAAATCCCAGGCTGTGTGTCTTCCTACAAGCAAGACTTCGTTTCACGTAAACTCAGACACCTTTCAGCTCAAACAAAACTAAATCGTTCACGAAGCTCACAAGTTTCTCGCTCTTAACTGGAAAGCATTGCATGTTAGAGGAACTGTGGTTTGTATCAGTTTCAGAAGTAGAGTTGCCCTAGATATGGTCCGTATGTGTAGGAAACACCGTCTTTTGTTCTGAGCGCACACACGTTTCCTACTCTATTAGAGACTCTGGAAAGCAAGAGCGTGCTTCTTTCTATACGCAGAGTGTGTTTCATCGTGAGAACAGTGCTGTGTGTTTCCCTTCAGAAATGGAGTTAAATCACAGGCTCTGTATCTTCCTACAAACAAGAGTTCATTTCACGTGAACTCAGACACCTTTCAGCTCAAACGAAGCTACATCATTCACAAAGCTCACAATTTTCTCGCTCTTAACTGGAAAGCATTTCATGTTAGAGGAACTGTGGTTTGTATCAGTTTCAGGACTAGAGTTGAAGTAGATTTTGTCCGTGTGTGTAGGAACCCAGTTCCTTTATTCTGAGCACATTTTCAAGTTTCTGGCTCTATTATAGACTCTAGAAAGCAAGAGCGTGCTTCTTGCTCTAAAGCAGAGTGTGTTTCATGGATGAGAACTGTGCTGTGTGTTTCCCTTCAGAAATGGAGTTAAATCCCAGGCTCTGTGTCTTCCTACAAGCAAGTCATCATTTCAGGTAAACGCTGTCACTTTTCAGCTCAAATGAATATAAATCATTTACGAAGCTCACAGGTTTCTCGCTCTTACCTGAAAAGCATTGGATGTTAGAGGACCTGTGGTTTGTATCACTTTCAGGAGCAGAGTTGAACTAGATATGGTCCGTGTGTGTTGGAAACCCAGTGCTTTTATTCTGAGCACAATTTCAAGTTTCTGGCTCTATTATAGAGTCAAGAAAGCAAGAGCGTGCTTCTTGCTCTAAAGCAGAGTTTGATTCATGGATGAGAACTTTGCTGTGTGTTTCCCTTCAGAAATGGAGTTAAATCCCAGGCTCTTTCTCTTCCTACAAGCAAGACATCTTTTCTGGTAAACTCAGTCACTTTTCAGCTCAAAGGAAGCTACATCGTTCACGAAGCTCATACGTTTCTCGCTCTTAACTGGAAAGCATTGCATGTTAATGGAACTGTGGTTTGTATCAGTTTCAGAAGAAGAGTTGACGTAGATATGGTCCGTATGTGTAGGAAACACCGTTATTTTGTTTTGACCACAGTCAGGTTTCCTGCTGTATTAAGGACTCTTAGAAAGGAAGAGCGTGCTTCTTGCTCTAAAGCAGAGTGTGTTCTTGGATGAGAACTGTGTTGTGTGTTTCCCTTCAGAAATGGAGTAAAATCCCAGGCTCTGTGTCTTCCTACAAGCAGTACATCTGTTCAGGTAAACTCAGTTATTTTTTAGCTCAAAGGAATCTAATTCGTTCACAAAGCTAACACGTTTCTCGCTCTAACTTGAAAGCATTGCATTTTAATGGAACTGTGCTTTGTATCAGTTTCAGAAGAAGAGTTGACGTAGCTATGGTCCGTATGTGTAGGTAACACTGTTATTTTGTTCTCACCACAGGCACATTTCCTGCTGTATTAGAGACTCATAGAAAGCAAGAGTGTGCTTCTTGCTCTAAAGCAGAGTGTGTTTCATGGATGAGAACTGTGCTGTGTGTCCCTTCAGAAATGGAATTAAATCCCAGGCTCTTTCTCTTCCTACAAGCAAGACATCTTTTCTGGTAAACTCATTCACTTTTTAGCTCAAAGGAACCTAATTCGTTCACAAAGCTCACACGTTCTCGCTCTTAACTTGAAAGCATTGCATGTTAATGGAACTGTGCTTGGTATCAGTTTCAGAAGACAAGTAGACCTAGATATGGTCCGTATGTGTAGGTAACACCGTTATTTTGTTCTGACCACAGTCACGTTTCCTGCTGTATTAGAGACTCATAGAAAGCAAGAGTGTGCTTCTTGCTCTAAAGCAGAGTGTGTTTCATGGATGAGAACTGTAATGTGTGTTTCCCTTCAGAAATGGAGTTATATTCCAGGCTCTGTGTCTTCCTAAAAGCAAGACATCATTTCAGGTAAATGCAGTCACTTTTCAGCTCAAATGAATATAAATCGTTTACGAAGCTCACACGTTTCTCGCTCTTAACTGGAAAGCATTGCATGTTAGAGGAACTGTGGTTTGTATCAGTTTCAGAAGAAGAGTTGACCTAGACATGGTCCGTATGTGTAGGAAACACATTTCTTTTGTTCTGAGCGCACTCACGTGTCCTGATCTATTAGAGACTCTAGAAAGCAAGAGCGTGCTTCTTTCTATACACAGAGTGTATTTCATCGTGAGAACAGTGCTGTGTGTTTCCCTTCAGAAATGGAGTTAAATCACAGGCTCTGTATCTACTACAAACAAGACTTCATTTGACGTAAACTCAGACACCTTTCAGCTCAAACGAAGCTACATCATTCACAAAGCTCACAAGTTTCTCGCTCTTAACTGGAAAGCATTTCATGTTAGAGGAACTGTGGTTTGTATCAGTTTCAGGAGCAGAGTTGAACTAGATATGGTCCGTGTGTGTAGGAAATTCAGTTCCTTTATTCCCAGCACTCTTTCAAGTTTCTGGGGCGATTATAGACTCTAGAAAGCAAGAGCGTGCTTCTTGCTTTAAAGCAGAGTGTGTTTCATGGGTGAGAACTGTGCTGTGTGTGTCCCTTCAGAAATGGAGTTAAATCCCAGGCTCTGTGTCTTGCTACAAGCAAGTCATCATTTCAGGTAAACGCTGTCACTTTTCAGCTGAAATGAATATAAATCATTTACGAAGCTCACACGTTTCTCGCTCTTACTTGAAAAGCATTGCATGTTAGATGACTTGTGGTTTGTATCAGTTTCAGAAGCAGAGTTGAACTAGCTATGGTCAGTATGTGTAGAAAACACCGTTCTTTTGTTCAGAGTCCCCTCAAGTTTCTCGCTCTTTTAGAGACTCTAGAAAGCAAGAGCATGCCCCGTGCTCTAAAGCAGAGTGTGTTTCATGGATGAGAACTGTGCTGTGTGTTTCCCTTCAGAAATGGAGTTAAATCACAGGCTCTGTGTCTTCCTACAAGCAAGTCATCATTTCAGGTAAACGCTGTCACTTTTCAGCTCTAATGAATATAAATCGTTTACAAAGCTCACACATTTTTTGCTCTGAACTGTAAAGCATGAGATGTTAGGCTCTGTGTCTTCCTACAAGCAAGACTTCGTTTCACGTAAACTCAGTCACCTTTCATCTCAAACAAAGCTAAATCGTTCACAAAGCTCATACGTTTCTTGCTCTTAACTTGAAAGAATTGCATGTTAGAGGAATTGTGGTTTATATCAGTTTAAGGAGCAGAGTTGAACTAGATATGATCCGTGTGTGTAGGAAACCCAGTTCTTTTATTCTGAGCACACTTTCAAGTTTCTGGCTCTATTATAGAGTCTAGAAAGCAAGAGCGTGCTTCTTGCTCTAAAGAAGAGTGTGTTTCATGGATGAGAAATGTGCTGTGTGTTTCCCTTCAGAAATGGAGTTAAATTCCAGCCTCTGTGTCTTCCTACAAGCAAGACTTCGTTTCACGAAAACACAGTCACCTTTCAGCTCTAACAAAGCTACATCGTTCACGAAGCTCACAAGTTTCTCGCTCTTAACTGGAAAGCATTGCATGTTAGAGAAACGGTGGTTTGTATAAGTTTCAGAAGAAGAGTTGACCTAGATATGGTCCGTATGTGTAGGAAACACCGTTCTTTTTTTCTGAGCACACTCACGTTTCCTTTTGTTCAGAGTACCCACAATTTTCTGGCTCTGTTATAGACTCTAGAAAGCAAGAGCATGCTCCGTGCTCTAAAGCAGAGTGTGTATCATGGATGAGAACTGTGCTGTGGGTTTCCCTTCAGAAATGGAGTTAAATCCCAGGCTCTGTGTCTTCCTACAAGCAAGTCATCATTTCAGGTAAACGCTGTCAGTTTTCAGCTCAAATGAATATAAATCTTTTACGAAACTCACACGTTTCTCGCTCTTAACTGAAAAGCATTGCATGTTAGAGGAACGGTGGTTTGTATCAGTTTTAGAAGAAGAGTTGACCTAGATATGGTCCGTATGTGTAGGAAACACCGTTATTTTGTTCTGAAAACAGTCACGTTTTCTGCTCTATTAGAGACTCTTATAAGGCAAGAGCGTGCTTCTTGCTCTAAAGCAGAGTGTGTTTCATGCATGATAACTGTGCTGTGTGTTTCCTTTCAGAAATGGAGTTAAATATCAGGCTCAATGTCTTCCTACAAGCAAGACATCATTTAGGTAAACGCAGTCACTTTTCAGTCAAATTAATATAAATCTATTACGAAGCTCACACGTTTTTTGCTCTTAACTGAAAAGCATGAGATGTTAGATGACTTGTGGTTTGTATCAGTTTCAGAAGCAGAGTTGAACTAGCAATGGTCTGTATGTGTAGGAAACACCGTTCTTTTGTTCTGAGTACCCTCAAGTTTCTGGCTCTATTAGAGACTCTAGAAAGGAAGAGCATGCTTTGTGCTCTAAAGCAGGGTGTGTTTCATGGATGAGACCTGTGTTGTGTGTTTCCCTTCAGAAATGGAGTTAAATCCCAGGCGCTGTGTCTTCCTACAAGCAAGTTATCATTTCAGATAAACGCTGTCACTTTTGAGCTCAAATGAATATAAATCATTTACGAAGCTCACACGTTTCTCACTCTTAACTGAGAAGCATTGCATGTTAATGGAACTGTGCCTCGTATCAGTTTCCATAGAAGAGTTGACCTAGATATTGTCCGTATGTGTATGAAAGTCCGTTATTTTGTTCTGACCACAGTCACGTTATCTGCTGTATTAGAGACTCTTAGAAAGCAAGAGTGTGCTTCTTGCTCTAAAGCAGAGTGTGTTTCATGGATGAGAATTGTGCTGTGAGTTCCCCTTCAGAAATGGAATTAAATCACAGGCTCTGTATCTTCCTACAAGCAATACTTCGTTTCATGTAAACTCAGTCAACTTTCAGCTCAAACAAAGCTACATTGTTCACGAAGCTCAAAAGTTTCTCGCTCTTAACTGGAAAGCATTGCTTGTTAGAGGACCTGTGGTTTGTATCAGTTTCAGGAGCAGAGTTGACCTAGATATGGTCCGTGTGTGTAGGAAACCCAGTTCTTTTGTTCTGAGCACACTTTCAAGTTTCTGGCTCTATTATAGGCTCTAGAAAGCAAGAGCATGATTCTTGCTCTAAAGCAGAGTGTGTTTCATGGATGAGAACTGTGTTGTGTGTTTCCCTTCAGAAATGGAGTTAAATCCCAGGCGCTGTGTCTTCCTACAAGCAAGAGAACTTTTCAGGTAAACGCAGTCACTATTCAGCTCAAATGAATATAAATCATTTACGAAGCTCACACGTTTTTTGCTCTTAACTGAATAGCATTGGATGTTAGATGACTTGTGGTTTCTATCAGTTTCAGAAGCAGAGTTGAACTAGATATGGTCCGTATGTGTAGGAAACACCGTTATTTTTTTCAGAGCACCCTCAAGTTTCTGGCTCTATTAGAGACTCTAGAAAGCAAGAGCCTGCTTCGTGCTCTAAATCAGAGTGTGTTTCATGGATGACAACTGTGCTTTGTATTTCACTTCAGAAATGGAGTTAAATCACAGGCTTTGTGTCTTCCTACAAGCAAGACATCTTTTCAGGTAAACTCAGTCACTTTTCAGCTCAAAGGAAGCTACATCGTTCACGAAGCTCACACGTTTCTCGATCTTAACTGGAAAGCATTGCATGTTAGAGGAACTGTGCTTTGTATCAGTTTCAGAAGAAGAGTTGACCTAGATATGGTCCGTATGTGTAGTAAACACGGTTATTTTGTTCTGACCACAGTCACGTTTCCTGCTGTATTAGAGACTCTTAGAAAGCAAGAGTGTGCTTCTTGCTCTGAAGCAGAATGTGTTTCATGGATGAGAACTGTGCTGTGTGATTCCCTTCAGAAATGGAGTTAAATCCCAGGCTCTGTGTCTTCCTACAAGCAAGACTTCGTTTCACGTAAACTCAGTCACCTTTCAGCTCAAACGAAGCTACATCATTCACGAAGCTCACAAGTTTCTCGCTCTTAACTGGAAAGTTTGCATGTTAGAGGAACTGTGGTTTGTATCAGTTTCATGAGCAGGGTTGAACTAGATATGGTCCATGTGTGTGGGAAACCCAGTTCTTTTATTCTGAGTACACTTTCAGGTTTCTGGGTCGATTATAGACTCTAGAAAGCAAGAGCGTGCTTCTTGCTCTAAAGCAGAGTGTGTTTCATGGATGAGAACTGTGCTGTGTGTTTCCCTTCAGAAATGGAGTTAAATCCCAGGCTCTTTCTCTTCCTACAAGCAAGACATCTTTTCTGGTAAACTCAGTCACTTTTCAGCTCAAAGGAAGCTACATCGTTCACGAAGCTCATACGTTTCTCGCTCTTAACTGGAAAGCATTGCATGTTAGAGGACCTGTGGTTTGTATCAGTTTCAGAAGAAGAGTTGACATAGATAAGGTCCGTATGAGTAGGAAACACCGTTATTTTGTTCTGACCACAGTCACGTTTCCTGCTGTATTAGAGACTCTTAGAAAGCAGGAGCGTGCTTCTTGCTCTAAAGCAGAGTGTGTTTCATATATGAGAACTGTGCTGTGTGTTTCCCTTCAGAAATGGAGTTATATTCCAGGCTCTGTGTCTTCCTACATGCAAGACATCATTTCAGGTAAACACAGTCACTTTTCAGCTCAAATGAATATAAATCGTTTACGAAGGTCACACGTTTCTCGCTCTTGACTGAAAAGCATCGGATGTTAGATGACTTGTGGTTTTTATCAGTTTCAGAAGCAGAGTTGAACTAGCAATGGTCCGTATGTGTAGGAAACACCGTTCATTTGTTCAGAGTACCCTCCATTTTCTATCACTATTAGAGACTCTAGAAAGCAAGAGCATGCTCCGTGCTCTAAAGCAGTGTGTGTTTCATGGATGAGAACTGTGCTGTGTGTTTCCCTTCAGAAATGGAGTTAAATAACATCCTCTGTATCTTCCTATGAGCAAGACTTCGTTAAACGTAAACTCAGTCACCTTTCAACTCAAACAAACTACATCGTTCACGAAACTCACAAGTTTCTCGCTCTTAACTGGAAAGCATTGCATGTTAGAGGAACTGTGGTTTGTATCAGTTTCAGAAGCGGAGATGAACTAGCAATGGTCCGTATATGTAGGAAACACCGTTATTTTGTTCAGTGCACCCTCATGTTTCTGGCTCTATTAGAGATTCTAGAAAGCAAGAACACACTTCGTGCTCTAAAGCAGAGTGTGTTTCATAGTTGAGAACTGTGCTGTGTGTTTCCCTTCAGAAATGGAGTTATATTCCAAGCTCTGTGTCTTCCTACAAGCAAGACATCATTTCAGGTACCCCAGTCACTTTTCAGCTCAAATGAATATAAATCGTTTACGAAGCTCACACGTTTCTTGCTCTTAACTGAAAAGCATTGGATGTTAGAGGATCTGTGGTTTGTATCATTTTCAGGAGCAGAGTTGAACTAGATATGGTCCGTGTGTGTAGGAAACCCAGTTCTTTTATTCTGAGCACACTTTCAAGTTTCTGGCTCTATTATAGACTCTAGAAAGCAAGAGCGTTCTTCTTGCTCTAAAGCAGAGTGTGTTTCATGGATGAGAACTGTGCTGTGTGTTTCCATTCAGAAATGGAGTTAAATCCCATGCTCTGTGTCTTCCTACAAAAAGACATCTTTTCAGTTAAACTCAGTCACTTTTCAGCTCAAAGGAAGCTACATCGTTCACGAAGCTCACACGTTTCTCGATCTTAACTGGAAAGCATTGCATGTTAGAGGAACTGTGGTTTGTATCAGTTTCAGAAGGAGAGTTGACCTATATTGTCCTTATGTGTAGTAAACACTGTTATTTTTTTCTGACCACAGTCACGTTTATTGCTGTATTAGAGACTCTAGGAAAGCAAGAGTGTGCTTCTTGCTCTAAAGCAGAGTGTGTTTCATGGATGAGAACTGTGCTGTGTGATTCCCTTCAGAAATGGAGTTAAATCCCAGGCTCTGTGTCTTCCTACAAGCAAGACTTCGTTTCATGTAAACTCAGTCACCTTTCAGCTCAAACGAAGCTACATCATTCACGAAGCTCACAAGTTTCTCACTCTTAACTGGAAAGTTTGCAGGTTAGAGGAACTGTGGTTTGTATCAGTTTCATGAGCAGAGTTGAACTAGATATGGTCCGTGTGTGTAGGAAACCCAGTTCTTTTATTCTGAGTACCCTTTCAGGTTTCTGGGTCGATTATAGACTCTAGAAAGCAAGAGCGTGCTTCTTGCTCTAAAGCAGAGTGTGTTTCATGGATGAGAACTGTGCTGTGTGTTTCCCTTCAGAAATGGAGTTAAATCCCAGGCTCTTTCTCTTCCTACAAGCAAGACATCTTTTCTGGTAAACTCAGTCACTTTTCAGCTCAAAGGAAGCTACATCGTTCACGAAGCTCATACGTTTCTCGCTCTTAACTGGAAAGCATTGCATGTTAGAGGACCTGTGGTTTGTATCAGTTGCAGAAGAAGAGTTGACATAGATAAGGTCCGTATGAGTAGGAAACACCGTTATTTTGTTCTGACCACAGTCACGTTTCCTGCTGTATTAGAGACTCTTAGAAAGCAGGAGCGTGCTTCTTGCTCTAAAGCAGAGTGTGTTTCACATATGAGAACTGTGCTGTGTGTTTCCCTTCAGAAATGGAGTTATATTCCAGGCTCTGTACTTCCTACATGCAAGACATCATTTCAGGTAAACGCAGTCACTTTTCAGCTCAAATGAATATAAATCGTTTACGAAGGTCACACGTTTCTTGCTCTTAACTGAAAAGCATTGGATGTTAGATGACTTGTGGTTTTTATCAGTTTCAGAAGCAGAGTTGAACTAGCAATGGTCTGTATGTGTAGGAAACACCGTTCATGTGTTCAGAGTACCCTCCATTTTCTATCACTATTAGAGACTCTAGAAAGCAAGAGCATGCTCCGTGCTCTAAAGCAGTGTGTGTTTCATGGATGAGAACTGTGCTGTGTGTTTCCCTTCAGAAATGGAGTTAAATTCCAGGCTCTGTGTCTTCCTACAAGCAAGTCATCTTTTCAGGTAAACGCAGTTATTTTTCAGGTCAAATGAATATAAATTGTTTACGAAGCTCACGCGTTTCTTGCTCTTAACTGAAAAGCATTGGATGTTAGAGGACTTGTGGTTTGTATCAGTTTCAGAAGCAGAGTTGAACTACAAATGGTCCGTATATGTAGGAAACACCGTTATTTTGTTCAGAGCACCCTCATGTTTCTGGCTCTATTACAACACTAGAAATCAAGAGCATGCCCCGTGCTCTAAAGCAGAGTGTGTTTCATGGATGAGAACTGTGCTGTGTGTTTCCCTTCAGAAATGGAATTAAATCACAGGCTCTGTATCTTCCTACAAGCAAGACTTCATTTCACGTAAACTCAGTCACCTTTCAGCTCAAACAAAGCTACATCGTTCACGAAGCTCACAAGTTTCTCGCTCTTACCTGGAAAGCATTGCATGTTAGAGGAACTGTGGTTTGTATCAGTTTTAGAAGAAGAGTTGACCTAGATATGGTCCGTATGTGTAGGAAACACCGTTATTTTGTTCTGAAAACAGTCACGTTTTCTGCTCTATTAGAGACTCTTAGAAAGCAAGAGCGTGCTTCTTGCTCTAAAGCAGAGTGTGTTTCATGGATGATAACTGTGCTGTGTGTTTCCTTTCAGAAATGGAGTTAAATACCAGGCTCAATGTCTTCCTACAAGCAAGACATCATTTAGGTAAAAGCAGTCCCTTTTCAGGTCAAATGAATATAAATCTTTTACGAAGCTAACACGTTTTTTTCTCTTAACTGAAAAGCATGAGATGTTAGATGACTTGTGGTTTGTATCAGTTTCAGAAGCAGAGTTGAACTAGCAATGGTCCGTATATGTAGGAAACACTGTTATTTTGTTCAGAGCACCCTCATGTTTCTGGCTCTATTTGAGACTCTAGAAAGAAAGAGCATGCTTCGTGCTCTAAAGCAGAGTGTGTTTCATGGTTCAGAACTGTGCTGTGTGTTTCCCTTCAGAAATGGAGTTAAATCACATCCTCTGTATCTTCCTATAAGCAAGACTTCGTTTCACGTAAACTCAGTCACCTTTCAGCTCAAACAAGCTACATCGTTCAGGAAGCTCACAAGTTTCTCGCTCTTAACTGCAAAGCATTGCATGTTAGAGGAACTGTGGTTTGTATCAGATTCAGAAGAAGAGTTGACCTAGATATGGTCCGTATGTATAGGAAACACCGTTATTTTGTTCTGACCACAGTCACGTTTCCTGCTCTTTTAGAGATTCTTAGGAAGCAAGAGCGTGCTTCTTGCTCTAAAGAAGAGTGTGTTTCATGGAAGAGAACTGAGCTGTGTGTTTCCTTTCATAAATGGAGTTAAATCACATCCTCTGTATCTTCCTATAAGCAAGACTTCGTTTCACGTAAACTCAGTCACCTTTCAGCTCAAACAGCTACATCGTTCAGGAGCTCACAAGTTTCTCGCTCTTAACTGGAAAGCATTGCATGTTAGAGGAACTGTGGTTTGTATCAGATTCAGAAGAAGTGTTGACCTAGATATGGTCCATATGTGTAGGAAACACCGTTATTTTGTACTGACCACAGTCACGTTTCCTGCTCTATTGGAGACTCTTAGAAAGCAAGAGCGTGCTTCTTACTCTAAAGCTGAGTGTGTTTCATGTATGAGAACGGTGCTGTGTGTTTCCCTTCAGAAATAGAGTTAAATTCCCGGCTCAATGTCTTCCTACAACAAGACATCATTTCAGGTAACGCAGTCACTTTTCAGCTCAAATGAATATAAATCGTTTACAAAGATCACACGTTTCTCGCTCTTAACTGAATAGCATTGGATGTTGGATGACTTGTGGTTTCTATCAGTTTCAGAAGCAGAGTTGAACTACCTATGGTCCATATGTGTAGAAAACACCGTTCTTTTGTTCAGAGTACCCTCCATTTTCTGGCTCTATTAGAGACTCTAGAAAGCAAAAGCATGCTCCGTGCTCTAAAGCAGAGTGTGTTTCATGGATGAGAACTGTGTTGTGTGTTTCCCTTCAGAAATGGAGTTAAATCCCAGGCGCTGTGTCTTCCTACAAGCAAGACTTCGTTTCACGTAAACTCAGTCACCTTTCAGCTCAAACGAAGCTACATCATTCACGAAGCTCACAAGTTTCTCGCTCTTAACTGGAAAGTTTGCATGTTAGAGGAACTGTGGTTTGTATCAGTTTCATGAGCAGGGTTGAACTAGATATGGTCCATGTGTGTAGGAAACCCAGTTCTTTTATTCTGAGTACACTTTCAGGTTTCTGGGTCGATTATAGACTCTAGAAAGCAAGAGCGTGCTTCTTGCTCTAAAGCAGAGTGTGTTTCATGGATGAGAACTGGGCTGTGTGTTTCCCTTCAGAAATGGAGTTAAATCCCAGGCTCTTTCTCTTCCTACAAGCAAGACATCTTTTCTGGTAAACTCAGTCACTTTTCAGCTCAAAGGAAGCTACATCGTTCACGAAGCTCATACGTTTCTCGCTCTTAACTGGAAAGCATTGCATGTTAGAGGACCTGTGGTTTGTATCAGTTTCAGAAGAAGAGTTGACATAGATAAGGTCCGTATGAGTAGGAAACACCGTTATTTTGTTCTGACCACAGTCACGTTTCCTGCTGTATTAGAGACTCTTAGAAAGCAGGAGCGTGCTTCTTGCTCTAAAGCAGAGTGTGTTTCATATATGAGAACTGTGCTGTGTGTTTCCCTTCAGAAATGGAGTTATATTCCAGGCTCTGTGTCTTCCTACATGCAAGACATCATTTCAGGTAAACACAGTCACTTTTCAGCTCAAATGAATATAAATCGTTTACGAAGGTCACACGTTTCTCGCTCTTGACTGAAAAGCATCGGATGTTAGATGACTTGTGGTTTTTATCAGTTTCAGAAGCAGAGTTGAACTAGCAATGGTCCGTATGTGTAGGAAACACCGTTCATTTGTTCAGAGTACCCTCCATTTTCTATCACTATTAGAGACTCTAGAAAGCAAGAGCATGCTCCGTGCTCTAAAGCAGTGTGTGTTTCATGGATGAGAACTGTGCTGTGTGTTTCCCTTCAGAAATGGAGTTAAATTCCAGGCTCTGTGTCTTCCTACAAGCAAGTCATCTTTTCAGGTAAACGCAGTTAATTTTCAGGTCAAATGAATATAAATTGTTTACGAAGCTCACGCGTTTCTTGCTCTTAACTGAAAAGCATTGGATGTTAGAGGACTTGTGGTTTGTATCAGTTTCAGAAGCAGAGTTGAACTACAAATGGTCCGTATATGTAGGAAACACCGTTATTTTGTTCAGAGCACCCTCATGTTTCTGGCTCTATTACAACACTAGAAATCAAGAGCATGCCCCGTGCTCTAAAGCAGAGTGTGTTTCATGGATGAGAACTGTGCTGTGTGTTTCCCTTCAGAAATGGAATTAAATCACAGGCTCTGTATCTTCCTACAAGCAAGACTTCATTTCACGTAAACTCAGTCACCTTTCAGCTCAAACAAAGCTACATCGTTCACGAAGCTCACAAGTTTCTCGCTCTTACCTGGAAAGCATTGCATGTTAGAGGAACTGTGGTTTGTATCAGTTTTAGAAGAAGAGTTGACCTAGATATGGTCCGTATGTGTAGGAAACACCGTTATTTTGTTCTGAAAACAGTCACGTTTTCTGCTCTATTAGAGACTCTTAGAAAGCAAGAGCGTGCTTCTTGCTCTAAAGCAGAGTGTGTTTCATGGATGATAACTGTGCTGTGTGTTTCCTTTCAGAAATGGAGTTAAATACCAGGCTCAATGTCTTCCTACAAGCAAGACATCATTTAGGTAAAAGCAGTCCCTTTTCAGGTCAAATGAATATAAATCTTTTACGAAGCTAACACGTTTTTTTCTCTTAACTGAAAAGCATGAGATGTTAGATGACTTGTGGTTTGTATCAGTTTCAGAAGCAGAGTTGAACTAGCAATGGTCCGTATATGTAGGAAACACTGTTATTTTGTTCAGAGCACCCTCATGTTTCTGGCTCTATTTGAGACTCTAGAAAGAAAGAGCATGCTTCGTGCTCTAAAGCAGAGTGTGTTTCATGGTTCAGAACTGTGCTGTGTGTTTCCCTTCAGAAATGGAGTTAAATCACATCCTCTGTATCTTCCTATAAGCAAGACTTCGTTTCACGTAAACTCAGTCACCTTTCAGCTCAAACAAGCTACATCGTTCAGGAAGCTCACAAGTTTCTCGCTCTTAACTGCAAAGCATTGCATGTTAGAGGAACTGTGGTTTGTATCAGATTCAGAAGAAGAGTTGACCTAGATATGGTCCGTATGTATAGGAAACACCGTTATTTTGTTCTGACCACAGTCACGTTTCCTGCTCTTTTAGAGATTCTTAGGAAGCAAGAGCGTGCTTCTTGCTCTAAAGAAGAGTGTGTTTCATGGAAGAGAACTGAGCTGTGTGTTTCCTTTCATAAATGGAGTTAAATCACATCCTCTGTATCTTCCTATAAGCAAGACTTCGTTTCACGTAAACTCAGTCACCTTTCAGCTCAAACAGCTACATCGTTCAGGAGCTCACAAGTTTCTCGCTCTTAACTGGAAAGCATTGCATGTTAGAGGAACTGTGGTTTGTATCAGATTCAGAAGAAGAGTTGACCTAGATATGGTCCATATGTGTAGGAAACACCGTTATTTTGTACTGACCACAGTCACGTTTCCTGCTCTATTGGAGACTCTTAGAAAGCAAGAGCGTGCTTCTTACTCTAAAGCTGAGTGTGTTTCATGTATGAGAACGGTGCTGTGTGTTTCCCTTCAGAAATAGAGTTAAATTCCCGGCTCAATGTCTTCCTACAACAAGACATCATTTCAGGTAACGCAGTCACTTTTCAGCTCAAATGAATATAAATCGTTTACAAAGATCACACGTTTCTCGCTCTTAACTGAATAGCATTGGATGTTGGATGACTTGTGGTTTCTATCAGTTTCAGAAGCAGAGTTGAACTACCTATGGTCCATATGTGTAGAAAACACCGTTCTTTTGTTCAGAGTACCCTCCATTTTCTGGCTCTATTAGAGACTCTAGAAAGCAAAAGCATGCTCCGTGCTCTAAAGCAGAGTGTGTTTCATGGATGAGAACTGTGTTGTGTGTTTCCCTTCAGAAATGGAGTTAAATCCCAGGCGCTGTGTCTTCCTACAAGCAAGTCATCATTTCAGATAAACGCTGTCACTTTTGAGCTCAAATGAATATAAATCATTTACGAAGCTCTCACCTTTCTCGCTCTTAACTGAAAAGCATTGCAGGTTAATGGAACTGTGCCTTGTATCAGTTTCCTTAGAAGAGTTGACCTAGAGGTGGTCCGTATGTGTATGAAACTCCGTTATTTTGTTCTGACCACAGTCACGTTATCTGCTGTATTAGAGACTCTTAGAAAGCAAGAGTGTGCTTCTTGCTCCAAAGCAGAGTGTATTTCATGGATGAGAACTGTGCTGTGTGTTTCCCTTCAGAAATGGAGTTAAAATCCAGGCTCTGTGTCTTCCTACAAGCAAGACAACTTTTCAGGTAAACGCAGTCACTTTTCAGCTCAAATGAATATAAATCATTTACGAAGCTCACACGTTTTTTGCTCTTAACTGAATAGCATTGGATGTTAGATGACTTGTGGTTTCTATCAGTTTCAGAAGCAGAGTTGAACTAGATATGGTCCGTATGTGTAGGAAACACCGTTATTTTTTTCGGAGCACCCTCAAGTTTCTGGCTCTATTAGAGACTCTAGAAAGCAAGAGCCTGCTTCGTGCTCTAAATCAGAGTGTGTTTCATGGATGACAACTGTGCTTTGTGTTTCACTTCAGAAATGGAGTTAAATCCCAGGCTTTGTGTCTTCCTACAAGCAAGACATCTTTTCAGGTAAACTCAGTCACTTTTCAGCTCAAAGGAAGCTACATCGTTCACGAAGCTCACACGTTTCTCGATCTTAACTGGAAAGCATTGCATGTTAGAGGAACTGTGCTTTGTATCAGTTTCAGAAGGAGAGTTGACCTAGATATGGTCCGTATGTGTAGTAAACATGGTTATTTTGTTCTGACCACAGTCACGTTTCCTGCTGTATTAGAGACTCTTAGAAAGCAAGAGTGTGCTTCTTGCTCTGAAGCAGAATGTGTTTCATGGATGAGAACTGTGCTGTAAGTTTCCCTTCAGAAATTGAGTTAAATTCCAGGCTCAATGTCTTCCTACAAGCAAGACATCATTTCAGATAACGCAGTCACTTTTCAGCTCAAATGAATATAAATCCTTTAAAGATCACACGTTTCTCGCTCTTAACAGAATAGCATCGGATGTTAGATGACTTGTGGTTTGTATCAGTTTCAGAAGCAGAGTTGAACTAGCTATGGTCCGTATGTGTAGGAAACACCGTTCTTTTGTTCAGAGTACCCTCCATTTTCTGGCTCTATTAGAGACTCTAGAAAGCAAGAGCATGATCTGTGCTCTAAAGCAGAGTGTGTTTCATTGATGAGAACTGTGCTGTGTGTTTCCATTCAGAAATGGAGTTAAATAACATCCTCTGTATCTTCCTATAAGCAAGACTTCGTTAAACGTAAACTCAGTCACCTTTCAACTCAAACAAACTACATCGTTCACGAAACTCACAAGTTTCTCGCTCTTAACTGGAAAGCATTGCATGTTAGAGGAACTGTGGTTTGTATCAGTTTCAGAAGCGGAGATGAACTAGCAATGGTCCGTATATGTAGGAAACACCATTATTTTGTTCAGAGCACCCTCATGTTTCTGGCTCTATTAGAGATTCTAGAAAGCAAGAACACACTTCGTGCTCTAAAGCAGAGTGTGTTTCATGGATGAGAACTGTGCTGTGTGTTTCCCTTCAGGAATGGAGTTAAATCCCAGGCTCTGTGTCTTCCTACAAGCAAGTCATCATTTCAGGTAAACGCTTTCACTTTTCAGCTCAAATGAATATAAATCGTTTACGAAGCTCACACGTTTCTCACTCTTAACAGAAAAGCACTGGATATTAGAGGACCTGTGGTTTGTATCAGTTTCAGGAGCAGAGTTGAACTAGATATGGTCCGTGTGTGTAGGAAACCCAGTTCTTTTATTCTGAGCACACTTTCAAGTTTCTGGCTCTATTATAGACTCTAGAAAGCAAGAGCGTTCTTCTTGCTCTAAAGCAGAGTGTGTTTCATGGATGAGAACTGTGCTGTGCATTTCCATTCAGAAATGGAGTTAAATCCCAGGCTCTGTGTCTTCCTACAAAAAGACATATTTTCAGGTAAACTCAGTCACTTTTCAGCTCAAAGGAAGCTACATCGTTCACGAAGCTCACACGATTCTCGATCTTAACTGGAAAGCATTGCATGTTAGAGGAACTGTGGTTTGTATCAGTTTCAGAAGGAGAGTTGACCTATATTGTCCTTATGTGTAGTAAACACTGTTATTTTTTTCTGACCACAGTCACCTTTATTGCTGTATTAGAGACTCTTAGAAAGCAAGAGTGTGCTTCTTGCTCTAAAGCATAGTGTGTTTCATGGATGAGAACTGTGCTGTGTGTTTCCCTTCAGAAATGGAGTTAAATCCCAGGCTCTGTGTCTTCCTAGAAAAAGACATCTTTTCAGGTAAACTCAGTCACTTTTCAGCTCAAAGGAAGCTACATCGTTCACGAAGCTCACACGTTTCTCGATCTTAACTGGAAAGCATTGCATGATAATGGAACTGTGCTTTGTATCAGTTTCAGAAGAAGAGCTGACCTAGATATGGTCCATATTTGTAGGAAACACCGTTATTTGGTTCTGACCACAGTCACGTTTCCTGCTGTATTAGAGACTCTTAAAAAGCAAGAGCATGCTTTTTGCTCTAAAGCAGAGTGTGTTTCATGGATGAGAACTGTGCTGTGTGTTTCCCTTCATAAATGGAGTTAAATTCCAGCCTCTGTTTCTTCCTACAAGCAAGACATCCTTTCTGGTTAACGCAGTCACTATTCAGCTCAAATGTATATAAAGCATTTTCAAAGATCACATGTTTCTTGCTCTTAACTGAAAAGATTTGGATGTTAGATGACTTGTGGTTTGTAACAGTTTCAGAAGAAGAGTTGACCTAGATATGGTCCGTATGTGTAGAAAACACTGTTCCTTTGTTCTGAGCACACTCAAGTTTCCTGCTCTATTAGAGACTCTAGAAAGCAAGAGCGTGCTTCTTTCTATACGCAGAGTGTGTTTCATCGTGAGAACAGTGTTGTGTGTTTCCCTTCAGAAATGGAGTTAAATCACAGGCTCTGTATCCTCCTACAAGCAAGACTTCGTTTCACGTAAACTCAGACACCTTTCAGCTCAAACGAAGCTACATCATTCACAAAGCTCACAAGTATCTCGCTCTTAACTGGAAAGCATTGCATGTTAGAGGAACTGTGGTTTGTATCAGTTTCAGGAGCAGAGTTGACCTAGATATGGTCCGTGTGTGTAGGAAACCCAGTTCTTTTATTCTGAGCACACTTTCAAGTTTCTGGGTTGATTATAGACTCTAGAAAGCAAGAGCGTGCTTCTTTCTCTAAAGCAGAGTGTGTTTCATGGATGAGAACTGTGCTGCGTTTTTCCCGTCAGTAATGGAGTTAAATCCCAGGCTCTGTGTCTTCCTACAAGCAAGACATCTTTTCAGGTAAACTCAGTCACTTTTCAGCTCAAAGGAAGCTACATTGTTCCCAAAGCTCACAAGTTTCTCGTTCTTAACTGGAAACCATGAGATGTTAGATGACTTGTGGTTTGTGTCAGTTTCAGAAGCAGAGTTGAACTAGCTATGCTCGGTATGTGTAGGAAACACCGTTCTTTTATTCAGAGTACCCTCAAGTTTCTGGCTAATTTAGAGATTCTAGAAAACAAGAGCCTGCTCCGTGCTCTATAGCAGAGTGTTTTTCATTGCTGAGAACTGTGCTGTGTGTTTCCCTTCAGAAATTGAGTTAAATTCCAGGCTCAATGTCTTCCTACAAGCAAGACATCATTTCAGACAACGCAGTCACTTTTCAGCTCAAATGAATATAAATCGTTTAAAGATCACACGTTTCTCGCTCTTAACTGAATAGCATCGGATGTTAGATGACTTGTGGTTTGTATCAGTTTCAGAAGCAGAGTTGAACTAGCTATGGTCCGTATGTGTAGGAAACACCGTTATTTTGTTCAGAGTACCCTCCATTTTCTGGCTCTATTAGAGACTCTAGAAAGCAAGAGCATGCTCCGTGCTCTAAAGCAGTGTGTGTTTCATGGATGAGAACTGTGCTGTGTGTTTCCATTCAGAAATGGAGTTAAATAACATCCTCTGTATCTTCCTACAAGCAAGACTTCGTTTCACGTAAACTCAGTCACCTTTCAGCTCAAACAAAGCTACATCGTTCACGAAGCTCACAAGTTTCTCGCTCTTACCTGGAAAGCATTGCATGTTAGAGGAACTGTGGTTTGTATCAGTTTTAGAAGAAGAGTTGACCTAGATATGGTCCGTATGTGTAGGAAACACCGTTATTTTGTTCTGAAAACAGTCACGTTTTCTGCACTATTAGAGACTCTTAGAAAGCAAGAGTGTGCTTCTTGCTCTAAAGCAGAGTGTGTTTCATGGATGAGAATTGTGCTGTGTGTTCCCCTTCAGAAATGGAATTAAATCACAGGCTCTGTATCTTCCTACAAGCAATACTTCGTTTCATGTAAACTCAGTCAACTTTCAGCTCAAACAAAGCTACATTGTTCACGAAGCTCAAAAGTTTCTCGCTCTTAACTGGAAAGCATTGCATGTTAGAGGACCTGTGGTTTGTATCAGTTTCAGGAGCAGAGTTGACCTAGATATGGTCCGTGTGTGTAGGAAACCCAGTTCTTTTATTCTGAGCACACTTTCAAGTTTCTGGCTCATTTATAGGCTCTAGAAAGCAAGAGCGTGATTCTTGCTCTAAAGCAGAGTGTGTTTCATGGATGAGAACTGTGCTGTGTGTTTCCCTTCAGAAATGGAGTTAAATCCCAGGCTCTGTGTCTTCCTACAAGCAAGACATCTTTTCAGGTAAACTCTGTACTTTTCAGCTCAAAGGAAGCTACATTGTTCACGAAGCTCACACGTTTCTTGCTCTTAACTTGAAAGCATTGCATGTTAATGGAACTGTGCTTTGTATCAGTTTCAGAAGCGGAGATGAACTAGCAATGGTCCGTATATGTAGGAAACACCGTTATTTTGTTCAGAGCACCCTCATGTTTCTGGCTCTATTAGAGATTCTAGAAAGCAAGAACACACTTCGTGCTCTAAAGCAGAGTGTGTTTCATGGTTGAGAACTGTGCTGTGTGTTTTCCTTCAGAAATGGAGTTATATTCCAAGCTCTGTGTCTTCCTACAAGCAAGACATCATTTCAGGTAACACAGTCACTTTTCAGCTCAAGTGAATATAAATCGTTTACGAAGCTCACACGTTTCTTGCTCTTAACTGAAAAGCATTGGATGTTAGAGGATCTGTGGTTTGTATCATTTTCAGGAGCAGAGTTGAACTAGATATGGTCCGTGTGTGTAGGAAACCCAGTTCTTTTATTCTGAGCACACTTTCAAGTTTCTGGCTCTATTATACACTCTAGAAAGCAAGAGCATTCTTCTTGCTCTAAAGCAGAGTGTGTTTCATGGATGAAAACTGTGCTGTGTGTTTCCATTCAGAAATGGAGTTAAATCCCAGCCTCTGTGTCTTCCTACAAAAAGACATCTTTTCAGGTAAACTCAGTCACTTTTCAGCTCAAAGGAAGCTACATCGTTCACGAAGCTCACACGTTTCTCGATCTTAACTGGAAAGCATTGCATGTTAGAGGAACTGTGGTTTGTATCAGTTTCAGAAGGAGAGTTGACCTATATTGTCCTTATGTGTAGTAAACACTGTTATTTTTTTCTGACCATAGTCACGTTTATTGCTGTATTAGAGACTCTTAGAAAGCAAGAGTGTGCTTCTTGCTCTAAAGCAGAGTGTGTTTCATGGATGAGAACTGTGCTGTGTGTTTCCCTTCAGAAATGGAGTTCAATCCCAGGCTCTGTGTCTTCCTACAAAAAGACATCTTTTCAGGTAAACTCAGTCACTTTTCAGCTCAAAGGAAGCTACATCGTTCACGAAGCTCACACGTTTCTCGATCTTAACTGGAAAGCATTGCATGATAATGGAACTGTGCTTTGTATCAGTTTCAGAAGGAGAGTTGAACTAGATATGGTCCGTTTGTGTAGGAAACACCGTTATTTTGTTCTGACCACAGTCACGTTTCCTGCTGTATTAGAGTCACTTAGAAAGCAAGATTGTACTTCTTGCTCTAAAGCAGAGTGTGTTTCATGGATGAGAACTGTGCTGTGTGTTTCCCTTCAGGAATGGAGTTAAATCCCAGGCTCTGTGTCTTCCTACAAGCAAGTCATCGTTTCAGGTAAACACAGTCAATTTTCACCTCTAATGAATATAAATCATTTACGAAGCTCACACGTTTTTTGCTCTTAACTGAAAAGCATGAGATGTTAGATGACTTGTGGTTTCTATCAGTTTCAGAAGCAGAGTTGATCTTGCTATGGTCGGTATTTGTAGGAAACACCATTCTTTTGTTCAGAGTACCCTCAAATTTCTGGCTACTTTAGAGATTCTAGAAAGCAAGAGCCTGCTCCATGCTCTAAAGCAGAGTGTTTTTCATGGATAAGAACTGTGCTTTGTGTTTCCCTTCAGGAATGGAGTTAAATCCCAGGCTCTGTGTCTTCCTACATGCAAGTCATCATTTCAGGTAAACGCTTTCACTTTTCAGCTCAAATGAATATAAATCGTTTATGAAGCTCACACGTTTCTCGCTCTTAAGAGAAAAGCACTGGATATTAGAGGACCTGTGGTTTGTATCAGTTTCAGGAGCAGAGTTGAACTAGATAGGGTCCTTGTGTGTAGGAAACCCAGTTCTTTTATTCTGAGCACACTTTCAAGTTTCTGGCTCTATTATAGACTCTAGAAAGCTAGAGCGTTCTTCTTGCTCTAAAGCAGAGTGTGTTTCATGGATGAGAACTGTGCTGTTTGTTTCCATTCAGAAATGGAGTTAAATCCCAGACTCTGTGTCTTCCTACAAAAAGACATCTTTTCAGGTAAACTCAGTCACTTTTCAGCTCAAAGGAAGCTACATCGTTCACGAAGCTCACACGTTTCTCGATCTTAACTGGAAAGCACTGCATGTTAGAGGAAATGTGGTTTGTATCAGTTTCAGAAGGAGAGTTGACCTATATTGTCCTTATGTGTAGTAAACACTGTTATTTTTTTCTGACCACAGTCACGTTTATTGCTGTATTAGAGACTCTTAGAAAGCAAGAGTGTGCTTCTTGCTCTAAAGCAGAGTGTGTTTCATGGATGAGAACTGTGCTGTGTGTTTCCCTTCAGAATTGGAGTTAAATCCCACTCTCTGTATCTTCCTACAAAAAGACATCTTTTGAGGTAAACTCAGTCCCTTACAGCTCAAAGGAAGCTACATCGTTCACGAAGCTCACACGTTTCTCGATCTTAACTGGAAAGCATTGCATGATAATGGAACTGTGCTTTGTATCAGTTTCAGAAGGAGAGTTGAACTAGATATGGTCCGTATGTGTAGGAAACACCGTTATTTTGTTCTGACCACAGTCACGTTTCCTGCTGTATTAGAGTCACTTAGAAAGCAATAGTGTACTTCTTGCTCTAAAGCAGAGTGTGTTTCATGGATGAGAACTGTGCTGTGTGTTTCCCTTCAGGAATGGAGTTAAATCCCAGGCTCTGTGTCTTCCTACAAGCAAGTCATCATTTCAGGTAAACACAGTCAATTTTCACCTCTAATGAATATAAATCATTTACGAAGCTCACACGTTTTTTGCTCTTAACTGAAAAGCATGAGATGTTAGATGACTTGTGGTTTCTCTCAGTTTCAGAAGCAGAGTTGAACTAGCTATGGTCGGTATGTGTAGGAAACACCGTTTTTTGTTCAGAGCACCCTCAAGTTTCTGGCTACTTTAGAGATTCTAGAAAGCAAGAGCCTGCTCCATGCTCTAAAGCAGAGTGTTTTTCATGGATGAGAACTGTGCTTTGTGTTTCCCTTCAGGAATGGAGTTAAATCCCAGGCTCTGTGTCTTCCTACAAGCAAGTCATCATTTCAGGTAAACGCTTTCATTTTTCAGCTCAAATGAATATAAATCGTTTAGGAAGCTCACACGTTTCTCGCTCTTAAGAGAAAAGCACTGGATATTAGAGGACCTGTGGTTTGTATCAGTTTCAGGAGCAGAGTTGAACTAGATATGGTCCGTGTGTGTAGGAAACCCAGTTCTTTTATTCTGAGCATACTTTCAAGTTTCTGGCTCTATTATAGAATCTAGAAAGCAAGAGCGTGCTTCTTGCTCTAAAGCAGAGTGTGTTTCATGGATGATAACTGTGCTGTGCGTTACCCTTCAGAAATGGAGTTAAATCCCAGGTTCTGTGTCTTCCTACAACCAAGACATCTTTTCCGTTAGACTCAGTCACTTTTCAGCTCAAAGGAATCTACATCGTTCCCAAAGGTCATACGTTTCTCGCTCTTAACTGGAAAGCATTGCATGTTAATGGAACAGTGTTTGTATCAGTTCCTTAGAAGAGTTGACCTAGATATGGTCCGTATGTGTAGGAAACACTGTTATTTTGTTCTGAAAACACTCACGATTTCTGCTCTATTAGAGACTCTTAGAAAGCAAGAGCATGCTTCCTGCTCTATAAGAGAGTGTGTTTCATGGATGAGAAATGTGCTGTGTGTTTCCCTTCAGAAATGGAGTAAATCCCAGGCTCTGTGTCTTCCTACAAGCAAGTCATCATTTCAGGTAAACGCTGTCACTTTTCAGTGCAAATGAATATAAATCCATTACGAAGCTTACACGTTTCTTGCTCTTAACTGAAAAGCATTGCATGTTAATGGAACTGTGGTTTGTATCAGTTTCAGAAGAAGAGTTGACCTAGATATGGTCCGTATGTGTACGAAACACCGTTATTTTGTTCTGCCACAGTCATGTTTCCTGCTGTATTAGAGACTCTTAGAAAGCAAGAGTGTGCTTCTTGCTCTAAAGCAGAGTGTGTTTCATGGATGAGAACTGTGCTGTGTGTTTCCCTTCAGAAATGGAGTTATATTCCAGGCTCTGTGTCTTCCTACAAGCAAGTCATCATTTCACGAAATCCTTGTCACTTTTCAGCTCAAATCAATATAAATCGTTTAAGAAGCTCACACGTTTCTCGCTCTTAACTGAAAATCATTGGATGTTAGAGGACCTGTGGTTTGTATCAGTTTCAGGAGCAGATTTGAAGTAGCAATGGTCCGTATATGTAGGAAACACCGTTATTGTGTTCAGAGCACCCTCATGTTTCTGGCTATATTAGAGACTCTAGAAAGAAAGAGCATGCTTCGTGCTCTAAAGCAGAGTGTGTTTCATGGATGACAACTGTGCTGTGTGTTTCCCTTCAGAAATGGAGTTAAATCCCAGGCTCTGTGTCTTTCTACAAGCAATACATCTTTTCAGGTAAACTCAGTCACTTGTAAGCTCAAAGGAAGGTACATCGTTCACGTAGCTCACACGTTTCTCGCTCTTAACTGGAAATCTTTGCATGTTAATGGAACTGTGATTTGTATCAGTTTCAGAAGAAGAGTTGACCTAGATATGATCTGTATGTGTAGGAAACACCGTTATTTTGTTCTGATCACAGTCACATTTCTTGCTGTATTAGAGACTCTTAGAAAGCAAGAGCGTACTTCTTGCTCTAAAGCAGAGTGTGTTTCATGGATGAGAACTATGCTGTGTGTTTCCCTTCAGAAATGGAGTTATATTGCAGGCTCTGTGTCTTCCTACAAGCAAGACATCATTTCAGGTAAACGCTGTCACTTTTCAGCTCAAATGAATATAAATCGTTTACGAAGCTCACACGTTTCTTGCTCTTAACTGAAAAGCATTGGATGTTAGATGACTTGTGGATTGTATCAGTTTCAGAAGCAGAGTGAAACTAGCAATGGTCAGTATATGTAGGAAACACCGTTATTTTGTTCAGAGCACCCTCATGTTTCTGGCTCTATTAGAGACTCTTGAAAGCAAGAGCATGCTTCGTGCTCTAAAGCAGAGTGTGTTTCGTGGATGAGAACTGTGCTGTGGCTTTCCCTTCAGAAATGGAGTTAAATCCCAGGGTCTGTGTCTACCTATAAGCAAGAAATCTTTTCAGGTAAACTCTGTCACTTTTCAGCTCAAAGAAGCTATATCATTCACGAAGCTCATACGTTTCTCGCTCTTAACTGGAAAGCTTTGAATGTTAATGGAACTGTGGTTTGTATCAGTTTCAGAAGCAGAGTTGAACTAGCTATGGTCCGTATGTGTAGGAAACACTGTTCTTTTGTTCTGACCACAGTCATGTTTCCTGCTGTATTAGATAATTGTATTAAGCAAGAGCGTGCTTCTTGCTCTAAAGCAGAGTGTGTTTCATGGATGAGAACTGTGCTGTGTGTTTCCCTTCAGAAATGGAGTTAAATCCCAGGCTCTGTGTCTTCCTACAATCAAGACATGTTTTCTGGTAAACAAAGTCACTTTTCAGCTCTAAGGAAGGTACATCATTCACAAAACTCACAAGTTTCTCACTCTTACCTGGAAAACATTGCATGTTAGAGGAACTGTGGTTTGTATCAGTTTCAGAAGAAGAGTTGACCTAGATATGGTCCGTATGTGTAGGAAACACCGTTATTTTGTTTATCCACAGTCATGTTTCCTGATCTATTAGAGACTCTTACAAAGCAAGAGCATGCTTCTGGTCTAAAGCAGAGTGTGTTTCATGGATGAGAACTGTGCTGTGTGTTTCATTTAGAAATGGAGTTAAATTCCAGGCTCTGTGTCTTCCTACAAGAAAGACATCATTTCAGGTAAATGCAATCACTTTTCAGCTCAAATGAATATACATCATTTACGAAGCTCACATGTTTCTCGCTCTTAACTGAAAAGCATTGGATGTTAGATGACTTGTGGTTTGTATCAGTTTCAGAAGCAGAGTTGAACTAGCTATGGTCCGTATGTGTAGGAAACACCGTTCTTTTTTTCTGAGCACACTCATGTTTCCTGCACTATTAGAGACTCTAGAAAGCAAGAGCGTGCTTCTTCCTATAAGCAGAGTGTGTTTCCTCGTGAGAACTGTGCTGTGTGTTTCCCTTCAGAAATTGAGTTAAATCCCAGGCTCTGTGTCTTCCTACAAGCATGACATCATTTCAAGTAAACGCACTCAATTTTCAGCTCAAATGAATATAAATCATTTACGAAGGTCACACGTTACTTGCTCTTAACTGAAAAGCATTGGATGTAAGATGACTTGTGGTTTGGATGAATTTCAGAAGCAGAGTTGAACAAGCAATTGTCCGTATATGTAGGAAACACCGTTATTTTGTTCAGAGCACCCTCATGTTTCTGGCTCTAATAGAGACTCTAGAAAGCAAGAGCATGCTTCGTGCTCTAAAGCATTGTGTGTTTCATGGATGATAACTGTGCTGTGTGTTTCCCTTCATAAATGGATTTAAATCCCAGGCTCTGTATCTTCCTACAAGCAAGACATCTTTTCAGGTAAACTCAATCATTTTTCAGCTCAAAGAAAGCTACATCGTTCACGAAGCTCACACGTTTCTCGCTCTTAACTGGAAAGAATTGCATGTTAGAGGAAGTGTGGTTCTATCAGTTTCAGAAGAAGAGTTGACCTAGATATGGTCCGTACATGTAGGAAACACCGTTATTTTGTTCTGAGCACAGTCACTTTTCCTGCAGTATTAGAGACACATAGAAAGCAAGAGCGTGCTTCTTGCTCTAAAGCAAAGTGTGTTTCATGGATGAGAACTGTGCTGTGTGTTTCCCTTCAGAAATGGAGTTAAATCCCAGGCTCTGTGTCTTCCTACATGCAATACATCTGTTCAGGTAAACTCAGTCACTTTTTTGCTCAAAGGAATCGAATTCGTTCAAAAAGCTCACACGTTTCTCACTCTTAACTTGAAAGCATTGCATGTTAGAGGAACTGTGGTTTGTATCAGTTTCAGAAGAAGAGTTGACCTAGATATAATCCGTATGTGTAGGAAACACCGTTATTTTATTCTGACCACAGTCACGTTTCCTGCTCTATTAGAGACTCTTAGAAAGCAAGAGTATGCTTCTTGCTCGAAAACAGAGTGTGTTTCATGGATGAGAACTGTGCTGTGTGTTTCCCGTCACAAATGGAGTTAAATCCGAGGCTCTGTATCTTCCTACAAGCAAGACATCTTTTCTGGTAAACCAAGTCACTTTTCAGCTCACAGGAAGCTACATCGTTTACGCAGCTCACACGCTTCGTGCTCTTAACTGAAAAGCATTGGATGTTAGATGACTTGTGGATTGTATCAGTTTCAGAAGCAGAGTGGATCTAGCAATGGTCAGTATATATAGGAAACACCGTTCTTTTGTTCAGAGCACCCTCATGTTTCTGGCTCTATTAGAGGCTCTTGAAAGCAAGAGCATGCTTCGTGCTCTAAAGCAGAGTGTGTTTCATGGATGAGAACTGTGCTGTGTGTTTCCGTTCAGAAATGGAGTTAAATCACAGGCTCTGTATCTTCCTACAAGCAAGACTTCGTTTCACTTAAACTCAGTCACCTTTCAGCTCAAACAAAGCTACATCGTTCACGAAGTTCACAAGTTTCTCGCTCTTAACTGGAAAGCATTGCATGTTAGAGGAACTGTGGTGTGTATCAGTTTCAGAGGAAGAGTTGACCTAGATATGGTCCGTATGTGTAGGAAACACCGTTAATTTGTTCTGAAAACAATCTCGTTTTCTGCTATATTAGAGACTCTTAGAAAGCAAGAGCGTGCTTCTTGCTCTATAGGAGAGTGTGTTTCATGGATGAGAACTGTGCTGTGTGTTTCCTTCAGAAATAGAGCTAAGTCCCAGGCTCTGTGTCTTCCTACAAGGAAGACATCATTTCACGAAATCCCTGTCACTTTTCAGCTCAAATGAATATAAATCGTTTAAGAAGCTCACACGTTTCTCGCTCTTTATTGAAAAGCATTGGATGTTAGAGGACCTGTGGTTTGTATCGGTTTCAGGAGCAGAGTTGAACTAGCAATGGTCTGTATGTGTAGGAAACACCGTTCTTTTGTTCTGAGTACCCTCAAGTTTCTGGCTCTATTAGAGACTTGAAAGCAAGAGCATGCTTCGTGCTCTAAAGCAGAGTGTGTTTCGTGGATGAGAACTGTGCTGTGTGTTTCCCTTCAGAAATGGAGTTAAATCCCAGGCTCTGTGTCTTCCTACAAGCAAGACATCTTTTCAGGTAAACTCAGTCACTTTTCAGCTCAAAGGAAGCTACATCATTCACATAGCTCACACGTTTCTCGCTCTTAACTGGAAAGCTTTGAATGTTAATGGAACTGTGGTTTGTGTCAGTTTCAGAAGCAGAGTTGAACTAGCTATGGTCCGTATGTGTAGGAAACACTGTTCTTTTGTTCTGACCACAGTCATGTTTCCTGCTATATTAGATAATTGTATTAAGCAAGAGCGTTCTTCTTGCTCTAAAGCAGAGTGTGTTTCATGGATGAGAACTGTGCTGTGTGTTTCCCTTCAGAAATGGAGTTCAATCCCAGGCTCTGTGTCTTCCTACAATCCAGACATGTTTTCTGGTAAACAAAGTCACTTTTCAGCTCTAAGGAAGGTACATCATTCACAAAACTCACAAGTTTCTCACTCTTACCTGGAAAACATTGCATGTTAGAGGAACTGTGGTTTGTATGAGTTTCAGAAGAAGAGTTGACCTAGATATGGTCCGTATGTGTAGGAAACACTGTTATTTTGTTTATCCACAGTCATGTTTCCTGATCTATTAGAGACTCTTACAAAGCAAGAGCATGATTCTGGTCTAAAGAAGAGTGTGTTTCATGGATGAGAACTGTGCTGTGTGTTTCATTTAGAAATGGAGTTAAATTCCAGGCTCTGTGTCTTCCTACAAGAAAGACATCATTTCAGGTAAATGCAGTCACTTTTCAGCTCAAATGAATATACATCATTTACGAAGCTCACACGTTTCTCGCTCTTAATTGAAAAGCATTGGATGTTAGATGACTTGTGGTTTGTATCAGTTTCAGAAGCAGAGTTGAACTAGCTATGGCCCGTATGTGTAGGAAACACCGTTCTTTTTTTCTGAGCACACTCATGTTTCCTGCACAATTAGAGACTCTAGAAAGCAAGAGCGTGCTTCTTCCTATACTCAGAGTGTGTTTAATTGTGAGAACTGTGCTGTGTGTTTCCCTTCAGAAATGGAGTTAAATCCCAGGCTTTGTGTCTTCCTTCAAGCAAGACATTATTTCAGGTAAACGCAGTCAATTTTCAGCTGAAATAAATATAAATCGTTTACGAAGGTCACACGTTACTTGTTCTTAAATGAAAAGCACTGGATGTTAGATGACTTGTGGTTTGGATCAGTTTCAGAAGCAGTGTTGAACTAGCAATGGTCCATATATGTAGGAAACACCATTATTTTGTTCAGAGCACCCTCATATTTCTGGCTCTAAGAGACTCTAGAAAGCAAGAGCATGCTTCGCGCACTAAAGTAGAGTGTGGTTCATGGAGGAGAACTGTGCTGAGTGTTTCCGTTCAGAAATGGATTTAAATCCCAGGCTCTGTATCTTCCTACAAGCAAGACATCTTTTCAGGTAAACTCAGTCACTTTTCAGCGCAAACAAAGCTACATCGTTCACGAAGCTCACATGTTTCTCGCTCTTAAATGGAAAGCATTGGATGTTAGAGGAACTGTGGTTTGTATCAGTTTTAGAAGAAGAGTTGACGTAGATATGGTCCGTATGTGTAGGAAACACCATTATTTTGTTCTGAAAACAGTCACGTTTTCTGCTATATTAGAGACTCTTAGAAAGCAAGAGCGTGCTTCTTGCTCTATAGGAGAGTGTGTTTCATGGATGAGAACTGTGCTGTGTGTTTCCCTTCAGAAATGGAGCTAAACCCCAGGCTCTGTGTCTTCCTACAAGGAAGATATCATTTCACGAAAACCCTGTCTCTTTTCAGCTCAAATGAATATAAATCGTTTAAGAAGCTCACACGTTTCTCGCTATTTATTGAAAAGCATTGGATGTTAGAGGACCTGTGGTTTGTATCGGTTTCAGGAGCAGAGTTGAACTAGCAATGGTCTGTATGTGTAGGAAACACCGTTCTTTTGTTCTGAGTACCCTCATGTTTCTGGCTCTATTAGAGACTCTAGAAAGCAAGAGCATGCTTCGTGCTCTAAAGCAGAGTGTGTTTCATGGATGAGAACTGTGCTGTGTGTTTCCTTTCAGAAATGGAGTTAAATCCCAGGCTCTGTGTCTTCCTACAAGCAATACATCTGTTCAGGTAAACTCAGTCACTTTTTAGCTCAAAGGAACCTAATTCGTTCACAAAGCTCACAAGTTTCTCGCTCTTAACTGGAAAGCATTGCATGTTAGAGGAACTGTGGTTTGTATCAGTTTTAGAAGAAGGGTTGACAGAGATATGGTCCATATGTGTAGGCAACACCATTATTTTGTTCTGAAAACAGTCACGTTTTCTGTTCTATTAGAGACTCTTAGAAAGCAAGAGCGTGCTTCTTGCTCTAAAGCAGAGTGTGTTTCATCATGAGAACTGTGCTGTGTGTTTCCCTTCAGAAATGGAGTTAAATCCCAGGCTCTGTGTCTTCCTATAAGCAAGACATCTTTTCAGGTAAACTCAGTCACTTTTCAGCTCAAAGGAAGCTACATCGTTTACGAAGCTCACACGTTTCTCGCTCTTAACTGAAAAGCATTTGATGTTAGATGACTTGCAGTTTGTATCAGTTTCAGAAGCAGAGTTGAACCAGCAGTGGTCCGTATGTGTAGGAAACACCGTTCTTTTGTTCTGAGCACACTCAAGTTTCCTGCTCTATTAGAGAATCTAGAAGGCAAGAGCATACTTCTTCCTATACGCAGACTGTTTTTCCTCGTGAGAACTATGCTGTGTGTTTCCCTTCAGAAATGGAGTTAAATCCAATGTTTGTATCTTCCTACAAGCAAGACATCTTTTCAGGTAAACTCAGTCACTTTTCAGCACAAAGGAAGCTACATCATTCACGAAGCTCACAAATTTCTCGCTCTTAACTGGAAAGAATTGCATGTTAGAGAAAGTGTGGTTGTACCAGTTTCAGAAGATGGGTTGACCTAGATATGGTCCATATGTGTAGGAAACACCGTTATTTTGTTCTGAGCACCCTCATGTTTCTGGCTCTACTAGAGACTCTAGAAAGCAAGAGCATGCTTCGTGCTCTAAAGCAGAGTGTGTTTCATGGATGAGAACTGTGCTCTGTGTTTCCCTTCAGAAATGGAATTAAATCACAGGCTCTGTATCTTCCTACAAGCAAGACTTCGTTTCACGTAAACTCAGTCACCTTTCAGCTCAAACAAAGCTACATCGTTCACAAAGCTCACAAGTTTCTCGCTCTTAACTGGAAAGCATTGCATGTTAGAGGAACTGTGGTTTGTATCAGTTTTAGAAGAAGGGTTGACCTAGATATGGTCCGTATGTGTAGGCAACACCATTATTTTGTTCTGAAAACAGTCACGTTTTCTGTTCTATTAGAGACTCTTAGAAAGCAATAGCGTGCTTCTTGCTCTAAAGCAGAGTGTGTTTCATGGATGAGAACTGTGCTGTGTGTTTCCCTTCAGGAATGGATTTAAATCCCAGGCTCTGTACCTTCCTACAAGCAAGACATCTTTTCAGGTAAACTCAGTCACTTTTCAGCTCAAAGGAAGCAACATCGTTCACGAAGCTCACACGTTTCTCACTCTTAACTGGACAGCATTGCATGTTAGAGAAACTGTGGTTTGGTTCACATTCAGAAGAAGAGTTGACCTAGATATGGTCCGTATGTGTAGGAAACACCGTTATTTTGTTCTGACCACAGTCATGTTTCCTGCTGTATTAGAGACACCTAGAAAACAAGAGCATGCTGCTTCTTGCTCTAAAGGAGAGTGTGTTTCATGGATGAGAACTGTGCTGTGTGTTTCCATTCAAAAATGGATTTAAATCCCAGGCTCTGTGTCTTCCTACAAGCAAGACATCGTTTCAGGTAAACTCAGCCACTTTTCAGCTCATAGGAAGCTACATCGTTCACGATGATCACACTTTTCTCACTCTTAACTGAAAAGCATAGGATATTAGATGACTTTTGGTTTGTATCAGTTTCAGAAGCAGAGTTGAACTAGCAGTGGTCCGTATGTGTAGGAAACAACGTTCTTTTGTTCTGACCACAGTCACGTATCCTGCTGTATTAGAGACACATAGAAAGCAAGAGCATGCTGCTTCTTGCTCTAAAGGAGAGTGTGTTTCATGGATGAGAACTGTGCTGTGTGTTTCCATTCAGAAATGGAGTTAAATCCCAGGCTCTTTGTCTTCCTACAATCAAGGCATCGTTTCAGGTAAACTCAGTCACTTTTCAGCTCATAGGAAGCTACATCATTTACAAAGATCAAACGTTTCTCACTCTTAACTGAACAGCATTGGATGTTAGATGACTTGTGGTTTGTATCAGTTTCAGAACCAGAGTTGAACTAGCAGTGGTCTGTAGGTGTAGGAAACTCCGTTCTTTTGTTCTGAGCACACTCAAGTTTCTTGCTCTATTAGAGACTCTAGAAAGCAAGAGCGTGCTTCTTCCTAAACGCATAGTGTGTTTCTTGTGAGAACTGTGCTGTGTGTGTCCCTTCAGAAATGGAGTTAAATCACAGGCTCTGTATGTTCTTACAAGCAAGACTTCGTTTCACGTAAACTAAGTCAACTTTCAGCTCAAACGAAGCTACATCGTTCACGTAGCTCACACGTTTCTTACTCCTAACTGTAAAGCGTTTGATGTTAGAGGACCTGTGGTGTGTATCAGTTTCAGAAGCAGAGTTGAACTAGCAATGGTCCGTATGTGTAGTAAACACCGTTCTTATGTTCTGAGTACCCTCATGTTTCTGGCTCTATTAGAGACTCTGCAAAGAAAGACCATGCTTCTTGCTCTAAAGCAGAGTGTGTTTCATCGTGAGAACTGTGCTGTGTGTTTCCCTTCAGAAATGGAGTTAAATCCCAGGCACTGTGTCTTCCTACAAGCAAGACATCTTTTCAGGTAAACTCAGTCACTTTTCAGCTCAAAGGAAGCTACATCGTACATGAAGCTCACACGTTTCTCACTCTTAACTTGAAAGCATTGCATGTTAATGGAACTGTGCTTTGTATCAGTTTCAGAAGAAGAGTTGACCTAGATATGGTCCGTATGTGTAGGAAACACCGTTATTTTGTTCTGACCACAGTCACGTTTCCTGCTGTATTAGAGATTCATAGAAAGGCAGAGTGTGCTTCTTGCTCTACAGCAGAGTGTATTTCATGGATGAGAACTGTGCTGTCTGTTTCCCTTCAAAAAGGGAGTTAAATCACAGGCTCTGTGTCTTCCTACAAGCAAGACTTCGTTTCACGTAAACTCAGTCACCTTTCAGCTCAAACGAATCTACATCGTTCACGTAGCTAACACGTTTCTTGCTCTTAGCTGTAAAGCATTGGATGTTAGAGAACCTTTGGTGTGTATCACTTTCAGAAGCAGAGTTGAACTAGCAATGGTCTGCAGGTGTAGGAAACACCGTTCTTTTGTTCTGAGTACCCTCAATTTTCTGGCTCCATTAGAGACTCTGGAAAGCAAGAGCATGCTTCTTGCTCTAAACTAGAGTGTGTTTCATGGATGAGAACTGTGCTGTGTGTTTCCCTTCAGAAATGGAGTTAAATTCCAGGCTCTGTGTCTTCCTACAAGCAAGACATCATTTCCGGAAAACCTAGTCACTTTTCAGCTCAAATGAATATATATCGTTTAGGAAGATCACACGTTTCTCGCTCTTAACTGAAAAGCATTGGATGTTAGATGACTTGGGGTCTGTATCAGTTTCAGAAGCAGAGTTGAACTAGAAATGGTCCGTATGTGTAGGAAACACAGTTCTTTTGTTCTGAGCACTCTCACGTTTCCTGCTCTATTAGAGACACTAGAAAGCAAGAGCATGCTTCGTACTCTACAGCAGAGTGCGTTTCATGGATGAGAACTGTGCTGTGTGATTCCCTTCAGAAATGGAGTTAAATCCCAGGCTCTGTGTCTTCCTTCAAGCAAGACATCTTTTCACGTAATCTCAGTCACTTTTCAGCTCAAATGAAGCTACATTGTTCACGAAGCTCACACGTTTCTCGCTCTTAACTTGAAAGCATTGCATGTTAATGGAACTGTTCTTTGTATCAGTTTCAGAAGAAGAGTTGACCTAGATATGGTCCGAATATGTAGGAAACACCGTTCTTTTGTTCTGACCACAGTCACGTTTCCTGCTCTATTAGAGACTCGTAGAAAGCTAGAGCGTGCTTCTTGCTCTAAAGCAGAGTGTGTTTCATGGATGAGAACTGTGCAGTGTGTTTCATTTCAGAAATGGCGTTAAATTCCAGGCTCTGTGTCTTCCTACAAGCAAGACATCATTTCAGGAAAACGCAGTTACATTTCAGCTCAAATGAATATAAATCGTTTACGAAGATCACACGTTTCTCACTCTTAACTGAAAAGCATAGGATGTTAGATAACTTTTGGTTTGTATCAGTTTCAGAAGCAGAGTTGAACTAGCAGTGGTCCGTATGTGTAGGAAACACCGTTCTTTTGTTCTGACCACAGTCACGTTTCCTGGTGTATTAGAGACACATAGAAAGCAAGAGCATGCTGCTTCCTGCTCTAAAGGAGAGTGTGTTTCATGGATGAGAACTGTGCTGTGTGTTTCCATTCAGAAATGGATTTAAATCCCAGGCTCTGTGTCTTCCTACAAGCAAGACATCGTTTCAGGTAAACTCAGTCACTTTTTAGCTCAAAGGAAGCTACATCGTTCACAAAGCTCACACGTTTCTTGCTCTTAAATGGAAAGCATTGCATGTTAGAGGAACTGTGGTTTGTATCACATTCAGAAGAAGAGTTCACCTACATATGGTCCGTATGTGTAGGAAACACTGTTATTTTGTTCTGACCACAGTCACGTGTCCTGCTCTATTAGAGACTCTTAGAAAGCAAGAGCATGCTTCTTGCTCTAAAGCAGAGTGTGTTCATGGATGAGAACTGTGCTGTGTGTTTCCCTTCAGAAATGGAGTTAAATCCCAGGCTCTGTATCTTCCTACAAGCAAGACATCATTTCAGGTAAATGCAGTCACTTTTCAGCTCAAATGAATAGAAATCCTTTACGAAGCTCACACGTTTCTCGCTCTTAACTGAAAAACATTGGATGTTAGATGACTTGTTGTTTGTATCAGTTTCAGAAGCAGAGTTGAACTAGCAATGGTCCATATATGTAGGAAACCCAGTTCTTTTGTTCAGAGCACCCTCAAATTTCTGGCTCTACTAGAGACTATGGAAAGCAAGGGCATGCATCGTGGTCAAAAGCAGAGTGTGTTTCATGGATGAGTACTGTGCTGTGTGTTTCCCTTCAGAAATGGAGTTAAATCCCAGGCTGTGTGTCTTCCTACAAGCAAGACATGTTTTCAGGAAAACGCAGTCACTTCTCAGCTCAAATGAATGTAAATCGTTTACGAAGATTACACGTTTCTCACTCTTAACTGAAAAGCATAGGATGTTAGAGGACTTTTGGTTTTTATCAGTTTCAGAAGCAGAGTTGAACTAGCAGTGGTCCGTATGTGTAGGAAACCCAATTCTTTTGTTCTGAGCACACTCAAGTTTCCTGCTCTATTAGAGACTCTAGAAAGCAAGAGCATGATTCTTCCTAAACGCAGAGTGTGTTTCATCGTGAGAACTGTGCTGTGTGTTTCCCTTCAGAAATGGAGTTAAATCACAGGCTCTGTGTCTTCCTATAAGCAAGACTTCGTTTCACGTAAACTCAGTCACCTTTCAGCTCAAACGAATCTACATCGTTCACGTAACTCAAACGTTTCTTGCTCTTAACTGTAAAGCATTGGGTTTTAGAGGACCTGTGGAGTGTATCAGTTTCAGAAGCAGAGTTGAACTAGCAATGGTCCCTATGTGTAGGAAACACCATTCTTTTGTTCTGAGTACCCTAATGTTTCTGGCTCTATTAGAGACTCTGCAAAGAAAGAGCAGCCTTCTTGCTCTAAAGAAGAGTGTGTTTCATCTTGAGAACTGTGCTGTGTGTTTCCCTTCAGAAATGGATTTAAATCCCAGGCTCTGTACCTTCCTGCAAGCAAGACATCTTTTCAGGTAAACTCAGTCACTTTTCAGCTCAAAGGAAGCTACATCGTTCACGAAGCTCACACGTTTCTCGCTCTTAACTGGACAGCATTGCATGTTAGAGGAACTGTGGTATGTATCACATTCAGAAGAAGAGTTGACCTAGAAATGGTCCGTATGTGTAGGAAACACCGTTATATTGTTCTGAACACAGTCACGTTTCCTGCTGTATTAGAGACACATAGAAAGCAAGAGCATGCTGCTTCTTGCTCTAAAGGAGAGTGTGTTTCATGGATGAGAACTGTGCTGTGTGTTTCCATTCAGAAATGGATTTAAATCCCAGGCTCTGTGTCTTCCTACAAGCAAGACATCGTTTCAGGTAAACTCAGTCACTTTTCAGCTCATAGGAAGCTACATCGTTTACAAAGATCAAACGTTTCTCACTCTTAACTGAACAGCATTGGATGTTAGAGGACTTGTGGTTTGTATCAGTTTCAGAGGCAGAGTTCAACTAGAAATGGTCCGTATGGGTAGGAAACACAGTTCTTTTGTTCTGAGCACACTCACGTTTCCTGCTCTATTAGAGAGTCTAGAAAGCAAGAGCATGCTTCTTTCTATACGCAGAGTGTGTATCCTCATGAGAACAGTGCTGTGTGTTTCCCTTCAGAAATGGAGTTAAATCCCAGGCTCTGTATCTTCCTACAAGCAAGACTTCGTTTCACGTAAACTCAGTCAAATTTCAGCTCCAACGAAGCTACATCGTTTACAAAGATCAAACGTTTCTCACTCTTAACTGAACAGCATTGGATGTTAGTTGACTTGTGGTTTGTATCAGTTTCAGAACCAGAGTTGACCTAGATATGGTCCGTATGTGTAGGAAACACCGTTATTTTGTTCTGACCACAGTCACGTTTCCTGCTGTATTAGAGATTCATAGAAAGGCAGAGTGTGCTTCTTGCTCTACAGCAGAGTGTGTTTCATGGATGAGAACTGTGCTGTCTGTTTCCCTTCAAAAAGTGAGTTAAATTCCTGGCTCTGTGTCTTCCTTCAAGCAAGACATCATGTCAGGTAAATGCATTCACTTTTCAGCTCAAATGAATATAAATCCTTTACAAAGCTCACAGGTTTCTCGCTATTAATAGAAAAGCATTGGATGTTAGATGACTTGTGGTTTGTATCATTTTCAGAAGCAAACTTGAACTAGCAGTGGTCCGTATGTGTAAGAAACTCCGTTCTTTTGTTCAGAGCACACTCAAGTTTCCTGCTCTATTAGAGACTCTAGAAAGCAAGAGCGTGCTCCTTCCTAAATGAAGAGTGTGTTTCATCGTGAGAACTGTGCTGTGTGTTTCCCTTCAGAAATGGAGTTAAATCACAGGCTCTGTGTCTTCCTACAAGCCAGACTTTATTTCACATAAACTCAGTCACCTTTCAGCTCAAACGAATCTACATCCTTCACGTAGCTAACACGTTTCTTGCTCTTAAGTGTAAAGCATTGGATGTTAGAGAACCTTTGGTGTGTATCAGTTTCAGAAGTAGAGTTGAACTAGCAATGGTCCACAGGTGTAGGAAACACCGTTCTTTTGTTCTGAGTACCCTCAATTTTCTGGCTTTATTAGAAACTCTGGAAAGCAAGAGCATGCTTCTTGCTCTAAACTAGAGAGTATTTCATGGATGAGTACTGTGCTGTGTGTTTCCATTCAGAAATGGAGTTAAATTCCAGGCTCTGTGTCTTCCTTCAAGCAAGACGTCTTTTCACGTAAACTCAGTTACTTTTCAGCTCAAATGAAGCTACATTGTTCACGAAGCTCACACGTTTCTCGCTCTTAACTTGAAAGCATTGCATGTTAATGGAACTGTGCTTTGTATCAGTTTCAGAAGAAGAGTTGACCTAGATATGGTCCGTATATGTAGGAAACAGCGTCATTTTGTTCTGACAACAGTCACGTTTCCTGCTGTATTAGAGACACATAGAAAGCAAGAGCATGGTGCTTCTTGCTCTAAAGGAGAGTGTGTTTCATGGATGAGTACTATGCTGTGTGTTTCCGTTCAGAAATGGAGTTAAATTCCAGGCTCTGGGTCTTCCTATAAGGAAGACATCATTTCAGGAAAACACAGTCACTTTCAGCTCAAATGAATATAAATCGTTTACGAAGATCACAAGTTTCTCACTCTTAACTGAAAAGCATAGGATGTTAGATGTCTTTTGGTTTGTATCAGTTTCAGAAGCAGAGTTGAACTAGAAATGGTCCGTATGTGTAGGAAACACCGTTCTTTTGTTCTGACCACAGACACGTTTCCTGCTGTATTAGAGACACATAGAAAGCAAGAGCATGCTGCTTCTTGCTCTAAAGGAGAGTGTGTTTCATGGACGAGAACTGTGCTGTGTGTTTCCATTCAGAAATGGATTTAAATCCCAGGCTCTGTGTCTTCCTACAAGCAAGACATCGTTTCAGTTAAACTCAGTCTCTTTTCAGCTCAAAGGAAGCTACATCGTTCACGAAGCTCACACGTTTCTCGCTCTTAAATGGAAAGCATTGCATGTTAGGGGAACTGTGGTTTGTATCACATTCAGAAGAAGAGTTGACCTACATATGGTACGTATGTGTAGGAAACACTGTTATTTTGTTCTGACCACAGTCACGTGTCCTGCTGTATTAGAGACTCTTAGAAAGCAAGAGCATGCTTCTTGCTCTAAAGCAGAGTGTGTTCATGGATGAGAACTGTGCTGTGTGTTTCCCTTCAGAAATGGAGTTAAATCCCAGTCTCTGTATCTTCCTACAAGCAAGACATCTTTTCAGGTAAACTCAGTCACTTTTCAGCTCAAATGAATATAAATCGTTTAGGAAGATCACACGTTTCTCGCTCTTAACTGAAATGCATTGGAACGTAGATGACTTGGGGTTTGTATCAGTTTCAGAAGCAGAGTTGAACTAGAAATGGTCCGTATGTGTAGGAAACACAGTTCTTTTCTTCTGAGCACACTCACGTTTCCAGCTCTATTAGAGAGTCTAGAAAGCAAGAGCATGCTTCTTCCTATACGCAGAGTGTGTATCCTCATGAGAACAGTGCTGTGTGTTTCCCTTCAGAAATGGAGTTAAATCACAGGCTCTGTATCTTCCTACAAGCAAGACTTCGTTTCACGTAAACTCAGTCAACTTTCAGCTCAAACGAAGCTACATCGTTCACGTAGCTCACAGATTTCTTGCTCCTAACTGTAAAGTGTTGGATGTTAGAGGACCTTTGATTTGTATCAGTTTCAGAAGCAGAGTTGAACTAGCAATGATCCGTATGTTTAGGAAACACCGTTCTTTTGCTCTGAGTACCCTCAAGTTTCTGGCTCTATTAGAGACTCTGCAAGGAAAGAGCATGCTTCTTGCTCTAAAGCAGAGTGTGTTTCATCCTGAGAACTGTGCTGTGTTTTTCCCTTCAGAAATGGTGTTAAATCCCAGGCTCTTTGTCTTCCTACAAGCAAGACATCTTTTCAGCTAAACTCAGTCACTTTTCAGCTCAAAGGAAGCTACATCGTTCACGAAGCTAACACGTTTCTCGCTCTTAACTTGAAATCATTGCATGTTAATGGAACTGTGCTTTGTATCAGTTTCAGAAGAAGAGTTGACCTAGATATTGTCCGTATGTGTAGGAAACACCGTTATTTTGTTCTGAATACAGTCACGTTTCCTGCTGTATTAGGGATTCTTAGAAAGCAAGAGTATGCTTCTTGCTCTAAAGCAGAGTGTGTTTCATGGATGAGAACTGTGCTGTGTGTTTCCCTTCAGAAAGGGAGTTAAATTCCAGGCTCTGTGTCTTCCTACAAGCAAGACATCATTTCAGGTAAATGCAGTCACTTTTCAGCTCAAATGAGTAGAAATCCTTTACGAAGCTCACACGTTTCTCGCTCTTAACTGAAAAACATTGGATGTTAGATGACTTGTTGTTTGTATCTATTTCAGAAGCAGAGTTGAAGTAGCAATGGTCCATATATGTAGGAAACTCCGTTATTTTGTTCAGAGCAACCTCAATTTTCTGGCTCTACTAGAGACTCTGGAAAGCAAGAGCATGCATCGTGGTCAAAAGCAGAGTGTGTTTCATGGATGAGTACTGTGCTGTGTGTTTCCCTTCAGAAATTCAGTTAAATCCCAGGCTCTGTGTCTTCCTACAAGCAAGACATGTTTTCAGCAAAACGCAGTCACTTCTCAGCTCAAATGAATGTAAATCGTTTACGAAGATCACACGTTTCTCACTCTTAACTGAAAAGCATAGGATGTTAGACTACTTTTGGTTTTTATCAGTTTCAGAAGCAGAGTTGAACTAGCAGTGGTCCGTATGTGTAGGAAACCCAGTTCTTTTGTTCTGAGTACCCTCATGTTTCTGGTTCTATTAGAGACTCTGCAAAGAAAGAGCATGCTTCTTTCTCTAAAGTAGACTGTTTTTCATGGATGAGAACTGTGCTGTGTGTTTCCCTTCAGAAATGGAGTTAATCCCAGGCTCTGAATCTTCCTACAAGCAAGACATCTTTTCACGTAAACTCAGTCAATTTCAGATCAGAGGAAGCTACATCATTCACGAAGCTCACACGTTTCTCGCTCTTAACTAGAAAGAATTGCATGTTAGAGGAACTGTGGTTTGTATCATTTTCAGAAGAAGAGTTGACCTAGATATGGTCCATACGTGTAGGAAACTCTGTTATTTTGTTCTGACCACAGTAACGTTTCCTGCTGTATTAGAGACTCTTAGAAAGCAAGAGCGTGCTTCTGCTCTAAATCAGAGTGTGTTTCATGGATGAGTACTGTGCTGTGTGTTTCCCTTCAGAAATGGAGTAAAATTCCAGGCTCTTTGTCTTCCTACAAGCAAGACATCATTTCAGGAAAACACAGTCACTCTTCAGCTCAAATGAATATAAATCGTATAGGAAGATCACACGTTTCTCCCTCTTAACTGAAAAGCATTGGATGTTAGATGACTTGGGGTTTGTATCAGTTTCAGAAGCAGAGTTGAACTAGAAATGGTCCGTATGTGTAGGGAACACAGTTCTTTTGTTCTGAGCACACTCACGTTTCCTGCTGTATTAGAGACTCTAGAACGCAAGAGCATGCTTCTTCCTATACGCAGAGTGTGTTTCCTCGTGAGAATAGTGCTGTGTGTTTCCCTTCAGAAATGGAGTTAAATCACAGGCTCCGTATCTTCCTACAAGCAAGACTTCGTTTCACGTAAACTCAGTCAACTTTCAGCTCAAACGAAGCTACATCGTTCACGTAGCTCACACGTTTCTTGCTCCTAACTGTAAAGCGTTGGTGTTAGAGGACCGGTGATTTTTATCAGTTTCAGAAGCAGAGTTGAACTAGCAATGGTCCTTATGTGTAGGAAACACCATTCTTTTGTTCTGAGTACCCTCAAGTTTGTGGCTCGATTAGAGACTCTGCAAAGAAAGAGCATGCTCCTTGCTCTGAAGCAGACTGTGTTTCATCGTGAGAACTGTGCTGTGTGTTTCCATTCAGAAATGGAGTTCAATCCCAGGCTCTGTGTCTTCCTACAAGCAAGACATCTTTTCAGGTAAACTCAGTCACTTTTCAGCACAAAGGAAGCTACATCGTTCACGAAGCTCACACGTTTCTCGATTTTGACTTGAAAGCATTGCATGTTAATGGAACTGTGCTTTGTATCAGCTTTAGAAGAAGAGTTAACCTAGATATTGTCCTTATGTGTAGGAAACACAGTTATTTTGTTCTGACCACAGTCACGTTTCCTGCTATATTAGAGATTCTTAGAAAGCAAGAGTGTGCTTCTTGCTCTAAAGCAGAGTGTGTTTCATGGAGGAGAATTGTGCTGTGTGTTTCCCTTCAGAAAGAGAGTTAAATTTCAGGTTCTGTGTCTTCCTACAAGCAAGACATCATTTCAGGTAAATGCAGTCACTTTTCAGCTCAAATGAATATAAATCCCTTACGAAGCTCACACGTTTCTGGCTCTTAAATGAAAAGCATTGGATGTTAGATGAATTGTGGTTTGTATCAGTTTCAGAAGCAGAGTTGAACTAGCAATGGTCTGTATGTGTATGAAACACCGTTCTTTTGTGCTGAGCACCCTCATATTTCTGGCTCCATTAGAGACACTAGAAAGCAAGAGCATGCTTCGTGCTCTAAAGCAGAGTGTGTTTCATGGATGAGAACTGTGCTGTGTGTTTCCCTACAGAAATGGAGTTAAATCCCAGGCTCTGTATCTTCCTACAAGCAAGACATCTTTTCAGGTAAACTCAGTCACTTTTCAGGTCAAAGGAAGCTACATCATTCACAAAGCTGACATGTTTCTCGCTCTTAACTGGAAAGCATTACATGTTAGAGGAACTGTGGTTTGTATCAGTTTCAGAAGAAGAGTTGACCTAGATATGGTCCGTACAGTAGGAAACACCATTATTTTGTTTTGACGAATGTCACATTTCCGGCACTATTAGAAACCCTTAGAAAGCAAGAGCGTGCTTCTTGCTCTAAAGCAGAATGTGTTTCTTGGATGAGGACTGTGCTGTGTGTTTCCCTTCAGGAATGGAGTTAAATCCCAGGCTCTGTGTCTTCCTACAAGCAAGACATGTTTACAGGTAAACTAAGTCATTTCTCAGCTGTAAGGAAGCTACATCGTTCACGAAGCTCACAAGTTTCTCGCTCTTAACTGAAAAGCAATGGATGTTAGATGACTTGTGGTTTGTATCAGTTTCAGAAGCAGAGTTGAACTAGCTATGGTCCGTATGTGTAGGAAACACCGTTCTTTTGTTCTGAGTACCCTCAAGTTTCGGGCTGTATTAGAGACTCTGCAAAGAAATAGCATGCTTCTTGCTCTAAAGCAGAGTGTGTTTCATCCTGAGAACTGTGCTGTGTTTTTCCCTTCAGAAATGGAGTTAAATCCCAGGCTCAGTGTCTTCCTACAAGCAAGACATCTTTTCAGGTAAACTCAGTCACTTTTCAGCTCAAAGGAAGCTACATCGTTCACGAAGCTCACACGTTACTTGGTCTTAACTTGAAAGCATTGCAAGTTAATGGAACTGTGGTTTGTATCAGTTTCAGAAGCAGAGTTTAACTAGCAATGGTCTGTATGTGTAGGAAACACCGTTCTTTTGTTCTGAGTACCCTCAAGTTTCTGGCTGTATTAGAGACTTTAGAAAGCAAGAGCATGCTTCTTGCTCTAAAGCAGAGTGTGTTTCATGGATGAGAACTGTGCTGTTTGTTTCCTTTCAGACATGGAGTTAAATTCCAGGTCTGTGTCTTCCTACAAGCTAGACATCATTTCAGGTAAATGCAGTCACTTTTCAGCTCAAAGGAATATAAATCGTTTACAAAGGTCACACGTTTCTCGCTCTTAGCAGAAAAGCATTGGATGTTAGATGAATTGTGGTTTGTATCAGTTTCAGAAGCAGAGTTGAACTAGCAATAGTCCATAAGTGTAGGAAACACCGTTCTTTTGTTCTAAGTGCCCTCAAGTTTCTGGATCTATTAGAGACTCTGCAAAGAAAGAGCATGCTCCTTGCTCTAAAGCAGAGTGTGTTTCATAGTGAGAACTGTGCTGTGTATTTCCCTTCAGAAATGGAGTTAAATCCCAGGCTCTGTGTCTTCCTACAAGCAACACATCTTTTCAGGTAAACTCAGTCACTTTTCAGCACAAAGGAAGCTACATCGTTCACGAAGCTCACACGTTTCTCGCTTTTGACTTGAAAGCATTGCATGTTAATGGAACTGTGCTTTGTATCAGTTTCAGAAGAAGAGTTAACCTAGATATTGTCCGTATTTGTAGGAAACACAGTTATTTTGTTCTGACCAGAGTAACGTTTCCTGCTGTATTAGAGATTCTTAGAAAGCAAGAGTGTGCTTCTTGCTCTAAAGCAGAGTGTGTTTCATGGATGAGAACTGTGCTGTGTGTTTCCCTTCAGAAAGGGAGTTAAATTCCAGGCTCTGTGTCTTCCTACAAGCAAGACATCATTTCAGGTAAATGCAGTCACTTTTCAGCTCAAATGAATATAAATCCCTTACGAAGCACACACGTTTCTCTCTCTTAAATGAAAAGCATTGAATGTTAGATGACTTGTGGTTTGTATCAGTTTCAGAAGCAGAGTTGAACTAGCAATGGTCCATATATGTACGAAACACCCTTATTTTGTTCAGAGCACCCTCATATTTCTGGCTCCATTAGAGAAACTAGAAAGCAAGAGCATGCTTCGTGCTCTAAAGCAGAGTGTGTTTCATGGATGAGAACTGTGCTGTGTGTTTCCCTACAGAAATGGAGTTAAATCCCAGGCTCTGTATCTTCCTACAAGCAAGACATCTTTTCAGGTAAACTCAGTCACTTTTCAGGTCAAAGGAAGCTACATCATTCACAAAACTGACACGTTTCTCGCTCTTAACTGGAAAGCATTGCATGTTAGAGGAACTGTGGTTTGTATCAGTTTCAGAAGAAGAGTTGACCTAGATATGGTCCGTACAGTAGGAAACACCATTATTTTGTTCTGACGACAGTCACGTTTCCGTCTCTATTTGAAACTCTTAGAAAGCAAGAGCGTGCTTCTTGCTCTAAAGCAGAGTGTGTTTCTTGGATGAGGACTATGCTGTGTGTTTCCCTTCAGAAATGGAGTAATATTCCAGGCTGTGCGTCTTCCTACAAGCAAGACATTATTTCAGGTAAATGCAGTCATTTTTCAGCTCAAATGAATATAAATCCCTTACGAAGCTCACACGTTTCTCGCTCTTAAATGAAAAGCATTGGATGTCAGATGAATTGAGGTTTGTATCAGTTTCAGAATCAGAGTTTAACTAGCAATGGTCCGTAAGTGTAGGAAACACCGTTCTTTTGTTCTGAGTACCCTCAAATTTCTGGCTGTATTAGAGACTCTAGAAAGCAAGAGCATGCTTCGTGCTCTAAAGCAGAGTGTGTTTCAAAGATGAGAACTGTGCTGTGTGTTTCCCTACAGAAATGGAGTTAAATCCCAGGCTCTGTATCTTCCTACAAGCAAGACATCTTTTCAGGTAAACTCAGTCACTTTTCAGGTCAAAGGAAGCTACATCATTCACAAAGCTGACACGTTTCTCGCTCTTAACTGGAAAGCATTGCATGTTAGAGGAACTGTGGTTTGTATCAGTTTCAGAAGAAGAGTTGACCTAGATATGGTCCGTACAGTAGGAAACACCATTATTTTGTTCTGACGACAGTCACGTTTCCGGCTCTATTAGAAACTCTGAGAAAGCAAGAGCATGCTTCTTGCTCTAAAGCAGAGTGTGTTTCATGGATGAGGACTGTGCTGTGTGTTTCCCTTCAGAAATGGAGTTAAATCCCAGGCTCTGTGTCTTCCTACAAGCAAGACATGTTTTCAGGTAAACTAAGTCATTTCTCAGCTGTAAGGAAGCTACATCGTTCACGAAGCTCACAAGTTTCTCGCTCTTAACTGTAAAGCAATGGATGTTAGATGTCTTATGGTTTGTATCAGTTTCAGAAGCAGAGTTGAACTAGCTATGGTCCGTATGTGTAGGAAACACCGTTCTTTTGTTCAGAGCTCACTCAAGTTTCCTGCTCTATTAGAGACTCTAGAAAGCAAGAGCATGCTTCGTGCTCTAAAGCAGAGTGTGTTTCAAAGATGAGATCTGTGCTGTGTGTTTTCCTTCAGAAATGGAGTTAAATCCCAGGCTCTGTGTTTCCTACAAGCAAGACATCTTTTCAAGTAAGCTCAGTCTCTTTTCAGTTCAGAGGAAGCTACATCGTTCACGAAGCTCACACGTATCTCGCTCTTACATAGAAAGCATTGCATGTTAATGGAACTGTGGTTTGTATCAGTTTCAGAAGAAGAGTTGACCTAGATATGGTCCGTATTGTAGGAAACACCGTTATTTTGTTCTGACCACAGTCATGTTTCCTGCTGTATTAGAGACACATAGAAAGCAAGAGCATGCTTCTTGCTCTAAAGGAGAGTGTGTTTCATGGATGAGAACTGTGCTGTTTGTATCCCTTGAGAAATGGAGTTAAATTCCCGGTCTGTGTCTTCCTACAAGCAAGACATCATTTCAGGTAAATGCAGTCACTTTTCAGCTCAAATGAATATAAATCGTTTACGAAGATCACACGTTTCTCGCTCTTAACTGAAAAGCATTGGATGTTACATGCCTTGTGGTTTGTATCAGTTTCAGAAGCAGAGTTGAACCAGCAGTGGTCCGTATGTGTAGGAAACACCGTTCTTTTGCTCTGAGCACACTCAAGTTTCCTGCTCTATTAGAGACTCTAGAAAGCAAGAGCGTGATTCTTCATAAACGCAGAGTGTGTTTCTTGTGAGAACTGTGCTGTGTGTTTCCCTTCAGAAATGGAGTTAAATCACAGGCTCTGTATCTTCCTATAAGCAAGACTTCGTTTCACTTAAACTCAGTCAACTTTCAGCTCAAATGAAGCTACATCATTCATGTAGCTCACACGTTTCTTGCTCCTAAATGTAAAGCTTTGGATGTTAGAGGACCTGTGGTGTGTATTAGTTTCAGAAGCAGAGTTGAACTAGCAATGGTCCGTATGTGTAGGAAACACTGTTATTTTGTTCTGACCACAGTCACGTTTCCTGCTATATTAGAGACCCTTAGAAAGCAAGAGCGTGCTTCTTGCTCTAAAGCAGAGTGTGTTTCATGGATGAGAACTGTGCTGTGTGTTTCCCTTCAGAAATGGAGTAAAATTGCAGGCTCTGTGTTTTCCTACAAGCAAGACATAATTTCAGGTAAATGCAGTCACTTTTCAGCTCAAAGGAATATAAATCCCTTACGAAGCTCACACGTTTCTCCCTCTTATAGGAAAAGCATTGGATGTTAGATGACTTGTGGTTTGTATCAGTTTCAGAAGCAGAGTTGAACTAGCAATGGTCCATATATGTAGGAAACACCCTTATTTTGTTCAGAGCACGCTCATATTTCTGGCTCCATTAGAGACACTAGAAAGCAAGAGCATGCTTCGTGCTCTAAAGCAGAGTGTGTTTCATGGATGAGAACTGTGCTGTGTGTTTCCCTACAGAAATGGAGTTAAATCCCAGGCTCTGTATCTTCCTACAAGCAAGACATCTTTTCAGGTAAACTCAGTCACTTTTCAGGTCAAAGGAAGCTACATCATTCACAAAGCTGACACGTTTCTCGCTCTTAACTGGAAAGCATTGCATGTTAGAGGAACTGTGGTTTGTATCAGTTTCAGAAGAAGAGTTGACCTAGATATGGTCCGTACAGTAGGAAACACGATTATTTTTTTCTGACGACATTCACGTTTCCGGGTCTATTAGAGACTCTTAGAAAGCAAGAGCGTGCTTCTTGCTCTAAAGCAGAGTGTGTTTCATGGATGAGGACTGTGCTGTGTGTTTCCCTTCAGAAATGGAGTTAAATCCCAGTCTCTGTGTCTTCCTACAAGCAAGACATGTTTTCAGGTAAACTAAGTCATTTCTCAGCTGTAAGGAAGCTAAATCGTTCACGAAGCTCAAAAGTTTCTCGCTCTTAACTGAAAAGCAATGGATGTTAGATGACTTGTGGTTTGTATCAGTTTCAGAAGCAGAGTTGAACTAGCTATGGTCCGTATGTGTAGGAAACACCGTTCTTTTGTTCTGAGCTCACTCAATTTTCCTGCTCTATTAGAGACTCTAGAAAGCAAGAGCATGCTTCGTGCTCTAAAGCAGAGTGTGTTTCAAAGATGAGATCTGTGCTGTGTGTTTTCCTTCAGAAATGGAGTTAAATCCCAGGCTCTGTGTCTTCCTACAAGCAAGACATCTTTTCAAGTAAGCTCAGTCACTTTTCAGTTCAGAGGAAGCTACATCGTTCACGAAGCTCACACGTATCTCCCTCTTACATTGAAAGCATTGCATGTTAAGGGAACTGTGGTTTGTATCAGTTTCAGAAGAAGAGTTGACCTAGATATGGTCCGTATGTGTAGGAAACACCGTTATTTTGTTCTGACCACAGTCATGTTTCCTGCTGTATTAGAGACACATAGAAAGCAAGAGCATGCTTCTTGCTCTAAAGCAGAGTGTGTTTCATGGATGAGAACTGTGCTGTGTGTTTCCCTTCAGAAATGGAGTAAAATTCCAGGCTCTGTGTCTTCCTACAAGCAAGACATCATTTCAGGAAAACACAGTCACTTTTCAGCTCAAATGAATATAAATCGTATAGGAAGATCACACGTTTCTCCCTCTTAACTGAAAAGCATTGGATGTTAGATGACTTGGGGTTTGTATCAGTTTAAGAAGCAGAGTTGAACTAGAAATGGTCCGTATGTGTAGGAAACACAGTTCTTTTGTTCTGAGCACACTCACGTTTCCTGCTCTATTAGAGACTCTAGAACGCAAGAACATGCTTCTTCCGATATGCAGAATGTGTTTCCAAGTGAGAACAGTGCTGTGTGTTTCCCTTCAGAAATGGAGTTAAATCACAGGCTCCGTATCTTCCTACAAGCAAGACTTCGTTTCACGAAAACTCAGTCAACTTTCAGCTCAAACGAAGCTACATCGTTCACGTAGCTCACACGTTTCTTGCTCCTAACTGTAAAGCGTTGGTGTTAGAGGACCTGTAATTTGTATCAGTTTCAGAAGCAGAGTTGAATTAGCAATGGTCCTTATGTGTAGGAAACACCGTTCTTTTGTTCTGAGTACCCTCATGTTTCTGGTTCTATTAGAGACTCTGCAAAGAAAGAGCATGCTTCTTGCTCTAAAGCAGAGTGTCTTTCATCGTGAGAACTGTGCTGTGTGTTTCCTTTCAGAAATGGAGTTAAATCCCAGGCTCTGTGTCTTCCTACAAGCAAGACATCTTTTCAGGTAAACACAGTAACTTTTCAGGTCAAAGGAAGCTACATCATTCACAAAGCTGACACGTTTCTCGCTCTTAACTGGAAAGCATTGCATGTTAGAGGAACTGTGCTTTGTATCAGTTTCAGAAGAAGAGTTGACCTAGATATGGTCCGTACAGTAGGAAACACCATTATTTTGTTCTGACGACAGTCACGTTTCCGGCTCTATTAGAAACTCTTAGATAGCAAGAGCATGCTTCTTGATCTAAAGCAGAGTGTGTTTCATGGATGAGGACTGTGCTGTGTGTTTCCCTTCAGAAATGGAGTTAAATCCCAGGCTCTGTGTCTTCCTACAAGCAAGACATGTTTTCAGGTAAACTAAGTCATTTCTCAGCTGTAAGGAAGCTACATCGTTCACGAAGCTCACAAGTTTCTCTCTCTTAACTGAAAAGCAATGGATGTTTGATGACTTGTGGTTTGTATCAGTTTCAGAAGCACAGTTGAACTAGCTATGGTCCGTATGGGTAGGAAACAGCGTTCTTTTGTTCTGAGCTCACTCAAGTTTCCTGCTCTATTAGAGACTCTAGAAAGCAAGAGCATGCTTCGTGCTCTAAAGCAGAGTGTGTTTCAAAGATGAGAACTATGCTGTGTGTTTCCCTTCAGAAATGGAGTTAAATCCCAGGCTCTGTGTATTCCTACAAGCAAGATTTCTTTACAAGTAAGCTCAGTCACTTTTCAGTTCAGAGGAAGCTACATCGTTCACGAAGCTCACACGTATCTCGCTCTTACATTGAAAGCATTGCATGTTAATGGAACTGTGGTTTGTATCAGTTTCAGAAGAAGAGTTGACCTAGATATGGTCCGTATGTGTAGGAAACACTGTTATTTTGTTCTGACCACATTCATGTTTCCTGCTGTATTAGAGACACATAGAAAGCAAGAGCGTGATTCTTCCTAAACGCAGAGTGTGTTTCTTGTGAGAACTGTGCTGTGTGTTTCCCTTCAGAAATGTAGTTAAATCACAGGCTCTGTATCTTCCTATAAGCAAGACTTCGTTTCACGTAAACTCAGTCATCTTTCAGCTCAAATGAAGCTACATCGTTCACGTAGCTCACACGTTTCTTGCTCCTAACTGTAAAGCGTTGGATGTTAGAGGACCTGTGGTGTGTATCAGTTTCAGAAGCAGAGTTGAACTAGCAATGGTCCGTATGTGTAGGAAACACTGTTATTTTGTTCTGACCACAGTCACGTTTCCTGCTATATTAGAGACTCTTAGAAAGCAAGAGTGTGCTTCTTGCTCTAAAGCAGAGTGTGTTTCATGGATGAGAACTGTGCTGTGTGTTTCCCTTCAGAAATGGAGTAAAATTCCAGGCTCTGTGTCTTCCTACAAGCAAGACATCATTTCAGGTAAATGCAGTCACTTTTCAGCTCAAATGAATATAAATCCCTTACGAAGCTCACACGTTTCTCCCTCTTAAAGGAAAAGCATTGGATGTTAGATGAATTGAGGTTTGTATCAGTTTCAGAAGCAGAGTTGAACTAGCAATGGTCCATATATGTAGGAAACACCCTTATTTTGTTCAGAGCACCCTCATATTTCTGGCTCCATTAGAGACACTAGAAAGCAAGAGCATGCTTCGTGCTCTAAAGCATAGTGTGTTTCATGGATGAGAACTGTGCTGTGTGTTTCCCTACAGAAATGCAGTTAAATCCCAGGTTCTGTATCTTCCTACAAGCAAGACATCTTTTCAGGTAAACTCAGTCACTTTTCAGGTCAAAGGAAGCTACATCATTCACAAAGCTGACTCGTTTCTCGCTCTTAACTGGAAAGCATTGCATGTTAGAGGAACTGTGGTTTGTATCAGTTTCAGAAGAAGAGTTGACCTAGATATGGTCCATACAGTAGGAAACACCATTATTTTGTTCTGACGACAGTCACGTTTCCGGCTCTATTAGAGACTCTTAGAAAGCAAAAGCGTGCTTCTTGCTCTAAAGCAGAGTGTGTTTCATGGATGAGGACTGTGCTGTGTGTTTCCCTTCAGAAATGGAGTTAAATTCCCGGTCTGTGTCTTCCTACAAGCAAGACATCATTTCAGGTAAACGCAGTCACTTTTCAGCTCAAATGAATATAAATCATTTACGAACCTCACACGTTTCTCGCTCTTAACTGAAAAGCATTGGATGTTAGATGACTTGTGGTTTGTATCAGTTTCAGAAGCAGAGAGAACTAGCAATGGTCCGTATGTGTAGGAAACACTGTTCTTTTGTTCTGAGTACCCTCAAGTTTCTGGCTCTATTAGAGACTCTGGAAAGCATGTCCATGCTTCTTAATCTAAAGCAGAGTGTGTTTCATGGAGGAGAACTGTGCTGTGTGTTTCCCTTCAGAAATGGAGTTAAATCCCAGGCTCTGTGTCTTCCTACAAGCAAGACACCTTTTCAGGTAAACTGAGTCACTTTTCCCCTCAAAGGAAGCTACATCCTTGACGAAGCTCACACGTTTCTTGCTCTTAAATGGAAAGCATTGCATGTTAGAGGAACTGTGGATTGTATCAGTTTCAGAAGAAGAGTTGACCTAGATATGGTCCATACATGTAGGAAACACCGTTATTTTGTTCTGACCACAGTCACGTTGCCCTCCGTATTATAGACTCTTAGAAAGCAAGAGTTTGCTTCTTGCTTTAAAGCAGAGTGTGTTTCATGGATGAGAACTGTGCTGTGTGTTTCCCTTCAGAAATGGAGTTAAATTCCAGGATCTGTATTAGTTAAATTATTAAGGCCACTGCATGTAGTTGAAAGGGAGGTTTATTTTGTGGGGTAACTTACAAATGAAGTGGTAGTTTACTGGGTCTGGCAAGGGTATAGTGCAGTCCGGCGGTGTTCTCTGGCGAACTCTGCTCGGTCTACGTTCAGGGTCCAGAGTCTGGGAACCAAGAGAGAGAGCTCTTCCCGATCCTTGGTCGTCTGCTTCCTCTTCCACCACGCCTTGTGGGCGTGACAATTACCGAAGCCTCAGTGGGGGTTGGAACTTCCAGGCCAATGCTGGCATGGCTATCCACTACAGCTCTCTGTCTTCCTCCAAGCAAGACATCATTTCAGGTAAACGCAGTCACTTTTCAGCTCAAATGAATATAAATCGTTTACGAACCTCACACGTTTCTCACTATTAACTGAAAAGCATTGGATGTTAGATGACTTGTGGTTTGTATCAGTTTTAGAAGCAGAGAGAACTAGCAATGGTCCGTATGTGTAGGAAACACTGTTCTTTTGTTCTGAGTACCCTCAAGTTTCTGGCTCTATTAGAGACTCTGGAAAGCATGTCCATGCTTCTTAATCTAAAGCAGAGTGTGTTTCATGGATGAGAACTGTGCTGTGTGTTTCCCTCAGAAATGGAGGTAAATCCCAGGCTCTGTGTATTCCTACAAGCAATACATGTTTTCAGGTAAACTCAGTCATTTTTCAGCTCAAAGAAAGCTACATCGTTCAAGAAGCTCACACGTTTCTCGCTCTTAACTTGAAAGCATTGCATGTTAATGGAACTGTGCTTTTTATCAGTTTCAGAAGAAGAGTTGACCTAGATATGGTCCGTATGTGTAGAAAACACCGTTGTTTTGTTCTGACCACAGTCACGTTTCCTGCTCTATTAGAGAATCGTAGAAAGCAAGAGTGTGCTTCTTGCTCTAAAGCAGAGTGTATTTCATGGATGAGAACTGTGCTGTGGGTTTCCCTTCAGAAATGGAGTTAAATTCCAGGCTCTGTATTGGTTTAATTATTAAGGCCACTCCATGTAGTTGAAAGGGAAGTTTATTTTACGGGTAACTTACAAATGAAGGGGTAGGTTACAAGGTCTGGCAAGGGTATAGTGCTGTCCGGTGGTGTTTTCTGGGGAACTCTGCTTGGTCTACCTCCAGCATCCAGAGTCTGGGAACCAAGAGAGAGAGCTCTTCCCGATCCTTGGTCGTCTGCTTCCTCCTCGACCACGCCTTGTGGGCGTGACAATTACCGAAGCCTCAGTGGCGGTTGGAACTTCCAGGCCAATGCTGGGATGGCTATCCAGTACAGCTCTGTGTCTTCCTACAAGCAAGACATCATTTCAGGTAAACGCAGTCACTTTTCAGCTCAAATGAATATAAATCATTTTCGAAACTCACACGTTTCTCGCTCTTAACTGAAAAGCATTGGATGTTAGATGACTTGTGTTTTGTATCAGTTTCAGAAGGAGAGTTGAACTAGCAATGGTCCGTATGTGTAGGTAACACCGTTCTTTTGTTCTGAGCACACTCACGTTTCTTGCTCTATTAGAGACTCTAGAAAGCATTAGCCTTCTTCTTCCTATACACAGAGTGTGTTTCATCGTGTGAACTGTGCTGTGTGTTTCCCTTCAGAAATGGAGTTAAATCGCAGGGTCTGTATCTTCCTACAAGCAAGAATTTGTTTCACGTAAACTCAGTCATCTTTCAGCTCAAACAAAGCTACATTGTTCACGTAGCTCACACGTTTCTTGCTCTTAACTGTAAAGCATTGGATGTTAGAGGACCTGTGGTTTGTATCAGTTTCAGAAGCAGAGTTGAACTAGCAAAGGTCCGTATGTGTAGGAAATACCGTTCTTTTGTTCAGAGAAGCCTCAAGTTTCTGGCTCTATTAGAGACTCTAGAAAGCAAGAGCATGCATTGTGCTCTAAGCAGAGTGTTTTTCATGGATGAGAACTGTGCTGTGTGTTTCCCTTCAGAAATGGAGTTAAATCCCAGGCTCTGTGTCTTCCTACAAGCAAGACACCTTTTCAGGTAAACTGAGTCACTTTTCACCTCAAAGGAAGCTACATCCTTGACGAAGCTCACACGTTTCTCGCTCTTAACTGGAAAGCATTGCATGTTAGAGGAACTGTGGATTGTATCAGTTTCAGAAGAAGAGTTGACCTAGATATGGTCTGTACATGTAGGAAACACCGTTATTTTGTTCTGACCACAGTCACGTTGCATGCCGTATTATAGACTCTTAGAAAGCAAGAGTTTGCTTCTTGCTTTAAAGCAGAGTGTGTTTCATGGATGAAAATTATGCTGTGTGTTTCCCTTCAGAAATGGAGTTAAATTCCAGGATCTGTATTGGTTAAATTATTATGGCCACTCCATGTAGTTGAAAGGGAGGTTTATTTTGTGGGGTAATTACAAATGAAGTGGTAGTTTACCGGGTCTGGCAAGGGCATATTGCAGTCCGGCGGTGTTCTCTGGCGAACTCTGCTCGGTCTACGTTCAGGGTCCAGAGTCTGGGAACCAAGAGAGAGAGCTCTTCCCGATCCTTGGTCTTCTGCTTCATCCTCTGCCATGCCTTGTGGGCGTGACCATTACCGAAGCCTCAGTGGGGGTTGGAACTTCCAGGCCAATGCTGGCATGGCTATCTACTACAGCTCTGTGTCTTCCTACAAGCAAGACATCATTTCAGGTAAACGCAGTTACTTTTCAGCTCAAATGAATATAAATCGTTTACGAAACTCACACGTTTCTCACTATTAACTGAAAAGCATTGGATGTTAGATGACATGTGGTTTGTATCAGTTTCAGAAGCAGAGTGAACTAGCAATGGTCCGTATGTGTAGGAAACACCGTTCTTTTGTTCTGAGTACCCTCAAGTTTCTGGCTCTATTAGAGACTCTGGAAAGCAAGAGCATGCTTCTTGCTCTAAAGCTGAGTGTGTTTCATGGAGGAGAACTGTGCTGTGTGTTTCCCTTCAGAAATGGAGTTAAATCCCAGGCTCTGTGTCTTCCTACAAGCAAGACATCTTTTCAGGTAAACTCAATCACTTTTCAGCTCAAAGGATGCTACATCGTTCACCAAGCTCACACGTTTCTCGCTCTTAACTGGAAAGCATTGCATGTTAGAGGAACTGTGGTTTGTATCAGTTTCAGAAGAAGAGTTGACCTAGATATGGTCCATACATGTAGGAAACACCGTTATTTTGTTCTGACCACAGTCACGTTGCCCTCCGTATTATAGACTCTTAGAAAGCAAGAGTTTGCTTCTTGCTTTAAAGCAGAGTGTGTTTCATGGATGAGAACTGTGCTGTGTGTTTCCCTTCAGAAATGGAGTTAAATTCCAGGATCTGTATTAGTTAAATTATTAAGGCCACTGCATGTAGTTGAAAGGGAGGTTTATTTCGTGGGGTAACTTACAAATGAAGTGGTAGTTTACCGGGTCTGGCAAGGGTATAGTGCAGTCCGTCGGTGTTCTCTGGCGAACTCTGCTCAGTCTACGTTCAGGGTCCAGAGTCTGGGAACCAAGAGAGAGAGCTATTCCCGATCCTTGGTCTTCTGCTTCATCAAGTGCCATGCCTTTATGGTGTGACCATTACCGAAGCCTAAGTGGGGGTTGGAACTTCCAGGCCAATGCTGGGATGGCTATCCACTACAGCTCTGTGTCTTCCTACAAGCAAGACATCATTTCAGGTAAACGCAGGCACTTTTCAGCTCAAATGAATATAAATCGTTTATGAAGCTCACACGTGTCTCCCTCTCAACTGAAAAGCATTGGATGTTAGATGACTTGTGGTTTGTATCAGTTTCAGAAGCAGAGTTGAACTATCAATTGTACGTATATGTAGGAAACACCGTTATTTTGCTCTGACCACAGTCACGTTTCCTGCTGTATAAGAGACTCGTAGAAAGCAAGAGCATGCTTCTTACTCTGAAGCAGAGTGTGGTTCATGGATGAGAACTGTGCTGTTTGTTTCCCTTCAGAAATGGAGTTAAATTCCAGGCTGTGTGTCTTCCTAAAAGCAAGAAATCATTTCAGGTAAACACAGTCACTTATCAGCTCAAATGAATATAAATCGTTTACAAAGCTCACACGTTTCTTGCTCTTAACTGAAAAGCATTGGATGTTAGAGGACTTGTGGTTTGTATCAGTTTCTGAAGCAGAGTTGAACTAGCAGTGGTCTGTAAGTGTAGGTAACACCGTTCTTTTGTTCAGAGTCCCCTCATGTTTCTGGCTCTATTAGAGAATATAGAAAGCAAGAGCATGCTTCGTGCTCTATAGCAGAGTGTGTTCATGGATAAGATCTGTGCTGTGTATTTCCCTTCAGAAATGGAGTTAAATCCCAGCCTCTGTGTCTTCCTACAAGCAAGACATCTTTTCAGGTAAACTCAGTCACTTTTCAGCTCAAAGGAAGCTACATTGTTCACGAAGCTCACACGTTTCTGGCTCTTAACTGGAAAGCATTGCATGTTAATGGAACTGTGGTTTGTATCAGTTTCAGAAGAAGAGTTGACCTAGATATGGTCCGTATGTGTAGGAAACCCCGTTATTTTGTTCTGACCACAGTCACATTTCCTGCTGAATTAGAGACACTTAGAAAGCAAGAGCGTGCTTCTTCTTATATGCAGAGTATGTTTCATCGTGAGAACAGTGCTGTGTGTTTCCCTTCATAAATGGAGTTAAATCACAGGCTCTGTATCTTCCTACAAGCAAGACTTCATTTCACGTAAACTCATTCATCTTACAGCTCAAACAAACCTACATCTTTCACGTAGCTCACACGTTTCTTGCTCTTAACTGTAAAGCATTGGATGTTGAAGAACCTGTGATTTGTATCAGTTTCAGAAGCAGAGTTGAACTAGCAATGGTCCGAATGTGTAGGAAACACCGTTCTTATGTTCAGAGTACCCTCAAGTTTCTGGCTGTATTAGAGAATCTAGAAAGCAAGAGCATGCTTCGTGCTCTAAAGCAGAGTGTGTTTCATGGATGAGAACTGTGGGTTGTGTTTCCCTTTAGAAATGGAGTTAAATTCCACCTCAATATCTTCCTACAAGCAAGACATCATTTCGGTAAACGTAGTCAATTTTCAGCTCAAATTAATATAAATCGTTTACAAAGCTCACAGGTTTCTCGCTCTTAACTGAAAAGCATTGGATGTTAGATGACTTGTGGTTTGTATCAGTTTCAGAAGGAGAGTTGAACTAGCAATGGTCCGTATGTGTAGGTAACACCGTTCTTTTGTTCTGAGCACACTCACGTTTCTTGCTCTATTAGAGACTCTAGAAAGCATTAGCCTTCTTCTTCCTATACACAGAGTGTGTTTCATCGTGTGAACTGTGCTGTGTGTTTCCCTTCAGAAATGGAGTTAAATCGCAGGGTCTGTATCTTCCTACAAGCAAGAATTTGTTTCACGTAAACTCAGTCATCTTTCAGGTCAAACAAAGCTACATTTTTCACGTAGCTCACACGTTTCTTGCTCTTAACTGTAAAGATTTGGATGTTAGAGGACCTGTGGTTTGTATCAGTTTCAGAAGCAGAGTTGAACTAGCAAAGGTCCGTATGTGTAGGAAATACCGTTCTTTTGTTCAGAGAAGCCTCAAGTTTCTGGCTCTATTAGAGACTCTAGAAAGCAAGAGCATGCATTGTGCTCTAAGCAGAGTGTTTTTCATGGATGAAACTGTGCTGTGTGTTTCCCTTCAGAAATGGAGTTAAATCCCAGGCTCTGTGTCTTCCTACAAGCAAGACACCTTTTCAGGTAAACTGAGTCACTTTTCACCTCAAAGGAAGCTACATCCTTGACGAAGCTCACACGTTTCTCGCTCTTAACTGGAAAGCATTGCATGTTAGAGGAACTGTGGATTGTATCAGTTTCAGAAGAAGAGTTGACCTAGATATGGTCTGTACATGTAGGAAACACCGTTATTTTGTTCTGACCACAGTCACGTTGCATGCCGTATTATAGACTCTTAGAAAGCAAGAGTTTGCTTCTTGCTTTAAAGCAGAGTGTGTTTCATGGATGAAAATTATGCTGTGTGTTTCCCTTCAGAAATGGAGTTAAATTCCAGGATCTGTATTGGTTAAATTATTATGGCCACTCCATGTAGTTGAAAGGGAGGTTTATTTTGTGGGGTAACTTACAAATGAAGTGGTAGTTTACCGGGTCTGGCAAGGGCATATTGCAGTCCGGCGGTGTTCTCTGGCGAACTCTGCTCGGTCTACGTTCAGGGTCCAGAGTCTGGGAACCAAGAGAGAGAGCTCTTCCCGATCCTTGGTCTTCTGCTTCATCCTCTGCCATGCCTTGTGGGCGTGACCATTACCGAAGCCTCAGTGGGGGTTGGAACTTCCAGGCCAATGCTGGCATGGCTATCCACTACAGCTCTGTGTCTTCCTACAAGCAAGACATTATTTCAGGTAAACACAGTTACTTTTCAGCTCAAATGAATATAAATCGTTTACGAACCTCACACGTTTCTCACTATTAACTGAAAAGCATTGGATGTTAGATGACATGTGGTTTGTATCAGTTTCAGAAGCAGAGTGAACTAGCAATGGTCCGTATGTGTAGGAAACACCGTTCTTTTGTTCTGAGTACCCTCAAGTTTCTGGCTCTATTAGAGACTCTGGAAAGCAAGAGCATGCTTCTTGCTCTAAAGCTGAGTGTGTTTCATGGAGGAGAACTGTGCTGTGTGTTTCCCTTCAGAAATGGAGTTAAATCCCAGGCTCTGTGTCTTCCTACAAGCAAGACATCTTTTCAGGTAAACTCAATCACTTTTCAGCTCAAAGGATGCTACATCGTTCACCAAGCTCACACGTTTCTCGCTCCTAACTGGAAAGCATTGCATGTTAGAGGAACTGTGGTTTGTATCAGTTTCAGAAGAAGAGTTGACCTAGATATGGTCCATACATGTAGGAAACACCGTTATTTTGTTCTGACCACAGTCACGTTGCCCTCCGTATTATAGACTCTTAGAAAGCAAGAGTTTGCTTCTTGCTTTAAAGCAGAGTGTGTTTCATGGATGAGAACTGTGCTGTGTGTTTCCCTTCAGAAATGGAGTTAAATTCCAGGATCTGTATTAGTTAAATTATTAAGGCCACTGCATGTAGTTGAAAGGGAGGTTTATTTTGTGGGGTAACTTACAAATGAAGTGGTAGTTTACCGGGTCTGGCAAGGGTATAGTGCAGTCCGTCGGTGTTCTCTGGCGAACTCTGCTCAGTCTACGTTCAGGGTCCAGAGTCTGGGAACCAAGAGAGAGAGCTATTCCCGATCCTTGGTCTTCTGCTTCATCAAGTGCCATGCCTTTATGGTGTGACCATTACCGAAGCCTAAGTGGGGGTTGGAACTTCCAGGCCAATGCTGGGATGGCTATCCACTACAGCTCTGTGTCTTCCTACAAGCAAGACATCATTTCAGGTAAACGCAGGCACTTTTCAGCTCAAATGAATATAAATCGTTTATGAAGCTCACACGTGTCTCCCTCTCAACTGAAAAGCATTGGATGTTAGATGACTTGTGGTTTGTATCAGTTTCAGAAGCAGAGTTGAACTATCAATTGTACGTATATGTAGGAAACACCATTATTTTGCTCTGACCACAGTCACGTTTCCTGCTGTATAAGAGACTCGTAGAAAGCAAGAGCGTGCTTCTTACTCTGAAGCAGAGTGTGGTTCATGGATGAGAACTGTGCTGTTTGTTTCCCTTCAGAAATGGAGTTAAATTCCAGGCTGTGTGTCTTCCTAAAAGCAAGAAATCATTTCAGGTAAACACAGTCACTTATCAGCTCAAATGAATATAAATCGTTTACAAAGCTCACACGTTTCTTGCTCTTAACTGAAAAGCATTGGATGTTAGAGGACTTGTGGTTTGTATCAGTTTCTGAAGCAGAGTTGAACTAGCAGTGGTCTGTAAGTGTAGGTAACACCGTTCTTTTGTTCAGAGTCCCCTCATGTTTCTGGCTCTATTAGAGAATATAGAAAGCAAGAGCATGCTTCGTGCTCTATAGCAGAGTGTGTTCATGGATAAGATCTGTGCTGTGTATTTCCCTTCAGAAATGGAGTTAAATCCCAGCCTCTGTGTCTTCCTACAAGCAAGACATCTTTTCAGGTAAACTCAGTCACTTTTCAGCTCAAAGGAAGCTACATTGTTCACGAAGCTCACACGTTTCTGGCTCTTAACTGGAAAGCATTGCATGTTAATGGAACTGTGGTTTGTATCAGTTTCAGAAGAAGAGTTGACCTAGATATGGTCCGTATGTGTAGGAAACCCCGTTATTTTGTTCTGACCACAGTCACATTTCCTGCTGAATTAGAGACACTTAGAAAGCAAGAGCGTGCTTCTTCTTATATGCAGAGTATGTTTCATCGTGAGAACAGTGCTGTGTGTTTCCCTTCATAAATGGAGTTAAATCACAGGCTCTGTATCTTCCTACAAGCAAGACTTCATTTCACGTAAACTCATTCATCTTACAGCTCAAACAAACCTACATCTTTCACGTAGCTCACACGTTTCTTGCTCTTAACTGTAAAGCATTGGATGTTGAAGAACCTGTGATTTGTATCAGTTTCAGAAGCAGAGTTGAACTAGCAATGGTCCGAATGTGTAGGAAACACCGTTCTTATGTTCAGAGTACCCTCAAGTTTCTGGCTGTATTAGAGAATCTAGAAAGCAAGAGCATGCTTCGTGCTCTAAAGCAGAGTGTGTTTCATGGATGAGAACTGTGGGTTGTGTTTCCCTTTAGAAATGGAGTTAAATTCCACCTCAATATCTTCCTACAAGCAAGACATCATTTCGGTAAACGTAGTCAATTTTCAGCTCAAATTAATATAAATCGTTTACAAAGCTCACAGGTTTCTCGCTCTTAACTGAAAAGCATTGGATGTTAGATGACTTGTGGTTTGTATCAGTTTCAGAAGGAGAGTTGAACTAGCAATGGTCCGTATGTGTAGGTAACACCGTTCTTTTGTTCTGAGCACACTCACGTTTCTTGCTCTATTAGAGACTCTAGAAAGCATTAGCCTTCTTCTTCCTATACACAGAGTGTGTTTCATCGTGTGAACTGTGCTGTGTGTTTCCCTTCAGAAATGGAGTTAAATCGCAGGGTCTGTATCTTCCTACAAGCAAGAATTTGTTTCACGTAAACTCAGTCATCTTTCAGCTCAAACAAAGCTACATTGTTCACGTAGCTCACACGTTTCTTGCTCTTAACTGTAAAGCATTGGATGTTAGAGGACCTGTGGTTTGTATCAGTTTCAGAAGCAGAGTTGAACTAGCAAAGGTCCGTATGTGTAGGAAATACCGTTCTTTTGTTCAGAGAAGCCTCAAGTTTCTGGCTCTATTAGAGACTCTAGAAAGCAAGAGCATGCATTGTGCTCTAAGCAGAGTGTTTTTCATGGATGAGAACTGTGCTGTGTGTTTCCCTTCAGAAATGGAGTTAAATCCCAGGCTCTGTGTCTTCCTACAAGCAAGACACCTTTTCAGGTAAACTGAGTCACTTTTCACCTCAAAGGAAGCTACATCCTTGACGAAGCTCACACGTTTCTCGCTCTTAACTGGAAAGCATTGCATGTTAGAGGAACTGTGGATTGTATCAGTTTCAGAAGAAGAGTTGACCTAGATATGGTCTGTACATGTAGGAAACACCGTTATTTTGTTCTGACCACAGTCACGTTGCATGCCGTATTATAGACTCTTAGAAAGCAAGAGTTTGCTTCTTGCTTTAAAGCAGAGTGTGTTTCATGGATGAAAATTATGCTGTGTGTTTCCCTTCAGAAATGGAGTTAAATTCCAGGATCTGTATTGGTTAAATTATTATGGCCACTCCATGTAGTTGAAAGGGAGGTTTATTTTGTGGGGTAACTTACAAATGAAGTGGTAGTTTACCGGGTCTGGCAAGGGCATATTGCAGTCCGGCGGTGTTCTCTGGCGAACTCTGCTCGGTCTACGTTCAGGGTCCAGAGTCTGGGAACCAAGAGAGAGAGCTCTTCCCGATCCTTGGTCTTCTGCTTCATCCTCTGCCATGCCTTGTGGGCGTGACCATTACCGAAGCCTCAGTGGGGGTTGGAACTTCCAGGCCAATGCTGGCATGGCTATCCACTACAGCTCTGTGTCTTCCTACAAGCAAGACATCATTTCAGGTAAACGCAGTTACTTTTCAGCTCAAATGAATATAAATCGTTTACGAAACTCACACGTTTCTCACTATTAACTGAAAAGCATTGGATGTTAGATGACATGTGGTTTGTATCAGTTTCAGAAGCAGAGTGAACTAGCAATGGTCCGTATGTGTAGGAAACACCGTTCTTTTGTTCTGAGTACCCTCAAGTTTCTGGCTCTATTAGAGACTCTGGAAAGCAAGAGCATGCTTCTTGCTCTAAAGCTGAGTGTGTTTCATGGAGGAGAACTGTGCTGTGTGTTTCCCTTCAGAAATGGAGTTAAATCCCAGGCTCTGTGTCTTCCTACAAGCAAGACATCTTTTCAGGTAAACTCAATCACTTTTCAGCTCAAAGGATGCTACATCGTTCACCAAGCTCACACGTTTCTCGCTCTTAACTGGAAAGCATTGCATGTTAGAGGAACTGTGGTTTGTATCAGTTTCAGAAGAAGAGTTGACCTAGATATGGTCCATACATGTAGGAAACACCGTTATTTTGTTCTGACCACAGTCACGTTGCCCTCCGTATTATAGACTCTTAGAAAGCAAGAGTTTGCTTCTTGCTTTAAAGCAGAGTGTGTTTCATGGATGAGAACTGTGCTGTGTGTTTCCCTTCAGAAATGGAGTTAAATTCCAGGATCTGTATTAGTTAAATTATTAAGGCCACTGCATGTAGTTGAAAGGGAGGTTTATTTTGTGGGGTAACTTACAAATGAAGTGGTAGTTTACCGGGTCTGGCAAGGGTATAGTGCAGTCCGTCGGTGTTCTCTGGCGAACTCTGCTCAGTCTACGTTCAGGGTCCAGAGTCTGGGAACCAAGAGAGAGAGCTATTCCCGATCCTTGGTCTTCTGCTTCATCAAGTGCCATGCCTTTATGGTGTGACCATTACCGAAGCCTAAGTGGGGGTTGGAACTTCCAGGCCAATGCTGGGATGGCTATCCACTACAGCTCTGTGTCTTCCTACAAGCAAGACATCATTTCAGGTAAACGCAGGCACTTTTCAGCTCAAATGAATATAAATCGTTTATGAAGCTCACACGTGTCTCCCTCTCAACTGAAAAGCATTGGATGTTAGATGACTTGTGGTTTGTATCAGTTTCAGAAGCAGAGTTGAACTATCAATTGTACGTATATGTAGGAAACACCGTTATTTTGCTCTGACCACAGTCACGTTTCCTGCTGTATAAGAGACTCGTAGAAAGCAAGAGCGTGCTTCTTACTCTGAAGCAGAGTGTGGTTCATGGATGAGAACTGTGCTGTTTGTTTCCCTTCAGAAATGGAGTTAAATTCCAGGCTGTGTGTCTTCCTAAAAGCAAGAAATCATTTCAGGTAAACACAGTCACTTATCAGCTCAAATGAATATAAATCGTTTACAAAGCTCACACGTTTCTTGCTCTTAACTGAAAAGCATTGGATGTTAGAGGACTTGTGGTTTGTATCAGTTTCTGAAGCAGAGTTGAACTAGCAGTGGTCTGTAAGTGTAGGTAACACCGTTCTTTTGTTCAGAGTCCCCTCATGTTTCTGGCTCTATTAGAGAATATAGAAAGCAAGAGCATGCTTCGTGCTCTATAGCAGAGTGTGTTCATGGATAAGATCTGTGCTGTGTATTTCCCTTCAGAAATGGAGTTAAATCCCAGCCTCTGTGTCTTCCTACAAGCAAGACATCTTTTCAGGTAAACTCAGTCACTTTTCAGCTCAAAGGAAGCTACATTGTTCACGAAGCTCACACGTTTCTGGCTCTTAACTGGAAAGCATTGCATGTTAATGGAACTGTGGTTTGTATCAGTTTCAGAAGAAGAGTTGACCTAGATATGGTCCGTATGTGTAGGAAACCCCGTTATTTTGTTCTGACCACAGTCACATTTCCTGCTGAATTAGAGACACTTAGAAAGCAAGAGCGTGCTTCTTCTTATATGCAGAGTATGTTTCATCGTGAGAACAGTGCTGTGTGTTTCCCTTCATAAATGGAGTTAAATCACAGGCTCTGTATCTTCCTACAAGCAAGACTTCATTTCACGTAAACTCATTCATCTTACAGCTCAAACAAACCTACATCTTTCACGTAGCTCACACGTTTCTTGCTCTTAACTGTAAAGCATTGGATGTTGAAGAACCTGTGATTTGTATCAGTTTCAGAAGCAGAGTTGAACTAGCAATGGTCCGAATGTGTAGGAAACACCGTTCTTATGTTCAGAGTACCCTCAAGTTTCTGGCTGTATTAGAGAATCTAGAAAGCAAGAGCATGCTTCGTGCTCTAAAGCAGAGTGTGTTTCATGGATGAGAACTGTGGGTTGTGTTTCCCTTTAGAAATGGAGTTAAATTCCACCTCAATATCTTCCTACAAGCAAGACATCATTTCGGTAAACGTAGTCAATTTTCAGCTCAAATTAATATAAATCGTTTACAAAGCTCACAGGTTTCTCGCTCTTAACTGAAAAGCATTGGATGTTAGATGACTTGTGGTTTGTATCAGTTTCAGAAGGAGAGTTGAACTAGCAATGGTCCGTATGTGTAGGTAACACCGTTCTTTTGTTCTGAGCACACTCACGTTTCTTGCTCTATTAGAGACTCTAGAAAGCATTAGCCTTCTTCTTCCTATACACAGAGTGTGTTTCATCGTGTGAACTGTGCTGTGTGTTTCCCTTCAGAAATGGAGTTAAATCGCAGGGTCTGTATCTTCCTACAAGCAAGAATTTGTTTCACGTAAACTCAGTCATCTTTCAGCTCAAACAAAGCTACATTTTTCACGTAGCTCACACGTTTCTTGCTCTTAACTGTAAAGATTTGGATGTTAGAGGACCTGTGGTTTGTATCAGTTTCAGAAGCAGAGTTGAACTAGCAAAGGTCCGTATGTGTAGGAAATACCGTTCTTTTGTTCAGAGAAGCCTCAAGTTTCTGGCTCTATTAGAGACTCTAGAAAGCAAGAGCATGCATTGTGCTCTAAGCAGAGTGTTTTTCATGGATGAAACTGTGCTGTGTGTTTCCCTTCAGAAATGGAGTTAAATCCCAGGCTCTGTGTCTTCCTACAAGCAAGACACCTTTTCAGGTAAACTGAGTCACTTTTCACCTCAAAGGAAGCTACATCCTTGACGAAGCTCACACGTTTCTCGCTCTTAACTGGAAAGCATTGCATGTTAGAGGAACTGTGGATTGTATCAGTTTCAGGAGAAGAGTTGACCTAGATATGGTCTGTACATGTAGGAAACACCGTTATTTTGTTCTGACCACAGTCACGTTGCATGCCGTATTATAGACTCTTAGAAAGCAAGAGTTTGCTTCTTGCTTTAAAGCAGAGTGTGTTTCATGGATGAAAATTATGCTGTGTGTTTCCCTTCAGAAATGGAGTTAAATTCCAGGATCTGTATTGGTTAAATTATTATGGCCACTCCATGTAGTTGAAAGGGAGGTTTATTTTGTGGGGTAACTTACAAATGAAGTGGTAGTTTACCGGGTCTGGCAAGGGCATATTGCAGTCCGGCGGTGTTCTCTGGCGAACTCTGCTCGGTCTACGTTCAGGGTCCAGAGTCTGGGAACCAAGAGAGAGAGCTCTTCCCGATCCTTGGTCTTCTGCTTCATCCTCTGCCATGCCTTGTGGGCGTGACCATTACCGAAGCCTCAGTGGGGGTTGGAACTTCCAGGCCAATGCTGGCATGGCTATCCACTACAGCTCTGTGTCTTCCTACAAGCAAGACATTATTTCAGGTAAACACAGTTACTTTTCAGCTCAAATGAATATAAATCGTTTACGAACCTCACACGTTTCTCACTATTAACTGAAAAGCATTGGATGTTAGATGACATGTGGTTTGTATCAGTTTCAGAAGCAGAGTGAACTAGCAATGGTCCGTATGTGTAGGAAACACCGTTCTTTTGTTCTGAGTACCCTCAAGTTTCTGGCTCTATTAGAGACTCTGGAAAGCAAGAGCATGCTTCTTGCTCTAAAGCTGAGTGTGTTTCATGGAGGAGAACTGTGCTGTGTGTTTCCCTTCAGAAATGGAGTTAAATCCCAGGCTCTGTGTCTTCCTACAAGCAAGACATCTTTTCAGGTAAACTCAATCACTTTTCAGCTCAAAGGATGCTACATCGTTCACCAAGCTCACACGTTTCTCGCTCCTAACTGGAAAGCATTGCATGTTAGAGGAACTGTGGTTTGTATCAGTTTCAGAAGAAGAGTTGACCTAGATATGGTCCATACATGTAGGAAACACCGTTATTTTGTTCTGACCACAGTCACGTTGCCCTCCGTATTATAGACTCTTAGAAAGCAAGAGTTTGCTTCTTGCTTTAAAGCAGAGTGTGTTTCATGGATGAGAACTGTGCTGTGTGTTTCCCTTCAGAAATGGAGTTAAATTCCAGGATCTGTATTAGTTAAATTATTAAGGCCACTGCATGTAGTTGAAAGGGAGGTTTATTTTGTGGGGTAACTTACAAATGAAGTGGTAGTTTACCGGGTCTGGCAAGGGTATAGTGCAGTCCGTCGGTGTTCTCTGGCGAACTCTGCTCAGTCTACGTTCAGGGTCCAGAGTCTGGGAACCAAGAGAGAGAGCTATTCCCGATCCTTGGTCTTCTGCTTCATCAAGTGCCATGCCTTTATGGTGTGACCATTACCGAAGCCTAAGTGGGGGTTGGAACTTCCAGGCCAATGCTGGGATGGCTATCCACTACAGCTCTGTGTCTTCCTACAAGCAAGACATCATTTCAGGTAAACGCAGGCACTTTTCAGCTCAAATGAATATAAATCGTTTATGAAGCTCACACGTGTCTCCCTCTCAACTGAAAAGCATTGGATGTTAGATGACTTGTGGTTTGTATCAGTTTCAGAAGCAGAGTTGAACTATCAATTGTACGTATATGTAGGAAACACCGTTATTTTGCTCTGACCACAGTCACGTTTCCTGCTGTATAAGAGACTCGTAGAAAGCAAGAGCGTGCTTCTTACTCTGAAGCAGAGTGTGGTTCATGGATGAGAACTGTGCTGTTTGTTTCCCTTCAGAAATGGAGTTAAATTCCAGGCTGTGTGTCTTCCTAAAAGCAAGAAATCATTTCAGGTAAACACAGTCACTTATCAGCTCAAATGAATATAAATCGTTTACAAAGCTCACACGTTTCTTGCTCTTAACTGAAAAGCATTGGATGTTAGAGGACTTGTGGTTTGTATCAGTTTCTGAAGCAGAGTTGAACTAGCAGTGGTCTGTAAGTGTAGGTAACACCGTTCTTTTGTTCAGAGTCCCCTCATGTTTCTGGCTCTATTAGAGAATATAGAAAGCAAGAGCATGCTTCGTGCTCTATAGCAGAGTGTGTTCATGGATAAGATCTGTGCTGTGTATTTCCCTTCAGAAATGGAGTTAAATCCCAGCCTCTGTGTCTTCCTACAAGCAAGACATCTTTTCAGGTAAACTCAGTCACTTTTCAGCTCAAAGGAAGCTACATTGTTCACGAAGCTCACACGTTTCTGGCTCTTAACTGGAAAGCATTGCATGTTAATGGAACTGTGGTTTGTATCAGTTTCAGAAGAAGAGTTGACCTAGATATGGTCCGTATGTGTAGGAAACCCCGTTATTTTGTTCTGACCACAGTCACATTTCCTGCTGAATTAGAGACACTTAGAAAGCAAGAGCGTGCTTCTTCTTATATGCAGAGTATGTTTCATCGTGAGAACAGTGCTGTGTGTTTCCCTTCATAAATGGAGTTAAATCACAGGCTCTGTATCTTCCTACAAGCAAGACTTCATTTCACGTAAACTCATTCATCTTACAGCTCAAACAAACCTACATCTTTCACGTAGCTCACACGTTTCTTGCTCTTAACTGTAAAGCATTGGATGTTGAAGAACCTGTGATTTGTATCAGTTTCAGAAGCAGAGTTGAACTAGCAATGGTCCGAATGTGTAGGAAACACCGTTCTTATGTTCAGAGTACCCTCAAGTTTCTGGCTGTATTAGAGAATCTAGAAAGCAAGAGCATGCTTCGTGCTCTAAAGCAGAGTGTGTTTCATGGATGAGAACTGTGGGTTGTGTTTCCCTTTAGAAATGGAGTTAAATTCCACCTCAATATCTTCCTACAAGCAAGACATCATTTCGGTAAACGTAGTCAATTTTCAGCTCAAATTAATATAAATCGTTTACAAAGCTCACAGGTTTCTCGCTCTTAACTGAAAAGCATTGGATGTTAGATGACTTGTGGTTTGTATCAGTTTCAGAAGGAGAGTTGAACTAGCAATGGTCCGTATGTGTAGGTAACACCGTTCTTTTGTTCTGAGCACACTCACGTTTCTTGCTCTATTAGAGACTCTAGAAAGCATTAGCCTTCTTCTTCCTATACACAGAGTGTGTTTCATCGTGTGAACTGTGCTGTGTGTTTCCCTTCAGAAATGGAGTTAAATCGCAGGGTCTGTATCTTCCTACAAGCAAGAATTTGTTTCACGTAAACTCAGTCATCTTTCAGCTCAAACAAAGCTACATTGTTCACGTAGCTCACACGTTTCTTGCTCTTAACTGTAAAGCATTGGATGTTAGAGGACCTGTGGTTTGTATCAGTTTCAGAAGCAGAGTTGAACTAGCAAAGGTCCGTATGTGTAGGAAATACCGTTCTTTTGTTCAGAGAAGCCTCAAGTTTCTGGCTCTATTAGAGACTCTAGAAAGCAAGAGCATGCATTGTGCTCTAAGCAGAGTGTTTTTCATGGATGAGAACTGTGCTGTGTGTTTCCCTTCAGAAATGGAGTTAAATCCCAGGCTCTGTGTCTTCCTACAAGCAAGACACCTTTTCAGGTAAACTGAGTCACTTTTCACCTCAAAGGAAGCTACATCCTTGACGAAGCTCACACGTTTCTCGCTCTTAACTGGAAAGCATTGCATGTTAGAGGAACTGTGGATTGTATCAGTTTCAGAAGAAGAGTTGACCTAGATATGGTCTGTACATGTAGGAAACACCGTTATTTTGTTCTGACCACAGTCACGTTGCATGCCGTATTATAGACTCTTAGAAAGCAAGAGTTTGCTTCTTGCTTTAAAGCAGAGTGTGTTTCATGGATGAAAATTATGCTGTGTGTTTCCCTTCAGAAATGGAGTTAAATTCCAGGATCTGTATTGGTTAAATTATTATGGCCACTCCATGTAGTTGAAAGGGAGGTTTATTTTGTGGGGTAACTTACAAATGAAGTGGTAGTTTACCGGGTCTGGCAAGGGCATATTGCAGTCCGGCGGTGTTCTCTGGCGAACTCTGCTCGGTCTACGTTCAGGGTCCAGAGTCTGGGAACCAAGAGAGAGAGCTCTTCCCGATCCTTGGTCTTCTGCTTCATCCTCTGCCATGCCTTGTGGGCGTGACCATTACCGAAGCCTCAGTGGGGGTTGGAACTTCCAGGCCAATGCTGGCATGGCTATCCACTACAGCTCTGTGTCTTCCTACAAGCAAGACATCATTTCAGGTAAACGCAGTTACTTTTCAGCTCAAATGAATATAAATCGTTTACGAAACTCACACGTTTCTCACTATTAACTGAAAAGCATTGGATGTTAGATGACATGTGGTTTGTATCAGTTTCAGAAGCAGAGTGAACTAGCAATGGTCCGTATGTGTAGGAAACACCGTTCTTTTGTTCTGAGTACCCTCAAGTTTCTGGCTCTATTAGAGACTCTGGAAAGCAAGAGCATGCTTCTTGCTCTAAAGCTGAGTGTGTTTCATGGAGGAGAACTGTGCTGTGTGTTTCCCTTCAGAAATGGAGTTAAATCCCAGGCTCTGTGTCTTCCTACAAGCAAGACATCTTTTCAGGTAAACTCAATCACTTTTCAGCTCAAAGGATGCTACATCGTTCACCAAGCTCACACGTTTCTCGCTCTTAACTGGAAAGCATTGCATGTTAGAGGAACTGTGGTTTGTATCAGTTTCAGAAGAAGAGTTGACCTAGATATGGTCCATACATGTAGGAAACACCGTTATTTTGTTCTGACCACAGTCACGTTGCCGTCCGTATTATAGACTCTTAGAAAGCAAGAGTTTGCTTCTTGCTTTAAAGCAGAGTGTGTTTCATGGATGAGAACTGTGCTGTGTGTTTCCCTTCAGAAATGGAGTTAAATTCCAGGATCTGTATTAGTTAAATTATTAAGGCCACTGCATGTAGTTGAAAGGGAGGTTTATTTTGTGGGGTAACTTACAAATGAAGTGGTAGTTTACCGGGTCTGGCAAGGGTATAGTGCAGTCCGTCGGTGTTCTCTGGCGAACTCTGCTCAGTCTACGTTCAGGGTCCAGAGTCTGGGAACCAAGAGAGAGAGCTATTCCCGATCCTTGGTCTTCTGCTTCATCAAGTGCCATGCCTTTATGGTGTGACCATTACCGAAGCCTAAGTGGGGGTTGGAACTTCCAGGCCAATGCTGGGATGGCTATCCACTACAGCTCTGTGTCTTCCTACAAGCAAGACATCATTTCAGGTAAACGCAGGCACTTTTCAGCTCAAATGAATATAAATCGTTTATGAAGCTCACACGTGTCTCCCTCTCAACTGAAAAGCATTGGATGTTAGATGACTTGTGGTTTGTATCAGTTTCAGAAGCAGAGTTGAACTATCAATTGTACGTATATGTAGGAAACACCGTTATTTTGCTCTGACCACAGTCACGTTTCCTGCTGTATAAGAGACTCGTAGAAAGCAAGAGCGTGCTTCTTACTCTGAAGCAGAGTGTGGTTCATGGATGAGAACTGTGCTGTTTGTTTCCCTTCAGAAATGGAGTTAAATTCCAGGCTGTGTGTCTTCCTAAAAGCAAGAAATCATTTCAGGTAAACACAGTCACTTATCAGCTCAAATGAATATAAATCGTTTACAAAGCTCACACGTTTCTTGCTCTTAACTGAAAAGCATTGGATGTTAGAGGACTTGTGGTTTGTATCAGTTTCTGAAGCAGAGTTGAACTAGCAGTGGTCTGTAAGTGTAGGTAACACCGTTCTTTTGTTCAGAGTCCCCTCATGTTTCTGGCTCTATTAGAGAATATAGAAAGCAAGAGCATGCTTCGTGCTCTATAGCAGAGTGTGTTCATGGATAAGATCTGTGCTGTGTATTTCCCTTCAGAAATGGAGTTAAATCCCAGCCTCTGTGTCTTCCTACAAGCAAGACATCTTTTCAGGTAAACTCAGTCACTTTTCAGCTCAAAGGAAGCTACATTGTTCACGAAGCTCACACGTTTCTGGCTCTTAACTGGAAAGCATTGCATGTTAATGGAACTGTGGTTTGTATCAGTTTCAGAAGAAGAGTTGACCTAGATATGGTCCGTATGTGTAGGAAACCCCGTTATTTTGTTCTGACCACAGTCACATTTCCTGCTGAATTAGAGACACTTAGAAAGCAAGAGCGTGCTTCTTCTTATATGCAGAGTATGTTTCATCGTGAGAACAGTGCTGTGTGTTTCCCTTCATAAATGGAGTTAAATCACAGGCTCTGTATCTTCCTACAAGCAAGACTTCATTTCACGTAAACTCATTCATCTTACAGCTCAAACAAACCTACATCTTTCACGTAGCTCACACGTTTCTTGCTCTTAACTGTAAAGCATTGGATGTTGAAGAACCTGTGATTTGTATCAGTTTCAGAAGCAGAGTTGAACTAGCAATGGTCCGAATGTGTAGGAAACACCGTTCTTATGTTCAGAGTACCCTCAAGTTTCTGGCTGTATTAGAGAATCTAGAAAGCAAGAGCATGCTTCGTGCTCTAAAGCAGAGTGTGTTTCATGGATGAGAACTGTGGGTTGTGTTTCCCTTTAGAAATGGAGTTAAATTCCACCTCAATATCTTCCTACAAGCAAGACATCATTTCGGTAAACGTAGTCAATTTTCAGCTCAAATTAATATAAATCGTTTACAAAGCTCACAGGTTTCTCGCTCTTAACTGAAAAGCATTGGATGTTAGATGACTTGTGGTTTGTATCAGTTTCAGAAGGAGAGTTGAACTAGCAATGGTCCGTATGTGTAGGTAACACCGTTCTTTTGTTCTGAGCACACTCACGTTTCTTGCTCTATTAGAGACTCTAGAAAGCATTAGCCTTCTTCTTCCTATACACAGAGTGTGTTTCATCGTGTGAACTGTGCTGTGTGTTTCCCTTCAGAAATGGAGTTAAATCGCAGGGTCTGTATCTTCCTACAAGCAAGAATTTGTTTCACGTAAACTCAGTCATCTTTCAGCTCAAACAAAGCTACATTTTTCACGTAGCTCACACGTTTCTTGCTCTTAACTGTAAAGATTTGGATGTTAGAGGACCTGTGGTTTGTATCAGTTTCAGAAGCAGAGTTGAACTAGCAAAGGTCCGTATGTGTAGGAAATACCGTTCTTTTGTTCAGAGAAGCCTCAAGTTTCTGGCTCTATTAGAGACTCTAGAAAGCAAGAGCATGCATTGTGCTCTAAGCAGAGTGTTTTTCATGGATGAAACTGTGCTGTGTGTTTCCCTTCAGAAATGGAGTTAAATCCCAGGCTCTGTGTCTTCCTACAAGCAAGACACCTTTTCAGGTAAACTGAGTCACTTTTCACCTCAAAGGAAGCTACATCCTTGACGAAGCTCACACGTTTCTCGCTCTTAACTGGAAAGCATTGCATGTTAGAGGAACTGTGGATTGTATCAGTTTCAGGAGAAGAGTTGACCTAGATATGGTCTGTACATGTAGGAAACACCGTTATTTTGTTCTGACCACAGTCACGTTGCATGCCGTATTATAGACTCTTAGAAAGCAAGAGTTTGCTTCTTGCTTTAAAGCAGAGTGTGTTTCATGGATGAAAATTATGCTGTGTGTTTCCCTTCAGAAATGGAGTTAAATTCCAGGATCTGTATTGGTTAAATTATTATGGCCACTCCATGTAGTTGAAAGGGAGGTTTATTTTGTGGGGTAACTTACAAATGAAGTGGTAGTTTACCGGGTCTGGCAAGGGCATATTGCAGTCCGGCGGTGTTCTCTGGCGAACTCTGCTCGGTCTACGTTCAGGGTCCAGAGTCTGGGAACCAAGAGAGAGAGCTCTTCCCGATCCTTGGTCTTCTGCTTCATCCTCTGCCATGCCTTGTGGGCGTGACCATTACCGAAGCCTCAGTGGGGGTTGGAACTTCCAGGCCAATGCTGGCATGGCTATCCACTACAGCTCTGTGTCTTCCTACAAGCAAGACATTATTTCAGGTAAACACAGTTACTTTTCAGCTCAAATGAATATAAATTGTTTACGAACCTCACACGTTTCTCACTATTAACTGAAAAGCATTGGATGTTAGATGACATGTGGTTTGTATCAGTTTCAGAAGCAGAGTGAACTAGCAATGGTCCGTATGTGTAGGAAACACCGTTCTTTTGTTCTGAGTACCCTCAAGTTTCTGGCTCTATTAGAGACTCTGGAAAGCAAGAGCATGCTTCTTGCTCTAAAGCTGAGTGTGTTTCATGGAGGAGAACTGTGCTGTGTGTTTCCCTTCAGAAATGGAGTTAAATCCCAGGCTCTGTGTCTTCCTACAAGCAAGACATCTTTTCAGGTAAACTCAATCACTTTTCAGCTCAAAGGATGCTACATCGTTCACCAAGCTCACACGTTTCTCGCTCCTAACTGGAAAGCATTGCATGTTAGAGGAACTGTGGTTTGTATCAGTTTCAGAAGAAGAGTTGACCTAGATATGGTCCATACATGTAGGAAACACCGTTATTTTATTCTGACCACAGTCACGTTGCCCTCCGTATTATAGACTCTTAGAAAGCAAGAGTTTGCTTCTTGCTTTAAAGCAGAGTGTGTTTCATGGATGAGAACTGTGCTGTGTGTTTCCCTTCAGAAATGGAGTTAAATTCCAGGATCTGTATTAGTTAAATTATTAAGGCCACTGCATGTAGTTGAAAGGGAGGTTTATTTTGTGGGGTAACTTACAAATGAAGTGGTAGTTTACCGGGTCTGGCAAGGGTATAGTGCAGTCCGTCGGTGTTCTCTGGCGAACTCTGCTCAGTCTACGTTCAGGGTCCAGAGTCTGGGAACCAAGAGAGAGAGCTATTCCCGATCCTTGGTCTTCTGCTTCATCAAGTGCCATGCCTTTATGGTGTGACCATTACCGAAGCCTAAGTGGGGGTTGGAACTTCCAGGCCAATGCTGGGATGGCTATCCACTACAGCTCTGTGTCTTCCTACAAGCAAGACATCATTTCAGGTAAACGCAGGCACTTTTCAGCTCAAATGAATATAAATCGTTTATGAAGCTCACACGTGTCTCCCTCTCAACTGAAAAGCATTGGATGTTAGATGACTTGTGGTTTGTATCAGTTTCAGAAGCAGAGTTGAACTATCAATTGTACGTATATGTAGGAAACACCGTTATTTTGCTCTGACCACAGTCACGTTTCCTGCTGTATAAGAGACTCGTAGAAAGCAAGAGCGTGCTTCTTACTCTGAAGCAGAGTGTGGTTCATGGATGAGAACTGTGCTGTTTGTTTCCCTTCAGAAATGGAGTTAAATTCCAGGCTGTGTGTCTTCCTAAAAGCAAGAAATCATTTCAGGTAAACACAGTCACTTATCAGCTCAAATGAATATAAATCGTTTACAAAGCTCACACGTTTCTTGCTCTTAACTGAAAAGCATTGGATGTTAGAGGACTTGTGGTTTGTATCAGTTTCTGAAGCAGAGTTGAACTAGCAGTGGTCTGTAAGTGTAGGTAACACCGTTCTTTTGTTCAGAGTCCCCTCATGTTTCTGGCTCTATTAGAGAATATAGAAAGCAAGAGCATGCTTCGTGCTCTATAGCAGAGTGTGTTCATGGATAAGATCTGTGCTGTGTATTTCCCTTCAGAAATGGAGTTAAATCCCAGCCTCTGTGTCTTCCTACAAGCAAGACATCTTTTCAGGTAAACTCAGTCACTTTTCAGCTCAAAGGAAGCTACATTGTTCACGAAGCTCACACGTTTCTGGCTCTTAACTGGAAAGCATTGCATGTTAATGGAACTGTGGTTTGTATCAGTTTCAGAAGAAGAGTTGACCTAGATATGGTCCGTATGTGTAGGAAACCCCGTTATTTTGTTCTGACCACAGTCACATTTCCTGCTGAATTAGAGACACTTAGAAAGCAAGAGCGTGCTTCTTCTTATATGCAGAGTATGTTTCATCGTGAGAACAGTGCTGTGTGTTTCCCTTCATAAATGGAGTTAAATCACAGGCTCTGTATCTTCCTACAAGCAAGACTTCATTTCACGTAAACTCATTCATCTTACAGCTCAAACAAACCTACATCTTTCACGTAGCTCACACGTTTCTTGCTCTTAACTGTAAAGCATTGGATGTTGAAGAACCTGTGATTTGTATCAGTTTCAGAAGCAGAGTTGAACTAGCAATGGTCCGAATGTGTAGGAAACACCGTTCTTATGTTCAGAGTACCCTCAAGTTTCTGGCTGTATTAGAGAATCTAGAAAGCAAGAGCATGCTTCGTGCTCTAAAGCAGAGTGTGTTTCATGGATGAGAACTGTGGGTTGTGTTTCCCTTTAGAAATGGAGTTAAATTCCACCTCAATATCTTCCTACAAGCAAGACATCATTTCGGTAAACGTAGTCAATTTTCAGCTCAAATTAATATAAATCGTTTACAAAGCTCACAGGTTTCTCGCTCTTAACTGAAAAGCATTGGATGTTAGATGACTTGTGGTTTGTATCAGTTTCAGAAGGAGAGTTGAACTAGCAATGGTCCGTATGTGTAGGTAACACCGTTCTTTTGTTCTGAGCACACTCACGTTTCTTGCTCTATTAGAGACTCTAGAAAGCATTAGCCTTCTTCTTCCTATACACAGAGTGTGTTTCATCGTGTGAACTGTGCTGTGTGTTTCCCTTCAGAAATGGAGTTAAATCGCAGGGTCTGTATCTTCCTACAAGCAAGAATTTGTTTCACGTAAACTCAGTCATCTTTCAGCTCAAACAAAGCTACATTGTTCACGTAGCTCACACGTTTCTTGCTCTTAACTGTAAAGATTTGGATGTTAGAGGACCTGTGGTTTGTATCAGTTTCAGAAGCAGAGTTGAACTAGCAAAGGTCCGTATGTGTAGGAAATACCGTTCTTTTGTTCAGAGAAGCCTCAAGTTTCTGGCTCTATTAGAGACTCTAGAAAGCAAGAGCATGCATTGTGCTCTAAGCAGAGTGTTTTTCATGGATGAGAACTGTGCTGTGTGTTTCCCTTCAGAAATGGAGTTAAATCCCAGGCTCTGTGTCTTCCTACAAGCAAGACACCTTTTCAGGTAAACTGAGTCACTTTTCACCTCAAAGGAAGCTACATCCTTGACGAAGCTCACACGTTTCTCGCTCTTAACTGGAAAGCATTGCATGTTAGAGGAACTGTGGATTGTATCAGTTTCAGAAGAAGAGTTGACCTAGATATGGTCTGTACATGTAGGAAACACCGTTATTTTGTTCTGACCACAGTCACGTTGCATGCCGTATTATAGACTCTTAGAAAGCAAGAGTTTGCTTCTTGCTTTAAAGCAGAGTGTGTTTCATGGATGAAAATTATGCTGTGTGTTTCCCTTCAGAAATGGAGTTAAATTCAAGGCTCTGTTTCTTCCTACATGCAAGATATCATTTCAGGAAAACGCAATCACTATTCAGCACAAATGAATATAAATCGTTTAAGAAGATCACACGTTTCTCGCTCTTAACTGAAAAGCATTGGATGTTAGATGACTTCTGTTTTATATCAGTTTCAGAATCAGAGTTGAACTAGCAAGGGTCCATATGAGTAGGAAACACCGTTCTTTTGTTCAGAGCACCCTCATGTTTTTGGCTCTCTTAGAGAAACTAGAAAGCAAGAGCATGCTTCGTGCTCTAAAGCAGAGTGTGTTTCATGGATGAGAACTTTGCTGTGTGTTTCCCTTCAGAAATTGAGTTAAATCACCGGCTCTGCATCTTCCTACAAGAAAGACTTTGTTTCATGTAAACTCAGTCACCTTTCCGCTCAAACAAAGGTATATCGTAAACGTAGCTCACACGTTTCTTGCTCTTAACTGTAAAGCATTGCATGTTAGAGGAACTGTGGTTTGTATCAGTTTCAGAAGCAGATTTCACCTAGATATGGTCCGTATGTTTAGGAAACACCGTTATTTTGTTCTGACCACAGTCACGTTTCCTGCTGCATTGGAGACTCTTAGAAAGCAAGAGCATGCTTCTTGCTCTAAAGCAGAGTGTGTTTCATGGATGAGAACTGTGTTGTGTGTTTCCGGTCAGAAATGGAGTAAAATCCCAGGCTCTGTGTCTTTCTACAAGCAAGACATCATTTCAATTAAACGCAGTCACTTTTCAGCTCAAAGGAAGCTACATCGTTCACGAAGCTGACATGTTTCTTGCTCTTAACTGAAAAGCATTGGATGTTAGATGACTTGTGGTTTGTATCAGTTTCAGAAGCAGAGTCAACTAGCAATGGTCCGTATGTGTAGGAAACACCGATCTTTGTTCTGAGCACACTTTCAATTTTCTGACTCTATTAGATACTGTAGAAAGCAAGAGCATGCTTCTTGCTCTAAAGCAGAGTGTGTTTCATGGATGAGAACTGTGCTATGTGTTTTGCTTCAGAAATGGAGTTAAATCCATTGCTCTGCGTCTTCCTACAAGCAAGACATCTTTTCAGGTAAACTCAGTCACTTTTCAGCTCAAAGGAAGCTACATCGTTCTCGAAGCTCACACGTTTCTTGCTCTTAACTGTAAAGCATTGGATGTTAGAGGACCTGTGGTTTGTATCAGAAGAAGAGTTGTCGTAGATATGTTCCATATGTGTAGGAAACACCGTTATTTTGTTCTGACCACAGTCACGTTTCCTGCTGTATTAGAGAATCTTAGAAAGCAAGAGTGTGCTTCTTCTTATATGCATAGTGTGTTTCATCCTGAGAACAGTGCTGTGTGTTTCCCTCCATAAATGGTGTTAAATCACAGGCTCTGTGTCTTCCTACAAGCAAGACTTCATTTCACGTAAACTCAGTCACCTTTCAGCTCAAACAAAGCTACATCGTTCACGTAGCTCACACGTTTCTTGCTCTTAACTGTAAAGCATTGTATGTTAGAGGACCTGTGGTTTGTATCAGTTTCAGAAGCAGTGTTGAACTAGCAATGGTCCTTATGTGTAGGAAGCACCGTTCTTTTGTTCAGAGTCCCCTCATGTTTCTGGCTCTATTAGAGAATCTAGAAAGCAAGAGCATGCTTCGTGCTCTAAAGCAGAGTGTGTTTCATGGATGAGATCTGTGCTGTGTGTTTCCCTTCAGAAATGGAATTAAATCCCAGGCTCTGTGTCTTCCTACAAGCAAGACATCTTTTCAGGTAAGCTCAGTCACTTTTCAGCTCAAATGAATCTACATCGTTCATGAAGCTCAGACGTTTCACGCTCTTAACTGGAAAGCATTGCATGTTAATGGAACTGTGGTTTGTATCAGTTTCTGAAGAAGAGTTGACCTAGATATGGTCCATATGTGTAGGAAACACCGTGATTTTGTTCTGACCACAGTCACGTTTCCTGCTGTATTAGAGACTCTAGAAACAAGAGCATGCTTCATGCTCTAAAGCAGAGTGTGTTTCATGGATGAGAACTGTGCTGTGTGTTTCCCTTCAGAAATGGAGTTAAATCACAGGCTCTGCATCTTCCTACAAGAAAGACTTTGTTTCACATAAACTCAGTCATCTTTCCGCTCAAACAAAGCTATATCGTTCAAGTAGCTCACACGTTTCTTGCTCTTCACTGTAAAGCATTGCATGTTAGAGGAACTGTGGTTTGTATCAGTTTCAGAAGCAGATTTGACCTAGATATGGTCCGTATGTGTAGGAAACACCATTATTTTGTTCTGACCACAGTCACGTTTCGTGCTGTATTAGAGACCCTTGGAAAGCAAGAGCATGCTTCTTGCTCTAAAGCAGAGTGTGTTTCATGGATGAGAACTGTGCTGTGTGTTTCCATTCAGAAATGGAGTAAAAGCCCAGACTCTGTGTCTTCCTACAAGCAAGACATCATTTCAGTCAAACGCAGTGACTTTTCAGCTCAAAGGAAGCTACATCGTTCCCGAAGGTCACACGTTTCTTGCTCTTAACTGTAAAGCATTGGATGTTTGTTAGATGACTTGTGGTTTGTATCAGTTTCAGAAGCAGAGTTGAAGTAGATATGGTCCCTATGTGTAGGAAACACCGTTCTTTTGTTCAGAGTACACTCAAGTTTCTGGCACTATTAGAGATTCTAGAAAGCAAGAACATGCTCCAAGCTCTAAAGCAGAGTGTGTTTCATGGATTAGAACTGTGCTTTGTGTTTCCATTCAGAAATGGAGTTAAATCCCAGATTCTGTATCTTCCTACAAGCAAGACATCTTTTCAGGTAAACTCAGTCACTTTTCATATCAGAGGAAGCTACATCGTTCACGAAGGTCACACGTTTCTTGCTCTTAACTGGAAAGCATTGCATGTTAATGGAACTGTGGTTTCTATCAGTTTCAGAAGCAGAGTTGAACTAGCAATGGTCTGTATGTGTAGGAAACCCAGTTTTTTATTCTGAGCACACTTTCAAGTTGCTGGCTCTATTATAGTCTCTAGAAAGCAAGAGCTTGCTTCTTGCTCTAAATCAGAGTGTGTTTCATGGATGACAACTGTGCTGTCTTTTTTCCTTCAGAAATGGAGTTAAATTCCTGGCTCTGTGTCTTCCTACAAGCAAGATATCATTTCAGGTAAACGCTGTCATTTTTCAGCTCAAATGAATATAATTCGTTTACGAAGATCACACGTTTCTCGCTCTTAACTGAAACGCATTGGATGTTAGATGACTTGTGGTTTGTATCAGTTTCAGGAGCAGAGTTGATCTAGATATGGTCCCTCTGTGTAGGAAACCCAGTTCTTTTATTCTGAGCACACTTTCAAGTTTCTGGCTCTATTATAGACTCTAGAAAGCAAGAGCTTGCTTCTTGCTCTAAAGCAGAGTGTGTTTCATGGTTGAGAACTGTGCTGTGTTTTTTCCTTCAGAAATGGAGTTAAATCCCAGGCTGTGTGTCTTCCTACAAGCAAGACATCTTTTCAGGTAAACTCAGTCACTTATCAGCTCATAGGAAGCCACATCGTTCACAAAGCTCACACGTTTGTCGCTATTAACTTGAAAGTATTGATGGTTAATGGAACTGTGCTTTGTATCAGTTTCAGAAGAAGAGTTGACCTAGATATGGTCCGTATGTGTAGGAAACACCGTTATTTTGTTCTGACCCCAGTCACGTTTCCTGCTGTATTAGAGATTCTTAGAAAGAAAGAGCGTGCTTCTTGCTCTAAAGCAGAGTGCGTTTCATGGATGAGAACTGTGCTGTGTGTTTCCCTACAGAAATGGAGTTAAATTCCAGCCTCTGTGTCTTCCTACAAGCAAGACATCGTTTCAGGTAAACGCAATCACTTTTCAGCTGAAATGAATATAAATCGTTTACGATGCTCACAGGTTTTTTGATCTTAACTGAAAAGCATTAGATATTAGATGACTTGTGGTTTGTATCAGTTTCAGAAGCGGAGTTTAACTAGCAATGGTCTGTATGTTTAGAAAACACCGTTCTTTTGTTCTGAGTACCCTCATGTTTCTGGCTCTATTAGAGACTCTAGAAAGCAAGAGCATGCTTTGTGCTCTAAAGCAGAGTGTGTTTCATGGATGAGAACTGTGCTGTGTGTTTCCCTTCAGAAATGGAGTTAAATTCCAGGCTCTGTTTCTTCCTACATGCAAGACATCATTTCCGGTAAACTCAGTCACTTTTCATCTCAGAGGAAGGTACATTGTTCACGAAGGTCACACGTTTCTCGCTCTTAAATGGAAAGCATTGCATGTTAGAGGAACTGTGGTTTGTATCAGTTTCAGAAGAAGAGTTGACCTAGATATGGTCCATACGTGTAGGAAACTCAGTTATTTTTTTCTCACCACAGTCACATTTCCTGCTGTATTAGAGATTCTTAGAAAGCGAGAGCGTGCTTCTTGCTCTAAAGCAGAGTGTGTTTCATGGATGAGAACTGTGCTGTGTGTTTCCCTTCAGAAATGGAGTTAAATTCCAGCCTCTGTGTCTTCCTACAAGCAAGAATTCGTTTCACGTAAACACAGTCACCTTTCAGTTCCACCAAAGCTACATCGTTCACGAAGCTCACAAGTTTCTCGCTCTTAACAGGAAAGCATTGAATGTTAGAGGAACTGTGGTTTGTATCAGTTTCAGAAGAAGTGCTGACCTAGATATGGTCCATATGTGTAGGAAACACCGTTATTTTGTTCTGACCACAGTCACTTTTACTGCTGTATTAGAGACTCTTAGAAAGAAAGAGCGTGCTTCTTGCACTAAAGCAGAGTGCGTTTCATGGATGAGAACTGTGGTGTGTGTTTCCCTTAAGAAATGGAGTTAAATACCAGGCTCTGTGTCTTCCTACAAGCAAGACATCGTTTCAGGTAAACGCAATCACTTTTCAGCTCAAATGAATATAAATCGTTTACGAAGCTCACAGGTTTTTTGCTCTTAACTGAAAAGCATTAGATATTAGATGACTTGTGGTTTGTATCAGTTTCAGAAGCAGAGTTTAACTAGCAATGGTCTGTAAGTGTAGGAAACACCGTTATTTTGTTCTCAGTACCCTCATGTTTCTGGCTCTATTAGAGACTCTAGAAAGCAAGAGCATGCTTCGTGCTCTAAAGCAGAGTGTGTTTCATGGATGAGAACTGTGTTGTGTGTTTCCGGTCAGAAATGGAGTAAAATCCCAGGCTCTGTGTCTTTCTACAAGCAAGACATCATTTCAATTAAACGCAGTCACTTTTCAGCTCAAAGGAAGCTACATCGTTCACGAAGCTGACATGTTTCTTGCTCTTAACTGAAAAGCATTGGATGTTAGATGACTTGTGGTTTGTATCAGTTTCAGAAGCAGAGTCAACTAGCAATGGTCCGTATGTGTAGGAAACACCGATCTTTGTTCTGAGCACACTTTCAATTTTCTGACTCTATTAGATACTGTAGAAAGCAAGAGCATGCTTCTTGCTCTAAAGCAGAGTGTGTTTCATGGATGAGAACTGTGCTATGTGTTTTGCTTCAGAAATGGAGTTAAATCCATTGCTCTGCGTCTTCCTACAAGCAAGACATCTTTTCAGGTAAACTCAGTCACTTTTCAGCTCAAAGGAAGCTACATCGTTCTCGAAGCTCACACGTTTCTTGCTCTTAACTGTAAAGCATTGGATGTTAGAGGACCTGTGGTTTGTATCAGAAGAAGAGTTGTCGTAGATATGTTCCATATGTGTAGGAAACACCGTTATTTTGTTCTGACCACAGTCACGTTTCCTGCTGTATTAGAGAATCTTAGAAAGCAAGAGTGTGCTTCTTCTTATATGCATAGTGTGTTTCATCCTGAGAACAGTGCTGTGTGTTTCCCTCCATAAATGGTGTTAAATCACAGGCTCTGTGTCTTCCTACAAGCAAGACATCTTTTCAGGTAAACTCAGTCACTTTTCAGCTCAAAGGAAGCTACATTGTTCACGAAGCTCACACGTTTCTGGCTCTTAACTGGAAAGCATTGCATGTTAATGGAACTGTGGTTTGTATCAGTTTCAGAAGAAGAGTTGACCTAGATATGGTCCGTATGTGTAGGAAACCCCGTTATTTTGTTCTGACCACAGTCACATTTCCTGCTGAATTAGAGACACTTAGAAAGCAAGAGCGTGCTTCTTCTTATATGCAGAGTATGTTTCATCGTGAGAACAGTGCTGTGTGTTTCCCTTCATAAATGGAGTTAAATCACAGGCTCTGTATCTTCCTACAAGCAAGACTTCATTTCACGTAAACTCATTCATCTTACAGCTCAAACAAACCTACATCTTTCACGTAGCTCACACGTTTCTTGCTCTTAACTGTAAAGCATTGGATGTTGAAGAACCTGTGATTTGTATCAGTTTCAGAAGCAGAGTTGAACTAGCAATGGTCCGAATGTGTAGGAAACACCGTTCTTATGTTCAGAGTACCCTCAAGTTTCTGGCTGTATTAGAGAATCTAGAAAGCAAGAGCATGCTTCGTGCTCTAAAGCAGAGTGTGTTTCATGGATGAGAACTGTGGGTTGTGTTTCCCTTTAGAAATGGAGTTAAATTCCACCTCAATATCTTCCTACAAGCAAGACATCATTTCGGTAAACGTAGTCAATTTTCAGCTCAAATTAATATAAATCGTTTACAAAGCTCACAGGTTTCTCGCTCTTAACTGAAAAGCATTGGATGTTAGATGACTTGTGGTTTGTATCAGTTTCAGAAGGAGAGTTGAACTAGCAATGGTCCGTATGTGTAGGTAACACCGTTCTTTTGTTCTGAGCACACTCACGTTTCTTGCTCTATTAGAGACTCTAGAAAGCATTAGCCTTCTTCTTCCTATACACAGAGTGTGTTTCATCGTGTGAACTGTGCTGTGTGTTTCCCTTCAGAAATGGAGTTAAATCGCAGGGTCTGTATCTTCCTACAAGCAAGAATTTGTTTCACGTAAACTCAGTCATCTTTCAGCTCAAACAAAGCTACATTGTTCACGTAGCTCACACGTTTCTTGCTCTTAACTGTAAAGATTTGGATGTTAGAGGACCTGTGGTTTGTATCAGTTTCAGAAGCAGAGTTGAACTAGCAAAGGTCCGTATGTGTAGGAAATACCGTTCTTTTGTTCAGAGAAGCCTCAAGTTTCTGGCTCTATTAGAGACTCTAGAAAGCAAGAGCATGCATTGTGCTCTAAGCAGAGTGTTTTTCATGGATGAGAACTGTGCTGTGTGTTTCCCTTCAGAAATGGAGTTAAATCCCAGGCTCTGTGTCTTCCTACAAGCAAGACACCTTTTCAGGTAAACTGAGTCACTTTTCACCTCAAAGGAAGCTACATCCTTGACGAAGCTCACACGTTTCTCGCTCTTAACTGGAAAGCATTGCATGTTAGAGGAACTGTGGATTGTATCAGTTTCAGAAGAAGAGTTGACCTAGATATGGTCTGTACATGTAGGAAACACCGTTATTTTGTTCTGACCACAGTCACGTTGCATGCCGTATTATAGACTCTTAGAAAGCAAGAGTTTGCTTCTTGCTTTAAAGCAGAGTGTGTTTCATGGATGAAAATTATGCTGTGTGTTTCCCTTCAGAAATGGAGTTAAATTCAAGGCTCTGTTTCTTCCTACATGCAAGATATCATTTCAGGAAAACGCAATCACTATTCAGCACAAATGAATATAAATCGTTTAAGAAGATCACACGTTTCTCGCTCTTAACTGAAAAGCATTGGATGTTAGATGACTTCTGTTTTATATCAGTTTCAGAATCAGAGTTGAACTAGCAAGGGTCCATATGAGTAGGAAACACCGTTCTTTTGTTCAGAGCACCCTCATGTTTTTGGCTCTCTTAGAGAAACTAGAAAGCAAGAGCATGCTTCGTGCTCTAAAGCAGAGTGTGTTTCATGGATGAGAACTTTGCTGTGTGTTTCCCTTCAGAAATTGAGTTAAATCACCGGCTCTGCATCTTCCTACAAGAAAGACTTTGTTTCATGTAAACTCAGTCACCTTTCCGCTCAAACAAAGGTATATCGTAAACGTAGCTCACACGTTTCTTGCTCTTAACTGTAAAGCATTGCATGTTAGAGGAACTGTGGTTTGTATCAGTTTCAGAAGCAGATTTCACCTAGATATGGTCCGTATGTTTAGGAAACACCGTTATTTTGTTCTGACCACAGTCACGTTTCCTGCTGCATTGGAGACTCTTAGAAAGCAAGAGCATGCTTCTTGCTCTAAAGCAGAGTGTGTTTCATGGATGAGAACTGTGTTGTGTGTTTCCGGTCAGAAATGGAGTAAAATCCCAGGCTCTGTGTCTTTCTACAAGCAAGACATCATTTCAATTAAACGCAGTCACTTTTCAGCTCAAAGGAAGCTACATCGTTCACGAAGCTGACATGTTTCTTGCTCTTAACTGAAAAGCATTGGATGTTAGATGACTTGTGGTTTGTATCAGTTTCAGAAGCAGAGTCAACTAGCAATGGTCCGTATGTGTAGGAAACACCGATCTTTGTTCTGAGCACACTTTCAATTTTCTGACTCTATTAGATACTGTAGAAAGCAAGAGCATGCTTCTTGCTCTAAAGCAGAGTGTGTTTCATGGATGAGAACTGTGCTATGTGTTTTGCTTCAGAAATGGAGTTAAATCCATTGCTCTGCGTCTTCCTACAAGCAAGACATCTTTTCAGGTAAACTCAGTCACTTTTCAGCTCAAAGGAAGCTACATCGTTCTCGAAGCTCACACGTTTCTTGCTCTTAACTGTAAAGCATTGGATGTTAGAGGACCTGTGGTTTGTATCAGAAGAAGAGTTGTCGTAGATATGTTCCATATGTGTAGGAAACACCGTTATTTTGTTCTGACCACAGTCACGTTTCCTGCTGTATTAGAGAATCTTAGAAAGCAAGAGTGTGCTTCTTCTTATATGCATAGTGTGTTTCATCCTGAGAACAGTGCTGTGTGTTTCCCTCCATAAATGGTGTTAAATCACAGGCTCTGTGTCTTCCTACAAGCAAGACTTCATTTCACGTAAACTCAGTCACCTTTCAGCTCAAACAAAGCTACATCGTTCACGTAGCTCACACGTTTCTTGCTCTTAACTGTAAAGCATTGTATGTTAGAGGACCTGTGGTTTGTATCAGTTTCAGAAGCAGTGTTGAACTAGCAATGGTCCTTATGTGTAGGAAGCACCGTTCTTTTGTTCAGAGTCCCCTCATGTTTCTGGCTCTATTAGAGAATCTAGAAAGCAAGAGCATGCTTCGTGCTCTAAAGCAGAGTGTGTTTCATGGATGAGATCTGTGCTGTGTGTTTCCCTTCAGAAATGGAATTAAATCCCAGGCTCTGTGTCTTCCTACAAGCAAGACATCTTTTCAGGTAAGCTCAGTCACTTTTCAGCTCAAATGAATCTACATCGTTCATGAAGCTCAGACGTTTCACGCTCTTAACTGGAAAGCATTGCATGTTAATGGAACTGTGGTTTGTATCAGTTTCTGAAGAAGAGTTGACCTAGATATGGTCCATATGTGTAGGAAACACCGTGATTTTGTTCTGACCACAGTCACGTTTCCTGCTGTATTAGAGACTCTAGAAACAAGAGCATGCTTCATGCTCTAAAGCAGAGTGTGTTTCATGGATGAGAACTGTGCTGTGTGTTTCCCTTCAGAAATGGAGTTAAATCACAGGCTCTGCATCTTCCTACAAGAAAGACTTTGTTTCACATAAACTCAGTCATCTTTCCGCTCAAACAAAGCTATATCGTTCAAGTAGCTCACACGTTTCTTGCTCTTCACTGTAAAGCATTGCATGTTAGAGGAACTGTGGTTTGTATCAGTTTCAGAAGCAGATTTGACCTAGATATGGTCCGTATGTGTAGGAAACACCATTATTTTGTTCTGACCACAGTCACGTTTCGTGCTGTATTAGAGACCCTTGGAAAGCAAGAGCATGCTTCTTGCTCTAAAGCAGAGTGTGTTTCATGGATGAGAACTGTGCTGTGTGTTTCCATTCAGAAATGGAGTAAAAGCCCAGACTCTGTGTCTTCCTACAAGCAAGACATCATTTCAGTCAAACGCAGTGACTTTTCAGCTCAAAGGAAGCTACATCGTTCCCGAAGGTCACACGTTTCTTGCTCTTAACTGTAAAGCATTGGATGTTTGTTAGATGACTTGTGGTTTGTATCAGTTTCAGAAGCAGAGTTGAAGTAGATATGGTCCCTATGTGTAGGAAACACCGTTCTTTTGTTCAGAGTACACTCAAGTTTCTGGCACTATTAGAGATTCTAGAAAGCAAGAACATGCTCCAAGCTCTAAAGCAGAGTGTGTTTCATGGATTAGAACTGTGCTTTGTGTTTCCATTCAGAAATGGAGTTAAATCCCAGATTCTGTATCTTCCTACAAGCAAGACATCTTTTCAGGTAAACTCAGTCACTTTTCATATCAGAGGAAGCTACATCGTTCACGAAGGTCACACGTTTCTTGCTCTTAACTGGAAAGCATTGCATGTTAATGGAACTGTGGTTTCTATCAGTTTCAGAAGCAGAGTTGAACTAGCAATGGTCTGTATGTGTAGGAAACCCAGTTTTTTATTCTGAGCACACTTTCAAGTTGCTGGCTCTATTATAGACTCTAGAAAGCAAGAGCTTGCTTCTTGCTCTAAATCAGAGTGTGTTTCATGGATGACAACTGTGCTGTCTTTTTTCCTTCAGAAATGGAGTTAAATTCCTGGCTCTGTGTCTTCCTACAAGCAAGATATCATTTCAGGTAAACGCTGTCATTTTTCAGCTCAAATGAATATAATTCGTTTACGAAGATCACACGTTTCTCGCTCTTAACTGAAACGCATTGGATGTTAGATGACTTGTGGTTTGTATCAGTTTCAGGAGCAGAGTTGATCTAGATATGGTCCCTCTGTGTAGGAAACCCAGTTCTTTTATTCTGAGCACACTTTCAAGTTTCTGGCTCTATTATAGACTCTAGAAAGCAAGAGCTTGCTTCTTGCTCTAAAGCAGAGTGTGTTTCATGGTTGAGAACTGTGCTGTGTTTTTTCCTTCAGAAATGGAGTTAAATCCCAGGCTGTGTGTCTTCCTACAAGCAAGACATCTTTTCAGGTAAACTCAGTCACTTATCAGCTCATAGGAAGCCACATCGTTCACAAAGCTCACACGTTTGTCGCTATTAACTTGAAAGTATTGATGGTTAATGGAACTGTGCTTTGTATCAGTTTCAGAAGAAGAGTTGACCTAGATATGGTCCGTATGTGTAGGAAACACCGTTATTTTGTTCTGACCCCAGTCACGTTTCCTGCTGTATTAGAGATTCTTAGAAAGAAAGAGCGTGCTTCTTGCTCTAAAGCAGAGTGCGTTTCATGGATGAGAACTGTGCTGTGTGTTTCCCTACAGAAATGGAGTTAAATTCCAGCCTCTGTGTCTTCCTACAAGCAAGACATCGTTTCAGGTAAACGCAATCACTTTTCAGCTGAAATGAATATAAATCGTTTACGATGCTCACAGGTTTTTTGATCTTAACTGAAAAGCATTAGATATTAGATGACTTGTGGTTTGTATCAGTTTCAGAAGCGGAGTTTAACTAGCAATGGTCTGTATGTTTAGAAAACACCGTTCTTTTGTTCTGAGTACCCTCATGTTTCTGGCTCTATTAGAGACTCTAGAAAGCAAGAGCATGCTTTGTGCTCTAAAGCAGAGTGTGTTTCATGGATGAGAACTGTGCTGTGTGTTTCCCTTCAGAAATGGAGTTAAATTCCAGGCTCTGTTTCTTCCTACATGCAAGACATCATTTCCGGTAAACTCAGTCACTTTTCATCTCAGAGGAAGGTACATTGTTCACGAAGGTCACACGTTTCTCGCTCTTAAATGGAAAGCATTGCATGTTAGAGGAACTGTGGTTTGTATCAGTTTCAGAAGAAGAGTTGACCTAGATATGGTCCATACGTGTAGGAAACTCAGTTATTTTTTTCTCACCACAGTCACATTTCCTGCTGTATTAGAGATTCTTAGAAAGCGAGAGCGTGCTTCTTGCTCTAAAGCAGAGTGTGTTTCATGGATGAGAACTGTGCTGTGTGTTTCCCTTCAGAAATGGAGTTAAATTCCAGCCTCTGTGTCTTCCTACAAGCAAGAATTCGTTTCACGTAAACACAGTCACCTTTCAGTTCCACCAAAGCTACATCGTTCACGAAGCTCACAAGTTTCTCGCTCTTAACAGGAAAGCATTGAATGTTAGAGGAACTGTGGTTTGTATCAGTTTCAGAAGAAGTGCTGACCTAGATATGGTCCATATGTGTAGGAAACACCGTTATTTTGTTCTGACCACAGTCACTTTTACTGCTGTATTAGAGACTCTTAGAAAGAAAGAGCGTGCTTCTTGCACTAAAGCAGAGTGCGTTTCATGGATGAGAACTGTGGTGTGTGTTTCCCTTAAGAAATGGAGTTAAATACCAGGCTCTGTGTCTTCCTACAAGCAAGACATCGTTTCAGGTAAACGCAATCACTTTTCAGCTCAAATGAATATAAATCGTTTACGAAGCTCACAGGTTTTTTGCTCTTAACTGAAAAGCATTAGATATTAGATGACTTGTGGTTTGTATCAGTTTCAGAAGCAGAGTTTAACTAGCAATGGTCTGTAAGTGTAGGAAACACCGTTATTTTGTTCTCAGTACCCTCATGTTTCTGGCTCTATTAGAGACTCTAGAAAGCAAGAGCATGCTTCGTGCTCTAAAGCAGAGTGTGTTTCATGGATGAGAACTGTGTTGTGTGTTTCCGGTCAGAAATGGAGTAAAATCCCAGGCTCTGTGTCTTTCTACAAGCAAGACATCATTTCAATTAAACGCAGTCACTTTTCAGCTCAAAGGAAGCTACATCGTTCACGAAGCTGACATGTTTCTTGCTCTTAACTGAAAAGCATTGGATGTTAGATGACTTGTGGTTTGTATCAGTTTCAGAAGCAGAGTCAACTAGCAATGGTCCGTATGTGTAGGAAACACCGATCTTTGTTCTGAGCACACTTTCAATTTTCTGACTCTATTAGATACTGTAGAAAGCAAGAGCATGCTTCTTGCTCTAAAGCAGAGTGTGTTTCATGGATGAGAACTGTGCTATGTGTTTTGCTTCAGAAATGGAGTTAAATCCATTGCTCTGCGTCTTCCTACAAGCAAGACATCTTTTCAGGTAAACTCAGTCACTTTTCAGCTCAAAGGAAGCTACATCGTTCTCGAAGCTCACACGTTTCTTGCTCTTAACTGTAAAGCATTGGATGTTAGAGGACCTGTGGTTTGTATCAGAAGAAGAGTTGTCGTAGATATGTTCCATATGTGTAGGAAACACCGTTATTTTGTTCTGACCACAGTCACGTTTCCTGCTGTATTAGAGAATCTTAGAAAGCAAGAGTGTGCTTCTTCTTATATGCATAGTGTGTTTCATCCTGAGAACAGTGCTGTGTGTTTCCCTCCATAAATGGTGTTAAATCACAGGCTCTGTGTCTTCCTACAAGCAAGACTTCATTTCACGTAAACTCAGTCACCTTTCAGCTCAAACAAAGCTACATCGTTCACGTAGCTCACACGTTTCTTGCTCTTAACTGTAAAGCATTGTATGTTAGAGGACCTGTGGTTTGTATCAGTTTCAGAAGCAGTGTTGAACTAGCAATGGTCCTTATGTGTAGGAAGCACCGTTCTTTTGTTCAGAGTCCCCTCATGTTTCTGGCTCTATTAGAGAATCTAGAAAGCAAGAGCATGCTTCGTGCTCTAAAGCAGAGTGTGTTTCATGGATGAGATCTGTGCTGTGTGTTTCCCTTCAGAAATGGAATTAAATCCCAGGCTCTGTGTCTTCCTACAAGCAAGACATCTTTTCAGGTAAGCTCAGTCACTTTTCAGCTCAAATGAATCTACATCGTTCATGAAGCTCAGACGTTTCACGCTCTTAACTGGAAAGCATTGCATGTTAATGGAACTGTGGTTTGTATCAGTTTCTGAAGAAGAGTTGACCTAGATATGGTCCATATGTGTAGGAAACACCGTGATTTTGTTCTGACCACAGTCACGTTTCCTGCTGTATTAGAGACTCTAGAAACAAGAGCATGCTTCATGCTCTAAAGCAGAGTGTGTTTCATGGATGAGAACTGTGCTGTGTGTTTCCCTTCAGAAATGGAGTTAAATCACAGGCTCTGCATCTTCCTACAAGAAAGACTTTGTTTCACATAAACTCAGTCATCTTTCCGCTCAAACAAAGCTATATCGTTCAAGTAGCTCACACGTTTCTTGCTCTTCACTGTAAAGCATTGCATGTTAGAGGAACTGTGGTTTGTATCAGTTTCAGAAGCAGATTTGACCTAGATATGGTCCGTATGTGTAGGAAACACCATTATTTTGTTCTGACCACAGTCACGTTTCGTGCTGTATTAGAGACCCTTGGAAAGCAAGAGCATGCTTCTTGCTCTAAAGCAGAGTGTGTTTCATGGATGAGAACTGTGCTGTGTGTTTCCATTCAGAAATGGAGTAAAAGCCCAGACTCTGTGTCTTCCTACAAGCAAGACATCATTTCAGTCAAACGCAGTGACTTTTCAGCTCAAAGGAAGCTACATCGTTCCCGAAGGTCACACGTTTCTTGCTCTTAACTGTAAAGCATTGGATGTTTGTTAGATGACTTGTGGTTTGTATCAGTTTCAGAAGCAGAGTTGAAGTAGATATGGTCCCTATGTGTAGGAAACACCGTTCTTTTGTTCAGAGTACACTCAAGTTTCTGGCACTATTAGAGATTCTAGAAAGCAAGAACATGCTCCAAGCTCTAAAGCAGAGTGTGTTTCATGGATTAGAACTGTGCTTTGTGTTTCCATTCAGAAATGGAGTTAAATCCCAGATTCTGTATCTTCCTACAAGCAAGACATCTTTTCAGGTAAACTCAGTCACTTTTCATATCAGAGGAAGCTACATCGTTCACGAAGGTCACACGTTTCTTGCTCTTAACTGGAAAGCATTGCATGTTAATGGAACTGTGGTTTCTATCAGTTTCAGAAGCAGAGTTGAACTAGCAATGGTCTGTATGTGTAGGAAACCCAGTTTTTTATTCTGAGCACACTTTCAAGTTGCTGGCTCTATTATAGACTCTAGAAAGCAAGAGCTTGCTTCTTGCTCTAAATCAGAGTGTGTTTCATGGATGACAACTGTGCTGTCTTTTTTCCTTCAGAAATGGAGTTAAATTCCTGGCTCTGTGTCTTCCTACAAGCAAGATATCATTTCAGGTAAACGCTGTCATTTTTCAGCTCAAATGAATATAATTCGTTTACGAAGATCACACGTTTCTCGCTCTTAACTGAAACGCATTGGATGTTAGATGACTTGTGGTTTGTATCAGTTTCAGGAGCAGAGTTGATCTAGATATGGTCCCTCTGTGTAGGAAACCCAGTTCTTTTATTCTGAGCACACTTTCAAGTTTCTGGCTCTATTATAGACTCTAGAAAGCAAGAGCTTGCTTCTTGCTCTAAAGCAGAGTGTGTTTCATGGTTGAGAACTGTGCTGTGTTTTTTCCTTCAGAAATGGAGTTAAATCCCAGGCTGTGTGTCTTCCTACAAGCAAGACATCTTTTCAGGTAAACTCAGTCACTTATCAGCTCATAGGAAGCCACATCGTTCACAAAGCTCACACGTTTGTCGCTATTAACTTGAAAGTATTGATGGTTAATGGAACTGTGCTTTGTATCAGTTTCAGAAGAAGAGTTGACCTAGATATGGTCCGTATGTGTAGGAAACACCGTTATTTTGTTCTGACCACAGTCACTTTTACTGCTGTATTAGAGACTCTTAGAAAGAAAGAGCGTGCTTCTTGCACTAAAGCAGAGTGCGTTTCATGGATGAGAACTGTGGTGTGTGTTTCCCTTAAGAAATGGAGTTAAATACCAGGCTCTGTGTCTTCCTACAAGCAAGACATCGTTTCAGGTAAACGCAATCACTTTTCAGCTCAAATGAATATAAATCGTTTACGAAGCTCACAGGTTTTTTGCTCTTAACTGAAAAGCATTAGATATTAGATGACTTGTGGTTTGTATCAGTTTCAGAAGCAGAGTTTAACTAGCAATGGTCTGTAAGTGTAGGAAACACCGTTATTTTGTTCTCAGTACCCTCATGTTTCTGGCTCTATTAGAGACTCTAGAAAGCAAGAGCATGCTTCGTGCTCTAAAGCAGAGTGTGTTTCATGGATGAGAACTGTGCTGTGTGTTTCCCTTCAGAAATGGAGTTAAATTCCAGGCTCTGTTTCTTCCTACATGCAAGACATCATTTCAGGTAAACGCAGTCACTATTCAGCTCAAATGAATATAAATCATTTACGAAGATCACACGTTTCTCGCTCTTAACTGAAACGCATTGGATGTTAGATGACTTGTGGTTTGTATCAGTTTCAAAGCAGAATTGAACTAGCAATGGTCCGTATGTGTAGGAAACTCCGTTATTTTGTTCTGAGCACACTCACGTTACCTGCTCTATTAGAGATTCTAGAAAGCAAGAGCGTGCTTCTTGCTCTAAAGCAGAGTGTGTTTCATGGATGAGAACTGTGCTGTGTGTTTCCCTTCAGAAATGGAGTTAAATTCCAGCCTCTGTGTCTTCCTACAAGCAAGACTTCGTTGCACGTAAACACAGTCACCTTTCAGCTCTAACAAAGCTACATCGTTCACGAAGCTCACAAGTTTCTCGCTCTTAACAGGAAAGCATTGCATGTTAGAGCAACTGTGGTTTGTATCAGTTTCAGAAGAAGTGTTGACCTAGATATGGTCCGTATGTGTAGGAAACACCGTTATTTTGTTCTGACCACAGTCACTTTTCCTGCTGTATTAGAGACTCTTAGAAAGAAAGAGCATGCTTCTTGCTCTAAAGCAGTGTGCGTTTCATGGATGAGAACTGTGGTGTGTGTTTCCCTTCAGAAATGGAGTTAAATTCCAGCCTCTGTGTCTTCCTACAAGCAAGACATCGTTTCAGGTAAACGCAATCACTTTTCAGCTGAAATGAATAGAAATCGTTTACGAAGCTAACAGGTTTTTTGCTCTTAACTGAAAAGCATTAGATATTAGATGACTTGTGGTTTGTATCAGTTTCAGAAGCAGAGTTTAACTAGCAATGGTCTGTATGTGTAGGAAACACCGTTCTTTTGTTCTGAGTACCTTCATGTTTCTGGCTCTATTAGAGACTCTAGAAAGCAAGAGCATGCTTCGTGCTCTAAAGCAGAGTGTGTTTCATGGATGAGAACTGTGCTGTGTGTTTCCCTTCAGAAATGGAGTTAAATTGCAGGCTCTGTTTCTTCCTACATGCAAGACCTCATTTCAGGTAAACGCAGTCACTATTCAGCTCAAATGAATATAAATCGTTTACGAAGATCACACGTTTCTCACTCTTAACTGAAAAGCAATGGATGTTAGATGACTTGTGGTTTGTATCAGATTCAGAATCAGAGTTGAATGCAATGGTCCGTATGTGTAGGAAACACCGATCTTTTGTTCTGAGCACACTCGCATTTCCTACTCTATTAGAGACTCTAGAAAGCAAGAACGTGCTTCTTCCTATATGCAGAGTGTGTTTAATCCTGAGAACAGTGCTGTGTGTTTCCCTTCAGAAATAGAGTTAAATCACAGGCTCTGTATCTTCCTACAAGCAAGACTTCGTTTCACGTAAACTCAGTCACCTTTCACCTCAAACAACGCGACATCATTCCCGTAGCTCACACGTTTATTGCCCTTAACTGTAAAGCATTGGATGTTAGATGACCTGTGGTTTGTATCAATTTCAGGAGCAGAGTTGAACTAGATATGGTCCGTGTTTGTAGGAAACACAGTTCTTTTCTTCTGAGCACACTTTCAAGTTTCTGGCTCTATTATGGACTCTAGATAGCAACAGCGTGCTTCTTGCTCTAAAGCAGAGTGTGTTCCATGGATGAGAACTGTGCTGTGTTTTTCCCTTCAGAAATGGAGTTAAATCCCAGGCTCTGTGTCTTTCTACAAGCAAGACTTCTTTTCAGATAAACTCTGTCACTTTTCTGCTCAAAGGAAGCTACATCGTTCACGAATCTCACATGTTTCTCGCTCTTATCTGGAAAGCATTACATGTTAATTGAACTGTTGTTTGTATCAGTTTCAGGAGTAGAGTTGACCTAGATATGGTCCGTATGTGTACGAAACACTGTTATTTTATTCTAACCACAGTCACGTTTCCTGCTGTATTAGAGACTATTAGAAAGCAAGAGCATACTTCTTGCTCTATAGCAGAGTGTGTTTCATGGATGAGAACTGTGCTGTGTGTTTCCCTTCAGAAATGGAGTTAAATCCCAGGCTCTGTGTCTTCCTACAAGTAAGATATCTTTTCAGGTAAACTCAGTCACTATTCAGGTCAAAGGAATCTACATCGTTCTCGAAGCTCACACGTTTCTTGCTCTTAACTTGAAACCATTGCATGTTAATGGAACTGTGCTTTGTATCAGTTTCAGAAGAAGAGTTGACATAGATATGGTTCGTATGTGTAGGAAACACCGTTATTTTGTTCTGACCACAGTCAAGTTTCCTGCCCTATTAGAGACACTTAGAAAGCAATAGTGTGCTTCTTGCTCTAAAGCAGGGTGTGTTTCATGGATGAGAAATGTGCTGTGTTTTTCCCTTCAGAAATGGAGTTAAATATCAGGCTCAATGTCTTCCTACAAGCAAGACATCATTTCAGGTAAACGAAGTCACTATTCAGCTCAAATGAATATAAATCTTTTACGAAGATCACACGTTTCTCGCTCTTAACTGAAAAGCAATGGATGTTAGATGACTTGTGGTTTGTATCAGATTCAGAATCAGAGTTGAATGTAATGGTCCGTATGTGTAGGAAACACCGAACTTTTGTTCTGAGCACACTCGCATTTCCTGCACTATTAGAGACTCTAGAAAGCAAGAACGTGCTTCTTCCTATACGCAGAGTGTGTTTAATCGTGAGAACAGTGCTGTGTGTTTCCCTTCAGAAATGGAGTTAAATCACAGGCTCTGTATCTTCCTACAAACAAGAATTCGATTCACGAAAATTCAGTCACCTTTCCGCTCAAACAAAGCTACATCGTTCACGTAGCTCACATGTTTCTTGCTCTTAACTGTAAAGCATTGGATGTCAGAGGACCTGTGGTTTGTATCACTTTCAGATGCAGAGTTGCACTAGCAATGGTCCGTATGTGTAGGAAACTCCGTTATTTTGTTCTGAGTACCCTCAAGTTTTGGCTCTATTAGAGACTCTGGAAAGCAAGAGCATGCTTCTTGCTCTAAAGCAGAGTGTGTTTCATGGATGAGAACTGTGCTGTGTGTTTCCCTTCAGAAATGGAGTAAATCCCAGGCTCTGTGTCTTCCTACAAGCAAGACATCTTTTCAGGTAAACTCAATCACTTTTCAGCTCCAAGGAAGCTACATCGTTTAGAAAGCTCACACGTTTCTTGCTCTTAACTGGAAAGTATTGCATGTTAGAGGAACTGTGGTTTGTATCAATTTCAGAAGAAAAGTTGATCCAGAAATGGTCCGTGTGTGTAGGAAACCCAGTTCTATTATTCTGAGCACACTTTCAAGTTTCTGGCTCTATTATAGACTCTAGAAAGCAAGAGAGTGCTTCTTGCTCTAAAGCAGAGTGTGTTTCATGGATGAGAACTGTGCTGTTTGTTTCCCTTCAGATATGGAGTTAAATTACAGGCTCTGTTTCTTCCTACATGCAAGACATCATTTCAGGTAAACTCAGTCACTTTTCATCTCAGAGGAAGCTACATTGTTCACGAAGGTCACACGTTTCTCGCTCTTAACTGGAAAGCATTGCATGTTAGAGGAACTGTGGTTTGTATCAGTTTCAGAAGAAGAGTTGACCTAGATATGGTCCATACGTGTAGGAAACTCAGTTATTTTGTTCTCACCACAGTCACATTTCCTGCTGTATTAGAGATTCTTAGAAAGCAAGAGCGTGCTTCTTGCTCTAAAGCAGAGTGTGTTTCATGGATGAGAACTGTGCTGTGTGTTTCCCTTCAGAAATGGAGTTAAATTCCAGCCTCTGTGTCTTCCTACAAGCAAGACTTCGTTTCACGAAAACACAGTCACCTTTCAGCTCTAACAAAGCTGCATCGTTCACGAAGCTCACAAGTTTCTCGCTCTTAACAGGAAAGCATTGAATGTTAGAGGAACTGTGGTTTGTATCAGTTTCAGAAGAAGTGTTGACCTAGATATGGTCCGTATGTGTAGGAAACACCGTTATTTTGTTGTGAACACAGTCACTTTTCCTGCTGTATTAGAGACTCTTAGAAAGAAAGAGCGTGCTTCTTGCTCTAAAGCAGAGTGCGTTTCATGGATAAGAACTGTGCTGTGTGTTTCCCTTCAGAAATGGAGTTAAATTCCAGCCTCTGTGTCTTCCTACAAGCAAGACATCTTTTCAGGTAAACGCAATCACTTTTCAGCTCAAATGAATATAAATCGTTTACGAAGCTCACAGGTTTTTTGCTCTTAACTGAAAAGCATTAGATATTAGATGACTTGCGGTTTGTATCAGTTTCAGAAGCAGAGTTTAACTAGCAATGGTCTGTAAGTTTAGGAAACACCGTTATTTTGTTCTCAGTACCCTCATGTTTCTGGCTCTATTAGAGACTCTAGAAAGCAAGAGCATGCTTCGAGCTCTAAAGCAGAGTGTGTTTCATGGATGAGAACTGTGCTGTGTGTTTCCCTTCAGAAATGGAGTTAAATCCCAGGCTCTGTGTCTTCCTACAAGTAAGATATCTTTTCAGGTAAACTCAGTCACTATTCAGGTCAAAGGAATCTACATCGTTCTCGAAGCTCACACGTTTCTTGCTCTTAACTTGAAACCATTGCATGTTAATGGAACTGTGCTTTGTATCAGTTTCAGAAGAAGAGTTGACATAGATATGGTTCGTATGTGTAGGAAACACCGTTATTTTGTTCTGACCACAGTCAAGTTTCCTGCCCTATTAGAGACACTTAGAAAGCAATAGTGTGCTTCTTGCTCTAAAGCAGGGTGTGTTTCATGGATGAGAAATGTGCTGTGTTTTTCCCTTCAGAAATGGAGTTAAATATCAGGCTCAATGTCTTCCTACAAGCAAGACATCATTTCAGGTAAACGAAGTCACTATTCAGCTCAAATGAATATAAATCTTTTACGAAGATCACACGTTTCTCGCTCTTAACTGAAAAGCAATGGATGTTAGATGACTTGTGGTTTGTATCAGATTCAGAATCAGAGTTGAATGTAATGGTCCGTATGTGTAGGAAACACCGAACTTTTGTTCTGAGCACACTCGCATTTCCTGCACTATTAGAGACTCTAGAAAGCAAGAACGTGCTTCTTCCTATACGCAGAGTGTGTTTAATCGTGAGAACAGTGCTGTGTGTTTCCCTTCAGAAATGGAGTTAAATCACAGGCTCTGTATCTTCCTACAAACAAGAATTCGATTCACGAAAATTCAGTCACCTTTCCGCTCAAACAAAGCTACATCGTTCACGTAGCTCACATGTTTCTTGCTCTTAACTGTAAAGCATTGGATGTCAGAGGACCTGTGGTTTGTATCACTTTCAGATGCAGAGTTGCACTAGCAATGGTCCGTATGTGTAGGAAACTCCGTTATTTTGTTCTGAGTACCCTCAAGTTTTGGCTCTATTAGAGACTCTGGAAAGCAAGAGCATGCTTCTTGCTCTAAAGCAGAGTGTGTTTCATGGATGAGAACTGTGCTGTGTGTTTCCCTTCAGAAATGGAGTAAATCCCAGGCTCTGTGTCTTCCTACAAGCAAGACATCTTTTCAGGTAAACTCAATCACTTTTCAGCTCCAAGGAAGCTACATCGTTTAGAAAGCTCACACGTTTCTTGCTCTTAACTGGAAAGTATTGCATGTTAGAGGAACTGTGGTTTGTATCAATTTCAGAAGAAAAGTTGATCCAGAAATGGTCCGTGTGTGTAGGAAACCCAGTTCTATTATTCTGAGCACACTTTCAAGTTTCTGGCTCTATTATAGACTCTAGAAAGCAAGAGAGTGCTTCTTGCTCTAAAGCAGAGTGTGTTTCATGGATGAGAACTGTGCTGTTTGTTTCCCTTCAGATATGGAGTTAAATTACAGGCTCTGTTTCTTCCTACATGCAAGACATCATTTCAGGTAAACTCAGTCACTTTTCATCTCAGAGGAAGCTACATTGTTCACGAAGGTCACACGTTTCTCGCTCTTAACTGGAAAGCATTGCATGTTAGAGGAACTGTGGTTTGTATCAGTTTCAGAAGAAGAGTTGACCTAGATATGGTCCATACGTGTAGGAAACTCAGTTATTTTGTTCTCACCACAGTCACATTTCCTGCTGTATTAGAGATTCTTAGAAAGCAAGAGCGTGCTTCTTGCTCTAAAGCAGAGTGTGTTTCATGGATGAGAACTGTGCTGTGTGTTTCCCTTCAGAAATGGAGTTAAATTCCAGCCTCTGTGTCTTCCTACAAGCAAGACTTCGTTTCACGAAAACACAGTCACCTTTCAGCTCTAACAAAGCTGCATCGTTCACGAAGCTCACAAGTTTCTCGCTCTTAACAGGAAAGCATTGAATGTTAGAGGAACTGTGGTTTGTATCAGTTTCAGAAGAAGTGTTGACCTAGATATGGTCCGTATGTGTAGGAAACACCGTTATTTTGTTGTGAACACAGTCACTTTTCCTGCTGTATTAGAGACTCTTAGAAAGAAAGAGCGTGCTTCTTGCTCTAAAGCAGAGTGCGTTTCATGGATAAGAACTGTGCTGTGTGTTTCCCTTCAGAAATGGAGTTAAATTCCAGCCTCTGTGTCTTCCTACAAGCAAGACATCTTTTCAGGTAAACGCAATCACTTTTCAGCTCAAATGAATATAAATCGTTTACGAAGCTCACAGGTTTTTTGCTCTTAACTGAAAAGCATTAGATATTAGATGACTTGCGGTTTGTATCAGTTTCAGAAGCAGAGTTTAACTAGCAATGGTCTGTAAGTTTAGGAAACACCGTTATTTTGTTCTCAGTACCCTCATGTTTCTGGCTCTATTAGAGACTCTAGAAAGCAAGAGCATGCTTCGAGCTCTAAAGCAGAGTGTGTTTCATGGATGAGAACTGTGCTGTGTGTTTCCCTTCAGAAATGGAGTTAAATTCCAGGCTCTGTTTCTTCCTACATGCAAGACATCATTTCAGGTAAACGCAGTCACTATTCAGCTCAAATGAATATAAATCATTTACGAAGATCACACGTTTCTCGCTCTTAACTGAAAAGCAATGGATGTTAGATGATTTGTGGTTTGTATCAGATTCAGAATCAGAGTTGAACTAGCAATGGTCCGTATGTGTAGGAAACACCGTTCTTTTGTTCTGAGCACACTCGCATTTCCTACTCTATTAGAGACCCTAGAAAGCAAGAATGTGCTTCTTCCTATATGCAGAGTGTGTTTAATCGTGAGAACAGTGCTGTGTGTTTCCCTTCAGAAATGGAGTTAAATCACAGGCTCTGTATCTTCCTACAAACAAGAATTCATTTCACGTAAACTCAGTCACCTTTCCGCTCAAACAAAGCTACATCGTTCACGTAGCTCACATGTTTCTTGCTCTTAACAGTAAAGCATTGGATGTCAGAAGACCTGTGGTTTGTATCACTTTCAGATGCAGAGTTGCACTAGCAATGGTCCGTATGTGTAGGAAACTCCGTTATTTTGTTCTGAGTACCCTCAAGTTTTGGCTCTATTAGAGACTCTGGAAAGCAAGAGCATGCTTCTTGCTCTAAAGCAGAGTGTGTTTCATGGATGAGAAATGTGCTGTGTGTTTCCCTTCAGAAATGGAGTAAATCCCAGGCTCTGTGTCTTCCTACAAGCAAGACATCTTTTCATGTAAACTCAGTCACTTTTCAGCTCAAAGGAAGCTACATCGTTTAGAAAGCTCACACGTTTCTTGCTCTTAACTGGAAAGCATTGCATGTTAGAGGAACTGTGGTTTGTATCAGTTTCAGAAGAAGAGTTGACCTAGATATGGTACGTGTAGTATGAAACCCAGTTCTTTTATTCTGAGCACACTTTCAAGTTTCTGGCTCTATTATAGACTCTAGAAAGCAAGAGCTTGCTTCTTGCTCTAAAGCAGAGTGTGTTTCATGGATGAGAACTGTGCTGTGTTTTTCCCTTCAGAAATGGAGTTAAATCCCATGCTCTGTTTCTTCCTACAACAAGACATCTTTTCAGGTAAACTCAGTCACTTTTTAGCTCAAAGGAAGCTACATCATTCACGAAGCTCACAAGTTTCTCGCTCTTAACTGGAAAGCATTGCATGTTAGGGGAACTGTTGTTTGTATCAGTTTCAGAAGAAGAGTTGACCTAGATATGGTCTGTATATGTAGGAAACACCGTTATTTGGTTCTGACCACAGTCACGTTTTCTGCTCTATTGGAGACTCTTAGAAAGCAAGAGCGTGCTTCTTGCTCTAAAGCAGAGTGTGTTTCATGGATGAGAACTGTGCTGTGTGTTTCCCTTCAGAAATGGAGTTAAATACCAGGCTCTGTGTCTTCCTACAAGCAAGACATCATTTCAGGTAAACGAAGTCACTTTTCAGCTCAAATGAATATAAAACGTTTACGAAGATCACACGTTTTTCGCTCTTAACTGAAACGCATTGGATGTTAGATGACTTGTGGTTTGTATCAGTTTCAAAGCAGAATTGAACTAGCAATGGTCCGTATGTGTAGGAAACTCCGTTATTTTGTTCTGAGCACACTCACGTTACCTGCTCTATTAGAGATTCTAGAAAGCAAGAGCGTGCTTCTTGCTCTAAAGCAGAGTGTGTTTCATGGATGAGAACTGTGCTGTGTGTTTCCCTTCAGAAATGGAGTTAAATTCCAGCCTCTGTGTCTTCCTACAAGCAAGACTTCGTTTCACGTAAACACAGTCACCTTTCAGCTCTAACAATGCTACATCGTTCACGAAGCTCACAAGTTTCTCGCTCTTAACAGGAAAGCATTGCATGTTAGAGCAACTGTGGTTTGTATCAGTTTCAGAAGAAGTGTTGACCTAGATATGGTCCGTATGTGTAGGAAACACCGTTATTTTGTTCTGACCACAGTCACTTTTCCTGCTGTATTAGAGACTCTTAGAAAGAAAGAGCGTGCTTCTTGCTCTAAAGCAGTGTGCGTTTCATGGATGAGAACTGTGGTGTGTGTTTCCCTTCAGAAATGGAGTTAAATTCCAGCCTCTGTGTCTTCCTACAAGCAAGACATCGTTTCAGGTAAACGCAATCACTTTTCAGCTGAAATGAATAGAAATCGTTTACGAAGCTAACAGGTTTTTTGCTCTTAACTGAAAAGCATTAGATATTAGATGACTTGTGGTTTGTATCAGTCTCAGAAGCAGAGTTTAACTAGCAATGGTCTGTATGTGTAGGAAACACCGTTCTTTTGTTCTGAGTACCTTCATGTTTCTGGCTCTATTAGAGACTCTAGAAAGCAAGAGCATGCTTCGTGCTCTAAAGCAGAGTGTGTTTCATGGATGAGAACTGTGCTGTGTGTTTCCCTTCAGAAATGGAGTTAAATTCCAGGCTCTGTTTCTTCCTACATGCAAGACCTCATTTCAGGTAATCGCAGTCACTATTCAGCTCAAATGAATATAAATCGTTTACGAAGATCACACGTTTCTCGCTCTTAACTGAAAAGCAATGGATGTTAGATGACTTGTGGTTTGTATCAGATTCAGAATCAGAGTTGAATGCAATGGTCCGTATGTGTAGGAAACACCGAACTTTTGTTCTGAGCACACTCGCATTTCCTACTCTATTAGAGACTCTAGAAAGCAAGAACGTGCTTCTTCCTATATGCAGAGTGTGTTTAATCCTGAGAACAGTGCTGTGTGTTTCCCTTCAGAAATAGAGTTAAATCACAGGCTCTGTATCTTCCTACAAGCAAGACTTCGTTTCACGTAAACTCAGTCACCTTTCACCTCAAACAACGCGACATCATTCCCGTAGCTCACACGTTTATTGCCCTTAACTGTAAAGCATTGGATGTTAGATGACCTGTGGTTTGTATCAATTTCAGGAGCAGAGTTGAACTAGATATGGTCCGTGTTTGTAGGAAACACAGTTCTTTTCTTCTGAGCACACTTTCAAGTTTCTGGCTCTATTATGGACTCTAGATAGCAACAGCGTGCTTCTTGCTCTAAAGCAGAGTGTGTTCCATGGATGAGAACTGTGCTGTGTTTTTCCCTTCAGAAATGGAGTTAAATCCCAGGCTCTGTGTCTTTCTACAAGCAAGACTTCTTTTCAGGTAAACTCAGTCACTTTTCTGCTCAAAGGAAGCTACATCGTTCACGAATCTCACACGTTTCTCGCTCTTATCTGGAAAGCATTACATGTTAATGGAACTGTGGTTTGTATCAGTTTCAGGAGTAGAGTTGACCTAGATATGGTCCGTATGTGTACGAAACACTGTTATTTTATTCTAACCACAGTCACGTTTCCTGCTGTATTAGAGACTATTAGAAAGCAAGAGCGTACTTCTTGCTCTAAAGCAGAGTGTGTTTCATGGATGAGAACTGTGCTGTGTGTTTCCCTTCAGAAATGGAGTTAAATCCCAGGCTCTGTGTCTTCCTACAAGCAAGATATCTTTTCAGGTAAACTCAGTCACTATTCGGCTCAAAGGAATCTACATCGTTCTCGAAGCTCACACGTTTCTTGCTCTTAACTTGAAACCATTGCATGTTAATGGAACTGTGCTTTGTATCAGTTTCAGAAGAAGAGTTGACATAGATATGGTCCGTATGTGTAGGAAACACCGTTATTTTGTTCTGACCACAGTCAAGTTTCCTGCCCTATTAGAGACTCTTAGAAAACAATAGTGTGCTTCTTGCTCTAAAGCAGAGTGTGTTTCATGGATGAGAAATGTGCTGTGTTTTTCCCTTCAGAAATGGAGTTAAATATCAGGCTCAATGTCTTCCTACAAGCAAGACATCATTTCAGGTAAACGAAGTCACTATTCAGCTCAAATGAATATAAATCTTTTACTAAGATCACACGTTTCTCGCTCTTAACTGAAAAGCAATGGATGTTAGATGACTTGTGGTTTGTATCAGATTCAGAATCAGAGTTGAATGCAATGGTCCGTATGTGTAGGAAACACCGAACTTTTGTTCTGAGCACACTCGCATTTCCTGCTCTATTGGAGACTCTAGAAAGCAAGAACGTGCTTCTTCCTGTACGCAGAGTGTGTTTAATCGTGAGAACAGTGCTGTGTGTTTCTCTTCAGAAATGGAGTTAAATCACAGGCTCTGTATCTTCCTACAAACAAGAATTCGTTTCACGAAAACTCAGTCACCTTTCCGCTCAAACAAAGCTACATCGTTCACGTAGCTCACATGTTTCTTGCTCTTAACTGTAAAGTATTGGATGTCAGAGGACCTGTGGTTTGTATCACTTTCAGATGCAGAGTTGCACTAGCAATGGTCCGTATGTGTAGGAAACTCCGTTATTTTGTTCTGAGTACCCTCAAGTTTTGGCTCTATTAGAGACTCTGGAAAGCAAGAGCATGCTTCTTGCTCTAAAGCAGAGTGTGTTTCATGGATGAGAACTGTGCTGTGTGTTTCCCTTCAGAAATGGAGTAAATCCCAGGCTCTGTGTCTTCCTACAAGCAAGACATCTTTTCAGGTAAACTCAATCACTTTTCAGCTCAAAGGAAGCTACATCGTATAGAAAGCTCACACGTTTCTTGCTCTTACCTGGAAAGTATTGCATGTTAGAGGAACTGTGGTTTGTCTCAATTTCAGAAGAAGAGTTGATTTAGATATGGTCCGTGTGTGTAGGAAACCTAGTTCTTTTATTCTGAGCACACTTTCAAGTTTCTGGCTCTATTATAGATTCTAGAAAGCAAGAGAGTGCTTCTTGCTCTAAAGTAGAGTGTGTTTCATGGATGAGAACTGTGCTGTGTGTTTCCCTTCAGATATGGAGTTAAATTACAGGCTCTGTTTCTTCCTACATGCAAGACATCATTTCAGGTAAACTCAGTCACTTTTCATCTCAGAGGAAGCTACATTGTTCACGAAGGTCACACGTTTCTCGCTCTTAACTGGAAAGCATTGCATGTTAGAGGAACTGTGGTTTGTATCAGTTTCAGAAGAAGAGTTGACCTAGATATGGTCCATACGTGTAGGAAACTCAGTTATTTTGTTCTCACCACAGTCACATTTCCTGCTGTATTAGAGATTCTAAGAAAGCAAGAGCATGCTTCTTGCTCTAAAGCAGAGTGTGTTTCATGGATGAGAACTGTGCTGTGTGTTTCCCTTCAGAAATGGAGTTAAATTCCAGCCTCTGTGTCTTCCTACAAGCAAGACTTCGTTTCACGTAAACACAGTCACCTTTCAGCTCTAACAAAGCTACATCGTTCACGAAGCTCACAAGTTTCTCGCTCTTAACAGGAAAGCATTGCATGTTAGAGCAACTGTGGTTTGTATCAGTTTCAGAAGAAGTGTTGACCTAGATATGGTCCGTATGTGTAGGAAACACCGTTATTTTGTTCTGACCACAGTCACTTTTCCTGCTGTATTAGAGACTCTTAGAAAGAAAGAGCGTGCTTCTTGCTCTAAAGCAGTGTGCGTTTCATGTATGAGAACTGTGGTGTGTGTTTCCCTTCAGAAATGGAGTTAAATTCCAGCCTCTGTGTCTTCCTACAAGCAAGACATCATTTCAGGTAAACGCAATCACTTTTCAGCTGAAATGAATAGAAATCGTTTACGAAGCTAACAGGTTTTTTGCTCTTAACTGAAAAGCATTAGATATTAGATGACGTGTGGTTTGTATCAGTTTCAGAAGCAGAGTTTAACTAGCAATGGTCTGTATGTGTAGGAAACACCGTTCTTTTGTTCTGAGTACCTTCATGTTTCTGGCTCTATTAGAGACTCTAGAAAGCAAGAGCATGCTTCGTGCTCTAAAGCAGAGTGTGTTTCATGGATGAGAACTGTGCTGTGTGTTTCCCTTCAGAAATGGAGTTAAATTCCAGGCTCTGTTTCTTCCTACATGCAAGACCTCATTTCAGGTAAACGCAGTCACTATTCAGCTCAAATGAATATAAATCGTTTACGAAGATCACACGTTTCTCGCTCTTAACTGAAAAGCAATGGATGTTAGATGACTTGTGGTTTGTATCAGATTCAGAATCAGAGTTGAATGTAATGGTCCGTATGTGTAGGAAACACCGAACTTTTGTTCTGAGCACACTCGCATTTCCTAATCTATTAGAGACTCTAGAAAGCAAGAACGTGCTTCTTCCTATATGCAGAGTGTGTTTAATCCTGAGAACAGTGCTGTGTGTTTCCCTTCAGAAATAGAGTTAAATCACAGGCTCTGTATCTTCCTACAAGCAAGACTTCGTTTCACGTAAACTCAGTCACGTTTCACCTCAAACAACGCGACATCATTCACGTAGCTCACACGTTTATTGCCCTTAACTGTAAAGCATTGGATGTTAGATGACCTGTGGTTTGTATCAATTTCAGGAGCAGAGTTGAACTAGATATGGTCCGTGTTTGTAGGAAACACAGTTCTTTTCTTCTGAGCACACTTTCAAGTTTCTGGCTCTATTATGGACTCTAGATAGCAACAGCGTGCTTCTTGCTCTAAAGAAGAGTGTGTTCCATGGATGAGAACTGTGCTGTGTTTTTCCCTTCAGAAATGGAGTTAAATCCCAGGCTCTATGTCTTTCTACAAGCAAGACTTCTTTTCAGGTAAACTCAGTCACTTTTCTGCTCAAAGGAAGCTACATCGTTCACGAATCTCACACGTTTCTCGCTCTTATCTGGAAAGCATTACATGTTAATGGAACTGTGGTTTGTATCAGTTTCAGGAGTAAAGTTGACCTAGATATGGTCCGTATGTGTACGAAACACTGTTATTTTGTTCTAACCACAGTCACGTTTCCTGCTGTATTAGAGACTATTAGAAAGCAAGAGCGTACTTCTTGCTCTAAAGCAGAGTGTGTTTCATGGATGAGAACTGTGCTGTGTGTTTCCCTTCAGAAATGGAGTTAAATCCCAGGCTCTGTGTCTTCCTACAAGCAAGATATCTTTTCAGGTAAACTCAGTCACTATTCAGCTCAAAGGAATCTACATCGTTCTCGAAGCTCACACGTTTCTTGCTCTTAACTTGAAACCATTGCATGTTAATGGAACTGTGCTTTGTATCAGTTTCAGAAGAAGAGTTGACATAGATATGGTCCGTATGTGTAGGAAACACTGTTATTTTGTTCTGACCACAGTCAAGTTTCCTGCCCTAATAGAGACTCTTAGAAAACAATAGTGTGCTTCTTGCTCTAAAGCAGAGTGTGTTTCATGGATGAGAAATGTGCTGTGTTTTTCCCTTCAGAAATGGAGTTAAATATCAGGCTCAATGTCTTCCTACAAGCAAGACATCATTTCAGGTAAACGAAGTCACTATTCAGCTCAAATGAATATAAATCTTTTACGAAGATCACACGTTTCTCGCTCTTAACTGAAAAGCAATGGATGTTAGATGACTTGTGGTTTGTATCAGATTCAGAATCAGAGTTGCACTAGCAATGGTCCGTATGTTATAGGAAACACCGTTCTTTTGTTCTGAGCACACTCGCATTTCCTGCTCTATTGGAGACTCTAGAAAGCAAGAACGTGCTTCTTCCTGTACACAGAGTGTGTTTAATCGTGAGAACAGTGCTGTGTGTTTCCCTTCAGAAATGGAGTTAAATCACAGGCTCTGTATCTTCCTACAAACAAGAATTCGTTTCACGAAAACTCAGTCACCTTTCCGCTCAAACAAAGCTACATCGTTCACGTAGCTCACATGTTTCTTGCTCTTAACTGTAAAGCATTGGATGTCAGAGGACCTGTGGTTTGTATCACTTTCAGATGCAGAGTTGCACTAGCAATGGTCCGTATGTGTAGGAAACTCCGTTATTTTGTTCTGAGTACCCTCAAGTTTTGGCTCTATTAGAGACTCTGGAAAGCAAGAGCATGCTTCTTGCTCTAAAGCAGAGTGTGTTTCATGGATGAGAACTGTGCTGTGTGTTTCCCTTCAGAAATGGAGTAAATCCCAGGCTCTGTGTCTTCCTACAAGCAAGACATCTTTTCAGGTAAACTCAATCACTTTTCAGCTCAAAGGAAGCTACATCGTATAGAAAGCTCACACGTTTCTTGCTCTTAACTGGAAAGTATTGCATGTTAGAGGAACTGTGGTTTGTATCAATTTCAGAAGAAGAGTTGATTTAGATATGGTCCGTGTGTGTAGGAAACCTAGTTCTTTTATTCTGAGCACACTTTCAAGTTTCTGGCTCTATTATAGATTCTAGAAAGCAAGAGAGTGCTTCTTGCTCTAAAGTAGAGTGTGTTTCATGGATGAGAACTGTGCTGTGTGTTTCCCTTCAGATATGGAGTTAAATTACAGGCTCTGTTTCTTCCTACATGCAAGACATCATTTCAGGTAAACTCAGTCACTTTTCATCTCAGAGGAAGCTACATTGTTCACGAAGGTCACACGTTTCTCGCTCTTAACTGGAAAGCATTGCATGTTAGAGGAACTGTGGTTTGTATCAGTTTCAGAAGAAGAGTTGACCTAGATATGGTCCATACGTGTAGGAAACTCAGTTATTTTGTTCTCACCACAGTCACATTTCCTGCTGTATTAGAGATTCTAAGAAAGCAAGAGCATGCTTCTTGCTCTAAAGCAGAGTGTGTTTCATGGATGAGAACTGTGCTGTGTGTTTCCCTTCAGAAATGGAGTTAAATTCCAGCCTCTGTGTCTTCCTACAAGCAAGACTTCGTTTCACGTAAACACAGTCACCTTTCAGCTCTAACAAAGCTACATCGTTCACGAAGCTCACAAGTTTCTCGCTCTTAACAGGAAAGCATTGCATGTTAGAGCAACTGTGGTTTGTATCAGTTTCAGAAGAAGTGTTGACCTAGATATGGTCCGTATGTGTAGGAAACACCGTTATTTTGTTCTGACCACAGTCACTTTTCCTGCTGTATTAGAGACTCTTAGAAAGAAAGAGCGTGCTTCTTGCTCTAAAGCAGTGTGCGTTTCATGTATGAGAACTGTGGTGTGTGTTTCCCTTCAGAAATGGAGTTAAATTCCAGCCTCTGTGTCTTCCTACAAGCAAGACATCGTTTCAGGTAAACGCAATCACTTTTCAGCTGAAATGAATAGAAATCGTTTACGAAGCTAACAGGTTTTTTGCTCTTAACTGAAAAGCATTAGATATTAGATGACGTGTGGTTTGTATCAGTTTCAGAAGCAGAGTTTAACTAGCAATGGTCTGTATGTGTAGGAAACACCGTTCTTTTGTTCTGAGTACCTTCATGTTTCTGGCTCTATTAGAGACTCTAGAAAGCAAGAGCATGCTTCGTGCTCTAAAGCAGAGTGTGTTTCATGGATGAGAACTGTGCTGTGTGTTTCCCTTCAGATATGGAGTTAAATTACAGGCTCTGTTTCTTCCTACATGCAAGACATCATTTCAGGTAAACTCAGTCACTTTTCATCTCAGGGGAAGCTGCATTGTTCACGAAGGTCACACGTTTCTCGCTCTTAACTGGAAAGCATTGCATGTTAGAGGAACTGTGGTTTGTATCAGTTTCAGAAGAAGAGTTGACCTAGATATGGTCCATACGTGTAGGAAACTCAGTTATTTTGTTCTCACCACAGTCACATTTCCTGCTGTATTAGAGATTCTAAGAAAGCAAGAGCGTGCTTCTTGCTCTAAAGCAGAGTGTGTTTCATGGATGAGAACTGTGCTGTGTGTTTCCCTTCAGAAATGGAGTTAAATTCCAGCCTCTGTGTCTTCCTACAAGCAAGACTTCGTTTCACGTAAACACAGTCACCTTTCAGCTCTAACAAAGCTACATCGTTCACGAAGCTCACAAGTTTCTCGCTCTTAACAGGAAAGCATTGCATGTTAGAGCAACTGTGGTTTGTATCAGTTTCAGAAGAAGTGTTGACCTAGATATGGTCCGTATGTGTAGGAAACACCGTTATTTTGTTCTGACCACAGTCACTTTTCCTGCTGTATTAGAGACTCTTAGAAAGAAAGAGCGTGGTTCTTGCTCTAAAGCAGTGTGCGTTTGATGAATGAGAACTGTGGTGTGTGTTTCCCTTCAGAAATGGAGTTAAATTCCAGCCTCTGTGTCTTCCTACAAGCAAGACATCGTTTCAGGTAAACGCAATCACTTTTCAGCTGAAATGAATAGAAATCGTTTACGAAGCTAACAGGTTTTTTGCTCTTAACTGAAAAGCATTAGATATTACATGACTTGTGGTTTGTATCAGTTTCAGAAGCAGAGTTTAACTAGCAATGGTCTGTATGTGTAGGAAACACCGTTCTTTTGTTCTGAGTACCTTCATGTTTCTGGCTCTATTAGAGACTCTAGAAAGCAAGAGCATGCTTCGTGCTCTAAAGCAGAGTGTGTTTCATGGATGAGAACTGTGCTGTGTGTTTCCCTTCAGAAATGGAGTTAAATTCCAGGCTCTGTTTCTTCCTACATGCAAGACCTCATTTCAGGTAAACGCAGTCACTATTCAGCTCAAATGAATATAAATCGTTTACCAAGATCACACGTTTCTCGCTCTTAAATGAAAAGCAATGGATGTTAGATGACTTGTGGTTTGTATCAGATTCAGAATCAGAGTTGAACTAGCAATGGTCCTTATGTGTAGGAAACACCGATCTTTTGTTCTGAGCACACTCGCATTTCCTACTCTATTAGAGACTCTAGAAAGCAAGAACGTGCTTCTTCCTATATGCAGAGTGTGTTTAATCCTGAGAACAGTGCTGTGTGTTTCCCTTCAGAAATAGAGTTAAATCACAGGCTCTGTATCTTCCTACAAGCAAGATTTCGTTTCACGTAAACTCAGTCACCTTTCACCTCAAACAACGCGACATCATTCACGTAGCTCACACGTTTATTGCCCTTAACTGTAAAGCATTGGATGTTAGATGACCTGTGGTTTGTATCAATTTCAGGAGCAGAGTTGAACTAGATATGGTCCGTGTTTGTAGGAAACACAGTTCTTTTCTTCTGAGCACACTTTCAAGTTTCTGGCTCTATTATGGACTCTAGATAGCAACAGCGTGCTTCTTGCTCTAAAGAAGAGTGTGTTCCATGGATGAGAACTGTGCTGTGTTTTTCCCTTCAGAAATGGAGTTAAATCCCAGGCTCTGTGTCTTTCTACAAGCAAGACTTCTTTTCAGGTAAACTCAGTCACTTTTCTGCTCAAAGGAAGCTACATCGTTCACGAATCTCACACGTTTCTCGCTCTTATCTGGAAAGCATTACATGTTAATGGAACTGTGGTTTGTATCAGTTTCAGGAGTAGAGTTGACCTAGATATGGTCCGTATGTGTACGAAACACTGTTGTTTTATTCTAACCACAGTCACGTTTCCTGCTGTATTAGAGACTATTAGAAAGCAAGAGCGTACTTCTTGCTCTAAAGCAGAGTGTGTTTCATGGATGAGAACTGTGCTGTGTGTTTCCCTTCAGAAATGGAGTTAAATCCCAGGCTCTGTGTATTCCTACAAGCAAGATATCTTTTCAGGTAAACTCAGTCACTATTCAGCTCAAAGGAATCTACATCGTTCTCGAAGCTCACACGTTTCTTGCTCTTAACTTGAAACCATTGCATGTTAATGGAACTGTGCTTTGTATCAGTTTCAGAAGAAGAGTTGACATAGATATGGTCCGTATGTGTAGGAAACACCGTTATTTTGTTCTGACCACAGTCAAGTTTCCTGCCCTATTAGAGACTCTTAGAAAACAATAGTGTGCTTCTTGCTCTAAAGCAGAGTGTGTTTCATGGATGAGAAATGTGCTGTGTTTTTCCCTTCAGAAATGGAGTTAAATATCAGGCTCAATGTCTTCCTACAAGCAAGACATCATTTCAGGTAAACGAAGTCACTATTCAGCTCAAATGAATATAAATCTTTTACGAAGATCACACGTTTCTCGCTCTTAACTGAAAAGCAATGGATGTTAGATGACTTGTGGTTTGTATCAGATTCAGAATCAGAGTTGCACTAGCAATGGTCCGTATGTTATAGGAAACACCGTTGTTTTGTTCTGAGCACACTCGCATTTCCTGCTCTATTGGAGACTCTAGAAAGCAAGAACGTGCTTCTTCCTGTACGCAGAGTGTGTTTAATCGTGAGAACAGTGCTGTGTGTTTCCCTTCAGAAATGGAGTTAAATCACAGGCTCTGTATCTTCCTACAAACAAGAATTCGTTTCACGAAAACTCAGTCACCTTTCCGCTCAAACAAAGCTACATCGTTCACGTAGCTCACATGTTTCTTGCTCTTAACTGTAAAGCATTGGATGTCAGAGGACCTGTGGTTTGTATCACTTTCAGATGCAGAGTTGCACTAGCAATGGTCCGTATGTGTAGGAAACTCCGTTATTTTGTTCTGAGTACCCTCAAGTTTTGGCTCTATTAGAGACTCTGGAAAGCAAGAGCATGCTTCTTGCTCTAAAGCAGAGTGTGTTTCATGGATGACAACTGTGCTGTGTGTTTCCCTTCAGAAATGGAGTAAATCCCATGCTCTGTGTCTTCCTACAAGCAAGACATCTTTTCAGGTAAACTCAATCACTTTTCAGCTCAAAGGAAGCTACATCGTTTAGAAAGCTCACACGTTTCTTGCTCTTAACTGGAAAGTATTGCATGTTAGAGGAACTGTGGTTTGTATCAATTTCAGAAGAAGAGTTGATCTAGATATGGTCCGTGTGTGTAGGAAACCTAGTTCTTTTATTCTGAGCACACTTTCAAGTTTCTGGCTCTATTATAGATTCTAGAAAGCAAGAGAGTGCTTCTTGCTCTAAAGTAGAGTGTGTTTCATGGATGAGAACTGTGCTGTGTGTTTCCCTTCAGATATGGAGTTAAATTACAGGCTCTGTTTCTTCCTACATGCAAGACATCATTTCAGGTAAACTCAGTCACTTTTCATCTCAGAGGAAGCTACATTGTTCACGAAGGTCACACGTTTCTCGCTCTTAACTGGAAAGCATTGCATGTTAGAGGAACTGTGGTTTGTATCAGTTTCAGAAGAAGAGTTGACCTAGATATGGTCCATACGTGTAGGAAACTCAGTTATTTTGTTCTCACCACAGTCACATTTCCTGCTGTATTAGAGATTCTTAGAAAGCAAGAGCGTGCTTCTTGCTCTAAAGCAGAGTGTGTTTCATGGATGAGAACTGTGCTGTGTGTTTCCCTTCAGAAATGGAGTTAAATTCCAGCCTCTGTGTCTTCCTACAAGCAAGACTTCGTTTCACGTAAACACAGTCACCTTTCAGCTCTAACAAAGCTACATCGTTCACGAAGCTCACAAGTTTCTCGCTCTTAACAGGAAAGCATTGCATGTTAGAGGAACTGTGGTTTGTATCAGTTTCAGAAGAAGTGTTGACCTAGATATGGTCCGTATGTGTAGGAAACACCGTTATTTTGTTCTGACCACAGTCACTTTTCCTGCTGTATTAGAGACTCTTAGAAAGAAAGAGCGTGCTTCTTGCTCTAAAGCAGTGTGCGTTTCATGGATGAGAACTGTGGTGTGTGTTTCCCTTCAGAAATGGAGTTAAATTCCAGCCTCTGTGTCTTCCTACAAGCAAGACATCGTTTCAGGTAAACGCAATCACTTTTCAGCTGAAATGAATAGAAATCGTTTACGAAGCTAACAGGTTTTTTGCTCTTAACTGAAAAGCATTAGATATTACATGACTTGTGGTTTGTATCAGTTTCAGAAGCAGAGTTTAACCAGCAATGGTCTGTATGTGTAGGAAACACCGTTCTTTTGTTCTGAGTACCTTCATGTTTCTGGCTCTATTAGAGACTCTAGAAAGCAAGAGCATGCTTCGTGCTCTAAAGCAGAGTGTGTTTCATGGATGAGAACTGTGCTGTGTGTTTCCCTTCAGAAATGGAGTTAAATTGCAGGCTCTGTTTCTTCCTACATGCAAGACCTCATTTCAGGTAAACGCAGTCACTATTCAGCTCAAATGAATATAAATCGTTTACGAACATCACACGTTTCTCGCTCTTAACTGAAAAGCAATGGATGTTAGATGACTTGTGGTTTGTATCAGATTCAGAATCAGAGTTGAATGCAATGGTCCGTATGTGTAGGAAACACCGATCTTTTGTTCTGAGCACACTCGCATTTCCTACTCTATTAGAGACTCTAGAAAGCAAGAACGTGCTTCTTCCTATATGCAGAGTGTGTTTAATCCTGAGAACAGTGCTGTGTGTTTCCCTTCAGAAATAGAGTTAAATCACAGGCTCTGTATCTTCCTACAAGCAAGACTTCGTTTCACGTAAACTCAGTCACCTTTCACCTCAAACAACGCGACATCATTCACGTAGCTCACACGTTTATTGCCCTTAACTGTAAAGCATTGGATGTTAGATGACCTGTGGTTTGTATCAATTTCAGGAGCAGAGTTGAACTAGATATGGTCCGTGTTTGTAGGAAACACAGTTCTTTTCTTCTGAGCACACTTTCAAGTTTCTGGCTCTATTATGGACTCTAGATAGCAACAGCGTGCTTCTTGCTCTAAAGAAGAGTGTGTTCCATGGATGAGAACTGTGCTGTGTGTTTCCCTTCAGAAATGGAGTTAAATCCCAGGCTCTGTGTCTTTCTACAAGCAAGACTTCTTTTCAGGTAAACTCAGTCACTTTTCTGCTCAAAGGAAGCTACATCGTTTAGAAAGCTCACACGTTTCTTGCTCTTAACTGGAAAGCATTGCATGGTAGAGGAACTGTGGTTTGTATCAGTTTCAGAAGAAGAGTTGACCTAGATATGGTACGTGTGTGTATGAAACCCAGTTCTTTTATTCTGAGCACACTTTCAAGTTTCTGGCTCTATTATACACTCTAGAAAGCAAGAGCTTGCTTCTTGCTCGAAAGCAGAGTGTGTTTCATGGATGAGAACTGTGCTGTGTTTTTCCCTTCAGAAATGGAGTTAAATCCCATGCTCTGTTTCTTCCTACAACAAGACATCTTTTCAGGTAAACTCAGTCACTTTTTAGCTCAAAGGAAGCTACATCATTCACGAAGCTCACAAGTTTCTCGCTCTTAACTGGAAAGCATTGCATGTTAGGGGAACTGTTGTTTGTATCAGTTTCAGAAGAAGAGTTGACCTAGATATGGTCTGTATATGTAGGAAACACCGTTATTTGGTTCTGACCACAGACACGTTTTCTGCTCTATTGGAGACTCTTAGAAAGCAAGAGCGTGCTTCTTGCTCTAAAGCAGAGTGTGTTTCATGGATGAGAACTGTGCTGTGTGTTTCCCTTCAGAAATGGAGTTAAATACCAGGCTCTGTGTCTTCCTACATGCAAGACATCATTTCAGGTAAACGAAGTCACTTTTCAGCTCAAATGAATATAAAACGTTTACGAAGATCACACGTTTTTCGCTCTTAACTGAAACGCATTGGATGTTAGATGACTTGTGGTTTGTATCAGTTTCAAAGCAGAATTGAACTAGCAATGGTCCGTATGTGTAGGAAACACCGTTATTTTGTTCTGACCACAGTCACGTTACCTGCTCTATTAGAGACTCTAGAAAGCAAGAGCGTGCTTCTTGCTCTAAAGCAGAGTGTGTTTCATGGATGAGAACTGTGCTGTGTGTTTCCCTTCAGAAATGGAGTTAAATTCCAGCCTCTGTGTCTTCCTACAAGCAAGACTTCGTTTCACGTAAACACAGTCACCTTTCAGCTCTAACAATGCTACATCATAAACGAAGCTCACAAGTTTCTCGCTCTTAACAGGAAAGCATTGCATGTTAGAGCAACTGTGGTTTGTATCAGTTTCAGAAGAAGTGTTGACCTAGATATGGTCCGTATGTGTAGGAAACACCGTTTTGTTCTGACCACAGTCACTTTTCCTGCTGTATTAGAGACTCTTAGAAAGAAAGAGCGTGCTTCTTGCTCTAAAGCAGTGTGCGTTTCATGGATGAGAACTGTGGTGTGTGTTTCCCTTCAGAAATGGAGTTAAATTCCAGCCTCTGTGTCTTCCTACAAGCAAGACATCATTTCAGGTAAACGCAATCACTTTTCAGCTGAAATGACTAGAAATCGTTTACGAAGCTAACAGGTTTTTTGCTCTTAACTGAAAAGCATTAGATATTAGATGACTTGTGGTTTGTATCAGTTTCAGAAGCAGAGTTTAACTAGCAATGATCTGTATGTGTAGGAAACACCGTTCTTTTGTTCTGAGTACCTTCATGTTTCTGGCTCTATTAGAGACTCTAGAAAGCAAGAGGATGCTTCGTGCTCTAAAGCAGAGTGTGTTTCATGGATGAGAACTGTGCTGTGTGTTTCCCTTCAGAAATGGAGTTAAATTCCAGGCTCTGTTTCTTCCTACATGCAAGACCTCATTTCAGGTAAACGCAGTCACTATTCAGCTCAAATGAATATAAATCGTTTACGAAGATCACACGTTTCTCGCTCTTAACTGAAAAGCAATGGATGTTAGATGACTTGTGGTTTGTATCAGATTCAGAATCAGAGTTGAATGCAATGGTCCGTATGTGTAGGAAACACCGATCTTTTGTTCTGAGCACACTCGCATTTCCTACTCTATTAGAGACTCTAGAAAGCAAGAACGTGCTTCTTCCTATATGCAGAGTGTGTTTAATCCTGAAAACAGTGCTGTGTGTTTCCCTTCAGAAATAGAGTTAAATCACAGGCTCTGTATCTTCCTACAAGCAAGACTTCGTTTCACGTAAACTCAGTCACCTTTCACCTCAAACAACGTGACATCATTCACGTAGCTCACACGTTTATTGCCCTTAACTGTAAAGCATTGGATGTTAGATGACCTGTGGTTTGTATCAATTTCAGGAGCAGAGTTGAACTAGATATGGTCCGTGTTTGTAGGAAACACAGTTCTTTCTTCTGAGCACACTTTCAAGTTTCTGGCTCTATTATGGACTCTAGATAGCAACAGCGTGCTTCTTGCTCTAAAGCAGAGTGTGTTCCATGGATGAGAACTGTGCTGTGTTTTTCCCTTCAGAAATGGAGTTAAATCCCAGGCTCTGTGTCTTTCTACAAGCAAGACTTCTTTTCAGGTAAACTCAGTCACTTTTCTGCTCAAAGGAAGCTACATCGTTCACGAATCTCACACGTTTCTCGCTCTTATCTGGAAAGCATTACATGTTAATGGAACTGTGGTTTGTATCAGTTTCAGGAGTAGAGTTGACCTAGATATGGTCCGTATGTGTACGAAACACTGTTATTTTATTCTAACCACAGTCACGTTTCCTGCTGTATTAGAGACTATTAGAAAGCAAGAGCGTACTTCTTGCTCTAAAGCAGAGTGTGTTTCATGGATGAGAACTGTGCTGTGTGTTTCCCTTCAGAAATGGAGTTAAATCCCAGGCTCTGTGTCTTCCTACAAGCAAGATATCTTTTCAGGTAAACTCAGTCACTATTCAGCTCAAAGGAATCTACATCGTTCTCGAAGCTCACACGTTTCTTGCTCTTAACTTGAAACCATTGCATGTTAATGGAACTGTGCTTTGTATCAGTTTCAGAAGAAGAGTTGACATAGATATGGTCCGTATGTGTAGGAAACACCGTTATTTTGTTCTGACCACAGTCAAGTTTCCTGCCCTATTAGAGACTCTTAGAAAACAATAGTGTGCTTCTTGCTCTAAAGCAGAGTGTGTTTCATGGATGAGAAATGTGCTGTGTTTTTCCCTTCAGAAATGGAGTTAAATATCAGGCTCAATGTCTTCCTACAAGCAAGACATCATTTCAGGTAAACGAAGTCACTATTCAGCTCAAATGAATATAAATCTTTTACGAAGATCACACGTTTCTCGCTCTTAACTGAAAAGCAATGGATGTTAGATGACTTGTGGTTTGTATCAGACTCAGAATCAGAGTTGCACTAGCAATGGTACGTATGTTATAGGAAACACCGTTCTTTTGTTCTGAGCACACTCGCATTTCCTGCTCTATTGGAGACTCTAGAAAGCAAGAACGTGCTTCTTCCTGTACGCAGAGTGTGTTTAATCGTGAGAACAGTGCTGTGTGTTTCCCTTCAGAAACGGAGTTAAATCAAAGGCTCTGTATCTTCCTACAAACAAGAATTTGTTTCACGAAAACTCAGTCACCTTTCCGCTCAAACAAAGCTACATCGTTCACGTAGCTCACATGTTTCTTGCTCTTAACTGTAAAGCATTGGATGTCAGAGGACCTGTGGTTTGTATCACTTTCAGATGCAGAGTTGCACTAGCAATGGTCCGTATGTGTAGGAAACTCCGTTATTTTGTTCTGAGTACCCTCAAGTTTTGGCTCTATTAGAGACTCTGGAAAGCAAGAGCATGCTTCTTGCTCTAAAGCAGAGTGTGTTTCATGGATGAGAACTGTGCTGTGTGTTTCCCTTCAGATATGGAGTTAAATTACAGGCTCTGTTTCTTCCTACATGCAAGACATCATTTCAGGTAAACTCAGTCACTTTTCATCTCAGAGGAAGCTACATTGTTCACGAAGGTCACACGTTTCTCGCTCTTAACTGGAAAGCATTGCATGTTAGAGGAACTGTGGTTTGTATCAGTTTCAGAAGTAGAGTTGACCTAGATATGGTCCATACGTGTAGGAAACTCAGTTATTTTGTTCTCACCACAGTCACATTTCCTGCTGTATTAGAGATTCTAAGAAAGCAAGAGCGTGCTTCTTGCTCTAAAGCAGAGTGTGTTTCATGGATGAGAACTGTGCTGTGTGTTTCCCTTCAGAAATGGAGTTAAATTCCAGCCTCTGTGTCTTCCTACAAGCAAGACTTCGTTTCACGTAAACACAGTCACCTTTCAGCTCTAACAAAGCTACATCGTTCACGAAGCTCATAAGTTTCTCGCTCTTAACAGGAAAGCATTGCATGTTAGAGCAACTGTGGTTTGTATCAGTTTCAGAAGAAGTGTTGACCTAGATATGGTCCGTATGTGTAGGAAACACCGTTATTTTGTTCTGACCACAGTCACTTTTCCTGCTGTATTAGAGACTCTTAGAAAGAAAGAGCGTGCTTCTTGCTCTAAAGCAGTGTGCGTTTCATGGATGAGAACTGTGGTGTGTGTTTCCCTTCAGAAATGGAGTTAAATTCCAGCCTCTGTGTCTTCCTACAAGCAAGACATCGTTTCAGGTAAACGCAATCACTTTTCAGCTGAAATGAATAGAAATCGTTTACGAAGCTAACAGGTTTTTTGCTCTTAACTGAAAAGCATTAGATATTAGATGACTTGTGGTTTGTATCAGTTTCAGAAGCAGAGTTTAACTAGCAATGGTCTGTATGTGTAGGAAACACCGTTCTTTTGTTCTGAGTACCTTCATGTTTCTGGCTCTATTAGAGACTCTAGAAAGCAAGAGCATGCTTCGTGCTCTAAAGCAGAGTGTGTTTCATGGATGAGAACTGTGCTGTGTGTTTCCCTTCAGAAATGGAGTTAAATTCCAGGCTCTGTTTCTTCCTACTTGCAAGACCTCATTTCAGGTAAACGCAGTCACTATTCAGCTCAAATGAATATAAATCGTTTACGAAGATCACACGTTTCTCGCTCTTAACTGAAAAGCAATGGATGTTAGATGACTTGTGGTTTGTATCAATTTCAGGAGCAGAGTTGAACTAGATATGGTCCGTGTTTGTAGTAAACACAGTTCTTTTCTTCTGAGCACACTTTCAAGTTTCTGACTCTATTATGGACTCTAGATAGCAACAGCGTGCTTCTTGCTCTAAAGCAGAGTGTGTTCCATGGATGAGAACTGTGCTGTGTTTTTCCCTTCAGAAATGGAGTTAAATCCCAGGCTCTGTGTCTTTCTACAAGCAAGACTTCTTTTCAGGTAAACTCAGTCACTTTTCTGCTCAAAGGAAGCTACATCGTTCACGAATCTCACACGTTTCTCGCTCTTATCTGGAAAGCATTACATGTTAATGGAACTGTGGTTTGTATCAGTTTCAGGAGTAGAGTTGACCTAGATATGGTCCGTATGTGTACGAAACACTGTTATTTTATTCTAACCACAGTCACGTTTCCTGCTGTATTAGAGACTATTAGAAAGCAAGAGCGTACTTCTTGCTCTAAAGCAGAGTGTGTTTCATGGATGAGAACTGTGCTGTGTGTTTCCCTTCAGAAATGGAGTTAAATCCCAGGCTGTGTGTCTTCCTACAAGCAAGATATCTTTTCAGGTAAACTCAGTCACTATTCAGCTCAAAGGAATCTACATCGTTCTCGAAGCTCACACGTTTCTTGCTCTTAACTTGAAACCATTGCATGTTAATGGAACTGTGCTTTGTATCAGTTTCAGAAGAAGAGTTGACATAGATATGGTCCGTATGTGTAGGAAACACCGTTATTTTGTTCTGACCACAGTCAAGTTTCCTGCCCTATTAGAGACTCTTAGAAAACAATAGTGTGCTTCTTGCTCTAAAGCAGAGTGTGTTTCATGGATGAGAAATGTGCTGTGTGTTTCCCTTCAGATATGGAGTTAAATTACAGGCTCTGTTTCTTCCTACATGCAAGACATCATTTCAGGTAAACTCAGTCACTTTTCATCTCAGAGGAAGCTACATTGTTCACGAAGGTCACACGTTTCTCGCTCTTAACTGGAAAGCATTGCATGTTAGAGGAACTGTGGTTTGTATCAGTTTCAGAAGAAGAGTTGACCTAGATATGGTCCATACGTGTAGGAAACTCAGTTATTTTGTTCTCACTACAGTCACATTTCCTGCTGTATTAGAGAGTCTTAGAAAGCAAGAGCGTGCTTCTTGCTCTAAAGCAGAGTGTGTTTCATGGATGAGAACTGTGCTGTGTGTTTCCCTTCAGAAATGGAGTTAAATTCCAGCCTCTGTGTCTTCCTACAAGCAAGACTTCGTTTCACGTAAACACAGTCACCTTTCAGCTCTAACAAAGCTACATCGTTCACGAAGCTCACAAGTTTCTCGCTCTTAACAGGAAAGCATTGCATGTTCGAGGAACTGTGGTTTGTATTAGTTTAAGAAGAAGTGTTGACCTAGATATGGTCCGTATGTGTAGGAAACACCGTTATTTTGTTCTGAACACAGTCACTTTTCCTGCTGTATTAGAGACTCTTAGAAAGAAAGAGCGTGCTTCTTGCTCTAAAGCAGTGTGCGTTTCATGGATGAGAACTGTGGTGTGTGTTTCCCTTCAGAAATGGAGTTAAATTCCAGCCTCTGTGTCTTCCTACAAGCAAGACATCGTTTCAGGTAAACGCAATCACTTTTCAGCTGAAATGAATAGAAATCGTTTACGAAGCTAACAGGTTTTTTGCTCTTAACTGAAAAGCATTAGATATTACATGACTTGTGGTTTGTATCAGTTTCAGAAGCAGAGTTTAACTAGCAATGGTCCGTATGTGTAGGAAACACCGATCTTTTGTTCTGAGCACACTCGCATTTCCTACTCTATTAGAGACTCTAGAAAGGAAGAACGTGCTTCTTCCTATACGCAGAGTGTGTTTAATCCTGAGAACAGTGCTGTGTGTTTCCCTTCAGAAATAGAGTTAAATCACAGGCTCTGTATCTTCCTACAAGCAAGACTTCGTTTCACGTAAACTCAGTCACCTTTCACCTCAAACAACGCAACATCATTCACGTAGCTCACACGTTTATTGCCCTTAACTGTAAAGAATTGGATGTTAGATGACCTGTGGTTTGTATCAATTTCAGGAGCAGAGTTGAACTAGATATGGTCCGTGTTTGTAGGAAACACAGTTCTTTCTTCTGAGCACACTTTCAAGTTTCTGGCTCTATTATGGACTCTAGATAGCAACAGCGTGCTTCTTGCTCTAAAGAAGAGTGTGTTCCATGGATCAGAACTGTGCTGTGTGTTTCCCTTCAGAAATGGAGTGAAATTCCAGGCTCTGTTTCTTCCTACATGCAAGACATCATTTCAGGTAAACGCAGTCACTATTCAGCTCAAATTAATATAATTCGTTCACGAATCTCACACGTTTCTCGCTCTTAACTTGAAACCATTGCATGTTAATGGAACTGTGCTTTGTATCAGTTTCAGAAGAAGAGTTGACATAGATATGGTCCGTATGTGTAGGAAACACCGTTATTTTGTTCTGACCACAGTCAAGTTTCCTGCCCTATTAGAGACTCTTAGAAAACAATAGTGTGCTTCTTGCTCTAAAGCAGAGTGTGTTTCATGGATGAGAAATGTGCTGTGTTTTTCCCTTCAGAAATGGAGTTAAATATCAGGCTCAGTGTCTTCCTACAAGCAAGACATCATTTCAGGTAAACAAAGTCACTATTCAGCTCAAATGAATATAAATCTTTTACGAAGATCACACGTTTCTCGCTCTTAACTGAAAAGCAATGGATGTTAGATGACTTGTGGTTTGTATCAGATTCAGAATCAGAGTTGCACTAGCAATGGTCCGTATGTTATAGGAAACACCGTTGTTTTGTTCTGAGCACACTCGCATTTCCTGCTCTATTGGAGACTCTAGAAAGCAAGAACGTGCTTCTTCCTGTAAGCAGAGTGTGTTTAATCGTGAGAACAGTGCTGTGTGTTTCCCTTCAGAAATGGAGTTAAATCACAGGCTCTGTATCTTCCTACAAACAAGAATTCGTTTCACGAAAACTCAGTCACCTTTCCGCTCAAACAAAGCTACATCGTTCACGTAGCTCACATGTTTCTTGCTCTTAACTGTAACATTGGATGTCAGAGGACCTGTGGTTTGTATCACTTTCAGATGCAGAGTTGCACTAGCAATGGTCCGTATGTGTAGGAAACTCAGTTATTTTGTTCTCACCACAGTCACATTTCCTGCTGTATTAGAGATTCTAAGAAAGCAAGATCGTGCTTCTTGCTCTAAAGCAGAGTGTGTTTCATGGATGAGAACTGTGCTGTGTTTTTCCCTTCAGAAATGGAGTTAAATTCCAGCCTCTGTGTCTTCCTACAAGCAAGACTTCGTTTCACGTAAACACAGTCACCTTGCAGCTCTAACAAAGCTACATCGTTCACGAAGCTCACAAGTTTCTCGCTCTTAACAGGAAAGCATTGCATGTTAGAGGAACTGTGGTTTGTATCAGTTTCAGAAGAAGTGTTGACCTAGATATGGTCCGTATGTGTAGGAAACACCGTTATTTTGTTCGGACCACAGTAACTTTTCCTGCTGTATTAGAGACTCTTAGAAAGAAAGAGCGTGCTTCTTGCTCTAAAGCAGTGTGCGTTTCATGGATGAGAACTGTGGTGTGTGTTTCCCTTCAGAAATGGAGTTAAATTCCAGCCTCTGTGTCTTCCTACAAGCAAGACATCGTTTCAGGTAAACGCAATCACTTTTCAGCTGAAATGAATAGAAATCGTTTACGAAGCTAACAGGTTTTTTGCTCTTAACTGAAAAGCATTAGATATTAGATGACTTGTGGTTTGTATCAGTTTCAGAAGCAGAGTTGAACTAGCAATGATCTGTATGTGTAGGAAACACCGTTCTTTTGTTCTGAGTACCTTCATGTTTCTGGCTCTATTAGAGACTCTAGAAAGCAAGAGCATGCTTCGTGCTCTAAAGCAGAGTGTGTTTCATGGATGAGAACTGTGCTGTGTGTTTCCCTTCAGAAATGGAGTTAAATTCCAGGCTCTGTTTCTTCCTACATGCAAGACCTCATTTCAGGTAAACGCAGTCACTATTCAGCTCAAATGAATATAAATCGTTTACGAAGATCACACGTTTCTCGCTCTTAACTGAAAAGCAATGGATGTTAGATGACTTGTGGTTTGTATCAGATTCAGAATCAGAGTTGAATGCAATGGTCCGTATGTGTAGGAAACACCGATCTTTTGTTCTGAGCACACTCGCATTTCCTACTCTATTAGAGACTCTAGAAAGCAAGAACGTGCTTCTTCCTATATGCAGAGTGTGTTTAATCCTGAGAACAGTGCTGTGTGTTTCCCTTCAGAAATAGAGTTAAATCACAGGTTCTGTATCTTCCTACAAGCAAGACTTCGTTTCACGTAAACTCAGTCACCTTTCACCTCAAACAACGTGACATCATTCACGTAGCTCACACGTTTATTGCCCTTAACTGTAAAGCATTGGATGTTAGATGACCTGTGGTTTGTATCAATTTCAGGAGCAGAGTTGAACTAGATATGGTCCGTGTTTGTAGGAAACACAGTTCTTTCTTCTGAGCACACTTTCAAGTTTCTGGCTCTATTATGGACTCTAGATAGCAACAGCGTGCTTCTTGCTCTAAAGCAGAGTGTGTTCCATGGATGAGAACTGTGCTGTGTTTTTCCCTTCAGAAATGGAGTTAAATCCCAGGCTCTGTGTCTTTCTACAAGCAAGACTTCTTTTCAGGTAAACTCAGTCACTTTTCTGCTCAAAGGAAGCTACATCGTTCACGAATCTCACACGTTTCTCGCTCTTATCTGGAAAGCATTACATGTTAATGGAACTGTGGTTTGTATCAGTTTCAGGAGTAGAGTTGACCTAGATATGGTCCGTATGTGTACGAAACACTGTTATTTTATTCTAACCACAGTCACGTTTCCTGCTGTATTAGAGACTATTAGAAAGCAAGAGCGTACTTCTTGCTCTAAAGCAGAGTGTGTTTCATGGATGAGAACTGTGCTGTGTGTTTCCCTTCAGAAATGGAGTTAAATCCCAGGCTCTGTGTCTTCCTACAAGCAAGATATCTTTTCAGGTAAACTCAGTCACTATTCAGCTCAAAGGAATCTACATCGTTCTCGAAGCTCACACGTTTCTTGCTCTTAACTTGAAACCATTGCATGTTAATGGAACTGTGCTTTGTATCAGTTTCAGAAGAAGAGTTGACATAGATATGGTCCGTATGTGTAGGAAACACCGTTATTTTGTTCTGACCACAGTCAAGTTTCCTGCCCTATTAGAGACTCTTAGAAAACAATAGTGTGCTTCTTGCTCTAAAGCAGAGTGTGTTTCATGGATGAGAAATGTGCTGTGTTTTTCCCTTCAGAAATGGAGTTAAATATCAGGCTCAATGTCTTCCTACAAGCAAGACATCATTTCAGGTAAACGAAGTCACTATTCAGCTCAAATGAATATAAATCTTTTACGAAGATCACACGTTTCTCGCTCTTAACTGAAAAGCAATGGATGTTAGATGACTTGTGGTTTGTATCAGACTCAGAATCAGAGTTGCACTAGCAATGGTACGTATGTTATAGGAAACACCGTTCTTTTGTTCTGAGCACACTCGCATTTCCTGCTCTATTGGAGACTCTAGAAAGCAAGAACGTGCTTCTTCCTGTACGCAGAGTGTGTTTAATCGTGAGAACAGTGCTGTGTGTTTCCCTTCAGAAACGGAGTTAAATCAAAGGCTCTGTATCTTCCTACAAACAAGAATTCGTTTCATGAAAACTCAGTCACCTTTCCGCTCAAACAAAGCTACATCGTTCACGTAGCTCACATGTTTCTTGCTCTTAACTGTAAAGCATTGGATGTCAGAGGACCTGTGGTTTGTATCACTTTCAGATGCAGAGTTGCACTAGCAATGGTCCGTATGTGTAGGAAACTCCGTTATTTTGTTCTGAGTACCCTCAAGTTTTGGCTCTATTAGAGACTCTGGAAAGCAAGAGCATGCTTCTTGCTCTAAAGCAGAGTGTGTTTCATGGATGAGAACTGTGCTGTGTGTTTCCCTTCAGATATGGAGTTAAATTACAGGCTCTGTTTCTTCCTACATGCAAGACATCATTTCAGGTAAACTCAGTCACTTTTCATCTCAGAGGAAGCTACATTGTTCACGAAGGTCACACGTTTCTCGCTCTTAACTGGAAAGCATTGCATGTTAGAGGAACTGTGGTTTGTATCAGTTTCAGAAGTAGAGTTGACCTAGATATGGTCCATACGTGTAGGAAACTCAGTTATTTTGTTCTCACCACAGTCACATTTCCTGCTGTATTAGAGATTCTAAGAAAGCAAGAGCGTGCTTCTTGCTCTAAAGCAGAGTGTGTTTCATGGATGAGAACTGTGCTGTGTGTTTCCCTTCAGAAATGGAGTTAAATTCCAGCCTCTGTGTCTTCCTACAAGCAAGACTTCGTTTCACGTAAACACAGTCACCTTTCAGCTCTAACAAAGCTACATCGTTCACGAAGCTCATAAGTTTCTCGCTCTTAACAGGAAAGCATTGCATGTTAGAGCAACTGTGGTTTGTATCAGTTTCAGAAGAAGTGTTGACCTAGATATGGTCCGTATGTGTAGGAAACACCGTTATTTTGTTCTGACCACAGTCACTTTTCCTGCTGTATTAGAGACTCTTAGAAAGAAAGAGCGTGCTTCTTGCTCTAAAGCAGTGTGCGTTTCATGGATGAGAACTGTGGTGTGTGTTTCCCTTCAGAAATGGAGTTAAATTCCAGCCTCTGTGTCTTCCTACAAGCAAGACATCGTTTCAGGTAAACGCAATCACTTTTCAGCTGAAATGAATAGAAATCGTTTACGAAGCTAACAGGTTTTTTGCTCTTAACTGAAAAGCATTAGATATTAGATGACTTGTGGTTTGTATCAGTTTCAGAAGCAGAGTTTAACTAGCAATGGTCTGTATGTGTAGGAAACACCGTTCTTTTGTTCTGAGTACCTTCATGTTTCTGGCTCTATTAGAGACTCTAGAAAGCAAGAGCATGCTTCGTGCTCTAAAGCAGAGTGTGTTTCATGGATGAGAACTGTGCTGTGTGTTTCCCTTCAGAAATGGAGTTAAATTCCAGGCTCTGTTTCTTCCTACTTGCAAGACCTCATTTCAGGTAAACGCAGTCACTATTCAGCTCAAATGAATATAAATCGTTTACGAAGATCACACGTTTCTCGCTCTTAACTGAAAAGCAATGGATGTTAGATGACTTGTGGTTTGTATCAATTTCAGGAGCAGAGTTGAACTAGATATGGTCCGTGTTTGTAGGAAACACAGTTCTTTTCTTCTGAGCACACTTTCAAGTTTCTGGCTCTATTATGGACTCTAGATAGCAACAGCGTGCTTCTTGCTCTAAAGCAGAGTGTGTTCCATGGATGAGAACTGTGCTGTGTTTTTCCCTTCAGAAATGGAGTTAAATCCCAGGCTCTGTGTCTTTCTACAAGCAAGACTTCTTTTCAGGTAAACTCAGTCACTTTTCTGCTCAAAGGAAGCTACATCGTTCACGAATCTCACACGTTTCTCGCTCTTATCTGGAAAGCATTACATGTTAATGGAACTGTGGTTTGTATCAGTTTCAGGAGTAGAGTTGACCTAGATATGGTCCGTATGTGTACGAAACACTGTTATTTTATTCTAACCACAGTCACGTTTCCTGCTGTATTAGAGACTATTAGAAAGCAAGAGCGTACTTCTTGCTCTAAAGCAGAGTGTGTTTCATGGATGAGAACTGTGCTGTGTGTTTCCCTTCAGAAATGGAGTTAAATCCCAGGCTGTGTGTCTTCCTACAAGCAAGATATCTTTTCAGGTAAACTCAGTCACTATTCAGCTCAAAGGAATCTACATCGTTCTCGAAGCTCACACGTTTCTTGCTCTTAACTTGAAACCATTGCATGTTAATGGAACTGTGCTTTGTATCAGTTTCAGAAGAAGAGTTGACATAGATATGGTCCGTATGTGTAGGAAACACCGTTATTTTGTTCTGACCACAGTCAAGTTTCCTGCCCTATTAGAGACTCTTAGAAAACAATAGTATGCTTCTTGCTCTAAAGCAGAGTGTGTTTCATGGATGAGAAATGTGCTGTGTGTTTCCCTTCAGATATGGAGTTAAATTACAGGCTCTGTTTCTTCCTACATGCAAGACATCATTTCAGGTAAACTCAGTCACTTTTCATCTCAGAGGAAGCTACATTGTTCACGAAGGTCACACGTTTCTCGCTCTTAACTGGAAAGCATTGCATGTTAGAGGAACTGTGGTTTGTATCAGTTTCAGAAGAAGAGTTGACCTAGATATGGTCCATACGTGTAGGAAACTCAGTTATTTTGTTCTCACTACAGTCACATTTCCTGCTGTATTAGAGAGTCTTAGAAAGCAAGAGCGTGCTTCTTGCTCTAAAGCAGAGTGTGTTTCATGGATGAGAACTGTGCTGTGTGTTTCCCTTCAGAAATGGAGTTAAATTCCAGCCTCTGTGTCTTCCTACAAGCAAGACTTCGTTTCACGTAAACACAGTCACCTTTCAGCTCTAACAAAGCTACATCGTTCACGAAGCTCACAAGTTTCTCGCTCTTAACAGGAAAGCATTGCATGTTCGAGGAACTGTGGTTTGTATTAGTTTCAGAAGAAGTGTTGACCTAGATATGGTCCGTATGTGTAGGAAACACCGTTATTTTGTTCTGAACACAGTCACTTTTCCTGCTGTATTAGAGACTCTTAGAAAGAAAGAGCGTGCTTCTTGCTCTAAAGCAGTGTGCGTTTCATGGATGAGAACTGTGGTGTGTGTTTCCCTTCAGAAATGGAGTTAAATTCCAGCCTCTGTGTCTTCCTACAAGCAAGACATCGTTTCAGGTAAACGCAATCACTTTTCAGCTGAAATGAATAGAAATCGTTTACGAAGCTAACAGGTTTTTTGCTCTTAACTGAAAAGCATTAGATATTACATGACTTGTGGTTTGTATCAGTTTCAGAAGCAGAGTTTAACTAGCAATGGTCCGTATGTGTAGGAAACACCGATCTTTTGTTCTGAGCACACTCGCATTTCCTACTCTATTAGAGACTCTAGAAAGGAAGAACGTGCTTCTTCCTATACGCAGAGTGTGTTTAATCCTGAGAACAGTGCTGTGTGTTTCCCTTCAGAAATAGAGTTAAATCACAGGCTCTGTATCTTCCTACAAGCAAGACTTCGTTTCACGTAAACTCAGTCACCTTTCACCTCAAACAACGCAACATCATTCACGTAGCTCACACGTTTATTGCCCTTAACTGTAAAGAATTGGATGTTAGATGACCTGTGGTTTGTATCAATTTCAGGAGCAGAGTTGAACTAGATATGGTCCGTGTTTGTAGGAAACACAGTTCTTTCTTCTGAGCACACTTTCAAGTTTCTGGCTCTATTATGGACTCTAGATAGCAACAGCGTGCTTCTTGCTCTAAAGAAGAGTGTGTTCCATGGATCAGAACTGTGCTGTGTGTTTCCCTTCAGAAATGGAGTGAAATTCCAGGCTCTGTTTCTTCCTACATGCAAGACATCATTTCAGGTAAACGCAGTCACTATTCAGCTCAAAATAATATAATTCGTTCACGAATCTCACACGTTTCTCGCTCTTAACTTGAAACCATTGCATGTTAATGGAACTGTGCTTTGTATCAGTTTCAGAAGAAGAGTTGACATAGATATGGTCCGTATGTGTAGGAAACACCGTTATTTTGTTCTGACCACAGTCAAGTTTCCTGCCCTATTAGAGACTCTTAGAAAACAATAGTGTGCTTCTTGCTCTAAAGCAGAGTGTGTTTCATGGATGAGAAATGTGCTGTGTTTTTCCCTTCAGAAATGGAGTTAAATATCAGGCTCAGTGTCTTCCTACAAGCAAGACATCATTTCAGGTAAACAAAGTCACTATTCAGCTCAAATGAATATAAATCTTTTACGAAGATCACACGTTTCTCGCTCTTAACTGAAAAGCAATGGATGTTAGATGACTTGTGGTTTGTATCAGATTCAGAATCAGAGTTGCACTAGCAATGGTCCGTATGTTATAGGAAACACCGTTGTTTTGTTCTGAGCACACTCGCATTTCCTGCTCTATTGGAGACTCTAGAAAGCAAGAACGTGCTTCTTCCTGTAAGCAGAGTGTGTTTAATCGTGAGAACAGTGCTGTGTGTTTCCCTTCAGAAATGGAGTTAAATCACAGGCTCTGTATCTTCCTACAAACAAGAATTCGTTTCACGAAAACTCAGTCACCTTTCCGCTCAAACAAAGCTACATCGTTCACGTAGCTCACATGTTTCTTGCTCTTAACTGTAACATTGGATGTCAGAGGACCTGTGGTTTGTATCACTTTCAGATGCAGAGTTGCACTAGCAATGGTCCGTATGTGTAGGAAACTCAGTTATTTTGTTCTCACCACAGTCACATTTCCTGCTGTATTAGAGATTCTAAGAAAGCAAGATCGTGCTTCTTGCTCTAAAGCAGAGTGTGTTTCATGGATGAGAACTGTGCTGTGTGTTTCCCTTCAGAAATGGAGTTAAATTCCAGCCTCTGTGTCTTCCTACAAGCAAGACTTCGTTTCACGTAAACACAGTCACCTTGCAGCTCTAACAAAGCTACATCGTTCACGAAGCTCACAAGTTTCTCGCTCTTAACAGGAAAGCATTGCATGTTAGAGGAACTGTGGTTTGTATCAGTTTCAGAAGAAGTGTTGACCTAGATATGGTCCGTATGTGTAGGAAACACCGTTATTTTGTTCGGACCACAGTAACTTTTCCTGCTGTATTAGAGACTCTTAGAAAGAAAGAGCGTGCTTCTTGCTCTAAAGCAGTGTGCGTTTCATGGATGAGAACTGTGGTGTGTGTTTCCCTTCAGAAATGGAGTTAAATTCCAGCCTCTGTGTCTTCCTACAAGCAAGACATCGTTTCAGGTAAACGCAATCACTTTTCAGCTGAAATGAATAGAAATCGTTTACGAAGCTAACAGGTTTTTTGCTCTTAACTGAAAAGCATTAGATATTAGATGACTTGTGGTTTGTATCAGTTTCAGAAGCAGAGTTGAACTAGCAATGATCTGTATGTGTAGGAAACACCGTTCTTTTGTTCTGAGTACCTTCATGTTTCTGGCTCTATTAGAGACTCTAGAAAGCAAGAGCATGCTTCGTGCTCTAAAGCAGAGTGTGTTTCATGGATGAGAACTGTGCTGTGTGTTTCCCTTCAGAAATGGAGTTAAATTCCAGGCTCTGTTTCTTCCTACATGCAAGACCTCATTTCAGGTAAACGCAGTCACTATTCAGCTCAAATGAATATAAATCGTTTACGAAGATCACACGTTTCTCGCTCTTAACTGAAAAGCAATGGATGTTAGATGACTTGTGGTTTGTATCAGATTCAGAATCAGAGTTGAATGCAATGGTCCGTATGTGTAGGAAACACCGATCTTTTGTTCTGAGCACACTCGCATTTCCTACTCTATTAGAGACTCTAGAAAGCAAGAACGTGCTTCTTCCTATATGCAGAGTGTGTTTAATCCTGAGAACAGTGCTGTGTGTTTCCCTTCAGAAATAGAGTTAAATCACAGGTTCTGTATCTTCCTACAAGCAAGACTTCGTTTCACGTAAACTCAGTCACCTTTCACCTCAAACAACGTGACATCATTCACGTAGCTCACACGTTTATTGCCCTTAACTGTAAAGCATTGGATGTTAGATGACCTGTGGTTTGTATCAATTTCAGGAGCAGAGTTGAACTAGATATGGTCCGTGTTTGTAGGAAACACAGTTCTTTTCTTCTGAGCACACTTTCAAGTTTCTGGCTCTATTATGGACTCTAGATAGCAACAGCGTGCTTCTTGCTCTAAAGCAGAGTGTGTTCCATGGATGAGAACTGTGCTGTGTTTTTCCCTTCAGAAATGGAGTTAAATCCCAGGCTCTGTGTCTTTCTACAAGCAAGACTTCTTTTCAGGTAAACTCAGTCACTTTTCTGCTCAAAGGAAGCTACATCGTTCACGAATCTCACACGTTTCTCGCTCTTATCTGGAAAGCATTACATGTTAATGGAACTGTGGTTTGTATCAGTTTCAGGAGTAGAGTTGACCTAGATATGGTCCGTATGTGTACGAAACACTGTTATTTTATTCTAACCACAGTCACGTTTCCTGCTGTATTAGAGACTATTAGAAAGCAAGAGCGTACTTCTTGCTCTAAAGCAGAGTGTGTTTCATGGATGAGAACTGTGCTGTGTGTTTCCCTTCAGAAATGGAGTTAAATCCCAGGCTCTGTGTCTTCCTACAAGCAAGATATCTTTTCAGGTAAACTCAGTCACTATTCAGCTCAAAGGAATCTACATCGTTCTCGAAGCTCACACGTTTCTTGCTCTTAACTTGAAACCATTGCATGTTAATGGAACTGTGCTTTGTATCAGTTTCAGAAGAAGAGTTGACATAGATATGGTCCGTATGTGTAGGAAACACCGTTATTTTGTTCTGACCACAGTCAAGTTTCCTGCCCTATTAGAAACTCTTAGAAAACAATAGTGTGCTTCTTGCTCTAAAGCAGAGTGTGTTTCATGGATGAGAAATGTGCTGTGTTTTTCCCTTCAGAAATGGAGTTAAATATCAGGCTCAATGTCTTCCTACAAGCAAGACATCATTTCAGGTAAACGAAGTCACTATTCAGCTCAAATGAATATAAATCTTTTACGAAGATCACACGTTTCTCGCTCTTAACTGAAAAGCAATGGATGTTAGATGACTTGTGGTTTGTATCAGATTCAGAATCAGAGTTGCACTAGCAATGGTCCGTATGTTATAGGAAACACCGTTGTTTTGTTCTGAGCACACTCGCATTTCCTGCTCTATTGGAGACTCTAGAAAGCAAGAACGTGCTTCTTCCTGTACGCAGAGTGTGTTTAATCGTGAGAACAGTGCTGTGTGTTTCCCTTCAGAAATGGAGTTAAATCACAGGCTCTGTATCTTCCTACAAACAAGAATTCGTTTCACGAAAACTCAGTCACCTTTCCGCTCAAACAAAGCTACATCGTTCACGTAGCTCACATGTTTCTTGCTCTTAACTGTAAAGCATTGGATGTCAGAGGACCTGTGGTTTGTATCACTTTCAGATGCAGAGTTGCACTAGCAATGGTCCGTATGTGTAGGAAACTCCGTTATTTTGTTCTGAGTACCCTCAAGTTTTGGCTCTATTAGAGACTCTGGAAAGCAAGAGCATGCTTCTTGCTCTAAAGCAGAGTGTGTTTCATGGATGAGAACTGTGCTGTGTGTTTCCCTTCAGAAATGGAGTAAATCCCATGCTCTGTGTCTTCCTACAAGCAAGACATCTTTTCAGGTAAACTCAATCACTTTTCAGCTCAAAGGAAGCTACATCGTTTAGAAAGCTCACACGTTTCTTGCTCTTAACTGGAAAGTATTGCATGTTAGAGGAACTGTGGTTTGTATCAATTTCAGAAGAAGAGTTGATCTAGATATGGTCCGTGTGTGTAGGAAACCTAGTTCTTTTATTCTGAGCACACTTTCAAGTTTCTGGCTCTATTATAGATTCTAGAAAGCAAGAGAGTGCTTCTTGCTCTAAAGTAGAGTGTGTTTCATGGATGAGAACTGTGCTGTGTGTTTCCCTTCAGATATGGAGTTAAATTACAGGCTCTGTTTCTTCCTACATGCAAGACATCATTTCAGGTAAACTCAGTCACTTTTCATCTCAGAGGAAGCTACATTGTTCACGAAGGTCACACGTTTCTCGCTCTTAACCAGAAAGCATTGCATGTTAGAGGAACTGTGGTTTGTATCAGTTTCAGAAGTAGAGTTGACCTAGATATGGTCCATACGTGTAGGAAACTCAGTTATTTTGTTCTCACCACAGTCACATTTCCTGCTGTATTAGAGATTCTAAGAAAGCAAGAGCGTGCTTCTTGCTCTAAAGCAGAGTGTGTTTCATGGATGAGAACTGTGCTGTGTGTTTCCCTTCAGAAATGGAGTTAAATTCCAGCCTCTGTGTCTTCCTACAAGCAAGACTTCGTTTCACGTAAACACAGTCACCTTTCAGCTCTAACAAAGCTACATCGTTCACGAAGCTCACAAGTTTCTCGCTCTTAACAGGAAAGCATTGCATGTTAGAGCAACTGTGGTTTGTATCAGTTTCAGAAGAAGTGTTGACCTAGATATGGTCCGTATGTGTACGAAACACCGTTATTTTGTTCTGACCACAGTCACTTTTCCTGCTGTATTAGAGACTCTTAGAAAGAAAGAGCGTGCTTCTTGCTCTAAAGCAGTGTGCGTTTCATGGATGAGAACTGTGGTGTGTGTTTCCCTTCAGAAATGGAGTTAAATTCCAGCCTCTGTGTCTTCCTACAAGCAAGACATCGTTTCAGGTAAACGCAATCACTTTTCAGCTGAAATGAATAGAAATCGTTTACGAAGCTAACAGGTTTTTTGCTCTTAACTGAAAAGCATTAGATATTAGATGACTTGTGGTTTGTATCAGTTTCAGAAGCAGAGTTTAACTAGCAATGGTCTGTATGTGTAGGAAACACCGTTCTTTTGTTCTGAGTACCTTCATGTTTCTGGCTCTATTAGAGACTCTAGAAAGCAAGAGCATGCTTCGTGCTCTAAAGCAGAGTGTGTTTCATGGATGAGAACTGTGCTGTGTGTTTCCCTTCAGAAATGGAGTTAAATTCCAGGCTCTGTTTCTTCCTACTTGCAAGACCTCATTTCAGGTAAACGCAGTCACTATTCAGCTCAAATGAATATAAATCGTTTACGAAGATCACACGTTTCTCGCTCTTAACTGAAAAGCAATGGATGTTAGATGACTTGTGGTTTGTATCAATTTCAGGAGCAGAGTTGAACTAGATATGGTCCGTGTTTGTAGGAAACACAGTTCTTTTCTTCTGAGCACACTTTCAAGTTTCTGGCTCTATTATGGACTCTAGATAGCAACAGCGTGCTTCTTGCTCTAAAGCAGAGTGTGTTCCATGGATGAGAACTGTGCTGTGTTTTTCCCTTCAGAAATGGAGTTAAATCCCAGGCTCTGTGTCTTTCTACAAGCAAGACTTCTTTTCAGGTAAACTCAGTCACATTTCTGCTCAAAGGAAGCTACATCGTTCACGAATCTCACACGTTTCTCGCTCTTATCTGGAAAGCATTACATGTTAATGGAACTGTGGTTTGTATCAGTTTCAGGAGTAGAGTTGACCTAGATATGGTCCGTATGTGTACGAAACACTGTTATTTTATTCTAACCACAGTCACGTTTCCTGCTGTATTAGAGACTATTAGAAAGCAAGAGCGTACTTCTTGCTCTAAAGCAGAGTGTGTTTCATGGATGAGAACTGTGCTGTGTGTTTCCCTTCAGAAATGGAGTTAAATCCCAGGCTCTGTGTCTTCCTACAAGCAAGATATCTTTTCAGGTAAACTCAGTCACTATTCAGCTCAAAGGAATCTACATCGTTCTCGAAGCTCACACGTTTCTTGCTCTTAACTTGAAACCATTGCATGTTAATGGAACTGTGCTTTGTATCAGTTTCAGAAGAAGAGTTGACATAGATATGGTCCGTATGTGTAGGAAACACCGTTATTTTGTTCTGACCACAGTCAAGTTTCCTGCCCTATTAGAGACTCTTAGAAAACAATAGTGTGCTTCTTGCTCTAAAGCAGAGTGTGTTTCATGGATGAGAACTGTGGTGTGTGTTTCCCTTCAGAAATGGAGTTAAATTCCAGCCTCTGTGTCTTCCTACAAGCAAGACATCGTTTCAGGTAAACGCAATCACTTTTCAGCTGAAATGAATAGAAATCGTTTACGAAGCTAACAGGTTTTTTGCTCTTAACTGAAAAGCATTAGATATTACATGACTTGTGGTTTGTATCAGTTTCAGAAGCAGAGTTTAACTCGCAATGGTCTGTATGTGTAGGAAACACCGTTCTTTTGTTCTGAGTACCTTCATGTTTCTGGCTCTATTAGAGACTCTAGAAAGCAAGGGCATGCTTCGTGCTCTAAAGCAGAGTGTGTTTCATGGATGAGAACTGTGCTGTGTGTTTCCCTTCAGAAATGGAGTTAAATTCCAGGCTCTGTTTCTTCCTACATGCAAGACCTCATTTCAGGTAAACGCAGTCACTATTCAGCTCAAATGAATATAAATCGTTTACGAAGATCACACGTTTCTCGCTCTTAACTGAAAAGCAATGGATGTTAGATGACTTGTGGTTTGTATCAGATTCAGAATCAGAGTTGAATGCAATGGTCCGTATGTGTAGGAAACACCGTTCTTTTGTTCTGAGCACACTCGCATTTCCTACTCTATTAGAGACTCTAGAAAGCAAGAACGTGCTTCTTCCTATATGCAGAGTGTGTTTAATCCTGAGAACAGTGCTGTGTGTTTCCCTTCAGAAATAGAGTTAAATCACAGGCTCTGTATCTTCCTACAAGCAAGACTTCGTTTCACGTAAACTCAGTCACCTTTCACCTCAAACAACGCGACATCATTCACGTAGCTCACACGTTTATTGCCCTTAACTGTAAAGCATTGGATGTTAGATGACCTGTGGTTTGTATCAATTTCAGGAGCAGAGTTGAACTAGATATGGTCCGTGTTTGTAGGAAACACAGTTCTTTTCTTCTGAGCACACTTTCAAGTTTCTGGCTCTATTATGGACTCTAGATAGCAACAGCGTGCTTCTTGCTCTAAAGAAGAGTGTGTTCCATGGATGAGAACTGTGCTGTGTTTTTCCCTTCAGAAATGGAGTTAAATCCCAGGCTCTGTGTCTTTCTACAAGCAAGACTTCTTTTCAGGTAAACTCAGTCACTTTTCTGCTCAAAGGAAGCTACATCGATCACGAATCTCACACGTTTCTCGCTCTTATCTGGAAAGCATTACATGTTAATGGAACTGTGGTTTGTATCAGTTTCAGGAGTAGAGTTGACCTAGATATGGTCCGTATGTGTACTAAACACTGTTATTTTATTCTAACCACAGTCACGTTTCCTGCTGTATTAGAGACTATTAGAAAGCAAGAGCGTACTTCTTGCTCTAAAGCAGAGTGTGTTTCATGGATGAGAACTGTGCTGTGTGTTTCCCTTCAGAAATGGAGTTAAATCCCAGGCTCTGTGTCTTCCTACAAGCAAGACATCTTTTCATGTAAACTCAGTCACTTTTCAGCTCAAAGGAAGCTACATCGTTTAGAAAGCTCACAGGTTTCTTGCTCTTAACTGGAAAGCATGGCATGTTAGAGGAACTGTGGTTTGTATCAGTTTCAGAAGAAGAGTTGACCTAGATATGGTACGTGTGTGTATGAAACCCAGTTCATTTATTCTGAGCACACTTTCAAGTTTCTGGCTCTATTATAGACTCTAGAAAGCAAGAGCTTGCATCTTGCTCTAAAGCAGAGTGTGTTTCATGGATGAGAACTGTGCTGTGTTTTTCCCTTCAGAAATGGAGTTAAATCCCATGCTCTGTTTCTACCTACAACAAGACATCTTTTCAGGTAAACTCAGTCACTTTTTAGCTCAAAGGAAGCTACATCATTCACGAAGCTCACAAGTTTCTCGCTCTTAACTGGAAAGCATTGCATGTTAGGGGAACTGTTGTTTGTATCAGTTTCAGAAGAAGAGTTGACCTAGATATGGTCTGTATATGTAGGAAACATCGTTATTTGGTTCTGACCACAGTCACGTTTTCTGCTCTATTGGAGACTCTTAGAAAGCAAGAGCGTGCTTCTTGCTCTAAAGCAGAGTGTGTTTCATGGATGAGAACTGTGCTGTGTGTTTCCCTTCAGAAATGGAGTTAAATACCAGGCTCTGTGTCTTCCTACAAGCAAGACATCATTTCAGGTAAACGAAGTCACTTTTCAGCTCAAATGAATATAAAACGTTTACGAAGATCACACGTTTTTCGCTCTTAACTGAAACGCATTGGATGTTAGATGACTTGTGGTTTGTATCAGTTTCAAAGCAGAATTGAACTAGCAATGGTCCGTATGTGTAGGAAACTCTGTTATTTTGTTCTGAGCACACTCACGTTACCTGCTCTATTAGAGACTCTAGAAAGCAAGAGCGTGCTTCTTGCTCTAAAGCAGAGTGTGTTTCATGGATGAGAACTGTGCTGTGTGTTTCCCTTCAGAAATGGAGTTAAATTCCAGCCTCTGTGTCTTCCTACAAGCAAGACATCGTTTCAGGTAAACGCAATCACTTTTCAGCTGAAATGAATAGAAATCGTTTACGAAGCTAACAGGTTTTTTGCTCTTAACTGAAAAGCATTAGATATTAGATGACTTGTGGTTTGTATCAGTTTCAGAAGCAGAGTTTAACTAGCAATGGTCTGTATGTGTAGGAAACACCGTTCTTTTGTTCTGAGTACCTTCATGTTTCTGGCTCTATTAGAGACTCTAGAAAGCAAGAGCATGCTTCGTGCTCTAAAGCAGAGTGTGTTTCATGGATGAGAACTGTGCTGTGTGTTTCCCTTCAGAAATGGAGTTAAATTCCAGGCTCTGTTTCTTCCTACTTGCAAGACCTCATTTCAGGTAAACGCAGTCACTATTCAGCTCAAATGAATATAAATCGTTTACGAAGATCACACGTTTCTCGCTCTTAACTGAAAAGCAATGGATGTTAGATGACTTGTGGTTTGTATCAATTTCAGGAGCAGAGTTGAACTAGATATGGTCCGTGTTTGTAGGAAACACAGTTCTTTTCTTCTGAGCACACTTTCAAGTTTCTGGCTCTATTATGGACTCTAGATAGCAACAGCGTGCTTCTTGCTCTAAAGCAGAGTGTGTTCCATGGATGAGAACTGTGCTGTGTTTTTCCCTTCAGAAATGGAGTTAAATCCCAGGCTCTGTGTCTTTCTACAAGCAAGACTTCTTTTCAGGTAAACTCAGTCACTTTTCTGCTCAAAGGAAGCTACATCGTTCACGAATCTCACACGTTTCTCGCTCTTATCTGGAAAGCATTACATGTTAATGGAACTGTGGTTTGTATCAGTTTCAGGAGTAGAGTTGACCTAGATATGGTCCGTATGTGTACGAAACACTGTTATTTTATTCTAACCACAGTCACGTTTCCTGCTGTATTAGAGACTATTAGAAAGCAAGAGCGTACTTCTTGCTCTAAAGCAGAGTGTGTTTCATGGATGAGAACTGTGCTGTGTGTTTCCCTTCAGAAATGGAGTTAAATCCCAGGCTGTGTGTCTTCCTACAAGCAAGATATCTTTTCAGGTAAACTCAGTCACTATTCAGCTCAAAGGAATCTACATCGTTCTCGAAGCTCACACGTTTCTTGCTCTTAACTTGAAACCATTGCATGTTAATGGAACTGTGCTTTGTATCAGTTTCAGAAGAAGAGTTGACATAGATATGGTCCGTATGTGTAGGAAACACCGTTATTTTGTTCTGACCACAGTCAAGTTTCCTGCCCTATTAGAGACTCTTAGAAAACAATAGTATGCTTCTTGCTCTAAAGCAGAGTGTGTTTCATGGATGAGAAATGTGCTGTGTGTTTCCCTTCAGATATGGAGTTAAATTACAGGCTCTGTTTCTTCCTACATGCAAGACATCATTTCAGGTAAACTCAGTCACTTTTCATCTCAGAGGAAGCTACATTGTTCACGAAGGTCACACGTTTCTCGCTCTTAACTGGAAAGCATTGCATGTTAGAGGAACTGTGGTTTGTATCAGTTTCAGAAGAAGAGTTGACCTAGATATGGTCCATACGTGTAGGAAACTCAGTTATTTTGTTCTCACTACAGTCACATTTCCTGCTGTATTAGAGAGTCTTAGAAAGCAAGAGCGTGCTTCTTGCTCTAAAGCAGAGTGTGTTTCATGGATGAGAACTGTGCTGTGTGTTTCCCTTCAGAAATGGAGTTAAATTCCAGCCTCTGTGTCTTCCTACAAGCAAGACTTCGTTTCACGTAAACACAGTCACCTTTCAGCTCTAACAAAGCTACATCGTTCACGAAGCTCACAAGTTTCTCGCTCTTAACAGGAAAGCATTGCATGTTCGAGGAACTGTGGTTTGTATTAGTTTCAGAAGAAGTGTTGACCTAGATATGGTCCGTATGTGTAGGAAACACCGTTATTTTGTTCTGAACACAGTCACTTTTCCTGCTGTATTAGAGACTCTTAGAAAGAAAGAGCGTGCTTCTTGCTCTAAAGCAGTGTGCGTTTCATGGATGAGAACTGTGGTGTGTGTTTCCCTTCAGAAATGGAGTTAAATTCCAGCCTCTGTGTCTTCCTACAAGCAAGACATCGTTTCAGGTAAACGCAATCACTTTTCAGCTGAAATGAATAGAAATCGTTTACGAAGCTAACAGGTTTTTTGCTCTTAACTGAAAAGCATTAGATATTACATGACTTGTGGTTTGTATCAGTTTCAGAAGCAGAGTTTAACTAGCAATGGTCCGTATGTGTAGGAAACACCGATCTTTTGTTCTGAGCACACTCGCATTTCCTACTCTATTAGAGACTCTAGAAAGGAAGAACGTGCTTCTTCCTATACGCAGAGTGTGTTTAATCCTGAGAACAGTGCTGTGTGTTTCCCTTCAGAAATAGAGTTAAATCACAGGCTCTGTATCTTCCTACAAGCAAGACTTCGTTTCACGTAAACTCAGTCACCTTTCACCTCAAACAACGCAACATCATTCACGTAGCTCACACGTTTATTGCCCTTAACTGTAAAGAATTGGATGTTAGATGACCTGTGGTTTGTATCAATTTCAGGAGCAGAGTTGAACTAGATATGGTCCGTGTTTGTAGGAAACACAGTTCTTTCTTCTGAGCACACTTTCAAGTTTCTGGCTCTATTATGGACTCTAGATAGCAACAGCGTGCTTCTTGCTCTAAAGAAGAGTGTGTTCCATGGATCAGAACTGTGCTGTGTGTTTCCCTTCAGAAATGGAGTGAAATTCCAGGCTCTGTTTCTTCCTACATGCAAGACATCATTTCAGGTAAACGCAGTCACTATTCAGCTCAAATTAATATAATTCGTTCACGAATCTCACACGTTTCTCGCTCTTAACTTGAAACCATTGCATGTTAATGGAACTGTGCTTTGTATCAGTTTCAGAAGAAGAGTTGACATAGATATGGTCCGTATGTGTAGGAAACACCGTTATTTTGTTCTGACCACAGTCAAGTTTCCTGCCCTATTAGAGACTCTTAGAAAACAATAGTGTGCTTCTTGCTCTAAAGCAGAGTGTGTTTCATGGATGAGAAATGTGCTGTGTTTTTCCCTTCAGAAATGGAGTTAAATATCAGGCTCAGTGTCTTCCTACAAGCAAGACATCATTTCAGGTAAACAAAGTCACTATTCAGCTCAAATGAATATAAATCTTTTACGAAGATCACACGTTTCTCGCTCTTAACTGAAAAGCAATGGATGTTAGATGACTTGTGGTTTGTATCAGATTCAGAATCAGAGTTGCACTAGCAATGGTCCGTATGTTATAGGAAACACCGTTGTTTTGTTCTGAGCACACTCGCATTTCCTGCTCTATTGGAGACTCTAGAAAGCAAGAACGTGCTTCTTCCTGTAAGCAGAGTGTGTTTAATCGTGAGAACAGTGCTGTGTGTTTCCCTTCAGAAATGGAGTTAAATCACAGGCTCTGTATCTTCCTACAAACAAGAATTCGTTTCACGAAAACTCAGTCACCTTTCCGCTCAAACAAAGCTACATCGTTCACGTAGCTCACATGTTTCTTGCTCTTAACTGTAACATTGGATGTCAGAGGACCTGTGGTTTGTATCACTTTCAGATGCAGAGTTGCACTAGCAATGGTCCGTATGTGTAGGAAACTCAGTTATTTTGTTCTCACCACAGTCACATTTCCTGCTGTATTAGAGATTCTAAGAAAGCAAGATCGTGCTTCTTGCTCTAAAGCAGAGTGTGTTTCATGGATGAGAACTGTGCTGTGTGTTTCCCTTCAGAAATGGAGTTAAATTCCAGCCTCTGTGTCTTCCTACAAGCAAGACTTCGTTTCACGTAAACACAGTCACCTTGCAGCTCTAACAAAGCTACATCGTTCACGAAGCTCACAAGTTTCTCGCTCTTAACAGGAAAGCATTGCATGTTAGAGGAACTGTGGTTTGTATCAGTTTCAGAAGAAGTGTTGACCTAGATATGGTCCGTATGTGTAGGAAACACCGTTATTTTGTTCGGACCACAGTAACTTTTCCTGCTGTATTAGAGACTCTTAGAAAGAAAGAGCGTGCTTCTTGCTCTAAAGCAGTGTGCGTTTCATGGATGAGAACTGTGGTGTGTGTTTCCCTTCAGAAATGGAGTTAAATTCCAGCCTCTGTGTCTTCCTACAAGCAAGACATCGTTTCAGGTAAACGCAATCACTTTTCAGCTGAAATGAATAGAAATCGTTTACGAAGCTAACAGGTTTTTTGCTCTTAACTGAAAAGCATTAGATATTAGATGACTTGTGGTTTGTATCAGTTTCAGAAGCAGAGTTGAACTAGCAATGATCTGTATGTGTAGGAAACACCGTTCTTTTGTTCTGAGTACCTTCATGTTTCTGGCTCTATTAGAGACTCTAGAAAGCAAGAGCATGCTTCGTGCTCTAAAGCAGAGTGTGTTTCATGGATGAGAACTGTGCTGTGTGTTTCCCTTCAGAAATGGAGTTAAATTCCAGGCTCTGTTTCTTCCTACATGCAAGACCTCATTTCAGGTAAACGCAGTCACTATTCAGCTCAAATGAATATAAATCGTTTACGAAGATCACACGTTTCTCGCTCTTAACTGAAAAGCAATGGATGTTAGATGACTTGTGGTTTGTATCAGATTCAGAATCAGAGTTGAATGCAATGGTCCGTATGTGTAGGAAACACCGATCTTTTGTTCTGAGCACACTCGCATTTCCTACTCTATTAGAGACTCTAGAAAGCAAGAACGTGCTTCTTCCTATATGCAGAGTGTGTTTAATCCTGAGAACAGTGCTGTGTGTTTCCCTTCAGAAATAGAGTTAAATCACAGGTTCTGTATCTTCCTACAAGCAAGACTTCGTTTCACGTAAACTCAGTCACCTTTCACCTCAAACAACGTGACATCATTCACGTAGCTCACACGTTTATTGCCCTTAACTGTAAAGCATTGGATGTTAGATGACCTGTGGTTTGTATCAATTTCAGGAGCAGAGTTGAACTAGATATGGTCCGTGTTTGTAGGAAACACAGTTCTTTCTTCTGAGCACACTTTCAAGTTTCTGGCTCTATTATGGACTCTAGATAGCAACAGCGTGCTTCTTGCTCTAAAGCAGAGTGTGTTCCATGGATGAGAACTGTGCTGTGTTTTTCCCTTCAGAAATGGAGTTAAATCCCAGGCTCTGTGTCTTTCTACAAGCAAGACTTCTTTTCAGGTAAACTCAGTCACTTTTCTGCTCAAAGGAAGCTACATCGTTCACGAATCTCACACGTTTCTCGCTCTTATCTGGAAAGCATTACATGTTAATGGAACTGTGGTTTGTATCAGTTTCAGGAGTAGAGTTGACCTAGATATGGTCCGTATGTGTACGAAACACTGTTATTTTATTCTAACCACAGTCACGTTTCCTGCTGTATTAGAGACTATTAGAAAGCAAGAGCGTACTTCTTGCTCTAAAGCAGAGTGTGTTTCATGGATGAGAACTGTGCTGTGTGTTTCCCTTCAGAAATGGAGTTAAATCCCAGGCTCTGTGTCTTCCTACAAGCAAGATATCTTTTCAGGTAAACTCAGTCACTATTCAGCTCAAAGGAATCTACATCGTTCTCGAAGCTCACACGTTTCTTGCTCTTAACTTGAAACCATTGCATGTTAATGGAACTGTGCTTTGTATCAGTTTCAGAAGAAGAGTTGACATAGATATGGTCCGTATGTGTAGGAAACACCGTTATTTTGTTCTGACCACAGTCAAGTTTCCTGCCCTATTAGAGACTCTTAGAAAACAATAGTGTGCTTCTTGCTCTAAAGCAGAGTGTGTTTCATGGATGAGAAATGTGCTGTGTTTTTCCCTTCAGAAATGGAGTTAAATATCAGGCTCAATGTCTTCCTACAAGCAAGACATCATTTCAGGTAAACGAAGTCACTATTCAGCTCAAATGAATATAAATCTTTTACGAAGATCACACGTTTCTCGCTCTTAACTGAAAAGCAATGGATGTTAGATGACTTGTGGTTTGTATCAGACTCAGAATCAGAGTTGCACTAGCAATGGTACGTATGTTATAGGAAACACCGTTCTTTTGTTCTGAGCACACTCGCATTTCCTGCTCTATTGGAGACTCTAGAAAGCAAGAACGTGCTTCTTCCTGTACGCAGAGTGTGTTTAATCGTGAGAACAGTGCTGTGTGTTTCCCTTCAGAAACGGAGTTAAATCAAAGGCTCTGTATCTTCCTACAAACAAGAATTCGTTTCATGAAAACTCAGTCACCTTTCCGCTCAAACAAAGCTACATCGTTCACGTAGCTCACATGTTTCTTGCTCTTAACTGTAAAGCATTGGATGTCAGAGGACCTGTGGTTTGTATCACTTTCAGATGCAGAGTTGCACTAGCAATGGTCCGTATGTGTAGGAAACTCCGTTATTTTGTTCTGAGTACCCTCAAGTTTTGGCTCTATTAGAGACTCTGGAAAGCAAGAGCATGCTTCTTGCTCTAAAGCAGAGTGTGTTTCATGGATGAGAACTGTGCTGTGTGTTTCCCTTCAGATATGGAGTTAAATTACAGGCTCTGTTTCTTCCTACATGCAAGACATCATTTCAGGTAAACTCAGTCACTTTTCATCTCAGAGGAAGCTACATTGTTCACGAAGGTCACACGTTTCTCGCTCTTAACTGGAAAGCATTGCATGTTAGAGGAACTGTGGTTTGTATCAGTTTCAGAAGTAGAGTTGACCTAGATATGGTCCATACGTGTAGGAAACTCAGTTATTTTGTTCTCACCACAGTCACATTTCCTGCTGTATTAGAGATTCTAAGAAAGCAAGAGCGTGCTTCTTGCTCTAAAGCAGAGTGTGTTTCATGGATGAGAACTGTGCTGTGTGTTTCCCTTCAGAAATGGAGTTAAATTCCAGCCTCTGTGTCTTCCTACAAGCAAGACTTCGTTTCACGTAAACACAGTCACCTTTCAGCTCTAACAAAGCTACATCGTTCACGAAGCTCATAAGTTTCTCGCTCTTAACAGGAAAGCATTGCATGTTAGAGCAACTGTGGTTTGTATCAGTTTCAGAAGAAGTGTTGACCTAGATATGGTCCGTATGTGTAGGAAACACCGTTATTTTGTTCTGACCACAGTCACTTTTCCTGCTGTATTAGAGACTCTTAGAAAGAAAGAGCGTGCTTCTTGCTCTAAAGCAGTGTGCGTTTCATGGATGAGAACTGTGGTGTGTGTTTCCCTTCAGAAATGGAGTTAAATTCCAGCCTCTGTGTCTTCCTACAAGCAAGACATCGTTTCAGGTAAACGCAATCACTTTTCAGCTGAAATGAATAGAAATCGTTTACGAAGCTAACAGGTTTTTTGCTCTTAACTGAAAAGCATTAGATATTAGATGACTTGTGGTTTGTATCAGTTTCAGAAGCAGAGTTTAACTAGCAATGGTCTGTATGTGTAGGAAACACCGTTCTTTTGTTCTGAGTACCTTCATGTTTCTGGCTCTATTAGAGACTCTAGAAAGCAAGAGCATGCTTCGTGCTCTAAAGCAGAGTGTGTTTCATGGATGAGAACTGTGCTGTGTGTTTCCCTTCAGAAATGGAGTTAAATTCCAGGCTCTGTTTCTTCCTACTTGCAAGACCTCATTTCAGGTAAACGCAGTCACTATTCAGCTCAAATGAATATAAATCGTTTACGAAGATCACACGTTTCTCGCTCTTAACTGAAAAGCAATGGATGTTAGATGACTTGTGGTTTGTATCAATTTCAGGAGCAGAGTTGAACTAGATATGGTCCGTGTTTGTAGGAAACACAGTTCTTTTCTTCTGAGCACACTTTCAAGTTTCTGGCTCTATTATGGACTCTAGATAGCAACAGCGTGCTTCTTGCTCTAAAGCAGAGTGTGTTCCATGGATGAGAACTGTGCTGTGTTTTTCCCTTCAGAAATGGAGTTAAATCCCAGGCTCTGTGTCTTTCTACAAGCAAGACTTCTTTTCAGGTAAACTCAGTCACTTTTCTGCTCAAAGGAAGCTACATCGTTCACGAATCTCACACGTTTCTCGCTCTTATCTGGAAAGCATTACATGTTAATGGAACTGTGGTTTGTATCAGTTTCAGGAGTAGAGTTGACCTAGATATGGTCCGTATGTGTACGAAACACTGTTATTTTATTCTAACCACAGTCACGTTTCCTGCTGTATTAGAGACTATTAGAAAGCAAGAGCGTACTTCTTGCTCTAAAGCAGAGTGTGTTTCATGGATGAGAACTGTGCTGTGTGTTTCCCTTCAGAAATGGAGTTAAATCCCAGGCTGTGTGTCTTCCTACAAGCAAGATATCTTTTCAGGTAAACTCAGTCACTATTCAGCTCAAAGGAATCTACATCGTTCTCGAAGCTCACACGTTTCTTGCTCTTAACTTGAAACCATTGCATGTTAATGGAACTGTGCTTTGTATCAGTTTCAGAAGAAGAGTTGACATAGATATGGTCCGTATGTGTAGGAAACACCGTTATTTTGTTCTGACCACAGTCAAGTTTCCTGCCCTATTAGAGACTCTTAGAAAACAATAGTATGCTTCTTGCTCTAAAGCAGAGTGTGTTTCATGGATGAGAAATGTGCTGTGTGTTTCCCTTCAGATATGGAGTTAAATTACAGGCTCTGTTTCTTCCTACATGCAAGACATCATTTCAGGTAAACTCAGTCACTTTTCATCTCAGAGGAAGCTACATTGTTCACGAAGGTCACACGTTTCTCGCTCTTAACTGGAAAGCATTGCATGTTAGAGGAACTGTGGTTTGTATCAGTTTCAGAAGAAGAGTTGACCTAGATATGGTCCATACGTGTAGGAAACTCAGTTATTTTGTTCTCACTACAGTCACATTTCCTGCTGTATTAGAGAGTCTTAGAAAGCAAGAGCGTGCTTCTTGCTCTAAAGCAGAGTGTGTTTCATGGATGAGAACTGTGCTGTGTGTTTCCCTTCAGAAATGGAGTTAAATTCCAGCCTCTGTGTCTTCCTACAAGCAAGACTTCGTTTCACGTAAACACAGTCACCTTTCAGCTCTAACAAAGCTACATCGTTCACGAAGCTCACAAGTTTCTCGCTCTTAACAGGAAAGCATTGCATGTTCGAGGAACTGTGGTTTGTATTAGTTTCAGAAGAAGTGTTGACCTAGATATGGTCCGTATGTGTAGGAAACACCGTTATTTTGTTCTGAACACAGTCACTTTTCCTGCTGTATTAGAGACTCTTAGAAAGAAAGAGCGTGCTTCTTGCTCTAAAGCAGTGTGCGTTTCATGGATGAGAACTGTGGTGTGTGTTTCCCTTCAGAAATGGAGTTAAATTCCAGCCTCTGTGTCTTCCTACAAGCAAGACATCGTTTCAGGTAAACGCAATCACTTTTCAGCTGAAATGAATAGAAATCGTTTACGAAGCTAACAGGTTTTTTGCTCTTAACTGAAAAGCATTAGATATTACATGACTTGTGGTTTGTATCAGTTTCAGAAGCAGAGTTTAACTAGCAATGGTCCGTATGTGTAGGAAACACCGATCTTTTGTTCTGAGCACACTCGCATTTCCTACTCTATTAGAGACTCTAGAAAGGAAGAACGTGCTTCTTCCTATACGCAGAGTGTGTTTAATCCTGAGAACAGTGCTGTGTGTTTCCCTTCAGAAATAGAGTTAAATCACAGGCTCTGTATCTTCCTACAAGCAAGACTTCGTTTCACGTAAACTCAGTCACCTTTCACCTCAAACAACGCAACATCATTCACGTAGCTCACACGTTTATTGCCCTTAACTGTAAAGAATTGGATGTTAGATGACCTGTGGTTTGTATCAATTTCAGGAGCAGAGTTGAACTAGATATGGTCCGTGTTTGTAGGAAACACAGTTCTTTCTTCTGAGCACACTTTCAAGTTTCTGGCTCTATTATGGACTCTAGATAGCAACAGCGTGCTTCTTGCTCTAAAGAAGAGTGTGTTCCATGGATCAGAACTGTGCTGTGTGTTTCCCTTCAGAAATGGAGTGAAATTCCAGGCTCTGTTTCTTCCTACATGCAAGACATCATTTCAGGTAAACGCAGTCACTATTCAGCTCAAAATAATATAATTCGTTCACGAATCTCACACGTTTCTCGCTCTTAACTTGAAACCATTGCATGTTAATGGAACTGTGCTTTGTATCAGTTTCAGAAGAAGAGTTGACATAGATATGGTCCGTATGTGTAGGAAACACCGTTATTTTGTTCTGACCACAGTCAAGTTTCCTGCCCTATTAGAGACTCTTAGAAAACAATAGTGTGCTTCTTGCTCTAAAGCAGAGTGTGTTTCATGGATGAGAAATGTGCTGTGTTTTTCCCTTCAGAAATGGAGTTAAATATCAGGCTCAGTGTCTTCCTACAAGCAAGACATCATTTCAGGTAAACAAAGTCACTATTCAGCTCAAATGAATATAAATCTTTTACGAAGATCACACGTTTCTCGCTCTTAACTGAAAAGCAATGGATGTTAGATGACTTGTGGTTTGTATCAGATTCAGAATCAGAGTTGCACTAGCAATGGTCCGTATGTTATAGGAAACACCGTTGTTTTGTTCTGAGCACACTCGCATTTCCTGCTCTATTGGAGACTCTAGAAAGCAAGAACGTGCTTCTTCCTGTAAGCAGAGTGTGTTTAATCGTGAGAACAGTGCTGTGTGTTTCCCTTCAGAAATGGAGTTAAATCACAGGCTCTGTATCTTCCTACAAACAAGAATTCGTTTCACGAAAACTCAGTCACCTTTCCGCTCAAACAAAGCTACATCGTTCACGTAGCTCACATGTTTCTTGCTCTTAACTGTAACATTGGATGTCAGAGGACCTGTGGTTTGTATCACTTTCAGATGCAGAGTTGCACTAGCAATGGTCCGTATGTGTAGGAAACTCAGTTATTTTGTTCTCACCACAGTCACATTTCCTGCTGTATTAGAGATTCTAAGAAAGCAAGATCGTGCTTCTTGCTCTAAAGCAGAGTGTGTTTCATGGATGAGAACTGTGCTGTGTGTTTCCCTTCAGAAATGGAGTTAAATTCCAGCCTCTGTGTCTTCCTACAAGCAAGACTTCGTTTCACGTAAACACAGTCACCTTGCAGCTCTAACAAAGCTACATCGTTCACGAAGCTCACAAGTTTCTCGCTCTTAACAGGAAAGCATTGCATGTTAGAGGAACTGTGGTTTGTATCAGTTTCAGAAGAAGTGTTGACCTAGATATGGTCCGTATGTGTAGGAAACACCGTTATTTTGTTCGGACCACAGTAACTTTTCCTGCTGTATTAGAGACTCTTAGAAAGAAAGAGCGTGCTTCTTGCTCTAAAGCAGTGTGCGTTTCATGGATGAGAACTGTGGTGTGTGTTTCCCTTCAGAAATGGAGTTAAATTCCAGCCTCTGTGTCTTCCTACAAGCAAGACATCGTTTCAGGTAAACGCAATCACTTTTCAGCTGAAATGAATAGAAATCGTTTACGAAGCTAACAGGTTTTTTGCTCTTAACTGAAAAGCATTAGATATTAGATGACTTGTGGTTTGTATCAGTTTCAGAAGCAGAGTTGAACTAGCAATGATCTGTATGTGTAGGAAACACCGTTCTTTTGTTCTGAGTACCTTCATGTTTCTGGCTCTATTAGAGACTCTAGAAAGCAAGAGCATGCTTCGTGCTCTAAAGCAGAGTGTGTTTCATGGATGAGAACTGTGCTGTGTGTTTCCCTTCAGAAATGGAGTTAAATTCCAGGCTCTGTTTCTTCCTACATGCAAGACCTCATTTCAGGTAAACGCAGTCACTATTCAGCTCAAATGAATATAAATCGTTTACGAAGATCACACGTTTCTCGCTCTTAACTGAAAAGCAATGGATGTTAGATGACTTGTGGTTTGTATCAGATTCAGAATCAGAGTTGAATGCAATGGTCCGTATGTGTAGGAAACACCGATCTTTTGTTCTGAGCACACTCGCATTTCCTACTCTATTAGAGACTCTAGAAAGCAAGAACGTGCTTCTTCCTATATGCAGAGTGTGTTTAATCCTGAGAACAGTGCTGTGTGTTTCCCTTCAGAAATAGAGTTAAATCACAGGTTCTGTATCTTCCTACAAGCAAGACTTCGTTTCACGTAAACTCAGTCACCTTTCACCTCAAACAACGTGACATCATTCACGTAGCTCACACGTTTATTGCCCTTAACTGTAAAGCATTGGATGTTAGATGACCTGTGGTTTGTATCAATTTCAGGAGCAGAGTTGAACTAGATATGGTCCGTGTTTGTAGGAAACACAGTTCTTTTCTTCTGAGCACACTTTCAAGTTTCTGGCTCTATTATGGACTCTAGATAGCAACAGCGTGCTTCTTGCTCTAAAGCAGAGTGTGTTCCATGGATGAGAACTGTGCTGTGTTTTTCCCTTCAGAAATGGAGTTAAATCCCAGGCTCTGTGTCTTTCTACAAGCAAGACTTCTTTTCAGGTAAACTCAGTCACTTTTCTGCTCAAAGGAAGCTACATCGTTCACGAATCTCACACGTTTCTCGCTCTTATCTGGAAAGCATTACATGTTAATGGAACTGTGGTTTGTATCAGTTTCAGGAGTAGAGTTGACCTAGATATGGTCCGTATGTGTACGAAACACTGTTATTTTATTCTAACCACAGTCACGTTTCCTGCTGTATTAGAGACTATTAGAAAGCAAGAGCGTACTTCTTGCTCTAAAGCAGAGTGTGTTTCATGGATGAGAACTGTGCTGTGTGTTTCCCTTCAGAAATGGAGTTAAATCCCAGGCTCTGTGTCTTCCTACAAGCAAGATATCTTTTCAGGTAAACTCAGTCACTATTCAGCTCAAAGGAATCTACATCGTTCTCGAAGCTCACACGTTTCTTGCTCTTAACTTGAAACCATTGCATGTTAATGGAACTGTGCTTTGTATCAGTTTCAGAAGAAGAGTTGACATAGATATGGTCCGTATGTGTAGGAAACACCGTTATTTTGTTCTGACCACAGTCAAGTTTCCTGCCCTATTAGAAACTCTTAGAAAACAATAGTGTGCTTCTTGCTCTAAAGCAGAGTGTGTTTCATGGATGAGAAATGTGCTGTGTTTTTCCCTTCAGAAATGGAGTTAAATATCAGGCTCAATGTCTTCCTACAAGCAAGACATCATTTCAGGTAAACGAAGTCACTATTCAGCTCAAATGAATATAAATCTTTTACGAAGATCACACGTTTCTCGCTCTTAACTGAAAAGCAATGGATGTTAGATGACTTGTGGTTTGTATCAGATTCAGAATCAGAGTTGCACTAGCAATGGTCCGTATGTTATAGGAAACACCGTTGTTTTGTTCTGAGCACACTCGCATTTCCTGCTCTATTGGAGACTCTAGAAAGCAAGAACGTGCTTCTTCCTGTACGCAGAGTGTGTTTAATCGTGAGAACAGTGCTGTGTGTTTCCCTTCAGAAATGGAGTTAAATCACAGGCTCTGTATCTTCCTACAAACAAGAATTCGTTTCACGAAAACTCAGTCACCTTTCCGCTCAAACAAAGCTACATCGTTCACGTAGCTCACATGTTTCTTGCTCTTAACTGTAAAGCATTGGATGTCAGAGGACCTGTGGTTTGTATCACTTTCAGATGCAGAGTTGCACTAGCAATGGTCCGTATGTGTAGGAAACTCCGTTATTTTGTTCTGAGTACCCTCAAGTTTTGGCTCTATTAGAGACTCTGGAAAGCAAGAGCATGCTTCTTGCTCTAAAGCAGAGTGTGTTTCATGGATGAGAACTGTGCTGTGTGTTTCCCTTCAGAAATGGAGTAAATCCCATGCTCTGTGTCTTCCTACAAGCAAGACATCTTTTCAGGTAAACTCAATCACTTTTCAGCTCAAAGGAAGCTACATCGTTTAGAAAGCTCACACGTTTCTTGCTCTTAACTGGAAAGTATTGCATGTTAGAGGAACTGTGGTTTGTATCAATTTCAGAAGAAGAGTTGATCTAGATATGGTCCGTGTGTGTAGGAAACCTAGTTCTTTTATTCTGAGCACACTTTCAAGTTTCTGGCTCTATTATAGATTCTAGAAAGCAAGAGAGTGCTTCTTGCTCTAAAGTAGAGTGTGTTTCATGGATGAGAACTGTGCTGTGTGTTTCCCTTCAGATATGGAGTTAAATTACAGGCTCTGTTTCTTCCTACATGCAAGACATCATTTCAGGTAAACTCAGTCACTTTTCATCTCAGAGGAAGCTACATTGTTCACGAAGGTCACACGTTTCTCGCTCTTAACCAGAAAGCATTGCATGTTAGAGGAACTGTGGTTTGTATCAGTTTCAGAAGTAGAGTTGACCTAGATATGGTCCATACGTGTAGGAAACTCAGTTATTTTGTTCTCACCACAGTCACATTTCCTGCTGTATTAGAGATTCTAAGAAAGCAAGAGCGTGCTTCTTGCTCTAAAGCAGAGTGTGTTTCATGGATGAGAACTGTGCTGTGTGTTTCCCTTCAGAAATGGAGTTAAATTCCAGCCTCTGTGTCTTCCTACAAGCAAGACTTCGTTTCACGTAAACACAGTCACCTTTCAGCTCTAACAAAGCTACATCGTTCACGAAGCTCACAAGTTTCTCGCTCTTAACAGGAAAGCATTGCATGTTAGAGCAACTGTGGTTTGTATCAGTTTCAGAAGAAGTGTTGACCTAGATATGGTCCGTATGTGTACGAAACACCGTTATTTTGTTCTGACCACAGTCACTTTTCCTGCTGTATTAGAGACTCTTAGAAAGAAAGAGCGTGCTTCTTGCTCTAAAGCAGTGTGCGTTTCATGGATGAGAACTGTGGTGTGTGTTTCCCTTCAGAAATGGAGTTAAATTCCAGCCTCTGTGTCTTCCTACAAGCAAGACATCGTTTCAGGTAAACGCAATCACTTTTCAGCTGAAATGAATAGAAATCGTTTACGAAGCTAACAGGTTTTTTGCTCTTAACTGAAAAGCATTAGATATTAGATGACTTGTGGTTTGTATCAGTTTCAGAAGCAGAGTTTAACTAGCAATGGTCTGTATGTGTAGGAAACACCGTTCTTTTGTTCTGAGTACCTTCATGTTTCTGGCTCTATTAGAGACTCTAGAAAGCAAGAGCATGCTTCGTGCTCTAAAGCAGAGTGTGTTTCATGGATGAGAACTGTGCTGTGTGTTTCCCTTCAGAAATGGAGTTAAATTCCAGGCTCTGTTTCTTCCTACTTGCAAGACCTCATTTCAGGTAAACGCAGTCACTATTCAGCTCAAATGAATATAAATCGTTTACGAAGATCACACGTTTCTCGCTCTTAACTGAAAAGCAATGGATGTTAGATGACTTGTGGTTTGTATCAATTTCAGGAGCAGAGTTGAACTAGATATGGTCCGTGTTTGTAGGAAACACAGTTCTTTTCTTCTGAGCACACTTTCAAGTTTCTGGCTCTATTATGGACTCTAGATAGCAACAGCGTGCTTCTTGCTCTAAAGCAGAGTGTGTTCCATGGATGAGAACTGTGCTGTGTTTTTCCCTTCAGAAATGGAGTTAAATCCCAGGCTCTGTGTCTTTCTACAAGCAAGACTTCTTTTCAGGTAAACTCAGTCACATTTCTGCTCAAAGGAAGCTACATCGTTCACGAATCTCACACGTTTCTCGCTCTTATCTGGAAAGCATTACATGTTAATGGAACTGTGGTTTGTATCAGTTTCAGGAGTAGAGTTGACCTAGATATGGTCCGTATGTGTACGAAACACTGTTATTTTATTCTAACCACAGTCACGTTTCCTGCTGTATTAGAGACTATTAGAAAGCAAGAGCGTACTTCTTGCTCTAAAGCAGAGTGTGTTTCATGGATGAGAACTGTGCTGTGTGTTTCCCTTCAGAAATGGAGTTAAATCCCAGGCTCTGTGTCTTCCTACAAGCAAGATATCTTTTCAGGTAAACTCAGTCACTATTCAGCTCAAAGGAATCTACATCGTTCTCGAAGCTCACACGTTTCTTGCTCTTAACTTGAAACCATTGCATGTTAATGGAACTGTGCTTTGTATCAGTTTCAGAAGAAGAGTTGACATAGATATGGTCCGTATGTGTAGGAAACACCGTTATTTTGTTCTGACCACAGTCAAGTTTCCTGCCCTATTAGAGACTCTTAGAAAACAATAGTGTGCTTCTTGCTCTAAAGCAGAGTGTGTTTCATGGATGAGAACTGTGGTGTGTGTTTCCCTTCAGAAATGGAGTTAAATTCCAGCCTCTGTGTCTTCCTACAAGCAAGACATCGTTTCAGGTAAACGCAATCACTTTTCAGCTGAAATGAATAGAAATCGTTTACGAAGCTAACAGGTTTTTTGCTCTTAACTGAAAAGCATTAGATATTACATGACTTGTGGTTTGTATCAGTTTCAGAAGCAGAGTTTAACTCGCAATGGTCTGTATGTGTAGGAAACACCGTTCTTTTGTTCTGAGTACCTTCATGTTTCTGGCTCTATTAGAGACTCTAGAAAGCAAGGGCATGCTTCGTGCTCTAAAGCAGAGTGTGTTTCATGGATGAGAACTGTGCTGTGTGTTTCCCTTCAGAAATGGAGTTAAATTCCAGGCTCTGTTTCTTCCTACATGCAAGACCTCATTTCAGGTAAACGCAGTCACTATTCAGCTCAAATGAATATAAATCGTTTACGAAGATCACACGTTTCTCGCTCTTAACTGAAAAGCAATGGATGTTAGATGACTTGTGGTTTGTATCAGATTCAGAATCAGAGTTGAATGCAATGGTCCGTATGTGTAGGAAACACCGTTCTTTTGTTCTGAGCACACTCGCATTTCCTACTCTATTAGAGACTCTAGAAAGCAAGAACGTGCTTCTTCCTATATGCAGAGTGTGTTTAATCCTGAGAACAGTGCTGTGTGTTTCCCTTCAGAAATAGAGTTAAATCACAGGCTCTGTATCTTCCTACAAGCAAGACTTCGTTTCACGTAAACTCAGTCACCTTTCACCTCAAACAACGCGACATCATTCACGTAGCTCACACGTTTATTGCCCTTAACTGTAAAGCATTGGATGTTAGATGACCTGTGGTTTGTATCAATTTCAGGAGCAGAGTTGAACTAGATATGGTCCGTGTTTGTAGGAAACACAGTTCTTTTCTTCTGAGCACACTTTCAAGTTTCTGGCTCTATTATGGACTCTAGATAGCAACAGCGTGCTTCTTGCTCTAAAGAAGAGTGTGTTCCATGGATGAGAACTGTGCTGTGTTTTTCCCTTCAGAAATGGAGTTAAATCCCAGGCTCTGTGTCTTTCTACAAGCAAGACTTCTTTTCAGGTAAACTCAGTCACTTTTCTGCTCAAAGGAAGCTACATCGATCACGAATCTCACACGTTTCTCGCTCTTATCTGGAAAGCATTACATGTTAATGGAACTGTGGTTTGTATCAGTTTCAGGAGTAGAGTTGACCTAGATATGGTCCGTATGTGTACTAAACACTGTTATTTTATTCTAACCACAGTCACGTTTCCTGCTGTATTAGAGACTATTAGAAAGCAAGAGCGTACTTCTTGCTCTAAAGCAGAGTGTGTTTCATGGATGAGAACTGTGCTGTGTGTTTCCCTTCAGAAATGGAGTTAAATCCCAGGCTCTGTGTCTTCCTACAAGCAAGACATCTTTTCATGTAAACTCAGTCACTTTTCAGCTCAAAGGAAGCTACATCGTTTAGAAAGCTCACAGGTTTCTTGCTCTTAACTGGAAAGCATGGCATGTTAGAGGAACTGTGGTTTGTATCAGTTTCAGAAGAAGAGTTGACCTAGATATGGTACGTGTGTGTATGAAACCCAGTTCATTTATTCTGAGCACACTTTCAAGTTTCTGGCTCTATTATAGACTCTAGAAAGCAAGAGCTTGCATCTTGCTCTAAAGCAGAGTGTGTTTCATGGATGAGAACTGTGCTGTGTTTTTCCCTTCAGAAATGGAGTTAAATCCCATGCTCTGTTTCTACCTACAACAAGACATCTTTTCAGGTAAACTCAGTCACTTTTTAGCTCAAAGGAAGCTACATCATTCACGAAGCTCACAAGTTTCTCGCTCTTAACTGGAAAGCATTGCATGTTAGGGGAACTGTTGTTTGTATCAGTTTCAGAAGAAGAGTTGACCTAGATATGGTCTGTATATGTAGGAAACATCGTTATTTGGTTCTGACCACAGTCACGTTTTCTGCTCTATTGGAGACTCTTAGAAAGCAAGAGCGTGCTTCTTGCTCTAAAGCAGAGTGTGTTTCATGGATGAGAACTGTGCTGTGTGTTTCCCTTCAGAAATGGAGTTAAATACCAGGCTCTGTGTCTTCCTACAAGCAAGACATCATTTCAGGTAAACGAAGTCACTTTTCAGCTCAAATGAATATAAAACGTTTACGAAGATCACACGTTTTTCGCTCTTAACTGAAACGCATTGGATGTTAGATGACTTGTGGTTTGTATCAGTTTCAAAGCAGAATTGAACTAGCAATGGTCCGTATGTGTAGGAAACTCTGTTATTTTGTTCTGAGCACACTCACGTTACCTGCTCTATTAGAGACTCTAGAAAGCAAGAGCGTGCTTCTTGCTCTAAAGCAGAGTGTGTTTCATGGATGAGAACTGTGCTGTGTGTTTCCCTTCAGAAATGGAGTTAAATTCCAGCCTCTGTGTCTTCCTACAAGCAAGACTTCGTTTCACGTAAACACAGTCACCTTTCAGCTCTAACAATGCTACATCATAAACGAAGCTCACAAGTTTCTCGCTCTTAACAGGAAAGCATTGCATGTTAGAGCAACTGTGGTTTGTATCAGTTTCAGAAGAAGTGTTGACCTAGATATGGTCCGTATGTGTAGGAAACACCGTTATTTTGTTCTGACCACAGTCACTTTTCCTGCTGTATTAGAGACTCTTAGAAAGAAAGAGCGTGCTTCTTGCTCTAAAGCAGTGTGCGTTTCATGGATGAGAACTGTGGTGTGTGTTTCCCTTCAGAAATGGAGTTAAATTCCAGCCTCTGTGTCTTCCTACAAGCAAGACATCGTTTCAGGTAAACGCAATCACTTTTCAGCTGAAATGAATAGAAATCGTTTACGAAGCTAACAGGTTTTTTGCTCTTAACTGAAAAGCATTAGATATTAGATGACTTGTAGTTTGTATCAGTTTCAGAAGCAGAGTTTAACTAGCAATGGTCTGTATGTGTAGGAAACACCGTTCTTTTGTTCTGAGTACCTTCATGTTTCTGGCTCTATTAGAGACTCTAGAAAGCAAGAGCATGCTTCGTGCTCTAAAGCAGAGTGTGTTTCATGGATGAGAACTGTGCTGTGTGTTTCCCTTCAGAAATGGAGTTAAATTCCAGGCTCTGTTTCTTCCTACATGCAAGACCTCATTTAAGGTAAACGCAGTCACTATTCAGCTCAAATGAATATAAATCGTTTACGAAGATCACACGTTTCTCACTCTTAACTGAAAAGCAATGGATGTTAGATGACTTGTGGTTTGTATCAGATTCAGAATCAGAGTTGAATGCAATGGTCCGTATGTGTAGGAAACACCGATCTTTTGTTCTGAGCACACTCGCATTTCCTACTCTATTAGAGACTCTAGAAAGCAAGAACGTGCTTCTTCCTATATGCAGAATGTGTTTAATCCTGAGAACAATGCTGTGTGTTTCCCTTCAGAAATAGAGTTATATCACAGGCTCTGTATCTTCCTACAAGCAAGACTTCGTTTCACGTAGACTCAGTCACCTTTCTCCTCAAACAACGCGACATCATTCACGTAGCTCACACGTTTATTGCCCTTAACTGTAAAGCATTGGATGTTAGATGACCTGTGGTTTGTATCAATTTCAGGAGCAGAGTTGAACTAGATATGGTCCGTGTTTGTAGGAAACACAGTTCTTTTCTTCTGAGCACACTTTCAAGTTTCTGGCTCTATTATGGACTCTAGATAGCAACAGTGTGCTTCTTGCTCTAAAGCAGAGTGTGTTTCATGGATGAGAACTGTGCTGTGTGTTTCCCTTCAGAAATGGAGTTAAATCCCCGGCACTGTGTCTTCCTACAAGCAAGATATCTTTTCAGGTAAACTCAGTCACTCTTCAGCTCAAAGGAATCTACATCGTTCTCGAAGCTCACACGTTTCTTGCTCTTAACTTGAAACCATTGCATGTTAATGGAACTGTGCTTTGTATCAGTTTCAGAAGAAGAGTTGACATAGATATGGTCCATATGTGTAGGAAACACCGTTATTTTGTTCTGACCACAGTCAAGTTTCCTGCCCTATTAGAGACACTTAGAAAACAATAGTGTGCTTCTTGCTCTAAAGCAGAGTGTGTTTCATGGATGAGAAATGTGCTGTGTTTTTCCCTTCAGAAATGGAGTTAAATCCCAGGCTCTGTGTCTTCCTACAAGCAAGACTTCGTTTCACGTAAACTCAGTCACCTTTCACCTCAAACAACGCAACATCATTCACATAGCTCACACGTTTACTGCCCTTAACTGTAAAGCATTGGATGTTAGATGACCTGTGGTTTGTATCAATTTCAGGAGCAGAGTTGAACTAGATATGGTCCGTGTTTGTAGGAAACACAGTTCTTTTCTTCTGAGCACACTTTCAAGTTTCTGGCTCTATTATGGACTCTAGATAGCAACAGCGTGCTTCTTGCTCTAAAGCAGAGTGTGTTCCATGGATGAGAACTGTGCTGTGTTTTTCCCTTCAGAAATGGAGTTAAATCCCAGGCTCTGTGTCTTTCTACAAGCAAGACTTCTTTTCAGGTAAACTCAGTGACTTTTCTGCTCAAAGGAAGCTACATCGTTCACGAATCTCACACGTTTCTCGCTCTTATCTGGAAAGCATTACATGTTAATGGAACTGTGGTTTGTATCAGTTTCAGAAGTAGAGTTGACCTAGACATGGTCCGTATGTGTAGGAAACACTGTTATTTTATTCTAACCACAGTCACGTTTCCTGCTGTATTAGAGACTATTAGAAAGCTAGAGCGTACTTCTTGCTCTAAAGCAGAGTGTGTTTCATGGATGAGAACTGTGCTGTGTGTTTCCCTTCAGAAATGGAGTAAATCCCAGGCTCTGTGTCTTCCTACAAGCAAGACATCTTTTCAGGTAAACTCAATCACTTTTCAGCTCAAAGGAAGCTACATCGTTTAGAAAGCTCACACGTTTCTTGCTCATAACTGGAAAGTATTGCATGTTAGAGGAACGGTGGTTTGTATCAGTTTCAGAAGAAGAGTTGATCTAGATATGGTCCGTGTGTGTAGGAAACCTAGTTCTTTTATTCTGAGCACACTTTCAAGTTTCTGGCTCTATTATAGACTCTAGAAAGCAAGAGAGTGCTTCTTGCTCTAAAGCAGAGTGTGTTTCATGGATGAGAACTGTGCTGTGTGTTTCCCTTCAGATATGGAGTTAAATTACAGGCTCTGTTTCTTCCTACATGCAAGACATCATTTCAGGTAAACTCAGTCACTTTTCATCTCAGAGGAAGCTACATTGTTCACGAAGGTCACACGTTTCTCGCTCTTAACTGGAAAGCATTGCATGTTAGAGGAACTGTGGTTTGTATCAGTTTCAGAAGAAAGTTGACCTAGATATGGTCCATACGTGTAGGAAACTCAGTTGTTTTGTTCTCACCACAGTCACATTTTCTGCTGTATTAGAGATTCTTAGAAAGCAAGAGCGTGCTTCTTGCTCTAAAGCAGAGTGTGTTTCATGGATGAGAACTGTGCTGTGTGTTTCCCTTCAGAAATGGAGTTAAATAACAGCCTCTGTGTCTTCCTACAAGCAAGACTTCGTTTCACGAAAACACAGCCACCTTTCAGCTCTAAGAAAGCTACATCGTTCACGAAGCTCACAAGTTTCTCGCTCTTAACAGGAAAGCATTACATGTTAGAGGAACTGTGGTTTGTATTAGTTTCAGAAGAAGTGTTGACCTAGATATGGTCCGTATGTGTAGGAAACACCGTTATTTTGTTCTGAACACAGTCACGTTTCCTGCTGTATTAGAGACTCTTAGAAAGAAAGAGCGTGCTTCTTGCTCTAAAGCAGAGTGCGTTTCATGGATGAGAACTGTGGTGTGTGTTTCCCTTCAGAAATGGAGTTAAATTCCAGCCTCTGTGTCTTCCTACAAGCAAGACATCGTTTCAGGTAAATGCAATCACTTTTCAGCTGAAATGAATAGAAATCGTTTACGAAGCTAACAGGTTTTTTGCTCTTAACTGAAAAGCATTAGATATTAGATGACTTGTGGTTTGTATCAGTTTCAGAAGCAGAGTTTAACTAGCAAGGGTCTGTATGTGTAGGACACACCGTTCTTTTGTTCTGAGTACCCTCATGTTTTGGCTCTATTAGAGACTCTAGAAAGCAAGAGCATGCTTCGTGCTCTAAAGCAGAGTGTGTTTCATGGATGAGAACTGTGCTGTGTGTTTCCCTTCAGAAATGGAGTAAATCCCAGGCTCTGTGTCTTCCTACAAGCAAGACATCTTTTCAGGTAAACTCAATCACTTTTCAGCTCAAAGGAAGCTACATCGTTTAGAAAGCTCACACGTTTCTTGCTCATAACTGGAAAGTATTGCATGTTAGAGGAACTGTGGTTTGTATCAGTTTCAGAAGAAGAGTTGATCTAGATATGGTCCGTGTGTGTAGGAAACCTAGTTCTTTTATTCTGAGCACACTTTCAAGTTTCTGGTTCTATTATAGACTCTAGAAAGCAAGAGAGTGCTTCTTGCTCTAAAGCAGAGTGTGTTTCATGGATGAGAACTGTGCTGTGTGTTTCCCTTCAGATATGGAGTTAAATTACAGGCTCTGTTTCTTCCTACATGCAAGACATCATTTCAGGTAAACTCAGTCACTTTTCATCTCAGAGGAAGCTACATTGTTCACGAAGGTCACACGTTTCTCGCTCTTAACTGGAAAGCATTGCATGTTAGAGGAACTGTGGTTTGTATCAGTTTCAGAAGAAAGTTGACTTAGATATGGTCCATACGTGTAGGAAACTCAGTTATTTTGTTCTCACCACAGTCACATTTTCTGCTGTATTAGAGATTCTTAGAAAGCAAGAGCGTGCTTCTTGCTCTAAAGCAGAGCGTGTTTCATGGATGAGAACTGTGCTGTGTGTTTCCCTTCAGAAATGGAGTTAAATAACAGCCTCTGTGTCTTCCTACAAGCAAGACATCGTTTCAGGTAAACGCAATCACTTTTCAGCTGAAATGAATAGAAATCGTTTACGAAGCTAACAGGTTTTTTGCTCTTAACTGAAAAGCATTAGATATTACATGACTTGTGGTTTGTATCAGTTTCAGAAGCAGAGTTTAACTAGCAAGGGTCTGTATGTGTAGGAAACACCGTTCTTTTGTTCTGAGTACCCTCATGTTTTGGCTCTATTAGAGACTGTAGAAAGCAAGAGCATGCTTCGTGCTCTAAAGCAGAGTGTGTTTCATGGATGAGAACTGTGCTGTGTGTTTCCCTTCAGAAATGGAGTTAAATTCCAGGCTCTGTTTCTTCCTACATGCAAGACATCATTTCAGGTAAACGCAGTCACTATTCAGCTCAAATGAATATAAATCGTTTACAAAGATCACACGTTTCTCGCTCTTAACTGAGAAGCAATGGATGTTAGATGACTTGTGGTTTGTATCAGATTCAGAATCAGAGTTGAATGCAATGGTCCGTATGTGTAGGAAACACCGTTCTTTTGTTCTGAGCACACTCGCATTTCCTACTCTATTAGAGACTCTAGAAAGCAAGAACGTGCTTCTTCCTATATGCCGAGTGTGTTTAATCCTGAGAACAGTGCTGTGTGTTTCCCTTCAGAAATAGAGTTAAATCACAGGCTCTGTATCTTCCTACAAGCAAGACTTCGTTTCACGTAAACACAGTCACCTTTCACCTCAAACAACGCGACATCATTCACGTAGCTCACACGTTTTTTGCCCTTAACTGTAAAGCATTGGATGTTAGATGACCTGTGGTTTGTATCAATTTCAGGAGCAGAGTTGAACTAGATATGGTCCGTGTTTGTAGAAAACAGTTCTTTTCTTCTGAGCACACTTTCAAGTTTCTGGCTCTATTATGGACTCTAGATAGCAACAGCGTGCTTCTTGCTCTAAAGCAGAGTGTTTTCCATGGATGAGAACTGTGCTGTGTTTTTCCCTTCAGAAATGGAGTTAAATCCCAGGCTCTGTGTCTTTCTACAAGCAAGACTTCTTTTCAGGTAAACTCAGTCACTTTTCTGCTCAAAGGAAGCTACATCGTTCACGAATCTCACACGTTTCTTGCTCTTATCTAGAAAGCATTACATGTTAATGGAACTGTGGTTTGTATCAGCTTCAGAAGTAGAGTTGACCTAGATATGGTCCGTATGTGTAGGTAACACTGTTATTTTATTCTAACCACAGTCACGTTTCCTGCTGTATTAGAGACTATAAGAAAGCAAGAGCGTACTTCTTGCTCTAAAGCAGAGTGTGTTTCATGGATGAGAACTGTGCTGTGTGTTTCCCTTCAGAAATGGAGTTAAATCCCAGGCTCTGTGTCTTCCTACAAGCAAGATATCTTTTCAGGTAAACTCAGTCACTATTCAGCTCAAAGGAATCTACATCGTTCTCGAACCTCACACGTTTCTTGCTCTTAACTTGAAACCATTGCATGTTAATGGAACTGTACTTTGTATCAGTTTCAGAAGAAGAGTTGACCTAGATATGGTCCGTGTGTGTAGGAAACACCGTTATTTTGTTCTGACCACAGTCAAGTTTCCTGCCCTATTAGAGACTCTTAGAAAGCAATAGTGTGCTTCTTGCTCTAAAGCAGAGTGTGTTTCATGGATGAGAAATGTGCTGTGTTTTTCCCTTCAGAAATGGAGTTAAATATCAGGCTCAATGTCTTCCTACAAGCAAGACATCATTTCAGGTAAACTAAGTCACTATTCAGCTCAAATGAATATAAATCTTTTACGAAGATCACACGTTTCTCGCTCTTAACTGAAAAGCAATGGATGTTAGATGACTTGTGGTTTGTATCAGATTCAGAAACAGAGTTGCACTAGCAATGGTCCGTATGTGTAGGAAACACCGTTCTTTTGTTCTGAGCACACTCGCATTTCCTGCTCTATTAGAGACTCTAGAAAGCAAGAACGTGCTTCTTCCTGTACGCAGAGTGTGTTTAATCGTGAGAACAGTGCTGTGTGTTTCCCTTCAGAAATGGAGTTAAATCACAGGCTCTTTATCTTCCTACAAACAAGAATTCGTTTCACGAAAACTCAGTCACCTTTCCGCTCAAACAAAGCTACATCGTTCACGTAGCTCACATGTTTCTTGCTCTTAACTGTAAAGCATTGGATGTCAGAGGACCTGTGGTTTGTATCACTTTCAGATGCAGAGTTGCACTAGCAATGGTCCGTATGTGTAGGAAACTCCGTTATTTTGTTCTGAGTACCCTCAAGTTTTGGCTCTATTAGAGACTCTGGAAAGCAAGAGCATGCTTCTTGCTCTAAAGCAGAGTGTGTTTCATGGATGAGAACTGTGCTGTGTGTTTCCCTTCAGAAATGGAGTAAATCCCAGGCTCTGTGTCTTCCTACAAGCAAGACATCTTTTCAGGTAAACTCAATCACTTTTCAGCTCAAAGGAAGCTACATCGTTTAGAAAGCTCACACGTTTCTTGCTCATAACTGGAAAGTATTGCATGTTAGAGGAACTGTGGTTTGTATCAATTTCAGAAGAAGAGTTGATCTAGATATGGTCCGTGTGTGTAGGAAACCTAGTTCTTTTATTCTGAGCACACTTTCAAGTTTCTGGCTCTATTATAGACTCTAGAAAGCAAGAGAGTGCTTCTTGCTCTAAAGCAGAATGTGTTTCATGGATGAGAACTGTGCTGTGTGTTTCCCTTCAGATATGGAGTTAAATTACAGGCTCTGTTTCTTCCTACATGCAAGACATCATTTCAGGTAAACTCAGTCACTTTTCATCTCAGAGGAAGCTACATTGTTCACGAAGGTCACACGTTTCTCACTCTTAACTGGAAAGCATTGCATGTTAGAGGAACTGTGGTTTGTATCAGTTTCAGAAGAAAGTTGACCTAGATATGGTCCATACGTGTAGGAAACTCAGTTATTTTGTTCTCACCACAGTCACATTTTCTGCTGTATTAGAGATTCTTAGAAAGCAAGAGCGTGCTTCTTGCTCTAAAGCAGAGTGTGTTTCATGGATGAGAACTGTGCTGTGTGTTTCCCTTCAGAAATGGAGTTAAATTCCAGCCTCTGTGTCTTCCTACAAGCAAGACTTCGTTTCACGTAAACAAAGTCACCTTTCAGCTCTAAGAAAGCTACATCGTTCACGAAGCTCACAAGTTTCTCGCTCTTAACAGGAAAGCATTGCATGTTAGAGGAACGGTGGTTTGTATCAGTTTCAGAAGAACAGTTGACCTAAATATGGTTCCTATGTGTAGGAAACACCGTTATTTTGTTCGGACCACAGTAACTTTTCCTGCTGTATTAGAGACTCTTAGAAAGAAAGAGCATGCTTCTTGCTCTAAAGCAGAGTGCGGTTCATGGATGAGAACTGTGGTGTGTGTTTCCCTTCAGAAATGGAGTTAAATTCCAGCCTCTGTGTCTTCCTACAAGCAAGACATCGTTTCAGGTAAACACAATCACTTTTCAGCTGAAATGAATAGAAATCGTTTACGAAGCTAACAGGTTTTTTGCTCTTAACTGAAAAGCATTAGATATTAGATGACTTGTGGTTTGTATCAGTTTCAGAAGCAGAGTTTAACTAGCAATGGTCTGTATGTGTAGGAAACACCGTTCTTTTTTTCTGAGTACCCTCATGTTTTGGCTCTATTAGAGACTGTAGAAAGCAAGAGCATGCTTCGTGCTCTAAAGCAGAGTGTGTTTCATGGATGAGAACTGTGCTGTGTGTTTCCCTTCAGAAATGGAGTTAAATTCCAGGCTCTGTTTCTTCCTACATGCAAGACATCATTTCAGGTAAACGCAGTCACTATTCAGCTCAAATGAATATAAATCGTTTACAAAGATCACATGTTTCTCGCTCTTAACTGAGAAGCAATGGATGTTAGATGACTTGTGGTTTGTATCAGATTCAGAATCAGAGTTGAATGCAATGGTCTGTATGTGTAGGAAACACCGTTCTTTTGTTCTGAGCACACTCGCATTTCCTACTCTATTAGAGACTCTAGAAAGCAAGAACGTGCTTCTTCCTATATGCCGAGTGTGTTTAATCCTGAGAACAGTGCTGTGTGTTTCCCTTCAGAAATAGAGTTAAATCACAGGCTCTGTATCTTCCTACAAGCAAGACTTCGTTTCACGTAAACTCAGTCACCTTTCACCTCAAACAACGCGACATCATTCACGTAGCTCACACGTTTTTTGCCCTTAACTGTAAAGCATTGGATGTTAGATGACCTGTGGTTTGTATCAATTTCAGGAGCAGAGTTGAACTAGATATGGTCCGTGTTTGTAGAAAACAGTTCTTTTCTTCTGAGCACACTTTCAAGTTTCTGGCTCTATTATGGACTCTAGATAGCAACAGCGTGCTTCTTGCTCTAAAGCAGAGTGTGTTCCATGGATGAGAACTGTGCTGTGTTTTTCCCTTCAGAAATGGAGTTAAATCCCAGGCTCTGTGTCTTTCTACAAGCAAGACTTCTTTTCAGGTAAACTCAGTCACTTTTCTGCTCAAAGGAAGCTACATCGTTCACGAATCTCACACGTTTCTCGCTCTTATCTAGAAAGCATTACATGTTAATGGACCTGTGGTTTGTATCAGCTTCAGAAGTAGAGTTGACCTAGATATGGTCCGTATGTGTAGGTAACACTGTTATTTTATTCTAACCACAGTCACGTTTCCTGCTGTATTAGAGACTATAAGAAAGCAAGAGCATACTTCTTGCTCTAAAGCAGAGTGTGTTTCATGGATGAGAACTGTGCTGTGTGTTTCCCTTCAGAAATGGAGTTAAATCCCAGGCTCTGTGTCTTCCTACAAGCAAGATATCTTTTCAGGTAAACTCAGTCACTATTCAGCTCAAAGGAATCTACATCGTTCTCGAACCTCACACGTTTCTTGCTCTTAACTTGAAACCATTGCATGTTAATGGAACTGTACTTTGTATCAGTTTCAGAAGAAGAGTTGACCTAGATATGGTCCGTATGTGTAGGAAACACCGTTATTTTGTTCTGACCACAGTCAAGTTTCCTGCCCTATTAGAGACTCTTAGAAAGCAATAGTGTGCTTCTTGCTCTAAAGCAGAGTGTGTTTCATGGATGAGAAATGTGCTGTGTTTTTCCCTTCAGAAATGGAGTTAAATATCAGGCTCAATGTCTTCCTACAAGCAAGACATCATTTCAGGTAAACGAAGTCACTATTCAGCTCAAATGCATATAAATCTTTTACGAAGATCACACGTTTCTCGCTCTTAACTGAAAAGCAATGGATGTTAGATGACTTGTGGTTTGTATCAGATTCAGAAACAGAGTTGCACTAGCAATGGTCCGTATGTGTAGGAAACACCGTTCTTTTGTTCTGAGCACACTCGCATTTCCTGCTCTATTAGAGACTCTAGAAAGCAAGAACGTGCTTCTTCCTGTACGCAGAGTGTGTTTAATCGTGAGAACAGTGCTGTGTGTTTCCCTTCAGAAATGGAGTTAAATCACAGGCTCTTTATCTTCCTACAAACAAGAATTCGTTTCACGAAAACTCAGTCACCTTTCCGCTCAAACAAAGCTACATCGTTCACGTAGCTCACATGTTTCTTGCTCTTAACTGTAAAGCATTGGATGTCAGAGGACCTGTGGTTTGTATCACTTTCAGATGCAGCGTTGCACTAGCAATGGTCCGTATGTGTAGGAAACTCCGTTATTTTGTTCTGAGTACCCTCAAGTTTTGGCTCTATTAGAGACTCTGGAAAGCAAGAGCATGCTTCTTGCTCTAAAGCAGAGTGTGTTTCATGGATGAGAACTGTGCTGTGTGTTTCCCTTCAGAAATGGAGTAAATCCCAGGCTCTGTGTCTTCCTACAAGCAAGACATCTTTTCAGGTAAACTCAATCACTTTTCAGCTCAAAGGAAGCTACATCGTTTAGAAAGCTCACACGTTTCTTGCTCATAACTGGAAAGTATTGCATGTTAGAGGAACTGTGGTTTGTATCAATTTCAGAAGAAGAGTTGATCTAGATATGGTCCGTGTGTGTAGGAAACCTAGTTCTTTTATTCTGAGCACACTTTCAAGTTTCTGGCTCTATTATAGACTCTAGAAAGCAAGAGAGTGCTTCTTGCTCTAAAGCAGAGTGTGTTTCATGGATGAGAACTGTGCTGTGTGTTTCCCTTCAGATATGGAGTTAAATTACAGGCTCTGTTTCTTCCTACATGCAAGACATCATTTCAGGTAAACTCAGTCACTTTTCATCTCAGAGGAAGCTACATTGTTCACGAAGGTCACACGTTTCTCGCTCTTAACTGGAAAGCATTGCATGTTAGAGGAACTGTGGTTTGTATCAGTTTCAGAAGAAAGTTGACCTAGATATGGTCCATACGTGTAGGAAACTCAGTTATTTTGTTCTCACCACAGTCACATTTTCTGCTGTATTAGAGATTCTTAGAAAGCAAGAGCGTGCTTCTTGCTCTAAAGCAGAGTGTGTTTCATGGATGAGAACTGTGCTGTGTGTTTCCCTTCAGAAATGGAGTTAAATTCCAGCCTCTGTGTCTTCCTACAAGCAAGACTTCGTTTCACGTAAACAAAGTCACCTTTCAGCTCTAAGAAAGCTACATCGTTCACGAAGCTCACAAGTTTCTCGCTCTTAACAGGAAAGCATTGCATGTTAGAGGAACGGTGGTTTGTATCAGTTTCAGAAGAACAGTTGACCTAAATATGGTTCCTATGTGTAGGAAACACCGTTATTTTGTTCGGACCACAGTAACTTTTCCTGCTGTATTAGAGACTCTTAGAAAGAAAGAACATGCTTCTTGCTCTAAAGCAGAGTGCGGTTCATGGATGAGAACTGTGGTGTGTGTTTCCCTTCAGAAATGGAGTTAAATTCCAGCCTCTGTGTCTTCCTACAAGCAAGACATCGTTTCAGGTAAACGCAATCACTTTTCAGCTGAAATGAATAGAAATCGTTTACGAAGCTAACAGGTTTTTTGCTCTTAACTGAAAAGCATTAGATATTAGATGACTTGTGGTTTGTATCAGTTTCAGAAGCAGAGTTTAACTAGCAATGGTCTGTATGTGTAGGAAACACCGTTCTTTTGTTCTGAGTACCCTCATGTTTTGGCTCTATTAGAGACTCTAGAAAGCAAGAGCATGCTTCGTGCTCTAAAGCAGAGTGTGTTTCATGGATGAGAACTGTGCTGTGTGTTTCCTTTCAGAAATGGAGTTAAATTCCAGGCTCTGTTTCTTCCTACATGCAAGACATCATTTCAGGTAAACGCAGTCACTATTCAGCTCAAATGAATATAAATCGTTTACGAAGATCACACGTTTCTCGCTCTTAACTGAAAAGCAATGGATGTTAGATGACTTGTGGTTTGTATCAGATTCAGAATCAGAGTTGAATGCAATGGTCCGTATGTGTAGGAAACACCGTTCTTTTGTTCTGAGCACACTCGCATTTCCTACTCTATTAGAGACTCTAGAAAGCAAGAACGTGCTTCTTCCTATATGCAGAGTGTTTTTATCCTGAGAACAGTGCTGTGTGTTTCCCTTCAGAAATAGAGTTAAATCACAGGCTCTGTATCTTCCTACAAGCAAGACTTCGTTTCACGTAAACTCAGTCACCTTTCACCTCAAACAACGCGACATCATTCACGTAGCTCACACGTTTACTGCCCTTAACTGTAAAGCATTGGATGTTAGATGACCTGTGGTTTGTATCAATTTCAGGAGCAGAGTTGAACTAGATATGGTCCGTGTTTGTAGGAAACACAGTTCTTTTCTTCTGAGCACACTTTCAAGTTTCTGGCTCTATTATGGACTCTAGATAGCAACAGCGTCCTTCTTGCTCTAAAGCAGAGTGTGTTCCATGGATGAGAACTGTGCTGTGTTTTTCCCTTCAGAAATGGAGTTAAATCCCAGGCTCTGTGTCTTTCTACAAGCAAGACTTCTTTTCAGGTAAACTCAGTCACTTTTCTGCTCAAAGAAAGCTACATCGTTCACGAATCTCACACGTTTCTCGCTCTTATCTGGAAAGCATTACATGTTAATGGAACTGTGGTTTGTATCAGTTTCAGAAGTAGAGTTGACCTAGACATGGTCCGTATGTGTAGGAAACACTGTTATTTTATTCTAACCACAGTCACGTTTCCTGCTGTATTAGAGACTATTAGAAAGCTAGAGCGTACTTCTTGCTCTAAAGCAGAGTGTGTTTCATGGATGAGAACTGTGCTGTGTGTTTCCCTTCAGAAATGGAGTAAATCCCAGGCTCTGTGTCTTCCTACAAGCAAGACATCTTTTCAGGTAAACTCAATCACTTTTCAGCTCAAAGGAAGCTACATCGTTTAGAAAGCTCACACGTTTCTTGCTCATAACTGGAAAGTATTGCATGTTAGAGGAACTGTGGTTTGTATCAGTTTCAGAAGAAGAGTTGATCTAGATATGGTCCGTGTGTGTAGGAAACCTAGTTCTTTTATTCTGAGCACACTTTCAAGTTTCTGGTTCTATTATAGACTCTAGAAAGCAAGAGAGTGCTTCTTGCTCTAAAGCAGAGTGTGTTTCATGGATGAGAACTGTGCTGTGTGTTTCCCTTCAGATATGGAGTTAAATTACAGGCTCTGTTTCTTCCTACATGCAAGACATCATTTCAGGTAAACTCAGTCACTTTTCATCTCAGAGGAAGCTACATTGTTCACGAAGGTCACACGTTTCTCGCTCTTAACTGGAAAGCATTGCATGTTAGAGGAACTGTGGTTTGTATCAGTTTCAGAAGAAAGTTGACCTAGATATGGTCCATACGTGTAGGAAACTCAGTTATTTTGTTCTCACCACAGTCACATTTTCTGCTGTATTAGAGATTCTTAGAAAGCAAGAGCGTGCTTCTTGCTCTAAAGCAGAGTGTGTTTCATGGATGAGAACTGTGCTGTGTGTTTCCCTTCAGAAATGGAGTTAAATAACAGCCTCTGTGTCTTCCTACAAGCAAGACATCGTTTCAGGTAAACGCAATCACTTTTCAGCTGAAATGAATATAAATCGTTTACGAAGCTAACAGGTTTTTTGCTCTTAACTGAAAAGCATTAGATATTACATGACTTGTGGTTTGTATCAGTTTCAGAAGCAGAGTTTAACTAGCAAGGGTCTGTATGTGTAGGAAACACCGTTCTTTTGTTCTGAGTACCCTCATGTTTTGGCTCTATTAGAGACTGTAGAAAGCAAGAGCATGCTTCGTGCTCTAAAGCAGAGTGTGTTTCATGGATGAGAACTGTGCTGTGTGTTTCCCTTCAGAAATGGAGTTAAATTCCAGGCTCTGTTTCTTCCTACATGCAAGACATCATTTCAGGTAAACGCAGTCACTATTCAGCTCAAATGAATATAAATCGTTTACAAAGATCACACGTTTCTCGCTCTTAACTGAGAAGCAATGGATGTTAGATGACTTGTGGTTTGTATCAGATTCAGAATCAGAGTTGAATGCAATGGTCTGTATGTGTAGGAAACACCGTTCTTTTGTTCTGAGCACACTCGCATTTCCTACTCTATTAGAGACTCTAGAAAGCAAGAACGTGCTTCTTCCTATATGCCGAGTGTGTTTAATCCTGAGAACAGTGCTGTGTGTTTCCCTTCAGAAATAGAGTTAAATCACAGGCTCTGTATCTTCCTACAAGCAAGACTTCGTTTCACGTAAACTCAGTCACCTTTCACCTCAAACAACGCGACATCATTCACGTAGCTCACACGTTTTTTGCCCTTAACTGTAAAGCATTGGATGTTAGATGACCTGTGGTTTGTATCAATTTCAGGAGCAGAGTTGAACTAGATATGGTCCGTGTTTGTAGAAAACAGTTCTTTTCTTCTGAGCACACTTTCAAGTTTCTGGCTCTATTATGGACTCTAGATAGCAACAGCGTGCTTCTTGCTCTAAAGCAGAGTGTGTTCCATGGATGAGAACTGTGCTGTGTTTTTCCCTTCAGAAATGGAGTTAAATCCCAGGCTCTGTGTCTTTCTACAAGCAAGACTTCTTTTCAGGTAAACTCAGTCACTTTTCTGCTCAAAGGAAGCTACATCGTTCACGAATCTCACACGTTTCTCGCTCTTATCTAGAAAGCATTACATGTTAATGGAACTGTGGTTTGTATCAGCTTCAGAAGTAGAGTTGACCTAGATATGGTCCGTATGTGTAGGTAACACTGTTATTTTATTCTAACCACAGTCACGTTTCCTGCTGTATTAGAGACTATAAGAAAGCAAGAGCGTACTTCTTGCTCTAAAGCAGAGTGTGTTTCATGGATGAGAACTGTGCTGTGTGTTTCCCTTCAGAAATGGAGTTAAATCCCAGGCTCTGTGTCTTCCTACAAGCAAGATATCTTTTCAGGTAAACTCAGTCACTATTCAGCTCAAAGGAATCTACATCGTTCTCGAACCTCATACGTTTCTTGCTCTTAACTTGAAACCATTGCATGTTAATGGAACTGTACTTTGTATCAGTTTCAGAAGAAGAGTTGACCTAGATATGGTCCGTATGTGTAGGAAACACCGTTATTTTGTTCTGACCACAGTCAAGTTTCCTGCCCTATTAGAGACTCTTAGAAAGCAATAGTGTGCTTCTTGCTCTAAAGCAGAGTGTGTTTCATGGATGAGAAATGTGCTGTGTTTTTCCCTTCAGAAATGGAGTTAAATATCAGGCTCAATGTCTTCCTACAAGCAAGACATCATTTCAGGTAAACGAAGTCACTATTAAGCTCAAATGAATATAAATCTTTTACGAAGATCACACGTTTCTCGCTCTTAACTGAAAAGCAATGGATGTTAGATGACTTGTGGTTTGTATCAGATTCAGAAACAGAGTTGCACTAGCAATGGTCCGTATGTGTAGGAAACACCGTTCTTTTGTTCTGAGCACACTCGCATTTCCTGCTCTATTAGAGACTCTAGAAAGCAAGAACGTGCTTCTTCCTGTACGCAGAGTGTGTTTAATCGTGAGAACAGTGCTGTGTGTTTCCCTTCAGAAATAGAGTTAAATCACAGGCTCTGTATCTTCCTACAAACAAGAATTAGTTTCACGTAAACTCAGTCACCTTTCCGCTCAAACAAAGCTACATCGTTCACGTAGCTCACATGTTTCTTGCTCTTAACTGTAAAGCACTGGATGTCAGAGGACCTGTAGTTTGTATCACTTTCAAATGCAGAGTTGCACTAGCAATGGTCCGTATGTGTAGGAAACTCCGTTATTTTGTTCTGAGAACCCTCAAGTTTTGGCTCTATTAGAGATTCTGGAAAGCAAGAGCATGCTTCTTGCTCTAAAGCAGAGTGTGTTTCATGGATGAGAACTGTGCTGTGTGTTTCCCTTCAGAAATGGAGTAAATCCCATGCTCTGTGTCTTCCTACAAGCAAGACATCTTTTCAGGTAAACTCAATCACTTTTCAGGTCAAAGGAAGCTACATCGTTTAGAAAGCTCACACGTTTCTTGCTCTTAACTGGAAAGCATTGCATGTTAGAGGAACTGTGGTTTGAATCAGTTTCAGAAGAAGAGTTGATCTAGATATGGTCCGTGTGTGTAGAAAACCCAGTTCATTTATTCTGAGCACACTTTCAAGTTTCTGGCTCTATTATAGACTCTAGAAAGCAAGAGAGTGCTTCTTGCTCTAAAGCAGAGTGTGTTTCATGGATGAGAACTGTGCTGTGTGTTTCCCTTCAGATATGGAGTTAAATTACAGGCTCTGTTTCTTCCTACATGCAAGACATCATTTCAGGTAAACTCAGTCACTTTTCATCTCAGAGGAAGCTACATTGTTCACGAAGGTCACACGTTTCTCGCTCTTAACTGGAAAGAATTGCATGTTAGAGGAACTGTGGTTTGTATCAGTTTCAGAAGAAGAGTTGACCTAGATATGGTCCATACGTGTAGGAAACTCAGTTATTTTGTTCTCACCATAGTCACATTTCCTGCTGTATTAGAGATTCTTAGAAAGCAAGAGCGTGCTTCTTGCTCTAAAGCAGAGTGTGTTTCATGGATGAGAACTGTGCTGTGTGTTTCCCTTCAGAAATGGAGTTAAATTCCAGCCTCTGTGTCTTCCTACAAGCAAGACTTCGTTTCACGTAAACACAGTCACCTTTCAGCTCTAACAAAGCTACATCGTTCACGAAGCACACAAGTTTCTCGCTCTTAACAGGAAAGCATTGCATGTTAGAGGAACTGTGGTTTGTATCAGTTTCAGAAGTGTTGACCTAGATATGGTCCGTATGTGTAGGAAACATCGTTATTTTGTTCTGACCACAGTCACTTTTCCTGCTGTATTAGAGACTCTTAGAAAGAAAGAGCGTGCTTCTTGCTCTAAAGCAGAGTGTGTTTCATGGATGAGAACTGTGCTGTGTGTTTCCCTTCAGAAATGGAGTTAAATAACAGCCTCTGTGTCTTCCTACAAGCAAGACATCGTTTCAGGTAAACGCAATCACTTTTCAGCTGAAATGAATAGAAATCGTTTACGAAGCTAACAGGTTTTTTGCTCTTAACTGAAAAGCATTAGATATTACATGACTTGTGGTTTGTATCAGTTTCAGAAGCAGAGTTTAACTAGCAAGGGTCTGTATGTGTAGGAAACACCGTTCTTTTGTTCTGAGTACCCTCATGTTTTGGCTCTATTAGAGACTGTAGAAAGCAAGAGCATGCTTCGTGTGCTAAAGCAGAGTGTGTTTCATGGATGAGAACTGTGCTGTGTGTTTCCCTTCAGAAATGGAGTTAAATTCCAGGCTCTGTTTCTTCCTACATGCAAGACATCATTTCAGGTAAACGCAGTCACTATTCAGCTCAAATGAATATAAATCGTTTACAAAGATCACACGTTTCTCGCTCTTAACTGAGAAGCAATGGATGTTAGATGACTTGTGGTTTGTATCAGATTCAGAATCAGAGTTGAATGCAATGGTCTGTATGTGTAGGAAACACCGTTCTTTTGTTCTGAGCACACTCGCATTTCCTACTCTATTAGAGACTCTAGAAAGCAAGAACGTGTTTCTTCCTATATGCCGAGTGTGTTTAATCCTGAGAACAGTGCTGTGTGTTTCCCTTCAGAAATAGAGTTAAATCACAGGCTCTGTATCTTCCTACAAGCAAGACTTCGTTTCACGTAAACTCAGTCACCTTTCACCTCAAACAACGCGACATCATTCACGTAGCTCACACGTTTTTTGCCCTTAACTGTAAAGCATTGGATGTTAGATGACCTGTGGTTTGTATCAATTTCAGGAGCAGAGTTGAACTAGATATGGTCCGTGTTTGTAGAAAACAGTTCTTTTCTTCTGAGCACACTTTCAAGTTTCTGGCTCTATTATGGACTCTAGATAGCAACAGCGTGCTTCTTGCTCTAAAGCAGAGTGTGTTCCATGGATGAGAACTGTGCTGTGTTTTTCCCTTCAGAAATGGAGTTAAATCCCAGGCTCTGTGTCTTTCTACAAGCAAGACTTCTTTTCAGGTAAACTCAGTCACTTTTCTGCTCAAAGGAAGCTACATCGTTCACGAATCTCACACGTTTCTCGCTCTTATCTAGAAAGCATTACATGTTAATGGAACTGTGGTTTGTATCAGCTTCAGAAGTAGAGTTGACCTAGATATGGTCCGTATGTGTAGGTAACACTGTTATTTTATTCTAACCACAGTCACGTTTCCTGCTGTATTAGAGACTATAAGAAAGCAAGAGCGTACTTCTTGCTCTAAAGCAGAGTGTGTTTCATGGATGAGAACTGTGCTGTGTGTTTCCCTTCAGAAATGGAGTTAAATCCCAGGCTCTGTGTCTTCCTACAAGCAAGATATCTTTTCAGGTAAACTCAGTCACTATTCAGCTCAAAGGAATCTACATCGTTCTCGAACCTCATACGTTTCTTGCTCTTAACTTGAAACCATTGCATGTTAATGGAACTGTACTTTGTATCAGTTTCAGAAGAAGAGTTGACCTAGATATGGTCCGTATGTGTAGGAAACACCGTTATTTTGTTCTGACCACAGTCAAGTTTCCTGCCCTATTAGAGACTCTTAGAAAGCAATAGTGTGCTTCTTGCTCTAAAGCAGAGTGTGTTTCATGGATGAGAAATGTGCTGTGTTTTTCCCTTCAGAAATGGAGTTAAATATCAGGCTCAATGTCTTCCTACAAGCAAGACATCATTTCAGGTAAACGAAGTCACTATTAAGCTCAAATGAATATAAATCTTTTACGAAGATCACACGTTTCTCGCTCTTAACTGAAAAGCAATGGATGTTAGATGACTTGTGGTTTGTATCAGATTCAGAAACATAGTTGCACTAGCAATGGTCCGTATGTGTAGGAAACACCGTTCTTTTGTTCTGAGCACACTCGCATTTCCTGCTCTATTAGAGACTCTAGAAAGCAAGAACGTGCTTCTTCCTGTACGCAGAGTGTGTTTAATCGTGAGAACAGTGCTGTGTGTTTCCCTTCAGAAATAGAGTTAAATCACAGGCTCTGTATCTTCCTACAAACAAGAATTAGTTTCACGTAAACTCAGTCACCTTTCCGCTCAAACAAAGCTACATCGTTCACGTAGCTCACATGTTTCTTGCTCTTAACTGTAAAGCACTGGATGTCAGAGGACCTGTAGTTTGTATCACTTTCAAATGCAGAGTTGCACTAGCAATGGTCCGTATGTGTAGGAAACTCCGTTATTTTGTTCTGAGAACCCTCAAGTTTTGGCTCTATTAGAGATTCTGGAAAGCAAGAGCATGCTTCTTGCTCTAAAGCAGAGTGTGTTTCATGGATGAGAACTGTGCTGTGTGTTTCCCTTCAGAAATGGAGTAAATCCCATGCTCTGTGTCTTCCTACAAGCAAGACATCTTTTCAGGTAAACTCAATCACTTTTCAGGTCAAAGGAAGCTACATCGTTTAGAAAGCTCACACGTTTCTTGCTCTTAACTGGAAAGCATTGCATGTTAGAGGAACTGTGGTTTGAATCAGTTTCAGAAGAAGAGTTGATCTAGATATGGTCCGTGTGTGTAGAAAACCCAGTTCATTTATTCTGAGCACACTTTCAAGTTTCTGGCTCTATTATAGACTCTAGAAAGCAAGAGAGTGCTTCTTGCTCTAAAGCAGAGTGTGTTTCATGGATGAGAACTGTGCTGTGTGTTTCCCTTCAGATATGGAGTTAAATTACAGGCTCTGTTTCTTCCTACAAGCAAGACTTCGTTTCACGTAAACTCAGTCACCTTTCACCTCAAACAACGCGACATCATTCACGTAGCTCACACGTTTATTGCCCTTAACTGTAAAGCATTGGATGTTAGATGACCTGTGGTTTGTATCAATTTCAGGAGCAGAGTTGAACTAGATATGGTCCGTGTTTGTAGGAAACACAGTTCTTTTCTTCTGAGCACACTTTCAAGTTTCTGGCTCTATTATGGACTCTAGATAGCAACAGTGTGCTTCTTGCTCTAAAGCAGAGTGTGTTCCATGGATGAGAACTGTGCTGTGTTTTTCACTTCAGAAATGGAGTTAAATCCCAGGCTCTGTGTCTTTCTACAAGCAAGACTTCTTTTCAGGTAAACTCAGTCACTTTTCTGCTCAAAGGAAGCTACATCGTTCACGAATCTCACACGTTTCTCGCTCTTATCTGGAAAGCATTACATGTTAATGGAACTGTGGTTTGTATCAGTTTCAGGAGTAGAGTTGACCTAGATATGGTCCGTATGTGTACGAAACACTGTTATTTTATTCTAACCACAGTCACGTTTCCTGCTGTATTAGAGAGTATTAGAAAGCAAGAGCGTACTTCTTGCTCTAAAGCAGAGTGTGTTTCATAGATGAGAACTGTGCTGTGTGTTTCCCTTCAGAAATGGAGTTAAATCCCAGGCTCTGTGTCTTCCTACAAGCAAGATATCTTTTCAGGTAAACTCAGTCACTATTCAGCTCAAAGGAAACTACATCGTTCTCGAAGCTCACACGTTTCTTGCTCTTAACTTGAAACCATTGCATGTTAATGGAACTGTGCTTTGTATCAGTTTTAGAAGAAGAGTTGACATAGATATGGTCCGTATGTGTAGGAAACACCGTTATTTTGTTCTGACCACAGTCAAGTTTCCTGCCCTATTAGAGACTCTTAGAAAACAATAGTGTGCTTCTTGCTCTAAAGCAGAGTGTGTTTCATGGACGAGAAATGTGCTGTGTTTTTCCCTTCAGAAATGGAGTTAAATATCAGGCTCAATGTCTTCCTACAAGCAAGACATCATTTCAGGTAAACTAAGTCACTATTCAGCTCAAATGAATATAAATCTTTTACGAAGATCACACGTTTCTCGTTCTTAACTGAAAAGCAATGGATGTTAGATGACTTGTGGTTTGTATCAGATTCAGAATCAGAGTTGCACTAGCAATGGTCCGTATGTTATAGGAAACACCGTTCTTTTGTTCTGAGCACACTCGCATTTCCTGCTCTATTGGAGACTATAGAAAGCAAGAACGTGCTTCTTCCTGTACGCAGAGTGTGTTTAATCGTGAGAACAGTGCTGTGTGTTTCCCTTCAGAAATGGAGTTAAATCACAGGCTCTGTATCTTCCTACAAACAAGAATTCGTTTCACGAAAACTCAGTCACCTTTCCGCTCAAACAAAGCTACATCGTTCACGTAGCTCACAAGTTTCTTGCTCTTAACTGTAAAGCATTGGATGTCAGAGGACCTGTGGTTTGTATCACTTTCAGATGCAGAGTTGCACTAGCAATGGTCCGTATGTGTAGGAAACTCCGTTATTTTGTTCTGAGTACCCTCAAGTTTTGGCTCTATTAGAGACTCTGGAAAGCAAGAGCATGCTTCTTGCTCTAAAGCAGAGTGTGTTTCATGGATGAGAAATGTGCTGTGTGTTTCCCTTCAGAAATGGAGTAAATCCCATGCTCTGTGTCTTCCTACAAGCAAGACAACTTTTCAGGTAAACTCAATCACTTTTCAGCTCAAAGGAAGCTACATCGTTTAGAAAGCTCACACGTTTCTTGCTCTTAACTGGAAAGTATTGCATGTTAGAGGAACTGTGGTTTGTATCAGTTTCAGAAGAAGAGTTGATCTAGATATGGTCCGGGTGTGTAGGAAACCTAGTTCTTTTATTCTGAGCACACTTTCAAGTTTCTGGCTCTATTATAGACTCTAGAAAGCAAGAGTGTGCTTCTTGCTCTAAAGTAGAGTGTGTTTCATGGATGAGAACTGTGCTGTGTGTTTCCCTTCAGATATGGAGTTAAATTACAGGCTCTGTTTCTTCCTACATGCAAGACATCATTTCAGGTAAACTCAGTCACTTTTCATCTCAGAGGAAGCTACATTGTTCACGAAGGTCACACGTTTCTCGCTCTTAACTGGAAAGCATTGCATGTTAGAGGAACTGTGGTTTGTATCAGTTTCAGAAGAAGAGTTGACCTAGATATGGTCCATACGTGTAGTAAACTCAGTTATTTTGTTCTCACCACAGTCACATTTCCTGCTGTATTAGAGATTCTTAGAAAGCAAGAGCGTGCTTCTTGCTCTAAAGCAGAGTGTGTTTCATGGATGAGAACTGTGCTGTGTGTTTCCCTTCAGAAATGGAGTTAAATTCCAGCCTCTGTGTCTTCCTACATGCAAGACATCATTTCAGGTAAACGCAGTCACTATTCAGCTCAAATGAATATAAATCATTTATGAAGATCACACGTTTCTCGCTCTTAACTGAAAAGCAATGGATGTTAGATGACTTGTGGTTTGTATCAGATTCAGAATCACAGTTGAACTAGCAATGGTCCGTATGTGTAGGAAACACCGTTCTTTTGTTCTGAGCACACTCGCATTTCCCACTCTATTAGAGACTCTAGAAAGGAAGAACGTGCTTCTTCCTATACGCAGAGTGTGTTTAATCCTGAGAACAGTGCTGTGTGTTTCCCTTCAGAAATAGAGTTAAATCACAGGCTCTGTATCTTCCTACAAGCAAGACTTCGTTTCACGTAAACTCAGTCACCTTTCACCTCAAACAATGCGACATCATTCACGTAGCTCACACGTTTATTGCCCTTAACTGTAAAGCACTGGATGTTAGATGACCTGTGGTTTGTATCAATTTCAGGAGCAGAGTTGAACTAGATATGATCCGTGTTTGTAGGAAACACAGTTCTTTTCTTCTGAGCACACTTTCAAGTTTCTGGCTCTATTATGGACTCTAGATAGCAACAGCGTGCTTCTTGCTCTAAAGCAGAGTATGTTCCATGGATGAGAACTGTGCTGTGTGTTTCCCTTCAGAAATGGAGTTAAATCCCAGGCTCTGTGTCTTTCTACAAGCAAGACTTCTTTTCAGGTAAGCTCAGTCACTTTTCTGCTCAAAGGAAGCTACATCGTTCACGAAGCTCACACGTTTCTCGCTCTTATCTGGAAAGCATTGCATGTTAATGGAACTGTGGTTTGTATCAGTTTCAGAAGTAGAGTTGACCTAGATATGGTCCGTATGTGTAGGAAAAACTGATATTTTATTCTAACCACAGTCACGTTTCCTGCTGTATTAGAGACTATTAGAAAGCAAGAGCGTGCTTCTTGCTCTAAAGCAGAGTGTGTTTCATGGATGAGAACTGTGCTGTGTGTTTCCCTTCAGAAATGGAGTTAAATCCCAGGCTCTGTGTCTTCCTACATGCAAGATATCCTTTCAGGTAAACTCAGTCACTATTCAGCTCAAAGGAATCTACATCGTTCTCGAAGCTCACACGTTTCTTGCTCTTAACTTGAAACCATTGCATGTTAATGGAACTGTGCTTTGTATCAGTTTCAGAAGAAGAGTTGACATAGATATGGTCCGTATGTGTAGGAAACACCGTTATTTTGTTCTGACCACAGTCAAGCTTCCTGCCCTATTAGAGACTCTTAGAAAGCAATAGTGTGCTTCTTGCTCTAAAGCAGAGTGTGTTTCATGGATGAGAAATGTGCTGTGTTTTTCCCTTCAGAAATGGAGTTAAATACCAGGCTCAATGTCTTCCTACAAGCAAGACATCATTTCAGGTAAACGCAGTCACTTTTCAGCTCAAATGAATATAAAACGTTTATGAAGATCACATGTTTTTTGCTCTTAACAGAAACGCCTTGGATGTTAGATGACTTGTGGTTTGTATCAGTTTCAGAAGCAGAGTTGAACTAGCAATGGTCTGTATGTGTAGGAAACACCGTTCTTTTGTTCTGAGCACACTCACGTTTCCTGCTCTATTAGAGACTCTAGAAAGCAAGAGCGTGCTTCTTCCTATACGCAGAGTGTGTTTCATCGTGAGAACAGTGCTGTGTGTTTCCCTTCAGAAATATAGTTAAATCACAGGCTCTGTATCTTCCTACAAGCTAGACTTTGTTTCATGTAAACTCAGTCACCTTTCACCTCAAACAACGCTACATCATTCACGTAGCTCACACGTTTATTGCTCTTAACTGTAAAGTTTTGGATGTTAGATGACCTGTGGTTTGTATCAATTTCAGGAGAAGAGTTGAACTAAATATGGTCCGTGTGTGTAGGAAACACAGTTCTTTTATTCTGAGCACACTTTCAAGTTTCTGGCTCTATTATAGACTCTAGAAAGCAAGAGAGTGCTTCGTGCTCTAAAGCAGAGTGTGTTTTATGGTTGAGAACTGTGCTGTGTGTTTCCCTTCAGAAATGGTGTTAAATCCCATGCTCTGTGTCTTCCTACAAGCAAGACATCTTTTCAAATAAACTCAGTCACTATTCAGCTCAAAGGTAGCTACATCGTTCACGAAGCTCACACGTTTCTACTGTTAAATGAAAAGCATTGGATGTTAGATGACTTGTGGTTTCTATCAGTTTCAGAAGCAGAGTTGAACTAGCAATAGTCCGTATGTGTAGGAAACACCTTTCTTTTGTTCTGAGCACATTCACGTTTCCTGATCCTTCAGAGACTCTAGAAAGCAAGAGCATGCCTCTTCCTATACAAGAGTGTGTTTCCTCGTGAGAACTGTTCTGTGTGTTTCCCTTCAGAAATGGAGTAAGTCACAAGCTCTGTATCTTCCTACAAGCAAGACTTCATTTCACGGATACTCAGTCACCTTGCACTCAAACAAAGCTATATCGTTCACATAGCTCACACGTTTCTTGCTCTTAACTGTAAAGCATTGGATGTTAGAGGACCTGTGGTTTGTATCAGTTTCAGAAGCAGAGTTGAACTAGCAATGGTCCGTATATGTAGGAACCACCGTTCTTTTGTTCTGACTAACTTCAAGTTTGTCCCTCTTTTAGAGACTCTAGAAAGCAAGAGCATGCTTCTTGCTCTAAAGCGGAGTGTGTTTCATGGATGAGAACTGAGCTGTGTGTTTCCCTTCAGAAATGGAGTTAAATCCCACCTTCTGTGTCTTCCTACAAGCAAGACATCGTTTCAGGTAAACGCAGTCACTATTCAGCTCAAATGAATATAAATCGTTTATGAAGCTCACATGTTTCTTGCGCTTAACTGAAAAGCATTGGATGTTAGATGACTTGTGGTTTGTATCAGTTTCAGAAGCAGAGTTGAACTAGCAATGGTCTGTATGTGTAGGAAACATCGTTCTTTTGTTCTGAGTACCCTCAAATTTCTGGCTCTATTAGGGACTCTAGAAAGCAAGAGCATGCTTTGTGCTCTAAAGTAGAGTGTTTTTCATGGATGAGAACTGTGCTGTGTGTTTCGCTTCAGAAATGGTGTTAAATCCCAGGCTCTGTGTCTTCCTACAAGCAAGATGTCTTTTCAGGTAAACTCAGTCACTTTTCAGCTCAAAGGAAGCTACATCGTTCATGAAGCTCACACGTTTCTCGCTCTCAACTTGAAAGCATTGCATGTTAATGGAACTGTGCTTTGTATGATTTCAGAAGTAGAGTTGACCTAGATATGATCCGTATGTGTAGGAAACACCGTTATTTTGTTCTGACCACAGTCACGTTTCTTGCTGTATTATAGACTCTTAGAAAGCAAGATCGTGCTTCTTGCACTAAAGCAGAGTGTGTTTCATCGATGAGAACTGTGCTGTGTGTTTCCCTTCAGAAATGATGTGAAATTCCAGGCTCTGTTGCTTCCTACAAGCAAGACATCATATCAGGTACACGCTGTCATTTTCAGCTCAAATGAATATAAATCATTTACGAAGATCACACGTTTCTCGCTCTTAACAGTAAAGCATTGGATGTTAGATGACTTGTGGTTTGTATCAGATTCAGAATCAGAGTTGAACTAGCAATGGTCCGTATGTGTAGGAAACACCGTTCTTTTGTTCTGAGCACACTCGCATTTCCTGCTCTATTAGAGACTCTAGAAAGCAAGAACGTGCTTCTTCCTGTAAGCAGAGTGTGTTTAATCGTGAGAACAGTGCTGTGTGTTTCCCTTCAGAAATGGAGTTAAATCACAGGCTCTGTATCTTCCTACAAACAAGAATTCGTTTCATGAAAACTCAGTCACCTTTCCGCTCAAACAAAGCTACATCGTTCACGTAGCTCACATGTTTCTTGCTCTTAACTGTAAAGCATTGGATGTCAGAGGACCTGTGGTTTGTGTCACTTTCAGATGCAGAGTTGCACTAGCAATGGTCCGTATGTGTAGGAAACTCCGTTATTTTGTTCTGAGTACCCTCAAGTTTTGGCTCTATTAGAGACTCTGGAAAGCAAGAGCATGCTTCTTGCTCTAAAGCAGAGTGTGTTTCATGGATGAGAACTGTGCTGTGTGTTTCCCTTCAGAAATGGAGTAAATCCCAGGCTCTGTGTCTTCCTACAAGCAAGACATCTTTTCAGGTAAACTCAATCACTTTTCAGCTCAAAGGAAGATACATCGTTTAGAAAGCTCACACGTTTCTTGCTCTTAACTGGAAAGTATTGCATGTTAGAGGAACTGTGGTTTGTATCAATTTCAGAAGAAGAGTTGATCTAGATATGGTCCGTGTGTGTAGGAAACCTAGTTCTTTTATTCTGAGCACACTTTCAAGTTTCTGCCTCTATTATAGACTCTAGAAAGCAAGAGAGTGCTTTTTGCTCTAAAGCAGAGTGTGTTTCATGGATGAGAACTGTGCTGTGTGTTTCCCTTCAGATATGGAGTTAAATTACAGGCTCTGTTTCTTCCTACATGCAAGACATCATTTCAGGTAAACTCAGTCACTTTTCATCTCAGAGGAAGCTACATTGTTCACGAAGGTCACACGTCTCTCGCTCTTAACTGGAAAGCATTGCATGTTAGAGGAACTGTGGTTTGTATCAGTTTCAGAAGAAGAGTTGACCTAGATATGGTCCATACGTGTAGGAAACTCAGTTATTTTGTTCTCACCACAGTCAAATTTCCTGCTGTATTAGAGATTCTTAGAAAGCAAGAGCGTGCTTCTTGCTCTAAAGCAGAGTGTGTTTCATGGATGAGAACTGTGGTGTGTGTTTCCCTTCAGAAATGGAGTTAAATTCCAGCCTCTGTGTCTTCCTACAAGCAAGACATCGTTTCAGGTAAACGCAATCACTTTTCAGCCGAAAAGAATAGAAATCGTTTACGAAGCTAACAGGTTTTTTTGCTCTTAACTGAAAAGCATTAGATATTAGATGACTTGTGGTTTGTATCAGTTTCAGAAGCAGAGTTTAACTAGCAATGGTCTGTATGTGTAGGAAACACCGTTCTTTTGTTCTGAGTACCCTCATGTTTTGGCTCTATTAGAGACTCTAGAAAGCAAGAGCATGCTTCGTGCTCTAAAGCAGAGTGTGTTTCATGGATGAGAACTGTGCTGTGTGTTTCCCTTCAGAAATGGAGTTAAATTCCAGGCTCTGTTTCTTCCTACATGCAAGACATCATTTCAGGTAAACGCAGTCACTATTCAGCTCAAATGAATATAAATCGTTTACGAAGATCACACGTTTCTCGCTCATAACTGAAAAGCATTGGATGTTAGATGACTTGTGGTTTGTATCAGTTTCAGAAGCAGAGTTTAACTAGCAATGGTCTGTATGTGTAGGAAACATCGTACTTTTGTTCTGAGTACCTTCATGTTTCTGGCTCTATTAGAGACTCTAGAAAGCAAGAGCATGCTTCGTGCTCTAAAGCAGAGTGTGTTTCATGGATGAGAACTGTGCTGTGTGTTTCCCTTCAGAAATGGAGTTAAATTCCAGGCTCTGTTTCTTCCTACATGCAAGACATCATTTCAGGTAAACGCAGTCACTATTCAGCTCAAATGAATATAAATCATTTACGAAGATCACACGTTTCTCGCTCTTAACTGAAAAGCAATGGATGTTAGATGACTTGTGGTTTGTATCAGATTCAGAATCAGAGTTGAACTAGCAATGGTCCGTATGTGTAGGAAACACCGTTCTTTTGTTCTGAGCACACTCGCATTTCCTACTCTATTAGAGACTCTAGAAAGCAAGAACGTGCATCTTCCTATACGCAGAGTGTGTTTAATCCTGAGAACAGTGCAGTGTGTTTCCCTTCAGAAATAGAGTTAAATCACAGGCTCTGTATCTTCCTACAAGCCAGACTTCGTTTCACGAAAACTCAGTCACCTTTCACCTCAAACAACGCTACATCATTCACGTAGCTCACACGTTTATTGCCCTTAACTGTAAAGCACTGGATGTTAGATGACCTGTGGTTTGTATCAATTTCAGGAGCAGAGTTGAACTAGATATGGTCCGTGTTTGTAGGAAACACAGTTCGTTTCTTCTGAGCACACTTTCAAGTTTCTGGCTCTATTATGGACTCTAGAAAGCAACAGCGTGCTTCTGGCTCTAAAGCAGAGTGTGTTCCATGGATGAGAACTGTGCTGTGTGTTTCCCTTCAGAAATGGAGTTAAATCCCAGGCTCTGTGTCTTTCTACAAGTAAGACTTCTTTTCAGGTAAACTCAGTCACTTTTCTGCTCAAAGGAAGCAACATCGTTCACGAAGCTCACACGTTTCTCGCTCTTATCTGGAAAGCATTGCATGTTAATGGAACTGTGGTTTGTATCAGTTTCAGAAGTAGAGTTGACCTAGATATGGTCCGTATGTGTAGGAAACACTGTTATTTTATTCTAACCACAGTCACGTTTCCTGCTGTATTAGAGACTATTAGAAAGCAAGAGCGTGCTTCTTGCTCTAAAGCAGAGTGTGTTTCATGGATGAGAACTGTGCTGTGTGTTTCCCTGCAGAAATGGAGTTAAATCCCAGGCTCTGTGTCTTCCTACAAGCAAGATATCTTTTCAGGTAAACTCAGTCACTATTCAGCTCAAAGGAATCTACATCATTCTCGAAGCTCACACGTTTCTTGCTCTTAACTTGAAACCATTGCATGTTAATGGAACTGTGCTTTGTACCAGTTTCAGAAGAAGAGTTGACGTAGATCTGGTCCGTATATGTAGGAAACACCGTTATTTTGTTCTGACCACAGTCAAGCTTCCTGCCCTATTAGAGACTCTTAGAAAGCAATAGTGTGCTTCTTGCTCTAAAGCAGAGTGTGTTTCATGGATGAGAAATGTGCTGTGTTTTTCCCTTCAGAAATGGAGTTAAATACCAGGCTAAATGTCTTCCTACAAGCAAGACATCATTTCAGATAAATGCAGTCAGTTTTCAGCTCAAATAAATATAAAAAGTTTACGAAGATCACATGTTTTTTGCTCTTAACAGAAACGCCTTGGATGTTAGATGACTTGTGGTTTGTATCAGTTTCAGAAGCAGAGTTGAACTAGCAATGGTCTGTATGTGTAGGAAACACCGTTCTTTTGTTCTGAGCACACTCACGTTTCCTGCTCTATTAGAGACTCTAGAAAGCAAGAGCGTGCTTCTTCCTATACGCAGAGTGTGTTTCATCGTGAGAACAGTGCTGTGTGTTTCCCTTCAGAAATATAGTTAAATCACAGTCTCTGTATCTTCCTACAAGCTAGACTTTGTTTCATGTAAACTCAGTCACCTTTCACCTCAAACAACGCTACATCATTCACGTAGCTCACACGTTTATTGCTCTTAACTGTAAAGTTTTGGATGTTAGATGACCTGTGGTTTGGGTCAATTTCAGGAGAAGAGTTGAACTAAATATGGTCCGTGTGTGTAGGAAACACAATTCTTTTATTCTGAGCACACTTTCAAGTTTCTGGCTCTATTATAGACTCTAGAAAGCAAGAGCGTGCTTCGTGCTCTAAAGCAGAGTGTGTTTTATGGTTGAGAACTGTGCTGTGTGTTTCCCTTCAGAAATGGTGTTAAATCCCATGCTCTGTGTCTTCCTACAAGCAAGACATCTTTTCAAATAAACTCAGTCACTATTCAGCTCAAAGGTAGCTACATCGTTCACGAAGCTCACACGTTTCTACTGTTAAATGAAAAGCATTGGATGTTAGATGACTTGTGGTTTCTATCAGTTTCAGAAGCAGAGTTGAACTAGCAATAGTCCGTATGTGTAGGAAACACCTTTCTTTTGTTCTGAGCACACTCACGTTTCCTGATCCTTCAGAGACTCTAGAAAGCAAGAGCATGCCTCTTCCTATACAAGAGTGTGTTTCCTCGTGAGAACTGTTCTGTGTGTTTCCCTTCAGAAATGGAGTAAGTCACAAGCTCTGTATCTTCCTACAAGCAAGACTTCATTTCACGGATACTCAGTCACCTTGCACTCAAACAAAGCTATATCGTTCACATAGCTCACACGTTTCTTGCTCTTAACTGTAAAGCATTGGATGTTAGAGGACCTGTGGTTGGTATCAGTTTCAGAAGCAGAGTTGAACTAGCAATGGTCCGTATATGTAGGAACCACCGTTCTTTTGTTCTGACTAACTTCAAGTTTGTCCCTCTTTTAGAGACTCTAGAAAGCAAGAGCATGCTTCTTGCTCTAAAGCGGAGTGTGTTTCATGGATGAGAACTGAGCTGTGTGTTTCCCTTCAGAAATGGAGTTAAATCCCACCTTCTGTGTCTTCCTACAAGCAAGACATCGTTTCAGGTGAACGCAGTCACTATTCAGCTCAAATGAATATAAATCGTTTATGAAGCTCACATGTTTCTTGCGCTTAAATGAAAAGCATTGGATGTTAGATGACTTGTGGTTTGTATCAGTTTCAGAAGCAGAGTTGAACTAGCAATGGTCTGTATGTGTAGGAAACATTGTTCTTTTGTTCTGAGTACCCTCAAATTTCTGGCTCTATTAGAGACTCTAGAAAGCAAGAGCATGCTTTGTGCTCTAAAGTAGAGTGTTTTTCATGGATGAGAACTGTGCTGTGTGTTTCGCTTCAGAAATGGTGTTAAATCCCAGGCTCTGTGTCTTCCTACAAGCAAGATGTCTTTTCAGGTAAACTCAGTCACTTTTCAGCTCAAAGGAAGCTACATCGTTCATGAAGCTCACACGTTTCTCGCTCTCAACTTGAAAGCATTGCATGTTAATGGAACTGTGCTTTGTATGATTTCAGAAGTAGAGTTGACCTAGATATGATCCGTATGTGTAGGAAACACCGTTATTTTGTTCTGACCACAGTCAAGCTTCCTGCCCTATTAGAGACTCTTAGAAAGCAATAGTGTGCTTCTTGCTCTAAAGCAGAGTGTGTTTCATGGATGAGAAATGTGCTGTGTTTTTCCCTTCAGAAATGGAGTTAAATACCAGGCTCAATGTCTTCCTACAAGCAAGACATCATTTCAGGTAAACGCAGTCACTTTTCAGCTCAAATGAATATAAAACGTTTATGAAGATCACATGTTTTTTGCTCTTAACAGAAACGCCTTGGATGTTAGATGACTTGTGGTTTGTATCAGTTTCAGAAGCAGAGTTGAACTAGCAATGGTCTGTATGTGTAGGAAACACCGTTCTTTTGTTCTGAGCACACTCACGTTTCCTGCTCTATTAGAGACTCTAGAAAGCAAGAGCGTGCTTCTTCCTATACGCAGAGTGTGTTTCATCGTGAGAACAGTGCTGTGTGTTTCCCTTCAGAAATATAGTTAAATCACAGGCTCTGTATCTTCCTACAAGCTAGACTTTGTTTCATGTAAACTCAGTCACCTTTCACCTCAAACAACGCTACATCATTCACGTAGCTCACACGTTTATTGCTCTTAACTGTAAAGTTTTGGATGTTAGATGACCTGTGGTTTGTATCAATTTCAGGAGAAGAGTTGAACTAAATATGGTCCGTGTGTGTAGGAAACACAGTTCTTTTATTCTGAGCACACTTTCAAGTTTCTGGCTCTATTATAGACTCTAGAAAGCAAGAGCGTGCTTCGTGCTCTAAAGCAGAGTGTGTTTTATGGTTGAGAACTGTGCTGTGTGTTTCCCTTCAGAAATGGTGTTAAATCCCATGCTCTGTGTCTTCCTACAAGCAAGACATCTTTTCAAATAAACTCAGTCACTATTCAGCTCAAAGGTAGCTACATCGTTCACGAAGCTCACACGTTTCTACTGTTAAATGAAAAGCATTGGATGTTAGATGACTTGTGGTTTCTATCAGTTTCAGAAGCAGAGTTGAACTAGCAATAGTCCGTATGTGTAGGAAACACCTTTCTTTTGTTCTGAGCACATTCACGTTTCCTGATCCTTCAGAGACTCTAGAAAGCAAGAGCATGCCTCTTCCTATACAAGAGTGTGTTTCCTCGTGAGAACTGTTCTGTGTGTTTCCCTTCAGAAATGGAGTAAGTCACAAGCTCTGTATCTTCCTACAAGCAAGACTTCATTTCACGGATACTCAGTCACCTTGCACTCAAACAAAGCTATATCGTTCACATAGCTCACACGTTTCTTGCTCTTAACTGTAAAGCATTGGATGTTAGAGGACCTGTGGTTTGTATCAGTTTCAGAAGCAGAGTTGAACTAGCAATGGTCCGTATATGTAGGAACCACCGTTCTTTTGTTCTGACTAACTTCAAGTTTGTCCCTCTTTTAGAGACTCTAGAAAGCAAGAGCATGCTTCTTGCTCTAAAGCGGAGTGTGTTTCATGGATGAGAACTGAGCTGTGTGTTTCCCTTCAGAAATGGAGTTAAATCCCACCTTCTGTGTCTTCCTACAAGCAAGACATCGTTTCAGGTGAACGCAGTCACTATTCAGCTCAAATGAATATAAATCGTTTATGAAGCTCACATGTTTCTTGCGCTTAACTGAAAAGCATTGGATGTTAGATGACTTGTGGTTTGTATCAGTTTCAGAAGCAGAGTTGAACTAGCAATGGTCTGTATGTGTAGGAAACATCGTTCTTTTGTTCTGAGTACCCTCAAATTTCTGGCTCTATTAGAGACTCTAGAAAGCAAGAGCATGCTTTGTGCTCTAAAGTAGAGTGTTTTTCATGGATGAGAACTGTGCTGTGTGTTTCGCTTCAGAAATGGTGTTAAATCCCAGGCTCTGTGTCTTCCTACAAGCAAGATGTCTTTTCAGGTAAACTCAGTCACTTTTCAGCTCAAAGGAAGCTACATCGTTCATGAAGCTCACACGTTTCTCGCTCTCAACTTGAAAGCATTGCATGTTAATGGAACTGTGCTTTGTATGATTTCAGAAGTAGAGTTGACCTAGATATGATCCGTATGTGTAGGAAAAACCGTTATTTTGTTCTGACCACAGTCACGTTTCTTGCTGTATTATAGACTCTTAGAAAGCAAGATCGTGCTTCTTGCACTAAAGCAGAGTGTGTTTCATGGATGAGAACTGTGCTGTGTGTTTCCCTTCAGAAATGATGTGAAATTCCAGGCTCTGTTGCTTCCTACAAGCAAGACATCATATCAGGTACACGCTGTCATTTTCAGCTCAAATGAATATAAATCATTTACGAAGATCACACGTTTCTCGCTCTTAACAGTAAAGCATTGGATGTTAGATGACTTGTGGTTTGTATCAGATTCAGAATCAGAGTTGAACTAGCAATGGTCCGTATGTGTAGGAAACACCGTTCTTTTGTTCTGAGCACACTCGCATTTCCTGCTCTATTAGAGACTCTAGAAAGCAAGAACGTGCTTCTTCCTGTAAGCAGAGTGTGTTTAATCGTGAGAACAGTGCTGTGTGTTTCCCTTCAGAAATGGAGTTAAATCACAGGCTCTGTATCTTCCTACAAACAAGAATTCGTTTCATGAAAACTCAGTCACCTTTCCACTCAAACAAAGCTACATCGTTCATGTAGCTCACATGTTTCTTGCTCTTAACTGTAAAGCATTGGATGTCAGAGGACCTGTGGTTTGTATCACTTTCAGATGCAGAGTTGCACTAGCAATGGTCTGTATGTGTAGGTAACTCCGTTATTTTGTTCTGAGTACCCTCAAGTTTTGGCTCTATTAGAGACTCTGGAAAGCAAGAGCATGCTTCTTGCTCTAAAGCAGAGTGTGTTTCATGGATGAGAACTGTGCTATGTGTTTCCCTTCAGAAATGGAGTAAATCCCAGGCTCTGTGTCTTCCTACAAGCAAGACATCTTTTCAGGTAAATTCAGTCACTATTCAGCTCAAAGGAATCTACATCGTTCTCGAAGCTCACACGTTTCTTGCTCTTAACTTGAAACCATTGCATGTTAATGGAACTGTGCTTTGTATCAGTTTCAGAAGAAGAGTTGACATAGATATGGTCCGTATGTGTAGGAAACACCGTTATTTTGTTCTGACCACAGTCAAGCTTCCTGCCCTATTAGAGACTCTTAGAAAGCAATAGTGTGCTTCTTGCTCTAAAGCAGAGTGTGTTTCATGGATGAGAAATGTGCTGTGTTTTTCCCTTCAGAAATGGAGTTAAATACCAGGCTCAATGTCTTCCTACAAGCAAGACATCATTTCAGGTAAACGCAGTCACTTTTCAGCTCAAATGAATATAAAACGTTTATGAAGATCACATGTTTTTTGCTCTTAACAGAAACGCCTTGGATGTTAGATGACTTGTGGTTTGTATCAGTTTCAGAAGCAGAGTTGAACTAGCAATGGTCTGTATGTGTAGGAAACACCGTTCTTTTGTTCTGAGCACACTCACGTTTCCTGCTCTATTAGAGACTCTAGAAAGCAAGAGCGTGCTTCTTCCTATACGCAGAGTGTGTTTCATCGTGAGAACAGTGCTGTGTGTTTCCCTTCAGAAATATAGTTAAATCACAGGCTCTGTATCTTCCTACAAGCTAGACTTTGTTTCATGTAAACTCAGTCACCTTTCACCTCAAACAACGCTACATCATTCACGTAGCTCACACGTTTATTGCTCTTAACTGTAAAGTTTTGGATGTTAGATGACCTGTGGTTTGTATCAATTTCAGGAGAAGAGTTGAACTAAATATGGTCCGTGTGTGTAGGAAACACAGTTCTTTTATTCTGAGCACACTTTCAAGTTTCTGGCTCTATTATAGACTCTAGAAAGCAAGAGCGTGCTTCGTGCTCTAAAGCAGAGTGTGTTTTATGGTTGAGAACTGTGCTGTGTGTTTCCCTTCAGAAATGGTGTTAAATCCCATGCTCTGTGTCTTCCTACAAGCAAGACATCTTTTCAAATAAACTCAGTCACTATTCAGCTCAAAGGTAGCTACATCGTTCACGAAGCTCACACGTTTCTACTGTTAAATGAAAAGCATTGGATGTTAGATGACTTGTGGTTTCTATCAGTTTCAGAAGCAGAGTTGAACTATCAATAGTCCGTATGTGTAGGAAACACCTTTCTTTTGTTCTGAGCACATTCACGTTTCCTGATCCTTCAGAGACTCTAGAAAGCAAGAGCATGCCTCTTCCTATACAAGAGTGTGTTTCCTCGTGAGAACTGTTCTGTGTGTTTCCCTTCAGAAATGGAGTAAGTCACAAGCTCTGTATCTTCCTACAAGCAAGACTTCATTTCACGGATACTCAGTCACCTTGCACTCAAACAAAGCTATATCGTTCACATAGCTCACACGTTTCTTGCTCTTAACTGTAAAGCATTGGATGTTAGAGGACCTGTGGTTTGTATCAGTTTCAGAAGCAGAGTTGAACTAGCAATGGTCCGTATATGTAGGAACCACCGTTCTTTTGTTCTGACTAACTTCAAGTTTGTCCCTCTTTTAGAGACTCTAGAAAGCAAGAGCATGCTTCTTGCTCTAAAGCGGAGTGTGTTTCATGGATGAGAACTGAGCTGTGTGTTTCCCTTCAGAAATGGAGTTAAATCCCACCTTCTGTGTCTTCCTACAAGCAAGACATCGTTTCAGGTGAACGCAGTCACTATTCAGCTCAAATGAATATAAATCGTTTATGAAGCTCACATGTTTCTTGCGCTTAACTGAAAAGCATTGGATGTTAGATGACTTGTGGTTTGTATCAGTTTCAGAAGCAGAGTTGAACTAGCAATGGTCTGTATGTGTAGGAAACATCGTTCTTTTGTTCTGAGTACCCTCAAATTTCTGGCTCTATTAGAGACTCTAGAAAGCAAGAGCATGCTTTGTGCTCTAAAGTAGAGTGTTTTTCATGGATGAGAACTGTGCTGTGTGTTTCGCTTCAGAAATGGTGTTAAATCCCAGGCTCTGTGTCTTCCTACAAGCAAGATGTCTTTTCAGGTAAACTCAGTCACTTTTCAGCTCAAAGGAAGCTACATCGTTCATGAAGCTCACACGTTTCTCGCTCTCAACTTGAAAGCATTGCATGTTAATGGAACTGTGCTTTGTATGATTTCAGAAGTAGAGTTGACCTAGATATGATCCGTATGTGTAGGAAAAACCGTTATTTTGTTCTGACCACAGTCACGTTTCTTGCTGTATTATAGACTCTTAGAAAGCAAGATCGTGCTTCTTGCACTAAAGCAGAGTGTGTTTCATGGATGAGAACTGTGCTGTGTGTTTCCCTTCAGAAATGATGTGAAATTCCAGGCTCTGTTGCTTCCTACAAGCAAGACATCATATCAGGTACACGCTGTCATTTTCAGCTCAAATGAATATAAATCATTTACGAAGATCACACGTTTCTCGCTCTTAACAGTAAAGCATTGGATGTTAGATGACTTGTGGTTTGTATCAGATTCAGAATCAGAGTTGAACTAGCAATGGTCCGTATGTGTAGGAAACACCGTTCTTTTGTTCTGAGCACACTCGCATTTCCTGCTCTATTAGAGACTCTAGAAAGCAAGAACGTGCTTCTTCCTGTAAGCAGAGTGTGTTTAATCGTGAGAACAGTGCTGTGTGTTTCCCTTCAGAAATGGAGTTAAATCACAGGCTCTGTATCTTCCTACAAACAAGAATTCGTTTCATGAAAACTCAGTCACCTTTCCACTCAAACAAAGCTACATCGTTCATGTAGCTCACATGTTTCTTGCTCTTAACTGTAAAGCATTGGATGTCAGAGGACCTGTGGTTTGTATCACTTTCAGATGCAGAGTTGCACTAGCAATGGTCTGTATGTGTAGGTAACTCCGTTATTTTGTTCTGAGTACCCTCAAGTTTTGGCTCTATTAGAGACTCTGGAAAGCAAGAGCATGCTTCTTGCTCTAAAGCAGAGTGTGTTTCATGGATGAGAACTGTGCTATGTGTTTCCCTTCAGAAATGGAGTAAATCCCAGGCTCTGTGTCTTCCTACAAGCAAGACATCTTTTCAGGTAAATTCAGTCACTATTCAGCTCAAAGGAATCTACATCGTTCTCGAAGCTCACACGTTTCTTGCTCTTAACTTGAAACCATTGCATGTTAATGGAACTGTGCTTTGTATCAGTTTCAGAAGAAGAGTTGACATAGATATGGTCCGTATGTGTAGGAAACACCGTTATTTTGTTCTGACCACAGTCAAGCTTCCTGCCCTATTAGAGACTCTTAGAAAGCAATAGTGTGCTTCTTGCTCTAAAGCAGAGTGTGTTTCATGGATGAGAAATGTGCTGTGTTTTTCCCTTCAGAAATGGAGTTAAATACCAGGCTCAATGTCTTCCTACAAGCAAGACATCATTTCAGGTAAACGCAGTCACTTTTCAGCTCAAATGAATATAAAACGTTTATGAAGATCACATGTTTTTTGCTCTTAACAGAAACGCCTTGGATGTTAGATGACTTGTGGTTTGTATCAGTTTCAGAAGCAGAGTTGAACTAGCAATGGTCTGTATGTGTAGGAAACACCGTTCTTTTGTTCTGAGCACACTCACGTTTCCTGCTCTATTAGAGACTCTAGAAAGCAAGAGCGTGCTTCTTCCTATACGCAGAGTGTGTTTCATCGTGAGAACAGTGCTGTGTGTTTCCCTTCAGAAATATAGTTAAATCACAGGCTCTGTATCTTCCTACAAGCTAGACTTTGTTTCATGTAAACTCAGTCACCTTTCACCTCAAACAACGCTACATCATTCACGTAGCTCACACGTTTATTGCTCTTAACTGTAAAGTTTTGGATGTTAGATGACCTGTGGTTTGTATCAATTTCAGGAGAAGAGTTGAACTAAATATGGTCCGTGTGTGTAGGAAACACAGTTCTTTTATTCTGAGCACACTTTCAAGTTTCTGGCTCTATTATAGACTCTAGAAAGCAAGAGCGTGCTTCGTGCTCTAAAGCAGAGTGTGTTTTATGGTTGAGAACTGTGCTGTGTGTTTCCCTTCAGAAATGGTGTTAAATCCCATGCTCTGTGTCTTCCTACAAGCAAGACATCTTTTCAAATAAACTCAGTCACTATTCAGCTCAAAGGTAGCTACATCGTTCACGAAGCTCACACGTTTCTACTGTTAAATGAAAAGCATTGGATGTTAGATGACTTGTGGTTTCTATCAGTTTCAGAAGCAGAGTTGAACTATCAATAGTCCGTATGTGTAGGAAACACCTTTCTTTTGTTCTGAGCACATTCACGTTTCCTGATCCTTCAGAGACTCTAGAAAGCAAGAGCATGCCTCTTCCTATACAAGAGTGTGTTTCCTCGTGAGAACTGTTCTGTGTGTTTCCCTTCAGAAATGGAGTAAGTCACAAGCTCTGTATCTTCCTACAAGCAAGACTTCATTTCACGGATACTCAGTCACCTTGCACTCAAACAAAGCTATATCGTTCACATAGCTCACACGTTTCTTGCTCTTAACTGTAAAGCATTGGATGTTAGAGGACCTGTGGTTTGTATCAGTTTCAGAAGCAGAGTTGAACTAGCAATGGTCCGTATATGTAGGAACCACCGTTCTTTTGTTCTGACTAACTTCAAGTTTGTCCCTCTTTTAGAGACTCTAGAAAGCAAGAGCATGCTTCTTGCTCTAAAGCGGAGTGTGTTTCATGGATGAGAACTGAGCTGTGTGTTTCCCTTCAGAAATGGAGTTAAATCCCACCTTCTGTGTCTTCCTACAAGCAAGACATCGTTTCAGGTAAACGCAGTCACTATTCAGCTCAAATGAATATAAATCGTTTATGAAGCTCACATGTTTCTTGCGCTTAACTGAAAAGCATTGGATGTTAGATGACTTGTGGTTTGTATCAGTTTCAGAAGCAGAGTTGAACTAGCAATGGTCTGTATGTGTAGGAAACATCGTTCTTTTGTTCTGAGTACCCTCAAATTTCTGGCTCTATTAGAGACTCTAGAAAGCAAGAGCATGCTTTGTGCTCTAAAGTAGAGTGTTTTTCATGGATGAGAACTGTGCTGTGTGTTTCGCTTCAGAAATGGTGTTAAATCCCAGGCTCTGTGTCTTCCTACAAGCAAGATGTCTTTTCAGGTAAACTCAGTCACTTTTCAGCTCAAAGGAAGCTACATCGTTCATGAAGCTCACACGTTTCTCGCTCTCAACTTGAAAGCATTGCATGTTAATGGAACTGTGCTTTGTATGATTTCAGAAGTAGAGTTGACCTAGATATGATCCGTATGTGTAGGAAAAACCGTTATTTTGTTCTGACCACAGTCACGTTTCTTGCTGTATTATAGACTCTTAGAAAGCAAGATCGTGCTTCTTGCACTAAAGCAGAGTGTGTTTCATGGATGAGAACTGTGCTGTGTGTTTCCCTTCAGAAATGATGTGAAATTCCAGGCTCTGTTGCTTCCTACAAGCAAGACATCATATCAGGTACACGCTGTCATTTTCAGCTCAAATGAATATAAATCATTTACGAAGATCACACGTTTCTCGCTCTTAACAGTAAAGCATTGGATGTTAGATGACTTGTGGTTTGTATCAGATTCAGAATCAGAGTTGAACTAGCAATGGTCCGTATGTGTAGGAAACACCGTTCTTTTGTTCTGAGCACACTCGCATTTCCTGCTCTATTAGAGACTCTAGAAAGCAAGAACGTGCTTCTTCCTGTAAGCAGAGTGTGTTTAATCGTGAGAACAGTGCTGTGTGTTTCCCTTCAGAAATGGAGTTAAATCACAGGCTCTGTATCTTCCTACAAACAAGAATTCGTTTCATGAAAACTCAGTCACCTTTCCACTCAAACAAAGCTACATCGTTCATGTAGCTCACATGTTTCTTGCTCTTAACTGTAAAGCATTGGATGTCAGAGGACCTGTGGTTTGTATCACTTTCAGATGCAGAGTTGCACTAGCAATGGTCTGTATGTGTAGGTAACTCCGTTATTTTGTTCTGAGTACCCTCAAGTTTTGGCTCTATTAGAGACTCTGGAAAGCAAGAGCATGCTTCTTGCTCTAAAGCAGAGTGTGTTTCATGGATGAGAACTGTGCTGTGTGTTTCCCTTCAGAAATGGAGTAAATCCCAGGCTCTGTGTCTTCCTACAAGCAAGACATCTTTTCAGGTAAACTCAATCACTTTTCAGCTCAAAGGAAGATACATCGTTTAGAAAGCTCACACGTTTCTTGCTCTTAACTGGAAAGTATTGCATGTTAGAGGAACTGTGATTTGTATCAATTTCAGAAGAAGAGTTGATCTAGATATGGTCCGTGTGTGTAGGAAACCTAGTTCTTTTATTCTGAGCACACTTTCAAGTTTCTGCCTCTATTATAGACTCTAGAAAGCAAGAGAGTGCTTTTTGCTCTAAAGCAGAGTGTGTTTCATGGATGAGAACTGTGCTGTGTGTTTCCCTTCAGATATGGAGTTAAATTACAGGCTCTGTTTCTTCCTACATGCAAGACATCATTTCAGGTAAACTCAGTCACTTTTCATCTCAGAGGAAGCTACATTGTTCACGAAGGTCACACGTCTCTCGCTCTTAACTGGAAAGCATTGCATGTTAGAGGAACTGTGGTTTGTATCAGTTTCAGTAGAAGAGTTGACCTAGATATGGTCCATACGTGTAGGAAACTCAGTTATTTTGTTCTCACCACAGTCAAATTTCCTGCTGTATTAGAGATTCTTAGAAAGCAAGAGCGTGCTTCTTGCTCTAAAGCAGAGTGTGTTTCATGGATGAGAACTGTGGTGTGTGTTTCCCTTCAGAAATGGAGTTAAATTCCAGCCTCTGTGTCTTCCTACAAGCAAGACATCGTTTCAGGTAAACGCAATCACTTTTCAGCCGAAAAGAATAGAAATCGTTTACGAAGCTAACAGGTTTTTTTGCTCTTAACTGAAAAGCATTAGATATTAGATGACTTGTGGTTTGTATCAGTTTCAGAAGCAGAGTTTAACTAGCAATGGTCTGTATGTGTAGGAAACACCGTTCTTTTGTTCTGAGTACCCTCATGTTTTGGCTCTATTAGAGACTCTAGAAAGCAAGAGCATGCTTCGTGCTCTAAAGCAGAGTGTGTTTCATGGATGAGAACTGTGCTGTGTGTTTCCCTTCAGAAATGGAGTTAAATTCCAGGCTCTGTTTCTTCCTACATGCAAGACATCATTTCAGGTAAACGCAGTCACTATTCAGCTCAAATGAATATAAATCGTTTACGAAGATCACACGTTTCTCGCTCATAACTGAAAAGCATTGGATGTTAGATGACTTGTGGTTTGTATCAGTTTCAGAAGCAGAGTTTAACTAGCAATGGTCTGTATGTGTAGGAAACACCGTACTTTTGTTCTGAGTACCTTCATGTTTCTGGCTCTATTAGAGACTCTAGAAAGCAAGAGCATGCTTCGTGCTCTAAAGCAGAGTGTGTTTCATGGATGAGAACTGTGCTGTGTGTTTCCCTTCAGAAATGGAGTTAAATTCCAGGCTCTGTTTCTTCCTACATGCAAGACATCATTTCAGGTAAACGCAGTCACTATTCAGCTCAAATGAATATAAATCATTTACGAAGATCACACGTTTCTCGCTCTTAACTGAAAAGCAATGGATGTTAGATGACTTGTGGTTTGTATCAGATTCAGAATCAGAGTTGAACTAGCAATGGTCCGTATGTGTAGGAAACACCGTTCTTTTGTTCTGAGCACACTCGCATTTCCTACTCTATTAGAGACTCTAGAAAGCAAGAACGTGCATCTTCCTATACGCAGAGTGTGTTTAATCCTGAGAACAGTGCAGTGTGTTTCCCTTCAGAAATAGAGTTAAATCACAGGCTCTGTATCTTCCTACAAGCAAGACTTCGTTTCACGAAAACTCAGTCACCTTTCACCTCAAACAACGCTACATCATTCACGTAGCTCACACGTTTATTGCCCTTAACTGTAAAGCACTGGATGTTAGATGACCTGTGGTTTGTATCAATTTCAGGAGCAGAGTTGAACTAGATATGGTCCGTGTTTGTAGGAAACACAGTTCGTTTCTTCTGAGCACACTTTCAAGTTTCTGGCTCTATTATGGACTCTAGAAAGCAACAGCGTGCTTCTGGCTCTAAAGCAGAGTGTGTTCCATGGATGAGAACTGTGCTGTGTGTTTCCCTTCAGAAATGGAGTTAAATCCCAGGCTCTGTGTCTTTCTACAAGTAAGACTTCTTTTCAGGTAAACTCAGTCACTTTTCTGCTCAAAGGAAGCAACATCGTTCACGAAGCTCACACGTTTCTCGCTCTTATCTGGAAAGCATTGCATGTTAATGGAACTGTGGTTTGTATCAGTTTCAGAAGTAGAGTTGACCTAGATATGGTCCGTATGTGTAGGAAACACTGTTATTTTATTCTAACCACAGTCACGTTTCCTGCTGTATTAGAGACTATTAGAAAGCAAGAGCGTGCTTCTTGCTCTAAAGCAGAGTGTGTTTCATGGATGAGAACTGTGCTGTGTGTTTCCCTGCAGAAATGGAGTTAAATCCCAGGCTCTGTGTCTTCCTACAAGCAAGATATCTTTTCAGGTAAACTCAGTCACTATTCAGCTCAAAGGAATCTACATCATTCTCGAAGCTCACACGTTTCTTGCTCTTAACTTGAAACCATTGCATGTTAATGGAACTGTGCTTTGTATCAGTTTCAGAAGAAGAGTTGACGTAGATATGGTCCGTATATGTAGGAAACACCGTTATTTTGTTCTGACCACAGTCAAGCTTCCTGCCCTATTAGAGACTCTTAGAAAGCAATAGTGTGCTTCTTGCTCTAAAGCAGAGTGTGTTTCATGGATGAGAAATGTGCTGTGTTTTTCCCTTCAGAAATGGAGTTAAATACCAGGCTAAATGTATTCCTACAAGCAAGACATCATTTCAGATAAATGCAGTCAGTTTTCAGCTCAAATAAATATAAAAAGTTTACGAAGATCACATGTTTTTTGCTCTTAACAGAAACGCCTTGGATGTTAGATGACTTGTGGTTTGTATCAGTTTCAGAAGCAGAGTTGAACTAGCAATGGTCTGTATGTGTAGGAAACACCGTTCTTTTGTTCTGAGCACACTCACGTTTCCTGCTCTATTAGAGACTCTAGAAAGCAAGAGCGTGCTTCTTCCTATACGCAGAGTGTGTTTCATCGTGAGAACAGTGCTGTGTGTTTCCCTTCAGAAATATAGTTAAATCACAGGCTCTGTATCTTCCTACAAGCTAGACTTCGTTTCATGTAAACTCAGTCACCTTTCACCTCAAACAAGTCTACATCATTCACGTAGCTCACACGTTTATTGCTCTTAACTGTAAAGTTTTGGATGTTAGATGACCTGTGGTTTGTATCAATTTCAGGAGCAGAGTTGAACTAAATATGGTCCGTGTGTGTAGGAAACACAGTTCTTTTATTCTGAGCACACTTTCAAGTTTCTGGCTCTATTATAGACTCTAGAAAGCAAGAGCGTGCTTCGTGCTCTAAAGCAGAGTGTGTTTTATGGTTGAGAACTGTGCTGTGTGTTTCCCTTCAGAAATGGTGTTAAATCCCATGCTCTGTTTCTTCCTACAAGGAAGACATCTTTTCAAATATTCTCAGTCACTATTCAGCTCAAAGGTAGCTATATCATTCACGAAGCTCACACGTTTCTACTGTTAAATGAAAAGCATTGGATGTTAGATGACTTGTGGTTTCTATCAGTTTCAGAAGAAGAGTTGAACTAGCAATAGTCCGTATGTGTAGGAAACACCTTTCTTTTGTTCTGAGCACATTCACGTTTCCTGATCCTTCAGAGACTCTAGAAAGCAAGAGCATGCCTCTTCCTATACAAGAGTGTGTTTCCTTTGAGAACTGTTCTGTATGTTTCCCTTCAGAAATGGAGTAAGTCACAAGCTCTGTATCTTCCTACAAGCAAGACTTCATTTCATGGATACTCAGTCACCTTGCACTCAAACAAAGGTATATCATTCACATAGCTCACACGTTTCTTGCTCTTAACTGTAAAGCATTGGATGTTAGAGGACCTGTGGTTTGTATCAGTTTCAGAAGCAGAGTTGAACTAGCAATGGTCCGTATATGTAGGAACCACCATTCTTTTGTTCTGACTAACCTCAAGTTTCTCCCTCTTTTAGAGACTCTAGAAAGCAAGAGCATGCTTTGTGCTCTAAAGTAGAGTGTTTTTCATGGATGAGAATTGTGCTGTGTGTTTCCCTTCAGAAATGGAGTTAAATCCCAGGCTCTGTGTCTTCCTACAAGCAAGACGTCTTTTCAGGTAAACTCAGTCACTTTTCAGCTCAAAGGAAGCTACATCGTTCATGAAGCTCACACGTTTCTCGCTCTCAACTTGAAAGCATTGCATGTTAATGGAACTGTGCTTTGTATGAGTTTCAGAAGTAGAGTTGACCTAGATATGGTCCGTATGTGTAGGAAACACCGTTATTTTGTTCTGACCACAGTCACGTTTCTTGCTGTATTAGAGACTCTTAGAAAGCAAGATCGTGCTTCTTGCACTAAAGCAGAGTGTGTTTCATGGATGAGAACTGTGCTGTGTATTTCCCTTCAGAAATGATGTGAAATTCCAGGCTCTGTTGCTTCCTACAATCAAGACATCATTTCAGGTACACGCTGTCATTTTCAGCTCAAATGAATATAAATCGTTTACGAAGATCACACGTTTCTCGCTCTTAACTGTAAAGCATTGGATGTTAGAAGACTTGTGGTTTGTATCAGATTCAGAATCAGAGTTGAACTAGCAATGGTCCGTATGTGTAGGAAACACCGTTCTTTTGTTCTGAGCACACTCGCATTTCCTGCTCTATTAGAGACTCTAGAAAGCAAGAACGTGCTTCTTCCTGTACGCAGAGTGTGTTTAATCGTGAGAACAGTTCTGTGTGTTTCCCTTCAGAAATGGAGTTAAATCACAGGCTCCTTATCTTCCTACAAACAAGAATTCGTTTCACGAAAACTCAGTCACTTTTCCGCTCAAAAAAAGCAACATCGTTCACGTAGCTCACATGTTTCTTGCTCTTAACTGTAAAGCATTGGATGTCAGAGGACCTGTGGTTTGTATCACTTTCAGATGCAGAGTTGCACTAGCAATGGTCCGTATGTGTAGGAAACTCCGTTATTTTGTTCTGAGTACCCTCAAGTTTTGGCTCTATTACAGACTCTGGAAAGCAAGAGCATGCTTCTTGCTCTAAAGCAGCGTGTGTTTCATGGATGAGAACTGTGCTGTGTGTTTCCCTTCAGAAATGGAGTAAATTCCAGGCTCTGTGTTTTCCTACAAGCAAGACATCTTTTCAGGTAAACTCAGTCACTTTTCAGCTCAAAGGAAGCTACATCGTTTAGAAAGCTCACACGTTTCTTGCTCTTAACTGGAAAGCATTGCATGTTAGAGGAACTGTGGTTTGTATCAGTTTCAGAAGAAGAGTTGACCTAGATATGGTACGTGTGTGTAGGAAACCCAGTTCTTTTATTCTGAGCACACTTTCAAGTTTCTGGCTCTATTATAGACTCTAGAACGCAAGAGCTTGCTTCTTGCTCTAAAGCAGAGTGTGTTTCATGGATGAGAACTGTGCTGTGTTTTTCCCTTCAGAAATGGAGTTAAATCCCATGCTCTGTTTCTTCCTACATAAAGACATCTTTTCAGGTAAACTGAGTCACTTTTTAGCTCAAAGGAAGCTACATCATTCACAAAGCCCACAAGTTTCTCGCTCTTAACTGGAAAGCATTGCATGTTAGGGGAACTGTTGTTTGTATCAGTTTCAGAAGAAGAGTTGACCTAGATATGGTCTGTATGTGTAGGAAACACCGTTATTTGGTTCTGACCACAGTCACGTTTTCTGCTCTATTAGAGACTCTTAGAAAGCAGGAGCATGCTTCTTGCTATAAAGCAGAGTGTGTTTCATGGATGAGAACTGTGCTGTGTGTTTCCCTTCAGAAATGGAGTTAAATACCAGGCTCTGTGTCTTCCTACAAGCAAGACATCATTTCAGGTAAACGAAGTCACTTTTCAGCTCAAATGAATATAAAACGTTTACGAAGATGACACGTTTTTCGCTCTTAACTGAAACGCATTGGATGTTAGATGACTTGTGGTTTGTATCAGTTTCAAAGCAGAATTGAACTAGCAATGGTCCATATGTGTAGGAAACAACGTTATTTTGTTCTGAGCACACTCACGTTACCTGCTCTATTAGAGACTCTAGAAAGCAAGAACGTGCTTCTTCCTATAGGCAGAGTGTGTTTCATCGTGAGAACAGTGCTGTGTGTTTCCCTTCAGAAATAGTGTTAAATCACAGGCTCTGTATCTTCCTACAAGCAAGACTTCGTTTCACGTAAACTCAGTCACCTTTCACCTCAAACAACGCGACATCATTCACGTAGCTCACACGTTTATTGCCCTTAACTGTAAAGCATTGGATGTTAGATGACCTGTGGTTTGTATCAATTTCAGGAGCAGAGTTGAACTTGATATGGTCCGTGTTTGTAGGAAACACAGTTCTTTTCTTCTGAGAACACTTTCAAGTTTCTGGCTCTATTATGGACTCTAGATAGCAACAGCGTGCTTCTTGCTCTAAAGCAGAGTGTGTTCCATGGATGAGAACTGTGCTGTGTTTTTCTCTTCAGAAATGGAGTTAAATCACAGGCTCTGTGTCTTTCTACAAGCAAGACTTCTTTTCAGGTAAACTCAGTCACTTTTCTGCTCAAAGGAAGCTACATCGTTAACGAAGCTCACACGTTTCTCACTCTTATCTGGAAAGCATTACATGTTAATGGAACTGTGGTTTGTATCAGTTTCAGAAGTAGAGTTGACCTAGATATGGTCCGTATGTGTAGGAAACACTGTTATTTTATTCTAACCACAGTCACGTTTCCTGCTGTATTAGAGACTATTAGAAAGCAAGAGCGTGCTTCTTGCACTAAAGCAGAGTGTGTTTCATGGATGAGAACTGTGCTGTGTGTTTCCCTTCAGAAATGATGTGAAATTCCAGGCTCTGTTGCTTCCTACAAGCAAGACATCATTTCAGGTACACGCTGTCATTTTCAGCTCAAATGAATATAAATCGTTTACGAAGATCACACGTTTCTCGCTCTTAACTGTAAAGCATTGGATGTTAGATGACTTGTGGTTTGTATCAGATTCAGAATCAGAGTTGAACTAGCAATGGTCCGTATGTGTAGGAAACACCGTTCTTTTGTTCTGAGCACACTCACATTTCCTGCTCTATTAGAGACTCTAGAAAGCAAGAACATGCTTCTTCCTGTACGCAGAGTGTGTTTAATCCTGAGAACAGTGCTGTTTGTTTCCCTTAAGATATGGAGTTAAATCACAGGCTCTGTGTCTTCCTACAAGCAAGACATCTTTTCAGGTAAACTCAGTCACTATTCAGCTCAAAGGAAGCTACATGGTTCACGAAGCTCACACGTTTCTCGCTCTTAACTTGAAAGCATTGCATGTTAATGGAACTGTGCTTTGTATCAGTTTCAGAAGAAGAGTTGACCTAGATATGGTCCGTATGTGTAGGAAACACTGTTATTTTGTTCTGAACACAGTCAACTTTAATGCTCTTTTAGAGACTCTTAGAAAGCAATAGTGTGCATCTTGCTCTAAAGCAGAGTGTGTTTCTTGGATGAGAAATGTGCTGTGTGTTTCCCCTCAGAAATGGAGTTAAATTCCAGGCTCTGTTTCTTCCTACAAGCAAGACATCATTTCAGGTAAACGCTGTCACTTTTCAGCTCAAATGAATATAAATCGTTAGTGAAGATCACATGTTTCTTGCTCTTAACTGAAAAGCATTGGATGTTAGATGACTTGTGGTTTGTATCAGTTTCCAAAGCAGAGTTGAACTTGCAATTGTCCGTATGTGTAGGAAAAACCGTTCTTTTGTTCTGAGCACACTCACGTTTCCTGCTCTATTAGAAACTCTAGAAAGCAAGAGTGTGCTTCTTCCTATATGCAGAGTGTGTTTCATCATGAGAACAGAGCTGTGTGTTTCCCTTCAGAAATGGAGTTAAATCACAGATCTGTATCTTCCTACAAGCAAGACTTCGTTTCACGTAAACTCAGTCACCTTTCAGGTCAAACAAAGCTACATCGTTCATGTAGCTCACACGTTTCTTGCTCTGAACTGTAAAGCATTGGATGTGAGAGGACCTGTGGGTTGTATCAATTTCAGGAGCAGAGTTGAACTAGATATGGTCCGTGTGTTTAGGTAACACAGTTCTTTTATTCTGAGCACACTTTCAAGTTTCTGGTTCTAGTATAGACTCTAGAATGCAAGTGCTTCGTGCGCTAAAGCAGAGTGTGTTTCATGGATGATAACTGTGCTGTGTTTTTCCCTTCAGAAATGGAGTTAAATCCCAGGCTCTGTGTCTTTCTACAAGCAAGACATCTTTTCAGGTAAACTCACTCACTTTTGTGCTCAAGGGAAGCTACATCGTTCACGAAGCTCACACGTTTGTCGCTCTTAACTGAAAAGCTTTGGATGTTAGAGGACCTGTGGTATGTATCAGTTTCAGAAGCAGAGTTGAACTAGAAATGAACCGAATGTGTAGGAAACGCAGTTCTTTTGTTCTGAGCACACTTACGTTTCCTTCTATTTTAGAGACTCTAGAAAGCATGAGCGTGCTTCTTGCTCTAAAGCAGAGTGTGTATCATGGATGAGAACTGTGCAGTGTGTTTCCCTTCAGAAATGGAGTTAAATGCCAGGATCTCTGTCTTCCTACAAGCAAATCTTCGTTTCCAGGAAGGGTAGTCACTTTTAAGATCAAAGCACCTGCATGGTTCACGAATCTCACACTTTTCCCTTCTACACTGACAAACATTGAATGTTACAGGACCTCTGGTTTTTATCATATTCAGAAGTAGAGTTGAACTAGATATGGTCCTTATGTTTGGGAAACACAGTTCTTTTGTTCTGAGAAAAATGACGTTTCCAGCTGTATTAGAGATTCTTGAAAGCATGAGCTTGGTTCTTGCTCTAAAGCAGAGTGTGTTTCATGGTTGAGAACTGTGCTGTGTGTTTCCCTTCAGAAATGGAGTTAACTGCCAGGCTCTGTGTCTTCCTACAAGCAAGAATTCATTACAGGTAAACACAGTCACTTTACAGCTCAAATGAAGCTACATCATTCACAGAGCGCTCACGTTTGTCACTCTTAATAAGAAAGCATTGAATGTTCAGGGCCTGTGGTTTTTATCAGTTTCAGAAGCAGAGTTGAACTAGACATGTTCCGTTTGTTTAGGAAACACTGTTCTTTTGTTCTGAGCACACTCACGTTTCCTGCTGCATTAGACACACTGGAAAGCAAGAGCTTGGTTCTTGCTCTAAAGCAGAGTGTTTTTCATGGATGAGAACTGTGCTGTGTGTTTCCCTTCCGAAATGGAGTTAAATCCCAGGCTCTGTGTCTTCCTACAGGCAATAATTCGTTTCATGTAAACGCAGTCACTTTTCAGCTCAAAGGAGCTACATCGTTTCATGCAGCTCACACGTTTGTCGCTCTTAACTGAAAACCATTGGAGGTTAGAGGACCTGTGGTTTGTATAAGTTTCAGAAGCAGAGTTGAACTAGATATGGTCCGAATGTGTGGGAAACACAGTTCTTTTGGTCTGAGCACACTCATGTTTCCTTCTGTTTTAGAGACTCTAGAAAGCAAGACCGTGCTTCTTACTCTAAAGCAGAAAGTGTTTCATGGATGAGAACTGTGCTGTGTGTTTCCCTTCAGAAATCGAATTAAATCCCATGCTCTGTGTCTTCCTACAAGCAAAATTTCTTTTCAGGCAAGCGTAGTCACTTTTCAGCTCTATGGACCTGCATCGTTCATGTCTCTCACACATTTCTCTTCTTAACGGTCAAGCATTAGATTTTAAAAGACCTATGGTTTGTATCAGCTTCAGACAGAGTTGAACTAGATATGGTCCGTATGTGTGGGAAACACCGTTCTTTTGCTCTGAGCACACTCACGTTTCCCTCTATATTAGAGACTCTAGAAAGCGAGAGCGTGCTACTGGCTCCAAAGCAGAATGTGTTTCATGGATGAGAACTGTCATGGGAGTTTCGCTTCAGAAATGGAGTTCATCCCAGGCTCTGTGTCTTCCTACAAGCAAGATTTCATTTCAGGTAAACACAGTCACTTTTCAGCTCAAAGGAAGCTACATTGTTCACAAAGCTCACATGTTTCTCGCTCTTAAGTGACAAGCATGGGATGTTAGAGAACCTGTGGTTTGTATCAGTTTTAGAAGCAGAGTTGAAGTATATATGTACCCTATGTGTAAGAAACACCTTTCCTTTGTTCGGAGCACACTCACGTTTCCTGCAGTATTAGAGACACGAGAAAGCAAGAGCTTGGTTCTTGCTCTAAAGCAGAGTGTTTTTCATGGATGAGAACTGTGCTGTGTGTTTCCTTCAGAAATTGAGTTAAATCCCAGTCTCTGTGTCTTCCTACAAGCAGGAAATCGTTTCAGGTAAACACAGTCACTTTACAGCTCAAATGAAGCTACATCTTTCACAGAGCTCACATGTTTGTCACTCTTAATTGAAAAGCATTGGATGTTCGAGGACCTGTGGTTTTTATCAGGTTTAGAAGCAGAGTTGAACTAGACAGGTTCCGTTTGTTTAGGAAACACTGTTCTTTGGTTCTGAGCACACTCACTTTTCCTGCAGTAGTAGAGACGCTAGAAAGCAAGAGCTTGGTTCTTGCTCTAAAGCAGAGTGTTTTTCATGGATGAGAACTGTGCTGTGTGTTTCCCTTCCGAAGTTGAGTTAAATCCCAGGATCTGTGTTATCCTGCAAGGAAGAATTCTTATCATGTAAACGCAGTCACTTTTCAGCTCAAAGGAAGCTCCATAGTTCTCGCAGCTCACACGTTTGTCGCTCTTAATTGAAAAGCATTGGATGTTAGAGGACCTGTGGTTTTTATCAGTTTCAGAATCAGAGTTGAACTAGATATGGTCCGTATGTGTGGGAAACACGGTTCTTTTGCTATGAGCACTCTCAGGTTTACCTTTGTATTAGAGTAACTATAAGGCAAGAGCGTGCTTCTTGCTCTAAATCAGAGTGTGTTTCAAGGATGAGAACTGTGCTGGGAGTTTCCCTACAGAAATGGTGTTCAATCCCAGGCTCTGTGTCTTCTTCCAAGAAAGACTTCATTTCAGGTAAACACAGTCAATTTTCAGCTCAAAGGAAGCTACATCGTTCACAAAGCTCACATGTTTCTCGCTCTTAACTGAAAAGCATTGGATGTTAGAGTACCTGTGCTTTGTATCACTTTCAGAAGCAGAGTTGAACTAGATATGGTCGATATGTGTGGGAAACACAGTTCTTTTGGTCTGAGCACACTCATGTTTCCTTCTGTTTTAGAGACTCTAGAAAGCAAGACCGTGCTTCTTACTCTAAAGCAGAAAGTGATTCATGGATGAGAACTGTGCTGTGTGTTTCCCGTCAGAAATGGAGTTATATCCCACACTCTGTGTCTTCCTACAAACAAAATTTCTTTTCAGGATTGGGTAGTCACATTTCAGCTCAAAGGACCTGCATCGTTCACGAAGCTCACACATTTCTCTTCTTAACGGACAAGCATTCGATGTTAGAGGACCTATGGTTTGTATCAGTTTCAGACAGAGTTGAACTAGTTATGGTCTGTATGTGTGGGAAACACTGTTCTTTTGCTCTGAGCACACTCACGTATCCCTTTGTATTAGAGACTCTAGAAAGCAAGAACGTGCTTCTTGCTCTAAAGCAGAGAGTGTTTCATGGATGAGAACTGTGCTGGGAGTTTCCCTTCAGAAATGGAGTTCAATCCCAGGGTCTGTGTCTTCCTACAAGCAAGACTTCGTTTCAGGTAAACACAGTAACTTTTCAGCTCAAAGGAAACTACATCGTTCACAAAGCTCACACGTTTCTTGCTCTTAACTGAAAAGCATTGGATATTAGAGGACAGGGGTTTGTATCACTTTCAGAAGCAGAGTTGAACTAGATATGGTCCATATGTGTAGGACACACAGTTCTTTTGTTCTGAGCAAACTCACTTTTCATGCAATATTGGAGACTCTAGAAAGTAAGAGCTTGGTTCTTGCTCTAAAGCAGAGTGTTTTTCATGGATGAGAACTGTGCTGTGTGTTTCCTGTCAGAAATGGAGTTAAATCCCAGGCTCTGTGTCTTCCTACAGGCAATAATTCATTTCATGTGAACACAGTCACTTTTCAGCTCAAAGGAGCTACATCGTTTCACGCAGCTCACACGTTTGTCACTCTTAAGTGAAAACCATTGGAGGTTAGAGGACCTGTGGTTTGTATCAGTTTCAGAAGCAGAGTTGAACTAGATATGGTCCGAATGTGTGAGAAACACAGTTCTTTTGGTCTGAGCACACTCATGTTTCCTTCTGTTTTAGAGACTCTAGAAAGCAAGACCGTGCTTCTTACTCTAAAGCAGAAAGTGTTTCATGGATGAGAACTGTGCTGTGTGTTTCCCTTCAGAAATGGAGTTAAATCCCACGCTCTGCGTCTTCCTACAAGCAAAATTTCTTTTCAGGCAAGGGGAGTCACTTTTAAGCTCAATGGACCTGCAAAGTTCAGGAAGCTCACACATTTCTCTTCTTAACGGACAAGCATTGGATGTTAGAGGACCTATGGTTTGTATCAGTTTCAGACAGAGTTGAACTAGATATGGTTCGTATGTGTGGGAAACTCTGTTCTTTTGCTCTGTGCACACTCACGTTTCCCTCTGTATTAGAGACTCTAGAAACCAAGATTGTGCTACTTGCTCTAAAGCAGAATGTGTTTCATGGATGAGAACTGTCGTGGTAGTTTCCCTTCAGAAATGGATTTCAAACCCAGGCTCTGTGTCTTCCTACAAGCAAGAATTCGTTTCAGGTAAACACAGTCACTTTTCAACTCAAAGGAAGCCACATCGTTCACGCAGCTCACATGTTTGTCGCTCTTAACTGAAAACCATTGGATATTAGAGGACCTGGGTTTTGTATCACTTTCAGAAGCAGAGTTGAACTAGACATGGTCCATAAGTGTAGGACACACAGTTCTTTTGTTCCGAGCCCATCACTTTTCCTGCTTTATTAGAGACTCTAGAGAGCAAGAGCGTGCTTCTTGCTCTAAAGCAGAGTGTTTTTCATGGATGAGAACTGTGCTGTGCATTTCCTTCAGAAATTGAGTTAAATCCCAAGCTCTGTGTCTTCCTACAAGCAAGAAATCATTTAAGGTAAACACAGTCACTTTACAGCTCAAATGAAGCTAAATCGTTCACGGAGCTCACACATTTGTCGATCTTAATTGAAAAGCATTGGATGTTCGATGACCTGTGGTTTTTATCAGGTTCAGAAGCAGAATTGAACTAGACATGTTCTGTATGTTTAGGAAACACTGTTCTTTTGTTCTGAGCACACTCACTTTTCCTGCAGTATTAGAGACTCTAGAAAGCAAGAGCTTGGATCTTGCTCTAAAGCAGGGTGTTTTTCATGAATGAGAACTGTGCTGTGTGTTTCCCTACCGAAATGGAGTTAAATCCCAGGCTCTGTGTCTTCCTACAAGCAAGACTTCGTTTCAGGTAAACACAGTCACTTTTCAGCTCAAAGGAAGCTACATCGTTCACGAAGCTCACACATTTGTCGATCATAATTGAAAAGCCTTGGATGTTCGAGGATCTGTGGTTTTTATCAGTTTCAGAAGCAGAGTTGAACTAGACATGTTCTGTATGTTTAGGAAACACTGTTCTTTTGTTCTGAGCACACTCACTTTTCCTGCAGTATTAGAGACTCTAGAAAGCAAGAGCTTGGTTCTTGCTCTAAAGCAGAGAGTTTTTCATGGATGAGAACTGTGCCGTGTGTTTCTCTTCCAAAATGGAGTTAAATCCAATGCTCTGTGTCTTCCTACAAGCAAAATTTCTTTTTTGGTAAGGGTAGTCACTTTTCTGCTCAAAGACCTGCATCGTTCACGAATCTCACACATTTCTCTTCTTAACGGACAAGCATTGGATGTTAGAGGAACTATGGTTTGTATCATTTTCAGACAGATTTGAACTAGATATGGTCCGTATGTGTGGGAAACACTGTTCTTTTGCTCTGAGCACACTCACTTTTCCCTTTTTATTAGAAATTCTAGAAAGCAAGAGCGTGCTTATGGCTATAAACAGAGTGTGTTTCATGGATGACAATTGTGCAGGGAGTTTCCCTTCCTAAATGGAGTTAAATCCCAGGCTCTGTGTCTTCCTACAGGCAATAATTCGTTTCATGTAAACGCAGTCACTTTTCAGCTCAAAGTAAGGTACATTGTTCACAAAGCTCACATGTTTCTCGCTCTTAAGTGACAAGCATGGGATGTTTGGGATCTGTGGTTTTTATCATGTTTAGAAGCAGAGTTGAAGTATATATGTTCCCTATGTATAAGAAACACTGTTCATTTGTTCGGAGCACACTCACTTTTCCTGATGTATTAGAGACACTAGAAAGCAAGTGCGTGCTTCTTGCTCTAAAGAAGAGTGTGTTTCATGATGGAGAACTTTGCTGTGTGTTTCCCTTCAGAAATGGAATTAAATCCCACTCTCTGTGTTTTCCTACAAGCAAAATTTCTTTTCAGGTAAGGGTATTCACTTTTCAGCTCAAAGGACCTGCATCGTTCACGAACCTCACACATTTTTCTTCTTAACGGACAAGCATTGGATGTTAGAGGACCTATGGTTTGTATCAGTTTCAGACAGAGTTGAACTAGATATGGTCCGTATGTGTGGGAAACACCGTTCTTTTGCTCTGAGCACACTCATGTTTCGCTTTGTATTAGAGACTCTAGAAAGCAAGAGCGTGCTTCTTGCTCTAAAGCAGAGTGTGTTTCATGGATGAGAACTGTGCTGTGAATTTCCTCGAGAAATTGAGTTAAATCCCAAGCTCTGTGTCTTCCTACAAGCAAGAAATCATTTCAGGTAAACAGTCACTTTACAGCTCAAATGAAGCTACATCGTTCACACAGTTCACACTTTTGTCGCTCTTAATTGAAATGCATTGGATGTTCGAGGACCTGTGGTTTTTATCAGGTTCAGAAGCAGAGTTGAACTAGACATGTTCCGTTTGTTTAGGAAACACTGTTCATTTGTTCTGAGCACACTCAGTTTTCCTGCAGTAGTAGAGACGCTAGAAAGCAAGACCTTGGTTCTTACTCTAAAGCAGAGTGTTTTTCATGGAAGAGAACTGTGCTGTGTGTTTCCCTTCCGAAATGGAGTTAAATCCTAGGCTCTGTGTCTTCCTACAAGCATGAATTCATGTCATGTAATCGCAGTCAATTTTCAGCTCAAAGGAAGCTACATCGTTCACAAAGCTCACATGTTTCTTGCTCTTAATTGACAAGCATGGGATGTTAGAGGACCTGTGGTTTGTATCTGTTTTAGAAGCACAGTTGAAGTATATATGTTCCGTATGTGTAAGAAACACCGTTCCTTTGTTTGGAGCACACTCACGTTTCCTTCTGTATTAGAGACACTAGAAAGCAAGAGCTTGCTTCTTGCTCTAAAGCAGAGTGTGTTTCATGGATGAGAACTGTGCTTTGTGTTTCCCTTCAGAAATGGAGTTACATCCCCGGGTCTGTGTCTTCCTACAAGCAAGACTTCGTTTCAGGTAAACACAGTCACTTTTCAGCTCAAAGGAAGCTACATCGTTCACAAGCTCACACATTTGTCGATCTTAATTGAAAAGCATTGGATGTTAGAGAACCTCTGGTTTTTATCAGTTTCAGAAGCAGAGTTGAACTAGGTATGTTCCGTATGTTTAGGAAACACCGTTCTTTTGTTCTGAGCACACTCACTTTTCATGCAGTTTTAGAGACTCTAGAAAGCAAGAGCTTGGTTCTTGCTCTATAGCAGAGTGTTTTCATGGAAGAGAACTGTGCTGTGTGTTTTCCATCAGAAATGGAGTTAAATCCCAGGCTCTGTGTCTTCCTACAGGCAATAATTCGTTTCCTGTAAACGCGGTCACTTTTCAGTTCAAAGGAGCTACATCGTTCTCGCAGCTCACACGTTTGTCGCTCTTAACTGAAAACCATTGGAGGTTAGAGGACCTGCGGTTTGTATAAGTTTCAGAAGCAGAGTTGAACTAGATATGGTACGAATGTGGGGGAAACACAGTTCTTTTGGTCTGAACACACTCATGTTTCCTTCTGTTTTTGATATTCTAGAAAGCAAGACCGTGCTTTTTACTCTAAAGCAGAAAGTGTTTTATGGATGAGAACTGTGCTTTGTGTTTCCCCTCAGAAATGGAGTTAAATCCCACACTGTGTCTTCCTACAAGCAAAATTTATTTTTAGGTAAGGGTAGTCACTTTACAGCTCAAAGGACCTGCATCGTTCACGAAGCTCACCCATTCCTCTTTTTAACGGACAAGCAGTGGATGTTAGAGGACCTATGGTTTGTATCAGTTTCAGACAGAGTTGAACTAGATATTGTCCATATGTGTGGGAAACACCGTTCTTTTGCTCTGAGCACACTCACGTTTCGCTCTGAAATTGAGAATCTACAAAGCAAGAGTGTGTTTCTTGATCTAAAGCAGAGTGTGTTTCATGGATGAGAACTGTGCTGGGAGTTTCCCTTGAGAAGCAGAGTTCAATCCCAGACTCTGTGTCTTCCTACAAGCAAGACATCGTTTCAGGTAAACACAGTCACTTTTCAGCTCAAAGGATGCCACATCATTCACAAAGCTCACATGTGTCTCGCTCTTAAGTAACAAGCATGGGATGTTAGCGGACCTGTGGTTTGTATCAGTTTTAGAAGCAGAGTTGAAGTATATATGTTGCCTATGTGTAAGAAACACCGTTCCTTTGTTTGGAGCACACTCACGTTTCCTGCTGTATTAGAGACACAGGAAAGCATGAGCATGCTTCATGCTCTAAAGCAGAGTGTGTTTCATGGAATGAGAACTGTGCTTTGTGTTTCCTTTCAGAAATGGAGTTAGATCCTAGGCTCTGTGTCTTACTCCAGGCAATAATTCGTTTCATGTCAATGCAGTCACGTTTCAGCTCAAAGGAGCTACATCATTCACGAAGCTCACACAGTTCTCTTCTTAAGAGACAAGCATTGGATGTTAGAGGACCTATAGTTTGTATCAGTTTCTGTCAGAGTTGAACTAGATATGGTCCATATGTCTAGGACACACAGTTCTTTTGTTCCGAGCACATCACGTATCCTGCTGTATTAGAGACTCTAGAAAGCAGGAGTGTGCTTCTTGCTCTAAAGCAGAGTGTGTTTCATGGATGAGAACTGTGCTTTGTGTTTCCCTTCAGAAATGGAGTTACATCCCAGGGTCTGTGTCTTCCTACAAGCAAGACTTCGTTTCAAGTAAACACAGTCACTTTTCAGCTAAAAGGAAGGTACATCGTTCACGAAGCTCACACGTTTGTTGATCTTAATTGAAAAGCATTGGATGTTAGAGATCCTGTGGTTTTTATCAGTTTCAGAAGCAGAGTTGAACTAGATATGGTCCGAATGTGTGGGAAACAGAGTTCTTTTGGTCTGAGCACACTCATGTTTCATTCCCATTTAGAGACTCTAGAAAGCAAGACCGTGCTTCTTACTCTAAAGTAGAAAGTGTTTCATGGATGAGAACTGTGCTGTGTGTTTCCTTTCAGAAATGGAGTTAAATAACACGCTCTGTGTCTTCCCACAAGCAAAATTTCTTTTCAGGTAAGGGGAGTTACTTTTCAGCTCAAAGGACCTGCAACGTTCACGAAGCTCACACATTTCTCTTCTTAAAGGACAAGCATTGGATGTTAGAGGACCTATGCTTTGTACCAGTTTCAGACAGAGTTGAACTAGATATGGTTCGTATGTGTGGGAAAAACCGTTCTTTTGCTCTGAGCACACTCACGTTTCCCTTTGTATTAGAGAGTCTAGAAAGCAAGAGCATGCTTCTTGCTCTAAGCAGAGTGTGTTTCATGGATGAGAACTGTGCTGTGAGTTTCCCTTCAGAAATGGAGTTCAATCCCAGGCTCTGTGTCTTCCTACAAGCAAAATTTGTTTTCTGGTAAGGGTAGTCACTTTTCAGGTCAAAGGAAGCTACGTCGTTCACAAAGCTCACACGTTTCTCGCTCTTAAGTGACAAGCATGGGATGTTAGAGGACCTGTGGTTTGTATCAGTTTTAGAAGCAGAGTTGAAGTATATATGTTCCCTATGTGTAAGAAACACCGTTCTTTTGTTCGGAGCACACTCTCGTTTCCTGCTGTATTAGAGAAACTAAAAAGCAAGTGCGTGCTTCTTGCTCTAAAGAAGAGTGTGTTTCATGGATGAGAACTGTGCTTTGTGTTTCCCCTCAGAAATGGAGTTACATCCCCGGGTCTGTGTCTTCCTACAAGCAAGACTTCGTTTCAGGTAAACACAGTCACTTTTCAGCTCAAAGGAGCTACATTGTTCACCCAGCTCACACGTTTGCTGCTCATAACTGAAATCCATTGAAGGTTAGAGGACCTGTGGTTTATATAAGTTTCAGAAGCAGAGTTTAACTAGATATGGTCCGTATGTGTGGGAAACCCCGTTCTTTTACTCTGAGCACACTCACGTATCCCTCTGTATTAGAGACTCTAGAAAGCAAGAGCATTCTTCTTGCTCTAAAGCAGAGTGTGTTTCATGGATGAGAACTGTCCTGGGAGTTTCACTTGAGAAATGGACTTCAATCCCAGGCTCTGTGTCTTCCTACAAGCAAGACATCGTTTCAGGTAAACACAGTCACTTTTCAGCTCAAAGGATGCTACATCATTCACAAAGCTCACATGTGTCTCGCTCTTAAGTAACAAGCATGGGATGTTAGAGGACCTGTGGTTTGTATCAGTTTTAGAAGCAGAGTTGAAGTATATATGTTGCCTATGTGTAAGAAACACCGTTCCTTTGTTTGGAGCACACTCACGTTTCCTGCTGTATTAGAGACACTAGAAAGCATGAGCATGCTTCATGCTCTAAAGCAGAGTGTGTTTCATGGATGAGAACTGTGCTTTGTGTTTCCCTTCAGAAATGGAGTTAAATCCTAGGCTCTGTGTCTTACTACAGGCAATAATTCGTTTCATGTAAACGCAGTCACGTTTCAGCTCAAAGGAGCTACATCATTCACGAAGCTCACACTGTTCTCTTCCAAACAGACAAGCATTGGATGTTAGAGGACCTAAGTTTGTATCAGTTTCTGTCAGAGTTGAACTAGATATGGTCTGTATATGTGGGAAACACCGTTCTTTTGCTCTGAGCACACTCACTTTTCCCTCTGTATTAGAGACTCTAGCAAACAAGAGCGTGCTTCTTGCTCTAAAGCAGAGTGTGTTTCATGGATGAGAACTGTGCTTTGTGTTTCCCTTCAGAAAAGGAGTTCAATCCCAGGCTCTGTGTCTTCCTACAAGCAAGACTTCGTTTCAGGTAAATACAGTCACGTTTCAGCTCAAAGGAAGCTACATCGTTCACAAAGCTCACACGTTTTTCGCTCTTAATTGAAAAGCTTGGATGTTAGAGGACCTGTGGTTTGTATCACTTTCAGAAGCAGAATTGAACTAGATATGATCCATATGTGTAGGACACACAGTTCTTTTTTTCTGAGCACATCACCTTTCCTGCTGTATTAGAGACTCTAGAAAGCAAGAGCATGCTTCTTGCTCTAAAGCAGAGTGTGTTTCATGGATGACAACTGTGCTGTGCATTTCCTTCAGAAATGGAGTTAAATCCCAGGCTCTGTGTCTTCCTACAAGCAAGACTTCGTTTCAGGTAAATACAGTCACGTTTCAGCTCAAATGAAGCTACATCGTTCACGAAGCTCACACATTTGTCGCTCTTAATTGAAAAGCATTGGATGTTAGAGGACCTGTGGTTGTTATCAGTTTCAGAAGCAGAGTTGAACTAGATATGGTCCGTATGTGTAGGAAACACCGTTCTTTTTTCTGAGCACACTCACTTTTCCTGCTGTATTAGAGACTCTAGAAAGCAAGAGCATATTTCTTGCTCTAAAGCAGAGTGTGTTTCATGGATGAGAACTGTGCTTTGTGTTTCCCTCAGAATAGGAGTTCAATCCCAGGCTCTGTGTCTTCCTACAAGCAAGAAATCATTTCAGGGAAACCAAGTCACTTTACAGCTCAAATGAAACTACATGTTCACAAAGCTCACACGTTTGTCACTCTTAATTGAAAAGCATTGGATGTTACAGGACCTGTGGTTTTTATCAGTTTCAGAAGCAGGGATGAACTAGACATGTTCCATATGTTTAGGAAACACTGTTCTTTTGTTCTGAGCACACTCATTTTTCCTGCAGTATTAGAGACTCTAGAAAGCAAGAACTTGGTTCTTGCTCTAAAGCAGAGAGTTTTTCATGGATGATAACTGTGCTCTGTGTTTCCCTTCTGAAATGGAGTTAAATTCCATGCTCTGTGTCTTCCTACTAGCAAGACTTCGTTTCAGATAAGGGTAGTCAATTTTCAGCTCAAAGGACCTACATCGTTCACAAAGCTCATATGTTTCTCTTCTTAACTGAGAATCAATGGATGTTAGAGGACCTGTGGTTTGTATCAGTTTCAGAAGCTGAGTTGAACTAGATATGATCCTTACATGTAGGAAACACAGTTCTTTTGTTCTGAGCACACTCACGTTTCCTGCTGTTTTAGAGACTCTAGAAAGCAAGAGCTTGATTCTTGCTCTAAAGCAGAGTGTGTTTCATGGATGAGAACTGTGCTTTGTGTTTCCCATCATAAATGGACTTCAATCAAGGCTCTGTGTCTTCATACAAGCAAGACTTCATTTCAGGTAAACGCAGGTATTTTCAGCTCAATTGAAGCTACAAGGATCAAGAAGCTCACATGTTTGTCGATTGTAACTGACAAGCATTGGATGTTAGAGGATCTGTGGTTTGTACCATTTTCAGAAGCAGAGTTGAACTAGTTATGGTCTGCATATATAGGATACACCATTTTTTTTCATAGCACACTAACGTTTCCTGCTGTATTAGAGACTCTAGAAAGCAAGAACTTGGTTCTTGCTCTAAAGCACACTGGATTTCATGGATGAGAACTCTGCTTTGTGTTTCCCTCAGAAATGGAGTTCAATCCCAGGCTCTGTGTCTTCACACAAGCAAGAATTCATTTCAGGTAAACGCAGGAAATTTTCAGCTCAATGGGATCTACATCATTCACAGAGCTCACACGTTTCTCGCTCTTAAATGAAAAGCATTTTACGTTAGAGGACCTATGGTTTGTATCAGTTTCAGAAGCAGAGTTGTCCTTGATATGGTCCGAATGTGTAGGAAACACAGTTCTTTTGGTCTGAGCACACTCATGTTTCCTTCTGTTTTAGAGACTCGAGAAAGCAAGAGCGTGCTTCTTGCTCTAAAGCAGAGTTGGTTTCATGGATGAGAACTGTGCTGTGTGTTTCCCTTCTGAAATGGAGATAAATCCCAAGCTCTGTGTCTTCCTACAAGCAAGAATTCTTCTCTTGTAAACGCAGTCACATTTCAGCACAGAGGAAGCTACATCATTCACGCAGCTCATACATTTGTCGCTCTTAACTGAAAAGCTTTGGATATTAGAGGACCTGTGGTTTATATCAGTTTCAGAAGCAGAGTTGTCCTTGATATGGTCCGAATGTGTAGGAAACACAGTTCTTTTGTTCTGAGCACACTCACGTTTCCTTGTGTTTTAGAGATTCTAGAAAGCAAGAGCGTGCTTATTGCTCTAAAGCAGTGTGTGTTTCATGGATGATAACTGTGCTTTGTGTTTCCGTCAGAAATGGAGTTCAATCCCAGTCTCTGTGTCTTCCTGCAAGCAATACTTCGTTTCAGGCAAGGGTAGTAACTTTTCAGCTCAAAGGACCAGCATCGTTCACGAAGCTCACACATTTCTCTTCTGAACTGAGAAGCACTGGATGTTAGAGTACCTGTGGTTTGTATCCGTTTCAGAAGCAGAGTTGAAATAGATATGGTCCATATGTGTAGGACACACAGTTCTTTTGTTCTGAGCAAATCAAGTTTCCTGCCATATTAGAGACTCTAGAAAGCAAGAGCGTGCTTCTTGCTCTAAAGCAGAGTGTGTTTCATGGATGAGAACTGTGCTGTACGTTTCCTTCAGAAATGGAGTTAAATCCCAAGCTCTGCGTCTTCCTACAAGCAAGAAGTCATTTCAGGTGACCACAGTCATTTTACAGCTCAAGTGAAACAACATCGTTCACGAAGCACACACATTTGTTGCTCTTAATTGAAAAGCATTGGATGTTAGAGGACCTGTGGTTTTCATCATTTTCGAAGCAGAGTTGAACTAGATATGGTCCGAATATGTAGGAAATACAGTTCTTTTGTTCTGAGCACACTCATGCTTACTTCACATTTAGATCCTCAAGATAGGATGAGCATCCTTCTTGCTCTAAAGCAGAGTGTGTATCATGGATAAGAACTGTGCTGTGTGTTTCCCTTCATAAATGGACTTCAATCCCAGGCTCTGTGTCTTCCTACAAGCAAGACATCGTTTCAAGTAAACACAGTCACTTTTCAGCTCAAAGGATGCTACATCATTCACAAAGCTCACATGTGTCTCGCTCTTAAGTAACAAGCATGGGATGTTAGAGGACCTGTGGTTTGTATCAGTGTTAGAAGCAGAGTTGAAGTATATATGTTGCCTATGTGTAAGAAACACCGTTCCTTTGTTCAGAGCACACTCACGTTTCCTGCTGTATTAGAGACTCTAGAAAGCAAGAGCGTGCTTCTTGCTCTAAAGCAGAGTGTGTTTCATGGATGAGAACGGTACTGTGTGTTTCCCTTCAGAAATGGAGTTAAATCCCATGCTCTGTGTCTTCCTACAAACAAAATTTCTTTTCAGGTAAGGGTAGTCACTTTTCAGCTCAAAGGACCTGCATCGTTCACGAAGGTCACACATTTCTATTCTTAACGGCAAGCATTGGATGTTAGAGGACCTATGGTTTGTATCAGTTTCAGACAGAGTTCAACTAGATATGGTCCCTATGTGTGGGAAACACCGTTCTTCTGCTCTGAGCACACTCAACGTTTCCCTCTGTATTAGATACTCTAGAAAGCAAGAGCATGCTTCTTGCTCTAAAGCAGAGTGTGTTTCATGGATGAGAACTGTGCTGGGAGTTTAACTTGAGAAATGGAGTTCAATCACAGGCTCTGTGTCTTCCTACAAGCAAGACATCGTTTCAGGTAAACACAGTCACTTTTCAGCTCAAAGGATGCTACATCATTCACGAAGCTCACATGTGTCTCGCTCTTAAGTAACAAGCATGGGATGTTAGAGGACCTGTGGTTTGTATCAGTTTTAGAAGTAAGTTGAAGTATATATGTTGCCTATGTGTGAGAAACACCGTTCCTTTGTTCGGAGCACACTCACGTTTCCTGCTGTATTAGAGACACTAGAAAGCATGAGCATGCTTCATGCTCTAAAGCACAGTGTGTTTCATGGATGAGAACTGTGCTTTGTGTTTCCCTTCAGAAATGGAGTTAAATCCTAGGCTCTGTGTCTTACTACAGGCAATATTCCGTTCATGTCAATGCAGTCACGTTTCAGCTCAAAGGTGCTACATCATTCACAAAGCTCACATAGTTCTCTTCTTAAGAGAGAAGCATTGGATATTAGAGGACCTATAGTTTGTATCAGTCTCTGTCAGAGTTGAACTAGATATGGTCCATATGTCTAGGACACACAGTTCTTTTGTTCCGAGCACATCACGTATCCTGCTGTATTAGAGAATCTAGAAAGCAGGAGTGTGCTTCTTGCTCTAAAGCAGAGTGTGTTTCATGGATGAGAACTGTGCTTTGTGTTTCCCTTCAGTGTCTGAAGAAGAGTTGACCTAGATATGGTCCGTATGTGTAGGAAACACCGTTATTTTGTTCTGACCACAGTCCCGTTTTCTCCTGTATTAGAGACACTTAGAAAGCATGAGCTTGCTTCTTCTTATATGCAGAGTGTGTTTCAAGGTGAGACCAGTGCTGTGTGTTTCCCTTCATAAATGGAGTTAAATCACAGGCTCTGTATCTTCCTACAATCAAGGCTTCATTTCACGTAAACTCAGTCACCTTTCAGCTCAAACAAAGCTACATCGTTCACGTAGCTCACACGTTTCTTGCTCTTAACTGTAAAGCATTGGATGTTAGAGGACCTGTGGTTTGTATCAGTTTCAGAAGCAGAGTTGAACTAGCAATGGTCCTTATGTGTAGGAAGCACCGATCTTTTGTTCACAGTCCCCTCATGTTTCTGGCTCTATTAGAGAATCTAGAAACAAGAGCATTCTTCTTGTTCTAAAGCAGAGTGTGTTCCATGGATGAGATATGTGCTCTGTGTTTCCCTTCAGAAATGGAGTTAAATCCCAGGCTCTGTGTCTTCCTACAAGCAAGACATCTATTCAGGTAAACTCACTCACTTTTAAGCTCAAAGGAAGCTACATCGTTCACGAAGCTCACACGTTTCTCGCTCTTAACTGGAAAGCATTGCATGTTAGAGGAACCATGGATTGTATCAGTTTCAGAAGAAGAGTTGACCTATATATGGTCCGTATGTGTAGGAAACACCGTTATTTTGTTCTGACCACAGTCACGTTTCCTGCTGTATTAGAGAACCTTAGAAAGCAAGAGCGTGCTTCTTGCTCTAAAGCAGAGTGTTTTTCATGGATGAGAACTGTGCTGTGTGTTTCCCTTCAGAAATGGAGTTGAATTCCAGGCTCTGAGACTTCCTACAAGCAAGACATCTTTTCAGGTAAACGCAGACACTTTACAGCTCAAATGAATATAAATCGTTTACAAAGATCACATGATTCTTGCTCTTAAATGAAAAGCATTGGATGTTAGATGACTTGGAGTTTGTATCAGTTTCAGCAGCAGAGTTGAACTAGCAATGGTCCCCATGTTTAGGAAACACCGTTATTTTGTTCTTACCACAATCACGTTTCCTGCTGTATTAGAGAACCTTAGAAAGCAAGAGCGTGATTCTTGCTCTAAAGCAGAGTGTTATTCATGGATGAGAACTGTGCTGTGTGTTTCCCTTCAGAAATGGAGTTGAATTCCAGACTCTGTGTCTTCCTACAAGCAAGACATCTTTTCAGGTAAACTCAGTCACTTTTCAGCTTAAAGGAAGCTACATTGTTCACGAAGCTCACACGTTTCTCGCTCTTAACGGGAAAGCATTGAATGTTAATGGAACTGTAATTTGTATCAGTTTCAGAAGAAGAGTTGACCTAGGTTGTTCCGTATGTGTAGGAAACAACGTTATTTTGTTCTGACCACAGTCACGTTTCCTGCTGTATTAGAGACTCTTAGAAAGCAAGAGCGTGCTTCTTCTTATATGCAGAGTGTGTTTCATCGTGAGAACAGTGTTGTGTGTTTCACTTCAGAAATGGAGTTAAATCCCAGGCTCGGTGTCTTCCTACAAGCAAGACATCATTTCAGGTAAACACATACACTTTTCAGCTCAAATGAATATAAATCGTTTCTGAAGCTCACACGTTTCTTGCTCTTAAGTGTAAAGCATTGAATGTTAGATGACTTGTGGTTTGAATCTGTTTCAGCAGCAGAGTTGAACTAGCAATGGTCTGTATGTGTAGGAAACACTGTTCTTTTGTTCTGAGCACATTCACGTTTCTGGCTCTATTAGAGACTCTGGAAAGCAAGAGCATGCTTCTTGCTCTAAAGCAGACTGTGTTTCATGGATGAAAACTGTGCTGTGTGTTTCCCTTCAGAAATGGAGTTAAATCCCAGGCTCTGTGTCTTCCTACAAGCAAGACATCTTTTCAGGTAAACTCAGTCACATTTCAGCTCAAAGGAAGCTACATTGTTCACAAAGCTCACACGTTTCTCGCTCTTAACTGGAAAGCATTGAATGTTAATGGAACTGTGGTTTGTATCAGTTTCCGAAGAAGAGTTGACCTAGATATGGTCTGTATGTGTAGGAAACACCGTTATTTTGTTCTGACCACAGTCACGTTTCCTGCTTTATTAGAGACTCTTAGAAAGCAAGACCGTGCTTCTTGCTCTAAAGCAGAGGGTGATTCATGGATGAGAACTGTGCTGTGTGTTTCCATTCAGAAATGTAGTTAAATTCCAGGCTCTGTGTCTTCCTACTAGCAAGACATCAGTTCAGGTAAACTAAGTCACGTTTCAGCTCAAATGAATTTAAATCGTTTACGAAGATCACACGTTTGTCACTCTTAACTGAAAAGCATTGGATGTTAGATCACTTGTGGTTTGTATCAGATTCAGCAGCAGAGTTGAACTATCAATGGTCCGTATGTGTAGGAAACACAGTTCTTTTGTTCTGAGCACATTCATGTTTCTGGCTCTATTAGAGACTCTGGAAAGCAAGAGCATGCTTCTTGCTCTAAAGCAGAGTGTGTTTCATGAATGAGAACTGTGCTGTGTGTTTCCCTTCAGAAATGGAGTTAAATCCCAGGCTCTGTGTCTTCCTACAAGTAAGACATCTTTTCAGGTAAACTCAGTCACTTTTCAACTCAAAGGAAGCTATCGTTCACGAAGCTCAAAGGTTTCTCGCTCTTAACTGGAAAGCAGTGCATGTTAGAGGAACTGTGGTTTGTATCAGTTTCAGAAGAAGAGTTGACCTAGATATGGTCCGTATGTGTAGGAAACACCGTTATTTTGTTCTGACCACAGTCACGTTTCCTGCTTTATTAGAGACACTTAGAAAGCAAGAGCATGCTTCTTCTTATATGCAGAGTGTGTTTAATAGTGAGAACAGTGCTGTGTGATTCCCTTCAGAAATGGAGTTAAATCACAGGCTCTGTATATTCCTATAAGCCAGACTTCATTTCACGTAAACTCAGTCACCTTTCAGCTCAAACAAAGCTACATGGTTCACGTAGCTCACACGTTTCTTGCTCTTAACTGTAAAGCATTGGATGTTAGAGGACCTGTGATTTGTATCAGTTTCAGAAGAAGAGTTGACCTAGGTTGGTCCGTATGTGTAGGAAACACCGTTATTTTGTTCTGACCACAGTCACGTTTCCTGCTGTATTAGAGACTCTTAGAAAGAAAGAGCATGTTTCTTCTTATATGCAGAATGTGTTTCATCTTGAGAACAGTGCTGTGTGTTTCACTTCAGAAATGGTGTTAAATCCCAGGCTCGGTGTCTTCCTACAAGCAAGACATCATTTCAGGTAAACACATACACTTTTCAGCTCAAATGAATATAAATCGTTTCTGAAGCTCACACGTTTCTTGCTCTTAACTGTAAAGCACTGGATGTTAGATGACTTGTGGTTTGTATCAGTTTCAGCAGCAGAGTTGAACTAGCAATGGTCCGTATGTGTAGGAAGCCCCGTTCTTTTGTTCATAGTTCCCTCATGTTTCTGGTTGTATTAGAGAATCTGGAAAGCAAGAGCATGCTTCTTGCTATAAAGCAGAGTGTGTTCCATGGATGAGATCTGTGCTGTGTGTTTCCCTTCAGAAATGGAGTTAAATCCCAGGCTCTGTGTCTTCCTACATCAAGACATCTTTTCAGGTAAACTCAGTCACTTTTCAGCTCCAAGGATGCTACATTGTTCACGAAGCTCACACGTTTCTCGCTCTTAACTGGAAAGCATTGAATGTTAATGGAACTGTGGTTTGTATCAGTTTCAGAAGAAGAGTTGAGCTAGATATGGTCCATATGTGTAGGAAACACCGTTATTTTGTTCTGACCACAGTCACGTTTCTTGCTTTATTAGAGACACTTTGAAAACAAGAGCGTGCTTCTTCTTATAAGCAGAGTGTGTTTCAAGGTGAGACCAGTGCTGTGTGTTTCCCCTCATAAATGGAGTTAAATCACAGGCTCTGTATCTTCCTACAAGCACGACTTCATTTCACGTAAACTCAGTCACCTTTCAGCTCAAACAAAGCCACATCGTTCACGTAGCTCACACGTTTCTTGCTCTAAACTGTAAAGCATTGGGTGTTAGAGGACCTGTGGTTTGTATCAGTTTCAGAAGCAGAGTTGAACTAGCAATGGTTCTTATGTGTAGGAAGCACCGTTCTTTTGTTCACAGTCCCCTCATGTTTCTGGCTCTATTAGAGAATCTAGAAAGCAATAGCATGCTTCTTGCTCTAAAGCAGAGTGTGTTCCATGGATGAGATCTGTGCTGTGTGTTTCCCTTCAGAAATGGAGTTAAATCCCATGCTCTGTGTCTCCCTACATGCAAGACATATATTCAGGTAAACTCACTCACTTTTAAGCTCAAAGGAAGCTACATCGTTCACGAAGCTCACACGTTTCTCGCTCTTAACTGGAAAGCATTGCATGTTAGAGGAACTGTGGATTGTATCAGTTTCAGAAGAAGAGTTGACCTAGATATGGTCCGTATGTGTAGGATACACCATTATTTTGTTCTGACCACAGTCACGTTTCCTGCTGTATTAGAGACACTTAGAAAGCAAGAGCGTGCTTCTTGCTCTAAAGCAGAGGGTGATTCATGGATGAGAACTGTGCTGTGTGTTTCCATTCAGAAATGGAGTCAAATTCCAGGCTCTGTGTCTTCCTACTAGCAAGACATCAGTTCAGGTAAACTAAGTCACATTTCAGCTCAAATGAATTTAAATCATTTACGAAGATCACACGTTTGTCGCTCTTAACTGAAAAGCATTGGATGTTAGATGACTTGTGGTTTGTATCAGATTCAGCAGCAGAGTTGAACTAGCAAAGGTCCGTCTATGTAGGAAACACCGTTCTTTTGTTCTGAGCAAATTCATGTTTCTGGCTATATTAGAGACTCTGGAAAGCAAGAGCATGCTTCTTGCTCTAAAGCAGACTGTGTTTCATGGATGAAAACTGTGCTGTGTGTTTCCCTTCAGAAATGGAGTTAAATCCCAGGCTCTGTGTCTTCCTACAAGCAAGACATCGTTTCAGGTAAATTCAGTCACTTTTCAGCTCAAAGGAAGCTACATCGTTCACGAAGGTCACACGTTTCTCGCTCTTAACTGGAAAGCATTGAATGTTAATGGAACTGTGATTTGTATCAGTTTCAGAAGAAGAGTTGACCTAGGTTGTTCCGTATGTGTAGGAAACACCGTTATTTTGTTCTGTCCACAGTCACGTTTCCTGCTGTATTAGAGAACATTAGAAAGCAAGAGCGTGCTTCTTCTTATATGCAGAGTGTTTTTCATTGTGAGAACAGTGCTGTGTGTTTCACTTCAGAAATGCAGTTAAATCCCTGGCTCGGTGTCTTCCTACAAGCAAGACATCATTTCAGGTAAACGAAGACACTTTTCAGCTCAAATGAATATAAATCGTTTCTGAAGCTCACACGTTTCTTGCTCTTAAGTGTAAAGCATTGAATGTTAGATGACTTGTGGTTTAAATCTGTTTCAGCAGCAGAGTTGAACTAGCAATGGTCTGTATGTGTAGGAAACACTGTTCTTTTTTTCTGAGCACATTCACGTTTCTGGCTCTATTAGAGACTCTGGAAAGCAAGAGCATGCTTCTTGCTCTAAAGCAGACTGTGTTTCATGGATGAAAACTGTGCTGTGTGTTTCCCTTCGGAAATGGAGTTAAATCCCAGGCTCTGTGTCTTCCTACAAGCAAGACATCTTTTCAGGTAAACTCAGTCACATTTCAGCTCAAAGGAAGCTACATTGTTCACGAAGCTCACACGTTTCTCGCTCTTAACTGGAAAGCATTGAATGTTAATGGAACTGTGGTTTGTATCAGTTTCAGAAGAAGAGTTGACCTAGATATGGTCCGTATGTGTAGGAAACACCATTATTTTGTTCTGAGCACAGTCACGTTTCCTGCTTTATTAGAAACTCTTGGAAAGCAAGACCGTGCTTCTTGCTCTAAAGCAGAGGGTGATTCATGGATGAGAACTGTGCTGTGTGTTTCCATTCAGAAATGTAGTTAAATTCCAGGCTCTGTGTCTTCCTACTAGCAAGACATCAGTTCAGATAAACTAAGTCACATTTCAGCTCAAATGAATTTAAATCGTTTACGAAGATCACACGTTTGTCGCTCTAAACTGAAAAGCATTGGGTGTTAGATGACTTGTGGTTTGTATCAGATTCAGCAGCAGAGTTGAACTAGCAATGGTCCGTATGTGTAGGAAACACAGTTCTTTAGTTCTGAGAACATTCATGTTTCTTGCTCTATTAGAGACTCTGGAATGCAAGAGCATGCTTCTTGCTCTAAAGCAGAGTGTGTTTCATGGACGAGAACTGTGCTGGGTGTTTCCCTTCAGAAATAGAGTTAAATCCCAGGCTCTGTGTCTTCCTACAAGCAAGACATCTTTTCAGGTAAACTCAGTCACTTTTCAGCTCAAAGGAAGCTACATCGTTCACGAAGCTCAGACGTTTCTCGCTCTTAACTGGAAAGCATTGAATGTTAATGGAACTGTGGTTTGTATCAGTTTCAGAAGAAGAGTTGACCTAGATATGTTCTGTATGTGTAGGAAACACCGTTGTTTTGTTCTGACCACAGTCACGTTTCCTGCTGTATTAGAGACTCTTAGAAAGCAACAGCGTGCTTCTTCTTATATGCAGAGTGTGTTCCAAGGTGAGACCAGTGCTGTGTGTTTCCCTTCATAAATGGAGTAAATCACAGGCTCTGTATCTTCCTACAAGCAAGACTTCATTTCACGTAAACTCAGTCACCTTTCAGCTCAAACAAAGCTACATCATTCACGTAGCTCACACGTTTCTTGCTCTTAACTGTAAATCATTGGATGTTAGAGGACCTGTGGTTTGTATCAGTTTCAGAAGCAGAGTTGCACTAGAAATGGTCCTTATGTGTAGGAAGCGCCGTTCTTTTGTTCAGAGTCCCCTCATGTTTCTGGCTCTATTAGAGAATCTAGAAAGCAAGAGCATACTTCGTGTTCTTAAGCAGAGTGTGTTTCATGGATGAGATCTGTACTGTGTGTTTCCCTTCAGAAATGGAGTTAAATCCGGGGCTCTGTGTCTTCCTACAAGTAAGACATCTTTTCAGGTAAACTCAGTCACTTTTCAGCTCAATGGAAGCTATCGTTCACGAAGCTCACATGTTTCTCGCTCTTAACTGGAAAGCAGTGCATGTTAGAGGAACTATGGTTTGTATCAGTTTCAGAAGAAGAGTTGACTTAGATATGGTCCGTATGTGTAGGAAACACCGTTATTTTGTTCTGACCACTCCTACGTTTCCTGCTTTATTAGAGACACTTAGAAAGCAAGAGCGTGCTTCTTCTTATATGCAGAGTGTGTTTTATAGTGAGAACAGTGCTGTGTGATTCCCTTCATAAATGGAGTTAAATCACAGGCTGTGTATCTTCCTACAAGCAAGACGTCATTTCACGTAAACTCAGTCACCTTTCAGCTCAAACAAAGCTACATGGTTCACGTAGCTCACACGTGTCTTGCTCTTAACTGTAAAGCATTGGATGTTAGAGGACCTGTGATTTGTATCAGTTTCAGAAGAAGAGTTGACCTAGGTTGGTCCGTATGTGTAGGAAACACCGTTATTTTTTTCTGTCCACAGTCACGATTCCTGCTGTATTAGAGAACATTTGAAAGCAAGAGCGTGCCTCTTCTTATATGCAGAGTGTTTTTCATCGTGAGAACAGTGCTGTGTGTTTCACTTCAGAAATGCAGTTAAATCCTAGGCTCGGTGTCTTCCTACAAGCAAGACATCATTTCAGTTAAACGCAGACACTTTTCAGCTCAAATGAATATAAATCTTTTCGAAGCTCACACGTTTCTTGCTCTTAAGTGTAAAGCATTGAATGTTAGATGACTTGTGGTTTGAATCTGTTTCAGCAGCAGAGTTGAACTAGCAATGGTCTGTATGTGTAGGAAACACTGTTCTTTTTTTCTGAGCACATTCACGTTTCTGGCTCTATTAAGACTCGTGAAAGCAAGAGCATGCTTCTTGCTATAAAGCAGAGTGTGTTTCATGGATGAGAACTGTGCTGTGTGTTTCCCTTCAGAAATGGAGTTATATTCCACGCTCTGTTTCTTCCTACAAGCAAGACATCATTTCAGGTAAACGCAGTCACTATTCAGCTCAAATGAATATAAATCATTTACAATGATCACACGTTTCTCGCTCTTAACTGAAAAGCATTGGATGTTAGATGACTTGTGGTTTGTATCAGTTTCAGAGGAAGAGTTGACCTAGATATGGTCCGTATGTGTAGGAAACACCGTTATTTTGTTCTGACCACAGTCACGTTCCCTGCTGTATTAGACACTCTTAGAAAGCAAGAGCGTGCTTCTTGCTCTAAAGCAGAGGGTGATTCATGGATGAGAACTGTGCTGTGTGTTTCCCTTCAGAAATGGAGTTAAATCCCAGGCTCTGTGTCTTCCTACTAGCAAGACATCAGTTCAGGTAAACTAAGTCACATTTCAGCTCAAATGAATATAAATTGTTTACGAAGATCACACTTGTGTCGCTCTTAACTGGAAAGCATTGAATATTAATGGAACTGTGGTTTGTATCAGTTTCTGAAGAAGAGTTGACATAGATATGGTCCGTATGTGTAGGAAACACCGTTATTTTGTTCTGACCACAGTCACGTTTCCTGCTGTATTAGAGAACCTTAGAAAGCAAGAGCGTGCTTCTTGCTCTAAAGCAGAGTGTTTTTCATGGAAGAGAACTGTGCTGTTTGTTTCCCTTCAGAAATGGAGTTGAATTCCAGGCTCTGAGTCTTCCTACAAGCAAGACATCTTTTCAGGTAAACGCAGACACTTTACAGCTCAAATGAATATAAATCGTTTACGAAGATCACATGTTTCTTGCTCTTAAATGAAAAGCATTGGATGTTAGATGACTTGGGGTTTGTATCAGTTTCAGCAGCAGAGTTGAACTAGCAATGGTCCCCATGTGTAGGAAACACCGTTATTTTGTTCTGACCACAGTCACGTTTCCTGCTGTATTAGAGACTCTTAGAAAGCAAGAGCGTGCTTCCTCTTATATGCAGAGTGTGTTTCATCGTGAGAACAGTGCTGTGTGTTTCACTTCAGAAATGGAGTTAAATCCCAGGCTCGGTGTCTTCCTACAAGCAAGACATCATTTCAGGTAAACACATACACTTCTCAGCTCAAATGAATATAAATCGTTTCTGAAGCTCACAGGTTTCTTGCTCTTAAATGTAAAGCATTGGATGTTAGATGACTTGTGGTTTGTATCAGTTTCAGAAGCAGAGTTGAACTAGCAGTAGTCCATATATTTAGGAAACACCGTTCTTCTGTTCTGAGCACACTCAAGTTTCCTGCTCTTTTATAGAATCTAGAAAGCAAGAGAATGGTACTTTCTAAACGCAGAGTGTGTTTCATCGTGAGAACTGTGCTGTGTGTTTCCCTTCAGAAATGGAGTTAAATCACAGGCTCTGTAACTTCCAACAAGCAAGACTTCATTTCACGTAAACTCAGTCACCTTTAAACTCAAACGAAGGTACATCGTTCACGTAGCTCACAGGTTTCTTGCTCTTAACTGTAAAGCATTGGATGTTAGAGGACCTGTTGTGTGTATCAGTTTCAGACACAGAGTTGAACTAGCAATGGTCCGTTTGTGTAGGAAACACCGTTCTTTTGTTCTGAGTACCCTCAAGTTTCTGGCTCTATTAGAGGTTTTGGAAAGCAAGAGCATGCATCTTGCTCTAAAGCAGCGTGTGTTTCATGGATGAGTACTGTGCTGTTTGTTTCCCTTCAGAAATGGTGTTAAATTCCAGGCTCTGTGACTTCCTATATGCAAGATATCATTTCAGGTAAATGCAGTCACTTTTCAGCTCAAAGGAAGATACAACGTTCACGAAACTCACACGTATCTCGCTCTTAACTGGAAAGCATTGCATGTTAGAGGAACTGTGGTTTGTATCACATTCAGAAGAAGAGTTGACCTAGATAGGGTCCGCATGTGTAGGAAACACCGTTATTTTGTTCTGATCACAGTCACGTTTCCTCCTCTATTAGAGACACATAGAAAGCAAGAACATGCTTCTTGCTCTAAACCAGAGTGTGTTACATGGAGGAGATCTGTGCCGTGTGTTTCCCCTCAGAAATGGAGTTAAATCCCAGGCTCTGTGTCTTCCTACAAGCAAGACATCTTTTCAAGTAAACGCAGTTACTTCTGAGCTCAAATGAATATAAATCGTTTACGAAGCTCTACGTTTCTCGCTCTTAACTGGAAAACAATGGATGTTAGATGACTTGTGGTTTGTATCAGTTTCAGAAGCAGAGTTGAACTAGCAATTGTCCGTATGTGTAGGAAACACCTTTCTTTTGTTCTGAGCACCTTCATGTTTCCTGCTATTTTAGAGACTATAGAAAGCAAGAGCATGCTTCTTGCTCTAAAGCAGAGTGTGTTACATGGATGAGAACTGTGCTGTGTGTTTCCCTTCAGAAATGGAGTTAAATCCCAGGCTCTGTGTCTTCCTACAAGCAAGACATCTTTTCAAGTAAACATAGTCACTTTTCAGCTCAAAGGAAGCTACATTGTTCACCAAGCTCACACTTTTCTCACTCTTAACTTGAAAGCATTGCATGTTAATGGAACTGTGCTTTGTATCAGTTTCAGAAGAAGAGTTCACCTAGATATGATCCGTATGTGTAGGAAACACCGTTATTTTGTTCAGACCACAGTCACGTTTCGTGCTGTATTAGAGACACTTAGAAAGCAAGCGGGTGCTTCTTGCTCTAAAGTAGAGTGTGTTTCATGGATGAGAACTGTGCTGTGTGTTTCCCTTCAGAAATGGAGTTAAATTCCAGGCCCCGTGTCTTCATACAAGTAAGAAATCATTTCTGGTAAACACAGTCACTTTTCAGCTCAAATGAATATAAATCGTTTACGAAGCTCACACGTTTCTCGCTCTTAACTGAAAAGCATTGGATGTTAGATGACTTATGGTTTGTATCAGTTTCAGAAGCAGAGTTGAACTAGCTATTGTCCGTATGTGTACGAAACACCGTTCTTTTGTTCTGAGCTCACTCACATTTCCTGCTCTGTTAGAGACTCTAGAAAGCAAGAGCATGCTTCGTGCTCTAAAGCAGAGTGTGTTTCATGTATGAGAACTGTGCTGTGTGTTTCCCTTCAGAAATGGAGTTAAATCCCAGGCTCTGTGTCTTCCTACAAGCAAGACATCTTTTCAAGTAAACGCAGTTACTTCTGAGCTCAAATGAATATAAATCGTTTACGAAGCTCTACGTTTCTCGCTCTTAACTGGAAAGCATTGGATGTTAGATGACTTGTGGTTTGTATCAGTTTCAGAAGCAGAGGTGAACTAGCAATGGTCTGCATGTGTTGGAAACACCTTTCTTTTTTTCTGAGCACCCTCAAGTTTCCTGCTCTGTTAGAGACTCTAGAAAGCAAGAGCCTGCTTCTTGCTCTAAAGCAGAGTGTGTTTCATGGATGTGAACTGTGCTGTTTGTTTCCCTTCATAAATGGAGTTAAATTCCAGGTTCGGTGTCTTCCTACAAGCAAGACATCATTTCAGGTAAATGCAGTCATTTTTCAGCTCAAATGAATATAAATCATTTACGAAGATCACACCTTTCTCGCTCTTATCTGAAAAGCATTGGATGTTAGATGACTTGTGGTTTGTATCAGTTTCAGAAGCAGAGTTGAACTAGCAATGGTCCGTAAGTGTAGGAAACACCGTTCTTTTGTTCTGAGAACACTCAAGTTTCCTGCTCTATTAGAGAATCTAGAAAGCAAGAGCGTGCTTCTTCCAAAAAGCAGAGTGTGTTTCATAGTGAGAAATGTGCTGTGTGTTTCCCTTCAAAAATGGAGTTAAATCCCAGGCTCTGTGTCTTCCTACAAGCAAGACATCTTATCATGTAAACTCAGTCAATTTTCAGCTCAAAGGAAGCTACATCGTTCACGAAGCTCACACGTTTCTCGCTCTTAACTGAAAAGCATTGGATGTTAGATGACTTGTGGTTTATATCAGTTTCAGAAGCAGAGTTGACCTAGCTATTGTCCGTATGTGTAGGAAACACCGTTCTTTTGTTCTGAGCACACTCAAGTTTCCTGCACTATTAGAGACTCTAGAAAGCAAGAGCATGCTTCTTCCTAAACGCAGAGTGTGTTTCATCGTGAGAAATGTGCTGTGTGTTTCCCTTCAGAAATAGAGTTAAATCACAGGCTCTGTATCTTTCTTCAAGCAAGACTTTGTTACACGTAAACTCAGTCACCTTTCAGCTCAAACAAAGCTACATCTTTCACGAAGCTCACACGTTTCTTGCTCTTAACTGGAAAGCATTAGATGTTAGAGGACCTGTGGTTTGTATCAGTTTCAGAAGCAGAGTTGACCTAGATATGGTCCGTATGTGTAGGAAACACCGTTCTTTTGTTCTGAGCACACTCATGTTTCCTGCTCTTTTAGAGACTCTAGAAATCAAGGGCATGCTTCTTGCTCTAAAGCAGAGTGTTTTTCATGGATGAGAACTGTGCTGTGTGTTTCCCTACAGAAATGGAGTTAAATTCCAGGCCCTGTATCTTCCTACAAGCAAGAAATCATTTCAGGTAAACGCAGACATTTTTCAGCTCAAAGGAAGCTACATCGTTCACGAGCTCACACGTTTCTCGCTCTTAACTGGAAAGCATTGCATGTTAGAGGAACTGTGGTTTGTATCAGTTTCAGAAGAAGAGTTGACCTAGATATGGTCTGTAAAGTAGGAAACACTGTTATTTTGTTCTGACCACAGTCACGTTTCCTGCTGTATTAGAGACTCTTGGAAAGCAAGAGCGTGCTTCTTGCTCTAAAGCAGAGTATGATTCATGGATGAGAAATCTGCTGTGTGTTTCCCTTCAGAAATGGAGTTAAATCCCAGGCTCCGTGTCTTCCTACAAGCACGACATCTTTTCAATTAAACTCAGTGACTTTTCAGCTCAAAGGGAGTAACATCGTTCACGAAACTCACATGTTTCCTGCTGTATTAGAGTCACTTATCAGTTTCAGAAGCAGAGTTAAACTAGCAGTGGTCTGTATGTGTAGGAAACACCGTTCTTTTTTTCTGAGCACACTCATATTTCCTGCTCTATTAGAGACTCTAGAATGCAAGAGCGTGCTTTTTCCTAAACGCAGAGGTGTTTCATCGTGAGAAATGTGCTGTGTGTTTCCCTTCAGAAATGGAGTTAAATCACAGGCTCTCTGTCTTCCTACAAGCAAGACATCTTTTCAAGTAAACTCAGTCAATTTTCAGCTCAAAGAAGCTACATCGTTCACGATGCTCACACGTTTCTCACTCTTAACTGAAAAGCATTGGATGTTAGATGACTTGTGGTTTGTATCAGTTTCGGAAGCAGAGTTAAACTAGCAGTGGTCCGTATGTGTAGGAAACACAGTCACCTTTCAGCTCAAACAAAGCTACATAGTTGACCTAGATATGGTCCGTAAAGTAGGAAACACCGTTATGTTTTTCTGACCACAGTCACGTTTCCTTCTGTATTAGAGACTCTTGGAAAGCAAGAGCGTGCTTCTTGCTCTGAAGCAGAGTGTTTTTCATGGATGAGAAGCAGAGTTGACCTAGATATGGTCTTTATGTGTAGGAAACACCGTTCTTTTGTTCTGAGCACACTCATGTTTCCTGCTCTTTTAGAGACTCTAGAAAGCAAGAGCATGCTTCTTGCTCTGAAGCAGAGTGTTTTTCATGGATGAGAACTGTGCTGTGTATTTCCCTTCAGAAATTGAGTTAAATCCCAGGCTCCGTGTCTTCCTACAAGCACGACATCTTTTCAATTAAACTCAGTGACTTTTCAGCTCAAAGGGAGCTACATCGTTCACGAAACTCACACGTTTCTCGCTCTTAACTTGAAAGCATTGCATGTTAATGGAACTGTGGTTTGTATCAGTTTCAGAAGAGGAGATGACTTAGATATAATCCGTATGTGTAGGAAACACCGTTATTTGTTTGGACCACAGTCAGGTTTCCTGCTGTGTTAGAGACACATAGAAAGCAAGAGCGTGCCTCTTGCTCTAAAGTAGAGTGTGTTTCATGGATGAGAAGTGTGCTGTGTTTTTCCCTTCAGAAATGGAGATAAATTCCTGGCCCCGTGTCTTCCTACAAGCAAGAAATCATTTCAGGTAAACACAGTCACTTTTCAGGTCAAATGAATATTAATCGTTTATGAAGCTCACACGTTTCTCGCTCTTAACTGGAAAGCACTAGATGTTAGAGGACCTGTGGTTTGTATCAGTTTCAGAAGCAGAGTTGACCTAGATATGGTCCGTATGTGTAGGAAACACCGTTCTTTTGTTCTGAGCACACTCATGTTTCCTGCTCTTTTAGAGACTCTAGAAATCAAGGGCATGCTTCTTGCTCTAAAGCAGAGTGTTTTTCATGGATGAGAACTGTTTTTTGTGTTTCCCTTTAGAAATGGAGTTAAACCCAGGTTCTTTGTCTTCCTACAAGCAAGACATGTTTTCAAGTAAACTCAGTCACTTTTCAGCTCAAAGGAAGCTACATCATTCACGAAGCTCACACGTTTCTCGCTCTTAACTTGAAAACATTGCATGTTAATGGAACTGTGGTTTGTATCAGTTTCAGAAGAAGAGTTGACCTAGATATGGTCCGTATGTGTAGGAAACACCGTTATTTTTTTCTGACCACAGTCACGTTTCTTGGTGTATTAGAGACCCTTAGAAAGCAAGAGCGTGCTTCTTGCTCTAAAGTAGAGTGTTTTTCATGTATGAGAACTGTGCTGTGTGTTTCCCTTCAGAAATAGAGTTAAATTCCAGGCCCCGTGTCTTCCTACAAGCAAGAAATCATTTCAGGTAAACGCAGTCACTTTTCAACTCAAAGGAAGCTACATTGTTCACGAAGCTCACACGTTTCTCGCTCTTAACTGGAAAGCATTGAATGTTAGAGGAACTGTGGTTTGTATCAGTTTCAGAAGAAGAGTTGACCTAGATATGGTCCGTATGTGTAGGAAACACCATTATTTTGTTCTGACCACAGGCACGTTCCCTGCTGTATTAGACACTCTTAGAAAGCAAGAGCGTGCTTCTTGCTCTAAAGCAGAGGGTGATTCATGGATGAGAACTGTGCTGTGTGTTTCCCTTCAGAAATGGAGTTAAATCCCAGGCTCTGTGTCTTCCTACTAGCAAGACATCAGTTCAGGTAAACTAAGTCACATTTCAGCTCAAATGAATATAAATTGTTTACGAAGATCACACTTGTGTCGCTCTTAACTGGAAAGCATTGAATATTAATGGAACTGTGGTTTGTATCAGTTTCTGAAGAAGAGTTGACATAGATATGGTCCGTATGTGTAGGAAACACCGTTATTTTGTTCTGACCACAGTCACGTTTCCTGCTGTATTAGAGAACCTTAGAAAGCAAGAGCGTGCTTCTTGCTCTAAAGCAGAGTGTTTTTCATGGAAGAGAACTGTGCTGTGTGTTTCCCTTCAGAAATGGAGTTGAATTCCAGGCTCTGAGTCTTCCTACAAGCAAGACATCTTTTCAGGTAAACGCAGACACTTTACAGCTCAAATGAATATAAATCGTTTACGAAGATCACATGTTTCTTGCTCTTAAATGAAAAGCATTGGATGTTAGATGACTTGGGGTTTGTATCAGTTTCAGCAGCAGAGTTGAACTAGCAATGGTCCCCATGTGTAGGAAACACCGTTATTTTGTTCTGACCACAGTCACGTTTCCTGCTGTATTAGAGACTCTTAGAAAGCAAGAGCGTGCTTCCTCTTATATGCAGAGTGTGTTTCATCGTGAGAACAGTGCTGTGTGTTTCACTTCAGAAATGGAGTTAAATCCCAGGCTCGGTGTCTTCCTACAAGCAAGACATCATTTCAGGTAAACACATACACTTCTCAGCTCAAATGAATATAAATCGTTTCTGAAGCTCACAGGTTTCTTGCTCTTAAATGTAAAGCATTGGATGTTAGATGACTTGTGGTTTGTATCAGTTTCAGAAGCAGAGTTGAACTAGCAGTAGTCCATATATTTAGGAAACACAGTTCTTCTGTTCTGAGCACACTCAAGTTTCCTGCTCTTTTATAGAATCTAGAAAGCAAGAGCGTGGTACTTTCTAAACGCAGAGTGTGTTTCATCGTGAGAACTGTGCTGTGTGTTTCCCTTCAGAAATGGAGTTAAATCACAGGCTCTGTAACTTCCAACAAGCAAGACTTCATTTCACGTAAACTCAGTCACCTTTAAACTCAAACGAAGGTACATCGTTCACGTAGCTCACAGGTTTCTTGCTCTTAACTGTAAAGCATTGGATGTTAGAGGACCTGTTGTGTGTATCAGTTTCAGACACAGAGTTGAACTAGCAATGGTCCGTTTGTGTAGGAAACACCGTTCTTTTGTTCTGAGTACCCTCAAGTTTCTGGCTCTATTAGAGGTTTTGGAAAGCAAGAGCATGCATCTTGCTCTAAAGCAGCGTGTGTTTCATGGATGAGTACGGTGCTGTTTGTTTCCCTTCAGAAATGGAGTTAAATTCCAGGCTCTGTGACTTCCTATATGCAAGATATCATTTCAGGTAAATGCAGTCACTTTTCAGCTCAAAGGAAGATACAACGTTCACGAAACTCACACGTATCTCGCTCTTAACTGGAAAGCATTGCATGTTAGAGGAACTGTGGTTTGTATCACATTCAGAAGAAGAGTTGACCTAGATAGGGTCCGCATGTGTAGGAAACACCGTTATTTTGTTCTGATCACAGTCACGTTTCCTCCTCTATTAGAGACACATAGAAAGCAAGAACATGCTTCTTGCTCTAAACCAGAGTGTGTTACATGGAGGAGAACTGTGCCGTGTGTTTCCCCTCAGAAATGGAGTTAAATCCCAGGCTCTGTGTCTTCCTACAAGCAAGACATCTTTTCAAGTAAACGCAGTTACTTCTGAGCTCAAATGAATATAAATCGTTTACGAAGCTCTACGTTTCTCGCTCTTAACTGGAAAACAATGGATGTTAGATGACTTGTGGTTTGTATCAGTTTCAGAAGCAGAGTTGAACTAGCAATTGTCCGTATGTGTAGGAAACACCTTTCTTTTGTTCTGAGCACCTTCATGTTTCCTGCTATTTTAGAGACTATAGAAAGCAAGAGCATGCTTCTTGCTCTAAAGCAGAGTGTTTTTCATGGATGAGAACTGTTTTTTGTGTTTCCCTTTAGAAATGGAGTTAAACCCAGGTTCTTTGTCTTCCTACAAGCAAGACATGTTTTCAAGTAAACTCAGTCACTTTTCAGCTCAAAGGAAGCTACATCGTTCACGCAGCTCAAACGTTTGTCGCTCTTAACTTTAAAATATTGGATGTTAGAGGACCTATGCTTTGCATCACTTTCAGAAGCAGAGTTGAACTAGATATGGTCCATATGTGTAGGACACACAGTTCTTTTGTTCTGAGCACACTCACGTTTCCTGCTGTATTAGAGATTCTAGAAAGCAAGAGCGTGCTTCTTGCTCTAAAGCCGATTGTGTTTCATGGATGAGAACTGTGCTGTGCATTTCCTTCAGAAATTGAGTTAAATCCCAAGCTCTGTGTCTTCCTACAAGCAAGAAATCGTTTCAGGTAAACACAGTCACTTTATAGCTCAAATGAAGCTACATCGTTCATGGAGCTCACAAGTATGTCGCTCTTAATTGAAAAGCATTGGATGTTCAAGGACCTGGGGTTTTTATCAGGTTCAGAAGCAGATTTGAACTGGACATGTTCCATTTCTTTAGTAAACACTCTTCTTTTGTTCTGAGCCCAGTCATTTTTCCTGCAGTATGAGAGACTCTAGAAAGCAAGAGCTTGGTTCTTGCTCTAAAGCAGAGAGTTTTTCATGGATGAGAACTGTGCTGTGTGTTTCCCTTCCGAAATGGAGTTAAATCCCATGATCTCTGTCTTCCTACAAGCAAAATTTCTTTTTAGGTAAGGTTAGTAACTTTTCAGCTCAAAGACCTGCGTCCTTCACGAAGCTCACACATTTCTCTTCTTAATGGACAAGCATTGGATGTTAGAGGACCTATGGTTTGTATCAGTTTCAGACAGAGTTCAACTAGATATGGTTCGTATGTGTGGGAAACACCACTCTTTTGATCTGAGCACACTCACGTTTCCCTCTGCATTAGAGAATCTAGAAAGCAAGAGTGTGCTTCTTGCTCTAAAGCAGAGTGTGTTTCATGGATGAGAACTGTGCTGGGAGTTTCCCTTCAGAAATGGAGTTCAATCTCAGGCACTGTGTCTTCCTACAAGCAAGATTCATTTGAGGTAATCACAGTCATTTTCAGCTCAAAGGAAGCTACATCGTTCACAAAGCTCACATGTTTCCCGCTCTTATGTGACAAGCATGGGATGTTAGAGGACCTGTGGTTTGTATCAGTTTTAGAAGCAGAGTTGAAGTATATATGTTCCCTATGTTTAAGGAACACCATTCCTTTGTTCGGAGCACCCTCACGTTTCCTGTTGTATTAGAGACACTAGAAAGCAAGAGCTTGCTTCTTGCTCTAAAGCAGAGTGTGTTTCATGGATGAGAACTGAGCATTGTGTTTCCCTTCATAAATGGAGTTAAATCCCAGGGTCTGTGTCTTCCTACAAGCAAGAAGTCGTTTCAGGTAAACACAGTCACTTTTCAGCTCAAATGAAGCTGCATTGTTCACGAGCTCACACGCTTGTCACTCTTAATTGAAAAGAATTGGATGTTAGAGGACCTGTGGTTTTTATCAGGTTCAGAAGCAGAGTTGAACTATACATGTTCCGTTTGTTTAGGAAACACTGTTCTTTTGTACTGAGCACACTCACTTTTCCTGCAGTATTAGAGACTCTAGAAAGCAAGAGCTTGGTACTTGCTCTAAAGCAGAGAATTTTTCATGGATGAGAACTGTGCTGTGTGTTTCCCTTCCGAAATGGAGTTAAATCCCAAGCTCTGTGTCTTCCTACAAGCAAGACTTCGTTTCAGTTAAACACAGTCACTTTTCAGCTCAAAGGAAGCTACATCCTTCACAAAGCTCACATGTTTCTCGCTCTTAAGTGACAAGCATGGGATGTTAGAGGACCTGTCATTTGTATCAGTTTTAGAATCAGAGTTGAAGTATATATGTTCCCTATGTGTAAGAAACACCATTCCTCTGTTTGGAGCACAGCCACGTTTCCTGCTGTATTAGAGACACTAGAAAGCAAGAGCGTGCTTCTTGCTCTAAAGCAGAGTGTGTTTCATGAATGAGAACTGTGCTTTGTGTTTCCCTTCAGAAATGGAGTTAAATCCCAGGGTCTGTGTCTTCCTACAAGCAATACTTCGTTTCAGGTATACACAGTCAATTTTCAGCTCAAAGGAGGCTACATTGTTCACGCAACTCACAAGTTTGTCGCTCTTAACTGAAAAGTATTGGATGTTAGAGGACCTGTGCTTTGTATCACTTTAAGAAGCAGAGTTGAACTAGATATGGTCCATATGTGTAGGACACACAGTTCTTTTGTTCTGAGCACATCACGTTTCCTGCTTTATAAGAGACTCTAGAAAGCAAGAGCGTGCTTCTTGCTCTAAAACAGAGTGTGTTTCATGGATGAGAACTGTGCTGTGCATTTCCGTCAGAAATTGAGGTAATCCCAATCTCTGTTTCTTCCTACAAGCAAGAAATCTTTTCAGGTAAACACAGTTACTTTACAGCTCAAATGAAGCTACATCATTCACAAAGCTCACAGGTTTCTTGCTGTGAACTGAAAAGAATTGGATGTTAGAGGACCTCTGGTTTGTATCAGTTTCAGGAGCAGAGTTGAACTAGATATGGTCCGTGTGTTTAGGAAACCCAGTTCTTTTATTCTGAGCACACTTTCAAATTTCTGGCTCTATTATAGTCTCTAGAAAGCAAGAGCGTGCTTCTTGCTCTAAAGCAGAGTGTGTTTCATGGATGAGAACTGTGCGGTGTGTTTCCCTTCAGAAATGGAGTTAAATCCCAGGCTCTGTGTCTTCCTACAAGCAAGACATCTTTTCAGGTAAACTCATTCACTTTTCAGCTCAAAGGAAGATACATCGTTCACAAAGCTCACACGTTTCTCGCTCTTAACTGGAAAGCACTGCATGTTAATGGAACTGTGGTTTGTATCAGTTTCAGAAGAAGAGTTGACCTAGATATGGTCCCTATGTGTAGGAAACACCGTTATTTTGTTCTGACCACAGTCACGTTTTCTGCTGTATTAGAGAATCTTAGAAAGAAAGAGTGTGCTTCTTGCACTAAAGCAGAGTGTGTTTCATGGATGAGAACTGTGCTGTGTGTTTCCCTTTAGGAATGGAGTTAAATTCCAGGCTCTGTGTCTTCTTACAAGCAAGACATCTTTTCAGGTAAATGCAGTCACTTTTCAGCTCAAATCAATATAAATTGTTTACGAAGCTCTCACGTTTTTTGCTCTTAACTGAATAGCATTGGATGTTAGATGACTTGTGGTTTCTATCAGTTTCAGAAGCAGAGTTGAACTAGCTATGGTCGGTATGTGTAGGAAACACCATTATTTTGTTCAGAGTACCCTCATGTTTATGGCTCTTTTAGAGATTCTAGAAAGCAAGAGCAAGCTCCGTGCTCTAAAGCAGAGTGTGTTTCATGGATGAGAACTGTGCTGTGTGTTTCCCTTCAGAAACGGAGTAAAATCCCAGGCTCTGTGTATTCCTACAAGCAAGTCATCATTTCAGGTAAACGCTGTCACTTTTCAGCTCAAATGAATATAAATCGTTTACGAAGCTCACAAGTTTCTCGTTCTTACCTGAAAAGCATTGGATGTTAGAGGACCTGTGGTTTGTATCAGTTTCAGGAGCAGAGTTGAACTAGCTATGGTCCATATGTGTAGGAAACACTATTATTTTTTTTTGACCACAGACACGTTTCATGCTGTATTAGAGACTCTTAGAAAACAAGAGTGTGCTTCTTGCTCTAAAGCAGAGTGTGTTTCATGGATGAAAACGGTGCTGTGTGTTTCCCTTCAGATATGGAGTTCTATCCCAGGCTCAATGTCTTCCTATAAGCAAGACATCATTTCAGGTAAACGCAGTCACTTTTCAGCTCAAATGAATATAAATCGTTTACGAAGCTCACACGTTTCTTGCTCTTAACTGAAAAGCATTGGATGTTAGATGACTTGTGGTTTGTATCAGTTTCAGAAGAAGAGTTGACCTAGATATGGTCCGTATATGTAGGAAACACCGTTATTTTGTTTTGAAATCCGTCACTTTTTCTGCTCTATTAGAGACTCTTAGAAAGCAAGAGCTTGCTTCTTGCTCTAAAGCAGAGTGTGTTTCATGGATGAGAACTGTCCTGTGTGTCTCCCTTCAGAAATGGAGTTAAACTCCAGGCTCAATGTCTTCCTACAAGCAAGACATCATTTCAGGTAACGCAGTCACTTTTCAGCTCAAATGAATATAAATCGTTTACAAAGATCACACGTATCTCGCTCTTAACTGAATAGCATTGGATGTTAGAGGACCTGTGGTTTGTATCAGTTTCAGGAGCAGAGTTGAACTAGCTATGGTCCATATGTGTAGGAAACACCGTAATTTTGTTGAGAGTACCCTCAAGTTTCTGGCTCTTTTAGAGATTCTAGAACGCAAGAGCATGCTCCATGCTCTAAAGCAGAGTGTGTTTCATGGATGATAATGGTGCTGTGTGTTTCCCTTCAGAAACGGAGTAAAATCCCAGGCTCTGTGTCTTCCTACCAGCAAGTCAACATTTTAGGTAAACGCTGTCACTTTTCAGCTAAAATGAATATAAATCGTTTACGAAGATCACAGGTTTCTCGCTCTTACCTGAAAAGCATTGGATGTAAGAGGACCTGTGGTTTGTATCAGTTTCAGGAGCAGAGTTGAACTAGCTATCGTCCGTATGTGTAGGAAACACCATTATTTTGTTTTGACCACAGACATTTTTCATGCTGTATTAGAGACTCTTAGAAAGCAAGAGTGTGCTTCTTGCTCTAAAGAAGAGTGGGTCATGGATGAGAACTGTGCTGTGTGTTTCCCTTCAGATATGGAGTTATATTCCACGCTCTGTGTCTTCCTACAAGCAATTCATTTCAGGTAAACGCATTCACTTTTCAGCTCAAATGAATATAAATCGTTTACTAAGCTCACACGTTTCTTGCTCTTAACTGAATAGCATTGGATGTAGGATGACTTATGGTTTGTATCAGTTTCAGAAGAAGAGTTGACCTAGATATGGTCCGTATGTGTAGGAAACACCGTTATTTTGTTTTGAAATCAGTCACGTTTTCTGCTCTATTAGAGACTCTTAGAAAGCAAGAGCTTGCTTCTTGCTCTAAAGCAGAGTGTGTTTCATGGATGAGAACAGTGCTGTGTGTTTCCCTTCAGAAATGGAGTTAAACTCCAGGCTCAAAGTCTTCCTACAAGCAAGACATCATTTCAAGTAAACGCAGTCACTTTTCAGCTCAAATGAATATAAAACGTTTACGAAGCTCACAGGTTTCTCGCTCTTAACTGAAAAGCATTGGATGTTAGAGGACCTGTGGTTTGTATCAGTTTCAGGAGCAGAGTTGAACTAGATATGGTCCGTGTGTGTAGGAAACCCGGTTCTTTTATTCTGAGCACACATTCAAGTTTCTGGCTCTATTATAGAGTCTAGAAAGCAAGAGCGTGCTTCTTGCTCTAAAGCTTAAATGAATATAAATCGTTTACGAAGCTCACACGTTTCTTGCTCTTAACTGAAAAGCATTGGATGTTAGATGACTTGTGGTTTGTATCAGTTTCAGAAGCAGAGTTGAACTAGCAATGGTCCGTATATGTAGGAAACACCGTTATTTTGTTCCGAGACCCTCATGTTTCTGGCTCTATTAGAGACTCTAGAAAGCAAGAGCATGCTTCCTGCTCTAAAGCACAGTGTGTTTCATGGATCAGAACTGTGCTGTGTTTCCCTTCAAAAATGGTTTTAAATCCAAGGCTCGGTATCTTCCTACAAGCAAGACATTTTTTCAGGTAAACTCAGTCACTTTTCAGCTCAAAGGAAGCTACATTGTTCACGAAGCTCACAAGTTTCTCACTCTTAACTGGAAAGCATTGCATGATAGAGGAACTGTGGTTTGTATCAGTTTCAGAAGAAGAGTTGACCTAGATATGATCCGTATATGTAGGAAACACCGTTATTTTGTTCTGACCACAGTCACGTTTCCTGCTGTATTAGAGACTCTTAGAAAGCAAGAGTGTGCTTCTTGCTCTAAAGCAGAGTGTGTTTCATGGATGAGAACTGAGGTGTGTGTTTCCCTTTACAAATGGAGTTAAATCCCAGACTCTGTATCTTCCTACAAGCAAGACATCTTTTCAGGTAAACCAAGTCACTTTTCAGCTCAAAGGAAGCTACATTGTTTACGAAGATCACAAGTTTCTCACTCTTAACTGAAAAGCATTGGATGTTAGATGACTTGTGGTTTGTATCAGTTTCAGAAGCAGAGGTGAACCAGCAGTGGTCCGTATGTGTAGGAAACACCGTTCTTTTGTTCTGAGCACACTCAAGTTTCCTGCTCTATTAGAGACTCTAGAAAGCAAGAGCGTGCTTCTTCCTACATGCAGAGTGTGTTTCCTCGTGAGAACTGTGCTTTGTGTTTCCCTTCAGAAATGGAGTTAAATACCATGCTTTGTATCTTCCTACAAGCAAGACATCATTTCAGGTAAACTCAGTCACTTTTCAGCACAAAGGAAGCTACATCGTTCACAAAGCTCACAAGTTTCTCGCTCTTAACTGGAACAATTGCATGTTAGAGGAAGTGTGGTTTGTATCAGTTTCAGAAGAAGAGTTGACCTAGATATGGTCCGTATGTGTAGGAAACACCATTATTTTGTTCTGAACACAGTCACGTTTCCTGCTGTATTAGAGACTCTTAGAAAGCAAGAGCGTGCTTCTTGCTCTAAAGCAGAGTGTGTTTCATGGATGAGAACTGTGCTGTGTGTTTCCCTTCAGAAATGGAGTTGAATCCCAGGCTCTGTGTCTTCCTACAAGCAAGACATCATTTCAGGTAAACGCAGTCACTTTTCAGCTCAAATGAAAATAAATCGTTTACGAAGGTCACACGTTACTTGCTCTTAACGGAAAAGCACTGGATGGTAGATGACTTGTGGTTTGTATCAGATTCAGAAGCAGAGTTGAACAAGCAATGGTCCGTATGTGTAGGAAACACTGTTATTTTTTTCAGAGCACCCTCATGTTTCTGGCTCTATTAGAGACTCCAGAAAGCAATAGCGTGCTTCGTGCTCTAAAGCAGAGTGTGTTTCATGGATGAGAACTGTGCTGTGTGTTTCCCTTCAGAAATGGATTTAAATCCCAGGATCTGTGTCTTCCTACAAGCAAGCCATGTTTTCAGGTAAACTAAGTCACTTTTCAGCTCTAAGGAAGCTACATTGTTTACGAAGATCACAAGTTTCTCACTCTTAACTGAAAACCATTGGATGTTAGATGACTTGTGGTTTGTATCAGTTTCAGAAGCAGAGTTGAACCAGCTGTGGTCCGTATGTGTAGGAAACACCGTTCTTTTGTTCTGAGCACACTCAAGTTTCCTGCTCTATTAGAGACTCTAGAAAGCAAGAGCGTGCTTCTTTCTACACGCAGAGTGTGTTTCCTCGTGAGAAATGTGCTTTGTGTTTCCCTTCAGAAATGGAGTTAAATACCATGCTTTGTATCTTCCTACAAGCAAGACATTATTTCAGGTAAACTCAGTCACTTTTCAGCACAAAGGAAGCTACATCGTTCACGAAGCTAACAAGTTTCTCGCTCTTAACTGGAACAATTGCATGTTAGAGGAAGTGTGGTTTGTATCAGTTTCAGAAGAAGAGTTGACCTAGATATGGTCCGTATGTGTAGGAAACACCATTATTTTGTTCTGAACACAGTCACGTTTCCTGCTGTATTAGAGACTCTTAGAAAGCAAGAGCGTGCTTCTTGCTCTAAAGCAGAGTGTGTTTCATGGATGAGAACTGTGCTGTGTGTTTCCCTTCAGAAATGGAGTTGAATCCCAGGCTCTGTGTCTTCCTACAAGCAAGACATCATTTCAGGTAAACGCAGTCACTTTTCAGCTCAAATGAAAATAAATCGTTTACGAAGGTCACACGTTACTTGCTCTTAACGGAAAAGCACTGGATGTTAGATGACTTGTGGTTTGTATCAGTTTCAGAAGCAGAGTTGAGCAAGCAATGGTCCGTATGTGTAGGAAACACCGTTATTTTTCAGAGCACCCTCATGTTTCTGGCTCTATTAGAGACTCTAGAAAGCAATAGCGTGCTTCGTGCTCTATAGCAGAGTGTGTTTCATGGATGAGAACTGTGCTGTGTGTTTCCCTTCAGAAATGGATTTAAATCCCAGGCTCTGTGTCTTCCTAATAGCAAGACATGTTTTCAGGTAAACTAAGTCACTTTTCAGCTCTAAGGAAGCTACATCATTCACAAAGCTCACAAGTTTCTCACTCTTAACTGGAAAGCATTGCATGTGAGAGGAACTGTGGTTTGTATCAGTTTCAGAAGTAGAGTTGACCTAGATGTGGTCCGTATGTGTAGGAAACACTGTTATTTTGTTCTGACCACAGTCACGTTTCCTGCTCTATTAGAGACTCTTAGAAAGCAAGAGCGTGCTTCTTTCTCTAAAGCAGTGTGTGTTTCATGGATGAGAACTGTGCTGTGTGTTTCCCTTCAGAAATGGAGTTAAATCCCAGGCTCTGTGTCTTCCTACAAGCAAGACATTTTTTCAGGTAAACTAAGTCACTTTTCAGCTCTAAGGAAGCTACATCGTTCACGAAGCTCACAAGTTTCTCACTCTTAACTGGAAAGCATTGGATGTTAGAGGAAGTGTGGTTTGTATCAGTTTCAGAAGAAGAGTTGACCTAGATATTGTCCGTATGTGTAGGAAACACCGTTCTTTTGTTCTGAGCACACTCAAGTTTCCTGCTCTATTAGAGACTCAAGAAAGCAAGAGCGTGCTTCTTCATATATGAAGAATGTGTTTCCTCGTGAGAACTGTGCTGTGTGTTTCCCTTCAGAAATGGAGTTAAATCCCAGGCTCTGTGTCTTCCTACAAGCAAGACATCATTTCAGGTAATCGCAGTCTATTTTCAGCTCAAATGAACATAAATCGTTTACGAAGCTCACACGGTTCTTTCTCTTAACGGAAAAGCATTGGATGTTAGATGACTTTTGGTCTGGATCTGTTTCAGAAGCAGAGTTGAACTAGCAATGGTCTGTATATGTAGAAACACCGTTATTTTGTTCAGAGCACCCTCATGTTTCTGGCTCTAGCAGAGACTCTAGAAAGCAAGAGCATGCTTTTTGCTCTAAAGCAGAGTGTGTTTCATGTATGAGAACTGTGCTGTGTGTTTCAATCCAAAATGGAGTTAAATTCCAGGCTCTGTGTCTTCCCACAAGCAAGACATCATTTCAGGTAAATGCAGTCACTTTTCAGCTCAAATGAATATAAATCATTTACGAAGCTCACACGTTTCTCGCTCTTAACTGAAAAGCATTGGATGTTAGATGACTTGTAGTTTGTATCAGTTTCAGAAGCAGAGTTGAACCAGCAGTGGTCCGTATGTGTAGGAAACACCGTTCTTTTGTTCTGAGCACACTCAAGTTTCCTGCTCTATTAGAGACTCTAGAAAGCAAGAGCGTGCTTCTTCCTACACGCAGAGTGTGTTTCCTTGTGAGAATTGTGCTGTGTGTTGCCCTTCAGAAATGGAGTTAAATACCATGCTTTGTATCTTCCTACAAGCAAGACATCATTTCAGGTAAACTCAGTCAGTTTTCAGCACAAAGGAAGCTACATCGTTCACGAAGCTCACAAGTTTCTCGCTCTTAACTGGAAAGCGTTGCATGTTAGAGGAACTGAGGTTTGTATCAGTTTCAGAAGAAGAGTTGAACTAGATATGGTCCGTATGTGTAGGAAACACCGTTCTTTTGTTCTGATCACACTCAAGTTTCCTGCTCTATTAGAGACTCTAGGAAGCAAGAGCGTGCTTCTTCCTACACGCAGAGTGTGTTTCCTCATGAGAACTGTGCGGTGTGTTTCCCTTCAGAAATGGAGTTAAATCCCAGGCTCTGTGCCTTCCTACAAGCAAGACATCATTTCAGGTAAAGGCAGTCAATTTTCAGCTCAAATGAATATAAATTGTTTACAAAGGTCACACGTTACTTGCTCTTAACTGAAAAGCATTGGATGTTAGATGACTTGTGGTTTGGATCAGTTTCAGAAGCAGTGTTGAACTAGCAATGGTCCATATATGTGGGAAACACTGTAATTTTGTTCAGAGCACCCTCATGTTTCTGGCTCTATTAGAGACTCTAGACAGCAAGAGCATGCTTCCTGCTCTAAAGCACAGTGTGTTTCATGGATCAGAACTGTGCTGTGTTTCCCTTCAAAAATGGTTTTAAATCCAAGGCTCGGTATCTTCCTACAAGCAAGACATTTTTTCAGGTAAACTCAGTCACTTTTCGGCTCAAAGGAAGATACATTGTTCACGAAGCTCACAAGTTTCTCACTCTTAACTGGAAAGCATTGCATGATAGAGGAACTGTGGTTTGTATCAGTTTCAGAAGAAGAGTTGACCTAGATATGGTCCGTATGTGTAGGAAACACCGTTATTTTGTTCTGACCACAGTCATGTTTCCTGCTGTATTAGAGATTCTTAGAAAGCAAGAGTGTGCTTCTTGCTCTAAAGCAGAGTGTGTTTCATGGATGAGAACTCTGCTGTGTGTTTCCCTTCAGAAAGGGAGTTAAATACCAGGCTCTGTGTCTTCCTACAAGCAAGACATCATGTCAGGTATATGCAGTCACTTTTCAACTCAAATGAATATAAATCGTTTACGAAGCTCACACGTTTCTCACTCTTAACTGAAAAGCATTGGATGTTAGATGACTTGTGGTTTGTATCAGTTTCAGAAGCAGAGTTGAACCAGCAGTTGTCCGTATGTGTAGGAAACACCGTTCTTTTGTTCTGAGCACACACAAATTTCCTGTTTTATTAGAGACTCTAGAAAGCAAGAGCGTGCTTCTTCCTATACGCAGATTGTGTTTCCTCGTGAGAACTGTGCTGTGTGTTTCCCTTCAGAAAAGGTGTTAAATCCCAGGCTCTGTGTCTACCTACAAGCAAAACATCATTTAAGGAAAACGCAGTCAATTTTCAGCTCAAATGAATATAAATAATTTACGAAGGTCACACGTTACTTGCTCTTAACTGAAAAGCATTGGGTGTTAGATGACTTCTGGTTTGGATGAGTTTCAGAAGCAGAGTTGAACAAGCAATGGTCCGTATGTGTAGGAAACACCGTTATTTTGTTCAGAGCACCCTCATGTTTCTGGCTCTATTAGAGACTCTAGAAAGCAAGAGCGTGCTTCGTGCTCTAAAGCAGAGTGTGTTTCATGGATGAGAACTATGCTGTGTGTTTCCCTTCAGAAATGGAGTTAAATTCCAGGGTTAGTGTCTTCCTACAAGCAAGACATCATTGCAGGAAAACGCAGTCACTTTTCAGCTTAAATGAATATAAATCGTTTACGAAGAACACACGTTTCTCACTCTTAACTGAAAAGCATTGGATGTTAGAGGACTTGTGGTTTGTATCAGTTTCAGAAGTATAGTTGAACTAGCAATGGTCCATATGTGTAGGAAACACCGTTCTTTAGTTCTGAGCACACTCACCTTTCCTGCTCTATTAGAGACTCTAGAAAGCAAGAGCATGGTTCGTGCTCTAAAGCAGAGTGTGTTTCATGGATGAGAACTGTGCAGTATGTTTCCCTTCAGAAATGGAATTAAATCCCAGGCTCTGTATCTTCCTACAAGCAAGACATCTTTTCAGGTAAACTAAGTCACTTTTCAGGTCAAAGGAAACTACATGGCTTACGAAGATCACACGTTTCTCACTCTTAACTGAAAAGCATTGGATGTTAGAAGACTTGTGGTTTGTATCAGTCTCAGAAGCAGAGTTGAACTAGCAGTGGTCCGTATGTGTAGGAAACAGCGTTCTTGTGTTCTGAGCACACTCAAGTTTCTTGCTCTATTTGAGACTCTAGAAAGCAAGAGCGTGCTTCTTCCTATACGCAGAGTGTGTTTCCTCGTGAGAACTGTGCTGTGTGTTTCCCTTCAGAAATGGAGTTAAATCCCAGGCTCTGTGTCTTCCTACATGCAAGACATCATTTCAGGTAAACGCACTCAATTTTCAGCTCAAATGAATATAAATCATTTACAAAGCTCACACGTTACTTTCTCCTAACTGAAAAGCATTGGATGTTAGATGACTTGTGGTTGGGATCAGTTTCAGAAGCAGAGTAGAACTAGCAATGTTCCGTATATGTAGGAAACACCGTTATTTTGTTCAGAGCACCCTCATATTTCTGGCTCTATTAGAGGCTCTAGAAAGCAAGAGCATGCTTCGTGCTCTAAAGCAGAGTGCGTTTCATGGATGATAACTGTGCTGTGTGTTTCCCTTCAGGAATGGATTTAAATTCCAGGCTCTGTATCTTCCTATAAGCAAGATATCTTTTCAGGTAAACTCAGTCACTTTTAAGCTCAAATTAAGCTACATCGTTCATAAAGCTCACACGTTTCTCGCCCTTAACTGGAAAGAAATGCATGTTAGAGGAAGTGTGGTGTGTATCCGTTTCAGAAGAATTGTTGTCCTAGATATGGTCCGTATGTGTAGGAAACACCATTATTTTGTTTTGACTACAGTCACGTTTCCTGCTCTATTAGAGACTCTTAGAAAGCAAGAGTGTGCTTCTTGCTCTAAAGCAGAGGTTGTTTCATGGATGAGAACTGTGCTGTGTGTTTCAGTTCTGAAATGGAGTTAAATCCCAGCCTTAGTGTCTTCCTACAAGCAAGACATCTTTTCAGGTAAACTCAGTCACTTTTCAGCTCAAAGGAAGCTACAGTGTTCACAAAACTCACACGTTTCTCGCTCTTAACTTGAAAGCATTGCATGTTAATGAAACTGTGCTTTGTATCAGTTTCAGAAGAAGAGTTGACCTAGATATGGTCCGTATGTGTAGGAAACACCGTTATTTTGTTCTGACCACAGTCATGTTTCCTGCTGTATTAGAGATTCTTAGAAAGCAAGAGTGTGATTCTTGCTCTAAAGCAGAGTGTGTTTCATGGATGAGAACTGTGCTGTGTGTTTCACTTCATAAAGGGAGTTAAATTCCAGGCTCTGTGTCTTCCTACAAGCAAGACATCTTGTCAGGTATATGCAGTCACTTTTCAACTCAAATGAATATAAATCGTTTACGAAGCTCAAACGTTTCTCGCTCTTAAATGAAAAGCATTGGATGTTAGATGACTTGTGGTTTGCATCAGTTTCAGAAGTACAGTTGAACTAGCTATGGTCCGTATGTGTAGGAAACACCATTCCTTTGTTCTGAGCACACTCAGGTTTCCTGCACTATTAGTGACTCTAGAAAGCAAGAGCATGCGTAGTGCTCTAAAGCAGAGTGTGTTTCATGGAGGAGAACTGTGCTGTGTGTTTCCCTTCAGAAATGGAGTTAAATCCCAGGCTCTGTGTCTTCCTACAAGCAAGACATGTTTTCAGGTAAACTAAGTCACTTTTCTGCTCTAAGCAAGCTTCATCGTTCACAAAGCTCACAAGTTTCTCACTCTTAACTGGAAAGCATTGGATGTTAGAGGAAGTGTGGTTTGTATCAGTTTCAGAAGAAGAGTTGACCTAGATATTGTCCGTATGTGTAGGAAACGCCGTTCTTTTGTTCTGAGCACACTCAAGTTTCCTGCTCTATTAGAGACTCTAGAAAGAAGGAGCGTGCTTCTTCATATATGAAGAATGTGTTTCCTCGTGAGAACTGTGCTGTGTGTTTCCCTTCAGAAATGGAGTTAAATCCCAGACTCTGTATCTTCCTACAAGGAAGACATCTTTTCAGGTAAACTCAGTCACTTTTCAGCTCAAAGGAAGCTACATCGTTTACAAAGATCAAACGTTTCTCACTCTTAACTGAACAGCATTGGTTGTTAGACGACTTGTGGTTTGCTTCAGTTTCAGAAGCAGAGTTGAACTAGCAGTGTTCTGTATGTGTAGGAAACACCGTTCTTTTGTTCTGATCACACTCAAGTTTCATGCTTTATTAGAGACTCTAGAAAGCAAGAGCGTGCGTCTTCCTAAATGCAGAGTGTGTTTCTTGTGAGAACTGTGCTGTTTGTTTCCCTTCAGAAATGGAGTTAAATCACAGGCTCTGTATCTTCCTACAAGCAAGACTTCTTTTCATGTAAACTCAGTCAACTTTCAGCTCAAAAGAAGCTACATCGTTCACGTAGCTCACACGTTACTTACTCCTAACTGTAAAGCGTTGGATGTTATAGGACCTGTGGTATGTATCAGTTTCAGAAGCACAGTTGAACTAGCAATGGTCCGTATGTGTAGGAAACACCGTTATTTTGTTCAGAGCACACTCATGTTCCTGGCTCTATTAGAGACTATAGAAAGCAAGAGCATGCTTCGTGCTCTAAAGCAGAGTGTGTTTCATGGAGGAGAACTGTGCTGTGTGTTTCCCTTCAGAAATGGAGTTAAATCCCAGGCTCTGTGTCTTCCTACAAGCAAGACATGTTTTCAGGTAAACTAAGTCAATTTTCAGCTCTAAGGAAGCTACATCGTTCACGAAGCTCACAAGTTTCTCACTCTTAACTGGAAAGCATTGCATGTTAGAGCAACTGTGGTTTGTATCAGTTTCAGAAGCACAGTTGAACTAGCTATGTTCCATATGTGTAGGAAGCACCGTTCTTTTGTTCTGAGCACACTCAAGTTTCCTGCATTATTAGAGACTCTAGGAAGCAAGAGTGTGCTTCTTCATATACGCAGATTGTGTTCCCTCGTGAGAACTGTGCTGTGTGTTTCCCTTCAGAAATGGATTTAAATCCCACGCTCTGTATCTTCCCATAAGCAAGATATCTTTTCAGGTAAACTCAGTCACTTTTAAGCTCAAAGGAAGCTACATCTTTCACGAAACTCACACGTTTCTCACTCTTAACTGGAAATAATTGCATGTTAGAGGAAGTGTGGTTTGTATCAGTTTCAGAAGAAGAGTTGACCTAGATATGGTCCGTATGTGTAGGAAACACCGCTATTTTGTTCTGTCCACAGTCACGTTTCCTTATCTATTAGAGACTCTTAGAAAGCAAGAGCGTGCTTCTTGCTCTAAAGCAGAGTGTGTTTCATGGATGAGAACTGTGCTTTGTGTTTCCCTTCAATAATGGAGTTAAATTCCAGGCTCTGTGTCTTCCTACAAGCAAGACATCATTTCAGGTAAATGCAGTCACTTTTCAGCTCAAATGAATATAAATCGTTTACGAAGCTCACACGTTTCTCGCTCTTAACTGAAAAGCATTGGATGTTAGATGACTTGTGGTTTGTATCAGTTTCAGAAGCAGAGTTGAACAAGCTATGGTCCGTATGTGTTAGACACCCTTCTTTGGTTCTGAGCACACTCACGTTTCCTGCACTATTAGAGACTCTAGAAAGCAAGAGCGTGCTTCTTCCTATACACAGAGTGTGTTTCATTGTGAGAACTGTCCTGTGTGTTTCCCTTCAGAAATGGAGTTAAATCCCAGGCTCTGTGCCTTCCTACAAGCAAGTCATCATTTCAGGTAAACGCAGTCAATTTTCAGCTCAAATGAATATAAATTGTTTACAAAGGTCACACGTTACTTGCTCTTAACTGAAAAGCATTGGATGTTAGATGACTTGTGGTTTGGATCAGTTTCAGAAGCAGAGTTGAACTAGCAATGGTCCATATATGTATTAAACACTGTTATTTTGTTCAGAGCACCCTAATGTTTCTGGGTCTATTAGAGACTCTAGACGGCAAGAGCATGCTTCCTACTCTAAAGCACAGTGTGTTTCATGGATCAGAACTGTGCTGTGTTTCCCTTCAAAAATGGTTTTATATCCAAGGCTCGGTATCTTCCTACAAGCAAGACATTTTTTCAGGTAAACTCAGTCACTTTTCAGCTCAAAGGTATCTACATTGTTCACGAAGCTCACAAGTTTCTCACTCTTAACTGGAAAGCATTGCATGATAGAGGAACTGTGGTTTGTATCAGTTTCAGAAGAAGAGTTGACCTAGATATGATCCGAATATGTAGGAAACAAAGTTATTTTGTTCTGACCACAGTCACGTTTCCTGCTCTATTAGAGACTCTTAGAAAGCAAGAGTGTGCTTCTTGCTCTAAAGCAGAGTGTGTTTCATGGATGAGAACTGTGGTGTGTGTTTCCCTTCAGAAATGGAGTTGAATCCCAGGCTCTGTGTCTTCCTACAAGCAAGACATCATTTCAGGTAAACGCAGTCACTTTTCAGCTCAAATGAATATAAATCGTTTACGAAGGTCACACGTTACTTGCTCTTAAGGGAAAAGCATTGGATGTTAGATGACTTGTGTTTGTATCAGTTTCAGAAGCAGAGTTGAACAAGCAATGGTCCGTATGTGTAGGAAACACCGTTATTTTTTTCAGAGCACCCTCATGTTTCTGGCTCTATTAGAGACTCTAGAAAGCAATAGCGTGCTTCGTGCTCTAAAGCAGAGTGTGTTTCATGGATGAGAACTGTGCTGTGTGTTTCCCTTCAGACATGGATTTAAATCCCAGGCTCTGTGTCTTCCTACAAGCAAGACATGTCTTCAGGTAAACTAAGTCACTTTTCAGCTCTAAGGAAGCTACATCATTCACAAAGCTCACAAGTTTCTCACTCTTAACTGGAAAGCATTGGATGTTAGAGGAAGTGTGGTTTGTATCAGTTTCAGAAGAAGAGTTGACCTAGATATGGTCCGTATGTGTAGGAAACACCGTTCTTTTGTTCTGAGCACACTCAAGTTTCCTGCTCTATTAGAAACTCTAGAAAGCAAGAGCGTGCTTCTTCATATATGAAGAATGTGTTTCCTCGTGAGAACTGTGCTGTGTGTTTCCCTTCAGAAATGGAGTTAAATCCCAGGCTCTGTGTCTTCCTACAAGCAAGACATCATTTCAGGTAATCGCAGTCTATTTTCAGCTCAAATGAATATAAATCGTTTACGAAGCTCACACGGTTCTTTCTCTTAACGGAAAAGCATTGGATGTTAGATGACTTTTGGTCTGGTTTTGTTTCAGAAGCAGACTTGAACTAGCAATGGTCTGTATATGTAGAAACACCGTTATTTTGTTCAGAGCACCCTCATGTTTCTGGCTCTAATAGAGACTCTAGAAAGCAAGAGCATGCTTTTTGCTCTAAAGCAGAGTGTGTTTCATGGATGAGAACTGTGCTGTGTGTTTCAATCCGAAATGGAGCTAAATTCCAGGCTCTGTGTCTTCCCACAAGCAAGACATCATTTTGGGTAAATGCAGTCACTTTTCAGCTCAAATGAATATAAGTCGTTTACGAAGCTCACACGATTCTCGCTCTTAACTGAAAAGCATTGCATGTTAGATGACTTGTGGTTTGTATCAGTCTCAGAAGCAGAGTTGAACTAGCAGTGGTCCATATGTGTAGGAAAAACCGTTCTTTTGTTCTGAGCACACTGAAGTTTCTTGCTCTATTTGAGACTCTAGAAAGCAAGAGCGTGCTTCTTCCTATACGCAGAGTGTGTTTCCTCGTGAGAACTGTGCTGTGTGTTTCCCTTCAGAAATGGAGTTAAATCCCAGGCTCTGTGTCTTCCTACACGCAAGACATCATTTCAGGTAAACGCACTCAATTTTCAGCTCAAATGAATATAAATCATTTACAAAGCTCACACGTTACTTTCTCCTATCTGAAAAGCATTGGATGTTAGATGACTTGTGGTTGGGATCAGTTTCAGAAGCAGAGTAGAACTAGCAATGATCCGTATATGTAGGAAACACCGTTATTTTGTTCAGAGCACCCTCATGTTTCTGGCTCTATTAGAGGCTCTAGAAAGCAAGAGCATGCTTCGTGCTCTAAAGCAGAGTGTGTTTCATGGATGATAACTGTGCTGTGTGGTTCCCTTCAGGAATGGATTTAAATTCCAGGCTCTGTATCTTCCTATAAGCAAGATAACTTTTCAGGTAAACTCAGTCATTTTAAGCTCAAATTAAGCTACATCGTTCATAAAGCTCACACGTTTCTCGCCCTTAACTGGAAAGAAATGCATGTTAGAGGAAGTGTGGTGTGTATCAATTTCAGAAGAAGTGTTGTCCTAGATATGGTCCGTATGTGTAGGAAACACCATTATTTTGTTTTGACTACAGTCACGTTTCCTGCTCTATTAGAGACTCTTAGAAAGCAAGAGTGTGCTTCTTGCTCTAAAGCAGAGGTTGTTTCATGGATGAGAACTGTGCTGTGTGTTTCAGTTCTGAAATGGAGTTAAATCCCAGCCTCTGTGTCTTCCTACAAGCAAGACATCTTTTCAGGTAAACTCAGTCACTTTTCAGCTCAAAGGAAGCTACAGCGTTCACGAAACTCACACGTTTCAGGCTCTTAAATTGAAAGCATTGCATGTTAATTAAACTGTGCTTTGTATCAGTTTCAGAAGAAGAGTTGACCTAGATATGGTCCGTATGTGTAGGAAACACCGTTATTTTGTTCTGACCACAGTCATGTTTCCTGCTGTATTAGAGATTCTTAGAAAGCAAGAGTGTGCTTCTTGCTCTAAAGCAGGGTGTGTTTCATGGATGAGAACTGTGCTGTGTGTTTCCCTTCAGAAAGGGAGTTAAATACCAGGCTCTGTGTCTTCCTACAAGCAAGATATCATGTCAGGTATATGCAGTCACTTTTCAACTCAAATGAATATAAATCGTTTACGAAGCTCACACGTTTCTCACTCTTAACTGAAAAGCATTGGATGTTAGATGACTTGTGGTTTGTATCAGTTTCAGAAGCAGTGTTGAACCAGCAGTTGTCCGTATGTGTAGGAAACACCGTTCTTTTGTTCTGAGCACACTCAAGTTTCCTGTTTTATTAGAGACTCTAGAAAGCAAGAGCGTGCTTCTTCCTATACGCAGAGTGTGTTTCCTCGTGAGAACTGTGCTGTGTGTTTCCCTTCAGAAAAGGAGTTAAATCCCAGGCTCTGTGTCTTCCTACAAGCAAGACATCATTTCAGGAAAACGCAGTCAATTTTCAGCTCAAATGAATATAAATCATTTACGAAGGTCACACGTTACTTGCTCTTAACTGAAAAGCATTGGGTGTTAGATGACTTCTGGTTTGGATGAGTTTCAGAAGCAGAGTTGAACAAGCAATGGTCCGTATGTGTAGGAAACACCGTTATTTTGTTCAGAGCACCCTCATGTTTCTGGCTCTATTAGAGACTCTAGAAAGCAAGAGCGTGCTTCGTGCTCTAAAGCAGAGTGTGTTTCATGGCTGAGAACTATCCTGTATGTTTCCCTTCAGAAATGGAGTTAAATTCCAGGGTCAGTGTCTTCCTACAAGCAAGACATCATTGCAGGAAAACGCAGTCACTTTTCAGCTTAAATGAATATAAATCGTTTACGAAGAACACACGTTTCTCACTCTTAACTGAAAAGCATTGGATGTTAGATGACTTGTGGTTTGTATCAGTTTCAGAAGTATAGTTGAACTAGCAATGGTCCATATGTGTAGGAAACACCGTTCTTTAGTTCTGAGCACACTCACGTTTCCTGCTCTATTAGAGACTCTAGAAAGCAAGAGCATGCTTCGTGCTCTAAAGCAGAGTGTGTTTCATGGATGAGAACTGTGCAGTATGTTTCCCTTCAGAAATGGAATTAAATCCCAGGCTCTGTATCTTCCTACAAGCAAGACATCTTTTCAGGTAAACTAAGTCACTTTTCAGGTCAAAGGAAACTACATGGCTTACGAAGATCACACGTTTCTCACTCTTAAATGAAAAGCATTGGATGTTAGAAGACTTGTGGTTTGTATCAGTCTCAGAAGCAGAGTTGAACTAGCAGTGGTCCGTATGTGTAGGAAACACCGTTCTTTTGTTCTGAGCACACTCAAGTTTCTTGCTCTATTTGAGACTCTAGAAAGCAAGAGCGTGCTTCTTCCTATACGCAGAGTGTGTTTCCTCGTGAGAACTGTGCTGTGTGTTTCCCTTCAGAAATGGAGTTAAATCCCAGGCTCTGTGTCTTCCTACACGCAAGACATCATTTCAGGTAAACGCACTCAATTTTCAGCTTAAATGAATATAAATCATTTATGAAGGTCACACGTTACTTGCTCTTAACTGAAAAGCATTCAGAGTTAGATGACTTGTGGTTTGTATCAGTTTCAGAAGTATAGTTGAACTATCAAAGGTCCATATGTGTAGGAAACACCGTTCTTTAGTTCTGAGCACACTCACGTTTCCTGCTCTATTAGAGACTCTAGAAAGCAAGAGCATGCTTCGTGCTCTAAAGCAGAGTGTGTTTCATGGATGAGAACTGTGCAGTATGTTTCCCTTCAGAAATGGAATTAAATCCCAGGCTCTGTATCTTCCTACAAGCAGGACATCTTTTCAGGTAAACTAAGTCACTTTTCAGGTCAAAGGAAACTACATGGCTTACGAAGATCACACGTTTCTCACTCTTAACTGAAAAGCATTGGATGTTAGAAGACTTGTGGTTTGTATCAGTCTCAGAAGCAGAGTTGAACTAGCAGTGGTCCGTATGTGTAAGAAACACCGTTCTTTTTTTCTGAGCACACTCAAGTTTCTTGCTCTATTTGAGACTCTAGAAAGCAAGAGCATGCTTCTTCCTATACGCAGAGTGTGTTTCCTTGTGAGAACTGTGCTGTGTGTTTCCCTTCAGAAATGGAGTTAAATCCCAGGCTCTGTGTCTTCCTACACGCAAGACATCATTTCAGGTAAACGCACTCAATTTTCAGCTCAAATGAATATAAATCATTTACAAAGCTCACACGTTACTTTCTCCTAACTGAAAAGCATTGGATGTTAGATGACTTGTGGTTGGGATCAGTTTCAGAAGCAGAGTAGAACTAGCAATGGTCCGTATATGTAGGAAACACCCTTATTTTGTTCAGAGCACCCTCATGTTTCTGGCTCTATTAGAGGCTCTAGAAAGCAAGAGCATGCTTCGTGCTCTAAAGCAGAGTGCGTTTCATGGATGAAAACTGTGCTGTGTGTTTCCATTCAGGAATGGATTTAAATCCCAGGCTCTGTATCTTCCTATAAGCAAGATATCTTTTCAGGTAAACTCAGTCACTTTTAAGCTCAAATTAAGCTACATCGTTCATAAAGCTCACACGTTTCTCTCCCTTAACTGGAAAGAATTGCATGTTAGAGGAAGTGTGGTGTGTATCAGTTTCAGAAGAAGTGTTGTCCTAGATATGGTCTGTATGTTTAGGAAACACCATTAGTTTGTTTTGACTACAGTCACGTTTCCTGCTCTATTAGAGACTCTTAGAAAGCAAGAGTGTGCTACTTGCTCTAAAGCAGAGGTTGTTTCATGGATGAGAACTGTGCTGTGTGTTTCAGTTCTGAAATGGAGTTAAATCCCAGCCTTAGTGTCTTCCTACAAGCAAGACATCTTTTCAGGTAAACTCAGTCACTTTTCTGCTCAAGGGAAGCTACAGCGTTCACGAAACTCACACGTTTCTAGCTCTTAACTTGAAAGTATTGCATGTTAATGAAACTGTGCTTTGTATCAGTTTCAGAAGAAGAGTTGACCTAGATATGGTCCGTATGTGTAGGAAACACCGTTATTTTGTTCTGACCACAGTCATGTTTCCTGCTGTATTAAGAGGTTCTTAGAAAGCAAGAGTGTGCTTCTTGCTCTAAAGCAGAGTGTGTTTCATGGATGAGAACTGTGCTGTGTGTTTCCCTTCAGAAAGGGAGTTAAATTCCAGGCTCTGTGTCTTCCTACAAGCAAGACATCATGTCAGGTATATGCAGTCACTTTTCAACTCAAATGAATATAAATCGTTTACGAAGCTCACACGTTACTCGCTCTTAAATGAAAAGCATTGGATGTTAGATGACTTGTGGTTTGCATCAGTTTCAGAAGTACAGTTGAACTAGCTATGGTCCGTATGTGTAGGAAACACCATTCCTTTGTTCTGAGCACACTCAGGTTTCCTGCACTATTAGTGACTCTAGAAAGCAAGAGCATGCGTCGTGCTCTAAAGCAGAGTGTGTTTCATGGAGGAGAACTGTGCTGTGTGTTTCCCTTCAGAAATGGAGTTAAATCCCAGGCTCTGTGTCTTCCTACAAGCAAGACATGTTTTCAGGTAAACTAAGTCACTTTTCAGCTCTAAGCATGCTTCATCGTTCACGTGCTCACAAGTTTCTCACTCTTAACTGGAAAGCATTGGATGTTAGAGGAAGTGTGGTTTGTATCAGTTTCACAAGAAGAGTTGACCTAGATATTGTCCATATGTGTAGGAAACACCGTTCTTTTGTTCTGAGCACACTCAAGTTTCCTGCTCTATTAGAGACTCTAGAAAGCAGGAGCGTGCTTCTTCATATATGAAGAATGTGTTTCCTCGTGAGCACTGTGCTGTGTGTTTCCCTTCAGAAATGGAGTTAAATCCCAGGCTCTGTATCTTCCTACAAGGAAGACATCTTTTCAGGTAAACTCAGTCACTTTTCAGCTCAAAGGAAGCTACATCGTTTACAAAGATCAAACGTTTCTCACTCTTAACTGAACAGCATTGGATGTTAGACGACTTGTGGTTTGCTTCAGTTTCAGAAGCAGAGTTGAACTAGCAGTGTTCCGTATGTGTAGGAAACACCGTTCTTTTGTTCTGATCACACTCAAGTTTCATGCTCTATTAAAGACTCTAGAAAGCAAGAGCGTGCGTCTTCCTAAACGCAGAGTGTGTTTCTTGTGAGAACTGTGCTGTGTGTTTCCCTTCAGAAATGGAGTTAAATCACAGGCTCTGTATCTTCCTACAAGCAAGACTTCTTTTCATGTAAACTCAGTCAACTTTCAGCTCAAAAGAAGCTACATCGTTCACGTAGCTCACACGTTTCTTACTCCTAACTGTAAAGCGTTGGATGTTATAGGACCTGTGGTATGTATTAGTTTCAGAAGCACAGTTGAACTAGCAATGGTCCGTATGTGTAGGAAACACCATTCTTTTGTTCTGAGTACCCTCATATTTCTGGCTCTATTAGAGACTCTGGAAAGCAAGACCATGCTTCTTTCTCTAAAGCAGAGTGTGATTCATGGATGAGTATTGTGCTGTGTGTTTCCGTTCAGAAATGGAATTAAATTCCAGGGTCTCTGTCTGCCTATAAGAAAGACATCATTTCAGGTAAACACAGTCACTTTTCAGCTCAAATGAATATAAATCGTTTACGAAGATCACATGTTTCTTGCTCTTAACTGAAGAGCATTGGATGTTAGATGACTTGTGGTTTGTATCAGTTTCAGAAGCAGAGTTGAACTAGCTATGGTCCGTATGTGTAGGAAACACTGTTCTTTGTTCTGAGCTCACTCATGTTTCCTGCTCTATTAAAGACTCTAGAAAGCAAGAGCATGCTTCGTGCTCTAAAGCAGAGTGTGTTTCATGGATGAGAACTGTGCTGTGTGTTTCCCTTCAGGAATGGAGTTAAATCCCAGGCTCTGTGTCTTCCTACAAGCAAGACATGATTTCAGGTAAACTAAGTCACTTTTCAGCTCTAAGGAAGCTACATCATTCACAAAGCTCACAATTTTCTCACTATTAACTGGAAAGCATTGCATGTTAGAGGAACTGTGGTTTGTTTCAGTTTCAGAAGAAGAGTTGACCTAGATATGGTCCGTATGTGTAGGAAACACCGCTATTTTGTTCTGTCCACAGTCACGTTTCCTGATCTATTAGAGATTCTTAGAAAGCAAGAGCGTGCTTCTTCCTATACGCAGAGTGTGTTTCATTGTGAGAACTGTGCTGTGTGTTTCCCTTCAGAAATGGATTTAAATCCCAGGCTCTGTATCTTCCTACAAGCAAGATATCTTTTCAGGTAAACTCAGTCACTTTTCAGTGCAAAGGAAGCTACATCGTTCACAAAGCCACATGTTTATCGCTCTTAACTGGAAAGAATTGCATGTTAGAGGAAGTGTGGTTTGTATCAGTTTCAGAAGAAGAGTGGACCTAAATATGGTCGGTATGTGTAGGAAACACCGTTATTTTGTTCTGAACACAGTCACGTTTCCTGCTCTATTAGAGACTCTTAGAAAGCAAGAGCGTGCTTCTTGCTCTAAAGCAGATTGTGTTTCATGGATGAGAACTGTGCTGTGTGTTTCCCTTCAGAAATGGAGTTAAATCCCAGGCTCTGTGTCTTCCTACAAGCAAGACATCATTTCAGGTAATCGCAGTCAATTTTCAGCTCAAATTAATATAAATCGTTTACAAAGCTCACACGGTTCTTTCTCTTCACTGAAAAGTATTGGATGTTAGATGACTTTTGGGTGGATCTGTTTCAGAAGCACAGTTGAACTAGCTATGGTTGGTATGTGTAGGAAACACCATTCTTTTGTTCTGAGCACACTCAAGTTTCCTGCTCTATTAGAGACTCTAGAAAGCAAGAGCGTGCTTCTTCCTATACGCAGAGTGTGTTTCCTCGTGAGAACTGTGCTGTGTGTTTCCCTTAAGAAATGGAGTTAAATCCCAGGCTCTGTGTCTTCCTACAAGCAAGACATCATTTCACGTAAACGCACTCAATTTTCAGCTCAAATGAATATAAATCGTACACGAAGCTCACACGTTAATTTCTCTTAACTGAAAAGCATTGGATATTAGATGACTTGTGGTTTGGATCAGTTTCAGAAGAAGAGTTGACCTAGCAATGGTCCGTATATGTAGGACACACCGTTATTTTGTTCAGAGCACCCTCATGTTTCTGGCTCTATTAGAGGCTCTAGAAAGCAAGAGCATGCTTCGTGCTCTAAAGCAGAGTGTGTTTCATTAATGAGAACTGTGCTGTGTTTTTCCCTTCAGAAATGGTGTTAAATCCCTGGCTCTGTGTCTTCCTACAAGCAAGACATATTTTCAGGTAAACTAAGTCACTTTTCAGCTCTTAGGAAGCTACATCGTTCACGAAGCTCACAAGTTTCCCACTCTTAACTGGAAAGCATTGTATTTTAGAGGAACTGCGGTTTGTATCAGTTTCAGAAGCAGAGTTGAACTAGCTATGATCCGTATGTGTAGGAAACACCGTTCTTTGTTCTGAGCTCACTCATGTTTCCTGCTCTATTAAAGACTCTAGAAAGCAAGAGCATGCTTCGTGCTCTAAAGCAGAGTGTGTTTCATGGATGAGAACTGTGCTGTGTGTTTCCCTTCAGGAATGGAGTTAAATCCCAGGCTCTGTGTCTTCCTACAAGCAAGACATGATTTCAGGTATACTAAGTCACTTTTCAGCTCTAAGGAAGCTACATCATTCACAAAGCTCACAATTTTCTCACTCTTAACTGGAAAGCATTGCATGTTAGAGGAACTGTGGTTTGTATCAGTTTCAGAAGAAGAGTTGACCTAGATATGGTCCGTATGTGTAGGAAACACCGCTATTTTGTTCTGTCCACAGTCACGTTTCCTGATCTATTAGAGATTCTTAGAAAGCAAGAGCGTGCTTCTTCCTATACGCAGAGTGTGTTTCATTGTGAGAACTGTGCTGTGTGTTTCCCTTCAGAAATGGATTTAAATCCCAGGCTCTGTATCTTCCTACAAGCAAGATATCTTTTCAGGTAAACTCAGGCACTTTTCAGTGCAAAGGAAGCTACATCGTTCACAAAGCTCACATGTTTATCGCTCTTAACTGGAAAGAATTGCATGTTAGAGGAAGTGTGGTTTGTATCAGTTTCAGAAGAAGAGTGGACCTAAATATGGTCCGTATGTGTAGGAAACACCGTTATTTTGTTCTGAACACAGTCACGTTTCCTGCTTTATTAGAGTCTCTTAGAAAGCAAGAGCGTGCTTCTTGCTCTAAAGCAGAGTGTGTTTCATGGACGAGAACTGTGCTGTGTGTTTCCCTTCAGAAATGGAGTTAAATCCCAGGCTCTGTGTCTTCCTACAAGCAAGACATCATTTCAGGTAATCGCAGTCAATTTTCAGCTCAAATTAATATAAATCGTTTACAAAGCTCACACGGTTCTTTCTCTTAACTGAAAAGCATTGGATGTTAGATGACTTTTGGGTGGATCTGTTTCAGAAGCAGAGTTGAACTAGCTATGGTTGGTATGTGTAGGAAACACCATTCTTTTGTTCTGAGCACACTCAAGTTTCCTGCTCTATTAGAGACTCTAGAAAGCAAGAGCGTGCTTCTTGCTATACGCAGAGTGTGTTTCCTCGTGAGAACTGTGCTGTGTGTTTCCCTTAAGAAAGGGAGTTAAATCCCAGGCTCTGTGTCTTCCTACAAGCAAGACATATTTTCAGGTAAACTAAGTCACTTTTCAGCTCTAAGGAAGCTACATCGTTCACGAAGCTCACAAGATTCCCACTCTTAACTGGAAGGCATTGTATTTTAGAGGAACTGCGGTTTGTATCAGTTTCAGAAGCAGAGTTGAACTAGCTATGATCCGTATGTGTAGGAAACACCGTTCTTTTGTTCTGAGCACACTCACATTTCCTGCACTATTAGCGACTCTAGAAAGCAAGAGCTTGCTTCTTCCTATACACAGAGTGAGTTTCCTCGTGAGAACTGTGCTGTGTGTTTCCCTTCAGAAATGGAGTTAAATCCCAGGCTCTGTGTCTTCCTACAAGCAAGACATCATTTCAGGTAAACGCAGTCAATTTTCTGCTCAAGTGAATATAAATCGTTTACGAAGGTCACACGTTACTTGGTCTTAACTGAAAAGCATTTGATGTTAGATGACTTGTGGTTTGGATCAGATTCAGAAGCAGAGTTGAACTAGCAATGGTCCACACATGTAGGAAACACCGTTATTTTGTTCAGAGCACCCTCATATTTCTGGCTCTATTAGAGACTCTAGAAAGCAAGAGCATGCTTCGTGCTCTAAAGCAGAGTGTGTTTCATGGAGGAGAAATGTGCTGTGTGTTTCCCTTCCGAAATGGATTTAAATCCCAGGCTCTGTATCTTCCCATGAGCAAGATATCTTTTCAGGTAAACTCAGTCACTATTAAGCTCAAAGGAAGCTACATTGTTCACAAAGCTCACAGGTTTCTCGCCCTTAACTGGAAAGAATTGAATGTTAGAGGTAGTGTGGTTTGTATCAATTTCAGAAGAAGTGTTGTCCTAGATATGGTCCGTGTGTGTAGGAAACACCATTATTTTGTTCTGACCACAGTCACATTTCCTGCTCTATTAGAGACTCTTAGAAAGCAAGAGCGTGCTTCTTGCTCTAAAGCAGAGGGTGTTTCATGGATGAGAAGTGTACTGTGCGTTTCCCTTCTGAAATGGTGTTAAATCCCAGGCTCTGTGTCTTCCTACAAGCAAGACATGTTTTCAGGTAAACTCAGTCACTTTTCAGCTCAAAGGAAGCTACATCGTTCACGAAGCTCACAAGTTTCTCGCTCTTAATTTGAAAGCATTGCATGTTAATGAAACTGTGCTTTGTATCAGTTTCAGAGGAAGAGTTGACGTAGATATGGTCCATATGTGTAGGAAACACCGTTATTCTGTGCTGACCACAGTCACGTTTCCTGCTGTATTAGAGATTCTTAGAAAGCAAGAGTGTGCTTCTCGCTCTAAAGCAGAGTGTGTTTCATGGATGAGAACTGTGCTGTATGTTTCCCTTCAGAAAGGGAGTTAAATTCCAGGCTCTATGTCTTCCTACAAGCAAGACATCATGTAAGGTAAATGCAGTCACTTTTCAGCTCAAATGAATATAAATCCTTTACGAAGCTCACACGTTTCTCATTCTTAAATGAAAAGCATTGGATGTTAGATGACTTGTGGTTTATATCAGTTTCAGAAGCAGAGTTGAACTAGCAGTGGTCCGTATGTGTAGGAAACACCGTTCTTTTGTTCTGAGCACACTCAAGTTTCCTGTTCTATTAGAGATTCTAGAAAGCAAAAGCATGCTTCTTCCTATACACAGAGTGTGTTTCCTCGTGAGAACTGTGCTGTGCGTTTCCCTTCTGAAATGGAGTTAAATCCCAGGCTCTGTGTCTTCCGACAAGCAAGACATGTTTTCAGGTAAACTCAGTCACTTTTCAGCTCAAAGGAAGCTACATCGTTCACGAAGCTCACAAGTTTCTCGCTCTTAATTTGAAAGCATTGCATGTTAATGAAACTGTGCTTTGTATCAGTTTCAGAGGAAGAGTTGACATAGATATGGTCCATATGTGTAGGAAACACCGTTATTCTGTGCTGACCACAGTCACGTTTCCTGCTGTATTAGAGATTCTTAGAAAGCAAGAGTGTGCTTCTTGCTCTAAAGCAGAGTGTGTCTCATGGATGAGAACTGTGCTGTATGTTTCCCTTCAGAAAGGGAGTTAAATTCCAGGCTCTATGTCTTCCTACAAGCAAGACATCATGTAAGGTAAATGCAGTCACTTTTCAGCTCAAATGAATATAAATCCTTTACGAAGCTCACACGTTTCTCATTCTTAAATGAAAAGCATGGGATGTTAGATGACTTGTGGTTTATATCAGTTTCAGAAGCAGAGTTGAACTAGCAGTGGTCCGTATGTGTAGGAAACACCGTTCTTTTGTTCTGAGCACACTCAAGTTTCCTGTTCTATTAGAGATTCTAGAAAGCAAAAGCATGCTTCTTCCTATACACAGAGTGTGTTTCCTCGTGAGAACTGTGCTGTGTGTTTCCCTTCAGAAATGTAGTTAAATCCCAGGCTCTGTGTCTTCCTACAAGCAAGACATCATTTCAGGTAAATGCATTCATTTTCAGCTCACATGAATATAAATCGTTTACAAAGCTCACACGTTACTTTCTCTTAACTGAAAAGCATTGGATGTTAGATGACTTGTAGTTTGGATCAGTTTCAGAAGCAGAGTTGAACTAGCAATGGTCCGTATATGTAGGAAACACCGTTATTTTGTTCAGAGCACACTCATGTTCCTGGCTCTATTAGAGACTCTAGAAAGCAAGAGCATGCTTTGTGCTCTAAAGCAGAGTGTGTTTCATGGAGGAGAACTGTGCTGTGTGTTTCCCTTCAGAAATGGAGTTAAATCCCAGGCTCTGTGTCTTCCTACAAGCAAGAAATATTTTCAGGTAAACTAAGTCATTTTCAGCTCTAAGGAAGCTACATCGTTCACGAAGCTCACAAGTTTCTCACTCTTAACTGGAAAGCATTGCATGTTAGAGCAACTGTGGTTTGTATCAGTTTCAGAAGCACAGTTGAACTAGCTATGTTCCGTATGTGTAGGAAGCACCGTTCTTTTGTTCTGAGCACACTCAAGTTTCCTGCATTATTAGAGACTCTAGGAAGCAAGAGCGTGCTTCTTCATATACGCAGATTGTGTTTCCTCGTGAGAACTGTGCTGTGTGTTTCCCTTCAGAAATGGAGTTAAATCCCAGGCTCTGTGTCTTCCTACAAGCAAGACATCATTTCAGGTAAACTCAATCAATTTTCTGCTCAAATGAATATAAATCGTTTACGAAGGTCACACGTTACTTGCTCTTAACTGAAAAGCATTGGATGTTAGATGACTTGTGGTTTGGATCAGATTCAGAAGCAGAGTTGAACTAGCAATGGTCCACATATGTAGGAAACACTGTTAATTTATTCAGAGCACCCTCATATTTCTGGCTCTATTAGAGACTGTAGAAAGCAAGAGCATGCTTCGTGCTCTAAAGCAGAGTGTGTTTCATGGAGGAGAACTGTGCTGTGTGTTTCCCTTCAGAAATGGATTTAAATCCCACGCTCTGTATCTTCCCATAAGCAAGATATCTTTTCAGGTAAACTCAGTCACTTTTACGCTCAAAGGAAGCTACATCTTTCACGAAGCTCACACGTTTCTCACTCTTAACTGGAAATAATTGCATGTTAGAGGAAGTGTGGTTTGTATCAGTTTCAGAAGAAGAGTTGACATAGATATGGTCCATACGAGTAGGAAACACCGTTATTTTGTTCTGACCACAGTCACTTTTCCTGCTGTATTTGAGACTCTTAGAAAGCAAGAGTGTGCTTCTTGCTCTAAAGCAGAGTGTGTTTCATGGAAGTGAACTGTGCTGTGTGTTTCCCTTCAGAAAGGGAGTTAAATTCCAGGCTCTGTGTCTTCCTACAAGCAATACATCATGTCAGGTAAATGCAGTCATCTTCAGCTCAAATGAATATAAATTCTTTACGAAGCTCACACGTTTCTCACTCTTAACTGAAAAGCATTGGATGTTAGATGACAGGTGGTTTGTATCAGTTTCAGAAGCAGAGTTGAACTAGCAGTGGTCCATATGTGTAGGAAACACCGTTCTTTTGTTCTGAGCACACTCAAGTTTCCTGCTCTATTAGAGACTCTAGAAAGCAAGAGTGTGCTTCTTCCTATACGCAGAATGTTTTTTCCTTGTGAGAATTGTGCTGTGTGTTTCCCTTCAGAAATGGAGTTAAATCCCAGGCTCTGTGTCTTCCTACAAGCAAGACATCATTTCAGGTAAACGCATTCAATTTTCAGCTCACATGAATATAAATCGTTTACGAAGCTCACACGTTACTTTCTCTTAACTGAAAAGCATTGGATGTTAGATGACGTGTGCTTTGGATCAGTTTCAGAAGCAGAGTTGAACTCGCAATGGTCCGTATATGTAGGAAACACCGTTATTTGGTTCAGAGCACCCTCATGTTTCTGGCTCTGTTCGAGAATCTAGAAAGCAAGAGCATGCTTCATGCTCTAAAGCAGAGTGTGTTTCATGGATGATAACTGTGCTGTGTGTTACCCTTCAGAAATGGAGTTAAATCCCAGGCTCTGTGTCTTCCTACAAGCAAGACATATTTTCAGGTAAACTCTGTAACTTTTCAGCTCAAAGGAAGCTACATCGTTCACGAAGCTCACACGTTTCTCGCTCTTAATTTGAAAGCATTGCATGTTAATGAAACTGTGCTTTGTATCAGTTTCAGAAGAAGAGTTGACCTAGATATGGTCTGTATGTGTAGGAAACACCGTTATTTTTTCTCATACAGTCACGTTTCCTGCAGTATTAGAGATTCTTAGAAAGCAAGAGTGTGCTTCTTTCTCTAAAGCAGAGTGTGTTTCATGGATGAGAACTGTGCTGTGTGTTTCCCTTCAGATAGTGAGTTAAATTCCAGACTCTGTGTCTTCCTACAAGCAAGACATCATTTCAGGTAAACTCAGGCACTTTTCAGCTCAAAGGAAGCTACATCGTTCACAAAGCTGACACGTTTCTCGCTCTTAACTGGAAAGAATTGCATGTTAGAGGTAGTGTAGTTTGTATCAGTTTCAGAAGAAGAGTTGAAGTAGATATGGGCCGTATGTGTAGGAAACACTGTTATTTTTTTCTGACCACAGTCACTTTTTCTGCTCTATTAGAGACTCTTAGAAAGCAAGAGCGTGCTTCTTGCTCTAAAGCTGAGGGTGTTTCATGGATGAGAACTGTGCTGTGTGTTTCCCTTCTGATATGGAGTTAAATCCCAGGCTCTGTGTCTTCCTACAAGCAAGACATGTTTTCAGGTAAACTCAGTCACATTTCAGCTCAAAGAAAGCTACATCATTCACGAAGCTCACACGTTTCTCGCTCTTAATTTGAAAGCATTGCATGTTAATGAAACTGTGCCTTGTATCAGTTTCAGAAGAAGAGTTGACCTAGATAAGGTCCATATGTGTAGGAAACACCGTTATTTTGTTCTGACCACAGTCACGTTTCCTGCTGTATTAGAGATTCTTAGAAAGCAAGAGTGTGCTTCTTGCTCTAAAGCAGAGTGTGTTTCATGGATGAGAACTGTGCTGTGTGTTTCCCTTCAGAAAGGGAGTTAAATTCCAGGCTCTGTGTCTTCCTACAAGCAAGACATCATGTCAGGTAAATGCAGTCACTTTTCAGCTCAAATGAATATAAATCCTTTACGAAGCTCACACGTTTCTCACTCTTAACTGAAAAGCATTGGATGTTAGATGACTTGTGGTTTGTATCAGTTTCAGAAGCAGAGTTGAACTAGCAGTGGTCCGTATGTGTAGGAAACACCGTTATTTTGTTCTGAGCACACTCAAGTTTCCTGCTCTTTTAGAGATTCTAGAAAGCAAGAGCGTGCTTCTTCCTATACGCAGAGTGTGTTTCCTCATGAGAACTGTGCTGTGTGTTTCCCTTCAGAAATGGAGTTTAATCCCAGGCTCTGTGTCTTCCTACAAGCAAGACATCATTTCAGGTAAACGCATTCATTTTCAGCTCACATGAATATAAATCGTTTACGAAGCTCACACGTTACTTTCTCTTAACTGAAAAGCATTGGAGGTTAGATGACTTGTAGTTTGGATCAGTTTCAGAAGCAGAGTTGAACTAGCAATGGTCCGTATATGTAGGAAACACCGTTATTTTGTTCAGAGCACACTCATGTTCCTGGCTCTATTAGAGACTCTAGAAAGCAAGAGCATGCTTCGTGCTCTAAAGCAGAGTGTGTTTCATGGAGGAGAACTGTGCTGTGTGTTTCCCTTCAGAAATGGAGTTAAATCCCAGGCTCTGTGTCTTCCTACAAGCAAGACATGTTTTCAGGTAAACTAAATCACTTTTCAGCTCTAAGGATGCTACATCGTTCACGAAGCTCACAAGTTTCTCACTCTTAACTGGAAAGCATTGCATGTTAGAGCAACTGTGGTTTGTATCAGTTTCAGAAGCACAGTTGAACTAGCTATGTTCTGTATGTGTAGGAAGCACCGTTCTTTTGTTCTGAGCACACTCAAGTTTCCTGCATTATTAGAGACTCTAGGAAGCAAGAGCGTGCTTCTTCATATACGCAGACTGTGTTTCCTCATGAGAACTGTGCTGTGTGTTTCCCTTCAGAAATGGAGTTAAATCCCAGGCTCTGTGTCTTCCTACAAGCAAGACATCATTTCAGGTAAACTCAATCAATTTTCTGCTCAAATGAATATAAATCGTTTACGAAGGTCACACGTTACTTGCTCTTAACTGAAAAGCATTGGATGTTCGATGACTTGTGGTTTGGATCAGATTCAGAAGCAGAGTTGAACTAGCCATGGTCCACATATGTAGGAAACACCGTTATTTTATTCAGAGCACCCTCATATTTCTGGCTCTATTAGAGACTGTAGAAAGCAAGAGCATGCTCGTGCTCTAAAGCAGAGTGTGTTTCATGGAGGAGAACTGTGCTGTGTGTTTCCCTTCAGAAATGGATTTAAATCCCAGGCTCTGTATCTTCCAATAAGCAAGTTTTCTTTTCAGGTAAACTCAGTCACTTTTAAGCTCAAAGGAAGCTACATCTTTCACGAAGCTCACACGTTTCTCACTCTTAACTGGAAATAATTGCATGTTAGAGGAAGTGTGGTTTGTATCAGTTTCAGAAGAAGAGTTGACATAGATATGGTCCATACGAGTAGGAAACACCGTTATTTTGTTCTGACCACAGTCACTTTTCCTGCTGTATTTGAGACTCTTAGAAAGCAAGAGTGTGCTTCTTGCTCTAAAGCAGAGTGTGTTTCATGGAAGTGAACTGTGCTGTGTGTTTCCCTTCAGAAAGGGAGTTAAATTCCAGGCTCTGTGTCTTCCTACAAGCAATACATCATGTCAGGTAAATGCAGTCATCTTCAGCTCAAATGAATATAAATTCTTTACGAAGCTCACACGTTTCTCACTCTTAACTGAAAAGCATTGGATGTTAGATGACAGGTGGTTTGTATCAGTTTCAGAAGCAGAGTTGAACTAGCAGTGGTCCATATGTGTAGGAAACACCGTTATTTTGTTCTGAGCACACTCAAGTTTCCTGCTCTATTAGAGACTCTAGAAAGCAAGAGCGTGCTTCCTCCTATACGCAGAATGTTTTTTCCTTGTGAGAACTGTGCTGTGTGTTTCCCTTCAGAAATGGAGTTAAATCCCAGGCTCTGTGTCTTCCTACAAGCAAGACATCATTTCAGGTAAACGCATTCAATTTTCAGCTCACATGAATATAAATCGTTTACGAAGCTCACACGTTACTTTCTCTTAACTGAAAAGCATTGGATGTTAGATGACTTGTGCTTTGGATCAGTTTCAGAAGCAGAGTTGAACTCGCAATGGTCCGTATATGTAGGAAACACTGTTATTTTGTTCAGAGCACCCTCATGTTTCTGGCTCTGTTTGAGAATCTAGAAAGCAAGAGCATGCTACATGCTCTAAAGCAGAGTGTGTTTCATGGATGATAACTGTGCTGTGTGTTACCCTTCAGAAATGGAGTTAAATCCCAGGCTCTGTGTCTTCCTACAAGCAAGACATATTTTCAGGTAAACTCTGTAACTTTTCAGCTCAAAGGAAGCTACATCGTTCACGAAGCTCACACGTTTCTCGCTCTTAATTTGAAAGCATTGCATGTTAATGAAACTGTGCTTTGTATCAGTTTCAGAAGAAGAGTTGACCTAGATATGGTCTGTATGTGTAGGAAACACCGTTATTTTTTCTCATACAGTCACGTTTCCTGCAGTATTAGAGATTCTTAGAAAGCAAGAGCATGCTTCTTCCTATACGCAGAATGTTTTTTCCTTGTGAGAACTGTGCTGTGTTTTTCCCTTCAGATAGTGAGTTAAATTCCAGACTCTGTGTCTTCCTACAAGCAAGACATCATGTCAGGTAAACTCAGGCACTTTTCAGCTGAAAGGAAGCTACATCGTTCACAAAGCTGACACGTTTCTCGCTCTTAACTGGAAAGAATTGCATGTTAGAGGTAGTGTAGTTTGTATCAGTTTCAGAAGAAGAGTTGAAGTAGATATGGGCCGTATGTGTAGGAAACACCGTTATTTTTTTCTGACCACAGTCACTTTTTCTGCTCTATTAGAGACTCTTAGAAAGCAAGAGCGTGCTTCTTGCTCTAAAGCTGAGGGTGTTTCATGGATGAGAACTGTGCTGTGTGTTTCCCTTCTGAAATGGAGTTAAATCCCAGGCTCTGTGTCTTCCTACAAGCAAGACATGTTTTCGGGTAAACTCAGTCACTTTTCAGCTCAAAGAAAGCTACATCATTCATGAAGCTCACACGTTTCTCGCTCTTAATTTGAAAGCATTGCATGTTAATGAAACTGTGCTTTGTATCAGTTTCAGAAGAAGAGTTGACCTAGATAAGGTCCATATGTGTAGGAAACACTGATATTTTGTTCTGACCACAGTCACGTTTCCCGCTGTATTAGAGATTCTTAGAAAGCAAGAGTGTGCTTCTTGCTCTAAAGCAGAGTGTGTTTCATGGATGAGAACTGTGCTGTGTGTTTCCCTTCAGAAAGGGAGTTAAATTCCAGGCTCTGTGTCTTCCTACAAGCAAGACATCATGTCAGGTAAATGCAGTCACTTTTCAGCTCAAATGAATATAAATCCTTTACGCAGCTCACACGTTTCTCACTCTTAACTGAAAAGCATTGGATGTTAGATGACTTGTGGTTTGGATCAGTTTCAGAAGCAGAGTTGAACTAGCAGTGGTCCGTATGTGTAGGAAACACCGTTATTTTGTTCTGAGCACACTCAAGTTTCCTGCTCTTTTAGAGATTCTAGAAAGCAAGAGCATGCTTCGTGCTCTAAAGCAGAGTGTGTTTCATGGAGGAGAACTGTGCTGTGTTTTTCCCTTCAGAAATGGAGTTAAATCCCAGGCTCTGTGTCTTCCTACAAGCAAGATATGTTTTCAGGTAAACTAAGTCACTTTTCAGCTCAAAGGAAGCTACATCGTTCACAAAGCTCACACGTTTCTCGCTCTTAACTGGAAAGAATTGCATGTTAGAGGTAGTGTAGTTTGTATCAGTTTCAGAAGAAGAGTTGAAGTAGATATGGGCCGTATGTGTAGGAAACACCGTTATTTTTTTCTGACCACAGTCACTTTTTCTGCTCTATTAGAGACTCTTAGAAAGCAAGAGCGTGCTTCTTGCTCTAAAGCAGAGTGTGTTTCATGGATGAGAACTGTGCTGTGTGTTTCCCTTCAGAAAGGGAGTTAAATCTCAGGCTCTGTGTCTTCCTACAAGCAAGACATCATTTCAGGTAAACGCATTCAATTTTCAGCTCACATGAATAAAAATCGTTTACAAAGCTCACACGTGACTTTCTCTCAACTGAAAAGCATTGGATGTTAGATGACTTGTGGTTTGGATCAGTTTCAGAAGCAGAGTTGAACTAGCAATGGTCCGTATACGTAGGAAACACCGTTATTTTGTTCAGAGCACCCTCATGTTTCTGGCTCTGTTCGAGAATCTAGAAAGCAAGAGCATGCTTCATGCTCTAAAGCAGAGTGTGTTTCATGGATGATAACTGTGCTGTGTGTTTCCCTTCAGAAATGGAGTTAAATCCCAGGCTCTGTGTCTTCCTACAAGCAAGACATATTTTCAGGTAAACTCAGTAACTTTTCAGCTCAAAGGAAGATACATCGTTCATGAAGCTCACACGTTTCTCGCTCTTAATTTGAAAGCATTGCATGTTAATGAAACTGTGCTTTGTATCAGTTTCAGAAGAAGAGTTGACCTAGATATGGTCTGTATGTGTAGGAAACACCGTTATTTTTTCTCATACAGTCACGTTTCCTGCAGTATTAGAGATTCTTAGAAAGCAAGAGTGTGCTTCTTTCTCTAAAGCAGAGTGTGTTTCATGGATGAGAACTGTGCTGTGTGTTTCCCTTCAGATAGTGAGTTAAATTCCAGACTCTGTGTCTTCCTACAAGCAAGACATCATTTCAGGTAAACTCAGGCACTTTTCAGCTCAAAGGAAGCTACATCGTTCACAAAGCTGACACGTTTCTCGCTCTTAACTGGAAAGAATTGCATGTTAGAGGTAGTGTAGTTTGTATCAGTTTCAGAAGAAGAGTTGAAGTAGATATGGGCCGTATGTGTAGGAAACACTGTTATTTTTTTCTGACCACAGTCACTTTTTCTGCTCTATTAGAGACTCTTAGAAAGCAAGAGCGTGCTTCTTGCTCTAAAGCTGAGGGTGTTTCATGGATGAGAACTGTGCTGTGTGTTTCCCTTCTGAAATGGAGTTAAATCCCAGGCTCTGTGTCTTCCTACAGGCAAGACATGTTTTCAGGTAAAATCAGTCACTTTTCAGCTCAAAGAAAGCTACATCATTCACGAAGCTCACACGTTTCTCGCTCTTAATTTGAAAGCATTTCATGTTAATGAAACTGTGCTTTGTATCAGTTTCAGAAGAAGAGTTGACCTAGATAAGGTCCATAAGTGTAGGAAACACCGTTATTTTGTTCTAACCACAGTCACGTTTCCTGCTGTATTAGAGATTCTTAGAAAGCAAGAGTGTGCTTCTTGCTCTAAAGCAGAGTGTGTTTCATGGATGAGAACTGTGCTGTGTGTTTCCCTTCAGAAAGGGAGTTAAATTCCAGGCTCTGTGTCTTCCTACAAGCAAGACATCATGTCAGGTAAATGCAGTCACTTTTCAGCTCAAATGAATATAAATCCTTTACGAAGCTCACACGTTTCTCACTCTTAACTGAAAAGCATTGGATGTTAGATGACTTGTGGTTTGTATCAGTTTCAGAAGCAGAGTTGAACTAGCAGTGGTCCGTATGTGTAGGAAACACCGTTATTTTGTTCTGAGCACACTCAAGTTTCCTGCTCTTTTAGAGATTCTAGAAAGCAAGAGCGTGCTTCTTCCTATACGCAGAGTGTGTTTCCTCATGAGAACTGTGCTGTGTGTTTCCCTTCAGAAATGGAGTTTAATCCCAGGCTCTGTGTCTTCCTACAAGCAAGACATCATTTCAGGTAAACGCATTCAATTTTCAGCTCACATGAATATAAATCGTTTACGAAGCTCACACGTGACTTTCTCTCAACTGAAAAGCATTGGATGTTAGATGACTTGTGCTTTGGATCAGTTTCAGAAGCAGAGTTGAACTAGCAATGGTCCGTATATGTAGGAAACACCGTTATTTGGTTCAGAGCACCCTCATGTTTCTGGCTCTGTTCGAAAATCTAGAAAGCAAGAGCATGCTTCATGCTCTAAAGCAGAGTGTGTTTCATGGATGATAACTGTGCTGTGTGTTTCCCTTCAGAAATGGAGTTAAATCCCAGGCTCTGTGTCTTCCTACAAGCAAGACATATTTTCAGGTAAACTCAGTAACTTTTCAGCTCAAAGGAAGATACATCGTTCACGAAGCTCACACGTTTCTCGCTCTTAATTTGAAAGCATTGCATGTTAATGAAACTGTGCTTTGTTTCAGTTTCAGAAGAAGAGTTGACCTAGATATGGTCTGTATGTGTAGGAAACACCGTTATTTTTTCTCATACAGTCACGTTTCCTGCAGTATTAGAGGTTCTTAGAAAGCAAGAGTGTGCTTCTTTCTCTAAAGCAGAGTGTGTTTCATGGATGAGAACTGTGCTGTGTGTTTCCCTTCAGATAGTGAGTTAAATTCCAGACTCTGTGTCTTCCTACAAGCAAGACATCATTTCAGGTAAACTCAGGCACTTTTCAGCTCAAAGGAAGCTACATCGTTCACAAAGCTGACACGTTTCTCGCTCTTATATGGAAAGAATTTCATGTTAGAGGTAGTGTAGTTTGTATCAGTTTCAGAAGAAGAGTTGAAGTAGATATGGGCCGTATGTGTAGGAAACACCGTTATTTTTTTCTGACCACAGTCACTTTTTCTGCTCTATTACAGACTCTTAGAAAGCAAGAGCGTGCTTCTTGCTCTAAAGCTGAGGGTGTTTCATGGATGAGAACTGTGCTGTGTGTTTCCCTTCTGAAATGGAGTTAAATCCCAGGCTCTGTGTCTTCCTACAAGCAAGACATGTTTTCAGGTAAACTCAGTCACTTTTCAGCTCAAAGAAAGCTACATCATTCACGAAGCTCACACGTTTCTCGCTCTTAATTTGAAAGCATTTCATGTTAATGAAACTGTGCTTTGTATCAGTTTCAGAAGAAGAGTTGACCTAGATAAGGTCCATATGTGTAGGAAACACCGTTATTTTGTTCTGACCACAGTCACGTTTCCTGCTGTATTAGAGATTCTTAGAAAGCAAGAGTGTGCTTCTTGCTGTATAGCAGAGTGTGTTTCATGGATGAGAACTGTGCTGTGTGTTTCCCATCTGAAAGGGAGTTAAATTCCAGGCTCTGTGTCTTCCTACAAGCAAGACATCATGTCAGGTAAATGCAGTCACTTTTCAGCTCAAATGAATATAAATCCTTTACGAAGCTCACACGTTTCTCACTCTTAACTGAAAAGCATTGGATGTTAGATGACTTGTGGTTTGTATCAGTTTCAGAAGCAGAGTTGAACTAGCAGTGGTCCGTATGTGTAGGAAACACCGTTATTTTGTTCTGAGCACACTCAAGTTTCCTGCTCTTTTAGAGATTCTAGAAAGCAAGAGCGTGCTTCTTCCTATACGCAGAGTGTGTTTCCTCATGAGAACTGTGCTGTGTGTTTCCCTTCAGAAATGGAGTTTAATCCCAGGCTCTGTGTCTTCCTACAAGCAAGACATCATTTCAGGTAAACGCATTCAATTTTCAGCTCACATGAATATAAATCGTTTACGAAGCTCACACGTGACTTTCTCTCAACTGAAAAGCATTGGATGTTAGATGACTTGTGGTTTGGATCAGTTTCAAAAGCAGAGTTGAACTAGCAATGGTCCGTATATGTAGGAAACACCGTTATTTTGTTCAGAGCACACTCATATTCTTGTCTCTATTAGAGACTCTAGAAAGCAAGACCATGCTTTGTGCTCTAAAGCAGAGTGTATTTCATGGAGGAGAACTGTGCTGTGTTTTTCCCTTCAGAAATGGAGTTAAATCCCAGGCTCTGTGTCTTCCTACAAGCAAGATATGTTTTCAGGTAAACTAAGTCACTTTTCAGCTCTAAGGAAGCTACATCGTTCACGAAGCTCACAAGTTTCTCACTCTTAACTGGAAAGCATTGCATGTTAGAGGAACAGTGGTTTGTATCAGTTTCAGAAGCAGAGTTGAAATAGCTATGGTCCGTATGTGTAGGAAAAACCGTTCTTTTGTTCTGAGAACACTCACATTTCCTGCACTATAAGAGACTCTAGAAAGCAAGAGCGTGCTTCTTCCTATACGCAGAGTGTGTTTCCTCATGAGAACTGTGCTGTGTGTTTCCCTTCAGAAATTGAGTTAAATCCCAGGCTCTGTGTCTTCCTACAAGCAAGACATCATTTCAGGTAAACGCAGTCAATTTTCAGCTCATATGAATATAAATCGTTTACAAAGGAAACACGTTACTTTCTCTTAACTGTAAAGTATTGGATGTTAGATGACTTGTGGTTTGGATCAGTTTCAGAAGCAGAGTTGAACTAGCAATGGTCCGTATATGTAGGAAACACTGCTATTTTCTTCAGAGCACCCTCACTTTTCTGGCACTGTTCGAGAATCTAGAAAGCAAGAGCATGCTTCATGCTCTAAAGCAGAGTGTGTTTCATGGATGATAACTGTGCTGTTTGTTTCACTTCAGAAATGGATTTAAATCCCAGGCTCTGTATCTTCCTACAAGCAAGACATCTTTTCAGGTAAACTCAGTCACTTTTTAGCTCAAAGGAAGCTACATCGTTCACGAAGCTCACACGTTTCTCACTCTTAACTGGAAAGAATTTCATGTTAGAGGAAGTGTGGTTTGTATCAGTTTCAGAAGAAGAGTTGACATAGATATGGTCCATACGAGTAGGAAACACCGTTATTTTGTTCTGACCACAGTCACTTTTCCTGCTGTATTTGAGACTCTTAGAAAGCAAGAGTGTGCTTCTTGCTCTAAAGCAGAGTGTGTTTCATGGAAGAGAACTGTGCTGTGTGTTTCCCTTCAGAAAGGGGGTTAAATTCCAGGCTCTGTGTCTTCCTAAAGCAATACATCTTGTCAGGTAAATGCAGTCATCTTCAGCTCAAATGAATATAAATCCTTTACGAAGCTCACACGTTTCTCACTCTTTACTGAAAAGCATTAGATGTTAGATGACATGTGGTTTGTATCAGTTTCAGAAGCAGAGTTTAACTAGCAGTGCTCCGTATGTGTAGGAAACACCGTTATTTTGTTCTGAGCACACTCAAGTTTCCTGCTCTATAAGAGACTCTAGAAAGCAAGAGCATGCTTCGTGCTCTAAAGCAGAGTGTGTTTCATGGATGAGAACTGTGCAGTGTCTTTCCCTTCAGAAATGGATTTAAATCCCATGCTCTGTATCTTCCTACAAGCAAGACATCTTTTCAGGTAAACTCAGGCACTTTTCAGCTCAAAGGAAGCTACATCGTTCACAAAGCTCACACGTTTCTCGCTCTTAACTGGAAAGAATTGCATGTTAGAGGTAGTGTAGTTTGTATCAGTTTCAGAAGAAGAGTTGAAGTAGATATGGGCCGTATGTGTAGGAAACACCGTTATTTTTTTCTGACCACAGTCACTTTTTCTGCTCTATTAGAGACTCTTAGAAAGCAAGAGCGTGCTTCTTGCTCTAAAGCTGAGGGTGTTTCATGGATGAGAACTTTGCTGTGTGTTTCCTTTCTGAAATGGAGTTAAATCCCAGGCTCTGTGTCTTCCTACAAGCAAGACATGTTTTCAGGTAAACTCAGTCACTTTTCAGCTCAAAGAAAGCTACATCGTTCACGAAGCTCACACGTTTCTCGCTCTTAATTTGAAAGCATTGCATGTTAATGAAACTGTGCTTTGTATCAGTTTCAGAAGAAGAGTTGACCTAGATAAGGTCCATATGTGTAGGAAACACCGTTATTTTGTTCTGACCACAGTCACGTTTCCTGCTGTATTAGAGATTCTTAGAAAGCAAGAGTGTACTTCTTGCTCTAAAGCAGAGTGTGTTTCATGGATGAGAATTGTGCTGTGTGTTTCCCTTCAGAAAGGGAGTTAAATTCCAGGCTCTGTGTCTTCCTACATGCAAGACATCATGTCAGGTAAATGCAGTCACTTTTCAGCTCAAATGAATATAAATCCTTTACGAAGCTCACACGTTTCTCACTCTTAAATGAAAAGCATTGGATGTTAGATGACTTGTGGTTTGTATCAGTTTCAGAAGCAGAGTTGAACTAGCAGTGGTCCGTATGTTGAGGAAACACCGTTATTTTGTTCTGAGCACACTCAAGTTTCCTGCTCTTTTAGAGATTCTAGAAAGCAAGAGCGTGCTTCTTCTTATACGCAGAGTGTGTTTCCTCATGAGAACTGTGCTGTGTGTTTCCCTTCAGAAATGGAGTTAAATCCCAGGCTCTGTGTCTTCCTACAAGCAAGACATCATTTCAGGTAAACGCATTCAATTTTCAGCTCACATGAATATAAATCGTTTACGAAGCTCACACGTTACTTTCTCTTAACTGAAAAGCATTGGATGTTAGATGACTTGTGCTTTGGATCAGTTTCAGAAGCTGAGTTGAACTCGCAATGGTCCGTATATGTAGGAAACACCATTATTTGGTTCAGAGCACCCTCATGTTTCTGGCTCTGTTCGAGAATCTAGAAAGCAAGAGCATGCTACATGCTCTAAAGCAGAGTGTGTTTCATGGATGATAACTGTGCTGTGTGTTACCCTTCAGAAATGGAGTTAAATCCCAGGCTCTGTGTCTTCCTACAAGCAAGACATATTTTCAGGTAAACTCTGTAACTTTTCAGCTCAAAGGAAGCTACATCGTTCACGAAGCTCACACGTTTCTCGCTCTAAATTTGAAAGCATTGCATGTTAATGAAACTGTGCTTTGTATCAGTTTCAGAAAAAGAGTTGACCTAGATATGGTCTGTATGTGTAGGAAACACCGTTATTTTTTCTCATACAGTCACGTTTCCTGCAGTATTAGAGATTCTTAGAAAGCAAGAGCGTGCTTCTTCCTATACGCAGAATGCTTTTTCCTTGTGAGAACTGTGCTGTGTGTTTCCCTTCAGATAGTGAGTTAAATTCCAGACTCTGTGTCTTCCTACAAGCAAGACATCATTTCAGGTAAACTCAGGCACCTTTCAGCACAAAGGAAGCTACATCGTTCACAAAGCTGACACGTTTCTCGCTCTTAACTGGAAAGAATTGCATGTTAGAGGTAGTGTAGTTTGTATCAGTTTCAGAAGAAGAGTTGAAGTAGATATGGGCCGTATGTGTAGGAAACACCGTTATTTTTTTCTGACCACAGTCACTTTTTCTGCTCTATTAGAGACTCTTAGAAAGCAAGAGCGTGCTTCTTGCTCTAAAGCTGAGGGTGTTTCATGGATGAGAACTGTGCTGTGTGTTTCCCTTCTGAAATGGAGTTAAATCCCAGGCTCTGTGTCTTCCTACAAGCAAGACATGTTTTCAGGTAAACTCAGTCACTTTTCAGCTCAAAGAAAGCTACATCATTCACGAAGCTCACACGTTTCTCGCTCTTAATTTGAAAGCATTGCATGTTAATGAAACTGTGCTTTGTATCAGTTTCAGAAGAAGAGTTGACCTAGATAAGGTCCATATGTGTAGGAAATACCGTTATTTTGTTCTGACCACAGTCACGTTTCCTGCTGTATTAGAGATTCTTAGAAAGCAAGAGTGTGCTTCTTGCTCTAAAGCAGAGTGTGTTTCATGGATGAGAACTGTGCTGTGTGTTGCCCTTCAGAAAGGGAGTTAAATTCCAGGCTCTGTGTCTTCCTACAAGCAAGACATCATGTCAGGTAAATGCAGTCACTTTTCAGCTCAAATGAATATAAATCCTTTACGAAGCTCACACGTTTCTCACTCTTAATTGAAAAGCATTGGATGTTAGATGACCTGTGGTTTGTATCAGTTTCAGAAGCAGAGTTGAACTAGCAGTGGTCCGTATGTGTAGGAAACACCGTTATTTTGTTCTGAGCACACTCAAGTTTCCTGCTCTTTTAGAGATTCTAGAAAGCAAGAGCGTGCTTCTTCCTATACGCAGACTGTGTTTCCTCATGAGAACTGTGCTGTGTGTTTCCCTTCAGAAATGGAGTTAAATCTCAGGCTCTGTGTCTTCCTACAAGCAAGACATCATTTCAGGTAAACGCATTCAATTTTCAGCTCACATGAATAAAAATCGTTTACAAAGCTCACACGTGACTTTCTCTCAACTGAAAAGCATTGGATGTTAGATGACTTGTGCTTTGGATCGGTTTCAGAAGCAGAGTTGAACTAGCAATGGTCCGTATACGTAGGAAACACCGTTATTTTGTTCAGAGCACCCTCATGTTTCTGGCTCTGTTCGAGAATCTAGAAAGCAAGAGCATGCTTCATGCTCTAAAGCAGAGTGTGTTTCATGGATGATAACTGTGCTGTGTGTTTCCCTTCAGAAATGGAGTTAAATCCCAGGCTCTGTGTCTTCCTACAAGCAAGACATATTTTCAGGTAAACTCTGTAACTTTTCAGCTCAAAGGAAGATACATCGTTCACGAATCTCACACGTTTCTCGCTCTTAATTTGAAAGCATTGCATGTTAATGAAACTGTGCTTTGTATCAGTTTCAGAAGAAGAGTTGACCTAGATATGGTCTGTATGTGTAGGAAACACCGTTATTTTTTCTCATACAGTCACGTTTCCTGCAGTATTAGAGATTCTTAGAAAGCAAGAGTGTGCTTCTTTCTCTAAAGCAGAGTGTGTTTCATGGATGAGAACTGTGCTGTGTGTTTCCCTTCAGATAGTGAGTTAAATTCCAGACTCTGTGTCTTCCTACAAGCAAGACATCATGTCAGGTAAACTCAGGCACTTTTCAGCTGAAAGGAAGCTACATCGTTCACAAAGCTGACACGTTTCTCGCTCTTAACTGGAAAGAATTGCATGTTAGAGGTAGTGTAGTTTGTATCAGTTTCAGAAGAAGAGTTGAAGTAGATATGGGCCGTATGTGTAGGAAACACCGTTATTTTTTTCTGACCACAGTCACTTTTTCTGCTCTATTAGAGACTCTTAGAAAGCAAGAGCGTGCTTCTTGCTCTAAAGCTGAGGGTGTTTCATGGATGAGAACTGTGCTGTGTGTTTCCCTTCTGAAATGGAGTTAAATCCCAGGCTCTGTGTCTTCCTACAGGCAAGACATGTTTTCAGGTAAAATCAGTCACTTTTCAGCTCAAAGAAAGCTACATCATTCACGAAGCTCACACGTTTCTCGCTCTTAATTTGAAAGCATTTCATGTTAATGAAACTTTGCTTTGTATCAGTTTCAGAAGAAGAGTTGACCTAGATAAGGTCCATATGTGTAGGAAACACCGTTATTTTGTTCTGACCACAGTCACGTTTCCTGCTGTATTAGAGATTCTTAGAAAGCAAGAGTGTGCTTCTTGCTCTAAAGCAGAGTGTGTTTCATGGATGAGAACTGTGCTGTGTGTTTCCCTTCAGAAAGGGAGTTAAATTCCAGGCTCTGTGTCTTCCTACAAGCAAGACATCATGTCAGGTAAATGCAGTCACTTTTCAGCTCAAATGAATATAAATCCTTTACGGATCTCACACGTTTCTCACTCTTAACTGAAAAGCATTGGATGTTAGATGACTTGTGGTTTGTATCAGTTTCAGAAGCAGAGTTGAACTAGCAGTGGTCCGTATGTGTAGGAAACACCGTTATTTTGTTCTGAGCACACTCAAGTTTCCTGCTCTTTTAGAGATTCTAGAAAGCAAGAGCGTGCTTCTTCCTACACGCAGAGTGTGTTTCCTCATGAGAACTGTGCTGTGTGTTTCCCTTCAGAAATGGAGTTTAATCCCAGGCTCTGTGTCTTCCTACAAGCAAGACATCATTTCAGGTAAACGCATTCAATTTTCAGCTCACATGAATATAAATCGTTTACGAAGCTCACACGTGACTTTCTCTCAACTGAAAAGCATTGGTTGTTAGATGACTTGTGGTTTGGATCAGTTTCAGAAGCAGAGTTGAACTAGCAATGGTCCGTATATGTAGGAAACACCGTTATTTGGTTCAGAGCACCCTCATGTTTCTGTCTCTGTTCGAGAATCTAGAAAGCAAGAGCATGCTTCATGCTCTAAAGCAGAGTGTGTTTCATGGATGATAACTGTGCTGTGTGTTTCCCTTCAGAAATGGAGTTAAAACCCCAGGCTCTGTGTCTTCCTAAAAGCAAGACATATTTTCAGGTAAACTCAGTAACTTTTCAGCTCAAAGGAAGATACATCGTTCACGAAGCTCACACGTTTCTCGCTCTTAATTTGAAAGCATTGCATGTTAATGAACTGTGCTTTGTATCAGTTTCAGAAGAAGAGTTGACCTACATATGGTCTGTATGTGTAGGAAACACCGTTATTTTTTCTCATACAGTCACGTTTCCTGCAGTATTAGAGATTCTTAGAAAGCAAGAGTGTGCTTCTTTCTCTAAAGCAGAGTGTGTTTCATGGATGAGAACTGTGCTGTGTGTTTCCGTTCAGATAGTGAGTTAAATTCCAGACTCTGTGTCTTCCTACAAGGAAGACATCATTTCAGGTAAACTCAGGCACTTTTCAGCTCAAAGGAAGCTACATCGTTCACAAAGCTGACACGTTTCTCGCTCTTAACTGGAAAGAATTGCATGTTAGAGGTAGTGTAGTTTGTATCAGTTTCAGAAGCAGAGTTGAACTAGCAGTGGTCCGTATGTGTAGGAAACACCGTTATTTTGTTCTGAGCACACTCAAGTTTCCTGCTCTTTTAGAGATTCTAGAATGCAAGAGCGTGCTTCTCCCTATACGCAGAGTGTGTTTCCTCATGAGAACTGTGCTGTGTGTTTCCCTTCAGAAATGGAGTTTAATCCCAGGCTCTGTGTCTTCCTACAAGCAAGACATCATTTCAGGTAAACGCATTCAATTTTCAGCTCACATGAATATAAATCGTTTACGAAGCTCACACGTGACTTTCTCTCAACTGAAAAGCATTGGATGTTAGATGACTTGTGGTTTGGATCAGTTTCAGAAGCAGAGTTGAACTAGCAATGGTCCGTATATGTAGGAAACACCGTTATTTTGTTCAGAGCACACTCATATTCTTGTCTCTATTAGAGACTCTAGAAAGCAAGAGCATGCTTTGTGCTCTAAAGCAGAGTGTGTTTCATGGAGGAGAACTGTGCTGTGTTTTTCCCTTCAGAAATGGAGTTAAATCCCAGGCTCTGTGTCTTCCTACAAGCAAGATATGTTTTCAGGTAACTAAGTCACTTTTCAGCTCTAAGGAAGCTACATCGTTCACGAAGCTCACAAGTTTCTCACTCTTAACTGGAAAGCATTGCATGTTAGAGGAACAGTGGTTTGTATCAGTTTCAGAAGCAGAGTTGAAATAGCTATGGTCCGTATGTGTAGGAAAAACCGTTCTTTTGTTCTGAGAACACTCACATTTCCTGCACTATAAGAGACTCTAGAAAGCAAGAGCGTGCTTCTTCCTATACGCAGAATGTGTTTCCTCAAGAGAACTGTGCTGTGTGTTTCCCTTCAGAAATTGAGTTAAATCCCAGGCTCTGTGTCTTCCTACAAGCAAGACATCATTTCAGGTAAACACAGTCAATTTTCAGCTCATATGAATATAAATCGTTTACAAAGGAAACACGTTACTTTCTCTTAACTGTAAAGTATTGGATGTTAGATGACTTGTGGTTTGGATCAGTTTCAGAAGCAGAGTTGAACTAGCAATGGTCCGTATATGTAGGAAACACCGCTATTTTCTTCAGAGCACCCTCATTTTTCTGGCACTGTTCGAGAATCTAGAAAGCAAGAGCATGCTTCATGCTCTAAAGCAGAGTGTGTTTCATGGATGATAACTGTGCTGTTTGTTTCGCTTCAGAAATGGATTTAAATCCCAGGCTCTGTATCTTCCTACAAGCAAGACATCTTTTCAAGGTAAACTCAGTCACTTTTCAGCTCAAAGGAAGCTACATCGTTCACGAAGCTCACACGTTTCTCACTCTTAACTGGAAAGAATTGCATGTTAGAGGAAGTGTCGTTTGTATCAGTTTCAGAAGAAGAGTTGACATAGATATGTTCGATACGAGTAGGAAACACCGTTATTTTGTTCTGACCACAGTCACTTTTCCTGCTGTATTTGAGACTCTTAGAAAGCTAGAGTGTGCTTCTTGCTCTAAAGCAGAGTGTGTTTCATGGAAGAGAACTGTGCTGTGTGTTTCCCTTCAGAAAGGGGGTTAAATTCCAGGCTCTGTGTCTTCCTACAAGCAATACATCTTGTCAGGTAAATGCAGTCATCTTCAGCTCAAATGAATATAAATCCTTTACGAAGCTCACACGTTTCTCACTCTTTACTGAAAAGCATTAGATGTTAGATGACATGTGGTTTGTATCAGTTTCAGAAGCAGAGTTGAACTAGCAGTGCTCCGTATGTGTAGGAAACACCGTTATTTTGTTCTGAGCACACTCAAGTTTCCTGCTCTATAAGAGACTCTAGAATGCAAGAGCATGCTTCGTGCTCTAAAGCAGAGTGTGTTTCATGGATGAGAACTGTGCAGTGTCTTTCCCTTCAGAAATGGATTTAAATCCCATGCTCTGTATCTTCCTACAAGCAAGACATCTTTTCAGGTAAACTCAGGCACTTTTCAGCTCAAAGGAAGCTACATCGTTCACAAAGCTCACACGTTTCTCGCTCTTAACTGGAAAGAATTGCATGTTAGAGGTAGTGTAGTTTGTATCAGTTTCAGAAGAAGAGTTGAAGTAGATACGGGCCGTATGTGTAGGAAACACCGTTATTTTTTTCTGACCACAGTCACTTTTTCTGCTCTATTAGAGACTCTTAGAAAGCAAGAGCGTGCTTCTTGCTCTAAAGCTGAGGGTGTTTCATGGATGAGAACTGTGCTGTGTGTTTCCCTTCTGAAATGGAGTTAAATCCCAGGCTATGTGTCTTCCTACAAGCAAGATATGTTTTCAGGTAAACTCAGTCACTTTTCAGCTCAAAGAAAGCTACATCGTTCACGAAGCTCACACGTTTCTCGCTCTTAATTTGAAAGCATTGCATGTTAATGAAACTGTGCTTTGTATCAGTTTCAGAAGAAGAGTTGACCTAGATAAGGTCCATATGTGTAGGAAACACCGTTATTTTGTTCTGACCACAGTCACGTTTCCTGCTGTATTAGAGATTCTTAGAAAGCAAGAGTGTACTTCTTGCTCTAAAGCAGAGTGTGTTTCATGGATGAGAATTGTGCTGTGTGTTTCCCTTCAGAAAGGGAGTTAAATTCCAGGCTCTGTGTCTTCCTACATGCAAGACATCATGTCAGGTAAATGCAGTCACTTTTCAGCTCAAATGAATATAAATCCTTTACGAAGCTCACACGTTTCTCACTCTTAACTGAAAAGCATTGGATGTTAGATGACTTGTGGTTTGTATCAGTTTCAGAAGCAGAGTTGAACTAGCAGTGGTCCGTATGTTGAAGAAACACCGTTATTTTGTTCTGAGCACACTCAAGTTTCCTGCTCTTTTAGAGATTCTAGAAAGCAAGAGCGTGCTTCTTCTTATACGCAGAGTGTGTTTCCTCATGAGAACTGTGCTGTGTGTTTCCCTTCAGAAATGGAGTTAAATCCCAGGCTCTGTGTCTTCCTACAAGCAAGACATCATTTCAGGTAAACGCATTCAATTTTCAGCTCACATGAATATAAATCGTTTACGAAGCTCACACGTTACTTTCTCTTAACTGAAAAGCATTGGATGTTAGATGACTTGTGGTTTGGATCAGTTTCAGAAGCAGAGTTGAACTAGCAATGATCCGTATACGTAGGAAACACCGTTATTTTGTTCAGAGCACCCTCATGTTTCTGGCTCTGTTCGAGAATCTAGAAAGCAAGAGCATGTTTCATGCTCTAAAGCAGAGTGTGTTTCATGGATGATAACTGTGCTGTGTGTTTCCCTTCAGAAATGGAGTTAAATCCCAGGCTCTGTGTCTTCCTACAAGCAAGACATATTTTCAGGTAAACTCAGTAACTTTTCAGCTCAAAGGAAGCTACATCGTTCACGAAGCTTACACGTTTCTCGCTCTTAATTTGAAAGCATTGCATGTTAATGAAACTGTGCTTTGTATCAGTTTCAGAAGAAGAGTTGACCTAGATATGGTCTGTATGTGTAGGAAACACCGTTATTTTTTCTCATGCAGTCACGTTTCCTGCAGTATTAGAGATTCTTAGAAAGCAAGAGTGTGCTTCTTGCTCTAAAGCAGAGTGTGTTTCATGGATGAGAACTGTGCTGTGTTTTTCCCTTCAGAAATGGAGTTAAATCCCAGGCTCTGTGTCTTCCTACAAGCAAGATATGTTTTCAGGTAAACTAAGTCACTTTTCAGCTCTAAGGAAGCTACATCGTTCACGAAGCTCACAAGTTTCTCACTCTTAACTGGAAAGCATTGCATGTTAGAGGAACAGAGGTTTGTATCAGTTTCAGAATCAGAGTTGAAATAGCTATGGTCCGTATGTGTAGGAAACACCGTTATTTTGTGTTGAGCACAGTCACGTGTCCTGCTCTAATAGAGACTCTTAGAAAGCAAGAGCGTGCTTCTTGCTCTAAAGCAGAGGGTGTTTCATGGATGAGAACTGGGCTGTGTGTTTCCCTTTAGAAAGAGAGTTAAATTCCAGGCTCAGTGTTCCTACAAGCAAGACATCATGTCAGGTAAATGCAGTCACTTTACAGCTCAAAAGAATATAAATCCTTTACGAAGCTCACACGTTTCTCACTCTTAACTGAACAGCATTGGATGTTAGATGATTTGTGGTTTGTATCAGTTTCAGAAGCAGAGTTGAACTAGCAATGGTCCGTATGTGTAGGAAACACCGTTCTTTTGTTCTGAGCACACTCAAGTTTTCTGCTCTATTAGAGACTCTAGAAAGCAAGAGCGTGCTTCTTCCTAAACGCAGAGTGTGTTTCTTTTGAGAACTGTGCTGTGTGTTTCCCTTCAGAAATGGAGTTAAATCACAGGCTCTGTATCTTCCTACAAACAAGACTTCTTTTCATGTAAACTCAGTCAACTTTCAGCTCAAACGATGCTACATCGTTCACGTAGCTCACACGTTTCTTACTCCTAACTGTAAAGCGTTGGATGTTAGAGGACCTGTGGTGTGTATCAGTTTCAGAAGAAGAGTTGACCTAGATATGGTCCGTATGTGTAGGAAACACCGTTATTTTATTCTGACCACACTCACGTTTCCTTCTCTATTATAGACTCTTAGAAAGCAAGAGCGTGCCTCGTGATCTAAAGCAGAGTGTGTTTCAAAGATGAGAACTGTGCTGTGTGTTTTCCTTCAGAAATGGAATTAAATCCCAGGCTCTGTGTCTTCCTACATGCAAGACATCTTTTCAGCTCAAAGGCAGCTCCATCGTTCACGCAGCTCACAGGTTTCTCGCTCTTATCTTGAAAGCATTGCATGTTAATGGAACTGTGCTTTCTATTAGTTTCAGAAGAAGAGTTGACCTAGATATTGTCCGTATGTGTAGGAAACACCGTTATTTTGTTCTGATACAGTCACGTTTCCTGCAGTATTAGAGACTCTTAGAAAGCAAGAGTGTGCTTCTTTCTCTAAAGCAGAGTGTGTTTCATGGATGAGAACTGTGCTGTGTGTTTCCCTTCAGATAGTGAGTTAAATTCCAGGCTCTGTGTCTTCCTACAAGCAAGACATCATTTCAGGTAAACTCAGTCACTTCTCAGCTCAAAGGAAGCTACATCGTTCAGAAAGCTCACACGTTTCTCGCTCTTAACTGGAAAGAATTGCATGTTAGAGTTAGGGTAGTTTGTATCAGTTTCAGAAGAAGAGTTGACCTAGATATGGTCCGTATGTGTAGGAAACACCGTTCTTTTGTTCTGAGCACACTCACATTTCCTCCACTATTAGAGACTCTAGAAAGCAAGAGCCTGCTTCCTCCTATACGCACGGTGTCTTTCCTCGTGAGAACTGTGCTGTGTGTTTCCCTTCAGAAAGGGAGTTAAATTCCAGGCTCTGTGTCTTCCTACAAGCAAGACATCATTTCAGGTAAACGCAGTCAATTTTCATCTCAAATGAATATAAATCGTTTACGAAGGTCACACGTTACTTGCTCTTAACTGAAAAACATTGGATGTTGGATGACTTGTGGTTTGGATCAGTTTCAGAAGCAGAGTTGAACTAGCAATGGTCCGTATATGTAGGAAACACCGTTATTTTGTTCAGAGCACCCTCATGTTTCTTGCTCTATTAGAGAATCTAGAAAGCAAGAGCATGCTTCATGCTCTAAAGCAGAGTGTGTTTCATGGATGAGAACTGTGCTGTGTGTTTCCCTTCAGAAATGGATTTAAATCCCAGGCTCTGTATCTTCCTACAAGCAAGACATCTATTTAGGTAAACTCAGTCACTTTTCAGCTCAAAGGAAGCTACATCGTTCAAAAAAATCACACGTTTCTTGCTCTTAACTGGAAAGCATTGCATGTTAGAGGAACTGTGGTTTGTATCACAGTCAGAAGAAGAGTTGACCTAGATATGATCAAACGTTTCTCACTCTTAACTGAACAGCATTGGATGTTAGATGACTTCTGGTTTGTATCAGTTTCAAAACCAGAGTTGAACTACCAGTTGTCTGTATGTGTAGGAAACACCGTTCTTTTGTTCTGAGCACAGTCACGATTCCTGCTCTATTAGAGACTCTTGGAAAGCAAGAGCGTGCTTCTTGCTCTAAAGCAGAGTGTGTTTCATGGATGCGAACTGTGCTGTGTGTTTCCCTTCAGAAAGGGAGTTAAATTCCAGGCTCTGTGTCTTCCTACAAGCAAGACATCATTTCAGGTAAACGCAGTCAATTTTCATCTCAAATGAATATAAATCGTTTACGAAGGTCACACGTTACTTGCTCTTAACTGAAAAACATTGGATGTTAGATGACTTGTGGTTTGGATCAGTTTCAGAAGCAGAGTTGAACTAGCAATCGTCCGTATATGTAGGAAACACCGTTATTTTTTTCAGAGCACCCTCATGTTTCTGGCTCTATTTGAGACTCTAGAAAGAAACAGCATGCTTCGTGCTCTAAAGCAGAGTGTGTTTCACTAATGAGAACTGTGCTGTGTGTTTCCCTTCAGAAATGGGGTTTAATCCCAGGCTCTGTGTCTTCCTACAAGCAAGACATGTTTTCAGGTAAACTCAGTCACTATTCACCTCAAAGGAAGATACATTGTTCACAAAGCTCACACGTTTCTCGCTCTTAACTGGAAAGAATTGCATGTTAGAGGAAGTGTAGTTTGTATCAGTTTCAGAAGAAGAGTTGACCTAGTTATGGTCCGTATGTGTAGGAAACACCGTTATTTTGTCCTGATCACAGTCACGTTTCCTGCTCTATTAGAGACTCTCAGAAAGGAAGAGCATGCTTCTTGTTCTAAAGCAGAGGGTGTTTCATTGATGAGAAATGTGCTGTGTGTTTCCCTTCAGAAATGGAGTTAAATCCCAGGCTCTGTGTCTTCCAATAAGCAAGACATATTTTCAGGTAAACTCAGTCACTATTCACCTCAAAGGAAGCTACATCGTTCACGAAGCTCACACGTTTCTCGCTCTTAACTTGAAAGCGTTGCATGTTAGAGGAACTGTGGTTTGTATCACATTCAGAAGAAGAGTAGACCTAGATATGGTCCGTATCTGTAGGAAACACCGTTATTTTGTTCAAACCACTGTCACGTTTCCTGCTGTATTAGAGACACATAGAAAGCAAGAGCATGCTTCTTGCTCTAAATCAGAGTGTGTTTCATGGATGAGAACTGTGCTGTTAGTTTCCCTTCAGAAATGGAGTTAAATTCCAGGTCTGTGTCTTCCTACAAGCAAGACATCATTTCAGGTAAATGCAGCCACTTTTCAGCTCAAATGAATATAAATAGTTTACAAAGCTCATATGTTTCTCGATCTTAACTGAAAAGCATTGGATGTTAAATGACTTCTGGTTTGTATCAGTTTCAAAACCAGAGTTGAACTACCAGTTGTCTGTATGTGTAGGAAACACCGTTCTTTTGTTCTGAGCACAGTCACGATTCCTGCTCTATTAGAGACTCTTGGAAAGCAAGAGCGTGCTTCATGCTCTAAAGCAGAGTGTGTTTCATGGATGCGAACTGTGCTGTGTGTTTCCCTTCAGAAAGGGAGTTAAATTCCAGGCTCTGTGTCTTCCTACAAGCAAGACATCATTTCAGGTAAACGCAGTCAATTTTCATCTCAAATGAATATAAATCGTTTACGAAGGTCACACGTTACTTGCTCTTAACTGAAAAACATTGGATGTTAGATGACTTGTGGTTTGGATCAGTTTCAGAAGCAGAGTTGAACTAGCAATGGTCCGTATATGTAGGAAACACCGTTATTTTTTTCAGAGCACCCTCATGTTTCTGGCTCTATTTGAGACTCTAGAAAGAAACAGCATGCTTCGTGCTCTAAAGCAGAGTGTGTTTCACTAATGAGAACTGTGCTGTGTGTTTCCCTTCAGAAATGGGGTTTAATCCCAGGCTCTGTGTCTTCCTACAAGCAAGACATGTTTTCAGGTAAACTCAGTCACTATTCACCTCAAAGGAAGATACATTGTTCACAAAGCTCACACGTTTCTCGCTCTTAACTGGAAAGAATTGCATGTTAGAGGAAGTGTAGTTTGTATCAGTTTCAGAAGAAGAGTTGACCTAGTTATGGTCCGTATGTGTAGGAAACACCGTTATTTTGTCCTGATCACAGTCACGTTTCCTGCTCTATTAGAGACTCTCAGAAAGGAAGAGCATGCTTCTTGTTCTAAAGCAGAGGGTGTTTCATTGATGAGAAATGTGCTGTGTGTTTCCCTTCAGAAATGGAGTTAAATCCCAGGCTCTGTGTCTTCCAATAAGCAAGACATATTTTCAGGTAAACTCAGTCACTATTCACCTCAAAGGAAGCTACATCGTTCACGAAGCTCACACGTTTCTCGCTCTTAACTTGAAAGCGTTGCATGTTAGAGGAACTGTGGTTTGTATCACATTCAGAAGAAGAGTAGACCTAGATATGGTCCGTATCTGTAGGAAACACCGTTATTTTGTTCAAACCACTGTCACGTTTCCTGCTGTATTAGAGACACATAGAAAGCAAGAGCATGCTTCTTGCTCTAAATCAGAGTGTGTTTCATGGATGAGAACTGTGCTGTTAGTTTCCCTTCAGAAATGGAGTTAAATTCCAGGTCTGTGTCTTCCTACAAGCAAGACATCATTTCAGGTAAATGCAGCCACTTTTCAGCTCAAATGAATATAAATAGTTTACAAAGCTCATATGTTTCTCGATCTTAACTGAAAAGCATTGGATGTTAGATGACTTGTGGTTTGTATCAGTTTCAGAAGCAGAGTTGAACTAGCAATGGTCTGTAAGTGTAGGAAACACCGTTCTTTTGTTCTGAGTACCCTCAAGTTTCTGGCTCTTTTAGAGACTCTAGAAAGCAAGTGCATGCTTCATGCTCTAAAGCAGAGTGTGTTTCATGGATGATAACTGTGCTGTTTGTTTCGCTTCAGAAATGGATTTAAATCCCAGGCTCTGTATCTTCCTACAAGCAAGACATCTTTTCAGGTAAACTCAGTCAATTTCAGATCAAAGGAAGCTACATCCTTCACGAAGCTCACACGTTTCTCGCTCTTAACTGGAAAGAATTGCATGTTAGAGGAACTGTGTTTTGTATCAGTTGCAGAAGAAGAGTTGACCTAGATAAGGTCCGTACAGTAGGAAACACCGTTCTTTTGTTCTGAGTACCCTCAATTTTCTGGATCTATTAGAGACTCTGGAAAGCAAGAGGATGCTTCTTGCTCAAAAGCAGAGTGTGTTTCATGGATGAGAACTTTGCTGTGTGATTCCCTTCAGAAATGGAGTTAAATTCCATGCTCTGTATCTTCCTACAAGCAAGACATCATTTCAGGTAAACTCAGTCACTTTTCAGCTCAAAGGAAGCTACATCGTTCAGAAAGCACACACGTTTCTCGCTCTTAACTGGAAAGAATTGCATGTTAGAGGAACTGTGGTTTGTATCAGTTTCAGAAGAAGAGTTGACCTAGATATGGTCCGTATGTGTAGGAAACACCGTTATTATTCTGACCACAGTCACTTTTCCTGCTCTATTAGAGACTCTTAGAAAGCAAGAGCATGCTTCTTGTTCTAAAGCACAGTGTGTTTCATGGATGAGAACTGTGCTCTGTGTTTCCCTTCAGAAAGAGAGTTAAATTCCAGGCTCTGTGTCTTCCTACAAGCAAGACATCCTTTCAGGTAAACGCAGTCAATTTTCAGCACAAATGAATATAAATCGTTTACGAAGGTCACACGTTACTCGCTCTTAACTGAAAAGCATTGGATGTTAGATGACTTGTGGTTTGTATCAGTTTAAAAAGCAGAGTTGAACTAGCAGTGGTCCGTATGTGTAAGAAACACCGTTCTTATGATCTGAGCACACTCAAGTTTCCTGCTCTATTAGAAACTCTAGAAAGCAAGAGCGTGCTTCTTCCTAAACGAAGAGTGTGTTTCATCGTGAGAAGTGTGCTGTGTGTTCCCTTCAGAAATGGAGTTAAATCACAGGCTCTGTGTCTTCCTACAAGCAAGACATCTTTTGAGGTAAACTCAGACACTTTTCAGCTCAAAGGAAGCTACATCATTCACGAAGCTCACACGTTTCTCGCTCTTAACTGGAAAGCATTGCATGTTAATGGAACTGTGGTTTGTATCAGTTTCAGAAGAAGAGTTGACCTAGATATGGTAAGTATGTGTAGGATACACCGTTATTTTGTTCTGACCACAGTCACGTTTCCTGCTGTATTTGAGAATCTTAGAAAGAAAGTGCGTGCTTCTTGCTCTAAAGCACAAGTTGATTCATGGATGAGAACTGTGCTGTGTGTTTCCCTTCAGAAATGGAGTTAAATTCCAGGCCTTGTGTCTTCATACAAGCAAGACATCATTTCAGGTAAATGCAGTCACTTTTCAGCTCAAATGAATATAAATCGTTTACCAAGCTCACATGTTTCTTGCTCTTAACTGAATAGCATTGGATGATAAATGACTTGTGGTTTGTATCATTTCAGAAGCAGAGTTGAACTAGCAATGGTCCGTATGTGTAGGAAACACCATTATTTTGTTCTGACCACAGTCACGTTTCCTGCTATATTAGAGATTCTTTGAAAGCAAGAGAGTGCTTCTTCTTATATGCAGAATGCGTTTCATAGTGAGAACAGTGCTGTGTGTTTCCCTTCAGAAATAGAGTTAAATCACAGGCTCTGTATCTTCCTACAAGCAAGACTTCATTTCACGTAAACTCAGTCAACTTTCAGCTCAAACAAAGCTACATCGTTCACGTAGCTCGCACGTTTCTTGCTCTTAACTGAAAAGCATTGGATGTTAGTTGACTTGTGGTTTGTATCAGTTTCACCAGCAGAGTTGAACTAGCAATGGTCCGTATGTGTAGGAAACACCGTTCTTTTGTTCTGAGCACATTCACGTTTCTGGCACTATTAGAGACTCTCAGAAAGCAAGAGCATGCTTCTTGTTCTAAAGCAGAGTGTGTTTCATGGAAGAGAAGTGTGCTGTGTGTTTCCCTTCAGAAATGGAGTTAAATCCCAGGCTCTGTGTCTTCCTACAAGCAAGACATCTTTTCAGGTAAACTCAGTCACTTTTCAGTTCAAAGGAAACTACATCGTTCGAGAAGCTCACACGTTGCTAACTCTTAACTGGAAAGCATTGCATGTTAAATGAACTGTGGTTTGTATCAGTTTCAGAAGAAGAGTTGACCTAGATATGGTCAGTATGTGTAGGAAACACAGTTATTTTGTTCTGACCACAGTCACGTTTCCTGCTGTATTAGAGACCCTTAGAAAGCAAGAGCGTGCTTCTTCTTATATGCAGAGTGTGTTTCATTGTGAGAACAGTGCAGTGTGTTTCCCTTCATAAATTGAGTTAAATCACGTGCTCTGTATCTTCCTACAAGCAAGACTTCATTTCACGTAATCTCAGTCACATTTCAGCTCAAACAAAGCTACATCGTTCACGTAGCTCACACGTTTCTTGCTCTTAACTGTAAAGCATTGGATGTTAGAGCACCTGTGATTTGTATCAGTTTCAGAAGCAGAGTTGAACTAGCAATGGTCCGTATGTGTAGGAAAAATCGTTCTTATGTTCAGAGTACCCTCAAGTTTCTGGCTGTATTAGAGAATCTAGAAAGCAAGAGCATGCTTTGTGCTCTAACGCAGAGTGTGTTTCATGGATGATATCTGTGCTGTGTGTTTTCCTTCAGAAATGGAGTAAATCCCAGGCTCTGTGTCTTCCTACAAGCAAGACATCTTTTGAGGAAAACTCAGACAATTTTCAGGTCAAAGGAAGCTACATCGTTCACGAAGCTCACACGTTTCTCGCTCTTAACTGGAAAGCATTGCATGTTAATGGAACTGTGGTTTGTATCAGTTTCAGAAGAAGAGTTGACCTAGATATTTTCTGTATGTTTAGGAAACACCGTTATTTTGTTCTGACCACAGTCACGTTTCCTGTTGTATTAGAGACTCTTAGAAAGCAAGAGCGTACTTCTTCTTATATGCAGAGTGTGTTTCATCGTGAGAACAATGCTGTGTGTTTCCCTTCAGAAATGGATTTAAATCACATGCTCTGTATCTTCTTACAATCAAGACTTCATTTCACATAAACTCAGTCACCTTTCAGCTCAAACAAAGCTACATCATTCACGTAGCTCACACGTTTCTTGCTCTTAACTGTAAAGCATTGGATGTTAGAGCACCTGTGATTTGTATCAGTTTCAGAAGCAGAGTTGAACTAGCAATGGTCCGTATGTGTAGGAAAAATCGTTCTTATGTTCAGAGTACCCTCAAGTTTCTGGCTGTATTAGAGAATCTAGAAAGCAAGAGCATGCTTTGTGCTCTAACGCAGAGTGTGTTTCATGGATGATATCTGTGCTGTGTGTTTTCCTTCAGAAATGGAGTAAATCCCAGGCTCTGTGTCTTCCTACAAGCAAGACATCTTTTGAGGAAAACTCAGACAATTTTCAGGTCAAAGGAAGCTACATCGTTCACGAAGCTCACACGTTTCTCGCTCTTAACTGGAAAGCATTGCATGTTAATGGAACTGTGGTTTGTATCAGTTTCAGAAGAAGAGTTGACCTAGATATTTTCTGTATGTTTAGGAAACACCGTTATTTTGTTCTGACCACAGTCACGTTTCCTGTTGTATTAGAGACTCTTAGAAAGCAAGAGCGTACTTCTTCTTATATGCAGAGTGTGTTTCATCGTGAGAACAATGCTGTGTGTTTCCCTTCAGAAATGGATTTAAATCACATGCTCTGTATCTTCTTACAATCAAGACTTCATTTCACATAAACTCAGTCACCTTTCAGCTCAAACAAAGCTACATCATTCACGTAGCTCACACGTTTCTTGCTCTTAACTGTAAAGCATTGGATGTTAGAGGACCTGTGATTTCTATCAGTTTCAGAAGCAGAGTTGAACTAGCAATGGTCCGTATGTGTAGGAAATATCGTTCTTATGTTCAGAGTACCCTCAATTTTCTGGCTGTATTAGAGAATCTAGAAAGCAAGAGCATGCTTTGTGCTCTAAAGCAGAGTGTGTTCCATGGATGAGATCTGTGCTTTGTGTTTTCCTTCAGAAATGGAGTTAAATACCAGGCTCTGTGTCTTCCTACAAGCAAGACATCTTTTGAGGTAAACTCAGACACTTTTCAGCTCAAAGGAAGCTACATCATTCAAGAAGCTCACACGTTTCTCGCTCTTAACTGGAAAGCATTGCATGTTAATGGAACTGTGGTTTGTATCAGTTTCAGAAGAAGAGTTGACCTAGATATGGTAAGTATGTGTAGGAAACACCGTTATTTTGTTCTGACCACAGTCATGTTTCCTGCTGTATTAGAGAATCTTAGAAAGAAAGAGCGTGCTTCTTGCTCCAAAGCACAGGGAGATTCATGGATGAGAACTGTGCTGTGTGTTTCCCTTCAGAAATGGAGTTAAATTCCAGGCTCTGTGTCTTCCTACAAGCAAGACATCATTTCAGGTAAACGCAGTCACTTTTCAGCTCAAATGAATATAAATCGTTTACCAAGCTCACACGTTTCTTGCTCTTAACTGAATAGCATTGGATGATAGATGACTTGTGGTTTGTATCATTTCAGAAGCAGAGTTGAACTAGCAATGGTCCATATGTGTAGGAAACACCGTTATTTTGTTCTGACCACAGTCACGTATCCTGCTATATTAGAGATTCTTTGAAAGCAAGAGAGTGCTTCTTCTTATATGCAGAATGCGTTTCATAGTGAGAACAGTGCTGTGTGTTTCCCTTCAGAAATAGAGTTAAATCACAGGCTCTGTATCTTCCTACAAGCAAGACTTCATTTCACGTAAACTCAGTCAACTTTCAGCTCAAACAAAGCTACATCGTTCACGTAGCTCGCACGTTTCTTGCTCTTAACTGAAAAGCATTGCATGTTAATGGAACTGTGGTTTTTATCAGTTTCAGAAGAAGAGTTGATCTAGATATGGTCCGTATGTGTAGGAAACACCGTTATTTTGTTCTGACCACAGTCACGTTTCCTGCTGTGTTAGAGACTCTTAGAAAGCAAGAGCGTGCTCCTTCTTATATGCAGAGTGTGTTTCATCGTGAGAACAATGCTGTGTGTTTCCCTTTATAAATGGCATTAAATCACATGCTCTGTATCTTCCTACAAGCAAGACTTCATTTCACGTAAAATCAGTCACCTTTCAGCTCAAACAAAGCTACATCGTTCACATAGCTCACACATTTCTTGCTCTTAACTGTAAAGCATTGGATGTTAGAGGACCTGTGATTTGTATCAGTTTCAGAAGCAGAGTTGAACTAGCAATGGTCCGTATGTGTAGGAAACATCGTTCTCATGTACAGAGTACCCTCAATTTTCTGGCTGTATTAGAGAATCTAGAAAGCAAGAGCATGCTTTGTGCTCTAAAGCAGAGTGTGTTTCATGGATGAGATCTGTGCTGTGTGTTTTCCTTCAGAAATGGAGTTAAATCCCAGGCTCTGTGTCTTCCTACAAGCAAGACATCTTTTCAGGTAAACTCAGTCCCTTTTCAGTTCAAAGGAAGCTGCATCGTTCACGAAGCTCACACGTTGCTAACTCTTAACTGGAAAGCATTGTATGTTAATGGAACTGTGGTTTGTATCAGTTTCAGAAGAAGAGTTGACCTAGATATGGTCCATATGTGTAGGAAACACCGTTATATTGTTCTGACCACAGTCACGTTTCCTGCTGTATTAGAGAATCTTAGAAAGAAGGAGCGTTCTTCTTGCTCTAAAGCAGAGGATGATTAATTGATATGAATTGAGCTGTGTGTTTCCCTTCAGAAATGGAGTTAAATTCCAGGCTCTGTGTCTTCCTACTAGCAAGACATCCGTTCAGGTAAACTAAGTCACTTTTCAGCTCAAATGAATAGAAATCGTTTACGAATATTACACGTTTGTCGCTCTTAACTGAAAAGCATTGGATGTTAGATAACTTGTGGTTTGTATCAGTTTCAGCAGCAGAGTTGAACTAGCAATGGTCCGTATGTGTAGGAAACACCGTTCTTTTGTTCTGAGCACATTCACATTTCTGGCACTATCAGAGACTCTTAGAAAGCAAGAGCATGCTTCTTGCTCTAAAGCAGAGTGTGTTTCATGGATGAGAAGTGTGCTGTGTGTTTCCCTTCAGATATGGAGTTAAATCCCAGGCTCTGTGTCTTCCTACAATCAAGACATCTTTTCAGGTAAACTCAGTCACTTTTCAGTTCAAAGGAAGTTACATCATTCACGAAGCTCTCAATTTGCTAACTCTTAACTGGAAAGCATTGCATGTTAATGGAACTGTGGTTTGTATCAGTTTCAGAAGAAGAGTTTAACTAGAAAAGGTCCGTATGTGTAGGAAACACCGTTCTTTTGTTCTGTGTACCCTCAAGATTCTGGTTCTATTAGAGACTCTAGAAAGCAAGAGCATGCTTCTTGCTCTAAAGCAGAGTGTGTCATGGATGAGAACTGTGCGGTGTGTTTCCCTTCAGAAATAGAGTTAAATTCCAGGCTCTGTTTCTACCTACAAGCAAGACAACATTTCAGGTAAATGCAGTCACTATTCAGCTCAAATGAATATAAATCGATTACAAAGATCACACGTTTCTAGCGCTTAACTGAAAAGAATTGTATGTTAGATGACTTGTGGTTTGTATCAGTTTCAGAAGAAGAGTTGACCTAGATATGATCTGTATGTGTAGGAAACACCGTTATTTTGTTCTGACCACAGTAACGTTTCCTGCTGTAGTAGAGACTCTTAGAAAGCAAGAGCGTGCTTCTTGATCTAAAGCAGAGGGTGATTCATGGTTGAGAACTGTGCTGTGTGTTTCCCTTCAGAAATGGAGTTAAATTCCAGTCTCTGTGTCTTCCTACTAGCAAGACATCAGTTCAGGTAAACTAAGTCACATTTCAGCTCAAAGGAACATAAATCGTTTACGAAGATCACACGTTTGTCGCTCTTAACTGAAAAGCTTTGGATGTTAGATGACTTGTGGTTTTATCGGTTTCAGCAGCAGAGTTTAACTAGCAATGGTCTGTATGTGTAGGAAACACTGTTCTTTTGTTCTGAGCACCAACACGTTTCTGGCTCTATTAGAGAATCTGGAAAGCAAGAGCATGCTTCTTGCTCTAAAGCAGAGTGTGTTTCATGGATGGATCTGTGCTGTGTGTTTCCCTTCAGAAATGGAGTTAAATCCCATGCTCTGTGTCTTCCTACAAACAAGACATCTTTTCAGGTAAACTCAGTAACTTTTAATATCAAAGGAAGCTACATCGTTCACGAAGCTCACACGTTTCTTGCTCTTAACTGCAAAACATTGCATGTTAGAGGAACTGTGGTTTCTATCAGTTTCAGAAGAACAGTTGACCTAAATATGGTTCCTATGTGTAGGAAACACCGTTATTTTGTTCTGAACACAGTCATGTTTCTTGCTGTATTAGAGACCCTTAGAAAGCAAGAGCATGCTTCTTGCTCTAAAGCAGAGTGTGTTTCATGGTTGAGATCTGTGCTGTGTATTTCCCTTCAGAAATGGAGTTAAATCCCATGCTCTGTGTCTTCCTACAAGCAAGACATCTTTTCAGGTAAACTCAGTCTCTTTTCAGCTCAAAGGAAGCTACATTGTTCACGAAGCTTACACGTATCTCGCTCGTAACCGGAAAGCATTGCATGTTAATGGAATTGTTGCTTCTATCAGTTTCAGAAGAAGAGTTGACCTAGATATGGTGCGTATGTGTAGGAAACACCATTCTTTTGTTCTGAGCACACTCACGTTTCCTGCTCTATTAGAGACTCTAGAAAGCAAGAGCATGCTTCTTCTTTTATGCAGAGTGTGATTCATCGTGAGAACAGTGCTGTGTGTTTCCCTTCAGAAATGGAGTTAAATCACAGGCTCTGCATCTTCCTACAAGCAAGATTTTGTTTCACGTAAACTCAGTCACCTTTCATCTCAAACAAAGCTACATCGTTCACGTAGCTCACACGGTTCTTGCTCTTAACTGTAAAGCATTGGATGTTAGAGGACCTGAGGTTTGTATCAGTTTCAGAAGCAGAGTTGAACTAGCAATGGTCCTTATGTGTAGGAAGCCCCGTTCTTTTGTTCAGAGTCCCCTCATGTTTCTGTGTCTATTAGAGAATCTAGAAAGCAAGAGCATGCTTCGTGCTCTAAAGCAGAGTGTGTTTCATTGATTAGAAGTGTGCTGTGTGTTTCCCTTCAGAAATGAGTTAAATTCCAGGCTCTGTGTCTTATTACAAGCAAGATATCATTTCAGGTAAACGCAGTCACTTCTCAGCTCAAATGAATATAAATCGTTTACAAAGATCACACGTTTCTCGCTCTTCACTGAAAAGCATTGGATGTGAGATGACTTGTGGTTTGTATCAGTTTCAGATGCAGAGTTGAACTAGCAATGGTCCGTATGTGTAGGAAACTCCATTCTTTTATTCTGAGCACACTCACGTTTCCTGCTCTATTAGAGACTCTAGAAAGCAAGAGCAGGCTTCTTCTTATATGCCGAGTGTGATTCATCTTGAGAATAGTGCTTTGTGTTTCCCTTCAGAATTGGAGTTAAATCCCAGGCTCTGTGTGTTCCTACAAGTAAGACTTCCTTTCAGGTAAACTCAGTCACCTTTACGCTCAAACAAAGCTACATCGTTCACATTGCTCACCCGTTTCTTGCTCTTAATTGTAAAGCATTGCATGTTAGAGGACCTGTGGATTTTATCAGTTTCAGAAGAACAGTTGAACTAGCAATGGTCTGTATGTGTAGGAAACACCGTTCTTTTGTTCTGTGTACCCTCAAGTTTCTGGCTCTATTAGAGTCTCTAGAAAGCAAGAGCATGCTTGGTGCTCTAAAGCAGAGTGTGTTTCATGGATGAGAACTGTGCTGTGTGTTTCCCTGCAGAAATGGTGTTAAATTCCAGGCTCTGTTTCTTCCTACAAGCAAGACATCATTTCAGGTAAACGCAGTCACTACTCAGCTCAAATGAATATAAATCGTTTACGAAGATCACACGTTTCTCGCTGTAAATTGAAAAGCATTGGATGTTAGATGACTTGTAGTTTGTATCAGTTTCAGAAGAAGAGTTGACCTAGATATTGTCCGTATGTGTAGGAAACACCATTATTTTGTTCTGACCACAGTCTCATTTCCTGCTGTATTAGACACTGTTAGAAAGCAAGAGAGTGCTCCTTGCTCTAATGCAGATTGTGTTGCATGGATGAGAACTGTGCTGTGTGTTTCCTTGCAGAAATGGAGTTAAATTCCAGGCTCTGTTTCTTCCTACAAGCAAGACATCATTTCAGGTAAACGCAGTCACTACTCAGCTCAAATGAATATAAATCGTTTACGAAGATGACACGTTTCTCGCTCTAAATTGAAAAGCATTGGATGTTAGATGACTTGTGGTTTGTATCAGAGTCATAAACAGAGTTGAAGTAGCAATGGTCTGTATGTGTAGGAAACACCGTTCTTTTGTTCTGTGCACACTTTCAATTTTCTGGCTCTATCATAGACTCTAGAAAGCAAGAGCGTGCTTCTTGTTCTAAAGCAGAGTGTGTTTCATGGATGAGAACTGTGCTGTGTGTGTCCCTTCAGAAATGGAGTTAAATCCCAGGCTCTGTGGTTCCTACAAGCAAGACATCTTTTCAGGTAAACTCAGTCAAATTTCAGCTCAAAGGAAGCTACATCGTTCACGAAGCTCACACGTTTCTCGCTCTTAACTGGAAAGCAGTGCATGTAAATGGAACTGTCGTTTGTATCAGTTTCAGAAGAAGAGTTGACCTAGATATGGTCCGTATGTGTAGGAAACACCGTTATTTTGTTCTGACCACAGTCACGTTTCCTGCTGTATTAGAGACTCTTAGAAAGCAAGAGCGTGCTCCTTCTTATATGCAGAGAAATATATATATTTCATCGTGAGAACAGTCCTGTGTGTTTCCCTTCATAAATGGAGTTAAATCACAGGCTCTGTATCTTCCTACAAGGAAGACTTCATTTCACGTAAACTCAGGAACCTTTCAGCAAAAACAAAGCTACTTCGTTCACGGAGCTCACACGTTTCTTGCTCTTAACTGTAAAGCATTGGATGTTAGAGGACCTGAGGTTTGTATCAGTTTCAGAAGCAGAGTTGAACTAGCAATGGTCCTTATGTGTAGGAAGCCCCGTTCTTTTGTTCAGAGTCCCCTCATGTTTATGGATCTATTAGAGAATCTAGAAAGCAAGAGCATGCTTCGTGCTCTAAAGCAGAGTGTGTTTCATGGATGAGATCTCTCCTGTGTGTTTATCTTCATAAATGGAGTCAAATCCCATGCTCTGTGTCTTCCAACAAACAAGACATCTTTTCAGGTAAACTCAGTCACTTTTAATATCAAAGGAAGCTACATCCTTCATGAATCTCACACGTTTCTTGCTCTTAACTGCAAAGCATTGGATGTTAGAGGAACTGTGGTTTGTATCAGTTTCAAAAGAACAGTTGACCTAAATATGGTTCGTATGTGTAGGAAACACCGTGATTTTGTTCTGACCACAGTCACGTTTCTTGCTGTATTAGAGACCCTTAGACAGCAAGAGCGTGCTTCTTGCTCTAAAGCAGAGTGTGTTTCATGGATGGGAACTGTGCTGTGTGTTTCCCTTAAGAAATGAGTTAAATTCCAGGCACTGTGTCTTCCTACAAGCAAGATATCATTTCACGTAAACGCAGTCACTTTTCAGCTCAAATGAATATAAATCGTTTACGAAGATCACACGTTTCTCGCTCTTAATTGAAAAGCATTGGATGTTAGATGACCTGTGGTATGTATCTGTTTCAGAAGAAGAGTTGACCTAGATATGGTCTGTATGTGTAGGAAACACCATTATTTTGTTCTGACCACAGTCACGTTTCCTGCTGTATTAGAGACTATTAGAAAGCAAGAGTGTGGTTCTTGCTCTAAAGCAGAGTGTTTTTCATGGATGAGAACTCTGCTGTGTGTTTCCCTTCAGAAATGGAGTTAAAATCTGGGCTCTGTGTCTTCCTACAAGCAAGACATCATTTCAGGTAAACGCAGTCACTATTCAGCTCAAATGAATACAAATCATTTACGAAGCTCACACGTTCCTTGCTCTTAACTGAAAAACATTGGATGTTAGATGACTTCTGGTTTGTAACAGTTTCAGAAGCAGAGTTGAACTAGCAATGGTGCATATGTGTAGGAAACACCGTTCTTTTGTTCTGAGCACACTCACGTTTCTTGCTCTATTAGAGACTCTAGAAAGCAAGAGCGTGCTTCTTCTTATATGCAGAGTGTGATTCATTGTGAGAAAAGTGCTGTGTGTTTCCCTTCAGAAATTGAGTTAAATCACAGGTTCTGCATCTTCCTACAAGCAAGACTTTGTTTCAAGTAAACTCAGTCACCTTTCCGCTCAAACATAGCTACATCGTTTATATAGCTCACACGTTTCTTGCTCTTAACTGTAAAGCATTGGATGTTAGAGGACCTGAGTTTTGTATCATTTTCAGAATCAGAGTTGAACTAGCAATGGTCCTTATGTGTAGGAAGCCCGTTCTTTTGTTCAGAATTCCCTCAGGTTTCTGGCTCTATTAGAGAATCTAGAAAGCAAGAGCATGCTTCGTGCTCTAAAGCAGAGTGTGTTTCGTGGATGAGATCTGTGCTGTGTGTTTCCCTTCAGAAATGGAGTTAAATCCCATGCTCTGTGTCTTCCTACAAACAAGACATCTTTTCAGGTAAACTCAGTCACTTTTAATATCAAAGTAAGCTACATCGTTCACGAAGCTCACAAGTTTCTTGCTCTTAACTGCAAAGCATTGCATGTTAGAGGAACTGTGGTTTGTATCAGTTTCAGAAGAACAGTTGACCTAAATATGGTTCGTATGTGTAGGAAACACCGCTATTTTGTTCTGACCACAGTCACGTTTCTTGCTGTATTAGAGACCCTTAGAAAGCAAGAGCGTGCTTCTTGCTCTAAAGCAGAGTGTGTTTCATGGATGAGAACTGTGCTTTCCCTTCAGAAATGAGTTAAATTCCAGGCTCTGTGTCTTCCTACAAGCAAGATATCATTTCAGGTAAACGCAGTCACTTTTCAGCTCAAATGAATATAAATCGTTTACGAAGATCACACGTTTCTCGCTCTTCACTGAAAAGCATTGGATGTGAGATGACTTGTGGTTTGTATCAGTTTCAGAAGCAGAGTTGAACTAGCAATGGTCCGTATGTGTAGGAAACACTGTTCTTTTGTTCTGAGCACACTCACGTTTCCTGCTCTATGAGAGACTCTAGAAAGCAAGAGCATGCTTCTTCTTATATGCCGAGTGTGATTCATCTTGAGAACAGTGCTTTGTGTTTTCCTTCAGAAATGGAGTTAAATCCCAGGCTCTGTGTCTTCCTACAAGCAAGACATCTTTTCAGGTAAACTCAGTCACTTTTCAACTCAAAGGAAGCTACATTGTAAACGAAGCTCACACGTTTCTCGCTCTTAACTGGAAAGCCGTGCATGTTAATGGAACTGTGGTTTGTATCAGTTTCAGAAGAAGAATTGACCTAGATATGGTCTGTACAGTAGGAAACACCGTTCTTTTGTTCTGAGCACACTCACGTTTCCTGCTGTATTAGAGACTCTTAGAAAGCATGAGCGTGCTTCTTCTTATATGCAGAGTGTGTTTCATCATGAGAACAGTGCTGTGTGTTTCCCTTCATAAATGGAGTTAAATCACAGGCTCTGTATCTTCCTACAAGCAAGACTTCATTTCACGTAAACTCAATCACCTTTCAGCACAAACAAAGCTACATCGTTCACGGAGCTCACACATTTCTAGCTCTTAACTGTAAAGCATTGGATGTTAGAGGACCTGTGGCTTTTATCAGTTTCAGAAGCAGAGTTGAACTAGCAATGGTCTGTATGTGTAGGAAACACCGTTCTTTTGTTCTGTGTACCCTAAAGTTTCTGGCTGTATTAGAGACTCTAGAAAGCAAGAGCATGCTTCATGCTCTAAAGCAGAGTGTGTTTCATCGTGAGAACAGTGCTTTGTGTTTCCCTTCAGAAATGGAGTTAAATCCCAGGCTCTGTGTCTTCCTACAAGCAAGACTTCCTTTCAGGTAAACTCAGTCACCTTTACGCTCAAACAAAGCTACATCGTTCACATTGCTCACACGTTTCTTGCTCTTAAATGTAAAGCATAGTATGTTAGAGGACCTGTGGATTTTATCAGTTTCAGAAGAACAGTTGAACTAGCAATGGTCTGTATGTGTAGGAAACGCCGTTCTTTTGTTCTGTGTACAATCAAGTTTCTGGCTCTATTAGAGACTCTAGAAAGCAAGAGCATGCTTTGTGCTCTAAGGAGAGTGTGTTTCATGGATGAGAACTGTGCTGTGTGTTTCCCTTCAGAAGTGGAGATAAATTCCAGGCTCTGTTTCTACCTACAAGCAAGACATCTTTTCAGGTAAACACAGTCACTATTCAGCTCAAATGAATATAAAACATTTACGAAGATCACACGTTTCTCGCTCTTAACTGAAAAGCATTGGATGTTAGATGACTTGTGGTTTGTATCAGTTTCAGAAGAAGAGTTGACCTAGATATGGTCCGTATATGTAGGAAACACCATTATTTTGTTCAGAGCACCCTCATGTTTCTGGCTCTATTAGAGACTCTAGAAAGCAAGAGCATGCTTCGTGCTCTAAAGCAGAGTGTGTTTCATGGATGAGAACTGTGCTGTGTGTTTCCCTTCAGAAATGGAATTAAATCACAGGCTCTGTATCTTCCTACAAGCAAGACTTCGTTTCACGTAAACTCAGTCACATTTCAGCTCAAACAAAGCTATATCGTACACGAAGCTCACAAGTTTCTCGCGCTTAACTGGAAAGCATTGCATCTTAATGGAACTGTGGTTTGTATCAGTTTCAGAAGAAGAGTTGACCTAGATATGGTCCGTATGTGTAGGAAACACCGTTATTTTGTTCTGACCACAGTCACGTTTCCTGCTGTATTAGAGACACTTAGAAAGCAAGAGTGTGCTTCTTGCTCTAAAGCAGAGTGTGTTTCATGGAGCAGAACTGTGCTGTGTGTTTCCCTTCAGACATGTAGTTAAATCCCAGGCTCTGTGTCTTCCTACAAGCAAGTCATCATTTCAGGTAAACGCAGTCACTTTTCAGCTCAAATGAATATAAAACGTTCACAAAGCTCACACGTTTCTTGCTCTTAACTGAAATGCATTGGATGTTAGATGACTTGTAGTTTGTATCAGTTTCAGAAGCGGAGTTGAACTAGCAATGGTCCGTATATATAGGAAACACCGTTATTTTGTTCAGAGCACCCTCATGTTTCTGGCTCTACTAGAGTCTCTAGAAAGCAAGAGCATGCTTCGTGCTCTAGAGCAGAGTGTGTTTCATGGTTGAAAATTGTGCTGTGTGTTTCCCTTCAGAAATGGAGTTAAATCACAGCCTCTGTATCTTCCTATAAGCAAGACTTCGTTTCACGTAAACTCAGTCACCTTTCAGCTCAAACAAAGCTACATCGTTCACGAAGCTCACAAGTTTATCGCTCTTAACTGGAAAGCATTGCATGTTAGAGGAACTGTGGTTTGTATCAGTTTTAGAAAAAGAGTTGACCTAGATATGGTCCGTATGTATAGGAAACACCGTTATTTTGTTCTGAAAACAGTCACTTTTTCTGGTCTATTAGAGACTCTTAGAAAGGAAGATTGTGCTTCTTGCTCTAAAGCTGAGTGTGTTTCATGGATGAGAACTGTGCTGTGTGTTTCCCTTCATAAATGGAGTTAAATACCAGGCTCAATGTCTTCATACAAGCAAGACATCATTTCAGGTAAACACAGTCACTTTTCAGCTCAAATGAATATAAATCGTTTACGAAGATCACACGTTTCTCGCTCTTCACTGAAAAGCATTGGATGTGAGATGACTTGTGGTTTGTATGAGTTTCAGAAGAAGAGTTGAACTAGCAATGGTCCGTATGTGTAGGAAACACCGTTCTTTTGTTCTGAGGATACTCACGTTTCCTGCTCTATTAGAGACTCTAGAAAGCAAGAGCGTGCTTCTTCTTATATGCAGAGTGTGATTCATCGTGAGAACAGTGCTTTGTGTTTTCGTTCAGAAATGGAGTTAAATCCCAGGCTCTGTGTATTCCTACAAGCAAGACTTCCTTTCAGGTAAACTCAGTCACCTTTCTGCTCAAAAAGCTACATCGTTCACATTACTCACTCGTTACTTGCTCTTAATTGTAAAGCATTGGATGTTAGAGGACCTGTGGATTTTATCAGTTTCAGAAGCAGAGTTGAACTAGCAATGGTCTGTATGTGTAGGAAACACCGTTCTTTTGTTCTGTGTACCTTCATGTTCCTGGCTCTATTAGAGACTCTAGAAAGCAAGAGCATGCTTCGTGCTCTAAAGCAGAGTGTGTTTCATGGATGAGAACTGTGCTGTGTATTTCCCTTCAGAAATGGAGTTAAATTCCAGGCTCTGTTTCTTCCGACAAGCAAGACATCATTTCAGGTAAACACATTCACTATTCAGCTCAAATGAATATAAATCGTTTATGAAGATCACATGTTTCTCGCTCTTAATTGAAAAGCATTGGATGTTAGATGACTTGTGGTTTGTAACAGTTTCAGAAGAAGAGTTGACCTAGATATGGTCCGTATGTGTGGGAAACACCGTTATTTTGTTCTGACCACAGTCACATTTCCTGCTGTATTAGAGAATCTTGGAAAGCAAGAGAGTGCTCCTTGCTCTAAAGCAGAGTGTGTTTCATTAATGAGAACTGTGCTGTGTGTGTCCCTTCAGAAATGGAGTTTAATCCCAGGCTCTGTGTCTTCCTACAAGCAAGACATCTTTTCAGGTAAACTCAGTCACTTTTCAGCTCAAAGGAAGCTACATCGTTCACGAAGCTCACACGTTTCTCGCTCTTAACTGGAAAGCAGTGCATGTTAATGGATCTGTGGTTCGTATCAGTTTCAGAAGAAGAGTTGACCTAAATATGGTTCGTATGTGTAGGAAACACCGCTATTTTGTTCTGACCACAGTCACGTTTCTTGCTGTATTAGAGACCCTTAGAAAGCAAGAGCGTGCTTCTTGCTCTAAAGCAGAGTGTGTTTCATGGATGAGAACTGTGCTTTCCCTTCAGAAATGAGTTAAATTCCAGGCTCTGTGTCTTCCTACAAGCAAGATATCATTTCAGGTAAACGCAGTCACTTTTCAGCTCAAATGAATATAAATCGTTTACGAAGATCACACGTTTCTCGCTCTTCACTGAAAAGCATTGGATGTGAGATGACTTGTGGTTTGTATCAGTTTCAGAAGCAGAGTTGAACTAGCAATGGTCCGTATGTGTAGGAAACACTGTTCTTTTGTTCTGAGCACACTCATGTTTCCTGCTCTATGAGAGACTCTAGAAAGCAAGAGCATGCTTCTTCTTATATGCCGAGTGTGATTCATCTTGAGAACAGTGCTTTGTGTTTTCCTTCAGAAATGGAGTTAAATCCCAGGCTCTGTGTCTTCCTACAAGCAAGACATCTTTTCAGGTAAACTCAGTCACTTTTCAACTCAAAGGAAGCTACATTGTAAACGAAGCTCACACGTTTCTCGCTCTTAACTGGAAAGCCATGCATGTTAATGGAACTGTGGTTTGTATCAGTTTCAGAAGAAGAATTGACCTAGATATGGTCTGTACAGTAGGAAACACTGTTCTTTTGTTCTGAGCACACTCACGTTTCTTGCTGTATTAGAGACTCTTAGAAAGCATGAGCGTGCTTCTTCTTATATGCAGAGTGTGTTTCATCATGAGAACAGTGCTGTGTGTTTCCCTTCATAAATGGAGTTAAATCACAGGCTCTGTATCTTCCTACAAGCAAGACTTCATTTCACGTAAACTCAATCACCTTTCAGCACAAACAAAGCTACATCGTTCACGGAGCTCACACATTTCTAGCTCTTAACTGTAAAGCATTGGATGTTAGAGGACCTGTGGCTTTTATCAGTTTCAGAAGCAGAGTTGAACTAGCAATGGTCTGTATGTGTAGGAAACACCGTTCTTTTGTTCTGTGTACCCTAAAGTTTCTGGCTGTATTAGAGACTCTAGAAAGCAAGAGCATGCTTCATGCTCTAAAGCAGAGTGTGTTTCATCGTGAGAACAGTGCTTTGTGTTTCCCTTCAGAAATGGAGTTAAATCCCAGGCTCTGTGTCTTCCTACAAGCAAGACTTCCTTTCAGGTAAACTCAGTCACCTTTACGCTCAAACAAAGCTACATCGTTCACATTGCTCACACGTTTCTTGCTCTTAAATGTAAAGCATAGTATGTTAGAGGACCTGTGGATTTTATCAGTTTCAGAAGAACAGTTGAACTAGCAATGGTCTGTATGTGTAGGAAACGCCGTTCTTTTGTTCTGTGTACAATCAAGTTTCTGGCTCTATTAGAGACTCTAGAAAGCAAGAGCATGCTTTGTGCTCTAAGGAGAGTGTGTTTCATGGATGAGAACTGTGCTGTGTGTTTCCCTTCAGAAGTGGAGATAAATTCCAGGCTCTGTTTCTACCTACAAGCAAGACATCATTTCAGGTAAACACAGTCACTATTCAGTCCAAATGAATATAAATCGTTTACGAAGATCACACGTTTCTCGCTCTTAACTGAAAAGCATTGGATGTTAGATGACTTGTGGTTTGTATCAGTTTCAGAAGCAGAGTTGACCTAGATATGGTCCGTATATGTAGGAAACACCATTATTTTGTTCAGAGCACCCTCATGTTTCTGGCTCTATTAGAGACTCTAGAAAGCAAGAGCATGCTTCGTGCTCTAAAGCAGAGTGTGTTTCATGGATGAGAACTGTGCTGTGTGTTTCCCTTCAGAAATGGAATTAAATCACAGGCTTTGTATCTTCCTACAAGCAAGACTTCGTTTCACGTAATCTCAGTCACCTTTCAGCTCAAACAAAGCTATATCGTACACGAAGCTCACAAGTTTCTCGCGCTTAACTGGAAAGCATTGCATCTTAATGGAACTGTGGTTTGTATCAGTTTCAGAAGAAGAGTTGACCTAGATATGGTCCGTATGTGTAGGAAACACCGTTATTTTGTTCTGACCACAGTCACGTTTCCTGCTGTATTAGAGACACTTAGAAAGCAAGAGTGTGCTTCTTGCTCTAAAGCAGAGTGTGTTTCATGGAGCAGAACTGTGCTGTGTGTTTCCCTTCAGACATGTAGTTAAATCCCAGGCTCTGTGTCTTCCTACAAGCAAGTCATCATTTCAGGTAAACGCAGTCACTTTTCAGCTCAAATGAATATAAAACGTTCACAAAGCTCACACGTTTCTTGCTCTTAACTGAAATGCATTGGATGTTAGATGACTTGTAGTTTGTATCAGTTTCAGAAGCGGAGTTGAACTAGCAATGGTCCGTATATATAGGAAACACCGTTATTTTGTTCAGAGCACCCTCATGTTTCTGGCTCTACTAGAGTCTCTAGAAAGCAAGAGCATGCTTCGTGCTCTAGAGCAGAGTGTGTTTCATGGTTGAGAATTGTGCTGTGTGTTTCCCTTCAGAAATGGAGTTAAATCACAGCCTCTGTATCTTCCTATAAGCAAGACTTCGTTTCACGTAAACTCAGTCACCTTTCAGCTCAAACAAAGCTACATCGTTCACGAAGCTCACAAGTTTATCGCTCTTAACTGGAAAGCATTGCATGTTAGAGGAACTGTGGTTTGTATCAGTTTTAGAAAAAGAGTTGACCTAGATATGGTCCGTATGTATAGGAAACACCGTTATTTTGTTCTGAAAACAGTCACTTTTTCTGGTCTATTAGAGACTCTTAGAAAGGAAGATTGTGCTTCTTGCTCTAAAGCAGAGTGTGTTTCATGGATGAGAACTGTGCTGTGTGTTTCCCTTCATAAATGGAGTTAAATACCAGGCTCAATGTCTTCATACAAGCAAGACATCATTTCAGGTAAACACAGTCACTTTTCAGCTCAAATGAATATAAATCGTTTTCGAAGATCACACGTTTCTCGCTCTTCACTGAAAAGCATTGGATGTGAGATGACTTGTGGTTTGTATGAGTTTCAGAAGAAGAGTTGAACTAGCAATGGTCCGTATGTGTAGGAAACACCGTTCTTTTGTTCTGAGGATACTCACGTTTCCTGCTCTATTAGAGACTCTAGAAAGCAAGAGCGTGCTTCTTCTTATATGCACAGTGTGATTCATCGTGAGAACAGTGCTTTGTGTTTTTGTTCAGAAATGGAGTAAAATCCCAGGCTCTGTGTATTCCTACAAGCAAGACTTCCTTTCAGGTAAACTCAGTCACCTTTCCGCTCAAAAAGCTACATCGTTCACATTACTCACACGTTACTTGCTCTTAATTGTAAAGCATTGGATGTTAGAGGACCTGTGGATTTTATCAGTTTCAGAAGCAGAGATGAACTAGCAATGGTCTGTATGTGTAGGAAACACCGTTCTTTTGTTCTGTGTACCTTCATGTTCCTGGCTCTATTAGAGACTCTAGAAAGCAAGAGCATGCTTCGTGCTCTAAAGCAGAGTGTGTTTCATGGATGAGAACTGTGCTGTGTATTTCCCTTCAGAAATGGAGTTAAATTCCAGGCTCTGTTTCTTCCGACAAGCAAGACATCATTTCAGGTAAACACATTCACTATTCAGCTCAAATGAATATAAATCGTTTATGAAGATCACACGTTTCTCGCTCTTAATTGAAAAGCATTGGATGTTAGATGACTTGTGGTTTGTAACAGTTTCAGAAGAAGAGTTGACCTAGATATGGTCCGTATGTGTAGGAAACACCGTTATTTTGTTCTGACCAGTCACATTTCCTGCTGTATTAGAGACTCTTGGAAAGCAAGAGAGTGCTCCTTGCTCTAAAGCAGAGTGTGTTTCATTAATGAGAACTGTGCTGTGTGTGTCCCTTCAGAAATGGAGTTTAATCCCAGGCTCTGTGTCTTCCTACAAGCAAGACATCTTTTCAGGTAAACTCAGTCACTTTTCAGCTCAAAGGAAGCTACATCGTTCACGAAGCTCACACGTTTCTCGCTCTTAACTGGAAAGCAGTGCATGTTAATGGATCTGTGGTTCGTATCAGTTTCAGAAGAAGAGTTGACCTAGATATGGTCCGTATGTGTAGGAAACACCGTTATTTTGTTCTGACCATGGTCACATTTCCTGCTCTATTAGAGACTCTTAGGAAGCAAGAGCGTGCTTCTTCTTATATGCAGAGTGTGTTTCATCGTGAGAACAGTGCTGTGTGTTTCCCTTCAAAAATGGAGTTAAATCATAGGCTCTGTATCATCCTACAAGCAAGACTACATATCACGTAAACTCAGTCACCTTTCAGCACAAACAAAGCTACATCGTTCACATTGCTCACACGTTTCTTGCTCTTAACTGTAAAGCATTGGATTTTAGAGGACCTTTGGTTTTTATCAGTTTCAGAAGCAGAGTTGAACTAGCAATGGTCTGTATGTGTAGGAAACACCGTTCTTTTGTTCTGTGTACCCTCAAGTTTCTGGCTCTATTAGAGACTCTAGAAAGCAAGAGCATGCTTCGTGCTGTAATGCAGAGTGTGTTTCATGGATGAGAACTGTGCTGTGTGTTTCCCTTCAGAAGTGGAGATAAATTCCAGGCTCTGTTTCTTCCTAAAAGCAAGACATCATTTCAGGTAAACACAGTCACTATTCACCTCAAATGAATATAAATCGTTTACGAAGATCACACGTTTCTCGCTCTTAACTAAAAAGCATTGGATGTTAGATGACTTGTGGTTTGTATCAGTTTCATAAGCAGAGTTGAACTATCAATGGTCTGTATTTGTAGGAAACACCGTTCTTTTGTTCTGTGTACCCTCAAGTTTCTGGCTCTATTAGAGAATCTAGAAAGCAAGAGCATGCTTCTTGCTCTAAAGCAGAGTGGGTTTCATGGATGAGAACTGTGCTGTGTGTTTCCCTTCAGATATGGAGTTAATTCCCAGGCTCTGTGTCTTCCTATAAGCAAGACATCTTTTCAGGTAAACGCAGTCACTTTTCAGCTCAAATGAATGTAAATCGTTTACGAAGATCACACGTTTCTTGCTCTTAACTGAAAAGCATTGGATATTAGAGGACCTGAGGTTTGTATCAGTTTCAGAAGCAGAGTTGAACTAGCAATGGTCCTTATGTGTAGGAAGCCCCGTTCTTTTGTCCAGAGTCCCCTCATGTTTATGGCTCTATTAGAGAATCTGGAAAGCAAGAGCATGCTTCGTGCTCTAAAGCAGAGTGTGTTTCATGGATGAGATCTCTCCTGTGTGTTTATCTTCATAAATGGAGTTAAATCCCATGCTCTGTGTCTTCCAACAAACAAGACATCTTTTCAGGTAAACTCAGTCACTTTTAATATCAAAGGAAGCTACATCCTTCATGAATCTCACACGTTTCTTGCTCTTAACTGCAAAGCATTGGATGTTAGAGGAACTGTGGTTTGTATCAGTTTCAAAAGAACAGTTGACCTAAATATGGTTCGTATGTGTAGGAAACACCGTGATTTTGTTCGGACCACAATCACGTTTCTTGCTGTATTAGAGACCCTTAGACAGCAAGAGCGTGCTTCTTGCTCTAAAGCAGAGTGTGTTTCATGGATGGGAACTGTGCTGTGTGTTTCCCTTAAGAAATGAGTTAAATTCCAGGCACTGTGTCTTCCTACAAGCAAGATATCATTTCAGGTAAACGCAGTCACTTTTCAGCTCAAATGAATATAAATCGTTTACGAAGATCACACGTTTCTCGCTCTTCACTGAAAAGCATTGGATGTTAGATGACCTGTGGTATGTATCTGTTTCAGAAGAAGAGTTGACCTAGATATGGTCTGTATGTGTAGGAAACACCATTATTTTGTTCTGACCACAGTCACGTTTCCTGCTGTATTAGAGACTATTAGAAAGCAAGAGTGTGGTTCTTGCTCTAAAGCAGAGTGTTTTTCATGGATGAGAACTCTGCTGTGTGTTTCCCTTCAGAAATGGAGTTAAAATCTGGGCTCTGTGTCTTCCTACAAGCAAGACATCATTTCAGGTAAACGCAGTCACTATTCAGCTCAAATGAATACAAATCATTTACGAAGCTCACAAGTTCCTTGCTCTTAACTGAAAAACATTGGATGTTAGATGACTTCTGGTTTGTAAAAGTTTCAGAAGCAGAGTTGAACTAGCAATGGTGCCTATGTGTAGGAAACTCCGTTCTTTTGTTCTGAGCACACTCACGTTTCTTGCTCTATTAGAGACTCTAGAAAGCAAGAGCGTGCTTCTTCTTATATGCAGAGTGTGATTCATTGTGAGAAAAGTGCTGTGTGTTTCCCTTCAGAAATTGAGTTAAATCACAGGTTCTGCATCTTCCTACAAGCAAGACTTTGTTTCAAGTAAACTCAGTCACCTTTCCGCTCAAACATAGCTACATCGTTTATATAGCTCACACGTTTCTTGCTCTTAACTGTAAAGCATTGGATGTTAGAGGACCTGAGTTTTGTATCATTTTCAGAATCAGAGTTGAACTAGCAATGGTCCTTATGTGTAGGAAGCCCGTTCTTTTGTTCAGAATTCCCTCAGGTTTCTGGCTCTATTAGAGAATCTAGAAAGCAAGAGCATGCTTCGTGCTCTAAAGCAGAGTGTGTTTCGTGGATGAGATCTGTGCTGTGTGTTTCCCTTCAGAAATGGAGTTAAATCCCATGCTCTGTGTCTTCCTACAAACAAGACATCTTTTCAGGTAAACTCAGTCACTTTTAATATCAAAGTAAGCTACATCGTTCACGAAGCTCACAAGTTTCTTGCTCTTAACTGCAAAGCATTGCATGTTAGAGGAACTGTGGTTTGTATCAGTTTCAGAAGAACAGTTGACCTAAATATGGTTCGTATGTGTAGGAAACACCGCTATTTTGTTCTGACCACAGTCACGTTTCTTGCTGTATTAGAGACCCTTAGAAAGCAAGAGCGTGCTTCTTGCTCTAAAGCAGAGTGTGTTTCATGGATGAGAACTGTGCTTTCCCTTCAGAAATGAGTTAAATTCCAGGCTCTGTGTCTTCCTACAAGCAAGATATCATTTCAGGTAAACACAGTCACTTTTCAGCTCAAATGAATATAAATCGTTTACGAAGATCACACGTTTCTCGCTCTTCACTGAAAAGCATTGGATGTGAGATGACTTGTGGTTTGTATCAGTTTCAGAAGCAGAGTTGAACTAGCAATGGTCCGTATGTGTAGGAAACACTGTTCTTTTGTTCTGAGCACACTCACGTTTCCTGCTCTATGAGAGACTCTAGAAAGCAAGAGCATGCTTCTTCTTATATGCCGAGTGTGATTCATCTTGAGAACAGTGCTTTGTGTTTTCCTTCAGAAATGGAGTTAAATCCCAGGCTCTGTGTCTTCCTACAAGCAAGACATCTTTTCAGGTAAACTCAGTCACTTTTCAACTCAAAGGAAGCTACATTGTAAACGAAGCTCACACGTTTCTCGCTCTTAACTGGAAAGCCGTGCATGTTAATGGAACTGTGGTTTGTATCAGTTTCAGAAGAAGAATTGACCTAGATATGGTCTGTACAGTAGGAAACACCGTTCTTTTGTTCTGAGCACACTCACGTTTCCTGCTGTATTAGAGACTCTTAGAAAGCATGAGCGTGCTTCTTCTTATATGCAGAGTGTGTTTCATCATGAGAACAGTGCTGTGTGTTTCCCTTCATAAATGGAGTTAAATCACAGGCTCTGTATCTTCCTACAAGCAAGACTTCATTTCACGTAAACTCAATCACCTTTCAGCACAAACAAAGCTACATCGTTCACGGAGCTCACACATTTCTAGCTCTTAACTGTAAAGCATTGGATGTTAGAGGACCTGTGGCTTTTATCAGTTTCAGAAGCAGAGTTGAACTAGCAATGGTCTGTATGTGTAGGAAACACCGTTCTTTTGTTCTGTGTACCCTAAAGTTTCTGGCTGTATTAGAGACTCTAGAAAGCAAGAGCATGCTTCATTCTCTAAAGCAGAGTGTGTTTCATCGTGAGAACAGTGCTTTGTGTTTCCCTTCAGAAATGGAATTAAATCCTAGGCTCTGTGTCTTCCTACAAGCAAGACTTCCTTTCAGGTAAACTCAGTCACCTTTACGCTCAAACAAAGCTACATCGTTCACATTGCTCACACGTTTCTTGCTCTTAATTGTAAAGCATTGTATGTTAGAGGACCTGTGGATTTTATCAGTTTCAGAAGAACAGTTGAACTAGCAATGGTCTGTATGTGTAGGAAACGCCGTTCTTTTGTTCTGTGTACAATCAAGTTTCTGGCTCTATTAGAGACTCTAGAAAGCAAGAGCATGCTTTGTGCTCTAAGGAGAGTGTGTTTCATGGATGAGAACTGTGCTGTGTGTTTCCCTTCAGAAGTGGAGATAAATTCCAGGCTCTGTTTCTACCTACAAGCAAGACATCTTTTCAGGTAAACACAGTCACTATTCAGCTCAAATGAATATAAAACATTTACGAAGATCACACGTTTCTCGCTCTTAACTGAAAAGCATTGGATGTTAGATGACTTGTGGTTTGTATCAGTTTCAGAAGCAGAGTTGACCTAGATATGGTCCGTATATGTAGGAAACACCATTATTTTGTTCAGAGCACCCTCATGTTTCTGGCTCTATTAGAGACTCTAGAAAGCAAGAGCATGCTTCGTGCTCTAAAGCAGAGTGTGTTTCATGGATGAGAACTGTGCTGTGTGTTTCCCTTCAGAAATGGAATTAAATCACAGGCTCTGTATCTTCCTACAAGCAAGACTTCGTTTCACGTAAACTCAGTCACATTTCAGCTCAAACAAAGCTATATCGTACACGAAGCTCACAAGTTTCTCGCTCTTAACTGGAAAGCATTGCATCTTAATGGAACTGTGGTTTGTATCAGTTTCAGAAGAAGAGTTGACCTAGATATGGTCCGTATGTGTAGGAAACACCGTTATTTTGTTCTGACCACAGTCACGTTTCCTGCTGTATTAGAGACACTTAGAAAGCAAGAGTGTGCTTCTTGCTCTAAAGCAGAGTGTGTTTCATGGAGCAGAACTGTGCTGTGTGTTTCCCTTCAGACATGTAGTTAAATCCCAGGCTCTGTGTCTTCCTACAAGCAAGTCATCATTTCAGGTAAACGCAGTCACTTTTCAGCTCAAATGAATATAAAACGTTCACAAAGCTCACACGTTTCTTGCTCTTAACTGAAATGCATTGGATGTTAGAGGACTTGTAGTTTGTATCAGTTTCAGAAGCGGAGTTGAACTAGCAATGGTCCGTATATATAGGAAACACCGTTATTTTGTTCAGAGCACCCTCATGTTTCTGGCTCTACTAGAGTCTCTAGAAAGCAAGAGCATGCTTCGTGCTCTAGAGCAGAGTGTGTTTCATGGTTGAAAATTGTGCTGTGTGTTTCCCTTCAGAAATGGAGTTAAATCACAGCCTCTGTATCTTCCTATAAGCAAGACTTCGTTTCACGTAAACTCAGTCACCTTTCAGCTCAAACAAAGCTACATCGTTCACGAAGCTCACAAGTTTATCGCTCTTAACTGGAAAGCATTGCATGTTAGAGGAACTGTGGTTTGTATCAGTTTTAGAAAAAGAGTTGACCTAGATATGGTCCGTATGTATAGGAAACACCGTTATTTTGTTCTGAAAACAGTCACTTTTTCTGGTCTATTAGAGACTCTTAGAAAGGAAGATTGTGCTTCTTGCTCTAAAGCAGAGTGTGTTTCATGGATGAGAACTGTGCTGTGTGTTTCCCTTCATAAATGGAGTTAAATACCAGGCTCAATGTCTTCATACAAGCAAGACATCATTTCAGGTAAACACAGTCACTTTTCAGCTCAAATGAATATAAATCGTTTACGAAGATCACACGTTTCTCGCTCTTCACTGAAAAGCATTGGATGTGAGATGACTTGTGGTTTGTATGAGTTTCAGAAGAAGAGTTGAACTAGCAATGGTCCGTATGTGTAGGAAACACCGTTCTTTTGTTCTGAGGATACTCACGTTTCCTGCTCTATTAGAGACTCTAGAAAGCAAGAGCGTGCTTCTTCTTATATGCAGAGTGTGATTCATCGTGAGAACAGTGCTTTGTGTTTTCGTTCAGAAATGGAGTTAAATCCCAGGCTCTGTGTATTCCTACAAGCAAGACTTCCTTTCAGGTAAACTCAGTCACCTTTCCGCTCAAAAAGCTACATCGTTCACATTACTCACTCGTTACTTGCTCTTAATTGTAAAGCATTGGATGTTAGAGGACCTGTGGATTTTATCAGTTTCAGAAGCAGAGTTGAACTAGCAATGGTCTGTATGTGTAGGAAACACCGTTCTTTTGTTCTGTGTACCTTCATGTTCCTGGCTCTATTAGAGACTCTAGAAAGCAAGAGCATGCTTCGTGCTCTAAAGCAAAGTGTGTTTCATGGATGAGAACTGTGCTGTGTATTTCCCTTCAGAAATGGAGTTAAATTCCAGGCTCTGTTTCTTCCGACAAGCAAGACATCATTTCAGGTAAACACATTCACTATTCAGCTCAAATGAATATAAATCGTTTATGAAGATCACATGTTTCTCGCTCTTAATTGAAAAGCATTGGATGTTAGATGACTTGTGGTTTGTAACAGTTTCAGAAGAAGAGTTGACCTAGATATGGTCCGTATGTGTGGGAAACACCGTTATTTTGTTCTGACCACAGTCACATTTCCTGCTGTATTAGAGAATCTTGGAAAGCAAGAGAGTGCTCCTTGCTCTGAAGCAGAGTGTGTTTCATTAATGAGAACTGTGCTGTGTGTGTCCCTTCAGAAATGGAGTTTAATCCCAGGCTCTGTGTCTTCCTACAAGCAAGACATCTTTTCAGGTAAACTCAGTCACTTTTCAGCTCAAAGGAAGCTACATCGTTCACGAAGCTCACACGTTTCTCGCTCTTAACTGGAAAGCAGTGCATGTTAATGGATCTGTGGTTCGTATCAGTTTCAGAAGAAGAGTTGACCTAGATATGGTCCGTATGTGTAGGAAACACCGTTATTTTGTTCTGACCACGGTCACATTTCCTGCTGTATTAGAGACTCTTAGGAAGCAAGAGCGTGCTTTTTCTTATATGCAGAGTGTGTTTCATCGTGAGAACAGTGCTGTGTGTTTCCCTTCATAAATGGAGTTAAATCACAGGCTCTGTATCATCCTACAAGCAAGACTACATATCACGTAAACTCAGTCACCTTTCAGCACAAACAAAGCTACATCGTTCACATTGCTCACACGTTTCTTGCTCTTAACTATAAAGCATTGGATTTTAGAGGACCTGTGGTTTTTATCAGTTTCAGAAGCAGAGTTGAACTAGAAATGGTCTGTATGTGTAGGAAACACCGTTCTTTTGTTCTGTGTACCCTCAAGTTTCTGGCTCTATTAGAGACTCTAGAAAGCAAGAGCATGCTTCGTGCTGTAAAGCAGAGTGTGTTTCATGGATGAGAACTGTGCTGTGTGTTTCCATTCAGAAGTGGAGATAAATTCCAGGCTCTGTTTCTTCCTAAAAGCAAGACATCATTTCAGGTAAACACAGTCACTATTCACCTCAAATGAATATAAATCGTTTACGAAGATCACACGTTTCTCGCTCTTAACTAAAAAGCATTGGGTGTTAGATGACTTGTGGTTTGTATCAGTTTCATAAGCAGAGTTGAACTATCAATGGTCTGTATTTGTAGGAAACACCGTTCTTTTGTTCTGTGTACCCTCAAGTTTCTGGCTCTATTAGAGAATCTAGAAAGCAAGAGCATGCTTCTTGCTCTAAAGCAGAGTGGGTTTCATGGATGAGAACTGTGCTGTGTGTTTCCCTTCAGATATGGAGTTAAATCCCAGGCTCTGTGTCTTCCTATAAGCAAGACATCTTTTCAGGTAAACTCAGTCACTTTTCAGCTCAAAGGAAGCTACATCGTTCACGAAGCTCACACGTTTCTCGCTCTTAACCCTAAAGCATTGCATGTTAATGGAACTGTGGTTTGTATCAGTTTCAGAGGAAGAGTTGACCTAGATATGGTCCGTATGTGTAGGAAACACCGTTATTTTGTTCTGACCACAGTCACGTTTCCTGCTGTATTAGAGATTCTTAGAAAGCAAGAGCGTGCTTCTTGCTCTAAAGCAGAGTGTGTTTCATGGATGAGAACTGTGCTGTGTGTTTACCTTCAGAAATGGAGTTAAATACCAGGCTCAATGTATTCCTACAAGCAAGACATCATTTCATGTAAACGCTGTCACTTTTCAGGTCAAATGAATATAAAACGTTTACGAAGATCACACGTTTCTCTCTCTTCACTGAAAAGCATTGGATGTGAGATGACTTGTGGTTTGTATGAGTTTCAGAAGAAGAGTTGAACTAGCAATTGCCCGTATGTGTAGGAAACACCGTTCTTTTGTTCGGAGCATACTCACGTTTGCTGCTCTATTAGAGACTCTAGAAAGCAAGAGCGTGCTTCTTCTTATATGTAGAATGTGATTCATCGTGAGAAGAGTGCTTTGTGTTTTCCTTCAGAAATGGAGTTAAATCACAGGCTCTGTGTCTTCCTACAAGCAAGACTTCCTTTCAGGTAAACTCAGTCACCTTTCCGCTCAAAAAGCTACATCGTTCACATTGCTCACTCGTTTCTTGCTCTTAATTGTAAAGCATTGGATGTTAGACGACCTGTGGATTTTATCAGTTTCAGAAGTAGAGTTGAACTAGCAATGGTCTGTATGTGTAGGAAACCCCGTTCTTTTGTTCTGTGTACCCTCATGTTTCTTGCTGTATTAGATACTCTAGAAAGCAAGAGCATGCTTCGTGCTCTAAAGCTTAGTGTGTTTCATGGATGAGAACTGTGCTGTGTGTTTCCCTTCAGAAATGGAGTTAAATTCCAGGCTCTGTTTCTTCTTACAAGCAAGACATTATTTCAGGTAAACGCAGTCACTATTCAGCTCAAATGAATATAAATCGTTTACGAAGATCACACGTTTCTCGCTCTTAATTGAAAAGAATTAGATGTTAGAGGACCTGTGGTTTGTATCATTTTCAGAAGCAGAGTTGAACTAGGTATGGTCCGTATGTGTAGCAAACACCATTGTTTTGTTCAGAGTACCCTCCATTTTCTGGCTCTATTAGAGACTCTAGAAAGCAAGTGCATGCTCCGTGTTCTAAAGCAGAGTGTGTTTCATGGATGAGAACTGTGCTGTGTGTTTCCCTTCAGAAACGGAGTAAATCCCAGGCTCTGTGTCTTCCTACAAGCAAGTCATCATTTCAGGTAAACGCTGTCACTTTTAAGCTCAAAGGAATATAAATCGTTTACGAAGCTCCCAGGTTTCTCGCTCTTACGTGAAAAGCATTGGATGTTAGAGGACCTGTGGTTTGTATCAGTTTCAGGAGCAGAGTTGTACTAGCTATGGTCCGTTTGTGTAGGTAACACCGTTATTTTGTTGTGACCACAGTCACGTTTCCTGCTGTATTAGAGAATCTTAGAAAGCAAGAGAGTGCTTCTTGCTCTGAAGCAGAGTATGTTTCATGAATGAAAACTTTGTTGTGTGTTTCTCTTCAGAAATGGATTTATATTCCAGGCTCTGTGTCTTCCTACAAGCAAGACATCATTTCAGGTAAACGCAGTCACTTTTCAGCTCAAATGAATATAAATCGTTTACAAAGATCACATGTTTCTTGCTCTTAACTGAAAAGCATTGGATATTAGATGACTTGTGGTTTGTATCAGTTTCAGAAGCAGAGTTGAACTAGCAATGGTCCGAATATGTAGGAAACACCGTTATTTTGTTCAGAGCACCCTCATGTATCTGGCTCTATTAGAGACTCTAGAAAGCAAGATCATGCTTCGTGCTCTAAAGCAGAGTGTGTTTCATGGATGAGAACTGTGCTGTGTGTTTCCCTTCAGAAATGGAATTAAATCACAGGCTCTGTATCTTCCTACAAGCAAGACTTCGTTTCACGTAAACTCAGTCACCTTTGAGCTCAAACAAAGCTATATTGTTCACGAAGCTCACAATTTTCTCGCTCTTAACTGGAAAGCATTGCATCTTAATGGAACTGTGCTTTGTATCAGTTTCAGAAGAAGAGTTGACCTAGATATGGTCCGTATGTTTAGGAAACACCGTTAATTTGTCCTGACCACAGACACGTTTCTTGCTCTATTAGAGACTGTTAGAAAGCAAGAGCGTGCTTCTTGCTCTAAAGAAGAGTGTGTTTCATGGATGAGAACTGTGATGTGTGTTTCCCTTCAGAAATGGAGTTAAATACCAGGCTCAGTGTCTTCCTACAAGCAAGACACCATTTCATTTAAACGCAGTCAATTTTCAGGTCAAATGATTCTAAATCGTTTATGAAGATCACACATTTCTTGCTATTAACTGAATAGCATTGGATGTTAGATGACTTGTGGTTTGAATTAGTTTCAGTAGCAGAGTTGAACTAGCTATGGTCCGTATGTGTAGGAAACACCGTTCGATTGTTCAGAGTACCATCAAGTTTCTGGCTCTTTTAGAGACTCTAGAAAGCAAGAGCATGCTTCTTGCTCTAAAGCAGACTGTGTTTCATGGATGAGAACTGTGTTGTGTGTTTCCCTTCAAAAATGGAGTTAAATCCCAGGCTCTGTGTCTTCCTACAAGCAAGACATCATTTCAGCTAAATGAAGTCACTTTTCAGTTCAAATGAATATAAATCGTTTACAAAGCTCACACGTCTCGCTCTTAATTGAAAAGCATTGGATGTTAAATGACTTGTGGTTTGTATCAGTTTCAGAAGCAGAGTTGAACTAGCTATGGTCCGTATGCGTAGGAAACACCGTTCTTTTGTTCTGACCACAGTCACGTTTCCTGCTGTATTAGATACCCTTACTAAGCAAGAGCGTGCTTCTTGCTCTAAAGCAGAGTGTGTTTCACGGATGAGAACTGTGCTGTGTGTTTCCCTTCAGAAATGGAGTTAAATCCCAGGCTCTGTGTCTTCCTACCATCAAGACATGTTTTCAGGTAAACAAAGCCACTCTTCAGCTCTAAGGATGCTACATCATTCAAAAAACTCACAAGTTTCTCACTCTTAATTGGAAAGCAGTGCATGTTAATGGAACTGTGGTTTGTATCAGTTTCAGAAGAAGAGTTGACCTAGATATGGTCCGTATGTGTAGGAAACACCGTTATTTTGTTCAGAGCACCCTCATGTTTCTGGCTTATTAGAGACTCTTGAAAGCAAGAGCATGCTTCGTGCTCTAAAGCAGAGTGTCTTTCATGGATGAGAACTGTGCTGTGTGTTTCCCTTCAGAAATGGAGTTAAATCAAAGGCTCTGTATCTTCCTACAAGCAAGACTTCGTTTCAGGTAAACTCAGTCAACTTTCAGCTCAAACAAAGCTACATCGTTCACGAATCTCACACGTTTCTCGCTCTTAACTGGGAAGCATTGCATGTTAGAGGAACTGTGGTTTGTATCAGTTTTAGAAGAAGAGTTGACCTATATGGTCCGTATGTGTAGGAAACACCGTTATTTTGTTGTGAAAACAGTCACGTTTTCTGCTATATTAGAGACTCTTAGAAAGCAAGAGCGTGCTTCTTGCTCTATAGGAGAGTGTGTTTCATGGATGAGAACTGTGCTGTGTGTTTCCCTTCAGAAATGGAGCTAAATCTCAGGCTCTGGGTCTTCCTACAGCGAAGACATCATTTCACGAAAACCCTGTCAGTTTTCTGCTCAAATGAATATAAATCGTTTAAGAAGCTCACACGTTTCTCGCTCTTTATTGAAAAGCATGCACGTTAGAGGACCTGTGGTTTATATCAGTTTCAGGAGCAGAGTTGAACTAGATATGGTCCGTGTGTGTAGGAAACCCAGTTCTTTTATTCTGAGCACACTTTCAAGTTTCTGGCTCTATTATAGACTCTAGAAAGCAAGAGCGTGCTTCTTGCACTAAAGCAGAGTGTGTTTCATGGATGAGAACTGTGCTGTGGTTTTCCCTTCAGAAATGGAGTTAAATCCCAGGCTCCGTGTCTTCCTACAACAAGACATCTTTTAAGGTAAACTCAGTCACTTTTTAGCTCAAAGGAAGCTACATCGTTCACGAAGCTCATATGTTTCTCACTCTTAACTGGAAAGCATTACATGTTAATGGAACTGTTGTTTGTATCAGTTTCAGAAGAAGAGTTGACCTAGATATGGTCTGTATGTGTAGGAAACACCGTTATTTTTTTCTGACCACAGTCACGTTTCCGGCTGTATTAAGGAATCCAGAAAGCAAGAGCATGCTTCTATCTCTAAAACAATGTGTGTTTCATGGATGAGAACTGTGCTGTGTGTTTCCCTTCAGAAATGGAATTAAATTCCAGGCTCTGTTTCTTCCTACATGCAAGACATCATTTCAGGTAAACGCAGTCACTATTCATCTCAAATGAATATAAATCGTTTACGAAGATCACACGTTTCTCACTCTTCACTGAAAAGCATTGGATGTTAGATGACTTGTGGTTTGTATCAGTTTCAGAATCAGAGTTGAACTAGCAATGGTCCGTATGTGTAGGAAACACCATTCTTTTGTTCTGAGCACACTCGCGTTTCCTGCTCTATTAGAGACTCTAGAAAGCAAGAGCGTGCTTCTTCCTATACGCAGAGTGTGTTTAATCATGACAAAAGTGCTGTGTGTTTCCCTTCAGAAATGGAGTTAAATCACAGGCTCTGTATCTTCCTACAAACAAGAATTCTTTTCACGTAAACTCAGTCAACTTTCTGCTCAAACAAAGCTACATCGTTCACGTAGCTCACATGTTTCTTGCTCTTAACTGTAAAGCATTGGATATTAGGGGACCTGTGGTTTGTATCACTTTCAGAAGCAGAGTTGCACTAGCAATGGTCCGTATGTGTAGGAAACTCCGTTATTTTGTTCTGAGTACCCTCAAGTTTCTGGCTCTATTAGAGACTCTGGACAGCAAGAGCATGCTTCTTGCTCTAAAGCAGAGTGTGTTTCATGGATGAGAACTGTGCTGTGTGTTTCCCTTCAGAAATTGAGTAAATCCCAGGCTCTGTGTCTTCCTACAAGCAAGACATCTTTTCAGGTAAACTCAGTCACTTTTCATCTCAGAGGGAACTACATCATTCACGAATGTCACACGTTTCTCGCTCTTAACTGGAAAGCATTGCATGGTAGAGGAACTGTGGTTTGTATCAGTTTCAGAAGAAGAGTTGACCTAGATATGGTCCATACGTGTAGTTAACTCCGTTATTTTGTTCTCACCACAGTCACTTTTCCTGCTTTATTAGAGTTTCTTAGAAAGCAAGAGCGTGCTTCTTGCTCTAAAGCAGAGTGTGTTTCATGGATGAGAACTGTGCTGTGTGTTTCCCTTCAGAAATGGAGTAAAATCACAGGCTTTGTATCTTCCTACAAGCAAGACTTCGTTTCACGTAAACTCACTCACCTTTCAGCTCACACAAAGCTACATCGTTCACAATGCTCACAAGTTTCTCGCTCTTAACTAAAAACATTGGATGTTAGAGGACCTGTGGTTTGTATCATTTTCAGGAGCAGCGTTGAACTAGATATGGTCCGCGTGTGTAGGAAACCCAGTTCATTTTTTCTGAGCACACTTCCAAGTTTCTGGCTCTATTATAGACTCTAGAAAGCAAGAGCGTGCTTCTTGCACTAAAGCAGAGTGTTTTTCATGGATGAGAACTGTGCTGTGGTTTTCCCTTCAGAAATGGAGTTAAATCCCAGGCTCTGTGTCTTCCTACAGCAAGACATCTTTTAAGGTAAACTCAGTCACTTTTTAGCTCAAAGGAAGCTACATGGTTCACGAAGCTCACACGTTTCTCGCTCTTAACGTTAAAGCATTGCATGTTAATGGAACTGTGGTTTGTATCAGTTTCAGAAGAAGAGTTGACCTAGCTATTGTCCGTATGTGTAGGAAACACCGCTATTTTGTTCTGACCACAGTCACGTTTCCTGCTGTATTAGAGACTCTTAGAAAGCAAGAGTGTGCTTCTTGCTCTAAAGCAGAGTGTGCTTCATGGATGAAAACTTTGCTATGTGTTTCCGTTCAGAAATGGAGTTATATTCCTGGCTCTGTGTCTTCCTACAAGCAAGACATCATTTCAGGTAAACGCTATCACTTTTCAGCTCAAATGAATATAAATCGTTTACGAAGATCACACGTTTCTTGCTCTTAACTGAAAAGCATTGGATGTTAGATGACTTGTGGTTTGTATCAATTTCAGAAGCACAGTTGAACTAGCAATGGTCCGTATATGTAGGAAAAACCGTTATATTGTTCAGAGCACCCTCATGTTTCTGGCTCTTTTAGAGACTCTAGAAAGCAAGAGCACGCTTCGTGCTCTAAAGCAGAATGTGTTTCATGGATGAGATCTGTGCTGTGTGTTTTCCTTCAGAAATGGAGTTAAATCCCAGATTCTCTATCTTCCTACATGCAAGACATCTTTTCAGGTAAACTCAGTCACTTTTCATCTCAGAGGAAGCTACATCGTTCACGAAGGTCCCACGTTTCTCGCTCTTAACTGGAAAGCATTGCATGTTAGAGGAACTGTGGTTTGTATCAGTTTCAGAAGAAGAGTTGACCTAGATATGGTCCATACGTGTACGAAACTCTGTTATTTTGTACTCACCACAGTCACATTTAATGCTGTATTAGAGATTCTTTGAAAGCAAGAGTGTGCTTATTGCTCTAAAGCAGAGTGTGTTTCATGGATGAGAACTGTGCTGTGTGTTTCCCTTCAGAAATGGAGTTAAATCACAGGCTTTGTATCTTCCTACAAGCAAGACTTCGTTTCACGTAAACTCAGTCACCTTTCAGCTCAAAAAAAGCTACATCGTTCACGAAGCTGACAAGTTTCTCTCTCATAACTGGAAAGCATTGCATGTTAGAGGAACTGTGGTTTGTATCAGTTTCAGAAGAAGAGTTGACCTAGATATGGTCCGTATGTGTAGGAAACACCGTTATTTTGTTCTGACCACAGTCACTTTTCCTGCTGTATTGGAGACTCTTAGAAAGAAAGAGTGTGCTTCTTGCTCTAAAGCAGAGTGTGTTTCATGGATGAGAACTGTGCTGTGTGTTTCCCTTCAGAAATGGAGTTAAATTCCAGCCTCTGTGTCTTCCTACAAGAAAGACATTGTTTCAGGTAAACGCAGTCACTTTTCAGCTCAAAGGAAGCTACATGGTTCACGAAGCTCACAGGTTTCTCGCTCTTAACGTTAAAGCATTGCATGTTAATAGAAGTGTGGTTTGTATCAGTTTCAGAAGAAGAGTTGACCTAGCTATGGTCCGTATGTGTAGGAGACACCGTTATTTTGTTCTGACCACAGTAACGTTTTCTGCTATATTAGAGACTCTTAGAAAGCAAGAGCGTGCTTCTTGCTCTAAAGCAGAGTGTGTTTAATAGATGAGAACTGTGCTGTGTTTCCCTTCAGAAATGGAGTTAAATACCAGGCTCAATGTCTTCCTACAAGCAAGACATCATTTCAGGTAAACGCAGTCACTTTTCAGCTCAAATGAATATAAAACGTTTACGAAGATCACACGTTTCTCGCTCTTAACTGAAACGCATTGGATGTTAGATGACTTGTGGTTTGTATCAGTTTCAGAAGCAGAGTTGAACTAGCAATAGTCCGTATGTGTAGGAAACACCGTTATTTTGTTCTGAGCACACTCACGTTTCCTGCTCTATTAGAGACGCTAGAAAGCAAGAGCGTGCTTCTTCCTATACGCAGAGTGTGTTTCATCGTGAGAACAGTGCTGTGTGTTTCCCTACAGAAATGGAGTTAAATCACAGACTATGTATCTTCCTACAACAAGACTTCGTTTCACGTAAACTCAGTCAATTTCCCCTCAAACAATGGTACATCATTCACGTAGCTCACACATTTATTGCCCTTAACTGTAAAGCATTGGATGTTAGATGACCTGTGGTTTGTATCAATTTCAAGAGCAGAGTTGAACTAGATATGGTCCGTGTGTGTAGGTAACACAGTTCTTTTATTCTGAGCAAACTTTCAAGTTTCTGGCTCTATTATAGACTCTAGAAAGCAAGAGCGTGCTTATTGCTCTAAAGCAGAGTGTGTTTCATGGCTGAGAACTGTGCTGTGTTTTTCCCTTCTTAAATGGAGATAAGTCCCAGGCTCTGTGTCTTTCTACAAGCAAGACATCTTTTCAGTTAAACTCAGTCACATTTCTGCTCAAAGGAAGCTACATCGTTCACGAAGCTCACACGTTTCTCGCTCTTAACTGGAAAGCATTGCATGTTAATGGAACTGTGGTTTGTATCAGTTTCAGAAGAAGAGTAGACCTAGATATGGTCCGTATGTGTAGGAAACACCCTTATTTTGTTCTGACCACAGTCACGTTTCCTGCTGTATTAGAGACTCTTAGAAAGCAAGCGCTTGCTTCTTGCTCTAAAGCAGACTGTGTTTCTTGGATGAGAACTGTGCTGTGTGTTTCCGTTCAGATATGGAGTTAAATCCCAGGCTCTGTGTCTTCCTACAAGCAAGACATCTTTTCAGGTAAACTCAGTCACTTTTCAGCTCAAAGGAAGCTACTTCGTTCACAAAGCTCACACGTTTCTCGCTCTTAACTGGAAAGCATTGCATGTTAATGGAACTGTGCTTTGTATCAGTTTCAGTAGAAGAGTTGACGTAGATATGGTCCGTATGTGTAGGACACCGTTATTTTGTTCTGACCACCGTCAAGTTTCCTGCTGTATTAGAGACTCTTAGAAAGCAAGAGTGTGCTTCTTCCTCTAAAGCAGAGTGTGTTTCATGGATGAGAACTGTGCTGTGTGTTTCCCTTCAGAAATGGAGTTAAATTCCAGGCTCTGTGTCTTCCTACAAGCAAGACATTGTTTCAGGTAAATGCAGGCACTTTTCAGCTCAAATGAATATAAATCGTTTATGAAGCTCACACGTTTCTTGCTCTTAACTGAAAAGCATTGGATGTTAGATGACTTGTGGTTTGTATCAGTTTTAGAAGCAGAGTTGAACTAGCAATGGTCTGTATGTGTAGGAAACACATTTCTTTTGTTCTGAGTACCCTCAAGTTTATGGCTCTATTAGTGACTCTAGAAAGCATGAGCATGCATCGGGCTCTAAAGCAGAGTGTGTTTCATGGATGAGAACTGTGCTGTGTGTTTCCCTTCAGAAATGGAGTTAAATCCCAGGCTCTGTGTCTTCCTATAAGCAAGACATCTTTTCAGGTAAACTCAGTCACTTTTCAGTTCTAAGGAAGCTACATCGTTCACGAAGCTCACACGTTTCTCGCTCTTAACCCTAAAGCATTGCATGTTAATGGAACTGTGGTTTGTATCAGTTTCAGAGGAAGAGTTGACCTAGCTATGGTCCGTATGTGTCGGAGACACAGTTATTTTGTTCTGACCACAGTCTCGTTTTCTGCTCTATTACAGACTCTTAGAAAGCAAGAGCGTGCTTCTTGCTCTAAAGCAGAGTGTGTTTCATGGATGAGAACTGTGCTGTGTGTTTCCCTTCAGAAAGGGAGTTAAATACCAGGCTCAATGTATTCCTACAAGCAAGACATCATTTCAGGTAAACGCTGTCACATTTCAGGTAAAATGAATATAAAACGTTTACGAAGATCACACGTTTCTCTCTCTTAACTGAAACGCATTGGATGTTAGATGACTTGTGGTATGTATCTGTTTCAAAAGCAGAGTTGAACTAGCAATGGTCCGTATGTGTAGGAAACACTGTTCTTTTTTTCTGAGCACACTCGCGTTTTCTGCTCTATTAGAGACTCTAGAAAGCAAGAGCGTGCTTCTTCCTATACGCAGAGTGTGTTTCATCGTGAGAACAGTGCTGTGTGTTTCCCTTCACAAATGGAGTTAAATTCCAGGCTCAATGTCTTCCTACAAGCAAGACATCATTTCAGGTAAACGCTGTCACTTTTCAGCTCAAATGAATAAAAATCATTTATGAAGCTTACACGTTTCTCGCTCTTAACTAAAAACATTGCATGTTAGAGGACATGTGGTTTGTATCATTTTCAGGAGCAGAGTTGAACTAGATATGGTCCGCGTGTGTAGGAAACCCAGTTCATTTTTTCTGAGCACACTTTCAAGTTTCTGGCTCTATTATAGACTCTAGAAAGCAAGAGCGTGCTTCTTGCACTAAAGCAGAGTGTTTTTCATGGATGAGAACTGTGCTGTGGTTTTCCCTTCAGAAATGTAATTAAATACCAGGCTTTGTGTCTTCCTACAACAAGACATCTTTTAAAGTAAACTCAGTCACTTTTTAGCTCAAAGGAAGCTACATCGTTCACGAAGCTCATACGTTTCTGGCTCTTAACTGGAAAGCATTACATGTTAATGGAACTGTTGTTTGTATCAGTTTCAGAAGAAGAGTTGACCTAGATATGGTCTGTATGTGTAAGAAACACCGTTATTTTGTTCTGACCACAGTCACGTTTCCTGCTGTATTAAGGAATCTTAGAAAGCAATAGCGTGCTTCTATCTCTAAAACAGAGTGTGTTTCATGGATGAGAACTGTGCTGTGTGTTTCCCTTTAGAAATGGAGTTAAATCCCAGATTCTGTATCTTCCTACAAGCAAGTCATCTTTTCAGGTAAACTCAGTCACTTTTCATCTCAGAGGAAGCTACATCATTCACGAAGGTCACACGTTTCTCGCTCTTAACTGGAAAGCATTCCATGTTAGAGGAACTGTGGTTTGTATCAGTGTCAGAAGAAGAATTGACCTAGATATGGTCCATACGTGTAGGAAACTCTGTTATTTTGTTCTCACCACAGTCACATTTCCTGCTGTATTAGAGATTCTTAGAAAGCAAGAGCGTGCTTATTGCTCTAAAGCAGAGTGTGTTTCATGGATGAGAACTGTGCTGTGTTTTTCCCTTCAGAAATAGAGTTAAATCACAGGCTTTGTATCTTCCTACAAGCAAGACTTCGTTTCACGTAAACTCAGTCACCTTTCAGCTCACAAAAAGCTACATCGTTCACGAAGCTCACCAGTTTCTCGCTCTTAACTGGAAAGCATTGCATGTTAGAGGAACTGTGGTTTGTCTCAGTTTCAGAAGAAGAGTTGACCTAGATATGGTTCGTATGTGTAGGAAACACCGTTATTTTGTTCTGACCACAGTCACTTTTCCTGCTCTATTAGAGACTCTTAGAAAGCAAGAGAGTGCCTCTTGCACTAAAGCAGAGTGTGTTTCATGGATGAGAACTGTGCTGTGTGTTTCCCTTCAGAAATCGAGTTAAATTCCAGCCTCTGTGTCTTCCTACAAGCAAGACATCGTTTCAGGTAAACGCAGTCACTTTTCAGCTCAAATGAATATAAATCGTTTACGAAGCTCACACGTTTTTTGCTCTTAACTGAAAAGCATTAGATATTAGATGACTTGTGGTTTGTATCATTTTTTGAAGCAGAGTTGAACTAGCAATGGTTTGTATGTGTAGGAAACACCGTTCTTTTGTTCTGAGTACCCTCATGTTTCTGGCTCTATTAGAGACTCTAGAAAGCAAGAGCATGCTTCGTGCTCTAAAGCAGAGTGTGTTTTATGGATGAGAACTGTGCTGTGTGTTTCCCTTCAGAAATGGAGTTAAATTCCAGGCTCTGTTTCTTCCTACAAGCAAGACTCTTTTCACGTAAACTCAGTCACTTTTCAGCTCAAAGGAACCAACATCGTTCAAGAAGCTCACACGTTTCTTGCTCTTAATTGTAAAGCATTGTATGTTAGAGGAACTGTGGTTTGTATCAGTTTCAGAAGAAGACTTGACCTAGATATGGTCCAAATGTGTAGGACACACCGTTATTTTGTTCTGACCACAGTCACGTTTCCTTCTGTATTAAAGAATCTTAGAAAGCAAGAGCGTGCTTCTATCTCTAAAACAGAGTGTGTTTCATGGATGAGAACTGTGCTGTGTATTTCTCTTCAGAAATGGAGTTAAATGCCAGGCTCTGTGTCTACCTACAAGCAAGATATCTTTTCAGGTAAACTCAGTCACTTTTCAGCTCAAAGGAAGCTACATGGTGCACGAAGCTCACACGTTTCTCGCTCTTAACGTTAAAGCATTGCATGTTAATGGAACTGTGGTTTGTATCAGTTTCAGAAGAAGAGTTGACCTAGCTATGGTCCGTATGTGTAGGCGACACCGTTATTTTGTTCTGACCACAGTCACGTTTTCTGCTCTATTAGAGACTCTTAGAAAGCAAGGGCGTGCTTCTTGCTCTAAAGCAGAGAGTGTTTCATGGATGAGAACTGTGCTGTGTGTTTCCCTTCAGAAATGGAGTTAAATACCAGGCTCAATGTCTTCCTACAAGCAAGACATCATTTCAGGTAAACGCAGTCACTTTTCAGCTCAAATGAATATAAAACGTTTACGAAGATCACATGTTTCTCGCTCTTAACTGAAACGCATTGGATGTTAGATGACTTGTGGTTTGTATCACTTTCAGAAGTAGAGTTGAACTAGCAATGGTCCGTATGTGTAGGAAACACCGTTATTTTGTTCTGAGCACACTCACGTTTCCTGCTCTATTAGAGACTCTAGAAAGCAAGAGCGTGCTTCTTCCTATACGCAGAGTGTGTTTCTTCCTACAAGCAAGACTTCGTTTCACGTAAACTCAGTCACTTTCACCTCAAACAACGGTACATCATTCACTTAGCTCACACGTTTATTGCCCTTAACTGTAAAGCATTGGATGTTAGATGACCTGTGGTTTGTATCAATTTCAGGAGCAGAGTTGAACTAGATATGGTTCGTGTGTGTAGGTAACACAGTTCTTTTAATCTGAGCACACTTTCAAGTTTCTGGCTCTATTATAGACTCTAGAAAGCAAGAGCGTGCTTCTTGCTCTAAAGCAGAGTGTGTTTCATGGATGAGAACTGTGTTGTGTGTTTCCCTTCAGAAATGGATTTAAATCCCAGGCTCTGTGTCTTTCTACAAGCAAGACATCTTTTCAGGTAAACTCAGTCACATTTCTGCTCAAAAGGAAGCTACATCGTTCACGAAGCTCACAGGTTTCTCGCTCTTATAGGGAAAGCATTGCATGTTAATGGAACTGTGGTTTGTATCAGTTTCAGAAGAATAATTGACCTAGATATGGTCCGTATGTGTAGGAAACACCGTTATTTTGTTCTGACCACAGTCACGTTTCCTGCTCTATTAGAGACTCTTGAAAGGAAGAGAGTGCTTCTTGCACTAAAGCAGAGTGTGTTTCATGGATGAGAACTGTGCTGTGTTTTTACCTTCAGAAATGCAGTTAAATCCCAGGCTCTGTGTCTTCCTACAACAAGACATCTTTTCAGGTAAACTCAGTCACTTTTTAGCTCAAAGGAAGCTACATCATTCACGAAGTTCACAAGTTTCTCGCTCTTAACTGGAAAGCATTGCATGTTAGGGGAACTGTTATTTGTTTCAGTTTCAGAAGAAGAGTTGACCTAGATATGGTGCGTGTGTGTAGGAAACACCGTTATTTTGTTCTGACCACAGTCTCTTTTCTGCTGTATTAGAGACTCTTAGAAACAAAGAGTGTGCTTCTTGCTCTAAAGCAGAGTGTGTTTCATGGATGAGAACTGTGCTGTGTGTTTCCCTTCAGAAATGGAGTTAAATTCCAGCCTCTGTGTCTTCCTACAAGCAAGACATCGTTTCAGGTAAACGCAGTCACTTTTCAGCTCAAATGAATATAAATTGTTTACGAAGCTCACACGTTTTTTGCTCTTAACTGAAAATCATTTGATATTAGATGACTTGTGGTTTGTATCAATTTCAGAAGCAGAGTTGAACTAGCAATGGTTTGTATGTGTAGGAAACACCGTTCTTTTGTTCTGAGTACCCTCATGTTTCTGGCTCTATTACAGACTCTAGAAAGCAAGAGCATGCTTCGTGCTCTAAAGCAGAGTGTGTTTTATGGATGAGAACTGTGCTGTGTGTTTCCCTTCAGAAATGGAGTTAAATTCCAGGCTCTGTTTCTTCCTACAAGCAAGACTCTTTTCAGGTAAACTCAGTCACTTTTCAGCTCAAAGGAACCAACAACGTTCAAGAAGCTCACACGTTTCTTGCTCTTAATTGTAAAGCATTGTATGTTAGAGGAACTGTGGTTTGTATCAGTTTCAGAAGAAGACTTGACCTAGATATGGTCCATATGTGTAGGAAACACCGTTATTTTGTTCTGACCACAGTCACGTTTCCTGCTGTATTAAGGAATCTTAGAAAGAAAGAGCGTGTTTCTATCTCTAAAACAGAGTGTGTTTCATGGATGAGAACTGTGCTCTGTGTTTCCCTTCAGAAATGGAGTTAAATACCAGTCTCAATGTCTTCCTACAAGCAAGACATCATTTCAGGTAAACGCAGTCACTTTTCAGCTCAAATGAATATAAAACGTTTACGAAGATCACACGTTTCTCGCTCTTAACTGAAACGCATTGGATGTTAGATGACTTGTGGTTTGTATCAGTTTCAGAAGCAGAGTTGAACTAGCAATGGTCCGTATGTGTAGGAAACACCGTTATTTTGTTCTGAGCACACTCACGTTTCCTGCTCTATTAGAGACTCTAGAAAGCAAGAACTTTCTTCTTCCTATATGCATAGTATGTTTAATCGTGAGAACAGTGCTTTGTGTTTCCCTTCAGAAATGGAATTAAATCACAGGCTCTGTATCTTCCTACAAAGAAGAATTCGTTTCACGTAAACTCAGTCACCTTTCAGCTCAAACAAAGCTACATCGTTCACGTAGCTCACATGTTTCTTGCTCTTAACTGTAATGCATTGGATGTTAGAGGACCTGTGGTTTGTACCACTTTCAGAAGCAGAGTTGCACTAGCAATGGTCCGTATGGGTAGGAAACTCCGTTATTTTGTTCTGAGTACCCTCAAGTTTCTTGCTCTATTTGAGACTCTGGAAAGCAAGAGCATGCTTCTTGCTCTAAAGCAGAGTGTGTTTCATGGATGAGAACTGTGCTGTGTGTTTCCCTTCAGAAATGGAGTTAAATACCAGGCTCAATGTCTTCCTACAAGCAAGACATCATTTCAGGTAAACGCAGTCACTTTTCAGGTCAAATGAATATAAAACGTTTACGAAGATCACACGTTTCTCGCTCTTAACTGAAACGCATTGGATGTTAGATGACTTGTGGTTTGTATCAGTTTCAGAAGCAGAGTTGAACTAGCAATGGTCCGTATGTGTAGGAAACACCGTTATATTGTTCAGAGCACACTCACCTTTCCTGCTCTATTAGAGACTCTAGAAAGCAAGAGCGTGCTTCTTACTATACGCAGAGTGTGTTTCATCGTGAGAACACTGCTGTGTGTTTCCCTACATAAATAGAGTTAAATCACAGACTCTGTATCTTCCTACAAGCAAGATTTCGTTTCATGTAAACTTAGTCACCTTTGACCTCCAACAACGCTACATCATTCACGTAGCTCACACGTTTATTGCCCTTAAGTGTAAAGCATTGGATGTTAGATGACCTGTGGTTTGTATCAATTTCAGGAGCAGAGTTGAACTAGATATGGTCCGTGTTTGTAGGAAACACAGTTCTTTTCTTCTGAGCACACTTTCAAGTTTCTGGCTCTATTATGGACTCTAGAAAGCAAGAGCGTGCTTCTTGCTCTAAAGCAGAGTGTGTTCCATGGATGAGAACTGTGCTGTGTGTTTCCCTTCAGAAATGGTGTTAAATCCCATGCTCTGTGTCTTCCTACAAGCAAGACATCTTTTCACATAAACTCAGTCACTATTCAGCACAAAGGTAGCTACATCGTTCACGAAGCTCATACATTTCTCACTCTTAACCGGAAAGCATTGCATGTTAATGGAACTGTGGTTTGTATCAGTTTCAGAAGAAGAGTTGACCTAGATATGGTCCGTATGTGTAGGAAACACCGTTATTTTGTTCTGACCACAGTCACGTTTCCTGCTGTATTAGAGATTCTTAGAAAGCAAGAGCGTGCTTCTTGCTCTAAAGCAGAGTGTGTTTCATGGATGAGAACTGTGCTGTGTGTTTCCCTTCAGAAATGGAGTTTAATCGCAGGCTCTGTGTCTTCTTACAAGCAAGACATCTTTTCAGGTAAACTCAGGCACTTATCAGCTCATAGGAAGCCACATCTTTCACGAAGCTCACACGTTTCTCGCTCTTAACTTGAAAGTATTGCATGTTAATGGAACTGTGCTTTGTATCAGTTTCAGAAGAAGAGTTGACCTAGCTATGGTCCGTATGTGTAGGAAACACCGTTATTTTGTTCTGAAAACAGTCACTTTTCCTGGTGTGTTAGAGACTCTTAGAAAGCAACAGTGTGCTTCTTGCTCTAAAGCAGAGTGTGTTTCATGGATGAGAACTGTGCTGTGTGTTTCCCTTCAGAAATGGAGTTATATTCCAGGGTCTGTGTCTTCCTACAAGCAAGACATCATTTTAGGTTAACACACTCATTATCAACTCAAATGAATATATATCGTTTACGAAGCTCACATGTTTCTTGCTCTTAACTGTACAGCATTGGATGTTAGATGACTTGTGTTTGTATCAGTTTCAGAAGCAGAGTTGAACTAGCAATGGTCCGTATATGTAGGAAACACCGTTATTTTGTTCAAAGCACCCTCATGTTTCTGGCTCTATTAGAGACTCTAGAAAGCAAGAGCATGCTTCATGCTCTAAAGCAGAGTGTGTTTCATGCATGAGAACTGTGCTGTGTGTTTCCCTTCAGATATGGAGTTAAATTACAGGCTCTGTATCTTCCTACAAGCAAGACATCTTTTCAGGTAAACTCAGTCACTTTTCATCTCAGAGGAAGCTACATCGTTCACGAAGGTCACATGTTTCTCGCTCTTAACTGGAAAGCATTGCATGTTAGAGGAAGGTGTGGTTTGTATCAGTTTCAGAAGAAGAGTTGACCTAGATATGGTCCATACGTGTAGGAAACTCCGTTATTTTGTTCTCACCACAGTCACATTTCCTGCTGTAGTAGAGATTCTTAGAAAGCAAGAGCGTGCTTCTTGCTCTAAAGCAGAGTGTTTTTCATGGATGAGAACTGTGCTGTGTGTTTCCCTTCAGATATGGAGTAAAATTACAGGCTCTGTTTCTTCCTACATGCAAGACATCATTTCAGGTAAACTCAGTCACTTTTCATCGCAGAGGAAGCTACATCGTTCACGAAGGTCACACGTTTCTCGCTCTTAACTGGAATGCATTGCATGTTAGAGGAACTGTTGTTTGTATCATTTTCAGAAGAAGAGTTGACCTAGATATGGTCCATATGTGTAGGAAACACTGTTATTTTGTTCTGACCACAGTCACTTTTCCTGCTGTATTAGAGACTCTTAGAAAGAAAGAGTGTGCTTCTTGCTATAAAGCAGAGTGTGTTTCATGGATGAGAACTGTGCTGTGTGTTTCCCTTCAGAAATGGAGTTAAATTCCAGCCTCTGTGTCTTCCTACAAGCAAGACATCGTTTCAGGTGAACGCAGTCACTTTTCCGCTCAAATGAATATAAATCGTTTACGAAGCTCACACGTATTTTGCTCTTAACTGAAAAGCATTAGATATTAGATGACTTGTGGTTTGTATCAGTTTCAGAAGCAGAGTTGAACTAGCAATGGTCTGTATGTGTAGAAAACACCGTTCTTTTGTTCTGAGTACCCTCATGTTTCTGGCTCTATTAGAGACTCTGGAAAGCAAGAGCATGCTTCGTGCTCTAAAGTAGAGTGTGTTTCATGGATGAGGACTGTGCTGTGCGTTTCCCTTCAGAAATGGAGTTAAATTCCAGGCTCTGTTTCTTCCTACAAGCAAGACATCTTTTCAGGTAAACTCAGTCACTTTTCAGCTCAAACGAAGCTACATCATTCAGAAAGCTCACACGTTTCTTGCTCTTAACTGGAAAGCATTGTGAGTTAGAGGAACTGTGGTTTGTATCATTTTCAGAAGAAGAGTTGACCTAGATATGGTCCGTATGTGTAGGAAACACTGTTATTTTGTTCTGACCACAGTCACTTTTCCTGCTGTATTAGAGACTCTTAGAAAGAAAGAGTGTGCTTCTTGCTATAAAGCAGAGTGTGTTTCATGGATGAGAACTGTGCTGTGTGTTTCCCTTCAGAAATGGAGTTAAATTCCAGCCTCTGTGTCTTCCTACAAGCAAGACATCGTTTCAGGTGAACGCAGTCACTTTTCCGCTCAAATGAATATAAATCGTTTACGAAGCTCACACGTATTTTGCTCTTAACTGAAAAGCATTAGATATTAGATGACTTGTGGTTTGTATCAGTTTCAGAAGCAGAGTTGAACTAGCAATGGTCTGTATGTGTAGAAAACACCGTTCTTTTGTTCTGAGTGCCCTCATGTTTCTGGCTCTATTAGAGACTCTGGAAAGCAAGAGCATGCTTCATGCTCTAAAGTAGAGTGTGTTTCATGGATGAGGACTGTGCTGTGCGTTTCCCTTCAGAAATGGAGTTAAATTCCAGGCTCTGTTTCTTCCTACAAGCAAGACATCTTTTCAGGTAAACTCAGTCACTTTTCAGCTCAAACGAAGCTACATCATTCAGAAAGCTCACACGTTTCTTGCTCTTAACTGGAAAGCATTGCGAGTTAGAGGAACTGTGGTTTGTATCAGTTTCAGAAGAAGAGTTGACCTAGATATGGTCCGTATGTGTAGGAAACACCGTTATTTTGTTCTGACCACAGTCACGTTTCCTGCTGTATTAGAGATTCTTAGAAAGCAAGAGCGTGCTTCTTGCTCTAAAGCAGAGTGTGTTTCATGGATGAGAACTGTGCTGTGTGTTTCCCTTCAGAAATGGAGTTAAATTCCAGCCTCTGTGTCTTCCTACAAGCAAGACATCGTTTCAGGTGAACGCAGTCACTATTCCGCTCAAATGAATATAAATCGTTTACGAAGCTCACACGTATTTTGCTCTTAACTGAAAAGCATTAGATATTAGATGACTTGTGGTTTGTATCAGTTTCAGAAGCAGAGTTGAACTAGCAATGGTCTGTATGTGTAGAAAACACCGTTCTTTTGTTCTGAGTACCCTCATGTTTCTGGCTCTATTAGAGACTCTGGAAAGCAAGAGCATGCTTCGTGCTCTAAAGTAGAGTGTGTTTCATGGATGAGGACTGTGCTGTGCGTTTCCCTTCAGAATTGGAGTTAAATTCCAGGCTCTGTTTCTTCCTACAACCAAGACATCTTTTCAGGTAAACTCAGTCACTTTTCAGCTCAAACGAAGCTACATCATTCAGAAAGCTCACACGTTTCTTGCTCTTAACTGGAAAGCATTGCGAGTTAGAGGAACTGTGGTTTGTATCAGTTTCAGAAGAAGAGTTGACCTAGATATGGTCCGTATGTGTAGGAAACACCGTTATTTTGTTCTGACCACAGTCACGTTTCCTGCTGTATTAGAGATTCTTAGAAAGCAAGAGCGTGCTTCTTGCTCTAAAGCAGAGTGTGTTTCATGGATGAGAACTGTGCTGTGTGTTTCCCTTCGGAAATGGAGTTTAATCCCAGGCTCTGTGTCTTCTTACAAGCAAGACATCTTTTCAGGTAAACTCAGGCACTTATCAGCTCATAGGAAGCCACATCTTTCACGAAGCTCACACGTTTCTCGCTCTTAACTTGAAAGTATTGCATGTTAATGGAACTGTGCTTTGTATCAGTTTCAGAAGAAGAGTTGACCTAGCTATGGTCCGTATGTGTAGGAAACACCGTTATTTTGTTGTGAAAACAGTCACTCTTCCTTCTGTTTTAGAGACTCTTAGAAAGCAACAGTGTGCTTCTTGCTCTAAAGCAGAGTGTGTTTCATGGATGAGAACTGTGCTGTGTGTTTCCCTTCAGAAATGGAGTTATATTCCAGGATCTGTGTCTTCCTACAAGCAAGACATCATTTCAGGTTAACACACTCATTATCAACTCAAATGAATATAAATCGTTTACAAAGCTCACATGTTTCTTGCTCTTAACTGTACAGCATTGGATGTTAGATGACTTGTGTTTGTATCAGTTTCAGAAGCAGGGTTGAACTATCAATGGTCCGTATATGTAGGAAACACCGTTATTTTGTTCAAAGCACCCTCATGTTTCTGGCTCTATTAGAGACTCTAGAAAGCAAGAGCATGCTTCGTGCTCTAAAGCAGAGTGTGTTTCATGGATGAGAACTGTGCTGTGTGTTTCCCTTCAGATATGGAGTTAAATTACAGGCTCTGTTTCTTCCTACATGCAAGACATCATTTCAGGTAAACTCAGTCACTTTTCATCGCAGAGGAAGCTACATCGTTCACGAAGGTCACACGTTTCTCGCTCTTAACTGGAAAGCAATGCATGTTAGAGGAACTGTGGTTTGTATCAGTTTCAGAAGAAGAGTTGACCTAGATATGGTCCGTATGTGTAGGAAACACTGTTATTTTGTTCTGACCACAGTCACTTTTCCTGCTGTATTAGAGACTCTTAGAAAGAAAGAGTGTGCTTCTTGCTATAAAGCAGAGTGTGTTTCATGGATGAGAACTGTGCTGTTGTTTCCCTTCAGAAATGGAGTTAAATTCCAGCCTCTGTGTCTTCCTACAAGCAAGACATCGTTTCAGGTAAACGCAGTCACTTTCCCGCTCAAATGAATATAAATCATTTACGAAGTTCACACGTATTTTGCTCTTAACTGACAAGCATTAGATATTAGATGACTTGCGGTTTGTATCAGTTTCAGAAGCAGAGTTGAACTAGCAATGGTCTGTATGTGTAGGAAACACCGTTCTTTTGTTCTGAGTACCCGCAAGTTTCTGGCTCTATTAGAGACTCTAGAAAGCAAGAGCATGCTTTGTGCTCTAAAGTAGAGTGTGTTTCATGGATGAGAACTGTGCTGTGCTTTTCCCTTCAGAAATGGAGTTAAATTCCAGGCTCTGTTTCTTCCTACAAGCAAGACATCTTTTCAGGTAAACTCAGTCACTTTTCAGCTCAAACGAAGCTAAATCATTCAGAAAGCTCACACGTTTCTCGCTCTTAACTGGAAAGCATTGCGAGTTAGAGGAACTGTTGTTTGTATCAGTTTCAGAAGAAGAGTTGACCTAGATATGGTCCGTATGTGTAGGAAACACTGTTATTTTGTTCTGACCACAGTCACGTTTCCTGCTCTATTAGAGACTCTTAGAAAGCAAGATCGTGCTTCTTGCTCTAAAGCAGAGTGTGTTTCATGGATGAGAACTGTGCAGTGTGTTTCCCTTCGTAAATGGAGTTAAATTCCAGGCTCTGTTTCTTCCTACATGCAAGACATCATTTCAGGTAAACGCAGTCACTATTCAGCTCAAATGAATATAAATCGTTTACGAAGATCACACATTTCTCGCTCTTAACTGAAAAGCATTGGATGTTAGATGACTTGTGGTTTGTATCAGTTTCAGAATTAGAGTTGATCTAGCAATGGTCCGTATGTGTAGGAAACACCGTTCTTTTGTTCTGAGCACACTCGCGTTTCCTGCTCTATTAGAGACTCTAGAAAGCAAGAGCGTGCTTCTTCCTATATGCATAGTATTTTTAATCGTGAGAACAGTGCTGTGTGTTTCCCTTCAGAAATGGAGTTAAATCACAGGCTCTGTATCTTCCTACAAACAAGAATTCATTTCACGTAAACTCAGTCACCTTTCTGCTCAAACAAATCTACATTGTTCACGTAGCTCACATGTTTCTTGCTCTTAACTGTAAACCATTGGATGTTAGAGGACCTGTGGTTTGTATCACTTTCAGAAGCAGAGTTGCACTAGCAATGGTCCGTATGTGTAGGAAACTCCGTTATTTTGTTCTGAGCACACTTTCAAGTTTCTGGCTCTATTATAGACTCCAGAATGCAAGAGCATGCTTCTTGCTTTAAAGCAGAGTGTGTTTCATGGATGAGAACTGTGCTTTTTTCCCTTCAGAAATGGAGTTAAATCCCAGGCTCTGTGTCTTCCTACAACAAGACATCTTTTCAGGTAAACTCAGTCACTTTTTAGCTCAAAGGAAGCTACTTCATTCACGAAGCTCACAAGTTTCTCGCTCTTAACTGGAAAGCATTGCATGTTAGATGACTTGTGGTTTGTATCAGTTTCAAAGCAGAATTGAACTAGCAATGATCCGTATGTGTAGGAAACACCGTTATTTTGTTCTGAGCACACTCACGTTTCCTGCTCTATTAGAGACTCTAGAAAGCAAGAGCGTGCTTCTTCCTATAGGCAGAGTGTGTTTCATCGTGAGAACAGTGCTGTGTGTTTCCCTTCAGAAATAGAGTTAAATCACAGGCTCTGTATCTTCCTACAAGCAAGACTTCGTTTCACGTAAACTCAGTCACCTTTCACTCAAACAAAGCTATATCGTTCACATAGCTCACACGTTTCTTGCTCTTAACTGTAAAGCATTGGATGTTAGAGGACCTGTGGTTTGTATCAGTTTCAGAAGCAGAGTTGAACTAGCAATGGTCCGTATGTATGGGAACCACCATTCTTTTGTTCTGACTAACCTCAAGTTTCTCCCTCTTTTAGAGACTCTAGAAAGCAAGAGCATGCTTCTTGCTCTAAAGCGGATTGTGTTTCATGGATGAGAACTGAGCTGTGTGTTTCCCTTCAGAAATGGAGTTAAATCCCAGGCTCTGTGATTTCCTACAAGCAAGACATCGTTTAAGGTAAACGCAGTAACTATTCAGCTCAAATGAATATAAATCGTTTATGAAGCTCACACGTTTCTTGCTCTTAACTGAAAAGCATTGGATGTTAGATGACTTGTGGTTTGTATCAGTTTCAGAAGCAGAGTTGAACTAGCAATGGTCTGTATGTGTAGGAAACACCGTTCTTTTGTTCTGAGTACCCGCAAGTTTCTGGCTCTATTAGAGACTCTAGAAAGCAAGAGCATGCTTTGTGCTCTAAAGTAGAGTGTGTTTCATGGATGAGAACTATGCTGTGTGTTTCCCTTCAGAAATGGAGTTAAATCACAGGCTCTGTGTCTTCCAACAAGCAAGACATCTTTTCAGGTAAACTCAGTCACTTTTCAGCTCAAAGGAAGCTACATCGTTCATGAAGCTCACACGTTTCTCGCTCTTAACTTGAAAGCATTGCATGTTAATGGAACTTTGCTTTGTATGAGTTTCAGAAGTAGAGTTGACCTAGATATGGTCCGTATGTGTATGAAACACCGTTATTTTGTTCTGACCACAGTCACGTTTCCTGCTGTATTAGAGACTCTTAGAAAGCAAGATCGTGCTTCTTGCTCTAAAGCAGAGTGTGTTTCATGGATGAGAACTGTGCTGTGTGTTTCCCTTGAGAAATGGAGTTAAATTCCAGGCTCTGTTGCTTCCTACAAGCAAGACATCATTTCAGGTAAACGCTGTCACTTTTCAGCTCAAATGAATATAAATCGTTTACGAAGATCACACGTTTCTCGCTCTTAACTGTAAAGCATTGGATGTTAGATGACTTGTGGTTTGTATCAGTTTCATAAGCAGAGTTGAACTAGCAATGGTCTGTATGTGTAGGAAACACCGTTCTTTTGTTCTGAGCAAACTCATGTTACCTGCCCTATTAGAGAATCTAGAAAGCAAGAACGTGCTTCTTCCTATACGCAGAGTGTGTTTCATCGTGAGAACAGTGCTGTGTGTTTTCCTTCAGAAATGGAGTTAAATCACAGGCTCTGTGTCTTCCTACAAGCAAGACATCTTTTCAGGTAAACTCACTCACTTTTGTGTTCAAAGGAAGCTACATCGTTCACGAAGCTCACACGTTTGTCACTCTTAACTGAAAAGCTTTGGATGTTAGAGGACCTGTGGTATGTATCAGTTTCAGAAGCAGAGTTGAACTAGAAATGGACCCAATGTGTAGGAAACGCAGTTCTTTTGTTCTGAGCACACTTACATTTCCTTCTGTTTTAGAGACTCTAGAAAGCATGAGCGTGCTTCTTGCTCTAAACCAGAGTGTGTTTCATGGATGAGAACTGTGCTGTGTGTTTCCCTTCAGAAATGGAGTTAAATCCCAGGATCTCTGTCTTCCTACAAGCAAATCTTCGTTTCCAGGAAGGGTAGTCACTTTTAAGGTCAAAGCACCTGCATGGTTCATGAATCTCACACTTTTCTCTTCTACACTGACAAACATTGGATGTTACAGGACCTCGGGTTTGTATCATATTCAGAAGTAGAGTTGAAGTAGATATGGTCCTTATGTGTGGGAAACACAGTTCTTTTGTTATGAGAAAAATGACGTTTCCAGCTGTATTAGAGATTCTTGAACGCATGAGCTTGGTTCTTGCTCTAAAGCAGAGTGTGTTTCATGGTTGAGAACTGTGCTGTGTGTTTCCCTTCAGAAATGGAGTTAACTGCCAGGCTCTGTGTCTTCCTACAAGCAAGAATTCATTACAGGTAAACTCAGTCACTTTACAGCTCAAATGAAGCTACATTGTTCACAAAGCTCACACGTTTTTCGCTCTTAATTGAAAAGCATTGGCTGTTAGAGGACCTGTGTTTTTTATCATTTTCAGAAGCAGAGTTGAACTCGATATGGTCCATATGTGTAGGAAACACCGTTCTTTTGTTCTGAGCACACTCACGTTTCCTGCTGCATTAGACACACTGGAAAGCAAGAGCTTGGTTCTTGCTCTAGAGCAGAGTGTGTTTCATGGATGAGAACTGTGCTGTGTGTTTCTGTTCATAAATGGAGTTTAATCCCAGACTCTGCGTCTTCCTACAAGCAAATCTTCCTTTCTGGTAAGGGAAGTCACTTTTAAGGTCAAAGGACCTGCATCACTCACGCAGATCACACATTTCTCTTCTTAACTGACAAGCATTGGATGTTAGAGGACCTGTGGTTTGTATCAGTTTCAGAAGCAGAGTTGAAATAGATGTGGTCCGTACGTGTAGTAAACACCTTTCTTTGTTCTGAGCACAGTAATATTTCCTGCTGTAATAGAGATTCTAGAAAGAAAGAGCGTGCTTCTGCTCTAAAGCAGAGGGTGTTTCAAGGATGAGAACTGTGCTCTGATTTTCCCTTCAGAAATGGAGTTAAATTCCAGGCTCTTTGTCTTTCTACAAGCAAGAATTCATTTCAGGTAAACACAGTCACTTTTTAGCTTAAAGGTAGCTACATCGTTCACCCAGCTCACACATTTCTCTTCTTAACTGACAATCATTGGATGTTACATGACATGTTGTTTGTATCAGTTTCAGTACCAGATTTGGACGTTATATGTTCCTTATGTGTAGGAAACATAGTTCTATTGTTCTGAGCACACTCACATTTCCTGCTGTATTACAGACTCTAGAAAGCAAGAGCTTGGTTCTTGCTCTAAAGCAGATTGTTTTTCATGGATGAGAACTGTGCTGTGTGTTTCCCTTCAGAAATGGAGTTAACTGCCAGGAGCTCTGTCTTCTTACAAGCAAATCTTCCTTTCCGGTCAGGGTAGTCACTTTTAAGGTCAAAGGACCTGCACGGTTCACGAAGCTCACACGTTTCTCCCTCTTAATTGAAATGCATTGGATGTTAGACTACCTGTGGTTTTTATCAGTTTCAGAAGCATAGTTGAACTAGATATGGTCCGAATATGTAGGAAACAGAGTTCTTTAGTTCTGAGCACACTCATGTTTCCTTCACATTTAGAGAGTCAAGAAAGCATGAGCATGCTTCTTGCTCTAAAGCAGAGTGTGTTTCATGGATGAGAACTGTGGTGTGTGTTTCCCTTCATAAATGGACGTCAATCCCAGGCTCTGTGTCTTCCTAAAAGCAAGAAATCGTTTCAGGTAAACACAGTCACTTTACAGCTCAAATGAAGCTGCATCGTTCACGAAGCTCACACGTTTGTCGCTCTTAATTGAAAAGCATTGGATGTTAGAGGACCTGTGGTTTGTATCAGTTTCTGAAGCAGATTGAACTAGATATGGTCCAGATGTGTAGGAAACTCAGTTCTTTTGTTCTGAGCACACTCACGTTTCCTTCTGTTTTATAGACTCTAGAAAGCAAGAGCTTGGTTCTTGCTCTAAAGCAGAGTGTGTTCCATGGATGAGAACTGTGCGGTGTGTTTCCCTTCAGAAATGGAGTTAACTGCCAGGCACTCTCTCTTCCTACAAGCAAATCTTCGTTTCCCGGTCAGGGTAGTCACTTTTAAGGTCAAAGGACCTGCATGGTTCACGAAGCTCACACGTTTCTCGCTCTTATTTGAAATGCATTGGATGTTAGAGGACCTGTGGTTTTTATCATTTTCAGAAGCAGAGTTGAACTAGATATGGTCCGAATATGTAGGAAACAGAGTTCTTTATTTCTGAGCACACTCATGTTTCCTTCACATTTAGAGAGTCAAGAAAGCATGAGCATTCTTCTTGATCTAAAGCAGAGTGTGTTTCATGGATGAGAACTGTGCTGTGTGTTTCCAATCTTAAATGGACTTCAATCCCAGCCTCTGTGTCTTCCTACAAGCAAGACTACATTTCATGTAAACTCAGTTACTTTTCAGCTCAAATGTAGCTACATCGTTCACGAAGCTCACACATTTGTCGTTCTTAACTGAAAAGTTGGGATGTTAGAGGACCTGTCGTTTGTATCGATTTCAGAAGCAGAGTTGAACTTCATATGGTCCCTATATTTAGGAAACACCATTCTTTTTTCAGAGTGCACTCACTTTTCCTGCTGTATTAGAGACTCCAGAAAGCAGCAGCGTGCTTCTTGCTCTAAAGCACACTTTGATTCATGGAAGAGAACTGTGCTGTGTGTTTCCCTTCAGAAATGGAGTTAAGTCTCAGGCTCTGTGTCTTCCTACAAGCAAGACTTTGTTTCAGGTAAACACAATCACTTTTCACCTCTAAAGACCTATATCGTTCACGCAGCTCCCACGTTTGTCACTCTTAAATGAAGAGTATTGGTTGTTAGAGGACCTTTGGTTTTTATCAGTTTCTGAAGCAGTGTTGACCTAGATATGGTCTGTATGTGTAGAAATACCGTTCTTTTGTTCTGAGCACACTCATGTTTCCTGCTATATTAGAGACACTAGAAAGCAATAGCATGGTTCTTGCTCTAAAGCAGAGTGATTTTCATGGATGAGAACTGTGCTGTGTGTTTCCTGTCAGAAATGGAGTGCAATCCCAGGCTCTGTGTTTTCCTACATGCAAGGATTCATTTTAAGTAAACACAGTCAATTTTCAGCTCAAAGGACCTGCATCTTTCACGAAGCTCACACATTTCTCTTCTTAACTGACAAGCAGAGGATGTTAGATGACCTATGCTTTGTTTCAGTATCAGAAGCAGAGTTGAATTAGATATGGTCCGTATTTGTAGGAAACACAGTTCTTTTGTTCTGATCACACTCACGTTTCCAGCTGTATTAGAGACACTGGAAAGCAAGAGCTTGCATCTTGCTCTAAAGCAGAGTGTTTTTCATGGATGAGAAGTGTGCTTTGTGTTTCCCTTCAGAAATGGACTTAAATCCCAGGCTCTGTGTCTTCCTACAAGCAAGAATTCGTTTCAGGTAAAAGCAGTCACTTTTCAGCTAAAAGGAAGCTACATCATTCACGCAGCTCACAAGTTTGTCGGTCTTAACTCAAAAGCATTGGAGGTTAGAGGATCTGTGGTTTGCATCAGTTTCAGAAGCAGAGTTGAACTTGATATGGTTCGAATGTGTAGGAAATACAGTTCTTTTGTTCTTTGCACACCCACGTTTCCTGCTGTATTACAGACACTGGAAAGCAAGAGCGTGGTTCTGGCTATAAAGAATTGTGTGTATCATGGATGAGAATGGTGCTGAGTGTTTCGCTTCAGCAATGGAGTTAAATCCCAGGCTCTGTGTCTTCCTACAAGCAACAATTTTTTTCAGGTAAGGGTAGCACCTTTCAGCTCAAAGTACCTACATCTTTCACAAAGCTCACACGTTTGTTGCTCTTAATTGAAATGCATTGGCTGTTAGAGGACCTATGGTTTTTATCAGTTTCAGAAGAAGTTTTGAACTAGATATGGTCCGAATGTGTAGGAAACACAGTTCTTTTGTTCTGAGCACATTCATGTTTCCTTCTGATTTAGAGACTCTAGAAAGCAATAGCATGCTTCTTGCTCTAAAGCAGAGTATGTTTCATGGTTGAGATCTGTGCTGTGTGTTTCCCTTCAGAAACGGAGTTAAATCCCAGGCTCTGTGTCTTCCTACAAGCAAATCTTCGTTTCCAGTAAGGGTAGTCACTTTTAAGGTCAAAGGACATGCATCGCTCATGCAGATCACACATTTCATTTCTTAACTGACAAGCATTGGATGATAGAGGACCTGTGGTGTGTATCAGTTTCAGAAGCAGAGTTGAAATAGATGTGGTCCGTACTTGTAGTAAACACTGTTCTTTGTTCTGAGCACATTCATGTTTCCTGCTCTATTAGAGACTCTAGAAAGTAAGAGCGTGCTTCTTGCTCTAAAGCAGAGGATGTTTCATGGATGACAACTGTGCTGTGTGTTTCCCTTCAGAAATGGAGTTAAATCCCAGGCTCTGTTTCTTCCTAGAAGCAATAATTCGTTTCATGTAAACGCAGTCCCTTTTAGGATCAAAGAAGCTAAATCGTTCACGCAGCTCACACGTTTGTGGCTCTTAATTGAAAAGCATTGGATGTTAGAGGACCTGTGGATTTTATCACTTTCAGAAGCAGAGTTCAACTAGATATGGTCCGTATGTGTGGGAAACACCGTTCTTTTGCTCTGAGCACACTCACGTTTCCCTCTGTATTAGAGACTCTAGAAAGCAAGAGCTTGGTTCTTGCTATATAGCGCAGTATTTTCATGAATGAGAACTGTTCTGTGTGTTTTCTGTCAGAAATGGAGTTAAATCCCAATCTCTGTGGGTTCCTACAGGCAATAATTCGTTTCATGTAAACGCAGTCACTTTTCTGCTCAAAGGAAGCTACATCGGTCATGTAGCTCACACGTTTGTCACTCTTAATTGAAAAGCATTGGATGTTAGAGGAAGTGTGGTTTACATCAGTTTCCGAAGCAGAGTTGAACTAGATATGTTCCATATGTTTAGGAAACCCTGTTCTTTTGTTCTGAGCACACTCACTTTTTATGCAGTATTAGAGACTCTAGAAAGCAAGAGCTTTTTTTTTTTGCTCTATAACAGAGTGTTTTTCATGGATGAGAACTGTGCTGTGTGTTTCCCGTCAGAAATGGAGTTAAATACCAGGCTCTGTGTCTTCCTACAGGCAATAGTTCTTTTCATGTAAACGCAGTCACTTTTCATGTCAAAGGAAGCTACATAGTGCACAAAGCTCACATGTTTCTCGCTCTTAAGTGATAAGCATGGATGTTAGAGAACCTGTGGTTTGCATCAGTTTTAGAAGCAGAGTTGAAGTATATATGTTCCCTATGTGTAGGAAACACCATTCCTTTGTTCGGAGCACACTCACATTTCCTGCTGTATTAGAGACACGAGAAAGCAAGAGCGTGCTTCTTGCTCTAAAGCAGAGTGTGTTTCATGGATGAGAACTGTGCTTTGTGTTTCCCTTCAGAAATGGAGTTAAATCCGAGGGTCTGTGTCTTCCTACAAGCAAGACTTCGTTTCTGGTAAACACAGTAACTTTTCAGCTCAAAGGAAGCTACAACGTTCACGAATCTCACATGTTTGTCGATCTTAATTGAAAAGCACTGGATGTTCGAGGACCTGTGGTTTTTATTAGTTTCAGAAGCAGAGATGAACTAGACATGTTCCGTATGTTTAGGAAACACTGTTCTTTTGTTCTGAGCACACTCACTTTTTCTGCAGTATTAGAGACTCTAGAAAGCTAGAGCTTGGTTCTTGTTCTCAAGCAGAGTTATTTTCATGGATGAGAACTGTGCTGTGTGTTTCCCTTCTGAAATGCAGTTAAATCACAGGCTCTGTGTCTTCCTACAAGCAAGAATTCATTTCAGGTAAACGCAGTCACTTTTCAGCTAAAAGGAAGCTACATCGTTCACGCAGCTCACATGTTTCTTGCTCTTAAGTGATAAGCACGGATGTTAGAGAACCTGTGGTTTGCATCAGTTTTAGAAGCAGAGTTGAAGTATATATGTTCCCTATGTGTAAGCATTGGATGTTCGAGGACCTGTGGTTTTTATCAGGTTCAGAAGCAGTGTTGATCTAGACATGTTCCGTATGTTTAGGAACTACTGTTCTCTTGTTCTGAGCCCACTCACTTTTTCTGCAGTATTAGAGACTCTAGAAAGCTAGAGCTTGGTTCTTGCTCTATAGCAGAGTGTTTTCATGGATGAGAACTGTGCTGTGTGTTTTCCGTCAAAAATGGAGTTAAATCCCAGGCTCTGTGTCTTAGTACAGGCAATCATTCGTTTCATGTAAACACAGTCACTTTTCTGCTCAAAGGAGCTATATCGTTCACGCAGCTCAACCTTTGTCGCTCTTAATTGAAAAGCATTGGAAGATAGAGGACCTGTGGTTTTTATCAGTTTCAGAAGAAGAGTTGAACTAGATATGGTCCGAATGTGTGGGAAGCACAGTTCTTTTGGTCTGCGCACACTCATGTTTCCTTCTGTTTTAGAGACTCTAGAAAGCATGTCCGTGCTTCTTACTCTAAAGCAGAAAGTGTTTCATGTATGAGAACTGTGCTGTGTGTTTCCCTTCAGAAATGGAGTTAAATCACACTCTCTGTGTCTTCCTACAAACAAAATTTCTTTTCAGGTAAGGGTAGTCACTTTTCAGCTCAAAGGACCTGCATCATGCACGAAGCTCACACATTTCTCTTCTTAACGGACAAGCATTGGATGTTAGAGGACCTATGGTTTGTATCAGTTTCAGACCGAGTTGAACTAGTTATGTTCCCTATTTGTGGGAAACACTGTTCTTTTGCTCTGAGCACACTCATGTTTCCCTTTGTATTAGAGACTCTAGAATGCAAGTGCGTGCTTCTTGCTCTAAAGCAGAGTGATTTTCAGGGTTGAGAACTGTGCTGTGTGTTTCCCTTCCAAAATGGAGTTAAATCCCAGGCTCCGTATCTTCCTACAAGCAAGAATTCGTTTCATGTAAACGCAGTCACTTTTCAGCTCAAAGGAAGCTACATCGTTCACGCAGATCACACGTTTGTTGCTCTTAATTGAAGAGCATTGGATGTTCGAGGACCTGTGGTTTTCATCAGGTTCAGAAGCAGTGTTGATCTAGACATGTTCCGTTTGTTTAGGAAACACTGTTCTTTTGTTCTGAGCACAATCACTTTTCCTGCAGTATTAGAGACTCTAGAAAAGCAAGAGCTTGGTTCTTGCTCTAAAGCAGAGTGTTTTTCATGCATGAGAACTGTGCTGTGTGTTTCCCTTCCAAAATGGAGTTAAATATCAGGCTCTGTGTCTTCCTACAAGCAAGAATTCGTTTTATGTAAAAACAGTCACTTTCCTTCTCAAAGGATGCTACATCGTTCATGCAGCTCACACGTTTGTCGCTCTTAATTGAAAAGCATTGGATGTTAGAGGACCTGTTGTTTTTATCAGTTTCAGAAGCAGAGTTGTACTAGATATGTTCCATATGTTTAGGATACACTGTTCTTTTGTTCTCAGCACACTCACTTTTCATGCAGTATTAGAGACTCTAGAAAGCAAGAGCTTGGATCTTGCTCTATAGCAGAGTGATTTCATGGATGAGAACTGTGCTGGGTGTTTCCCTTCCGAAATGGTGTTAAATCCCAGGCTCTGTGTCTTCCTACAGGCAATAATTCTTTTCATGTAAACGCAGTCACTTTTCAGCTCAAAGGAGCTACATCGTTTCATGCAGCTCACACGTTTGTCGCTCTTAACTGAAAACCAGTAGAGGTTAGAGGACCTGTGGTTTGTATAAGTTTCAGAAGCAGAGTTGAACTAGATATGGTCCGAACGTGTGGGAAACACAGTTCTTTTGGTCTGAGCACCCTCATGTTTCCTTCTGTTTTAGAGACTCTAGAAAGCAAGACCGTGCTTCTTACTCTAAAGCAGAAAGTGTTTCATGGATGAGATCTGTGCTGTGTGTTTCCATTCAGAAATGGAGTTATATCCCAAGCTCTGTGTCTTCCTACAAACAGATTTTCTTTTCAGGTAAGGGTAGTCACTTTTTAGCTCAAAGGACCTGCATCGTTCATGAAGCTCACACATTTCTCTTCTTAACGGACAAGCATCAGATGTTAGAGGACCTATGGTTTGTATCAGTTTCAGACAGAGTTGAACTAGATATGGTACGTATGTGTGGGAAACACTGTTCTTTTGCTCTGATCACACTCACGTTTCCCTTTGTATTAGAGACTCTAGAAAGCAAGAGCGTGCTTCTTGCTCTAAAGCAGAGTGTGTTTCATGGATGAGAACTGTGCTGTGCATTTCCTTCAGAAATTCAGTTAAATCCCAAGCTCTGTGTCTTCCTACAAGCAAGAAATCGTTTCAGGTAAACACAGTCACTTTACAGCTCAAATGAAGCTACATCATTCACGGAGCTCACACGTTTGTCACTCTTAATTGAAAAGCATTGGTTGTTCGATGACCTGGGGTTTTTATCAGTTTCAGAAGTAGAGTTGAACTAGACATGTTCCGTTTGTTTAGGAAACACTGTTCTTTTGTTCTGAGCACACTCACTTTTCCTGCAGTATTAGAGTCTCTAGAAAGCAAGAGCTTGGTTCTTGCTCTAAAGCAGAGTGTTTTTCTTGTATGAGAACTGTGCTGTGTGTTTCCCGTCAGAAATGGAGTTAAATCCCAGGCTCTGTGTCTTCCTACAGGCAATAATTCGTTTCATGTAAACGCAGTCACTTTTCAGCTGAAAGGACCTAAATCGTTTCATGCAGCTCACACGTTTGTCGCTCTTAACTGAAAACCAGTGGAGGTTAGAGGACCTGTGGTTTTTATCAGTTTCAGAAAAAGATTTGAACTAGATATGTTCCGAATGTGTGGGAAACACAGTTCTTTTGCTCTGAGCACACTCATATTTCCTTCTGTTTTAGAGACTCTTGAAAGCAAGACCGTGCTTCTTACTCTAAAGCAGAAAGTGTTTCATGGATGAGAACTGTGCTGTGTGTTTCCCTTCAGAAATGGAGTTATATCCCACGCTCTGTGTCTTCCAACAAACAAAATTTCTTTTCAGGTAGAGGTAGTCACTTTTAAGCTCAAAGGACCTGCATCATTCATGAAGCTCACACATTTCTCTTCTTAACGGACAAGCATTGGATGTTAGAGGACCCATGGTTTGTATCAGTTTCAGACAGAGTTGAACTAGATATGGTCCGTATGTGTATGAAACACTGTTCTTTTGTTCTGATCACACTCACGTTTCCCTTTGTATTAGAGACTCTAGAAAGCAAGAGCGTGCTTCTTGCTCTAAAGCAGAGTGTGTTTCATGGATGAGCACTGTGCAGTGCATTTAATTCAGATATTGAGTTAAATCCCAATCTCTGTGTCTTCCTACAAGCAAGAAATCGTTTCAGGTAAACACAGTCACTTTACAGCTCAAATGAAGCTACATCATTCATGGAGCTCACACGTTTGTCGCTCTTAATTGAAAAGCATTGGGTGTTCCAGGGCCTGTGGTTTTTACCACTTTCAGAAGCAGAGTTGAACTAGACATGATCCGTTTGTTTTGCAAACTCTGTTCTTTTGGTCTGAGCACACTCTTGGTACCTTCTGTTTTAGAGACTGTAGAAAGCAAGACCGTGTTTCTTACTCTAAAGCAGAAATGGTTACACTGATGAGAACTGTGCTGTGTGTTTCCCTTCAGAAATGGAGTTATATCCCATGCTCTGTGTCTTCCTACAAACAAAATTTCTTTTTCAGGTAGGGGTAGTCACTTTTCAGCTCAAAGGACCTGCATCGTTCATGAAGCTCACACATTTCTCTTCTTAACAGACAAGCATTGGATGTTAGAGGACCTATGGTTTGTATCAGTTTCAGACAGAGTTGAACTAGATATGGTCCGTATGTGTGGCAAACACTGTTCTTTTGCTCTGATCACACTCACGTTTCCCTTTGTATTAGAGACTCTAGAAAGCAAGAGCGTGCTTCTTGCTCTAAAGCAGAGTCTGTTTCATGGATGAGAACTGTGCTGTGCATTTCCTTCAGAAATTCAGTTAAATCCCAAGCTCTTTGTCTACCTACAAGCAAGAAATTGTTTCAGGTACACACAGTCACTTTACAGTTCAAATAATGTACATCATTCACGGAGCTCACACGTTTGTCGCACTTAATTGAAAAGCATTGGTTGTTCCAGATTCTGTGGTTTTTATCAGTTTCAGAAGCAGAGTTGAACTAGACATGTTCCGTTTGTTTAGGAAACACTGTTCTTTTGTTCTGAGCACACTCACTTTTCCTGCAGTATTAGAGACTCTAGAAAGCAAGAGCTTGGTTCTTGCTCTAAAGCAGAGTGTTTTTCATGGATGAGAACTGTGCTGTGTGTTTCCCGTCAGAAATGGAGTTAAATCCCAGGCTCTGTGTCTTCCTACAGGCAATAATTCATTTCATGTAAACGCAGTCACTTTTCAGCTCAAAGAACCTAAATCGTTTCATACAGCTCACACGTTTGTCGCTCTTAACTGAAAACCAGTGGAGGTTAGAGGACCTGTGGTTTTTATCAGTTTCAGAAAAAGAGTTGAACTAGATATGGTCCAAATGTGTGGGAAACACAGTTCTTTTGGTGTGAGCACACTCATGTTTCCTTCTGTTTTAGAGACTGTAGAAAGCAAGACCGTGCTTTTTACTCTAAAGCAGAAAGTGTATCATGGATGAGAACTGTGCTGTGCATTTCCTTCAGAAATGGAGTTAAATCCCAATCTCTGTGTCTTCCTACAAGCAAGAAATCATTTCAGGTAAACACAGTCACTTTACAGCTCAAATGAAGCTACATCATTCATGGAGCTCACACGTTTGTCGCTCTTAATTGAAAAGCATTGGATGTTCGAGGGCCTGTGGTTTTTACCAGTTTCAGAAGCAGAGTTGAACTAGACATGATCCGTTTGTTTTGCAAACTCTGTTCTTGTGTTCTGAGCACACTCACTTTTCCTGCAGTATTAGAGACTCTAGAAAGCAAGAGCTTGGTTCTTGCTCTAAAGCAGAGTGTTTTTCATGGATGAGAACTGTGCTGTGTGTTTCCCGTCAGAAATGGAGTTAAATCCCAGGCTCTGTGTCTTCCTACAGGCAATAATTCGTTTCATGTAAACGCAGTCACTTTTCAGCTGAAAGGACCTAAATCGTTTCATGCAGCTCACACGTTTGTCACTCTTAACTGAAAACCAGTGGAGGTTAGAGGACCTGTGGTTTTTATCAGTTTCAGAAAAAGAGTTGAACTAGATATGTTCCGAATGTGTGGGAAACACAGTTCTTTTGCTCTGAGCACACTCATATTTCCTTCTGTTTTAGAGACTCTTGAAAGCAAGACCGTGCTTCTTACTGTAAAGCAGAAAGTGTTTCATGGATGAGATCTGTGCTGTGTGTTTCCCTTCAGAAATGGAGTTAAATGCCATGTTCTGTGTCTTCCTACAAACAAAATCTCTTTTCAGGTAAGGGTAGTCACTTTTCAGCTCAAAGGACCTGCATCGTTCATGAAGCTCACACATTTCTCTTCTTAATGTACAATCATTGGATGTTACAGGACCTATGGGTTGTATCAGTTTCAGACAGAGTTGAACTAGATATGGTCCGTATGTGTGGGAAACACTGTTCTTTTGCTCTGATCACACTCACGTTTCCCTTTGTATTAGAGACTCTAGAAAGCAAGAGCGTGCTTCTTGCTCTAAAGCAGAGTCTGTTTCATGGATGAGAACTGTGCTGTGCATTTCCTTCAGAAATTCAGTTAAATCCCAAGCTCTTTGTCTACCTACAAGCAAGAAATCGTTTCAGGTAAACACAGTCACTTTACAGTTCAAATGAATGTACATCATTCACGGAGCTCACAGTTTGTCGCACTTAATTGAAAAGCATTGGTTGTTCCAGATTCTGTGGTTTTTATCAGTTTCAGAAGCAGAGTTGAACTAGACATGTTCCGTTTGTTTAGGAAACACTGTTCTTTTGGTCTGAGCACACTCATGGTACCTTCTGTTTTAGAGACTGTAGAAAGCAAGACCGTGTTTCTTACTCTAAAGCAGAAATGGTTACACTGATGAGAACTGTGCTGTGTGTTTCCCTTCAGAAATGGAGTTATATCCCATGCTCTGTGTCTTCCTACAAACAAAATTTCTTTTTCAGGTAGGGGTAGTCACTTTTCAGCTCAAAGGACCTGCATCGTTCATGAAGCTCACACATTTCTCTTCTTAACGGACAAGCATTGGATGTTAGAGGACCTATGGTTTGTATCAGTTTCAGACAGAGTTGAACTAGATATGGTCCGTATGTGTGGCAAACACTGTTCTTTTGCTCTGATCACACTCACGTTTCCCTTTGTATTAGAGACTCTAGAAAGCAAGAGCGTGCTTCTTGCTCTAAAGCAGAGTCTGTTTCATGGATGAGAACTGTGCTGTGCATTTCCTTCAGAAATTCAGTTAAATCCCAAGCTCTTTGTCTACCTACAAGCAAGAAATTGTTTCAGGTACACACAGTCACTTTACAGTTCAAATAATGTACATCATTCACGGAGCTCACACGTTTGTCGCACTTAATTGAAAAGCATTGGTTGTTCCAGATTCTGTGGTTTTTATCAGTTTCAGAAGCAGAGTTGAACTAGACATGTTCCGTTTGTTTAGGAAACACTGTTCTTTTGTTCTGAGCACACTCACTTTTCCTGCAGTATTAGAGACTCTAGAAAGCAAGAGCTTGGTTCTTGCTCTAAAGCAGAGTGTTTTTCATGGATGAGAACTGTGCTGTGTGTTTCCCGTCAGAAATGGAGTTAAATCCCAGGCTCTGTGTCTTCCTACAGGCAATAATTCATTTCATGTAAACGCAGTCACTTTTCAGCTCAAAGAACCTAAATCGTTTCATACAGCTCACACGTTTGTCGCTCTTAACTGAAAACCAGTGGAGGTTAGAGGACCTGTGGTTTTTATCAGTTTCAGAAAAAGAGTTGAACTAGATATGGTCCAAATGTGTGGGAAACACAGTTCTTTTGGTGTGAGCACACTCATGTTTCCTTCTGTTTTAGAGACTGTAGAAAGCAAGACCGTGCTTTTTACTCTAAAGCAGAAAGTGTATCATGGATGAGAACTGTGCTGTGCATTTCCTTCAGAAATGGAGTTAAATCCCAATCTCTGTGTCTTCCTACAAGCAAGAAATCATTTCAGGTAAACACAGTCACTTTACAGCTCAAATGAAGCTACATCATTCATGGAGCTCACACGTTTGTCGCTCTTAATTGAAAAGCATTGGATGTTCGAGGGCCTGTGGTTTTTACCAGTTTCAGAAGCAGAGTTGAACTAGACATGATCCGTTTGTTTTGCAAACTCTCTTCTTGTGTTCTGAGCACACTCCCTTTTCCTGCAGTATTAGAGACTCTAGAAAGCAAGAGCTTGGTTCTTGCTCTAAAGCAGAGTGTTTTTCATGGATGAGAACTGTGCTGTGTGTTTCCCGTCAGAAATGGAGTTAAATCCCAGGCTCTGTGTCTTCCTACAGGCAATAATTCCTTTCATGTAAATGCAGTCACTTTTCAGTTCAAAGGAGCTAAATCGTTTCATACAGCTCACACGTTTGTCGCTCTTAATTGAAAAGCATTGGATATTAGAGGACCTGTGGTTTTTATCAGTTTCAGAAAAAGAGTTGAACTAGATATGGTCCGAATGTGTGGGAAACACAGTTCTTTTGGTCTGAGCACACTCATGGTACCTTCTGTTTTAGAGACTGTAGAAAGCAAGACCGTGTTTCTTACTCTAAAGCAGAAATTGTTACACTGATGAGAACTGTGCTGTGTGTTTCCCTTCAGAATTGGAGTTATATCCCATGCTCTGTGTCTTCCTACAAACAAAATTTCTTTTTCAGGTAGGGGTAGTCACTTTTCAGCTCAAAGGACCTGCATCGTTCATGAAGCTCACACATTTCTCTTCTTAACGGACAAGCATTGGATGTTAGAGGACCTATGGTTTGTATCAGTTTCAGACAGAGTTGAACTAGATATGGTCCGTATGTGTGGCAAACACTGTTCTTTTGTTCTGATCACACTCACGTTTCCCTTTGTATTAGAGACTCTAGAAAGCAAGAGAGTGCTTCTTGCTCTAAAGCAGAGTGTGTTTCATGGATGAGAACTGTGCTGTGCATTTCCTTCAGAAATTCAGTTAAATACCAAGCTCTGTGTCTTCCTACAAGCAAGAAATCGTTTCAGGTAAACACAGTCACTTTACAGCTCAAATGAAGCTACATCATTCACGGAGCTCACACGTTTGTCGCTCTTAATTGAAAAGCATTGGTTGTTTGAGGACCTGGGGTTTTTATCAGTTTCAGAAGCAGAGTTGAACTAGACATGTTCCGTTTGTTTAGGAAACACTGTTCTTTTGTTCTGAGCACACTCACTTTTCCTGCAGTATTAGAGTCTCTAGAAAGCAAGAGCTTGGTTCTTGCTCTAAAGCAGAGTGTTTTTCATGTATGAGAACTGTGCTGTGTGTTTCCCGTCAGAAATGGAGTTAAATCCCAGGCTCTGTGTCTTCCTACAGGCAATAATTCGTTTCATGTAAACGCAGTCACTTTTCAGCTGAAAGGACCTAAATCGTTTCATGCAGCTCACACGTTTGTCGCTCTTAACTGAAAACCAGTGGAGGTTAGAGGACCTGTGGTTTTTATCAGTTTCAGAAAAAGAGTTGAACTAGATATGTTCCGAATGTGTGGGAAACACAGTTCTTTTGCTCTGAGCACACTCATATTTCCTTCTGTTTTAGAGACTCTTGAAAGCAAGACCGTGCTTCTTACTCTAAAGCAGAAAGTGTTTCATGGATGAGATCTGTGCTGTGTGTTTCCCTTCAGAAATGGAGTTAAATGCCATGTTCTGTGTCTTCCTACAAACAAAATCTCTTTTCAGGTAAGGGTAGTCACTTTTCAGCTCAAAGGACCTGCATCGTTCATGAAGCTCACACATTTCTCTTCTTAACGGACAAGCATTGGATGTTAGAGGACCTATGGTTTGTATCAGTTTCAGACAGAGTTGAACTAGATATGGTCCGTATGTGTGGCAAACACTGTTCTTTTGCTCTGATCACACTCACGTTTCCCTTTGTATTAGAGACTCTAGAAAGCAAGAGCGTGCTTCTTGCTCTAAAGCAGAGTCTGTTTCATGGATGAGAACTGTGCTGTGCATTTCCTTCAGAAATTCAGTTAAATCCCAAGCTCTTTGTCTACCTACAAGCAAGAAATTGTTTCAGGTACACACAGTCACTTTACAGTTCAAATAATGTACATCATTCACGGAGCTCACACGTTTGTCGCACTTAATTGAAAAGCATTTGTTGTTCCAGATTCTGTGGTTTTTATCAGTTTCAGAAGCAGAGTTGAACTAGACATGTTCCGTTTGTTTAGGAAACACTGTTCTTTTGTTCTGAGCACACTCACTTTTCCTGCAGTATTAGAGTCTCTAGAAAGCAAGAGCTTGGTTCTTGCTCTAAAGCAGAGTTTTTTTCATGTATGAGAACTGTGCTGTCTGTTTCTCGTCAGATATGGAGTTAAATCCCAGGCTCTGTGTCTTCCTACAGGCAATAATTCGTTTCATGTAAACGCAGTCACTTTTCAGCTCAAAGAACCTAAATCGTTTCATGCAGCTCACACGTTTGTCGCTCTTAACTGAAAACCAGTGGAGGTTAGAGGACCTGTGGTTTTTATCAGTTTCAGAAAAAGAGTTGAACTAGATATGGTCCAAATGTGTGGTTAGCACAGTTCTTTTGGTCTGAGCACACTCATGTTTCCTTCCGTTTTAGAGACTGTAGAAGGCAAGACCGTGCTTCTTACTGTAAAGCAGAAAGTATTTCATGGATGAGATCTGTGCTGTGTGTTTCCCTTCAGAAATGGAGTTAAATGCCATGTTCTGTGTCTTCCTACAAACAAAATCTCTTTTCAGGTAAGGGTAGTCACTTTTCAGCTCAAAGGACCTGCATCGTTCATGAAGCTCACACATTTCTCTTCTTAACGGACAAGCATTGGATGTTAGAGGACCTATGGTTTGTATCAGTTTCAGACAGTGTTGAACTAGATATGGTCCGTATGTGTATGAAACACTGTTCTTTTTTTCTGATCACACTCACGTTTCCCTTTGTATTAGAGACTCTAGAAAGCAAGAGCGTGCTTCTTGCTCTAAAGCAGAGTGTGTTTCATGGATGAGCACTGTGCAGTGCATTTAATTCAGATATTGAGTTAAATCCCAATCTCTGTGTCTTCCTACAAGCAAGAAATCCTTTCAGGTAAACACAGTCACTTTACAGCTCAAATGAAGCTACATCATTCATGGAGCTCACACGTTTGTCGCTCTTAATTGAAAAACATTGGATGTTCGAGGGCCTGTGGTTTTTACCAGTTTCAGAAGCAGAGTTGAACTAGACATGTTCTGTTTGTTTTGCAAACTCTGTTCTTTTGTTCTGAGCACACTCACTTTTCCTGCAGTATTAGAGACTCTAGAAAGCAAGAGCTTGGTTCTTGCTCTAAAGCAGAGTGTTTTTCATGGATGAGAACTGTGCTGTGTGTTTCCCGTCAGAAATGGAGTTAAATCCCAGGCTCTGTGTCTTCCTACAGGCAATAATTCCTTTCATGTAAATGCAGTCACTTTTCAGCTCAAAGGAGCTAAATCGTTTCATACAGCTCACACGTTTGTCGCTCTTAATTGAAAAGCATTGGATATTAGAGGACCTGTGGTTTTTATCAGTTTCAGAAAAAGAGTTGAACTAGATATGGTCCAAATGTGTGGTTAACACAGTTCTTTTGGTCTGAGCACACTCATGTTTCCTTCTGTTTTAGAGACTGTAGAAAGCAAGACCGTGCTTCTTACTCTAAAGCAGAAAGTGTTTCATGGATGAGAACTGTGCTGTGTGTTTCCCTTCAGAAATGGAGTTATATCACACGCTCTGTGTCTTCCTACAAACAAAATTTCTTTTCAGGTAAGGGTAGTCACTTTTCAGCTCAAAGGACCTGCATCGTTCATGAAGCTCACACATTTCTCTTCTTAACGCACAAGCATTGGATGTTAGAGAACCTATGGTTTGTATCAGTTTCAGACAGAGTTGAACTAGATATGGTCCGTATGTGTGGCAAACACTGTTCTTTTGCTCTGATCACACTCACGTCTCCCTTTGTATTAGAGACTCTAGAAAACAAGAGCGTGCTTCTTGCTCTAAAGCAGAGTGTGTTTCATGGATGAGAACTGTGCTGTGCATTTCCTTCAGAAATTCAGTTAAATCCCAACCTCTGTGTCTTCCTACAAGCAAGAAATCGTTTCAGGTAAACACAGTCACTTTACAGCTCAAATGAAGCTACATCATTCACGGAGGTCACGCGTTTGTCGCTCTTAATTGAAAAGCATTGGATGTTCGAGGACCTGTGGTTTATATCAGTTTCAGAAGCAGAGTTGAACTAGACATGTTCCGTTTGTTTAGGAAACACTGTTCTTTTGTTCTGAGCACACTCACTTTTCCTGCAGTATTAGAGACTCTAGAAAGCAAGAGCTTGGTTCTAGCTGTAAAGCAGAGTGTTTTTCATGGATGAAAACTGTGCTGTGTGTTTCCCATCAGATATGGAGTTAAATCCCAGGCTCTGTGTCTTCCTACAGGCAATAATTCGTTTCATGTAAACGCAGTCACTTTTCAGCTCAAAGGACCTACATCGTTTCATGCAGCTCACACGTTTGTCGCTCTTAACTGAAAACCAGTGGAGGTTAGAGGACCTGTGGTTTTTATCAGTTTCAGAAAAAGAGTTGAACTAGATATGGTCCAAATGTGTGGTTAACACAGTTCTTTTGGTCTGAGCACACTCATGTTTCCTTCTGTTTTATAGACTGTAGAAAGCAAGACCGTGCTTCTTACTCTAAAGCAGAAAGTGTTTCATGGATGAGAACTGTGCTGTGTGTTTCCCTTCAGAAATGGAGTTATATTACACGCTCTGTGTCTTCCTACAAACAAAATTTCTTTTCAGGTAAGGGTAGTCATTTTTCAGCTCAAAGGACCTGCATCGTTCATGAAGCTCACACATTTCTCTTCTTAACGCACAAGCATTGGATGTTAGAGAACCTATGGTTTGTATCAGTTTCAGACAGAGTTGAACTAGATATGGTCCGTATGTGTGGCAAACACTGTTCTTTTGCTCTGATCACACTCACGTCTCCCTTTGTATTAGAGACTCTAGAAAACAAGAGCGTGCTTCTTGCTCTAAAGCAGAGTGTGTTTCATGGATGAGAACTGTGCTGTGCATTTCCTTCAGAAATTCAGTTAAATCCCAACCTCTGTGTCTTCCTACAAGCAAGAAATCGTTTCAGGTAAACACAGTCACTTTACAGCTCAAATGAAGCTACATCATTCACAGAGCTCACGCGTTTGTCGCTCTTAATTGAAAAGCATTGGATGTTCGAGGACCTGTGGTTTATATCAGTTTCAGAAGCAGAGTTGAACTAGACATGTTCCGTTTGTTTAGGAAACACTGTTCTTTTGTTCTGAGCACACTCACTTTTCCTGCAGTATTAGAGTCTCTAGAAAGCAAGAGCTTGGTTCTTGCTCTAAAGCAGAGTGTTTTTCATGTATGAGAACTGTGCTGTGTGTTTCCCGTCAGAAATGGAGTTAAATCCCAGGCTCTGTGTCTTCCTACAGGCAATAATTCGTTTCATGTAAACGCAGTCACTTTTCAGCTGAAAGGACCTAAATCGTTTCATGCAGCTCACACGTTTGTCGCTCTTAACTGAAAACCAGTGGAGGTTAGAGGACCTGTGGTTTTTATCAGTTTCAGAAAAAGAGTTGAACTAGATATGGTCCGAATGTGTGGGAAACACAGTTCTTTTGGTCTGAGCACACTCGTGTTTCCTTCTGTTTTAGAGACTCTTGAAAGCAAGACCGTGCTTCTTACTCTAAAGCAGAAAGTGTTTCATGGATGAGATCTGTGCTGTGTGTTTCCCTTCAGAAATGGAGTTAAATGCCATGTTCTGTGTCTTCCTACAAACAAAATCTCTTTTCAGGTAAGGGTAGTCACTTTTCAGCTCAAAGGACCTGCATCGTTCATGAAGCTCACACATTTCTCTTCTTAACGGACAAGCATTGGATGTTAGAGGACCTATGGTTTGTATCAGTTTCAGACAGAGTTGAACTAGATATGGTCCGTATGTGTATGAAACATTGTTCTTTTGTTCTGATCACACTCACGTTTCCCTTTGTATTAGAGACTCTAGAAAGCAAGAGCATGCTTCTTGCTCTAAAGCAGAGTGTGTTTCATGGATGAGCACTGTGCAGTGCATTTAATTCAGATATTGATTTACATCCCAATCTCTGTGTCTTCCTACAAGCAAGAAATCGTTTCAGGTAAACACAGTCACTTTACAGCTCAAATGAAGCTACATCATTCATGGAGCTCACACGTATGTCGCTCTTAATTGAAAAACATTGGATGTTTGAGGGCCTGTGGTTTTTACCAGTTTCAGAAGCAGAGTTGAACTAGACATGTTCCGTTTGTTTTGCAAACTCTGTTCTTTTGTTCTGAGCACACTCACTTTTCCTGCAGTATTAGAGACTCTAGAAAGCAAGAGCTTGGTTCTTGCTCTAAAGCAGAGTGTTTTTCATGGATGAGAACTGTGCTGTGTGTTTCCCGTCAGAAATGGAGTTAAATCCCAGGCTCTGTGTCTTCCTACAGGCAATAATTCGTTTCATATAAATGCAGTCACTTTTCAGCTGAAAGGACCTAAATCGTTTCATGCAGCTCACACGTTTGTCGCTCTTAACTGAAAACCAGTGGAGGTTAGAGGACCTGTGGTTTTTATCAGTTTCAGAAAAAGATTTGAACTAGATATGTTCCGAATGTGTGGGAAACACAGTTCTTTTGGTCTGAGCACACTCATATTTCCTTCTGTTTTAGAGACTCTTGAAAGCAAGACCGTGCTTCTTACTCTAAAGCAGAAAGTGTTTCATGGATGAGAACTGTGCTGTGTGTTTCCCTTCAGAAATGGAGTTATATCCCACGCTCTGTGTCTTCCAACAAACAAAATTTCTTTTCAGGTAGAGGTAGTCACTTTTAAGCTCAAAGGACCTGCATCGTTCATGAAGCTCACACATTTCTCTTCTTAACGGACAAGCATTGGAAGTTAGAGGACCTATGGTTTGTATCAGTTTCAGACAGAGTTGAACTAGTTATGGTCCGTATGTGTATGAAACACTGTTCTTTTGTTCTGATCACACTCACGTTTCCCTTTGTATTAGAGACTCTAGAAAGCAAGAGCATGCTTCTTGCTCTAAAGCAGAGTGTGTTTCATGGATGAGCACTGTGCAGTGCATTTAATTCAGATATTGAGTTAAATCCCAATCTCTGTGTCTTCCTACAAGCAAGAAATCGTTTCAGGTAAACACAGTCACTTTACAGCTCAAATGAAGCTACATCATTCATGGAGCTCACACGTTTGTCGCTCTTAATTGAAAAACATTGGATGTTCGAGGGCCTGTGGTTTTTACCAGTTTCAGAAGCAGAGTTGAATTAGACATGTTCCGTTTGTTTTACAAACTCTGTTCTTTTGTTCTGAGCACACTCACTTTTCCTGCAGTATTAGAGTCTCTAGAAAGCAAGAGCTTAGTTCTTGCTCTAAAGCAGAGTGTTTTTCATGGATGAGAACTATGCTGTGTGTTTCCCGTCAGAAATGGAGTTAAATCCCAGGCTCTGTGTCTTCCTACAGGCAATAATTCCTTTCATGTAAATGCAGTCACTTTTCAGCTCAAAGGAGCTAAATCGTTTCATACAGCTCACACGTTTGTCGCTCTTAATTGAAAAGCATTGGATATTAGAGGACCTGTGGTTTTTATCAGTTTCAGAAAAAGAGTTGAACTAGATATGGTCCAAATGTGTGGTTAACACAGTTCTTTTGGTCTGAGCACACTCATGTTTCCTTCTGTTTTATAGACTGTAGAAAGCAAGACCGTGCTTCTTACTCTAAAGCAGAAAGTGTTTCATGGATGAGAACTGTGCTGTGTGTTTCCCTTCAGAAATGGAGTTATATTACACGCTCTGTGTCTTCCTACAAACAAAATTTCTTTTCAGGTAAGGGTAGTCATTTTTCAGCTCAAAGGACCTGCATCGTTCATGAAGCTCACACATTTCTCTTCTTAACGCACAAGCATTGGATGTTAGAGAACCTATGGTTTGTATCAGTTTCAGACAGAGTTGAACTAGATATGGTCCGTATGTGTGGCAAACACTGTTCTTTTGCTCTGATCACACTCACGTCTCCCTTTGTATTAGAGACTCTAGAAAACAAGAGCGTGCTTCTTGCTCTAAAGCAGAGTGTGTTTCATGGATGAGAACTGTGCTGTGCATTTCCTTCAGAAATTCAGTTAAATCCCAACCTCTGTGTCTTCCTACAAGCAAGAAATCGTTTCAGGTAAACACAGTCACTTTACAGCTCAAATGAAGCTACATCATTCACAGAGCTCACGCGTTTGTCGCTCTTAATTGAAAAGCATTGGATGTTCGAGGACCTGTGGTTTATATCAGTTTCAGAAGCAGAGTTGAACTAGACATGTTCCGTTTGTTTAGGAAACACTGTTCTTTTGTTCTGAGCACACTCACTTTTCCTGCAGTATTAGAGTCTCTAGAAAGCAAGAGCTTGGTTCTTGCTCTAAAGCAGAGTGTTTTTCATGTATGAGAACTGTGCTGTGTGTTTCCCGTCAGAAATGGAGTTAAATCCCAGGCTCTGTGTCTTCCTACAGGCAATAATTCGTTTCATGTAAACGCAGTCACTTTTCAGCTGAAAGGACCTAAATCGTTTCATGCAGCTCACACGTTTGTCGCTCTTAACTGAAAACCAGTGGAGGTTAGAGGACCTGTGGTTTTTATCAGTTTCAGAAAAAGAGTTGAACTAGATATGTTCCGAATGTGTGGGAAACACAGTTCTTTTGCTCTGAGCACACTCATATTTCCTTCTGTTTTAGAGACTCTTGAAAGCAAGACCGTGCTTCTTACTCTAAAGCAGAAAGTGTTTCATGGATGAGATCTGTGCTGTGTGTTTCCCTTCAGAAATGGAGTTAAATGCCATGTTCTGTGTCTTCCTACAAACAAAATCTCTTTTCAGGTAAGGGTAGTCACTTTTCAGCTCAAAGGACCTGCATCGTTCATGAAGCTCACACATTTCTCTTCTTAATGTACAATCATTGGATGTTACAGGACCTATGGGTTGTATCAGTTTCAGACAGAGTTGAACTAGATATGGTCCGTATGTGTGGGAAACACTGTTCTTTTGCTCTGATCGCACTCACGTTTCCCTTTGTATTAGAGACTCTAGAAAGCAAGAGCGTGCTTCTTGCTCTAAAGCAGAGTCTGTTTCATGGATGAGAACTGTGCTGTGCATTTCCTTCAGAAATTCAGTTAAATCCCAAGCTCTTTGTCTACCTACAAGCAAGAAATCGTTTCAGGTAAACACAGTCACTTTACAGTTCAAATGAATGTACATCATTCACGGAGCTCACAGTTTGTCGCACTTAATTGAAAAGCATTGGTTGTTCCAGATTCTGTGGTTTTTATCAGTTTCAGAAGCAGAGTTGAACTAGACATGTTCCGTTTGTTTAGGAAACACTGTTCTTTTGGTCTGAGCACACTCATGGTACCTTCTGTTTTAGAGACTGTAGAAAGCAAGACCGTGTTTCTTACTCTAAAGCAGAAATGGTTACAATGATGAGAACTGTGCTGTGTGTTTCCCTTCAGAAATGGAGTTATATCCCATGCTCTGTGTCTTCCTACAAACAAAATTTCTTTTTCAGGTAGGGGTAGTCACTTTTCAGCTCAAAGGACCTGCATCGTTCATGAAGCTCACACATTTCTCTTCTTAACGGACAAGCATTGGATGTTAGAGGACCTATGGTTTGTATCAGTTTCAGACAGAGTTGAACTAGATATGGTCCGTATGTGTGGCAAACACTGTTCTTTTGCTCTGATCACACTCACGTTTCCCTTTGTATTAGAGACTCTAGAAAGCAAGAGCGTGCTTCTTGCTCTAAAGCAGAGTCTGTTTCATGGATGAGAACTGTGCTGTGCATTTCCTTCAGAAATTCAGTTAAATCCCAAGCTCTTTGTCTACCTACAAGCAAGAAATTGTTTCAGGTACACACAGTCACTTTACAGTTCAAATAATGTACATCATTCACGGAGCTCACACGTTTGTCGCACTTAATTGAAAAGCATTTGTTGTTCCAGATTCTGTGGTTTTTATCAGTTTCAGAAGCAGAGTTGAACTAGACATGTTCCGTTTGTTTAGGAAACACTGTTCTTTTGTTCTGAGCACACTCACTTTTCCTGCAGTATTAGAGTCTCTAGAAAGCAAGAGCTTGGTTCTTGCTCTAAAGCAGAGTTTTTTTCATGTATGAGAAGTGTGCTGTCTGTTTCTCGTCAGATATGGAGTTAAATCCCAGGCTCTGTGTCTTCCTACAGGCAATAATTCGTTTCATGTAAACGCAGTCACTTTTCAGCTCAAAGAACCTAAATCGTTTCATGCAGCTCACACGTTTGTCGCTCTTAACTGAAAACCAGTGGAGGTTAGAGGACCTGTGGTTTTTATCAGTTTCAGAAAAAGAGTTGAACTAGATATGGTCCAAATGTGTGGTTAGCACAGTTCTTTTGGTCTGAGCACACTCATGTTTCCTTCCGTTTTAGAGACTGTAGAAGGCAAGACCGTGCTTCTTACTGTAAAGCAGAAAGTATTTCATGGATGAGATCTGTGCTGTGTGTTTCCCTTCAGAAATGGAGTTAAATGCCATGTTCTGTGTCTTCCTACAAACAAAATCTCTTTTCAGGTAAGGGTAGTCACTTTTCAGCTCAAAGGACCTGCATCGTTCATGAAGCTCACACATTTCTCTTCTTAACGGACAAGCATTGGATGTTAGAGGACCTATGGTTTGTATCAGTTTCAGACAGTGTTGAACTAGATATGGTCCGTATGTGTATGAAACACTGTTCTTTTTTTCTGATCACACTCACGTTTCCCTTTGTATTAGAGACTCTAGAAAGCAAGAGCGTGCTTCTTGCTCTAAAGCAGAGTGTGTTTCATGGATGAGCACTGTGCAGTGCATTTAATTCAGATATTGAGTTAAATCCCAATCTCTGTGTCTTCCTACAAGCAAGAAATCCTTTCAGGTAAACACAGTCACTTTACAGCTCAAATGAAGCTACATCATTCATGGAGCTCACACGTTTGTCGCTCTTAATTGAAAAACATTGGATGTTCGAGGGCCTGTGGTTTTTACCAGTTTCAGAAGCAGAGTTGAACTAGACATGTTCTGTTTGTTTTGCAAACTCTGTTCTTTTGTTCTGAGCACACTCACTTTTCCTGCAGTATTAGAGACTCTAGAAAGCAAGAGCTTGGTTCTTGCTCTAAAGCAGAGTGTTTTTCATGGATGAGAACTGTGCTGTGTGTTTCCCGTCAGAAATGGAGTTAAATCCCAGGCTCTGTGTCTTCCTACAGGCAATAATTCCTTTCATGTAAATGCAGTCACTTTTCAGCTCAAAGGAGCTAAATCGTTTCATACAGCTCACACGTTTGTCGCTCTTAATTGAAAAGCATTGGATATTAGAGGACCTGTGGTTTTTATCAGTTTCAGAAAAAGAGTTGAACTAGATATGGTCCAAATGTGTGGTTAACACAGTTCTTTTGGTCTGAGCACACTCATGTTTCCTTCTGTTTTAGAGACTGTAGAAAGCAAGACCGTGCTTCTTACTCTAAAGCAGAAAGTGTTTCATGGATGAGAACTGTGCTGTGTGTTTCCCTTCAGAAATGGAGTTATATCACACGCTCTGTGTCTTCCTACAAACAAAATTTCTTTTCAGGTAAGGGTAGTCACTTTTCAGCTCAAAGGACCTGCATCGTTCATGAAGCTCACACATTTCTCTTCTTAACGCACAAGCATTGGATGTTAGAGAACCTATGGTTTGTATCAGTTTCAGACAGAGTTGAACTAGATATGGTCCGTATGTGTGGCAAACACTGTTCTTTTGCTCTGATCACACTCACGTCTCCCTTTGTATTAGAGACTCTAGAAAACAAGAGCGTGCTTCTTGCTCTAAAGCAGAGTGTGTTTCATGGATGAGAACTGTGCTGTGCATTTCCTTCAGAAATTCAGTTAAATCCCAACCTCTGTGTCTTCCTACAAGCAAGAAATCGTTTCAGGTAAACACAGTCACTTTACAGCTCAAATGAAGCTACATCATTCACGGAGGTCACGCGTTTGTCGCTCTTAATTGAAAAGCATTGGATGTTCGAGGACCTGTGGTTTATATCAGTTTCAGAAGCAGAGTTGAACTAGACATGTTCCGTTTGTTTAGGAAACACTGTTCTTTTGTTCTGAGCACACTCACTTTTCCTGCAGTATTAGAGACTCTAGAAAGCAAGAGCTTGGTTCTAGCTGTAAAGCAGAGTGTTTTTCATGGATGAAAACTGTGCTGTGTGTTTCCCATCAGATATGGAGTTAAATCCCAGGCTCTGTGTCTTCCTACAGGCAATAATTCGTTTCATGTAAACGCAGTCACTTTTCAGCTCAAAGGACCTACATCGTTTCATGCAGCTCACACGTTTGTCGCTCTTAACTGAAAACCAGTGGAGGTTAGAGGACCTGTGGTTTTTATCAGTTTCAGAAAAAGAGTTGAACTAGATATGGTCCAAATGTGTGGTTAACACAGTTCTTTTGGTCTGAGCACACTCATGTTTCCTTCTGTTTTATAGACTGTAGAAAGCAAGACCGTGCTTCTTACTCTAAAGCAGAAAGTGTTTCATGGATGAGAACTGTGCTGTGTGTTTCCCTTCAGAAATGGAGTTATATTACACGCTCTGTGTCTTCCTACAAACAAAATTTCTTTTCAGGTAAGGGTAGTCATTTTTCAGCTCAAAGGACCTGCATCGTTCATGAAGCTCACACATTTCTCTTCTTAACGCACAAGCATTGGATGTTAGAGAACCTATGGTTTGTATCAGTTTCAGACAGAGTTGAACTAGATATGGTCCGTATGTGTGGCAAACACTGTTCTTTTGCTCTGATCACACTCACGTCTCCCTTTGTATTAGAGACTCTAGAAAACAAGAGCGTGCTTCTTGCTCTAAAGCAGAGTGTGTTTCATGGATGAGAACTGTGCTGTGCATTTCCTTCAGAAATTCAGTTAAATCCCAACCTCTGTGTCTTCCTACAAGCAAGAAATCGTTTCAGGTAAACACAGTCACTTTACAGCTCAAATGAAGCTACATCATTCACAGAGCTCACGCGTTTGTCACTCTTAATTGAAAAGCATTGGATGTTCGAGGACCTGTGGTTTATATCAGTTTCAGAAGCAGAGTTGAACTAGACATGTTCCGTTTGTTTAGGAAACACTGTTCTTTTGTTCTGAGCACACTCACTTTTCCTGCAGTATTAGAGTCTCTAGAAAGCAAGAGCTTGGTTCTTGCTCTAAAGCAGAGTGTTTTTCATGTATGAGAACTGTGCTGTGTGTTTCCCGTCAGAAATGGAGTTAAATCCCAGGCTCTGTGTCTTCCTACAGGCAATAATTCGTTTCATGTAAACGCAGTCACTTTTTAGCTTAAAGGACCTAAATCGTTTCATGCAGCTCACACGTTTGTCGCTCTTAACTGAAAACCAGTGGAGGTTAGAGGACCTGTGGTTTTTATCAGTTTCAGAAAAAGAGTTGAACTAGATATGGTCCGAATGTGTGGGAAACACAGTTCTTTTGGTCCTAGCACACTCGTGTTTCCTTCTGTTTTAGAGACTCTTGAAAGCAAGACCGTGCTTCTTACTCTAAAGCAGAAAGTGTTTCATGGATGAGATCTGTGCTGTGTGTTTCCCTTCAGAAATGGAGTTAAATGCCATGTTCTGTGTCTTCCTACAAACAAAATCTCTTTTCAGGTAAGGGTAGTCACTTTTCAGCTCAAAGGACCTGCATCGTTCATGAAGCTCACACATTTCTCTTCTTAACGGACAAGCATTGGATGTTAGAGGACCTATGGTTTGTATCAGTTTCAGACAGAGTTGAACTAGATATGGTCCGTATGTGTATGAAACATTGTTCTTTTGTTCTGATCACACTCACGTTTCCCTTTGTATTAGAGACTCTAGAAATCAAGAGCGTGCTTCTTGCTCTAAAGCAGAGTGTGTTTCATGGATGAGCACTGTGCAGTGCATTTAATTCAGATATTGATTTAAATCCCAATCTCTGTGTCTTCCTACAAGCAAGAAATCGTTTCAGGTAAACACAGTCACTTTACAGCTCAAATGAAGCTACATCATTCATGGAGCTCACACGTATGTCGCTCTTAATTGAAAAACATTGGATGTTTGAGGGCCTGTGGTTTTTACCAGTTTCAGAAGCAGAGTTGAACTAGACATGTTCCGTTTGTTTTGCAAACTCTGTTATTTTGTTCTGAGCACACTCACTTTTCCTGCAGTATTAGAGACTCTAGAAAGCAAGAGCTTGGTTCTTGCTCTAAAGCAGAGTGTTTTTCATGGATGAGAACTGTGCTGTGTGTTTCCCGTCAGAAATGGAGTTAAATCCCAGGCTCTGTGTCTTCCTACAGGCAATAATTCGTTTCATGTAAATGCAGTCACTTTTCAGCTGAAAGGACCTAAATCGTTTCATGCAGCTAACACGTTTGTCGCTCTTAACTGAAAACCAGTGGAGGTTAGAGGACCTGTGGTTTTTATCAGTTTCAGAAAAAGATTTGAACTAGATATGTTCCAAATGTGTGGGAAACACAGTTCTTTTGGTCTGAGCACACTCATATTTCCTTCTGTTTTAGAGACTCTTGAAAGCAAGACCGTGCTTCTTACTCTAAAGCAGAAAGTGTTTCATGGATGAGAACTGTGCTGTGTGTTTCCCTTCAGAAATGGAGTTATATCCCACGCTCTGTGTCTTCCAATAAACAAAATTTCTTTTCAGGTAGAGGTAGTCACTTTTAAGCTCAAAGGACCTGCATCGTTCATGAAGCTCACACATTTCTCTTCTTAACGGACAAGCATTGGAAGTTAGAGGACCTATGGTTTGTATCAGTTTCAGACAGAGTTGAACTAGATATGGTCCGTATGTGTATGAAACACTGTTCTTTTGTTCTGATCACACTCACGTTTCCCTTTGTATTAGAGACTCTAGAAAGCAAGAGCATGCTTCTTGCTCTAAAGCAGAGTGTGTTTCATGGATGAGCACTGTGCAGTGCATTTAATTCAGATATTGAGTTAAATCCCAATCTCTGTGTCTTCCTACAAGCAAGAAATCGTTTCAGGTAAACACAGTCACTTTACAGCTCAAATGAAGCTACATCATTCATGGAGCTCACACGTTTGTCGCTCTTAATTGAAAAACATTGGATGTTCGAGGGCCTGTGGTTTTTACCAGTTTCAGAAGCAGAGTTGAATTAGACATGTTCCGTTTGTTTTGCAAACTCTGTTCTTTTGTTCTGAGCACACTCACTTTTCCTGCAGTATTAGAGTCTCTAGAAAGCAAGAGCTTAGTTCTTGCTCTAAAGCAGAGTGTTTTTCATGGATGAGAACTGTGCTGTGTGTTTCCCGTCAGAAATGGAGTTAAATCCCAGGCTCTGTGTCTTCCTACAGGCAATAATTCCTTTCATGTAAATGCAGTCACTTTTCAGCTCAAAGGAGCTAAATCGTTTCATACAGCTCACACGTTTGTCGCTCTTAATTGAAAAGCATTGGATATTAGAGGACCTGTGGTTTTTATCAGTTTCAGAAAAAGAGTTGAACTAGATATGGTCCAAATGTGTGGTTAACACAGTTCTTTTGGTCTGAGCACACTCATGTTTCCTTCTGTTTTATAGACTGTAGAAAGCAAGACCGTGCTTCTTACTCTAAAGCAGAAAGTGTTTCATGGATGAGAACTGTGCTGTGTGTTTCCCTTCAGAAATGGAGTTATATTACACGCTCTGTGTCTTCCTACAAACAAAATTTCTTTTCAGGTAAGGGTAGTCATTTTTCAGCTCAAAGGACCTGCATCGTTCATGAAGCTCACACATTTCTCTTCTTAACGCACAAGCATTGGATGTTAGAGAACCTATGGTTTGTATCAGTTTCAGACAGAGTTGAACTAGATATGGTCCGTATGTGTGGCAAACACTGTTCTTTTGCTCTGATCACACTCACGTCTCCCTTTGTATTAGAGACTCTAGAAAACAAGAGCGTGCTTCTTGCTCTAAAGCAGAGTGTGTTTCATGGATGAGAACTGTGCTGTGCATTTCCTTCAGAAATTCAGTTAAATCCCAACCTCTGTGTCTTCCTACAAGCAAGAAATCGTTTCAGGTAAACACAGTCACTTTACAGCTCAAATGAAGCTACATCATTCACAGAGCTCACGCGTTTGTCGCTCTTAATTGAAAAGCATTGGATGTTCGAGGACCTGTGGTTTATATCAGTTTCAGAAGCAGAGTTGAACTAGACATGTTCCGTTTGTTTAGGAAACACTGTTCTTTTGTTCTGAGCACACTCACTTTTCCTGCAGTATTAGAGTCTCTAGAAAGCAAGAGCTTGGTTCTTGCTCTAAAGCAGAGTGTTTTTCATGTATGAGAACTGTGCTGTGTGTTTCCCGTCAGAAATGGAGTTAAATCCCAGGCTCTGTGTCTTCCTACAGGCAATAATTCGTTTCATGTAAACGCAGTCACTTTTCAGCTTAAAGGACCTAAATCGTTTCATGCAGCTCACACGTTTGTCGCTCTTAACTGAAAACCAGTGGAGGTTAGAGGACCTGTGGTTTTTATCAGTTTCAGAAAAAGAGTTGAACTAGATATGGTCCGAATGTGTGGGAAACACAGTTCTTTTGGTCCTAGCACACTCGTGTTTCCTTCTGTTTTAGAGACTCTTGAAAGCAAGACCGTGCTTCTTACTCTAAAGCAGAAAGTGTTTCATGGATGAGATCTGTGCTGTGTGTTTCCCTTCAGAAATGGAGTTAAATGCCATGTTCTGTGTCTTCCTACAAACAAAATCTCTTTTCAGGTAAGGGTAGTCACTTTTCAGCTCAAAGGACCTGCATCGTTCATGAAGCTCACACATTTCTCTTCTTAACGGACAAGCATTGGATGTTAGAGGACCTATGGTTTGTATCAGTTTCAGACAGAGTTGAACTAGATATGGTCCGTATGTGTATGAAACATTGTTCTTTTGTTCTGATCACACTCACGTTTCCCTTTGTATTAGAGACTCTAGAAATCAAGAGCGTGCTTCTTGCTCTAAAGCAGAGTGTGTATCATGGATGAGCACTGTGCAGTGCATTTAATTCAGATATTGATTTAAATCCCAATCTCTGTGTCTTCCTACAAGCAAGAAATCGTTTCAGGTAAACACAGTCACTTTACAGCTCAAATGAAGCTACATCATTCATGGAGCTCACACGTATGTCGCTCTTAATTGAAAAACATTGGATGTTTGAGGGCCTGTGGTTTTTACCAGTTTCAGACGCAGAGTTGAACTAGACATGTTCCGTTTGTTTTGCAAACTCTGTTCTTTTGTTCTGAGCACACTCACTTTTCCTGCAGTATTAGAGACTCTAGAAAGCAAGAGCTTGGTTCTTGCTCTAAAGCAGAGTGTTTTTCATGGATGAGAACTGTGCTGTGTGTTTCCCGTCAGAAATGGAGTTAAATCCCAGGCTCTGTGTCTTCCTACAGGCAATAATTCGTTTCATGTAAATGCAGTCACTTTTCAGCTGAAAGGACCTAAATCGTTTCATGCAGCTCACACGTTTGTCGCTCTTAACTGAAAACCAGTGGAGGTTAGAGGACCTGTGGTTTTTATCAGTTTCAGAAAAAGATTTGAACTAGATATGTTCCGAATGTGTGGGAAACACAGTTCTTTTGGTCTGAGCACACTCATATTTCCTTCTGTTTTAGAGACTCTTGAAAGCAAGACCGTGCTTCTTACTCTAAAGCAGAAAGTGTTTCATGGATGAGAACTGTGCTGTGTGTTTCCCTTCAGAAATGGAGTTATATCCCACGCTCTGTGTCTTCCAACAAACAAAATTTCTTTTCAGGTAGAGGTAGTCACTTTTAAGCTCAAAGGACCTGCATCGTTCATGAAGCTCACACATTTCTCTTCTTAACGGACAAGCATTGGAAGTTAGAGGACCTATGGTTTGTATCAGTTTCAGACAGAGTTGAACTAGATATGGTCCGTATGTGTATGAAACACTGTTCTTTTGTTCTGATCACACTCACGTTTCCCTTTGTATTAGAGACTCTAGAAAGCAAGAGCGTGCTTCTTGCTCTAAAGCAGAGTGTGTTTCATGGATGAGCACTGTGCAGTGCATTTAATTCAGATATTGAGTTAAATCCCAATCTCTGTGTCTTCCTACAAGCAAGAAATCGTTTCAGGTAAACACAGTCACTTTACAGCTCAAATGAAGCTACATCATTCATGGAGCTCACACGTTTGTCGCTCTTAATTGAAAAACATTGGATGTTCGAGGGCCTGTGGTTTTTACCAGTTTCAGAAGCAGAGTTGAATTAGACATGTTCCGTTTGTTTTGCAAACTCTGTTCTTTTGTTCTGAGCACACTCACTTTTCCTGCAGTATTAGAGTCTCTAGAAAGCAAGAGCTTAGTTCTTGCTCTAAAGCAGAGTGTTTTTCATGGATGAGAACTGTGCTGTGTGTTTCCCGTCAGAAATGGAGTTAAATCCCAGGCTCTGTGTCTTCCTACAGGCAATAATTCCTTTCATGTAAATGCAGTCACTTTTCAGCTCAAAGGAGCTAAATCGTTTCATACAGCTCACACGTTTTTCGCTCTTAATTGAAAAGCATTGGATATTAGAGGACCTGTGGTTTTTATCAGTTTCAGAAAAAGAGTTGAACTAGATATGGTCCAAATGTGTGGGAAACACAGTTCTTTTGGTCTGAGCACACTCATGTTTCCTTCTGTTTTATAGACTGTAGAAAGCAAGACCGTGCTTCTTACTCTAAAGCAGAAAGTGTTTCATGGATGAGAACTGTGCTGTGTGTTTCCCTTCAGAAATGGAGTTATATCCCACGCTCTGTGTCTTCCTACAAACAAAATTTCTTTTCAGGTAAGGGTAGTCACTTTTCAGCTCAAAGGACCTGCATCGTTCAAGAAGCTCACACATTTCTCTTCTTAACGCACAAGCATTGGATGTTAGAGGACCTATGGTTTGTATCAGTTTCAGACAGAGTTGAACTAGATATGGTCCGTATGTGTGGCAATCACTGTTCTTTTGCTCTGATCACACTCACGTTTCCCTTTGTATTAGAGTCTCTAGAAAGCAAGAGCGTGCTTCTTGCTCTAAAGCAGAATGTGTTTCATGGATGAGAACTGTGCTGTGCTTTTCCTTCAGAAATTCAGTTAAATCCCAGGCTCTGTGTCTTCCTACAGGCAATAATTCGTTTCATGTAAACGCAGTCACTTTTCAGCTCAAAGGAGCTACATCGTTTCATACAGCTCACACGTTTGTCGCTCTTAATTGAAAAGCATTGGTTATTAGAGGACCTGTGGTTTTTATCAGTTTCAGAAAAAGAGTTGAACTAGATATGGTCCGAATGTGTGGGAAACACAGTTCTTTTGATCTGAGCACACTCATGTTTCCTTCTGTTTTAGAGACTGTAGAAACAAGAGCGTGCTACTTGCTCTAAAGCAGAATGTGTTTCATGGATGAAAACTGTCCTGGGAGTTTCCCTTCAGAAATGGAGTTCAGTCCCAGGCTCTGTGTCTTCCTACAAGCAAGAATTCTTTTCAGGTAAACACAGTCACTTTTCAGTTCAAAGGAAGCTACATTGTTCACAAAGCTCACATGTTTCTCGCTCTTAAGTGACAAGCATGGCATGTTAGAGAACCTGTGGTTTGTATCAGTTTTAGAAGCAGAGTTGAAGTATATATGTTCCCTATGTGTAAGAAACACCGTTCCTTTGTTTGGAGCACACTCACGTTTCCTGCTGTATTAGAGACATGAGAAAGCAAGAGCGTGCTTCTTGCTCTAAAGCAGAGTGTGTTTCATGGATGAGAACTGTGCTTTGTGTTTCTCTTCAGAAATGGAGTTTAATCCCAGGGTCTGTGTCTTCCTACAAGCAAGACTTCGTTTCAGGTAAACACAGTCACTTTTCAGCTCAAAGGAAGCTACAAAGTTCACGAAGCTCACACGTTTTCGATCTTAATTGAAAAGCATTGGATGTTCGAGGACCTGTGGTTTTTATCAGTTTCAGAAGCAGAGTTGAACTAGACATGTTCCGTATGTTTAGGAAACACTGTTCTTTTGTTCTGAGCACACTCACTTTTCCTGCAGTATTAGAGACTCTAGAAAGCAAGAGCTTGGTTCTTGCTCTAAAACAGAGTGTTTATCATGGATGAGAACTGTGCTGTGTGTTTCCCTTCCGAAATGGAGTTAAATCCCAGGCTCTGTGTCCTCCTATAAGCAAGAATTCGTTTCATGTTAACGCTGTCACTCTTCAGCTCAAAGGAGCTACATCGTTCATGCAGCTCACACGTTTGTCGCTCTTAATTGAAAAGCATTGGATGTTAGAGGACCTGTGGTTTTTATCAGTTTCAGAAAAAGAGTTGAACTAGATATGGTCCAAATGTGTGGGAAACATAGTTCTTTTTGTCTGAGCACACTCATGTTTCCTTCTGTTTTAGAGACTGTAGAAAGCAAGACTGTGCTTCTTACTCTAAAGCAGAAAGTGTTTCATGGATGAGAACTGTGCTGTGTGTTTCCCTTCAGAAATGGAGTTATATCCCACGCTCTGTGTCTTCCTACAATCAAAATTTTTTTCAGGTAATTGTAGTCACTTTTCAGCTCAAAGGATCTGCATCGTTCATGAAGCTCACACATTTCTCTTCTTAACAGAGAAGCATTGGATGTTAGAGGACCTATGGTATGCATCGGTTTCAGACAGAGTTGAACTAGATATCGTCTGTATGTGTGGGAAACACTGTTCTTTTGCTCTGATTACACTCACGTTTCCCTTTGTATTAGAGAATCTAGAAAGCAAGAGCATGCTTCTTTCTCTAAAGCAGAGTGTGTTTCATGGATGAGCACTGTGCTGTGCATTTCCTTCAGAAATTGAGTGAAAACCCAATCTCTGTGTCTACCTACAAGCAAGAAATCGTTTCAGGTAAACACAGTCACTTTACAGCTCAAATGAAGCTACATCATTCACGGAGCTCATGCGTTTGTCGCTCTTAATTGAAAAGCATTGGTTTTTCGAGGACCTGGGGTTTTTATCAGTTTCAGAAGCAGAGTTGAACTAGACATGTTCTGTTTGTTTAGGAAACACTGTTCTTTTGTTCTGAGCACACTCACTTTTCCTGCAGTATTAGAGACTCTAGAAAGCAAGAGCTTGGTTCTTGCTCTAAAGCAGAGTGTTTTTCATTTATGAGAACTGTGCTGTGTGTTTCCCGTCAGAAATGGAGTTAAATCCCAGGCTTTGTGTCTTCCTACAGGCAATAATTCGTTTCATGTAAACGCAGTCACTTTTCAGCTCAAAGGACCTACATCCTTTCATGCAGCTCACACGTTTTTCGCTCTTAACTGAAAACCAGTGGAGGTTAGAGGACCTGTGGTTTTTATCAGTTTCAGAAAAAGAGTTGAACTAGATATGGTCCAAATGTGTGGGAAACACAGTTCTTTTGGTGTGAGCACACTCATGTTTCCTTCTGTTTTAGAGACTGTAGAAAGCAAGACCGTGCTTCTTACTCTAAAGCAGAAAGTGTTTCATGGATGAGAACTGTGCTGTGTGTTTCCCTTCAGAAATGGAGTTATATCCCACGCTCTGTGTCTTCCTACAAACAAAATTTCTTTTCAGGTAGAGGTAGTCACTTTTCAGCTCAAAGGACCTGCATCGTTCATGAAGCTCACACATTTCTCTTCTTAACGGACAAGCATTGGATGTTAGAGGACCTATAGTTTGTATCAGTTTCAGAAAGAGTTGAACTAGATATGGTCCGTATGTGTATGAAACACTGTTCTTTTGTTCTGATCACACTCATGTTTCCCTTTGTATTAGAGACTCTAGAAAGCAAGAGAGTGCTTCTTGCTCTAAAGCAGAGTGTGTTTCATGGATGAGCACTGTGCAGTGCATTTAATTCAGATATTGAGTTAAATCCCAAGCTCTGTGTCTTCCTACAGGCAAGAAATTGTTTCAGGTAAACACAGTCACTTTACAGCTCAAATGAAGCTACATCATTCACGGAGCTCACACGTTTGTTGCTCTTAATTGAAAAGCATTGGATGTTCGAGGGCCTGTGGTTTTTACCAGTTTCAGAAGCAGAGTTGAACTAGACATGTTCCGTTTGTTTAGCAAACATTGTTCTTTTGTTCTGAGCGCACTCACTTTCCTGCAGTATTAGAGTCTCTAGAAAGCAAGAGCTTGGTTCTTGCTCTAAAGCAGAGTGTTTTTCATGGATGAGAACTGTGCTGTGTGTTTCCCGTCAGAAATGGAGTTAAATCCCAGGCTCTGTGTCTTCCTACAGGCAATAATTCCTTTCATGTAAACGCAGTCACTTTTCAGCTCAAAGGAGCTACATCGTTTCATGCAGCTCACACGTTTGTCGCTCTTAACTGAAAACCAGTGGAGGTTAGAGGACCTGGGGTTTGTATAAGTTTCAGAAGCAGAGTTGAACTAGATATGGTCCGAATGTGTGGGAAACACAGTTCTTTTGGTCTGAGCACACTAATGTTTCCTTCTGTTTTAGAGACTGTAGAAAGCAAGGCCATGCTTCTTACTCTAAAGCAGAAAGTGTTTCATGGATGAGATCTGTGCTGTGTGTTTCCCTTCAGAAATGGTGTTAAATCCCATGCTCTATGTCTTCCTACAAGCAATATTTCTTTTCAGGTAAGGGTAGTCACTTTTCAGCTCAATTGACCTGCATCGTTCACGTCTCTCACACATTTCTCTTCTCATCGGTCAAGCATTAGATGATAGTGGACCTATGGTTTGTACAAATTTCAGACAGAGTTGAACTAGATATGGTCCATATGTGTGGGAAACACCGTTCTTTTGCTCTGAGCACACTCACGTTTCCCTCTGTATTAGATATTCTAGAAAGCAAGAGCGTGCTAATTGCTCTAAAGCAGAATGTGTTTCATGGATCAGAACTGTCCTGGGAGTTTCCCTTCAGAAATGGAGTTCAATCCCAGGCTCTGTGTCTTCCTACAAGCAAGATTTCATTTCAGGTAAACACAGTCACTTTGCAGCTCAAAGGAAGCTACATTGTTCACAAAGCTCACATGTTTCTCGCTCTTAAGTGACAAGCATGGGATGTTAGAGAACCTGTGGTTTGTATCAGTTTTAGAAGCAGAGTTGAAGTATATATGTTCCCTATGTTTAAGAAACACCGTTCCTTTGTTTGGAGCACACTCACGTTTCCTGTTGTATTAGAGACACTAGAAAGCAAGAGCGTGCTTCTTACTCTAAAGCAGAAAGTGTTTCATGGATGAGAACTGTTCTTTGTGTTTCCCTTCAGAAATGGAGTTAAATCCCAGGGTCTGTGTCTTCCTATAAGCAAGACTTCGTTTCAAGTAAACACAGTCACTTTTCAGCTCAAAGGAAGCTACAACGTTCACGAAGCTCACACGTTTGTCAATCTTAATTGAAAAGCATTGGATGTTCGAGGACCTGTGGTTTTTATCAGTTTCAGAATCAGAGTTGAACTTGACATGTTCCGTATGTTTAGGAAACACTGTTCTTTTGTTTTGAACACACTCACATTTTCTGCAGTATTAGAGACTCTAGAAAGCAAGAGCTTGGTTCTTGCTCTAAAGCAGAGTGTTTATCATGGATGAGAACTGTGCTGTGTGTTTTCCTTCCGAAATGAGGTTAAATCCCAGGCTCTGTGTCCTCCTATAAGCAAGAATTCGTTTCATGTTAACGCTGTCACTTTTCAGCTCAAAGGAGCTACATCGTTCATGCAGCTCACACGTTTGTCGCTCTTAATTGAAAAGCATTGGATGTTAGAGGACCTGTGGTTTTTATCAGTTTCAGAAAAAGAGTTGAACTAGATATGGTCCGAATGTGTGGGAAACACAGTTCTTTTGGTCTGAGCACACTCATGTTTCCTTCTGTTTTAGAGACTGTAGAAACAAGAGCGTGCTACTTGCTCTAAAGCAGAATGTGTTTCATGGATGAGAACTGTGCTGTGTGTTTCCCTTCAGAAATGGAGTTATATCCCATGCTCTGTGTCTTCCTACAATCAAAATTTCTTTTCAGGTAATTGTAGTCACTTTTCAGCTCAAAGGATCTGCATCGTTCATGAAGCTCACACATTTCTCTTCTTAACAGAGAAGCATTGGATGTTAGAGGACCTATGGTATGTATCGGTTTCAGACAGAGTTGAACTAGATATCGTCCGTATGTGTGGGAAACACTGTTCTTTTGCTCTGATTACACGCACGTTTCCCTTTGTATTAGAGAATCTAGAAAGCAAGAGCATGCTTCTTTCTCTAAAGCAGAGTGTGTTTCATGGATGAGAACTGTGCTGTGCATTTCCTTCAGAAATTGAGTTAAATCCCAATCTCTGTGTCTACCTACAAGCAAGAAATCGTTTCAGGTAAACACAGTCACTTTACAGCTCAAATGAAGCTACATCATTCACGGAGCTCACGCGTTTGTCGCTCTTAATTGAAAAGCATTGGTTTTTCGAGGACCTGGGGTTTTTATCAGTTTCAGAAGCAGAGTTGAACTAGACATATTCTGTTTGTTTAGGAAACACTGTTCTTTTGTTCTGAGCACACTCACTTTTCCTGCAGTATTAGAGACTCTAGAAAGCAAGAGCTTGGTTCTTGCTCTAAAGCAGAGTGTTTTTCATGTATGAGAACTGTGCTGTGTGTTTCCCGTCAGAAATGGAGTTAAATCCCAGGCTCTGTGTCTTCCTACAGGCAATAATTCGTTTCATGTAAACGCAGTCACTTTTCAGCTCAAAGGACCTACATCGTTTCATGCAGCTCACACGTTTGTCGCTCTTAACTGAAAACCAGTGGAGGTTAGAGGACCTGTGGTTTTTATAAGTTTCAGAAAAAGAGTTGAACTAGATATGGTCCGAATGTGTGGGAAACACAGTTCTTTTGCTCTGAGCACACTCACGTTTCCCTCTGTATTAGATATTCTAGAAAGCAAGAGCGTGCTAATTGCTCTAAAGCAGAATGTGTTTCATGGATCAGAACTGTCCTGGGAGTTTCCCTTCAGAAATGGAGTTCAATCCCAGGCTCTGTGTCTTCCTACAAGCAAGATTTCATTTCAGGTAAACACAGTCACCTTGCAGCTCAAAGGAAGCTACATTGTTCACAAAGCTCACATGTTTCTCGCTCTTAAGTGACAAGCATGGGATGTTAGAGAACCTGTGGTTTGTATCAGTTTTAGAAGCAGAGTTGAAGTATATATGTTCCCTATGTTTAAGAAACACCGTTCCTTTGTTTGGAGCACACTCACGTTTCCTGCTGTATTAGAGACACTAGAAAGCAAGAGCGTGCTTCTTACTCTAAAGCAGAAAGTGTTTCATGGATGAGAACTGTGCTGTGTGTTTCCCTTCAGAAATGGAGTTATATCCCACGCTCTTTGACTTACTACAAACAAAATTTCTTTTCAGGTAAGCGTAATCACTTTTCAGCTCAAAGGACCTGCATCGTTCATGAAGCTCACACAATGCTCTTCTCAACGGACAAGCATTTGATGTTAGAGGACGTATGATTTGTATCAGTTTCAGACAGAGTTTAACTAGATATGCTCCGTATGTGTGGCAAAAACTGTTCTTTTGCTCTGATCACACTCACGTTTCCCTTTGTATTAGAGACTCTAGAAAGCAAGAGCGTGCTTCTTGCACTAAAGCAGAGTGTGTTTCATGGATGAGAACTGTGCTGTGCATTTCTTTCAGAAATTGAGTCAAATCCCAAGCTCTGTGTCTTCCTACAAGCAAGAAATCGTTTCAGGTAAACACAGTCACTTTACAGCTCAAATGAAGCTATATCATTCACGGAGCTCACACGTTTCTCGCTCTTAATTCAAAAGCATTGGATGTTCGAGGACCTGTGGTTTTTATCAGTTTCAGAAGCAGAGTTGAACTAGACATGTTCCGTATGTTAAGGAAACACTGGTCTTTTGTTCTGAGCACACGAACGTTTCCTGCTGTATTAGAGACATGACAAAGCAAGCGCGTGTTTCTTGCTCTAAAGCAGAGTGTGTTTTATGGATGAGAACTGTGCTTTGTGTTTCCCTTCAGAAATGGAGTTAAATCCCAGGGTCTGTGTTCCTACAAGCAAGACTTCTTTTCAGGTAATCACAGTCACTTTTCAGCTCAAAGGAAGCTACAACGTTAACGAAGCTCACACGTTTGTCGATCATAATTGAAAAGCATTGGTTGTTCGAGGACCTGTGTTTTTTATCAGTTTCAGAAGCAGAGTTGAACTAGACATGTTCCGTATGTTTAGGAAACACTGTTCTTTTGTTCTGAGCACACTCACTTTTTCTGCAATATTAGAGACTCTAGAAAACAAGAGCGTGCTTCTTGCTCTAAAGCAGAGTGCGTTTCATGGATGAGAACTGTGCTGTGTGTTTCCCTTCCGAAATGGAGTTAAATCCCAGGCTCTGTGTCTTCCTACAAACAAGAAATCGTTTCAGGTAAACACAGTCACTTTACAGCTCAAATGAAGCTACACCTTTCACAGAGGTCACACGTTTGTCTCTCTTAATTGAAAAGCATTGGATGTTCTGGGACCTGTGGTTTTTATCAGGTTCAGAAGCAGAGTTGAACTAGACAGGTTCCGTTTGTTTAGGAAACACTGTTCTTTTGTTCTGAGCACACTCACATTTCCTGCAGTATTAGAGACTCTAGAAAGCAAGAGCTTGGTACTTGCTCTAAAGCAGAGTGTTTTTCATGGATGAGAACTGTGCTGTGTGTTTCCCATCAGAAATGGAGTTAAATCCCAGGCTCTGTGTCTTCCAACATGCAATAATTCGTTTCTTGTAAACGCAGTCACTTTTCAGCTCAAAGGAAGCTACATCGTTCACGAAGCTCACATGTTTGTCGATCTTAATTGAAAATCATTGGATGTTCCAGGACCTGTGGTTTTTATCAGTTTCAGAAGCAGAGTTGAACTAGACATGTTCCGTATGTTTAGGAAACACTGGTCTTTTGTTCTGAGCACACTAACGTTTCCTGCTGTATTAGAGACATGAGAAAGCAAGCGCGTGTTTCTTGCTCTAAAGCAGAGTGTGTTTCATGGATGAGAACTGTGCTTTGTGTTTCCCTTCAGAAATGGAGTTAAATCCCAGGGTCTGTCTTCCTACAAGGAAGACTTCGTTTCGGGTAATCACAGTCAATTTTCAGCTCAAAGGAAGCTACAACGTTAACGAAGCTCACACGTTTGTCGATCATAATTGAAAAGCATTGGATGTTCGAGGACCTGTGGTTTATATCAGTTTCAGAATCATAGTTGAACTAGATATGGTCCGTATGTGTGGGAAACACGGTTGTTTTGCTATGAGCACTCTCATGTTTACCTTTGTATTAGAGACACTAGAAAGCAAGAGCGTGCTTCTTTCTCTAAAGCAGAGTGCGTTTCATGGATGAGAACTGTGCTGTGTGTTTCCCTTGCGAAATGGAGTTAAATCCCAGGCTCTGTGTCTTCCAACATGCAACAATTCGTTTCTTGTAAACGCAGTCACTATTCAGCTCAAAGGAGCTACATCCTTTCACGAGGCTCACACGTTTGTCGCTCTTAACTGAAAACCATTGGAGTTTAGAGGACCTGTGGTTTGTATAAGTTTCAGAAGCAGAGTTGAACTAGATATGGTCCGAATGTGTGGGAAACACAGTTCTTTTGATCTGAGCACACTCATGTTTCCTTTTGTTTTAGGGACTCTAGAAAGCAAGAGCTTGGTTCTTGTTCTAAAGCAGAGTGGTTTTCATGGAAGAGAACTGTGCTGTATGTTTCACTTCTGAAATGGAGTTAAATCCCACGCTCTGTGTCTTCCTAGAAGCAAGAATTCGTTTCATGTAAACGCAGTCACTTTTCAGCTCAAAGGAAGCTACATCGTTCATGAAGCTCACACGTTTGTCGATCTTAATTGAAAAGCATTGGATGTTCGAGGACCTGTGGTTTTTATCAGTTTCAGAAGCAGAGTTGAACTAGATATGGTCCGTATGTGTGGGAAACACGGTTGTTTTGCTAGGAGCACTCTCACGTTTACCTTTGTATTAGAGACAATAGAAAGCAAGAGTGTGCTTATTGCTCTAAAGCAGAGTGTGTTTCATGGATGAGAACTGTGCTTGGAGTTTCCCTACAGAAATGATGTTCAAACCCAGGCTCTGTGTCTTCCTCCAAGAAAGACTTCATTTCAGGTAAACACAGTCACTTTTCAGCTCAAAGGAAGCTGCATCGTTCACAGAGCTCACACGTTTCTCGCTCTTAACTGAAAAGCATTGGATGTTAGAGGACCTATGGTTTGTATCAGTTTCAGAAAAAGAGTTGAACTAGATATGGTCTGAATGTGTGGGTAACACAGTTCTTTTGGTCTGAGCACACTCATGTTTCCTTCTGTTTTAGAGAGTCTAGAAAGCAAGTCCGTGCTTCTTACTCTAAAGCAGAAAGTGTTTCATGGATGAGAACTGTACTGTGTGTTTCCCATCAGAAATGGAGTTATATCCCACGCTCTGTGTCTTCCTACAAACAAAATTTCTTTTCAGGTTAGGGTAGTCACTTTTCAGCTCAAAGGACCTTCATTGTTCACGAAGCCCTCACATTTCTCTTCTTAACGGACAAGCACTGGATGTTAGAGGACCTATGGTTTGTATCAGTTTCAGACAGAGTTGAACTAGGTATGGTCTGTATGTGTGGGAAACACTGTTCTTTTGCTCTGAGCACACTAACGTTTCCCTTTGTATTAGAGACTCTAGAAAGCAAGAACGTGCTTCTTGCTCTAAAGCAGAGAGTGTTTCATGGATGAGAACTGTGCTGGGAGTTTCCCTTCAGAAATGGAGTTCAATCCGAGGCTCTGTGTCTTCCTACAAGCAAGACTTCCTTTCAGGTAAACACAGTAACTTTTCACCTCAAAGGAAACTACCTCGTTCACAAAGCTCACATGTTTCTCGCTCTTAAATGAAAAGCATTGGATATTAGAGGACCTGGGGTTTGTATCACTTTCAGAAGCAGAGTTGAACTAGATATGGTCCATATGTGTAGGACACACAGTTCTTTTGTTCCGAGCAAACTCACTTTTCATGCAGTATTAGAGACTCTAGAAAGTAAGAGCTTGGTTCTTGCTCTATAGCAGAGTGTTTTTCATGGATGAGAACTGTGCGGTGTGTTTCCCATCAGAAATGGAGTTAAATCCCAGGCTCTGTGTCTTCCTACAGGCAATAATTCATTTCATGTGAACGCAGTCACTTTTCAGCTCAAAGGAGCTACATCGTTTCACGCAGCTCACACGTTTGTCGCTCTTAAGTGAAAACCATTGGAGGTTTGAGGACCTGTGGTTTGTATCAGTTTCAGAAGCAGAGTTGAACTAGATATGTTCCGAATGTGTGGGAAACACAGTTCTTTTGGTCTGAGCACACTCATGTTTCCTTCTGTTTTAGAGACTGCAGAAAGAAAGACCGTGCTTCTTACTCTAAAGCAGAAAGTGTTTCATGGATGAGAACTGTGCTGGGAGTTTCCCTTCAGAAAAGGAGTTCAATCCCAGGCTCTTTGTCTTCCTACAAGCAAGACTTCGTTTCAGGTAAACACAGACGTGTTTCGGCTCAAAGGAAGCTACATCGTTGAAAAAGCTCACACGTTTCTCGCTCTTAATTGAAAAGCTTGTATGTTAGAGGACCTGTGGTTTGTATCACTTTCAGAAGCAGAATTGAACTAGATATGGTCCATATGTGTAGGACAAACAGTTCTTTTGTTCTGAGCACATCACGTTTCCTGCTGTATTATTGACTCTAGAAAGCAAGAGCTTGCTTCTTGCTCTAAAGCAGAGTGTGTTTCATGGATGACAACTGTGCTGTGCATTTCCTTCAGAAATGGAGTGAAATCCCAAGCTCTGTGTCTTCCTAAAAGCAAGAAATCATTTCAGGTAAACACAGTCACTTTATAGCTCAAATGAAGCTACATCGTTAACGAAGCTCACACATTTGACGCTCTTAATGGAAAAGCATTGGATGTTTTCGGACCTGTCGTTGTTTTCAGTTTCAGAAGCAGAGTTGAACTAGATATGGTGTGTATGTGTAGGAAACACCATTCTTTTTTCTGAGCACACTCACTTTTTCTGCTGTATTAGAGACTCTAGAAAGCAGGAGCTTGATTCTTGCTCTAAAGCAGAGTGTGTTTCATGGATTAGAACTGTGCTGTGTGTTTCCCTTCAGAAATGGAGTTCAATCACAGGATCTGTGTCTTCCTACAAGCAATAATTCGTTTCAGGTAAGGGTAGTCACTTTTCAGCTCAAAGGACCTACATCGCTCACAAAGCTCACAATTCTCTTCTGAACTGAGAAGCATTGGATGTTAGAGTACATGTGGTTAGTATCAGTTTCAGAAGCAGAGTTGAAATAGATATGGTCCATATGTGTAGGACACACAGTTCTTTTGATTGAGCACATCACCTTTCCTGCCATATTACAGACTCTAGAAAGCAAGAGCAGGCTTCTTGCTCTAAAGCAGAGTGTGTTTATGGATGAGAACTGTGCAATGTGTTTCCTACAGAAATGGAGTTAAATCACAAGCTCTGTGTCTTCCTACAAGCAAGAAATCGTTTCAGGTAAACACAGTCACTTTAGAGCTCAAATGAACCAACATCATTCTTGAAGATCACACGTTTGTCGCTCTTAATTGAAAAGCATTGGATGTTAGAGGACCTGTGGTTTTTCTTAGTTTCTGACAGAGTTGAAATAGATATGGTCCGTATGTGTGGTAAGCACCATTCTTTTGCTCTGAGCACACTCACGTTTCCCTCTAGTATTAGAGACTCTAGAAAGCAAGAGCTTGGTTCTTGCCCTAAAGGAGAGTAGTTTTCATGGATGAGAACTGTGCTGTGCATTTCCTTCAGAAATTGAGTTAAATCCCATGCTCTGTGTCTTCCTACAAGCAAAATTTCTTTTCAGGTAAGGGTAGTCACTTTTCAGCTCAAAGGACCAGCATCGTTCACGAAACTCACACATTTCTCTTCTTAACGGACAAGCATTGGATGTTAGAGGACCTCTTGTTTGTATCAGTTTCAGATAGAGTTGAACTAGATATGGTCCCTATGTGGGGAAAACACCGTTCTTTTGCTCTGAGAACACTCATGTTTCCCTTTGTATTAGAGACTCTAGAAAGCAAGAGCGTGCTTCTTGCTCTAAAGCAGAGTGTGTTTCATGGATGAGAACTGTGTTGGGAGTTTTCCTTGAGAAATGGAGTTCAATCCCAGGCTCTGTGTCTTCCTATAAGCAAGACTTCGTTTCAGGTAAACACAGTCACTTTTCAGCTCAAAGGAAGCTACATCGTTCACAAAGCTCAAATGTTTCTCGCTCTTAAGTGACAAGCATGAGATGTTAGAGGATCTGTGGTTAGTATCAGTTTTAGAAGCAGAGTGTAAGAAACACCGTTCCTTTGCTCTGAGCACACTCATGTTTCCTGCTGTATTAGAGACACTAGAAAGCAAGTGCGTGCTTCTTGCTCTAAAGCAACATCGTTCACGCAGCACACAAGTTTGTTGCTCTTAACTGAAAAGTATTGGATGTTAGAGGACCTGTGCTTTGTATCACTTTAAGAAGGAGAGTTGAACTAGATATGGTCCATATGTGTAGCACATCACGTTTCCTGATGTATTAGAGACTCTAGAAAGCAAGAGCGTGCTTCTTGCTTTAAAGCAGAGTGTGTTTCATGGATGAGAACTGTGCTGTACATTTCCTTCAGAAATTGAGTTAAATCCCATGCTCTGTTTCTTCCTACAATCAAGAAATCGTTTCAGGTAAACACAGTCACTTTTCACCTCAAAGAGGTCTACATCGTTCACGCAGCTAACAAGTTTGTCGCTCTTAACTGAAAAGCATTGGATGTTAGAGGACCTATGCTTTGTATCACTTTCAGAAGCAGAGTTGAACTAGATATGGTCCATATGTGTAGGACACACAGTTCTTTTGTTCTGAGCACACTCAATTTTCCTGCAGTATTAGAGACTCTAGAAAGCAAGAGCGTGCTTCTTGCTCTAAAGCAGATGTGTTTCATGAAGGAAAACTGTGCTGTGTGTTTCCCTTCCGAAATGGAGTTAAATCCCACGCTCTGTGTCTTCCTAAAAGCAAAATTTCTTTTTAGGTAAGGTTAGTAACTTTTCAGCTCAAAGACCTGTGTCCTTCACGAAGCTCACACATTTCTCTTCTTAATGGACAAGCATTGGATGTTAGAGGACCAATGGTTTGTATCAGTTTCAGACAGAGTTCAACTAGATATGGTTCGCATGTGTGGGAAACACTATTCTTTGCTCTGAGCACACTCAGGTTTCCCTCTGTATTAGAGAATCTAGAAAGCAAGAGCGTGCTTCTTGCTCTAAAGCAGAGTGTGTTTCATGGATGAGAACTGTGCTGGGAATTTCCCTTCAGAAAAATAGTTCAATCCCAGGCACTGTGTCTTCCTACAAGCAAGATTCATTTCAGGTAATCACAGTCATTTTCAGCTCAAAGGAAGCTACATCATTAACAAAGCTCACATGTTTCTCGCTCTTAAGTGAAAAGCAATGGATGTTAGAGGACCTGTGGTTTGTATCAGTTTCAGAAGCAGAGTTGAAGTATATATGTTCCCTATGTTTAAGAAACACCATTCATTTGTTTGGAGCACAGACACGTTTCCTGCTGTATTAGAGACACTAGAAAGCAAGAGCGTGCTTCTTGCTCTAAAGCAGAGTGTGTTTCATGGAAGAGAACTGTGCTTTGTGTTTCCCTTCAGAAATAGAGTTAAATCCCAGGGTCTGGGTCTTCCTACAAGCAATACTTCGTTTCAGGTAAACACAGTCACTTTTCAGCTCAAAGGAGGCTACATCGTTCACGCAGCTCACAAGTTTGTCGCTCTTAACTGAAAAGTATTGAATGTTAGAGGACCTGGGCTTTGTATCACTTTAAGAAGCAGAGTTGAACTAGATATGGTCCATATGTGTAGGACACACAGTTCTTTTGTTCTGAGCACTTCACGTTTCCTGCTGTATTAGAGACTCTAGAAAGCAAGAGCGTGGTTCTTGCTCTAAAGCAGGGTGTGTTTCATGGATGAGAACTGTGCTGTGCATTTCCTTCAGAAATTGACTTAAATCCCAAGCTCTGTTTCTTCCTACAAGCAAGAAATCGTTTCAGGTAAACATAGTCACTTTACAGCTCAAATGAAGCTACATCGTTCACAAAGCTCACACGTTTGTCGCTCTTAATTGAAAAACATTTGATGTTCGAGGACCTGTGGTTTTTATCACGTTCAGAAGCAGAGTTGAACTGGACATGTTCCATTTGTTTAGGAAACACTGTTCTTTTGTTCTGAGCACACTCACTTTTCCTGCAGTATTAGAGACTCTAGAAAGCAAGAGCTTGGTTCTTGCTCTAAAGCAGAGAATTTTTCATGGATGAGAACTGTGCTGTGTGTTTCCCTTCCGAAATGGAGTTAAATCCCACGCTCTGTGTCTTCCTACAAGCAAGAACTCGTTTCATGTAAACGCAGTCACTTTTCAGCTCAAAGTAGGCTAAATCGTTCACGCAGCTCACATGTTTGTCACTCTTAACTGAAAAGCATTGGATGTTAGAGGACCTGTACTTTGTATCACTTTCAGAAGCAGAGTTGAACTAGATATGGTCCATATGTGTAGGACACACAGTTCTTTTGTTCTGAGCACATCACGTTTCCTGCTGTATTAGAGACTCCAGAAAGCAAGAGCATGCTTCTTGCTCTAAAGCAGAGTGTGTCATGGATGAGAACTGTGCTGTGCATTTCCTTCAGAAATTGAGTTAAATCCCAAGCTCTGTGTCTTCCTACAAGCAAGAAATCATTTCAGGTAAACACAGTCACTTCATAGCTCAAATAAAGCTACATCGTTCATGGAGCTCACAAGTATGTCACTCTTAATTGAAAAGCATGGGATGTTCAAGGACCTGGGGTTTTTATCAGGTTCAGAAGCAGAGTTGAACTGGACATGTTCCGTTTGTTTAGGAAACACTGTTCTTTTGTTCTGAGCACAGTCACTTTTCCTGCAGTATTAGAGACTCTAGAAAGCAAGAGCTTGTTTCTTGCTCTAAAGCAGAGAGTTTTTCATGCATGAGAACTGTGCTGTGTGTTTCCCTTCCGAAATGGAGTTAAATCCCATGATCTCTGTCTTCCTACAAGCAAAATTTCTTTTTAGGTAAGGTTAGTAACTTTTCAGCTCAAAGACCTGCGTCCTTCATGAAGCTCACACATTTCTCTTCTTAATGGACAAGCATTGGATGTTAGAAGACCTATGGTTTGTATCAGTTTAAGACAGAGTTCAACTAGATATGGTTCGTATGTGTGGGAAACACCACTCTTTTGCTCTGAGCACACTCACGTTTCCCTCTGCATTAGAGAATCTAGAAAGTAAGAGTGTGCTTCTTGCTCTAAAGCAGAGTGTGTTTCATGGATGAGAACTGTGCTGGGAGTTTCCCTTCAGAAATGGAGTTCAATCTCAGGCACTGTGTCTTCCTACTAGCAAGATTCATTTGAGGTAATCACAGTCTCTTTTCAGCTCAAAGGAAGCTACATCGTTCACAAAGCTCACATGTTTCCCGCTCTTATGTGACAAGCATGGGATGTTAGAGGACCTGTGGTTTGTATCAGTTTTAGAAGCAGAGTTGAAGTATATTGTTCCCTAAGTTTAAGAAACACCATTCGTTTGTTCGGAGCACCCTCACGTTTCCTGTTGTATTAGAGAGACTAGAAAGCAAGAGCTTGCTTCTTGCTCTAAAGCAGAGTGTGTTTCATGGATGAGAACTGAGCATTGTGTTTCCCTTCAGAAATGGAGTTAAATCCCAGGGTCTGTGTCTTCCTACAAGCAAGACTTCGTTTCAGGTAAACACCGTCACTTTTCAGCGCAAATGAAACTGCATCGTTCACGAGCTCACACGCTTGTCACTCTTAATTGAAAAGAATTGGATGTTAGAGGACCTGTGGTTTTTATCAGGTTCAGAAGCAGAGTTGAACTAGACATGTTCCGTTTGTTTAGGAAACACTGTTCTTTTGTACTGAGCACACTCAATTTTCTGCAGTATTAGAGACTCTAGAAAGCAAGAGCTTGGTATTTGCTCTAAAGCAGAGAATTTTTCATGGATGAGAACTGTGCTGTGTGTTTCCCTTCTGAAATGGAGTTCAATCCCAGGCTCTGTGTCTTCCTACAAGCAAGAATTCGTTTCATGTAAACGCAGTCACTTTTCAGCTCAAAGAGGGCTACATCGTTCACGCAGCTCACACGTTTGTCGCTCTTCACTGAAAAGCATTGGATGTTAGAGGACCTATGCTTTGTATCACTTTAAGAAGGAGAGTTGAACTAGATATGGTCCATATGTGTAGGACACACAGTTCTTTTGTTCTGAGCACATCACGTTTCCTGCTGTATTACAGACTCCAGAAAGCAAGAGCATGCTTCTTGCTCTAAAGCAGGGTGTGTTTCATGGATGAGAACTGTGCTGTACATTTCCTTCAGAAATTGAGTTAAATCCCATGCTCTGTTTCTTCCTAGAATCAAGAAATCGTTTCAGGTAAACACAGTCTCTTTACAGCTCAAATGAAGCTACATCGTTCACAAAGCTCACACGTTTCTCGCTCTTAATTGAAAAGCATTGGATGTTCGAGGACCTGTGGTTTTTATCAGGTTCAGAAGCAGAGTTGAACTAGACATGTTCCGTTTGTTTAGGAAACACTGTTCTTTTATTCTGAGCACACTCACATTTCCTGCAGTATTAGAGACTCTAGAAAGAAAGAGCTTGGTTCTTGCTCTAAAGCAGAGAATTTTTCATGGATGAGAACTGTGCTGTGTGTTTACCTTCTGAAATGGCATTAAATCCCACGCTCTGTGTCTTCCTACAAGCAAGATTCATTTCAGGTAATCACAGTCACTTTTCAGCTCAAAGGAAGCTACATCGTTCACAAAGCTCACATGTTTCCCGCTCTTAAGTGACAAGCATGGGATGTTAGAGGACCTGTTCTTTGTATCAGTTTTAGAAGCAATGTTGAAGTATATATGTTCCCTATGTTTAAGAAACACTGTTCCTTTGTTCGGAGCACCCTCACGTTTCCTGTTGTATTAGAGACACTAGAAAGCAAGAGCGTCCTTCTTGCTCTAAAGCAGAGTGTGTTTCATGGATGAGAACTGAGCTTTGTGTTTCCCTTCAGAAATGGAGTTAAATCCCAGGGTCTGTGTCTTCCTACAAGCAAGACTTCGTTTCAGATAAACACAGTCACTTTTCAGCTCAAATTAAGCTGCATCGTTCACGCAGCTCCCACGCTTGTCACTCTTAATTGAAAAGAATTGGATGTGGTGGACCTGTGGTTTTTATCAGTTTCAGAATCAGAGTTGAACTAGATGTGTTCCCTATGTTTAGGAATCACCGTTCTTTTGTTCTGAGCACACTCACTTTTCATGCAGTATTAGAGACACTAGAAAGCAAGAGCTTGGTTCCTGCTCTAAAGCAGAGAGTTTTTCATGGATGAGAATTGTGCTGTGTGTTTCCCGTCCGAAATGGAGTTAAATCCCAGGCTGTGTTTCTTCCTACAGGCAATAATTCCTTTCATGTAAACACAGTCACTTTTCAGCTCAAAGGAAGCTACATCTTTTCACGTAGCTCACATATTTGTCGCTCTTAACTGAAAAACATTGGAGGTTAGAGGACATGTGGTTTGTATCAGTTTCAGACAGAGTTGAACTAGATATGGTCCATATATGTGGGAAACACCGTTCTTTGCTCTGAGCACACTCAAGTTTCCCTCTGTATTAGAGACTCTAGAAAGCAAGAGCGGGATTCTTGCTCTAAAGCAGAGTGTGTTTCATGGATGCGAAATCTGCTGGGATTTTCCCTTGAGAAATGGAGTTCAATCCCAGGATCTGTGTCTTCCTACAAGCAAGACTTCGTATCAGTTAAACACAGTCACTTTTCAGCTCAAAGGAAGCTACATCCTTCACAAAGCTCACATGTTTCTCGCTCTTAAGTGACAAGCATGGGATGTTAGAGGACCTGTGATTTGTATCAGTTTTAGAATCAGAGTTGAAGTATATATGTTCCCTATGTTTAAGAAACACCATTCCTCTGTTTGGAGCACAGCCACGTTTCCTGCTGTATTAGAGACAGTAGAAAGCAAGAGCGTGCTTCTTGTTCTAAAGCAGAGTGTGTTTCATAAATGAGAACTGTGCTTTGTGTTTCCCTTCAGAAATGGAGTTAAATCCCAGGGTCTGTGTCTTTCTACAAGCAATACTTCGTTTCTGGTAAACACAGTCACGTTTCAGCTCAAAGGAGTCTACATTGTTCACGCAGCTCACAAGTTTGTCGCTCTTAACTGAAAAGTATTGGATGTTAGAGGACCTGTGCTTTGTATCAATTTAAGAAGCAGAGTTGAACTAGATATGGTCCATATGTGTAGGACACACAGTTCTTTTGTCCTGAGCACATCACGTTTCCTGCTGTATTAGAGAGTCTAGAAAGCAAGAGCGTGCTTCTTGCTCTAAAGCAGAGTGTGTTTCATAGATGAGAACAGTGCTGGGAGTTTCCTTTCAGAAAAGGAGTTCAGTCCCAGGCTCCTTGTCTTCCTACAAGCAAGACTTCGTTTCAGGTAAACACAGTCACGTTTTGGCTGAAAGGAAGCTACATTGTTCACAAAGCTCACACGTTTCTCGCTCTTAACTGAAAAGCATTGGATGTTAGAGGACCTGTGGTTTGTATCACCTTCAGAAGCAGAGTTGAACTAGATATGGTGCATATGTGTAGGACACACAGTTCTTTTGTTCTGAGCACACTCACGTTTCCTGCTGTATTAGAGACTCTAGAAAGCAAGAGCATGCTACTTACTCTAAAGCAGAAAGTGTTTCATGGCTGAGAACTGTGCTGTGTGTTTCCCTTCAGAAATGGAGTTAAATGACAGGGTCTGTGTCTTCCTACAACCAATACTTCGTTTCAGGTAAACACAGTCACTTTTCAGCTCAAAGGAGGCTACATCGTTCACGCAGCACACAAGTTTGTTGCTCTTAACTGAAAAGTATTGGATGTTAGAGGACCTGTGCTTTGTATCACTTTAAGAAGGAGAGTTGAACTAGATATGGTCCATATGTGTAGGACACACAGTTCTTTTGTTCTGAGCACATCACGTTTCCTGATGTATTAGAGACTCTAGAAAGCAAGAGCGTGCTTCTTGCTCTAAAGCAGGGTGTGTTTCATGGATGAGAACTGTGCTGTACATTTCCTTCAGAAATTGAGTTAAATCCCATGCTCTGTTTCTTCCTACAATCAAGAAATCGTTTCAGGTAAACACAGTCTCTTTACAGCTCAAATGAAGCTACATCGTTCACAAAGCTCACACGTTTCTCGCTCTTAATTGAAAAGCATTGGATGTTCGAGGACCTGTGGTTTTTATCAGGTTCAGAAGCAGAGTTGAACTAGACATGTTCCGTTTGTTTAGGAAACACTGTTCTTTTATTCTGAGCACACTCACATTTCCTGCAGTATTAGAGACTCTAGAAAGAAAGAGCTTGGTTCATGTTCTAAAGCAGAGTGTTTTTCATGGATGAGAACTATGCTGTGTGTTTCCCTTCTGAAATGGAGTTCAATCCCAGGCTCTGTGTCTTACTACAAACAAGAATTCGTTTCATGTAAACGCAGTCACTTTTCACCTCAAAGAGGTCTACATCGTTCACGCAGCTAACAACTTTGTCGCTCTTAACTGAAAAGCATTGGATGTTAGAGGACCTATGCTTTGTATCACTTTCAGAAGCAGAGTTGAACTAGATATGGTCCATATGTGTAGGACACAGAGTTCTTTTGTTCTGAGCACACTCACATTTCCTGCAGTATTAGAGACTCTAGAAAGCAAGAGTGTGCTTCTTGCTCTAAAGCAGAGTATGTTTCATGGATGAGAACTGTGCTGTACATTTCCTTCAGAAATTGAGTTATATCCCATGCTCTGTTTCTTCCTACAATCAAGAAATCGTTTCAGGTAAACACAGTCACTTTTCACCTCAAATAGGTCTACATCGTTCACGCAGCTAACAAGTTTGTCGCTCTTAACTGAAATGCATTGGATGTTAGAGGACCTATGCTTTGTATCACTTTCGGAAGCAGAGTTGAACTAGATATGGTCCATATGTGTAGGACACACAGTTCTTTTGTTCTGAGCACACTCAATTTTCCTGCAGTATTAGAGACTCTAGAAAGCAAGAGCGTGCTTCTTGCTCTAAAGCAGATGTGTTTCATGAAGGAAAACTGTGCTGTGTGTTTCCCTCCCGAAATGGAGTTAAATCCCACGCTCTGTGTCTTCCTAAAAGCAAAATTTCTTTTTAGGTAAGGTTAGTAACTTTTCAGCTCAAAGACCTGTGTCCTTCACGAAGCTCACACATTTCTCTTCTTAATGGACAAGCATTGGATGTTAGAGGACCAATGGTTTGTATCAGTTTCAGACAGAGTTCAACTAGATATGGTTCGCATGTGTGGGAAACACTATTCTTTGCTCTGAGCACACTCAGGTTTCCCTCTGTATTAGAGAATCTAGAAAGCAAGAGCGTGCTTCTTGCTCTAAAGCAGAGTGTGTTTCATGGATGAGAACTGTGCTGGGAATTTCCCTTCAGAAAAAGAGTTCAATCCCAGGCACTGTGTCTTCCTACAAGCAAGATTCATTTCAGGTAATCACAGTCATTTTCAGCTCAAAGGAAGCTACATCATTAACAAAGCTCACATGTTTCTCGCTCTTAAGTGAAAAGCAATGGAGGTTAGAGGACCTGTGGTTTGTATCAGTTTCAGAAGCAGAGTTGAAGTATATATGTTCCCTATGTTTAAGAAACACCATTCATTTGTTTGGAGCACAGACACGTTTCCTGCTGTATTAGAGACACTAGAAAGCAAGAGCGTGCTTCTTGCTCTAAAGCAGAGTGTGTTTCATGGAAGAGAACTGTGCTTTGTGTTTCCCTTCAGAAATAGAGTTAAATCCCAGGGTCTGGGTCTTCCTACAAGCAATACTTCGTTTCAGGTAAACACAGTCACTTTTCAGCTCAAAGGAGGCTACATCGTTCACGCAGCTCACAAGTTTGTCGCTCTTAACTGAAAAGTATTGAATGTTAGAGGACCTGGGCTTTGTATCACTTTAAGAAGCAGAGTTGAACTAGATATGGTCCATATGTGTAGGACACACAGTTCTTTTGTTCTGAGCACTTCACGTTTCCTGCTGTATTAGAGACTCTAGAAAGCAAGAGCGTGGTTCTTGCTCTAAAGCAGGGTGTGTTTCATGGATGAGAACTGTGCTGTGCATTTCCTTCAGAAATTGACTTAAATCCCAAGCTCTGTTTTTTCCTACAAGCAAGAAATCGTTTCAGGTAAACATAGTCACTTTACAGCTCAAATGAAGCTACATCGTTCACAAAGCTCACACGTTTGTCGCTCTTAATTGAAAAACATTTGATGTTCGAGGACCTGTGGTTTTTATCACGTTCAGAAGCAGAGTTGAACTGGACATGTTCCATTTGTTTAGGAAACACTGTTCTTTTGTTCTGAGCACACTCACTTTTCCTGCAGTATTAGAGACTCTAGAAAGCAAGAGCTTGGTTCTTGCTCTAAAGCAGAGAATTTTTCATGGATGAGAACTGTGCTGTGTGTTTCCCTTCCGAAATGGAGTTAAATCCCACGCTCTGTGTCTTCCTACAAGCAAGAACTCGTTTCATGTAAACGCAGTCACTTTTCAGCTCAAAGTTGGCTAAATCGTTCACGCAGCTCACATGTTTGTCACTCTTAACTGAAAAGCATTGGATGTTAGAGGACCTGTACTTTGTATCACTTTCAGAAGCAGAGTTGAACTAGATATGGTCCATATGTGTAGGACACACAGTTCTTTTGTTCTGAGCACATCACGTTTCCTGCTGTATTACAGACTCCAGAAAGCAAGAGCATGCTTCTTGCTCTAAAGCAGAGTGTGTCATGGATGAGAACTGTGCTGTGCATTTCCTTCAGAAATTGAGTTAAATCCCAAGCTCTGTGTCTTCCTACAAGCAAGAAATCATTTCAGGTAAACACAGTCACTTCATAGCTCAAATAAAGCTACATCGTTCATGGAGCTCACAAGTATGTCACTCTTAATTGAAAAGCATGGGATGTTCAAGGACCTGGGGTTTTTATCAGGTTCAGAAGCAGAGTTGAACTAGACATGTTCCGTTTGTTTAGGAAACACTGTTCTTTGTTCTGAGCACACTCAATTTTCCTGCAGTATTAGAGACTCTAGAAAGCAAGAGCTTGGTTCTTGCTCTAAAGCAGAGAATTTTTCATGGATGAGAACTGTGCTGTGTGTTTACCTTCTGAAATGGCATTAAATCCCACGCTCTGTGTCTTCCTACAAGCAAGATTCATTTCAGGTAATCACAGTCACTTTTCAGCTCAAAGGAAGCTACATCGTTCACAAAGCTCACATGTTTCCCGCTCTTAAGTGACAAGCATGGGATGTTAGAGGACCTGTTCTTTGTATCAGTTTTAGAAGCAATGTTGAAGTATATATGTTCCCTATGTTTAAGAAACACTGTTCCTTTGTTCGGAGCACCCTCACGTTTCCTGTTGTATTAGAGACACTAGAAAGCAAGAGCGTCCTTCTTGCTCTAAAGCAGAGTGTGTTTCATGGATGAGAACTGAGCTTTGTGTTTCCCTTCAGAAATGGAGTTAAATCCCAGGGTCTGTGTCTTCCTACAAGCAAGACTTCGTTTCAGATAAACACAGTCACTTTTCAGCTCAAATTAAGCTGCATCGTTCACGCAGCTCCCACGCTTGTCACTCTTAATTGAAAAGAATTGGATGTGGTGGACCTGTGGTTTTTATCAGTTTCAGAATCAGAGTTGAACTAGATGTGTTCCCTATGTTTAGGAATCACCGTTCTTTTGTTCTGAGCACACTCACTTTTCATGCAGTATTAGAGACACTAGAAAGCAAGAGCTTGGTTCCTGCTCTAAAGCAGAGAGTTTTTCATGGATGAGAATTGTGCTGTGTGTTTCCCGTCCGAAATGGAGTTAAATCCCAGGCTGTGTTTCTTCCTACAGGCAATAATTCCTTTCATGTAAACACAGTCACTTTTCAGCTCAAAGGAAGCTACATCTTTTCACGTAGCTCACATATTTGTCGCTCTTAACTGAAAAACATTGGAGGTTAGAGGACATGTGGTTTGTATCAGTTTCAGACAGAGTTGAACTAGATATGGTCCATATATGTGGGAAACACCGTTCTTTGCTCTGAGCACACTCAAGTTTCCCTCTGTATTAGAGACTCTAGAAAGCAAGAGCGGGATTCTTGCTCTAAAGCAGAGTGTGTTTCATGGATGCGAAATCTGCTGGGATTTTCCCTTGAGAAATGGAGTTCAATCCCAGGATCTGTGTCTTCCTACAAGCAAGACTTCGTATCAGTTAAACACAGTCACTTTTCAGCTCAAAGGAAGCTACATCCTTCACAAAGCTCACATGTTTCTCGCTCTTAAGTGACAAGCATGGGATGTTAGAGGACCTGTGATTTGTATCAGTTTTAGAATCAGAGTTGAAGTATATATGTTCCCTATGTTTAAGAAACACCATTCCTCTGTTTGGAGCACAGCCACGTTTCCTGCTGTATTAGAGACAGTAGAAAGCAAGAGCGTGCTTCTTGTTCTAAAGCAGAGTGTGTTTCATAAATGAGAACTGTGCTTTGTGTTTCCCTTCAGAAATGGAGTTAAATCCCAGGGTCTGTGTCTTCCTACAAGCAATACTTCGTTTCTGGTAAACACAGTCACGTTTCAGCTCAAAGGAGTCTACATTGTTCACGCAGCTCACAAGTTTGTCGCTCTTAACTGAAAAGTATTGGATGTTAGAGGACCTGTGCTTTGTATCAATTTAAGAAGCAGAGTTGAACTAGATATGGTCCATATGTGTAGGACACACAGTTCTTTTGTCCTGAGCACATCACGTTTCCTGCTGTATTAGAGAGTCTAGAAAGCAAGAGCGTGCTTCTTGCTCTAAAGCAGAGTGTGTTTCATGGATGACAACTGTGCTGTGCTTTTCCTTCAGAAATTGAGTTAATCCCAAGCTCTGTTTCTTCCTACAAGCAAGAAATCGTTTCAGGTAAACACAGTCATTTTACAGCTCAAATGAAGCTACATCGTTCACAAAGCTCACACGTTTCTCGCTCTTAATTGAAAAGCATTGGATGTTCGAGGACCTGTGGTTTTTATCAGGTTCAGAATCAGAGTTGAACTACACATGTTCTGTTTGTTTAGGAAACACTGTTCTTTTGTTCTGAGCACACTCACTTATCCTGCAGTATTGGAGAATCTAGAAAGCAAGAGCTTGGTTCTTGTCCTAAAGCAGAGTGTTTTTCATGGATGAGAACTGTGTTGTGTTTTTCCCTTCTGAAATGGAGTTCAATCCCAGGCTCTGTGTCTTCCTACAAGAAAGAATTCGTTTCATGTAAACACAGTCACTTTTCAGCTCAAAGAGGGCTACATCGTTCACGCAGCTCACACGTTTGTCGCTCTTAACTGAAAAGTATTGGATGTTAGAGGACCTATGCTTTGTATCACTTTCAGAAGCAGAGTTGAACTAGATATGGTCCATATGTGTAGGACACACAGTTCTTTTGTTCTGAACACACTCACGTTTCCTGCTTTATTAGAGACTCTAGAAAGCAAGAGCGTGCTTCTTGCTCTAAAGAAGATTGTGTTTCATGGATGAGAACTGTGCTGTGCATTTCCTTCAGAAATTGAGTTAAATCCCAAGCTCTGTGTCTTCGTACAAGCAAGAAATCATTTGAGGTAAACACAGTCACTTTACAGCTCAAATGAAGCTTCATCATTCATGGAGCGCACACTTTCGTCGCTCTTAATTGAAAAGCATTGGATGTTCGAGGACCTGTGGTTTTTATCAGGTTCAGAAGCAGAGTTGAACTAGACATGTTCCGTTTGTTTAGGAAACACTGTTCTTTTGTTCTGAGCACACTCAATTTTCCTGCAGTATTAGGCACTCTAGAAAGCAAGAGCTTGGTTCTTGCTCTAAAGCAGAGAATTTTTCATGGATGAGAACTGTGCTGTGTGTTTCCCTTCTGAAATGGCATTAAATCCCATGCTCTGTGTCTTCCTACAAGCAAAATTTCTTTTTAGGTAAGGTTACTAACTTTTCAGCTCAAAGACCTGCATCCTTCACGAAGCTCACACATTTCTCTTCTTAATGAACAAGCATTGGTTGTTAGAGGACCTATGGTTTGTATCAGTTTCAGACAGAGTTCAACTAGATATGGTTCGTATGTGTGGGAAACACTATTCTTTTGCTCTGAGCACACTCACATTTCCCTCTTTTATCGAATCTAGAAAGCAAGAGTGTGCTTCTTGCTCTAAAGCAGAGTGTGTTTCATGGATGAGAACTGAGCTTTGTGTTTCCCTTCAGAAATTGAGTTAAATCCCAGGGTCTGTGTCTTCCTTCAAGCAAGAAATCGTTTCAGGTAAACACAGACAATATACAGCTAAAATGAAGCTACAACTTTCACGGAGCTCACACGTTTGTCACTCTTAATTGAAAAGCATTGGATGTTGGAGGACCTGTGGTTTTCATCAGGTTCAGAAGCAGAGTTGAACTAGACATGTTCCGTTTGTTTGGGAAACACTGTTCTTTTGTTCTGAGCACATTCAATTTTCCTGCATTATTAGAGACTCTAGAAAGCAAGAGCTTGGTTCTTGCTCCAAAGCAGAGTGTTTTTCATGGATGAGAACTGTGCTGTGTGTTTCCCTTACGAAATGGAGTTAAATCCCATGCTCTGTGTCTTCCTACAAGCAAGAATTCATTTCATGTAAACGCAGTCATTTTCAGCTGAAAGGAAGCTACATCGTTCACGCAGCTCACACCTTTGTCGCTCTTAATTGAAAAGCATTGGATGTTAGAGGACCTGTGGTTTTAATTAGTTTCAGAAGCAGAGTTGAAATAGACATGTTGCGTATGTTTAGGAAACACCGTCCTTTTGTTCTTGAGCACACTCACTTTTAATGAAGTATTAGAGACTCTAGAAATCAAGAGTGTGTTTCTTGCTCTAAGGAGACTGTGTTTCATGGATGAGAACAATGCTTTGTGTTTCCCGTCAGAAATTGAGTTAAATCATTCAGGAAGCTCACACATTTCTCTTCTTAACGGACAAGCATTGGATGTTAGAGGATCTGTGGTTTGTATCAGTTTCAGAAGCAGAGTTGAACTAGATATGGTCCGAATATGTGGGAAACACAGTTCTTTTGGTCTGAGCACACTCATTTTTCCTTCTGTTTTAGAGAATCTAGAAGCAAGACCGTGCTTCTTACTCTAAATCAGAAAGTGATTCATGGATGAGAACTGTGCAGTGGATTTCCCGTCAGAAATTGAGTTAAATCCCAGGTGTGTGTCTTCCTACAGGCAATAATTCATTTCATGTAAACGCAGTCACTTTACACCTAAAATGAGCTACATCGTTCACGAAGCTCACACATTTGTCGCTCTTAACTGAAAACATTTGGAGGTTAGAGGACCTGTGATTTGTATCAGTTTCAGAAGAAGAGTTGAACTAGATATGGTCTGAATGTGTGGGAAACACATTTCTGTTCTGAGCACACCCATATTTCCTTCTGTTTTAGAGACTCTAGAAAGCAAGCCTGTGCTTCTTACTCTAAAGCAGAAAGTGTTTCATGGATGAGAACTGTGCTGTGTGTTTCCCTTCAGAAATGGAGCTAAATCCCACACCTTGTGTCTTCCTACAAGCAAAAATTATTTTCAGATAAGTGTAGTCACTTTTCAGCTCAAAGGACCTGCATCGTTCACGAAGCTCACACATTTCTCTTCTTAACGGACAAGCATTGGATATTAGAGGACCTATTGTTTGTATCCGTTTCAGACAGAGTTGAACTAGATATGGCCCATATGTGTAGGACACACAGTTCTTTTGTTCTGAGCACATGACGTTTCCTGCTGTATTAGAGACTCTAGAAAGCAAGAGTGTGCTTCTTGCTGTAAAGCAGAGTGTGTTTCGTGGATGAGAACTGTGCTGTGCGTTTTCTTCAGAAATGGATTTAAATCCCAAGCTCTGTGTCTTCCTACAAGCAAGACTTCCTTTCAGGTAAACACAGTCACTTTTCAGCTCAACGGAAGATACATCGTTCACAAAGCTCACAGGTTTCTTGCTCTTAACGGACAAGCATTGGATGTTAGAGGACCTGTGGTTTGTATCACTTTCAGAAGCAGAGTTGAACTAGATATGGTCCGAATGTGTGGGAAACACAGTTCTTTTGGTCTGAGCACATAAATGTTTCCTTCTGTTTAAGAGACTCTATAAAGCAAGACCATGCTTCTTACTCTAAAGCAGAAAATGTTTCATGGATGAGAACTGTGCTGTGTGTTTCCCTTCAGAAATGGAGTTAAATCCCACGCTCTGTGTCTTCCTACAAGCAAAATTTCATTTCAGGTAAGGGTAGTCACTCGTCAACTCAAAGGACCTGCATCATTCACGAAGCTCACCCATTTCTCTTCTTAACGGACAAGCATTGGATGTTAGAGGACATATTGTTTGCATCAGTTTCAGACAGAGTTGAACTAGATATGGTCCATATGTGTGGGAAACACCGTTCTTTTGCTCCGAGCACACTCACGCTTCCCTCTGTATTAGAGACTCTAGAAAGCAAGAGCGTGCTTCTTGCTCTTAAGCAGAGTGTGTTTCATGGATGAGAACTGTGCTGGGAGTTTCCCTTCAGAAATGGAGTTCAATCCCAGGCTCTGTGCTTCCTACAAGCAAGACTTCGTTTCAGGTAAACACAGTCACTTTTCAGCTCAAAGGAAGCTACATCATTCACAAAGCTCACCTGTTTCTCGCTCTTAAGTGACAAGCATGGGATGTTAGAGGACCTGTGGTTTGTATCAGTTTTAGAGGCAGAGTTGAAGTATAAATGTTCACTATGTGTAAGAAACACCGTTCCTTTGTTCGGAGCACACTCACGTTTCCTGCTGTATTAGAGACACTAGAAAGCAAGAGCATGTTTCTTGCTCTAAAGCAGAGTGTGTTTCATGGATGAGAACTGTGCTGTGCGTTTTCTTCAGAAATGGATTTAAATCCCAAGCTCTGTGTCTTCCTACAAGCAAGAAATCGTTTCAGGTAAACACAGTCACTTTATAGATCAAATGAAGCTACATCGTTCATGAAGCTCACACGTTTCTCGCTCTTAATTGAAATGCATTGGATGTTAGAGGACCTGTGGTTTTCATCAGTTTCAGAAGCAGAGTTGAACTAGATATGGTCCGAATATGTAGGAAATACAGTTCTTTTGTTCTGAGCACACTCATGTTTACTTCACATTTAGATCCTCAAAAAAGCATGAGCATGCTTCTTTCTCTAAAGCAGAGTGTCTTTCATGGATGAGAACTGTGCTGTGTGTTTCCCTTCAGAAATGGAGTTAAATCCCAGGGTCTGTGTCTTCCTACAAGCAAGACATCGTTTCAGGTAAACACAGTCACTTTTCAGCTCAAATGATGCTACATCGTTCACGCAGCTCACACGCTTGTCACTCTTAATTGAAAAGAATTGGATGTTAGAGGACCTGTGGTTTTTATCAGGTTCAGAAGCAGAGTTGAACTAGACATGTTCTGTTTGTTTAGGAAACACTGTTCTTTTTTCTGAGCACACTCAATTTTCCTGCAGTATTAGAGACTCTAGAAAGCAAGAGCGTGCTTCTTGCTCTAAAGCAGATTGTGTTTCATGGATGAGAACTGTGCTGTGCATTTCCTTCAGAAATTGAGTTAAATCCCAAGCTCTGTTTCTTCCTACATGCAAGAAATCGTTTGAGGTAAACACAGTCACTTTACAGCTCAAATGAAGCTACATCGTTCACAAAGCTCACACGTTTCCGCTCTTAATTGAAAAGCATTGGATAGTCGAGGTCCTGTGGTTTTTATCAGGTCAGAAGCAGAGTTGAAGTAGACATGTTCCGTTAGTTTAGGAAACACTGTTCTTTTGTTCTGAGCACACTCACTTTTCCTGCAGTATTAGAGACTCTAGAAAGCAAGAGCTTGGTTCTTGTTCTAAAGCAGAGCGTTTTTCATGGATGAGAACTGTGCTGTGTGTTTCCCTTCCGAAATGGAGTTAAAACCCACGCTCTGTGTCTTCCTACAAGCAAGGATTCGTTTCATGTAAATGCAGTCACTTTTCTTCTTAAGTTGGCTAAATCGTTCACGCAGCTCACACGTTTGTCGCTCTTAAGTGAAAAGCATTGGATGTTAGAAGACCTGTGCTTTGTATCACTTTCAGAAGCAGAGATGAACTAGATATGGTCCATATGTGTAGTACACACAGTTCATTTGTTCTGAGCACATCACGTTTCCTGCTGTATTAGAGACACCGAAAGCAAGCGTGTGCTTCTTGCTCTAAAGCAGAGTGTGTTTCATGGATGAGAACTGTGCTTTGTGTTTCCCTTCAGAAATGGAGTTAAATCCCAGGGTCTGGGTCTTCCTACAAGCAATACTTCGTTTCAGGTAAACACAGTCATTTTTCAGCTAAAAGGAGGCTACATCATTCACGCAGCTCACATGTTTGTCGCTCTTAACTGAAAAGTATTGGATGTTAGAGGACCTGTGCTTTTTATCACTTTAAGAAGCAGAGTTGAACTAGATATGGTCCATAAGTGTAGGACACACAGTTCTTTTGTTCTGAGCACATCACGTTTCCTGCTGTATTAGAGACTCCAGAAAGCAAGAGCGTGCTTCTTGCTCTAAAGCAGAGTGTGTTTCATGGATGAGAACTGTGCTGTGCATTTCCTTCAGAAATAGAGTTAAATCCCAAGCTCTGTTTCTTCCTACATGCAAGAAATCGTTTGAGGTAAACACAGTCACTTTACAGCTCAAATGAAGCTACATCGTTCACAAAGCTCAGAGGTTTCTCATTCTTAATTGAAAAGCATTGGATGTTCGAGGTCCTGTGGTTTTTATCAGGTCAGAAGCAGAGTTGAAGTAGACATGTTCCGTTTGTTTAGGAAACAGTGTTCTTTTGTTCTGAGCACACTCACTTTTCCTGCAGTATTAGAGACTCTAGAAAGCAAGAGCTTGGTTCTTGTTCTAAAGCAGAGCGTTTTTCATGGATGAGAACTGTGCTGTGTGTTTCCCTTCCGAAATGGAGTTAAATCACAGGCTCTGTGTCTTCCTACAAGCAAGAATTCGTTTCATGTAAACGCAGTCACTTTTCAGCTCAAAGAGGGCTACATCGTTCACGCAGCTCACACGTTTCTCACTCTTAACTGAAAAGCATTGGATGTTAGAGGACCTGGGGTTTGTATCACTTTCAGAAGCAGAGTTGAACTAGATATGGTCCATATGTGTAGGACACACAGTTCTTTTGTTCTGAGCACATCATGTTTCCTGCTGTATTAGAGACTCTAGAAAGCAAGAGCATGCTTCTTGCTCTAAAGCAGAGTGTGTTTCATGGATGAGATCTGTGCTGTGCATTTCCTTCAGAAATTGTGTTACATCCCAGGGTCTGTGTCTTCCTACAAGCAAGACTTCGTTTCATGTAAACACAGTCACTTTTCAGCTCAAAGGAAGCTACATCTTTCACGGAGCTCACACGTTTGTTGCTCTTAATTGAAAATTATTGGATGTTAGATGACATGTGGTTTTTATCAGTTTCAGACAGAGTTGAACTAGATATGGTCCGTATGCGTGGGAAACACCGTTCCTTTGCTCTGAGCACACTCATGTTTCCCTTTGTATTAGAGACTCAAGAAAGCAAGCGCATGCTTCTTGCTCTAAAGCAGAGTGTGTTTCATGGATGGGAACTGTGCTGTGCATTTCCTTCAGAAATTGAGTTAAATCCCAAGCTCTGTGTCTTCCTACAAGCAAGAAATCGTTTCAGGTAAACACAGTCAATATACAGCTAAAATGAAGCTACAACTTTCACGGAGCTCACACGTTTGTCGCTCTTAATTGAAAAGCATTGGATGTTGGAGGACCTGTGGTTTTCATCAGGTTCAGAAGCAGAGTTGAACTAGACATGTTCTGTTTGTTTGGGAAACACTGTTCTTTTGTTCTGAGCACATTCACTTTTCCTGCAGTATTAGAGACTCTAGAAAGCATGAGCTTGGTTCTTGCTCTAAAGCAGAGTGTTTTTCATGGATGAGAACTGTGCTGTGTGTTTCCCTTCCAAAATGGAGTTAAATCCCATGCTCTGTGTCTTCCTACAAGCAAGAATTCATTTCATGTAAACGCAGTCATTTTCAGCTGAAAGGAAGCTACATAGTTCACGCAGCTCGCACCTTTGTCGCTGTTAATTGAAAAGCATTGGATGTTAGAGGACCTGTGGTTTTAATTAGTTTCAGAAGCAGAGTTGAAATAGACATGTTGTGTATGTTTAGGAAACACCGTCCTTTTGTTCTGAGCACACTCACTTTTAATGAAGTATTAGAGACTCTAGAAATCAAGAGCGTGATTCTTGCTCTAAGGAGACTGTGTTTCATGGATGAGAACAATGCTTTGTGTTTCCTGTCAGAAATTGAGTTAAATCATTCAGGAAGCTCACACATTTCTCTTCTTAATGGACAAGCATTGGATGTTAGAGGACCTGTGGTTTGTATCAGTTTCAGAAGCAGAGTTGAACTAGATATGGTCCGAATATGTGGGAAACACAGTTCTTTTGGTCTGAGCACACTCATTTTTCCTTCTGTTTTAGAGAATCTAGAATCAAGACCGTGCTTCTTACTCTAAATCAGAAAGTGATTCATGGATGAGAACTTGCAGTGTATTTCCCGTCAGAAATTGAGTTAAATCCCAGGTGTGTGTCTTCCTACAGGCAATAATTCATTTCATGTAAACGCAGTCACTTTTCACCTAAAATGAGCTACATCGTTCACGAAGCTCACACATTTGTCGCTCTTAACTGAAAACATTTGGAGGTTAGAGGACCTGTGATTTGTATCAGTTTCAGAAGAAGAGTTGAACTAGATATGGTCCGAATGTGTGGGAAATACATTTCTGTTCTGAGCACACCCATATTTCCTTCTGTTTTAGAGACTCTAGAAAGCAAGCCTGTGCTTCTTACTCTAAAGCAGAAAGTGTTTCATGGATGAGAACTGTGCTGTGTGTTTCCCTTCAGAAATGGAGCTAAATCCCACACCTTGTGTCTTCCTACAAGCAAAAATTATTTTCAGATAAGTGTAGTCACTTTTCAGCTCAAAGGACCTGCATCGTTCACGAAGCTCACACATTTCTCTTCTTAACGGACAGCATTGGATATTAGAGGACCTATTGTTTGTATCCATTTCAGACAGAGTTGAACTAGATATGGCCCATATGTGTAGGACACACAGTTCTTTTGTTCTGAGCACATGACGTTTCCTGCTGTATTAGAGACTCTAGAAAGCAAGAGTGTGCTTCTTGCTGTAAAGCAGAGTGTGTTTCATGGATGAGAACTGTGCTGTGCGTTTTCTTCAGAAATGGATTTAAATCCCAAGCTCTGTGTCTTCCTACAAGCAAGACTTCCTTTCAGGTAAACACAGTCACTTTTCAGCTCAACGGAAGATACATCGTTCACAAAGCTCACAGGTTTCTTGCTCTTAACGGACAAGCATTGGATGTTAGAGGACCTGTGGTTTGTATCACTTTCAGAAGCAGAGTTGAACTAGATATGGTCCGAATGTGTGGGAAACACAGTTCTTTTGGTCTGAGCACACAAATGTTTCCTTCTGTTTAAGAGACTCTATAAAGCAAGACCATGCTTCTTACTCTAAAGCAGAAAATGTTTCATGGATGAGAACTGTGCTGTGTGTTTCCCTTCAGAAATGGAGTTAAATCCCACGCTCTGTGTCTTCCTACAAGCAAAATTTCATTTCAGGTAAGGGTAGTCACTCTTCATCTCAAAGGACCTGCATCGTTCACGAAGCTCACCCATTTCTCTTCTTAACGGACAAGCATTGGATGTTAGAGGACATATTGTTTGCATCAGTTTCAGACAGAGTTGAACTAGTTATGGTCCATATGTGTGGGAAACACCGTTCTTTTGCTCCGAGCACACTCACGCTTCCCTCTGTATTAGAGACTCTAGAAAGCAAGAGCGTGCTTCTTGCTCTTAAGCAGAGTGTGTTTCATGGATGAGAACTGTGCTGGGAGTTTCCCTTCAGAAATGGAGTTCAATCCCAGGCTCTGTGCTTCCTACAAGCAAGACTTCGTTTCAGGTAAACACAGTCACTTTTCAGCTCAAAGGAAGCTACATCATTCACAAAGCTCACCTGTTTCTCGCTCTTAAGTGACTAGCATGGGATGTTAGAGGACCTGTGGTTTGTATCAGTTTTAGAGGCAGAGTTGAAGTATAAATGTTCACTATGTGTAAGAAACACCGTTCCTTTGTTCGGAGCACACTCACGTTTCCTGCTGTATTAGAAACACTAGAAAGCAAGAGCATGTTTCTTGCTCTAAAGCAGAGTGTGTTTCAAGGATGAGAACTGTGCTCTGCGTTTTCTTCAGAAATGGATTTAAATCCCAAGCTCTGTGTCTTCCTACAAGCAAGAAATCGTTTCAGGTAAACACAGTCACTTTATAGATCAAATGAAGCTACATCGTTCATGAAGCTCACACGTTTCTCGCTCTTAATTGAAATGCATTGGATGTTAGAGGACCTGTGGTTTTCATCAGTTTCAGAAGCAGAGTTGAACTAGATATGGTCCGAATATGTAGGAAATACAGTTCTTTTGTTCTGAGCACACTCATGTTTACTTCACATTTAGATCCTCAAAAAAGCATGAGCATGCTTCTTTCTCTAAAGCAGAGTGTCTTTCATGGATGAGAACTGTGCTGTGTGTTTCCCTTCAGAAATGGAGTTAAATCCCAGGGTCTGTGTCTTCCTACAAGCAAGACATCGTTTCAGGTAAACACAGTCACTTTTCAGCTCAAATGATGCTACATCGTTCACGCAGCTCACACGCTTGTCACTCTTAATTGAAAAGAATTGGATGTTAGAGGACCTGTGGTTTTTATAAGGTTCAGAAGCAGAGTTGAACTAGACATGTTCCGTTTGTTTAGGAAACACTGTTCTTTTTTCTGAGCACACTCAATTTTCCTGCAGTATTAGAGACTCTAGAAAGCAAGAGCGTGCTTCTTGCTCTAAAGCAGATTGTGTTTCATGGATGAGAACTGTGCTGTGCATTTCCTTCAGAAATTGAGTTAAATCCCAAGCTCTGTTTCTTCCTACATGCAAGAAATCGTTTGAGGTAAACACAGTCACTTTATAGCTCAAATGAAGCTACATCGTTCACAAAGCTCACACGTTTCTCATTCTTAATTGAAAAGCATTGGATGTTCGAGGTCCTGTGGTTTTTATCAGGTCAGAAGCAGAGTTGAAGTAGACATGTTCCATTTGTTTAGGAAACAGTGTTCTTTTGTTCTGAGCACACTCACTTTTCCTGCAGTATTAGAGACTCTAGAAAGCAAGAGCTTGGTTCTTGTTCTAAAGCAGAGCGTTTTTCATGGATGAGAACTGTGCTGTGTGTTTCCCTTCCGAAATGGAGTTAAATCACAGGCTCTGTGTCTTCCTACAAGCAAGAATTCGTTTCATGTAAACGCAGTCACTTTTCAGCTCAAAGAGGGCTACATCGTTCACACAGCTCACACGTTTCTCACTCTTAACTGAAAAGCATTGGATGTTAGAGGACCTGGGGTTTGTATCACTTTCAGAAGCAGAGTTGAACTAGATATGGTCCATATGTGTAGGACACACAGTTCTTTTGTTCTGAGCACATCACGTTTCCTGCTGTATTAGAGACTCTAGAAAGCAAGAGCATGCTTCTTGCTCTAAAGCAGAGTGTGTTTCATGGATGAGATCTGTGCTGTGCATTTCCTTCAGAAATTGAGTTACATCCCAGGGTCTGTGTCTTCCTACAAGCAAGACTTCGTTTCATGTAAACACAGTCACTTTTCAGCTCAAAGGAAGCTACATCTTTCACGGAGCTCACACGTTTGTCGCTCTTAATTGAAAATTATTGGATGTTAGATGACCTGTGGTTTTTATCAGTTTCAGACAGAGTTGAACTAGATATGGTCCGTATGCGCGGGAAACACCGTTCCTTTGCTCTGAGCACACTCATGTTTCCCTTTGTATTAGAGACTCAAGAAAGCAAGCGCGTGCTTCTTGCTCTAAAGCAGAGTGTGTTTCATGGATGGGAACTGTGCTGTGCATTTCCTTCAGAAATTGAGTTAAATCCCAAGCTCTGTGTCTTCCTACAAGCAAGAAATCGTTTCAGGTAAACACAGTCAATATACAGCTAAAATGAAGCTACAACTTTCACGGAGCTCACACGTTTGTCGCTCTTAATTGAAAAGCATTGGATGTTGGAGGACCTGTGGTTTTCATCAGGTTCAGAAGCAGAGTTGAACTAGACATGTTCCGTTTGTTTGGGAAACACTGTTCTTTTGTTCTGAGCACATTCACTTTTCCTGCATCATTAGAGACTCTAGAACGCAAGAGCTTGGTTCTTGCTCTAAAGCAGAGTGTTTTTCATGGATGAGAACTGTGCTGTGTGTTTCCCTTCCGAAATGGAGTTAAATCCCATGCTCTGTGTCTTCCTACAAGCAAGAATTCATTTCATGTAAACGCAGTCATTTTCAGCTGAAAGGAAGCTACATAGTTCACGGAGCTCACACCTTTGTCGCTGTTAATTGAAAAGCATTGGATGTTAGAGGACCTGTGGTTTTAATTAGTTTCAGAAGCAGAGTTGAAATAGACATGTTGTGTATGTTTAGGAAACACCGTCCTTTTGTTCTGAGCACACTCACTTTTAATGAAGTATTAGAGACTCTAGAAATCAAGAGCGTGATTCTTGCTCTAAGGAGACTGTGTTTCATGGATGAGAACAATGCTTTGTGTTTCCCGTCAGAAATTGAGTTAAATCATTCAGGAAGCTCACACATTTCTCTTCTTAACGGACAAGCATTGGATGTTAGAGGACCTGTGGTTTGTATCACTTTCAGAAGTAGAGTTGAACTAGAAATGGTCCGAATGTGTGGGAAACACAGTTCTTTTGGTCTGAGCACACAAATGTTTCCTTCTGTTTAAGAGACTCTATAAAGCAAGACCATGCTTCTTACTCTAAAGCAGAAAATGTTTCATGGATGAGAACTGTGCTGTGTGTTTCCCTTCAGAAATGGAGTTAAATCCCACGCTCTGTGTCTTCCTACAAGCAAAATTTCATTTCAGGTAAGGGTAGTCACTCGTCAACTCAAAGGACCTGCATCATTCACGAAGCTCACCCATTTCTCTTCTTAACGGACAAGCATTGGATGTTAGAGGACATATTGTTTGCATCATTTTCAGACAGAGTTGAACTAGTTATGGTCCATATGTGTGGGAAACACCGTTCTTTTGCTCCGAGCACACTCACGCTTCCCTCTGTATTAGAGACTCTAGAAAGCAAGAGCGTGCTTCTTGCTCTTAAGCAGAGTGTGTTTCATGGATGAGAACTGTGCTGGGAGTTTCCCTTCAGAAATGGAGTTCAATCCCAGGCTCTGTGCTTCCTACAAGCAAGACTTCGTTTCAGGTAAACACAGTCACTTTTCAGCTCAAAGGAAGCTACATCATTCACAAAGCTCACCTGTTTCTCGCTCTTAAGTGACTAGCATGGGATGTTAGAGGACCTGTGGTTTGTATCAGTTTTAGAGGCAGAGTTGAAGTATAAATGTTCACTATGTGTAAGAAACACCGTTCCTTTGTTCGGAGCACACTCACGTTTCCTGCTGTATTAGAAACACTAGAAAGCAAGAGCATGTTTCTTGCTCTAAAGCAGAGTGTGTTTCATGGATGAGAACTGTGCTGTGTGTTTCCCTTCAGAAATGGAGTTAAATCCCAGGGTCTGTGTCTTCCTACAAGCAAGACATCGTTTCAGGTAAACACAGTCACTTTTCAGCTCCAAGGAAGCTTCATCGTTCACAAAGCTCACACGTTTCTCGCTCTTAATTGAAAAGCTTTGGATGTCAGACGACCTGTGGTTTTTATCAGTTTCAGAAGCAGAGATGAACTAGACATGTTCCGTATGTTTAGGAAACACTGTTCTTTTGTTCTGAGCACACTCACTTTTCCTGCAGTATTAGAGACTCTAGAAAGCAAGAGCTTGAATCTTGCTCTAAAACAGAGTGTTTTTCATGGATGAGAACTGTGCTGTGTGTTTCGCTTCAGAAATGGAGTTTAATCCCATGCTGTGTGTCTTTCTACAAGCAAAATTTCTTTTCAGGTAAGGGTAGTCCCTTTTCAGCTCAAAGGTCCTGCATCGTTCACAAAGCTCACACATTTCTCTTCTTCATGGACAAGCATTGGATGTTAGAGGACCTATTGTTTGTATCTGTTTCAGACAGAGTTGTACTAGATATGGTCCGAATATGTGGGAAACACCGTTCTTTTGCTCTGAGCTCACTCACGATTCCTGCTGTATTAGAGACTCTAGAAACACACAGCATGGTCCTTGATCTAAAGCAGAGTGTGTTTTAAGGATGAGAACTTTGCTGATAGTTTCTCTTCAGAAATGGAGTTCAATCCCAGGCTCTGTGTCTTCCTACAAGCAAGACCTCGTTTCAGGTAAACACAGTCACTTTTTAGCTCAACGGAAGATACATCGTTCACAAAGCTCACTTGTTTCTCGCTCTTAAGTGACAAGCATGGGATGTTAGAGGACCAGTGGTTTGTATCAGTTTTAGAAGCAGAGTTGAAGTATATATGATTGCTATGTGTAAGAAACACCATTCCTTTGTTCGGAGCATACTCTCATTTCCTGCTGTATTAGAGTCACTAGAAAGTAAGAGCGTGCTTCTTGCTCTAAAGCAGAGTGTGTTTCATGGATGAGAACTGTGCTTTGTGTTTCTCTTCAGAAATGGAGTTAAATCCCAGGCTCTGTGTCTTCCTACAAGCAAGACTTCGTTTCAGGTAAACACAGTCACTTTTCAGCTCAAAGGAATCTACATCATTCACAAAGCTCACACGTTTCTTGCTCTTAACTTAAAAGCATTGGATGTTAGAGGACCTGTGGTTTGTATCAGTTTCAGAAGCAGAGTTGAACTAGGTATGGTCTGCATATGTAGGGTACAACGTTCTTTTTTCAGTGCACACTCACGTTTCCTGCTGTATTAGATACTCTAGAAAGAAAGAGCTTGGTTCTTGCTCTAAATCACACTGTGTTTCATGGAAGAGAACTGTGCTGTGTGTTTCCCGTCAGAAATGTAGTTACATTGCAAGCTCTGTGACTTCCTACAGGCAAAATTCGTTTCATGTAATCGCAGTCAATTTTCAGCTCAAAGGAGCTACATCGTTCACGCAGCTCACACGTTTGTCGCACTTAAATGTAAACCATTGGAGGTTAGAGAACCTGTGGTTTGTATAAGTTTCAGACACAGAGTTGAACTAGATATGGTCTGAGTGTGTGGGAAACACAGTTCTTTTGGTCTAGCACACAAATGTTTCCTTCTGTTTTAGAGACTCTAGAAAGCAAGACCATGCTTCTTACTCTAAAGCAGAAAGTTTTTCATGGATGAGAACTGTGCTGTATGTTTCCCTTCAGAAATGGAGTTAAATCCCACGCTCTGTGTCTTCCTACAAGCAAAATTTCTTTTTAGTTAAGGGTAGTCACTTTCCAGCTCAATCGACCTGCATCATTCACGAAGCTCACAAATTTCTCTTCTTAACGGACAAGCATTGGATGTTAGAGGACCCATGGTTTGTATCAGTTTCAGACAGAGTTGCACTAGATATGATCCATATGTGTGGGAAACACCGTTCTTTTGCTCTGAGCACACTCACTTTTCATGCAGTATTAGAACTCTAGAAAGCAAGAGCATGCTTCTTGATCTATAGCAGACTGATTTTAATGGATGAGAACTGTGCTGTGTGTTTCCCATCAGAAATGGAATTAAATCCCAGGCTCTGTGTCTTCCTACAGGAAATAATTCGTTTCATGTAAATGCAGTCACTTTTCAGCTCAAAGGACCTACATCGTTCACGCAGCTCACACGTATGTCGCTCTTAACTGAAAACCATTGGAGTTTAGAGGACCTTTGGTTTGTATCAGTTTCAGAAGAAGAGTTGAACTAGATATGGTCCGAATGTGTGGGAAACACAGTTCTCTTGGTCTGAGTACACTCATGATTCTTTCTGTTTTAGAGATTCTAGAAAGCAAGACCGTCCTTCTTACTCTAAAGCAGAATGTGTTTCATGGATGAGAACTGTGTTGTGTGTTTCCCTTCAGAAATGGAGTAAAATCCCACGCTGTGTGTCTTCCTACAAGCAAAATTTCTTTTCAGGTAAGGGAAGTCACTTTTCAGCTCAATGGACCTGCATCGTTCACGAAGCTCACCCATTTCTCTTCTTAAAGGACAAGCATTGGATGTTAGAGCACCTATTGTTTGTATCAGATTAAGACAGAGTTGAACTAGACATGGTCAGTATGGGTGGGAAACACAGTCTTTTGCTCTGAGCACACTCACATTTCCTGCTGTATTAGAGACTCTAGAAAGCAAGAGCGTGCTTCTTGCTCTAAAGCAGAGTGTGTTTCATGGATCAGAACTGTGCTGTGAGTTTCCCATCAGAAATGTAGTTAAATCCCAAGCTCTGTGTGTTCCTACAAGCAAGAATTCATTTCAGGTAATTCTAGTCACTTTTCAGCTCAAAGGACCTACGTTGATCACGAAGCTCAAACATTTCTCTCCTTAACTGTCAAGCATTGGATGTTAGAGGACTTGTGGTTTGTATCACTTTCAGAAGCAGAGTTGAACTAGATATGGTCTATATGTATATTACACACAGTTCTTTTGTTCTGAGCACATGACGTTTTTGGCTGTATTAGAGACTCTAGAAAGAAAGAGCGTGCTTCTTGCTCTAAAGCAGAGTGTGTTTCATGGATGAGAACTGTGCTGGGAGTTTCCCTTCAGAAATGGAGTTCAATCCCAGCTTCTGTGTCTTCCTACAAGCAAGACTTCGTTTCAGGTAAACACAGTCACTTTGCAGCTCAAAGGAAGCTACATCGTTCACAAAGCTCACACGTTTCTCAATCTTAACTGAAAAGCATTGGATGTTAGAGGACCTGTGGTTTGTATCAGTTTCAGAAGCAGAGTTGAACTAGGTATGGTCTGCATATGTTGGGTACACCGTTCTTTTTTCAGTGCACACTCACGTTTCCTGCTGTATTAGATACTCTAGAAAGCAAGAGCTTGGTTCTTGCTCTAAATCACACTGTGTCTTATGGATGAGAAGTGTGCTGGGAGTTTCCCTTCTGAAATGGAGTTCAATCCCAGGCTCTGTGTCTTCCTCCAAGCAAGACTTGGTTTCAGGTAAGCACAGTCACTTTTCAGCTCAAAGAAGCTACATCGTTCACAAAACTCACATGTTTCTCGCTCTTAAGTGACAAGCATGGGATGTTAGAGGACCAGTGGTTTGTATCAGTTTTAGAAGCAGAGTTGAAGTATATATGTTCCCTATGTGTAAGAAACACCGTTCCTTGGTTCGGAGCACACTCATGTTTCCCTCTGTATCATAGACACTAGAAAGCAAGAGTGTGCTTCTTACTCTAAAGCAGAGTGTGTTTCATGGATGAGAACTGTGCTTTGTGTTTCCATTCAGAAATGGAGTTAAATCCCATGCTCTGTGTCTTCCTACATGCAAAGTTTCTTTTCAGGTAAGGGTAGTCACTTTTCAGCTCAAAGGACCTGCATCATTCACAAAGCTCACATGTTTCTTGCTCTTAAGTGACCAGCATGGGATGTCAGAGGACCAGTGGTTTGTATCAGTTTTAGAAGCAATATTGAAGAATATATGTTCCCTATGTGTAAGAAACACCGTTCCTTTGTTCTGAGCACACTCACGTTTCCTGCTGTATTAGAGACACTAGAAGGCAAGAGCGTGCTTCTTGCTCTAATGCAGAGTGTGTTTCATGGATGAGAACTGTGCTATGTGTTTCGCTTCAGAAATGCAGTTAAATCCCAGGCTCTGTGTCTTCCTACAAGCAAGACTTCATTTCAGGTAAACACAGTTACTTTTCAGGTCAAAGAAGCTACATCATTCACAAAGCTGACACGGTTCTTGCTCTTAACTGAAAATTATTGGAAGTTAGAGGACCTGTGGTTTGTATCACTTTCAGATACAGAGTTGAACTAGATATGGTCCATATGTGTAGGACACACAGTTGTTTTGTTCTGAGCACATCACGTTTCCTTCTGTATTAGAGACTCTAGAAAGCAAGAGCTTGGTTCTTGCTCTAAAGCAGAGTGTTTTTCATGGATGAGAACTGTGCTGTGTGTTTCCATTCAGAAATGGATTTAAATCCCAGGCTCTGTGTCTTCCTACAAGCAAGAATTACTTTCAGGTAAACACAGTCACTCTTCAGCTCAAAGGAATTACATCGTTCACAAAGCTCACACGTTTGTCGTCCTTAAATGAAAAGCATTGGATGTTAGAGTACCTGTGGTATGTATCAGTTTCAGAAGCAGAGTTGAACTAGATATGGTCCTTATGTGTAGAAAACACCGTTCTTTTGTTCAGAGTACACTCATGTTTCCTGCTGTATTAGAGACACTAGAAAGCAAGAGCTTTGTTCTTGCTCTATAGCAGAGAGTTGTTCATGGATGAGAACAGTGCTGTGTGTTTCCCATCAGAAATGGAGTTAAATCCCAGGCTCTTTGTCTTCTACAAGAAAGAATTCGTTTCATGTAAACGCAGTCTTTTCAGCTCAAGGGAAGCTACATTGTTCACGCCTCTCACACGTTTGTCGCTCTTAATTGAAAAGCATTGGATGTTAGAAGAACTGTAGATTTTATCAGATTCAGAAGCAGAGTTGAACTAGATATTGTCTGTATGTGTAGAAAACAGCGTTCTTTTGTACTGAATACACTCATGTTTCCTGCTCTATTAGAGAATCTAGAAAGCAAGAGCATGGTTCTTGCTCTAAAGCAGAGTGTGTTTCATGGATGAGAACTGTGCTGTGTGTTTCCCATCAGAAATAGAGTTAAATCCCACGCTCTGTGTCTTCTTAGAAGCAAAATTTCTTTTCAGGTAAGGGTCGTCACTTTTCTGCTCAAAGGACCTTCATTGTTCACTAAGCTCTCACATTTCTCTTCTTAACAGAGAAGCATTGGATGTTAGAGGACCTATGTTTTGTATCGGTTTCAGACAGAGTTGAACTAGATATGCTCCGTATGTGTGGGAAACACCGTTCTTTTGCTCTGAGCACACTCAAATTTCCTCCTGTATTAGAGACTCTAGAAAGCAAGAGCGTGCTTCTTGCTCTAAAGAACAGTGTGTTTCATGGATGAGAACTGTGCTGGGAGTTTCCCTTCAGAAATGGCGTTCAATCCCAGGCTCTGTGTCTTCCTACAAGCAACACTTCGTTTCAGGTAAACACAGTCACTTTTCAGCTCAAAGGAAGCTACATTGTTCACTCAGCTCACACGTTTGTCGCTCTTAATTGAAAAGCATTGGATGTTAGCGGACCTGTAGTTTTTATCAGATTCAGAAGCAGAGTTGAACTAGATATGGTCCTTATGTGTAGAAAACATCGTTCTTTTGTTCTGAGTACACTCATGTTTCCTGCTGTATTAGAGACACTAGGAAGTAAGAGCTTGGTTCTTGCTCTATAGCAGAGAGTTGTTCATGGATGAGAACTTTGCTGTGTGTTTCCCGTCAGAAATGGAGTGAAATCACAGGCTCTGTTTCTTCCTACAGGCAATAATTCGTTTCATGTAAACACAGTCACTCTTCAGCTCAAAGGAGCTACATCAATCACGAAGCTCAAACATTTCTCCTCTGAACTGAGAACCATTGGATGTTAGAGTACCTGTGGTTTGTATCAGTTTCAGAAGCAGAGTTGTAATAGATATGGTCCATATGTGTAGGACACACAGTTCTTTTGTTCTGAGCACATCAATTTTCCTGCCATATTAGAGACTCTAGAAAGCAAGAGCGTGCTTCTTGCTCTAAAGCAGAGTGTGTTTCATGGATGAGAACTGTGCTGTGCGTTTCCTTCAGAAATGGAGTTAAATCCCAAGCTCTGTGTCTTCCTACAAGCAAGAAATCATTTCAGGTAAACACAGTCACTTTATAGCTCAAATGAAGCTACATCGTTCACGAAGCTCACATGTTTCTCGCTCTTAATTGAAAAGCATTGGATGTTAGAAGACCTGTGGCTTTTATCAGTTTCAGAAGCAGAGTTGAACTAGATATGGTCTGAATATGTAGGAAATATAGTTCTTTTGTTCTGAGCACACTCATGTTTACTTCACGTTTAGATCCTCAAGAAACCATGAGCATGCTTCTTTCTCTTAAGCAGAGTGTGTTTCATGGATGAGAACTGTGCTGTGTGTTTCCCTTCATAAATGGAGTTCAATCCCAGGCTCTGTTTCTTCATAATAGCAAGACATCATTTCAGGTAAACACAGTCATTTTCAGCTCAATCGAAGCTACATCGTTCACGAAGCTCACATGTTTTCGATCTTAACTGACAAGCATTAGATGTTATAGGACCTGTGGTTTGCATCAGTTTCAGAAGCAGAGTTGAACTAGGTATGGTCTGCATATGTAGGGTACACCGTTCTTTTTTCAGTGCACACTCACTTTTCCTGCTATATTAGATACTCTAGAAAGCAAGAGCTTGGTTCTTGCTCTAAATCACGCTGTGTTTCATGGATGAGAACAGTGCTGTGTGTTTCCCTTCAGAAATGGAGTTAAATCGCAGGCACTGTGTCTTCCTACAGGCAATAATTTGTTTCATGTAAACGCAGTCACTTTTCACCTCAAAGGAGCTACATCGTTCACGCAGCTCACACGTTTGTCGCTCTTAAATGAAAACCATTGGACGTTAGAGGACCTGTGGATTGTATCTGTTTCAGAAGAAGAGTTGAATTAGATATGGTCCGAATGTGTGGAAAACACAGTTCTTTTGGTCTGAGAACACTCATGTTTCCTTCTGTTTTATAGACTCTAGAAAGCAAGACCATGCTTCTTACTCAAAAGCAGATAGTGTTTCATGGATGAGAACTGTGCTATGTGTTTCCAATCAGAAATGGAGTTAAATCCCATGCTCTGTGTCTTCCCACAAGCAAAATTTCTTTTCAGGTAAAGGTATTCATTTTTCATCTCAAAGGAAATGCATCGTTCACGAAGCTCACACATTTCTCTTCTTAACAGAGAAGCATTGTATGTTAGAGGACCTATGTTTTGTATCAGTTTCAGAGTTGAACTAGATATGGTCCATATGTTTGGGAAACACCGTTCTTTTGCTCTGAGCACACTCAAATTTCCTCCTGTATTAGAGACTCTAGAAAGCAAGAGCGTGCTTCTTGCTCTAAAGAACAGTGTGTTTCATGGATGAGAACTGTGCTGGGAGTTTCCCTTCAGAAATGGCGTTCAATCCCAGGCTCTGTGTCTTCCTACAAGCAACACTTCGTTTCAAGTAAACACAGTCACTTTTCAGCTCAAAGGAAGGTACATTGTTCACTCAGCTCACACGTTTGTCGCTCTTAATTGAAAAGCATTGGATGTTAGAGGACCTGTAGTTTTTATCAGATTCAGAAGCAGAGTTGAACTAGATATGGTCCGTATGTGTGGGAAACCCTGTTCTTTTTCTCTGAGAACACTCACGTTTCCTGCTGTATTAGAGACTCTAGAAAGCAAGAGCGTGCTTCTTGCTCTAAAGCAGAGTGTGTTTTATGGATGACAACTGTGCTGGGAGTTTCCCTACGGACATGGAGTTAAATCCCAGGCTCAGTGTCTTCCTACAAGAATGACTACGTTTCAGGTAAACGCTGTCATTTTCAGCTAAATCGTAGCTACATCATTAACGAAGGTCACACGTTTGTCGCTCATAATTGTAAAGCATTGGATGTTAGAGGACCGGTGGATTTTATCAGTTTCAGAAGCAGTGTTGAACTAGATATGTTCCATATGTTTAGGAAACACCGTTCTTTGTTCTCAGCACACTCAATTTTCCTGCTGTATTAGAGACTGTAGAAATCAAGAGCATGATTCTTTCTCTAAAGCAGAGTGTGTTTCATGGATGAGAACTGTGCTGTGTGTTTCCCTTCAGAAATAGAGTTCAATCCCAGGCTCTGTGTCTTCCTACATGCAAGACTTCCTTTCAGGTAAGTGTAGTCACTTTTCAGCACAAAGGAAATACATGGTTCACGAACCTCACACGTTTCTCTTCTTAACTGATAACATGGATGTTAGAGGACCTGTAGTTTGTATCAGTTTCAGAAGCAGTGTTAAACTAGATATGACCCTTATGTGTAGGAACACAGTTCTTTTGTTCTGAGAACACTGACGTTTCCTACTGTATTCGAGGTTCTAGAAAGCAAGAGCTTGATTCTTGCTCTAAAGCAGAGTGTGTTTCATGGATGAGAACTGTGCTGTGTGTTTCCCTTCAGAAATGGAGTTACATCCCAAGCTCTGTGTCTTTCTACAAGCAAAAATTCATTTCATGTAAACGCAGTCACTTTTCAGCTCAAAGCAAGCTACATCGTTCACGCAGCTCACACGATTGTCGCTCTTAATTGAAAAGCATTGGATGTTAGAAAACCTGTGGTTTTTATCAGTTTCAGAAGCAGAGTTGAACTAGATATTGTCCATATGTGTAGAAAACACCGTTCTTTTGTTCTGAGCATACTCAGGTTTCCTGCTGTATTAGAGATATTAGAAAGCAAGAGCTTGGTTCTTGCTCTATAGCAGAGGGTTTTTCATGGATGAGAACTGTGCTGTGTGTTTCCCGTCAGAAATGGAGTTAAATCCCAGACTCTTTGTCTTCCTACAAGCAAGAATTCGTTTCAGGTAATTCAAGTCACTTTTCAGCTAAAAGAACCTACATGATCATGAGCTCACACATTTCTCTCCTTAACTGACAAGCATTGGATGTTAGAGGATCTGTGGTTTGTATCACATTCAGAAACAGAGTTGAACTAGATATGGTGCATATGTGTAGGACACACAGTTCTTTTTTTATGAGCACATCACGTTTCCTGCTGAATTAGAGACTCTAGAAAGCAAGAGCGTGCTTCTTGCTCTAAAGTAGAGTGTGTTTCATGGATGACAATTGTGCTGTGGGTTTCTTTCAGAAATAGAGTTAAATGCCAAGCCCTGTGTCTTCCTACAAGCAATAAATCGTTTTAGGTAAACACAGTCACTTTTCAGCTCTAATGAAGCTACATCGTTCACAAGCTCACACATTTCTCTTCTTAACAGACACGCATTTGATGTTAGAGGAGCTGTGGTTTGTATCAGTTTCAGACAGAGTTGAACTAGATATGGTCCATATGTGTGAAACACCGTTCTTTTGCTCAGAGCACACTCATGTTTCCCGTTGTATTAGAGACTCTAGAAAGCAAGAGCGTGCTTCTTGCTCTAAAGCAGAGTGTGTTTTACGGAAGAGAACTGTGTTTGGAGATTCCCTTCAGAAATGGAGTTCAATCCCATGCTCGGTGTCATCCCACAAGCAAAATATCTTTTCAGGTAAGGGTATTCATTTTTCAACTCAAAGGAAATGCATCGTTCACGAAGCTCACACATTTCTCTTGTTAACGGACAAGCATTGGATGTAGGAGGACCTATTGTTTGTATCAGTTTCCTGCCATATTAGAGACTCTAGAAAGCAAGAGCATGCTTCTTGCTTAAAGCAGAGTGTGGTTCATTTATAAGAACTGTGCTTTGTGTTTCCCTCAGAAATGGAGTTCAATCACAGGCTTTGTGTCTTCATACAAGCCAGAATTCATTTCTGGTAAAGGCAGTAACTTTTCAGGTCTAAGTAAACTACATCATTCACAGAGCTCAGACGTTTCTCGCTCTGAACTGAAAAGCATTGGATATTAGAGGTCCTATGGGTTGTATCAGTTTCAGAGGCACAGTTGTACTAGATATGGTCTGAATGTGTAGGAAACACAGTTCTTTTTGTCAGAAAACACTCATGTTTCCTTCTGTTTTAGAGATTCATGAAAGCAAGAGCATTCTTCTTCGTATAAAGCAGAGTGTGTTTCATGGATGAGAACTGTGCTGTGTGTTTCCCTTCAGAAATGGAGTTAAATCCCAGGCTCTGTGTCTTCCTACAAGCAAGACTTCGTTTCAGGAAAATTATAGTCACTTTTCACCTCAAAGGAGCTACATAGATCACGAATCTCACACATTTCTCTTCTCACTGACTTGCATTGGATGTTAGAGGACCTGTGGTTTGTATCATTTTCAGAAGCAAAGTTGAACTAGATATGGTCCATATGTGTAGGAAACACCATTCTTTTGACTGAGTACACTCACGATTCCTGTTGTATTAGAGACTCTAGAATGCAAGAGGGTGCTTCGTGCTCTAAAGCATTGGGTTTTTCATGGATGAGAACTGTGCTGTGTGTTTCCCTTCAGAAACGAAGTTAAATCCCAGGCTCTGTGTCTTCCTACAAGCAAGAATTCGTTTCAGGTAAGTGTATTCACTTTTCAGCTCAAAGGACCTGCATCGTTCACAAAGCTCACACATTTCTCTTCTGAACTGACATGCATTGGATGATAAAGGACCTGTGGTTTGTATCAGTTTCAGAGGCAGAGTTGAACTAGATATGGTTGGTATGTGTAGGAAACACCGTTCTTTTGTTCTGAGTACACTCATGTTTCCTGCTGTATTAAGTACTCTAGAATGCAAGAGCGTGCTTATTGCTCTAAAATGAGTGTGTTTCATGTATGAGAACTGTGATGTGTGTTTCCCTTCAGAAATGGAGTTAAATCCCAGGCTGTGTATCTTCCTACAAGCAAGTCTTCGTTTCAGGTAAACTCAGTCACTTTTCAGCTCAAATGTAGCTACATCGTTCACGAAGCTCACACGTTTGTCGCCCTTGACTGAAAGCTTTGGATGTGAGAGGACCTGTGGTTTTTATCAGTTACAGAAGCAGAGTTGAACTAGATATGGACCGTGTATGTGGGAAACACCTTTCTTTTTTCTGAGCACAGTCATGTTTCCTGATGTATTAGAGACTCTAGAAAGCAAGAGCTTGGTTCTTGCTCTAAAGCAGAGTGTGTTTCATGGTCGAGAACTGTGCTGTGTGTTTCCCTCAGAAATGGAGTTAATTCCTAGGCGCTGTGTCTTTCTACAAGTAAGATATCGTTTCAGGTAAACACAGTAAATTTTCAGCTCAAAGGTAGCTACACCATTCACAGAGCTTACACGTTTCTCGCTATTAACTGAAAAGCTTTGGATGATACAGGACCTATGGTTTGTATCAGTTTCAGAAGCAGAGTGGTAGTAGATATGATCCGAATATGTAGGAAACACAGTTCTTTTGGTCTGAGCAAACTCATGTTTCCATCTTTTTTAGAGACTTGAGAAAGCAAGAGCATGCTTCTTGCTCTAAAGCATAGTGTGTTTCATGAATGAGAATTGTGCTGTGTGTTTCAATTCAGAAATGCACTTAAATCCCAGGCTCTGTGTCTTCCTACAAGCAAGAATTCGTTTCAGGTAAGTGTATTCACTTTTCACCTCAAAGGAGCTACATTGATCATGATTCTCACACATTTCTCTTCTTAACTTACACGCATTGTATGTTAGAGGACCTGTGGTTTGTATCATTTTCAGAAGCAGAGTTGAAATAGATATGGTTGGTATGTGTAGGAAAAACCGTTCTTTTGTTCTGAGTACACTCATGTTTCCTGAAGTATTAGAGACTATAGAATGCAAGAGAGTGCTTATTGCTCTAAAGCAGAGTGTGTTTCATGTATAAGAACTGTGATGTGTGTTTCCCTTCAGAAATTGAGTTAAATCCCGGCTCAATGTCTTCCTACAAGCGATACTTCGTTTCAGGTAAGGGTAGTCACTTTTCAGCTCAAAGGACCTGCATCGTTCACGAAGCTCACACATTTCTCTTCTGAACTGACAAGCATTGGATGTTAGAGGACCTGTGGTTCGTATCAGTTTCAGAAGCAGATTTGCACTAGATATGGTCCGGATGTGTAGGAAACACCATCTTTTTTATGAGCACACTCACGTTTTCTGCCGTATTAGAGACTCTAGAAAGCAAGAGCATGCTTCTTGCTCTAAAGCAGAGTGTGGTTCATGGATAAGAACTGTGCTTTGTGTTTCCTTCAGAAATGGAGTTCAATCCCAGGCTTTGTGATTTCATACAAGCCAGAATTCATTTCTGGTAAAGTCAGTAACTTTTCAGGTCAAAGGAAACTACATCATTCACAGAGCTCTCACGTTTCTCGCTCTGAACTGAAAAACATTGGATATTAGAGGTCCTATGGGTTGTATCAGTTTCAGAGGCAGCGTAGTACTAGATATGGGCCGAATGTGTAGGAAACACAGTTCTTTTTGTCAGAGCACACTCATGTTTCCTTCTGTTTTAGAGATTCAAGAAAGCAAGAGCATACTTCTTGGTATAAAGCAGAGTGTGTTTCATGGATGAGAACTGTGCTGTGTAGTTCGCTTCAGAAATGCTGTTAAATCCCAGGCTCTGTGTCTTCCTACAAGCAAGACTTCGTTTCAGGAAAAGTATAATCACTTTTCACCTCAAAGGATCTACATTGATCACGAATCTCACACATTTCTCTTCTAAATGACCCGCATTGGATGTTAGAGGACCTGTGGTTTGTATCATTTTCAGAAGCAGAGTTGAACTAGATATGGTCCATATGTGTAGGTAACACCATTCTTTTGTTCTGAGTACACTCATGTTTCATGTTGTATTAGAGACTCTAGAATGCAAGAGGATGCTTCTTGCTCTAAAGCAGAGTGTATTTCAAGGATGAGAACTGTGCTGTGTTTCCTTTCAGTAATGGAGTTAAATCCCCTGCTCTGTCTTCCTACAAGCAAGACTTCCTTTCAGGGAAGGGTAGTCATTTTTCAGCTCAAAGGACCTACATTGAAAACGAATCTCACACATTTCTCTTCTGAACTGACACGCATTGGATGTTAGAGGACCTGTGGTTTGTATCAGTTTCAGAGGCAGAGTTGAACTAGATATGGTTGGTATGTGTAGGAAACACCGTTCTTTTGTTCTGAGTACACTCATGTTTCCTGCTGTATTAGAGACTCTAGAATGCAAGAGCGTGCTTATTGCTCTAAAGAAGAGTGTGTTTCATGTATGAGAACTGTGATGTGTGTTTCCCTTCAGAAATGGAGTTAAATCCCAGGCTGTGTATCTTCCTACAAGCAAGTCTTTGTTTCAGGTAAACTCAGTCACTTTTCAGCTCAAATGTAGCTACATCGTTCATGAAGCTCACACGTATGTCGCCCTTGACTGAAAGCTTTGGATGTGAGAGGACCTGTGGTTTTTATCACTTTCAGAAGCAGAGTTGAACTAGATATGGACCGTATATGTGGGAAACACCTTTTTTTTCTGAGCACACTCAGGTTTCCTGCTGTATTAGAGACTCTAGAAAGCAAGAGCTTGGTTCTTGCTCTAAAGCAGAATGTGTTTCATGGATGAGAACTGTGCTTTGTGTTTCCCTTCAGAAATGCAGTTAAATCCCAGGATCTGTGTCTTCCTACAAGCAAGACTTCGTTTCAGGAAAACTATAATCACTTTTCACCTCAAAGGATCTACATTGATCACGAATCTCACACATTTCTCTTCTAACTGACCCGCATTGGATGTTAGAGGACCTGTGGTTTGTATCATTTTCAGAAGCAGAGTTGACCTATATATGGTCCATATGTGTAGGAAACACCATTCTTTTGTTCTGAGTTCACTAATGTTTCATGTTGTATTAGAGACTCTAGAATGCAAGAGGATGCTTCTTGCTCTAAAGCAGAGTGTATTTCAAGGCTGAGAACTGTGCTGTGTTTCCCTTCAGTAAATGAGTTAAATCCCAGGCTCTGTATCTTCCTACAAGGAAGACATCGTTTCAGGTAAGTTTAGTCAATTTTCAGCTCAAAGGACCTACATTGATCACGAATCTCACACATTTCTCTTCTGAACTGACATGCATTGGATGTTAGAGGACCTGTGGTTTGTATCAGTTTCAGAGGCAGAGTTGAAATAGATATGGTTGGTATGTGTAGGCAACACCATTCTTTTGTTCTGAGTACACTCATGTTTCCTGCTGTATTAGAGACTCTAGAATTCAAGAGCGTGATTATTGCTCTAAAGCAGAGTGTGTTTCATGTATGAGAACTGTGATGTATGTTTCCCTTCAGAAATGGAGATAAATCTCGGCTCAATGTCTTCCTACAAGCAATACTTCGTTTCAGGTAAGGGTAGTCACTTTTCAGCTCAAAGGACCTGCATCGTTCACGAAACGCACACATTTCTCTTCTGAACTGACAAGAATTGGATGTTAGAGGACCTGTGGTTTGTATCAGTTTCAGAAGCAGATTTGAACTAGATATGGTCCAGATGTGTAGGAAACACCATCTTTTTTCTGAGCACACTCACGTTTCCTGCCGTATTAGAGACTCTAGAAAGCAAGAGCATGCTTCTTGCTCTAAAGCAGAGAGTGGTACATTTATGAAAACTGTGCTTTGTGTTTCCTTCAGAAATGGAGTTCAATCCCAGGCTTTGTGTCTTCATACAAGCCAGAATTCATTTCTGGTAGTGTCAGTAACTTTTCAGGTCAAAGGAAACTACATCATTCACAGAGCTCTCACGTTTCTCGATTTGAACTGAAAAGCATTGGATATTAGAGGTCCTATGGGTTGTATCAGTTTCAGAGGCAGAGTTTTACTAGATATGGTCCAAATGTGTAGGAAACACAGTTCTTTTTGTCAGAGCACACTCATGTTTCCTTCTGTTTTAGAGATTCAAGAAAGCAAGAGCACACTTCTTGGTATAAAGCAGAGTGTGTTTCATGGATGAGAACTGTGCTGTGTGTTTCCCTTCAGAAATTCAGTTAAATCCCAGGCTCTGTGTCTTCCCACAAGTAAGAAATTTGTTTCAGGAAAAGTATAGTCACTTTTCAGCTCAAAGGAACTACATTGATCACCAATCTCACACATTTCTCTTCTAACTGACACGCATTGGATGTTAGAGGACCTGTGGTTTGTATCATTTTCAGAAGCAGAGTTGAACTAGATATGGTCCATATGTGTAGGAAACACCATTCTTTTGTTCTGAGTACACTCACGTTTCCTGTTGTATTAGAGACTCTAGAATGCAAGAGGGTGCTTCTTGCTCTAAAGCATTGGGTGTTTTATGAATGAGAACTGTGCTGTGTGTTTCCCTTCAGAAATGCAGTTAAATTCCCGGCTCTGTGTCTTCCTACAAGCAAGACTTCGTTTCACGTAAGTGTAGTTACTTTTCAGCTCAAAGGACCTACATTGATCACGAATCTCACACATTTCTCTTCTTAACTGACACTCATTGCATGTTAGAGGACCGGTGGTTTGTATCAGTTTCAGAGGCAGAGTTGAACTAGATATGGTTGGTATGTGTAGGAAACACCGTTCTTTTGTTCTGAGTACACTCATGTTTCCTGCTGTATTAAGTACTCTAGAATGCAAGAGCGTGCTTATTGCTCTAAAATGAGTGTGTTTCATGTATGAGAACTGTGATGTGTGTTTCCCTTCAGAAATGGAGTTAAATCCCAGGCTGTGTATCTTCCTACAAGCAAGTCTTCGTTTCAGGTAAACTCAGTCACTTTTCAGCTCAAATGTAGCTACATCGTTCACGAAGCTCACACGTTTGTCGCCCTTGACTGAAAGCTTTGGATGTGAGAGGACCTGTGGTTTTTATCAGTTACAGAAGCAGAGTTGAACTAGATATGGACCGTGTATGTGGGAAACACCTTTCTTTTTTCTGAGCACAGTCATGTTTCCTGATGTATTAGAGACTCTAGAAAGCAAGAGCTTGGTTCTTGCTCTAAAGCAGAGTGTGTTTCATGGTCGAGAACTGTGCTGTGTGTTTCCCTCAGAAATGGAGTTAATTCCTAGGCGCTGTGTCTTTCTACAAGCAAGATATCGTTTCAGGTAAACACAGTAAATTTTCAGCTCAAAGGTAGCTACACCATTCACAGAGCTTACACGTTTCTCGCTATTAACTGAAAAGCTTTGGATGATACAGGACCTATGGTTTGTATCAGTTTCAGAAGCAGAGTGGTAGTAGATATGATCCGAATATGTAGGAAACACAGTTCTTTTGGTCTGAGCAAACTCATGTTTCCATCTTTTTTAGAGACTTGAGAAAGCAAGAGCATGCTTCTTGCTCTAAAGCATAGTGTGTTTCATGAATGAGAATTGTGCTGTGTGTTTCAATTCAGAAATGCACTTAAATCCCAGGCTCTGTGTCTTCCTACAAGCAAGAATTCGTTTCAGGTAAGTGTATTCACTTTTCACCTCAAAGGAGCTACATTGATCATGATTCTCACACATTTCTCTTCTTAACTTACACGCATTGTATGTTAGAGGACCTGTCGTTTGTATCATTTTCAGAAGCAGAGTTGAACTAGATATGGTTGGTATGTGTAGGTAACACCATTCTTTTGTTCTGAGTACACTCATGTTTCATGTTGTATTAGAGACTCTAGAATGCAAGAGGATGCTTCTTGCTCTAAAGCAGAGTGTATTTCAAGGATGAGAACTGTGCTGTGTTTCCTTTCAGTAATGGAGTTAAATCCCCTGCTCTGTGTCTTCCTACAAGCAAGATTTCCTTTCAGGGAAGGGTAGTCATTTTTCAGCTCAAAGGACCTACATTGAAAACGAATCTCACACATTTCTCTTCTGAACTGACACGCATTGGATGTTAGAGGACCTGTGGTTTGTATCAGTTTCAGAGGCAGAGTTGAACTAGATATGGTTGGTATGTGTAGGAAACACCGTTCTTTTGTTCTGAGTACACTCATGTTTCCTGCTGTATTAGAGACTCTAGAATGCAAGAGCGTGCTTATTGCTCTAAAGAAGAGTGTGTTTCATGTATGAGAACTGTGATGTGTGTTTCCCTTCAGAAATGGAGTTAAATCCCAGGCTGTGTATCTTCCTACAAGCAAGTCTTTGTTTCAGGTAAACTCAGTCACTTTTCAGCTCAAATGTAGCTACATCGTTCATGAAGCTCACACGTATGTCGCCCTTGACTGAAAGCTTTGGATGTGAGAGGACCTGTGGTTTTTATCACTTTCAGAAGCAGAGTTGAACTAGATATGGACCGTATATGTGGGAAACACCTTTTTTTTCTGAGCACACTCAGGTTTCCTGCTGTATTAGAGACTCTAGAAAGCAAGAGCTTGGTTCTTGCTCTAAAGCAGAATGTGTTTCATGGATGAGAACTGTGCTTTGTGTTTCCCTTCAGAAATGCAGTTAAATCCCAGGCTCTGTATCTTCCTACAAGGAAGACATCGTTTCAGGTAAGTTTAGTCAATTTTCAGCTCAAAGGACCTACATTGATCACGAATCTCACACATTTCTCTTCTGAACTGACATGCATTGGATGTTAGAGGACCTGTGGTTTGTATCAGTTTCAGAGGCAGAGTTGAAATAGATATGGTTGGTATGTGTAGGCAACACCATTCTTTTGTTCTGAGTACACTCATGTTTCCTGCTGTATTAGAGACTCTAGAATTCAAGAGCGTGATTATTGCTCTAAAGCAGAGTGTGTTTCATGTATGAGAACTGTGATGTATGTTTCCCTTCAGAAATGGAGATAAATCTCGGCTCAATGTCTTCCTACAAGCAATAATTCGTTTCAGGTAAGGGTAGTCACTTTTCAGCTCAAAGGACCTGCATCGTTCACGAAACGCACACATTTCTCTTCTGAACTGACAAGAATTGGATGTTAGAGGACCTGTGGTTTGTATCAGTTTCAGAAGCAGATTTGAACTAGATATGGTCCAGATGTGTAGGAAACACCATCTTTTTTCTGAGCACACTCACGTTTCCTGCCGTATTAGCGACTCTAGAAAGCAAGAGCATGCTTCTTGCTCTAAAGCAGAGAGTGGTACATTTATGATAACTGTGCTTTGTGTTTCCTTCAGAAATGGAGTTCAATCCCAGGCTTTGTGTCTTCATACAAGCCAGAATTCATTTCTGGTAGTGTCAGTAACTTTTCAGGTCAAAGGAAACTACATCATTCACAGAGCTCTCACGTTTCTCGATCTGAACTGAAAAGCATTGGATATTAGAGGTCCTATGGGTTGTATCAGTTTCAGAGGCAGAGTTTTACTAGATATGGTCCAAATGTGTAGGAAACACAGTTCTTTTTGTCAGAGCACACTCATGTTTCCTTCTGTTTTAGAGATTCAAGAAAGCAAGAGCACACTTCTTGGTATAAAGCAGAGTGTGTTTCATGGATGAGAACTGTGCTGTGTATTTCCCTTCAGAAATTCAGTTAAATCCCAGGCTCTGTGTCTTCCCACAAGTAAGAAATTTGTTTCAGGAAAAGTATAGTCACTTTTCAGCTCAAAGGAGCTACATTGATCACCAATCTCACACATTTCTCTTCTAACTGACACGCATTGGATGTTAGAGGACCTGTGGTTTGTATCATTTTCAGAAGCAGAGTTGAACTAGATATGGTCCATATGTGTAGGAAACACCATTCTTTTGTTCTGAGTACACTCACGTTTCCTGTTGTATTAGAGACTCTAGAATGCAAGAGGGTGCTTCTTGCTCTAAAGCATTGGGTGTTTTATGAATGAGAACTGTGCTGTGTGTTTCCCTTCAGAAATGCAGTTAAATCCCCGGCTCTGTGTCTTCCTACAAGCAAGACTTCGTTTCACGTAAGTGTAGTTACTTTTCAGCTCAAAGGACCTACATTGATCACGAATCTCACACATTTCTCTTCTTAACTGACACTCATTGCATGTTAGAGGACCGGTGGTTTGTATCAGTTTCAGAGGCAGAGTTGAACTAGATATGGTTGGTATGTGTAGGAAACACCGTTCTTTTGTTCTGAGTACACTCATGTTTCCTGCTGTATTAAGTACTCTAGAATGCAAGAGCGTGCTTATTGCTCTAAAATGAGTGTGTTTCATGTATGAGAACTGTGATGTGTGTTTCCCTTCAGAAATGGAGTTAAATCCCAGGCTGTGTATCTTCCTACAAGCAAGTCTTTGTTTCAGGTAAACTCAGTCACTTTTCAGCTCAAATGTAGCTACATCGTTCATGAAGCTCACACGTATGTCGCCCTTGACTGAAAGCTTTGGATGTGAGAGGACCTGTGGTTTTTATCACTTTCAGAAGCAGAGTTGAACTAGATATGGACCGTATATGTGGGAAACACCTTTTTTTTCTGAGCACACTCAGGTTTCCTGCTGTATTAGAGACTCTAGAAAGCAAGAGCTTGGTTCTTGCTCTAAAGCAGAATGTGTTTCATGGATGAGAACTGTGCTTTGTGTTTCCCTTCAGAAATGCAGTTAAATCCCAGGATCTGTGTCTTCCTACAAGCAAGACTTCGTTTCAGGAAAACTATAATCACTTTTCACCTCAAAGGATCTACATTGATCACGAATCTCACACATTTCTCTTCTAACTGACCCGCATTGGATGTTAGAGGACCTGTGGTTTGTATCATTTTCAGAAGCAGAGTTGACCTATATATGGTCCATATGTGTAGGAAACACCATTCTTTGTTCTGAGTTCACTCATGTTTCATGTTGTATTAGAGACTCTAGAATGCAAGAGGATGCTTCTTGCTCTAGAGCAGAGTGTATTTCAAGGCTGAGAACTGTGTTGTGTTTCCCTTCAGTAAATGAGTTAAATCCCAGGCTCTGTATCTTCCTACAAGGAAGACATCGTTTCAGGTAAGTTTAGTCAATTTTCAGCTCAAAGGACCTACATTGATCACGAATCTCACACATTTCTCTTCTGAACTGACATGCATTGGATGTTAGAGGACCTGTGGTTTGTATCAGTTTCAGAGGCAGAGTTGAAATAGATATGGTTGGTATGTGTAGGCAACACCATTCTTTTGTTCTGAGTACACTCATGTTTCCTGCTGTATTAGAGACTCTAGAATTCAAGAGCGTGATTATTGCTCTAAAGCAGAGTGTGTTTCATGTATGAGAACTGTGATGTATGTTTCCCTTCAGAAATGGAGATAAATCTCGGCTCAATGTCTTCCTACAAGCAATACTTCGTTTCAGGTAAGGGTAGTCACTTTTCAGCTCAAAGGACCTGCATCGTTCACGAAACGCACACATTTCTCTTCTGAACTGACAAGAATTGGATGTTAGAGGACCTGTGGTTTGTATCAGTTTCAGAAGCAGATTTGAACTAGATATGGTCCAGATGTGTAGGAAACACCATCTTTTTTCTGAGCACACTCACGTTTCCTGCCGTATTAGAGACTCTAGAAAGCAAGAGCATGCTTCTTGCTCTAAAGCAGAGAGTGGTACATTTATGATAACTGTGCTTTGTGTTTCCTTCAGAAATGGAGTTCAATCCCAGGCTTTGTGTCTTCATACAAGCCAGAATTCATTTCTGGTAGTGTCAGTAACTTTTCAGGTCAAAGGAAACTACATCATTCACAGAGCTCTCACGTTTCTCGATCTGAACTGAAAAGCATTGGATATTAGAGGTCCTGTGGGTTGTATCAGTTTCAGAGGCAGAGTTTTACTAGATATGGTCCAAATGTGTAGGAAACACAGTTCTTTTTGTCAGAGCACACTCATGTTTCCTTCTGTTTTAGAGATTCAAGAAAGCAAGAGCACACTTCTTGGTATAAAGCAGAGTGTGTTTCATGGATGAGAACTGTGCTGTGTGTTTCCCTTCAGAAATTCAGTTAAATCCCAGGCTCTGTGTCTTCCCACAAGTAAGAAATTTGTTTCAGGAAAAGTATAGTCACTTTTCAGCTCAAAGGAGCTACATTGATCACCAATCTCACACATTTCTCTTCTAACTGACACGCATTGGATGTTAGAGGACCTGTGGTTTGTATCATTTTCAGAAGCAGAGTTGAACTAGATATGGTCCATATGTGTAGGAAACACCATTCTTTTGTTCTGAGTACACTCACGTTTCCTGTTGTATTAGAGACTCTAGAATGCAAGAGGGTGCTTCTTGCTCTAAAGCATTGGGTGTTTTATGAATGAGAACTGTGCTGTGTGTTTCCCTTCAGAAATGCAGTTAAATCCCCGGCTCTGTGTCTTCCTACAAGCAAGACTTCGTTTCACGTAAGTGTAGTTACTTTTCAGCTCAAAGGACCTACATTGATCACGAATCTCACACATTTCTCTTCTTAACTGACACTCATTGCATGTTAGAGGACCGGTGGTTTGTATCAGTTTCAGAGGCAGAGTTGAACTAGATATGGTTGGTATGTGTAGGAAACACCGTTCTTTTGTTCTGAGTACACTCATGTTTCCTGCTGTATTAAGTACTCTAGAATGCAAGAGCGTGCTTATTGCTCTAAAATGAGTGTGTTTCATGTATGAGAACTGTGATGTGTGTTTCCCTTCAGAAATGGAGTTAAATCCCAGGCTGTGTATCTTCCTACAAGCAAGTCTTTGTTTCAGGTAAACTCAGTCACTTTTCAGCTCAAATGTAGCTACATCGTTCATGAAGCTCACACGTATGTCGCCCTTGACTGAAAGCTTTGGATGTGAGAGGACCTGTGGTTTTTATCACTTTCAGAAGCAGAGTTGAACTAGATATGGACCGTATATGTGGGAAACACCTTTTTTTTCTGAGCACACTCAGGTTTCCTGCTGTATTAGAGACTCTAGAAAGCAAGAGCTTGGTTCTTGCTCTAAAGCAGAATGTGTTTCATGGATGAGAACTGTGCTTTGTGTTTCCCTTCAGAAATGCAGTTAAATCCCAGGATCTGTGTCTTCCTACAAGCAAGACTTCGTTTCAGGAAAACTATAATCACTTTTCACCTCAAAGGATCTACATTGATCACGAATCTCACACATTTCTCTTCTAACTGACCCGCATTGGATGTTAGAGGACCTGTGGTTTGTATCATTTTCAGAAGCAGAGTTGACCTATATATGGTCCATATGTGTAGGAAACACCATTCTTTTGTTCTGAGTTCACTCATGTTTCATGTTGTATTAGAGACTCTAGAATGCAAGAGGATGCTTCTTGCTCTAAAGCAGAGTGTATTTCATGGCTGAGAACTGTGCTGTGTTTCCCTTCAGTAAATGAGTTAAATCCCAGGCTCTGTATCTTCCTACAAGGAAGACATCGTTTCAGGTAAGTTTAGTCAATTTTCAGCTCAAAGGACCTACATTGATCACGAATCTCACACATTTCTCTTCTGAACTGACATGCATTGGATGTTAGAGGACCTGTGGTTTGTATCAGTTTCAGAGGCAGAGTTGAAATAGATATGGTTGGTATGTGTAGGCAACACCATTCTTTTGTTCTGAGTACACTCATGTTTCCTGCTGTATTAGAGACTCTAGAATTCAAGAGCGTGATTATTGCTCTAAAGCAGAGTGTGTTTCATGTATGAGAACTGTGATGTATGTTTCCCTTCAGAAATGGAGATAAATCTCGGCTCAATGTCTTCCTACAAGCAATACTTCGTTTCAGGTAAGGGTAGTCACTTTTCAGCTCAAAGGACCTGCATCGTTCACGAAACGCACACATTTCTCTTCTGAACTGACAAGAATTGGATGTTAGAGGACCTGTGGTTTGTATCAGTTTCAGAAGCAGATTTGAACTAGATATGGTCCAGATGTGTAGGAAACACCATCTTTTTTCTGAGCACACTCACGTTTCCTGCCGTATTAGAGACTCTAGAAAGCAAGAGCATGCTTCTTGCTCTAAAGCAGAGAGTGGTACATTTATGAAAACTGTGCTTTGTGTTTCCTTCAGAAATGGAGTTCAATCCCAGGCTTTGTGTCTTCATACAAGCCAGAATTCATTTCTGGTAGTGTCAGTAACTTTTCAGGTCAAAGGAAACTACATCATTCACAGAGCTCTCACGTTTCTCGATCTGAACTGAAAAGCATTGGATATTAGAGGTCCTGTGGGTTGTATCAGTTTCAGAGGCAGAGTTTTACTAGATATGGTCCAAATGTGTAGGAAACACAGTTCTTTTTGTCAGAGCACACTCATGTTTCCTTCTGTTTTAGAGATTCAAGAAAGCAAGAGCACACTTCTTGGTATAAAGCAGAGTGTGTTTCATGGATGAGAACTGTGCTGTGTGTTTCCCTTCAGAAATTCAGTTAAATCCCAGGCTCTGTGTCTTCCCACAAGTAAGAAATTTGTTTCAGGAAAAGTATAGTCACTTTTCAGCTCAAAGGAGCTACATTGATCACCAATCTCACACATTTCTCTTCTAACTGACACGCATTGGATGTTAGAGGACCTGTGGTTTGTATCATTTTCAGAAGCAGAGTTGAACTAGATATGGTCCATATGTGTAGGAAACACCATTCTTTTGTTCTGAGTACACTCACGTTTCCTGTTGTATTAGAGACTCTAGAATGCAAGAGGGTGCTTCTTGCTCTAAAGCATTGGGTGTTTTATGAATGAGAACTGTGCTGTGTGTTTCCCTTCAGAAATGCAGTTAAATCCCCGGCTCTGTGTCTTCCTACAAGCAAGACTTCGTTTCACGTAAGTGTAGTTACTTTTCAGCTCAAAGGACCTACATTGATCACGAATCTCACACATTTCTCTTCTTAACTGACACTCATTGCATGTTAGAGGACCGGTGGTTTGTATCAGTTTCAGAGGCAGAGTTGAACTAGATATGGTTGGTATGTGTAGGAAACACCGTTCTTTTGTTCTGAGTACACTCATGTTTCCTGCTGTATTAAGTACTCTAGAATGCAAGAGCGTGCTTATTGCTCTAAAATGAGTGTGTTTCATGTATGAGAACTGTGATGTGTGTTTCCCTTCAGAAATGGAGTTAAATCCCAAGCTGTGTATCTTCCTACAAGCAAGTCTTCGTTTCAGGTAAACTCAGTCACTTTTCAGCTCAAATGTAGCTACATCATTCACGAAGCTCACACGTTTGTCGCCCTTGACAGAAAGCTTTGGATGTTAGAGGACCTGTGGTTTTTATCAGTTTCAGAAGCACAGTTGACCTAGATATGGACCGTATATGTTGGAAACACCTTTCTTTTTTCTGAGCACACACATGTTTCCTGCTGTATTAGAGACTCTAGAAAGCAAGAGCTTGGTTCTTGCTCTAAAGCAGAGTGTGTTTCATGGATGAGAACTGTGCTGTGTGTTTCCCTCAGAAAGGGAGTTAATTCCTAGGCGCTGTGTCTTCCTACGAGCAAGATTTCATTTCAGGTAAACACAGTAACTTTTCAGCTCAAAGGTAGCTACATCATTCACAGAGCTCACACGTTTCTCGCTATTAACTGAAAAGCATTGGATGAGAGAGGACCTATGGTTTGTATCAGTTTCAGAAGCAGAGTGGTACTAGATATGATCCGAATGTGTAAGAAACACAGTTCTTTTGATGTGAGCAATCTCATGGTTCCATTTTTTTAGAGACTCGAGAAAGCAAGAGCATGCTTCTTGCTCTAAAGCATAGTGTGTTTCATGAATGATAACTGTGCTGTGTGTTTCCCTTCAGAAATGCAGTTAAAACCCAGGCTCTGTGTCTTCCTACAAGCAAGAATTCGTTTCAGGTAAGTGTATTCAATTTTCACCTCAAAGGAGCTACATTGATCACGAATCTCACACATATCTCTTCTGAACTGACACGCATTGGATGTTAGAGGAACTGTGGTTTGTATCATTTTCAGAAGCAGAGTTGAACTACATATGGTCCATATGTGTAGGAAACACCATTCTTTTGTTCTGAGTACACTCACGTTTACTGTTGTTTTAGAGAATCTAGAATGCAAGAGGGTGCGTCTTGCTCTAAAGCATTGGGTGTTTTATGGTTGAGAACTGTGCTGTGTGTTTCCCTTCAGAATGCAATTAAATCCCAGGCTCTGTGTCTTCCTACAAGCAAGACTTCGTTTCAGGTAAGTGTGGTTACTTTTCAGCTCAAAGGACCTACATTGATCACAAATCTCACACATTTCTCTTCTTAACTGACATGCATTGCATGTTAGAGGACCTGTGGTTTGTATCAGTTTCAGAGGCAGAGTTGAACAAGATATGGTTGGTATATGTAGTAAACACCGTACTTTTTTTCTGAGTACACTCATGTTTCCTGCTGTATTAGAGACTCTAGAATGCAAGAGCGTGCTTATTGCTCTAAAGAAGAGTGTGTTTCTTGTATGAGAACTGTGATGTGTGTTTCCCTTCAGAAATGGAGTTAAATCCCAGGCTGTGTATCTTCCTACAAGCAAGTCTTCGTTTCAGGTAAACTCAGTCACTTTTCAGCTCAAAGTAGCTACATCGTTCACGATGCTCACACGTTTGTCGCCCTTGACTGAAAGCTTTGGGTGTTAGAGGACCTGTGGTTTTTATCAGTTTCAGAAGCAGACTTGAACTAGATATGGACCGTATATGTGGGAAACACCTGTCTTTTTTCTGAGCACACTCATGTTTTCTGCTGTATTAGAGAATCTAGAAAGCAAGAGCTTGGTTCTTGCTGTAAGCAGAGTGTGTTTCATGGTCGAGAACTGTGCTGTGTGTTTCCCTCAGAAATGGAGTTAATTCCTAGGCGCTGTGTCTTCCTACAAGCAAGATTTCGTTTCAGGTAAATACAGTAACTTTTCAGCTCAAAGGTAGCTACATCATTCAAAGAGCTCACACGTTTCTCGCTATTAACGGAAAAGCATTGGATGATAGAGGACCTGTGGTTTGTATCAGTATCAGAAGCAGAGTGGTACTAGATATGACCCGAATATGTAGGAAACACAGTTCTTTTGGTCTGAGCAAACTCATGTTTCCATCTTTTTTAGAGACTCGAGAAAGCAAGAGCATGCTTCTTGCTCTAAAGCATAGTGTGTTTAATAAATGAGAACTGTGCCGTGTGTTTCCCTTCAGAAATGCAGTTAAATCCCAGGCTCTGTGTCTTCCTACAAGGAAGAATTCGTTTCAGGTAAGTGTATTCACTTTTCACCTCAAAAGAGCTACATTGATCACGATTCTCACACATTTCTCTTCTTAACTGACACGCATTGGATGTTAGAGGATCTGTGGTTTGTATCAGTTTAAGAAGTAGAGTTGAACTAGATATGGTTGGTATGTGTAGGAAACACCGTTCTTTTGTTCTGAGTACACTCATGTTTCCTGAATTATTAGAGACTATAGAATGCAAGAGAGTGCTTATTGCTCTAAAGCAGAGTGTGTTTCATGTATGAGAACTGTGATGTGTGTTTCCCTTCAGAAATGGAGTTAAATCCCCTCCTCAATGTCTTCCTAAAAGCAATACTTCGTTTCAGGTAAGGGTAGTCACTTTTCAGCTCAATGGACCTGCATCGTTCGCAAAGCTCACACATTTCCCTTCTGAACTGACAAGCATTGGATGTTAGAGGACCTGTGGTTTGTATCAGTTTCAGAAGCAGATTTACAGTAGTTATGGTCCGGATCTGTAGGAAACACCATCTTTTTTCTGAGCACACTCACGTTTCCTGCCATATTAGAGACTCTTGAAAGCAAGAGCATGCTTCTTGCTCTAAAGCAGAGTGTGTTTCATGGATGAAAACTGTGCTTTGTGTTTCCCTCAAAAATGGAGTTCAATCCCAGGCTTTGTGCCTTCATACAAGCCAGAATTCATTTGTGGTAAAGGCAGTAACTTTTCAGGTCAAAGGAAACTACATCATTCACAGATCTCTCACGTTTCTCATTCTGAACTGAAAAGCATTGGATATTAGAGGTCCTATGGGTTGTATCAGTTTCAGAGGCAGAGTTGTACTAGATATGGTTCGAATGTGTAGGAAACACAGTTCTTTTTGTCAGAGCACACTCATGTTTCCTTCTGTTTTAGAGATTCAAGAAAGCAAGAGCATACTTCTTGTTATAAAGCTGAGTGTGTTTAATGGATGAGAACTGTGCTGTGTGTTTTCCTTCAGAAATGGAGTTAAATCCCATGCTCTGTATCTTACTACAAGCAAGACTTCGTTTCAGGAAAATTATAGTCACTTTTCAGCTCAAAGGAGCTACATTGATCACGAATCACACACATTTCTCTTCTTAACTGACACGCATTGGATGTTAGAGGACCTGTGGTGTGTATCATTTTCAGAAGCAGAGATGAAATAGATATGGTCTGTATATGTAGGGAACACCGTTCTTTTTTCTGAGCACAATCACTTTCCCTGCAGTATTAGAGACTCTAGAAAGGAAGAGCTTGGTTCTTGCTCTAAAGCACACTGTTAGTCATGAATGAGAACTGTGCTATGTGTTTCCCTCAGAAATGGAGTTAAATCCTATGCTCAGTGTCTTCCTACAAGCAAGATTTCGTTTCAAGTAAATCCAATAAAATTTCAGCTCCAAGGAAGCTACATAGTTCACAGAGGTTACACGTTTCTCGCTCTTAAATGAAATGCAGTGGATGTGAGAGGATCTGTGGTTTGCATCAATTTCAGAAGCAGAGTTGTAGTAGATACGGTCCAAATGTGTAGGAAACACAGTTCTTTTTGTCAGAGCACACTCAGGTTTCCGTCTGTTTTAGAGACTCTAGAAAGCAAGAGCATACTTCTTGTTCTAAAGCAGAGTGTGTTTCATGGATGAGAACTGTGCTGTGTAGTTCGCTTCAGAAATGCTGTTAAATCCCAGGCTCTGTGTCTTCCTACAAGCAAGTCTTCGTTTCAGGAAAAGTATAGTCACTTTTCAGCTCAAAGGACCTACATTGATCACAAATCTCACACATATCTCTTCTTAACTGACACGCATTGGATGTTAGAGGACCTGTCGTTTGTATCATTTTCAGAAGCAGAGTTGAACTAGATATGGTTGGTATGTGTAGGAAACACCGTTCTTTTTTGTTCTGAGTACACTCATGTTTCCTGCTGTATTAGAGACTCTAGAATGCAAGTGCGTGCTTATTGCTCTAAAGCAGAGTGTGTTTCATGTATGAGAACTGTGATGTGTGTTTCCCTTCAGAAATGGAGTTAAATCCCCACCTCAATGTCTTCCTAAAAGCAATACTTCGTTTCAGGTACGGGTAGTCACTTTTCAGCTCAAAGGACCTGCATCGTTCGCAAAGCTCACACATTTCTCTTCTGAACGGACAAGCATTGGATGTTAGAGGACCGGTGGTTTGTATCAGTTTCAGAAGCAGATTTGAACTAGATATTGTCTGGATGTGTAGGAAACACCATCTTTTTTCTGAGCACTCTCACGTTTCCTGCCGTATTAGAGACTCTAGAAAGCAAGAGCATGCTTCTTGCTCTAAAGCAGAGTGTGATTCATGGATGAGAACTGTGCTTTGTCTTTCCCTCAGAAATGGGGTTCAATCCCAGGCTCTGTGTCTTCATACAAGCAAGAATTCATTTCTGGTAATGGCAGTAAATTTTCAGCTCAAAGGAAACTACATCATTCACAGAGCCCTCACGTTTCTTGCTCTGAACTGAAATACATTGGATATTAGAGGACCTATGAGTTGTATCAGTTTCTGAGCCAGAGTTGTACTAGATATGGTCCAAATGTTTCGGAAACACAGTTCTTTTTGTCAGAGCACATTCACGTTTCCTGTTGTATTAGAGACTCTAGAATACAAGAGGGTGCTTCTTGCTCTAAAGCATTGGGTTTTTCATGGATGAGGACTGTGCTGTGTGTTTCCCTTCAGAAATGGAGTTAAATCCCAGGTTGTGTATCTTCCTCCAAGCAAGTCTTCGTTTCAGGTAAACTCAGTCACTTTTCAGCTCAAATGTAGCTACATCATGCACGAAGCTCACACGTTTGTCGCCCTTGACTGAAAAGCTTTGTATGTTAGAGGACCTGTGGTTTGTATCAGTTTCAGAAGCTGAGTTGAACTAGATACGGACCGTATATGTTGGAAACCCCTTTCTTTTTTCTTAGTACACTCATGTTTCCTGCTGTATTAGAGATTCTAGAAAGCAAGTACTTGGTTCTTGCTCTAAAGCAGAGTGTGTTTCCCTCAAATGGAGTTAAATCGTAGGCGATGTGTCTTCCTACAAGCAAGATTTCGTTTCAGCTAAACACAGTAACTTTTCAGCTCAAAGATAGCTACATCATTCACAGAGCTCACACGTTTCTCGCTATTAACTGAAAAGCATTGGATGATAGAGGACCTATGGTTTGTATCAGTTTCAGAAACAGAGTGGTACTAGATATGATCCGAATGTGTAGGAAACACTGTTCTTTTGGTCTGAGCAAACTCATGTTTCCACCTTTTTTAGAGACTCGAGAAAGCAAGAGCGTGCTTCTTGCTCTAAAGCATAGTGTGTTTCATGGATGAGAACTGTCTTTGTGTTTCCCTCAGAAATGGAGTTCAATCCCAGGCTTTGTGTCTTCATACAAGCCAGAATTCATTTGTGGTAAAGGCAGTAACTTTTCAGGTCAAAGAAAACTACATCATTCACAGATCTCTCACGTTTCTCATTCTGAACTGAAAAGCTTGGATATTAGAGGTCCTATGGGTTGTATCAGTTTCAGAGGCAGAGTTGTAGTAGATATTGTCCGAATGTGTAGGAAACACAGTTCTTTTTGTCAGAGCACACTCACGTTTCCTTCTGTTTTAGAGATTCAAGAAAGCAAGAGCATACTTCTTGGTATAAAGCAGAGTGTGTTTAATGGATGAGAAATGTGCTGTGTGTTTTCCTTCAGAAATGCAGTTAAATCCCAGGCTCTGTGTCTTCCTACAAGCAAGACTTCGTTTCAGGAAAAGTATAGTCACTTTTCACCTCAAAGGGGCTACATTGATCACGAATATCACACATTTCTCTTCTAACTGACACGCATTGGATGTTAGAGGACCTTTGGTTTGTATCAGTTTCAGAAGCAGATTTGAACTAGATATGGTCCGGATGTGTAGGAAACACCATCTTTTTTCTGAGCACACTAACGTTTCCTGCCGTACTAGAGACTCTAGAAAGCAAGAGCATGCTTCTTGCTCTAAAGGAGAGTGTGGTTCATGGATGAGAACTGTGCTTTGTGTTTCCCTCAGAAATGGGGTTCAATCCCAGCCTCTGTGTCTTCATACAAGCAAGAATTCATTTCTGGTAAAGGCAGTAACTTTTCAGCTCAAAGGATACTACATCATTCACAGAGCTCTCACGTTTCTCGATCTGAACTGAAATGCATTGGATATTAGAGGAGCTATGGGTTGTATCAGTTTCAGAGCCAGAGTTGTACTAGATATGGTCCGAATGTGTAGGAAACACACTTCTTTTTGTCAGAGCACACACATGTTTCCGTCTGTTTTAGAGAATCTAGAAAGCAAGAGCATACTTCTTGTTTTAAAGCAGAGTGTGTTTCATGGATGAGAACTGTGCTTTGTGTTTCCCTTCAGAAATGCAGTTAAATCCCTGGCTCTGTGTCTTCCTACAAGCAAGTCTTCGTTTCAGGAAAAGTATAGTCACTTTTCAGCTCAAAGGACCTACATTGATCACAAATCTCACACATATCTCTTCTTAACTGACACGCATTGGATGTTAGAGGACCTGTCGTTTGTATCATTTTCAGAAGCAGAGTTGAACTAGATATGGTTGGTATGTGTAGGAAACACCGTTCTTTTTTGTTCTGAGTACACTCATGTTTCCTGCTGTATTAGAGACTCTAGAATGCAAGAGCGTGCTTATTGCTCTAAAGCAGAGTGTGTTTCATGGTCGAGAACTGTGATGTGTGTTTCCCTTCAGAAATGGAGTTAAATCCCCACCTCAATGTCTTCCTAAAAGCAATACTTCGTTTCAGGTACGGGTAGTCACTTTTCAGCTCAAAGGACCTGCATCGTTCGCAAAGCTCACACATTTCTCTTCTGAACGGACAAGCATTGGATGTTAGAGGACCGGTGGTTTGTATCAGTTTCAGAAGCAGATTTGAACTAGATATTGTCTGGATGTGTAGGAAACACCATCTTTTTTCTGAGCACTCTCACGTTTCCTGCCGTATTAGAGACTCTAGAAAACAAGAGCATGCTTCTTGCTCTAAAGCAGAGTGTGATTCATGGATGAGAACTGTGCTTTGTCTTTCCCTCAGAAATGGGGTTCAATCCCAGGCTCTGTGTCTTCATACAAGCAAGAATTCATTTCTGGTAAAGGCAGAAACTTTTCAGCTCAAAGGAAACTACATCATTCACAGAGCCCTCACGTTTCTTGCTCTGAACTGAAATACATTGGATATTAGAGGACCTATGAGTTGTATCAGTTTTTTGAGCCAGAGTTGTACTAGATATGGTCCAAATGTTTCGGAAACACAGTTCTTTTTGTCAGAGCACATTCACGTTTCCTGTTGTATTAGAGACTCTAGAATACAAGAGGGTGCTTCTTGCTCTAAAGCATTGGGTTTTTCATGGATGAGGACTGTGCTGTGTGTTTCCCTTCAGAAATGGAGTTAAATCCCAGGTTGTGTATCTTCCTCCAAGCAAGTTTTCGTTTCAGGTAAACTCAGTCACTTTTCAGCTCAAATTTAGCTACATCATGCACGAAGCTCACACGTTAGTCGCCCTTGACTGAAAAGCTTTGTATGTTAGAGGCCCTGTGGTTTGTATCAGTTTCAGAAGCTGAGTTGAACTAGATACGGACCGTATATCTTGGAAACCCCTTTCTTTTTTCTTAGTACACTCATGTTTCCTGCTGTATTAGAGATTCTAGAAAGCAAGTACTTGGTTCTTGCTCTAAAGCAGAGTGTGTTTCCCTCAAATGGAGTTAAATCGTAGGCGATGTGTCTTCCTACAAGCAAGATTTCGTTTCAGCTAAACACAGTAACTTTTCAGCTCAAAGATAGCTACATCATTCACAGAGCTCACACGTTTCTCGCTATTAACTGAAAAGCATTGGATGATAGAGGACCTATGGTTTGTATCAGTTTCAGAAACAGAGTGGTACTAGATATGATCCGAATGTGTAGGAAACACTGTTCTTTTGGTCTGAGCAAACTCATGTTTCCACCTTTTTTAGAGACTCGAGAAAGCAAGAGCGTGCTTCTTGCTCTAAAGCATAGTGTGTTTCATGGATGAGAACTGTCTTTGTGTTTCCCTCAGAAATGGAGTTCAATCCCAGGCTTTGTGTCTTCATACAAGCCAGAATTCATTTGTGGTAAAGGCAGTAACTTTTCAGGTCAAAGGAAACTACATCATTCACAGATCTCTCACGTTTCTCGTTCTGAACTGAAAAGCATTGGATATTAGAGGTCCTATGGGTTGTATCAGTTTCAGAGGCAGAGATGTACTAGATATGGTCCGAATGTGTAGGAAACACAGTTCTTTTTGTCAGAGCACACTCATGTTTCCTTCTGTTTTAGAGATTCAAGAAAGCAAGAGCATACTTCTTGGTATAAAGCAGAGTGTGTTTAATGGATGAGAACTGTGCTGTGTGTTTTCCTTCAGAAATGGAGTTAAATCCCAGGCTCTGTGTCTTCCTACAAGCAAGACTTCGTTTCAGGAAAATTATAGTCACTTTTCAGCTCAAAGGAGCTACATTGATCACGAATCACACACATTTCTCTTCTTAACTGACACGCATTGGATGTTAGAGGACCTGTGGTGTGTATCATTTTCAGAAGCAGAGTTGAAATAGATATGGTCTGTATATGTAGGGAACACCGTTCTTTTTTCTGAGCACAATCACTTTCCCTGCAGTATTAGAGACTCTAGAAAGGAAGAGCTTGGTTGTTGCTCTAAAGCACACTGTTAGTCATGAATGAGAACTGTGCTATGCGTTTCCCTCAGAAATGGAGTTAAATCCTATGCTCAGTGTCTTCCTACAATCAAGATTTCGTTTCAAGTAAATCCAATAAAATTTCAGCTCCAAGGAAGCTACATAGTTCACGGAGGTTACACGTTTCTCGCTCTTAAATGAAAAGCATTGGATGTGAGAGGATCTGTGGTTTGCATCTATTTCAGAAGCAGAGTTGTAGTAGATACGGTCCAAATGTGTAGGAAACACAGTTCTTTTTGTCAGAGCACACTCAAGTTTCCGTCTGTTTTAGAGACTCTAGAAAGCAAGAGCATACTTCTTGTTCTAAAGCAGAGTGTGTTTCATGGATGAGAACTGTGCTTTGTGTTTCCCTCAGAAATGGAGTTCAATCCCAGGCTTTGTGTCTTCATACAAGCCAGAATTCATTTCTGGTAAAGGCAGTAACTTTTCAGGTCTAAGGAAACTACATCATTCACAGATCTCTCACGTTTCTCATTCTGAACTGAAAAGCTTGTATATTAGAGGTCCTATGGGTTGTATCGTTTTCAGAGGCAGAGTTGTACTAGATATGGTCCGAATGTGTAGGAAACACAGTTCTTTTTGTCAGAGCACACTCACGTTTCCTTCTGTTTTAGAGATTCAAGAAAGCAAGAGCATACTTCTTGGTATAAAGCAGAGTGTGTTTAATGGATGAGAAATGTGCTGTGTGTTTTCCTTCAGAAATGCAGTTAAATCCCAGGCTCTGTGTCTTCCTACAAGCAAGACTTCGTTTCAGGAAAAGTATAGTCACTTTTCACCTCAAAGGGGCTACATTGATCACGAATATCACACATTTCTCTTCTTAACTGACACGCACTGGATGTTAGAGGACCTTTGTTTTGTATCAGTTTCAGAAGCAGATTTGAACTAGATATGGTCCGGATGTGTAGGAAACACCATCTTTTTTCTGAGCACACTAACGTTTCCTGCCGTATTAGAGACTCTAGAAAGCAAGAGCATGCTTCTTGCTCTAAAGGAGAGTGTGGTTCATGGATGAGAACTGTGCTTTGTGTTTCCCTCAGAAATGGGGTTCAATCCCAGCCTCTGTGTCTTCATACAAGCAAGAATTCATTTCTGGTAAAGGCAGTAACTTTTCAGCTCAAAGGATACTACATCATTCACAGAGCTCTCACGTTTCTCGATCTGAACTGAAATGCATTGGATATTAGAGGAGCTATGGGTTGTATCAGTTTCAGAGCCAGAGTTGTACTAGATATGGTCCGAATGTGTAGGAAACACACTTCTTTTTGTCAGAGCACACACATGTTTCCGTCTGTTTTAGAGAATCTAGAAAGCAAGAGCATACTTCTTGTTTTAAAGCAGAGTGTGTTTCATGGATGAGAACTGTGCTTTGTGTTTCCCCTCAGAAATGCAGTTAAATCCCAGGCTCTGTGTCTTCCTACAAGCAAGTCTTCGTTTCAGGAAAAGTATAGTCACTTTTCAGCTCAAAGGACCTACATTGATCACGAATCTCACACATATCTCTTCTTAACTGACACGCATTGGATGTTAGAGGACCTGTCGTTTGTATCATTTTCAGAAGCAGAGTTGAACTAGATATGGTTGGTATGTGTAGGAAACACCGTTCTTTTTTGTTCTGAGTACACTCATGTTTCCTGCTGTATTAGAGACTCTAGAATGCAAGAGCGTGCTTATTGCTCTAAAGCAGAGTGTGTTTCATGTATGAGAACTGTGATGTGTGTTTCCCTTCAGTAATGGAGTTAAATCCCCACCTCAATGTCTTCCTAAAAGCAATACTTCATTTCAGGTACGGGTAGTCACTTTTCAGCTCAAAGGACCTGCATCGTTCGCAAAGCTCACACATTTCTCTTCTGAACGGACAAGCATTGGATGTTAGAGGACCGGTGGTTTGTATCAGTTTCAGAAGCAGATTTGAACTAGATATTGTCTGGATGTGTAGGAAACACCATCTTTTTTCTGAGCACTCTCACGTTTCCTGCCGTATTAGAGACTCTAGAAAACAAGAGCATGCTTCTTGCTCTAAAGCAGAGTGTGATTCATGGATGAGAACTGTGCTTTGTCTTTCCCTCCGAAATGGGGTTCAATCCCAGGCTCTGTGTCTTCATACAAGCAAGGATTCATTTCTGGTAAAGGCAGAAACTTTTCAGCTCAAAGGAAACTACATCATTCACAGAGCCCTCACGTTTCTTGCTCTGAACTGAAATACATTGGATATTAGAGGACCTATGAGTTGTATCAGTTTCTGAGCCAGAGTTGTACTAGATATGGTCCAAATGTTTCGGAAACACAGTTCTTTTTGTCAGAGCACATTCACGTTTCCTGTTGTATTAGAGACTCTAGAATACAAGAGGGTGCTTCTTGCTCTAAAGCATTGGGTTTTTCATGGATGAGGACTGTGCTGTGTGTTTCCCTCCAGAAATGGAGTTAAATCCCAGGTTGTGTATCTTCCTCCAAGCAAGTCTTCGTTTCAGGTAAACTCAGTCACTTTTCAGCTCAAATGTAGCTACATCATGCACGAAGCTCACACGTTTGTCGCCCTTGACTGAAAAGCTTTGTATGTTAGAGGACCTGTGGTTTGTATCAGTTTCAGAAGCTGAGTTGAACTAGATACGGACCGTATATGTTGGAAACCCCTTTCTTTTTTCTTAGTACACTCATGTTTCCTGCTGTATTAGAGATTCTAGAAAGCAAGTACTTGGTTCTTGCTCTAAAGCAGAGTGTGTTTCATGGACGAGAACTATGCTGTGTGTTTCCCTCAAATGGAGTTAAATCGTGGGCGATGTGTCTTCCTACAAGCAAGATTTCGTTTCAGCTAAACACAGTAACTTTTCAGCTCAAAGATAGCTACATCATTCACAGAGCTCACACGTTTCTCGCTATTAACTGAAAAGCATTGGATGATAGAGGACCTATGGTTTGTATCAGTTTCAGAAACAGAGTGGTACTAGATATGATCCGAATGTGTAGGAAACACTGTTCTTTTGGTCTGAGCAAACTCATGTTTCCACCTTTTTTAGAGACACGAGAAAGCAAGAGCGTGCTTCTTGCTCTAAAGCATAGTGTGTTTCATGAATGATAACTGTGCTGTGTGTTTCCCTTCAGAAATGCAGTTAAATCCTTGGTGCTGTGTCTTCCTACAAGCAAGATTTCGTTTCAGGTAAACACAGTAACTTTTCAGCTCAAAGGAAGCTACATCATTCACAGAGCTCACACGTTTCTCGCTATTAACTGAAAAGCTTTGGACGTTAGAGGACCTATGGTTTGTATCAGTTTCAGAAGCAGAGTGGTACTAGATATGGTCCGAATGTGTAGGAAACACAGTTCTGTTGGTCTGAGCACACTCATGTTTCCTTCTGTTTTAGAGACTCTAGAAAGCAAGAGCGTACTTCTTGTTCTAAAGCAGAGTGTGTTTCATGGATGAGAACTGCGCTGTGTGTTTCCCTTCAGAAATGCAGTTAAATCCCAGGCTCTATGTCTTCCTACAAGCAAGACTTCGTTTTCAGGAAAAGTATAGTCACTTTTCAGCTCAAAGGACCTACATTGATCAAGAAGCTCACACATTTCTCTTCTTAACTGACACGCATTGGATGTTAGAGGACCTGAGGTTTGTATCATTTTCAGAAGCAGAGTTGAACTAGATATGGTCCATATGTGTAGGAAACACCATTCTTTTGTTCTGAGTACACTCACATTTCCTGTTGTATTAGAGACTCTAGAATGCAAGAGCTTGGTTCTTGCTATAAAGCATGGGGTTTTTCATGGATGAAAACTGTGCTGTGTTTTTCCCTTCAGAAATGGAGTTAAATCCCAGGCTGTGTATCTTCCTACAAGCAAGCCTTCGTTTCAGGTAAACTCAGTCACTTTTCAGCTCAAATGTAGCTACATCGTTCACGAAGCTCACACGTTTGTCGCCCTTGACTGAAAAGCTTTGTATGTTAGAGGACCTGTGGTTTGTATCAGTTTCAGAAGCAGAGTTGAACTAGATACGGACCATATATGTTGGAAACACCTTCCTTTTTTCTTAGCACACTCATGTTTCCTGCTGTATTAGAGATTCTAGAAAGCAAGAGCTTGGTTCTTGCTCTAAAGCAGAGTGTGTTTCATGGACGAGAACTGTGCTGTGTGTTTCCCTCAGAAATGGAGTTAAATCCTTGGTGCTGTGTCTTCCTACAAACAAGATTTCATTTCAGGTAAACACAGTAACTTTTCAGCTCAAAGGAAGCTACATCATTCACAGAGCTCACACGTTTCTCGCTATTAACTGAAAAGCATTCGAGGTTAGAGGACCTGTGGTTTGTATCAGTTTCAGAAGCAGAGTTGAACTAGATGTGGTTGGTATGTTTAGGAAACACAGTTCTGTTGGTCTGAGCACACTCATGTTTCCTTCTGTTTTAGAGACTCTAGAAAGCAAGAGCGTGCTTCTTGCTCTAAAGCAGAGTGTGTTACATGGATTACAACTGTGCTGTGTGTTTCACTTCTGAAATGGAGTTAAATCCCATGCTCTGTGCCTTCCTACAAGCAAGACTTTCTTTCAGGGAAGGGTAGTCACTTTTCAGCTCAAAGGACCAACATTGATCAAGAAGCTCACACATTTCTCTTCTTAACTGACTCGCATTGGATGTTAGAGGACCTGAGGTTTGTATCATTTTCAGAAGCGGATTTGAACTAGATATGGTCCATATGTGTAGGAAACACCATTCTTTTGTTCTGAGTACACTCACGTTTCCTGTTGTATTAGAGACTCTAGAATGCAAGAAGGTGCTTCTTGCTCTAAAGCATTGGGTTTTTAATGGATGAGGACTGTGCTGTGTTTTTCCCTTCAGAAATGGAGTTAAATCCCAGGCTGTGTATCTTCCTACAAGCAAGTCTTCGTTTCAGGTAAACTCAGTCACTTTTCAGCTCAAATGTAGCTACATCGTTCATGAAGCTCACATGTTTGTCGCCCTGAACTGAAAAGCTTTGAATGTTAGTGGACCTGTGGGTTTTATCAGTTTCAGAAGCAGAGTTGAACTAGATATGATCCGTATATGTAGGGAACACTGTTCTTTTTTCTGAGCACACTCACGTTTCCTGTTGTATTAGAGACTCTAGAAAGCAAGAGCTTGGTTCTTGCTCTAAAGCAGCATGTGTTTCATGGATGAGAACTGTGCTGTGTGTTTCCCTCAGAAATGGAGTTAAATCCTAGGTGCTGTGTCTTCCTATAAGCAAGATTTCGTTTCATGAAAACACAGTAACTTTTGAGCTCAATGGATGCTACGTCATTCACAGAGCTCACACGTTTCTCGCTATTAACTGAAAAGCATTGGATGTTAGAGGACCTATTGTTTGTATCAGTTTCAGAAGCAGAGTCGTACTAGATATGGTCCGAATGTGTGGGAAACACAGTTCTGTTGGTCTGAGCACACTCATGTTTCCTTCTGTTTTAGAGACTCTAGAAAGCAAGACCGTGCTTCTTGCTCTAAAGCAGAGTTTGTTTCATGGATGAGAACTGTGCTGTGTGTTTCTCTTCAGAAATGCAGTTAAATCCCAGGCTCTGTGTCTTCCTACAAGCAAGACTTCGTTTCAGGAAAAGTATAGTCACTTTTCACCTCAAAGGAGCTACATTGATCACGAATCTCACACATTTCTCTTCTTAACTGACACGAATTGGATGTTAGAGCACCTGTGGTTTGTATCATTATCAGAAGCAGAGTTTAAATAGATATGGTCCATATGTGTAGGAAACACCGTTCTTTTGTTCTGAGTACACTCATGTTTCCTGAAGTATTAGAGACTATAGAATGCAAGAGCGTGCTTATTGCTCTAAAGCAGAGTGTGTTTCATGTATGAGAACTGTGATGTGTGTTTCCCTTCAGAATTGGAGTTAAATCCCCGCCTCAATGTCTTCCTACAAGCAATACTTCGTTTCAGGTAAGGGTAGTCACTTTTCAGCTCAAAGGACCTGCATCGTTCGCAGAGCTCACACATTTCTCTTTTGAACTGACAAGCATTGGATGTTAGAGGACCTGTGGTTTGTATCACTGTCAGAAGCAGATTTGAACTAGATATCATCCGGATTTGTTGGAAACACCGTCTTTTTTCTGAGCACTCTCACGTTTCCTGCCGTATTAGAGACTCTAGTAAGCAAGAGCATGCTTCTTGCTCTAATGCAGAGTGTGATTCATGGATGAGAACTGTGCTTTGTCTTCCCCTCTGAAATGGGGTTCAATCCCAGGCTCTGTGTCTTCATACAAGCAAGAATTCATTTCTGGTAAAGGCAGTAACTTTTCAGCTCAAAGGAAACTACATCATTCACAGAGCTCTCACGTTTCTTGCTCTGAACTGAAATGCATTGGATATTAGAGGACCTATGGCTTGTATCAGTTTCAGAGCCAGAGTTGTACTATATATGGTCCGAAAGTGTAGGAAACAGGTTCTTTTTGTCAGAGCATACTCATGTTTCCTTCTGTATTAGAGGCTCTAGAAAGCAAGAGCATACTTTTTGGTATAAAGCAGAGTTTGTTTCATGGATGAGAACTGTGCTGTGTGTTTCCCTTCAGAAATGCAGTTAAATCCCAGGCTCTGTGTCTTCCTACAAGCAAGACTTCGTTTCAGGAAAAGTATAGTCACTTTTCAGCTCAAAGGAGCTACATTAATCACAAATCTCACACATTTCTCTTCTTAACTGACACGCATTGGATGTTAGAGGACTTGTGGTTTGTATCATTTTCAGAAGCAGAGTTGAACTAGATATGGTCCATATGTGTAGGAAACACCATTCTTTTGTTCTGAGTACACTAACGTTTCCTGTTTTATTAGAGACTCTAGAATGCAAGAGGGTGCTTCTTGTTCTAAAGCATTGGGTTTTTCATGGATGAGAACTGTGCTGTGTGTTTCCCTTCTGAAATGGAGTTAAATACCAGGCTCTCTGTCTTCCTACAAGCAAGACTTCGTTTCAGGTAAACTCAGTCACCTTTCAGCTCAAACAAAGCTACATCGTTCACGAAGCTCACATGTTTATCGCTCTTAACTGAAAAGCATTGGATGTTAGAAGAACTGTGGTTTGAATCAATTTCAGAAGCAGATTTGAACTAGATATTATCTGTATGTGTAGGAAACACCGTTCTTTGTTCTGAGCACACTCAAGTTTCTGGCTCTATTAGAGAATCTAGAAAGCAAGAGCATGCTTCTTGCTCTAAAGCAGAGTGTGTTTCATGGATGAGAACTGTGCTGTGTGTTTCCCTCAGAAATGGAGTTAAATCATAGGTGCTGTGTCTTCCTTAGAGCAAGATTCCCTTTCAGCAAAACACAGTAACTTTTGAGCTCAAAGGAAGATACATCATTCACAGAGCTCACACGTTTCTTGCTATTAACTGAAAAGCATTGGATGTTAGAGAACCTATGGTTTGTATCAGTTTCAGAAGCAGAGTGGTACTAGATATGGTCCAAATGTGTAGGAAACACAGTTCTGTTGGTCTGAGCACACTCATGTTTCCTTGTGTTTTAGAGACTCTAGAAAGCAAGAGCATGCTTCTTGCTCTAAAGCAGAGTGTGTTTCATGGATGAGAACTGTGCTGTGTGTTTCCCTTCAGAAATGGAGTTAAATCCCAGGCTCTGTTTCTTCCTACAAGCAAGACTTCCTTTCAGGTAAGGGTAGTCACTTTTCAACTCAAAGGTCCTACATTGATCAAGAAGCTCTCACGTTTCTCTTCTAGACTGACAACCATTGGATGTTAGAGTACCTGTGGTTTGTATCAGTTTCAGAAGAAGAATTGAACTAGATATGGTCCGTATATGTAGGGAACACTGTTCTTTTTTTTTTTGAGCACATCACTTTTCTTGCTGTATTAGAGACTCTAAAAAGGAAGAGCTAGGTTCTTGCTCTAAAGCACACTGTGAGTCATGAATGAGAACTGTGCTATGTGTTTCCCTCAGAAATGGAGTTAAATCCTATGCTCAGTGTCTTCCTACAAGCAAGATTTCATTTCAGGTAAATCCAGTAAATTTTCAGCTCCAAGGAAGCTACAGAGTTTGCAGAGGTCACACGTTTCTCGCTCTTAAATGAAAAGCATTGGATGTGAGAGGATCTGTGGTTTGCATCAGTTTCAGAAGCATAGTTGTACTAGATATGGTCCGAATGTGTAGGAAACACAGTTTTGTTGGTCTGAGCACACTCATGTTTCCTTCTGTTTTAGAGACTCTAGAAAGCAAGAGCATACTTCTTGTTCTAAAGCAGAGTGTGTTTCATGGATGAGAACTGTGCTGTGTGTTTCTCTTCAGAAATGCAGTTAAATCCCAGGCTCTGTGTCTTCCTATAATCGAGACTTCGTTTCAGGAAAAGTATTGTCACTTTTCAGCTCAAAGGAGCTACATTGATCACGAATCTCACACATTTCTCTTCTTAACTGAAACGCTTTGGATGTTAGAGGACCTGTGGTTTGTATCATTTTCAGAAGCAGAGTTGAAATAGATATGGTCCATATGTGTAGGAAACAACGTTCTTTTGTTCTGAGTACACTCATGTTTCCTGAAATATTAGAGATTATAGAATGCAAGAGCGTGCTTATTGCTCTAAAGCAGAGTGTGTTTCATGTATGAGAACTGTGATGTGTGTTTCCCTTCAGAAATGGAGTTAAATCCCCGCCTCAATGTCGTCCTACAAGCAATACTTCGTTTCAGGTAAGGGTAGTCACTTTTCAGCTCAAAGGACCTGCATCGTTCGCAAAGCTCACACATTTCTCTTCTGAACTGACAAACATTGGATGTTACAGGACCTGTGGTTTGTATCAGTTTCAGAAGCAGATTTGAACTAGATATAGACCGGATGTGTTGGAAACACCATCTTTTTTTCTGAGTACACTCTCGTTTCCTGTTGTATTAGAGACTCTAGAATGCAAGAGGGTGCTTCGTGCTCTAAAGCCGAGTGTGTTTCAAGGATGAGAACTGTGCTGTGTGTTTCCCTTCAGAAATGGAGTTAAATCCCATGCTCTGTGTCTTCCTACAAGCAAGACTTCCATTCAGGGAAGGGTAGTCACTTTTCAGCTCAAAGGACCTACATTGATCAAGAAGCTCACACATTTCTCTTCTGAAATGACACGCATTGGATGTTAGAGGACCTGAGGTTTGTATCATTTTCAGAAGCAGAGTTGAACTAGATATGGTCCATATGTGTAGGAAACACCATTCTTTTGTTCTGAGTACACTCACAATTCCTGTTGTATTAGAGACTCTAGAATGCAAGAGGGTGCTTTCTGCTCTAAAGCACTGGGTTTTTCATGGATGAGAACTGTGCTGTGTTTTTCCCTTCAGAAATGGAGTTAAATCCCAGGCTGTGTATCTTCCTACAAGCAAGTCTTCGTTTCAGGTAAACTCAGTCACTTTTCAGCTCAAATGTAGCTACATCGTTCACATGGCTCACAAGTTTGTCGCCCTTGACTGAAAAGCTTTGTATGTTAGAGGACCTGTGGTTTGTATCAGTTTCAGAAGCAGAGTTGAACTAGATAAGGACCGTATATGTTGGAAACACCTTTCTTTTTTCTTAGCACACTCATGTTTTCTGCTGTATTAGAGATTCTAGAAAGCAAGAGCTTGGTTCTTGCTCTAAAGCAGAGTGTGTTTCATGGACGAGAACTGTGCTGTGTGTTTCCCTCAGAAATGGAGTTAAATCCTCGGTGCTGTGTTTTCCTACAAACAAGATTTCGTTTAGGTAAACACAGTAACTTTTCAGGTCAAAGGAAGCTACATCATTCACAGAGCTCACACGTTTCTCGCTATTAACTGAAAAGCATTAGATGTTAGAGGACCTGTGGTTTGTATCAGTTTCAGAAGCAGAGTTGAACTAGATGTGGTTGGTATGTGTAGGAAACACAGTTCTGTTGGTCTGAGCACACTCATGTTTCCTTCTGTTTTAGAGACTCTAGAAAGCAAGAGCGTGCTTCTTGCTCTAAGGCAGAGTGTGTTACATGGATTACAACTCTGCTGTGTGTTTCCCTTCTGAAATGGAGTTAAATACCAGGCTCTGTGTCTTCCTACAAGCAAGACTTCGTTTCAGGTAAACTCAGTCATCTTTCAGCTCAAACAAAGCTACATCGTTCACGAAGCTCACATGTTTATCGCTCCTAAATGAAAAGCATTGGATGTTAGAAGAACTGTGGTTTGAATCAGTTTCAGAAGAAGAGTTGAACTAGATATGGTCCGTATATGTAGGAAACACCGTTCTTTTGTTCTGAGCACACTCATGTTTCCTGCTTTATTAGAGCCCCAGAAAGCAAGAGTGTGCATCTTGCTCTAAATCAAAGTGTGTTTCATGGATGACAACTGTGCTGTGTGTTCCCCTTCAGAAATGGAGTTAAATCCCAGGCTCTGTGTCTTCCTACAAAAAGACATCTTTTCAGGTAAACGCAGTCACATTTAGCTCAAACAAATATAAATCATTCACGTGGCTCACACGTTTCTGGGTCTTAACTGAAAAGCATGGGATGTTAGAGGACCTGTGGTTTGTATCAGTTTCAGAAGCAGAGTTGAACTAGACATGGTCTGTATGTGTAGGAAACACCGTTCTTTGTTCTGAGCACACTCACCTTTCATGCTGTATAAGACTCTAGAAAGCAAGGGTTTGCTTCTTGCTCTAAGGCAGGCTGTGTTTCATGAATGAGAACTTTGCTGTGTGTTTCCCTTCAGACATGGAGTTAAATCCCAGGATCTGTGTCTTCCTACATGCAAGATTTCGTTTAAGATAAACTGATTCACCTTTCAGCTCAAACAAAGCTACAACGTTAACGTAGCTCACACGTTTCTCGCTCTTAACAGAAAAGAATTGGATGTTAGAGGACCTGTGGTTTGTAATCAGTTTCAGAAGCAGAGTTGAACTAGATATGGAACGTATTTTTAGGAAACATCGTTCTGTTGTTCTGACTACACTCACTTTACCTGCTGTATTAGAGACTCTAGAAAGCAAGAGCGTGCTTATTGCTATAAGCAGAGTGTATTACATGGATGAGAACTGTGCTGTGTGTTTCCCTTCAGAAATAGAGTTAAATCACAGGCTCTGTAAATTCCAAAAGCATGACTTCTTTTCATGTAAACTCAGTAACTTTTCAGCTCAAACAAAACTACATTGTTCAAGTAGCTCACAGGTTTCTGCCACTTAACTGAAAAGCATTGGATGTTAGAGGACCTGTGGTTTGTATCAGTTTCAGAAGCAGAGTTGAACTAGATATGGTCTGTATGTGTAGGAAACACCGTTCTTTGTTCTGACCACACTCAATTTACCTGCTGTATTAGAGACTCCAAAAAGCAAGAGCTTGCTTCTTGCTATAAGCAGAATGTGTTTCAGGGATGAGAACTGCACTGTGTGTTTCCCTTCAGAAATGGAGTTAAATCACAGCCTCTGTATCTTCCTACAAGCATGAATTCGTTTCATGTAAACTCAGTCAATTTTCAGCTCAAACAAAACTACAATATTCACGTAGCTCACACGTTTCTCGCTCATAACAGAAAAGAATTGGATGTTAGAAGACCTGTGGTTTGTAATCAGTTTCAGAAGCAGAGTTGAACTAGATATGGAACGTATTCTTAGGAAACATTGTTCTGTTGTTCTGACTACACTTACTTTACCTGCTTTATTAGAGATTCTAGAAAGCAAGAGCGTGCTTCTTGCTCTAAAGCAGTGTGTGTTTCGTGGATGAGAACTGTGCTGTGTGTTTCCCTTCAGAAATGGAGTTAAATCCCAGGCTCTGTGTCTTCCTACAAAAAGACATTATTTCAGGTAAATGCAATCACTTTTAGCTCAAACAAATATAAATCATTCACGAAGCTCACACGTTTCTCGCTCTTAACTGAAAAGCATTGGATGTTAGATAACCTGTAGTTTGTATCAGTTTCAGAAGCAGAGTTGAACTAGCAATGGTCCGTGTGTGTAGGAAACACCGTTCTTTTGGTCTGAGCACACTCACGTTTCCTGTACTATTAGAGACTCTAGAAAGCAAGAACGTGCTTCTTGTTCTAAAGCAGAAAGAGTTCCATGGATGCGAACTGTGCTGTGTGTCCCTTCAGAAATGGAGTTAAATCCCAGACTCTGTGCATTCCTACACGCAAGACTTCGTTTCAGGTAAACTCACGCACGATTCAGCTCATACACAGCTACATCGTTTACGTAGCTCACAAGTATCTTGCTCTTAACTGAAAATCTATGGATGTTAGAGGAACTGTGTTTTGTATCAGTTTCAGAAGCAGAGTTGAAGTAGATATGGTCTGTGTGTGTAGGAAACACCGTTCTTTTTTTATGAGCACACTCACGTTTCCTGCTGTATTAGAGACTCTAGAAAGCAAGAGCGTGCTTCTTGTTATAAAGCAGAGTGTGTTTCATGGATGAGAACTGTGCTGTGTGTTTCCCTCAGAAATGGAGTTAAATCCCATGCTGTGTATCATCCTACAAGCAAGTCTTCGTTTCAGGTAAACTCAGTCACTTTTCAGCTCAAATCTAGCTACATCGTTCACGAAGCTCACACGATTGAGGTCCTTAACTGAAAAGCTTTGGATGTTAGAGGACCTGTGGTCTCTATCAGTTTCAGAAGCAGAGTTGAACTAGATATGGTCTGTATGTGTAGGAAACACCGTTCTTTTATTCTGAGCACACTCATGTTTCCTGCTTTATTAGAGACTCTAGAAAGCAAGAGTGTGCTTCTTGCTCTAAAGCAGAGTGTGTTTCATGGATGAGAACTGTGCTGTGTGTTTCCCTTCAGAACTGCAGTTAAATCCCAGGCTCTGTGTCTTCCTACAATCAAGACTTCGTTTCAGGAAAAGTATTGTCACTTTACAGCTCAAAGGAGCTACATTGATCACGATCTCAAACATTTCTCTTCTTAACTGACACGCATTGGATGTTAGAGGACCTGTGGTTTGTATCATTTTCAGAAGCAGAGTTGAAATAGATATGGTCCATATGTGTAGGAAACAACGTTCTTTTGTTCTGAGTACACTCATGTTTCCTGAAATATTAGAGACTATAGAATGCAAGAGCATGCTTATTGCTCTAAAGCAGAGTGTGTTTCATGTATGAGAACTGTGATGTGGGTTTCCCTTCAGAAATGGAGTTAAATCCCCGCCTCAATGTCTTCCTAAAAGCAATACTTCGTTTCAGGTAAGGGTAGTCACTTTTCAGCTCAAAGGACCTGCATCGTTCGCGAAGCTCACACATTTCTCTTCTGAACTGACAAACATTGGATGTTACAGGACCTGTGGTTTGTATCAGTTTCAGAAGCAGATTTGAACTAGATATAGTCCGGATGTGTTGGAAACACCGTCTTTTTTTCTGAGTACACTCTCGTTTCCTGTTGTATTAGAGACTCTAGAATGCAAGAGGGTGCTTCGTGCTCTACAGCCGAGTGTGTTTCAAGGATGACAACTGTGCTGTGTGTTTCCCTTCAGATATGGAGTTAAATCCCATGGTCTGTGTCTTCCTACAAGCAAGACTTCCTTTCAGGGAAGGGTAGTCACTTTTCAGCTCAAAGACCTACATTGATCAAGAAGCTCACACATTTCTCTTCTGAACTGACACGCATTGGATGTTAGAGGACCTGAGGTTTGTATCATTTTCAAAGCAGAGTTGAACTAGATATGGTCCATATGTGTAGGAAACACCATTCTTTTGTTCTGAGTACAAACACAATTCCTGTTGTTTTAGAGACTCTAGAATGCAAGAGGGTGCTTTTTGCTCTAAAGCATTGGGTTTTTCATGGATGAGAACTGTGCTGTGTTTTTCCCTTCAGAAATGGAGTTAAATCCCAGGCTGTGTATCTTCCTACAAGCAAGTCTTCGTTTCAGGAAAACTCAGTCACTTTTCAGCTCAAATGTAGCTACATCGTTCACGAAGCTCACACGTTTGTCGCCCTTGACTGAAAAGCTTTGTATGTTAGAGGACCTGTGGTTTGTATCAGTTTCAGAAGCAGAGTTGAACTAGATAAGGACCGTATATGTTGGAAACACCTTTCTTTTTTCTTAGCACACTCATGTTTTCTGCTGTATTAGAGATTCTAGAAAGCAAGAGCTTGGTTCTTGCTCTAAAGCAGAGTGTGTTTCATGGACGAGAACTGTGCTGTGTGTTTCCCTCAGAAATGGAGTTAAATCCTCGGTGCTGTGTCTTCCTACAAACAAGATTTCGTTTAGGTAAACACAGTAACTTTTCAGGTCAAATGAAGCTACATCATTCACAGAGCTCACACGTTTCTCGCTATTAACTGAAAAGCATTGGATGTTAGAGGACCTGTGGTTTGTATCAGTTTCAGAAGCAGAGTTGAACTAGATGTGGTTGGTATGTGTTGGAAACACAGTTCTGTTGGTCTGAGCACAGTCATGTTTCCTTCTGTTTTAGAGACTCTAGAAAGCAAGAGCGTGCTTCTTGCTCTAAGGCAGAGTGTGTTACATGGATTACAACTGTGCTGTGTGTTTCCCTTCTGAAATTGAGTTAAATACTAGGCTCTGTGTCTTCCTACAAGCAAGACTTCGTTTCAGGGAAGGGTAGTCACTTTTCAGCTCAAAGGACCTACATTGATCAAGAAGCTCACACATTTCTCTTCTGAACTGACACGCATTGGATGTTAGAGGACCTGAGGTTTGTATCATTTTCAGAAGCAGAGTTGAACTAGATATGGTCCATATGTGTAGGAAACACCATTCTTTTGTTCTGAGTACACTCACAATTCCTGTTGTATTAGAGAGTCTAGAATGCAAGAGGGTGCTTTCTGCTCTAAAGCATTGGGTTTTTCATGGATGAGAACTGTGCTGTGTTTTTCCCTTCAGAAATGGAGTTAAATCCCAGGCTGTGTATCTTCCTACAAGCAAGTCTTCGTTTCAGGTAAACTCAGTCACTTTTCAGCTCAAATGTAGCTACATCGTTCACGAAGCTCACACGTTTGTCGCCCTTGACTGAAAAGCTTTGTATGTTAGGGGACCTGTGGTTTGTATCAGTTTCAGAAGCAGAGTTGAACTAGATAAGGACCGTATATGTTGGAAACACCTTTCTTTTTTCTTAGCACACTCATGTTTTCTGCTGTATTAGAGATTCTAGAAAGCAAGAGCTTGGTTCTTGCTCTAAGGCAGAATGTGTTTCATGGACGAGAACTGTGCTGTGTGTTTCCCTCAGAAATGGAGTTAAATCCTCGGTGCTGTGTCTTCCTACAAACAAGATTTCGTTTAGGTAAACACAGTAACTTTTCAGGTCAAAGGAAGCTACACCATTCACAGAGCTCACACGTTTCTCGCTATTAACTGAAAAGCATTGGATGTTAGAGGACCTGTGGTTTGTATCAGTTTCAGAAGCAGAGTTGAACTAGATGTGGTTGGTATGTGTTGGAAACACAGTTCTGTTGGTCTGAGCACACTCATGTTTCCTTCTGTTTTAGAGACTCTAGAAAGCAAGAGCGTGCTTCTTGCTCTAAGGCAGAGTGTGTTACATGGATTACAACTCTGCTGTGTGTTTCCCTTCTGAAATGGAGTTAAATACCAGGCTCTGTGTCTTCCTACAAGCAAGACTTCGTTTCAGGTAAACTCAGTCACCTTTCAGCTCAAACAAAGCTACATGGTTCACGAAGCTCACATGTTTATCGCTCCTAACTGAAAAGCATTGGATGTTAGAAGAACTGTGGTTTGAATCAATTTCAGAAGCAGAGTTGAACTAGATATGGTCTGTATGTGTAGGAAACACCGTTCTTTGTTCTGAGCACACTCAAGTTTCTGGCTCTATTAGAGAATCTAGAAAGCAAGAGCATGCTTCTTGCTCTAAAGCAGAGTGTGTTTCATGGATGAGAACTGTGCTGTGTGTTTCCCTTCAGAAATGGAGTTAAATCCCAGGCTCTGTGTCTTCCTACAAGCAAGACATCTTTTCAGGTAAACTCAGTCACATTTCAGCTCAAACAAAACTACAATATTCACGTAGCTCACACGTTTCTCGCTCATAACAGAAAAGAATTGGATGTTAGAGGACCTGTGGTTTGTAATCAGTTTCAGAAGCAGAGTTGAACTAGATATGGAACGTATTTTTAGGAATCATCGTTCCGTTGTTCTGACTACACTCACTTTACCTGCTGTATTAGAGACTCTAGAAAGCAAGAGCGTGCTTATTGCTATAAGCAGAGTGTATTACATGGATGAGAACTGTGCTGTGTGTTTCCCTTCAGAAATAGAGTTAAATCACAGGCTCTGTAAATTCCAAAAGCATGACTTCTTTTCATGTAAACTCAGTAACTTTTCAGCTCAAACAAAACTACATTTTTCAAGTAGCTCACAGGTTTCTGCCGCTTAACTGAAAAGCATTGGATGTTAGAGGACCTGTGGTCTCTATCAGTTTCAGAAGCAGAGTTGAACTAGATATGGTCTGTATGTTTAGGAAACACCGTTCTTTGTTCTGACCACACTCAATTTACCTGCTGTATTAGAGACTCCAAAAAGCAAGTGCTTGCTTCTTGCTATAAGCAGAATGTGTTTCAGGGATGAGAACTGCACTGTGTGTTTCCCTTCAGAAATGGAGTTAAATCACAGCCTCTGTATCTTCCTACAAGCATGAATTCGTTTCATGTAAACTCAGTCAATTTTCAGCTCAAACAAAACTACAATATTCACGTAGCTCACACGTTTCTCGCTCATAACAGAAAAGAATTGGATGTTAGAGGACCTGTGGTTTGTAATCAGTTTCAGAAGCAGAGTTGAACTAGATATGGAACGTATTCTTAGGAAACATTGTTCTGTTGTTCTGACTACACTCACTTTACCTGCTTTATTAGAGACTCTAGAAAGCAAGAGCGTGCTTCTTGCTCTAAAGCAATGTGTGTTTCGTGGATGAGAACTGTGCTGTGTGTTTCCCTTCAGAAATGGAGTTAAATCCCAGGCTCTGTGTCTTCCTACAAAAAGACATTATTTCAGGTAAATGCAATCACTTTTAGCTCAAACAAATATAAATCATTCACGAAGCTCACACGTTTCTCGCTCTTAACTGAAAAGCATTGGATGTTAGATAACCTGTAGTTTGTATCAGTTTCAGAAGCAGAGTTGAACTAGCAATGGTCCGTGTGTGTAGGAAACACCGTTCTTTTGGTCTGAGCACACTCACGTTTCCTGTACTATTAGAGACTCTAGAAAGCAAGAACGTGCTTCTTGTTCTAAAGCAGAAAGAGTTCCATGGATACGAACTGTGCTGTGTGTCCCTTCAGAAATGGAGTTAAATCCCAGACTCTGTGCATTCCTACACGCAAGACTTCGTTTCAGGTAAACTCACGCACGATTCAGCTCATACACAGCTACATCGTTTATGTAGCTCACAAGTATCTTGCTCTTAACTGAAAATCTTTGGATGTTAGAGGAACTGTGTTTTGTATCAGTTTCAGAAGCAGAGTTGAAGTAGATATGGTCTGTGTGTGTAGGAAACACCGTTCTTTTTTTATGAGCACACTCACGTTTCCTGCTGTATTAGAGACTCTAGAAAGCAAGAGCGTGCTTCTTGTTATAAAGCAGAGTGTGTTTCATGGATGAGAACTGTGCTGTGTGTTTCCCTCAGAAATGGAGTTAAATCCCATGCTGTGTATCATCCTACAAGCAAGTCTTCGTTTCAGGTAAACTCAGTCACTTTTCAGCTCAAATCTAGCTACATCGTTCACGAAGCTCACACGATTGAGGTCCTTAACTGAAAAGCTTTGGATGTTAGAGGACCTGTGGTCTCTATCAGTTTCACAAGCAGAGTTGAACTAGATATGGTCTGTATGTGTAGGAAACACCGTTCTTTTATTCTGAGCACACTCATGTTTCCTGCTTTATTAGAGACTCTAGAAAGCAAGAGTGTGCTTCTTGCTCTAAAGCAGAGTGGGTTTCATGGATGAGAACTGTGCTGTGTGTTTCCCTTCAGAAATGCAGTTAAATCCCAGGCTCTGTGTCTTCCTACAAGCAAGTCTTCGTTTCAGGAAAAGTATTGTCACTTTTCAGCTCAAAGGAGCTACATTGATCACGAATCTCACACATTTCTCTTCTTAACTGACACGCATTGGATGTTAGAGGACCTGTGGTTTGTATCAGATTCAGAAGCAGAGTTGAAATCGATATGGTCCATAAGTGTAGGAAACAACGTTCTTTTGTTCTGAGTACACTCATGTTCCCTGAAATATTAGAGACTATAGAATGCAAGAGCGTGCTTATTGCTCTAAAGTAGAGTGTGTTTCATGGACGAGAACTGTGCTGTGTGTTTCCCTCAGAAATGGAGTTAAATCCTCGGTGCTGTGTCTTCCTACAAACAAGATTTCGTTTAGGTAAACACAGTAACTTTTCAGGTCAAAGGAAGCTACATCATTCACAGAGCTCACACGTTTCTCGCTATTAACTGAAAAGCATTGGATGTTAGAGGACCTGTGGTTTGTATCAGTTTTAGAAGCAGAGTTGAACTAGATGTGGTTGGTATGTGTTGGAAACACAGTTCTGTTGGTCTGAGCACACTCATGTTTCCTTCTGTTTTAGAGACTCTAGAAAGCAAGAGCGTGCTTCTTGCTCTAAGGCAGAGTGTGTTACATGGATTAAAACTGTGCTGTGTGTTTCCCTTCTGAAATGGAGTTAAATACCAGGCTCTGTGTCTTCCTACAAGCAAGACTTCCTTTCAGGGAAGGGTAGTCACTTTTCAGCTCAAAGGACCTACATTGATCAAGAAGCTCACACATTTCTCTTCTGAACTGACACTCATTGGATGTTAGAGGACCTGAGGTTTGTATCATTTTCAGAAGCAGAGTTGAACTAGATATGGTCCATATGTGTAGGGAACACCATTCTTTTGTTCTGAGTACACTCACAATTCCTGTTGTTTTAGAGACTCTAGAATGAAAGAGGGTGCTTTCTGCTCTAAAGCATTGGGTTTTTCATGGATGAGAACTGTGCTGTGTTTTTCCCTTCAGAAATGGAGTTAAATCCCAGGCTGTGTATCTTCCTACAAGCAAGTCTTCGTTTCAGGTAAACTCAGTCACTTTTCAGCTCAAATGTAGCTACATCGTTCACGAAACTCACACGTTTGTCGCCCTTGACTGAAAAGCTTTGTATGTTAGAGGACCTGTGGTTTGTATCAGTTTCAGAAGCAGAGTTGAACTAGATAAGGACCGTATATGTTGGAAACACCTTTCTTTTTTCTTAGCACACTCATGTTTTCTGCTGTATTAGAGATTCTAGAAAGCAAGAGCTTGGTTCTTGCTCTAAGGCAGAGTGTGTTTCATGGACGAGAACTGTGCTGTGTGTTTCCCTCAGAAATGGAGTTAAATCCTCGGTGCTGTGTCTTCCTACAAACAAGATTTCGTTTAGGTAAACACAGTAACTTTTCAGGTCAAAGGAAGCTACATCATTCACAGAGCTCACACGTTTCTCGCTATTAACTGAAAAGCATTGGATGTTCGAGGACCTGTGGTTTGTATCAGTTTCAGAAGCAGAGTTGAACTAGATGTGGTTGGTATGTGTTGGAAACACAGTTCTGTTGGTCTGAGCACACTCATGTTTCCTTCTGTTTTAGAGACTCTAGAAAGCAAGAGCGTGCTTCTTGCTCTAAGGCAGAGTGTGTTACATGGATTACAACTGTGCTGTGTGTTTCCCTTCTGAAATGGAGTTAAATACCAGGCTCTGTGTCTTCCTACAAGCAAGACTTCGTTTCAGGTAAACTCAGTCACCTTTCAGCTCAAACAAAGCTGCATGGTTCACGAAGCTCACATGTTTATCGCTCCAAACTGAAAAGCATTGGATGTTAGAAGAACTGTGGTTTGAATCAATTTCAGAAGCAGAGTTGAACTAGATATGGTCTGTATGTGTAGGAAACACCGTTCTTTGTTCTGAGCACACTCAAGTTTCTGGCTCTATTAGAGAATCTAGAAAGCAAGAGCATGCTTCTTGCTCTAAAGCAGAGTGTGTTTCATGGATGAGAACTGTGCTGTGTGTTTCCCTTCAGAAATGGAGTTAAATCCCAGGCTCTGTGTCTTCCTACAAGCAAGACATCTTTTCAGGTAAACTCAGTCACTTTTCAGCTCAAAGGAAGCTATATTGTTCACGAAGCTCACACGTTTCTCATTCTTAACTGGAAATCATTGCATGTTACAGGAACTGTGGTTTGTATCAGTTTCAGAAGAAGACTTGAACTAGATATGGTCCGTATATGTAGCAAACACCGTTCTTTTGTTCTGAGCACACTCATGTTTCCTGCTTTATTAGAGCCCCAGAAAGCAAGAGTGTGCATCTTGCTCTAAATCAAAGTGTGTTTCATGGATGACAACTGTGCTGTGTGTTCCCCTTCAGAAATGGAGTTAAATCCCAGGCTCTGTGTCTTCCTACAAAAAGACATCTTTTCAGGTAAACCCAGTCACATTTAGCTCAAACAAATATAAATCATTCACGTGGCTCACACGTTTCTGGGTCTTAACTGAAAAGCATGGGATGTTAGAGGACCTGTGGTTTGTATCAGTTTCAGAAGCAGAGTTGAACTAGACATGGTCTGTATGTGTAGGAAACACCGTTCTTTGTTCTGAGCACACTCACCTTTCATGCTCTATAAGACTCTAGAAAGCAAGGGTTTGCTTCTTGCTCTAAGGCAGGCTGTGTTTCATGAATGAGAACTTTGCTGTGTGTTTCCCTTCAGACATGGAGTTAAATCCCAGGATCTGTGTCTTCCTACATGCAAGATTTCGTTTAAGATAAACTGATTCACCTTTCAGCTCAAACAAAGCTACAACGTTAACGTAGCTCACACGTTTCTCGCTCTTAACAGAAAAGAATTGGATGTTAGATGACCTGTGGTTTGTAATCAGTTTCAGAAGCAGAGTTGAACTAGATATGGAACGTATTTTTAGGAAACATCGTTCCGTTGTTCTGACTACACTCACTTTACCTGCTGTATTAGAGACTCTAGAAAGCAAGAGCGTGCTTATTGCTATAAGCAGAGTGTATTACATGGATGAGAACTGTGCTGTGTGTTTCCCTTCAGAAATAGAGTTAAATCACAGGCTCTGTAAATTCCAAAAGCATGACTTCTTTTCATGTAAACTCAGTAACTTTTCAGCTCAAACAAAACTACATTGTTCAAGTAGCTCACAGGTTTCTGCCGCTTAAATGAAAAGCATTGGATGTTAGAGGACCTGTGGTCTCTATCAGTTTCAGAAGCAGAGTTGAACTAGATATGGTCTGTATGTGTAGGAAACACCGTTCTTTGTTCTGACCACACTCAATTTACCTGCTGTATTAGAGACTCCAAAAAGCAAGTGCTTGCTTCTTGCTATAAGCAGAATGTGTTTCAGGGATGAGAACTGCACTGTGTGTTTCCCTTCAGAAATGGAGTTAAATCACAGCCTCTGTATCTTCCTACAAGCATGAATTCGTTTCATGTAAACTCAGTCAATTTTCAGCTCAAACAAAACTACAATATTCACGTAGCTCACACGTTTCTCGCTCATAACAGAAAAGAATTGGATGTTAGAGGACCTGTGGTTTGTAATCAGTTTCAGAAGCAGAGTTGAACTAGATATGGAACGTATTCTTAGGAAACATTGTTCTGTTGTTCTGACTACACTCACTTTACCTGCTTTATTAGAGACTCTAGAAAGCAAGAGCGTGCTTCTTGCTCTAAAGCAGTGTGTGTTTCGTGGATGAGAACTGTGCTGTGTGTTTCCCTTCAGAAATGGAGTTAAATCCCAGGCTCTGTGTCTTCCTACAAAAAGACATTATTTCAGGTAAATGCAATCACTTTTAGCTCAAACAAATATAAATCATTCACGAAGCTCACACGTTTCTCGCTCTTAACTGAAAAGCATTGGATGTTAGATAACCTGTAGTTTGTATCAGTTTCAGAAGCAGAGTTGAACTAGCAATGGTCCGTGTGTGTAGGAAACACCGTTCTTTTGGTCTGAGCACACTCACGTTTCCTGTACTATTAGAGACTCTAGAAAGCAAGAACGTGCTTCTTGTTCTAAAGCAGAAAGAGTTCCATGGATACGAACTGTGCTGTGTGTCCCTTCAGAAATGGAGTTAAATCCCAGACTCTGTGCATTCCTACACGCAAGACTTCGTTTCAGGTAAACTCACGCACGATTCAGCTCATACACAGCTACATCGTTTACGTACCTCACAAGTATCTTGCTCTTAACTGAAAATCTTTGGATGTTAGAGGAACTGTGTTTTGTATCAGTTTCAGAAGGAGAGTTGAAGTAGATATGGTCTGTGTGTGTAGGAAACACCGTTCTTTTTTTATGAGCACACTCACGTTTCCTGCTGTATTAGAGACTCTAGAAAGCAAGAGCGTGGTTCTTGTTATAAAGCAGAGTGTGTTTCATGGATGAGAACTGTGCTGTGTGTTTCCCTCAGAAATGGAGTTAAATCCCATGCTGTGTATCATCCTACAAGCAAGTCTTCGTTTCAGGTAAACTCAGTCACTTTTCAGCTCAAATCTAGCTACATCGTTCACGAAGCTCACACGATTGTCGTCCTTAACTGAAAAGCTTTGGATGTTAGAGGACCTGTGGTCTCTATCAGTTTCAGAAGCAGAGTTGAACTAGATATGGTCTGTATGTGTAGGAAACACCGTTCTTTTATTCTGAGCACACTCATGTTTCCTGCTTTATTAGAGACTCTAGAAAGCAAGAGTGTGCTTCTTGCTCTAAAGCAGAGTGTGTTTCATGGATGAGAACTGTGCTGTGTGTTTCCCTTCAGAAATGCAGTTAAATCCCAGGCTCTGTGTCTTCCTACAAGCAAGTCTTCGTTTCAGGAAAAGTATTGTCACTTTTCAGCTCAAAGGAGCTACATTGATCACGAATCTCACACATTTCTCTTCTTAACTGACACGCATTGGATGTTAGAGGACCTGTGGTTTGTATCAGTTTCAGAAGCAGAGTTGAAATAGATATGGTCCATATGTGTAGGAAACAACGTTCTTTTGTTCTGAGTACACTCATGTTTCCTGAAATATTAGAGACTATAGAATGCAAGAGCGTGCTTCTTGCTCTAAAGCAGAGTGTGTTTCATGTATGAGAACTGTGATGTGTGTTTCCCTTCAGAAATGGAGTTAAATCCCCGCCTCAATGTCTTCCTACAAGCAATACTTCGTTTCAGGTAAGGGTAGTCACTTTTCAGCTCAAAGGACCTGCATCGTTCGCGAAGCTCACACATTTCTCTTCTGAACTGACAAACATTGGATGTTACAGGACCTGTGGTTTGTATCAGTTTCAGAAGCAGATTTGAACTAGATATAGTCCGGATGTGTTGGAAACACCGTCTTTTTTTCTGAGTACACTCTCGTTTCCTGTTGTATTAGAGACTCTAGAATGCAAGAGGGTGCTTTCTGCTCTAAAGCATTGGGTTTTTCATGGATGAGAACTGTGCTGTGTTTTTCCCTTCAGAAATGGAGTTAAATCCCAGGCTCTGTGTCTTCCTACAAAAATACATCTTTTCAGGTAAACGCAGTCACATTTAGCTCAAACAAATATAAATCATTCACGTGGCTCACACGTTTCTGGGTCTTAACTGAAAAGCATGGGATGTTAGAGGACCTGTGGTTTGTATCAGTTTCAGAAGCAGAGTTGAACTAGACATGGTCTGTATGTGTAGGAAACACCGTTCTTTGTTCTGAGCACACTCACCTTTCATGCTGTATAAGACTCTAGAAAGCAAGGGTTTGCTTCTTGCTCTAAGGCAGGCTGTGTTTCATGAATGAGAACTTTGCTGTGTGTTTCCCTTCAGACATGGAGTTAAATCCCAGGATCTGTGTCTTCCTACATGCAAGATTTCGTTTAAGATAAACTGATTCACCTTTCAGCTCAAACAAAGCTACAACGTTAACGTAGCTCACACGTTTCTCGCTCTTAACAGAAAAGAATTGGATGTTAGAGGACCTGTGGTTTGTAATCAGTTTCAGAAGCAGAGTTGAACTAGATATGGAACGTATTTTTAGGAAACATCGTTCTGTTGTTCTGACTACACTCACTTTACCTGCTGTATTAGAGACTCTAGAAAGCAAGAGCGTGCTTATTGCTATAAGCAGAGTGTATTACATGGATGAGAACTGTGCTGTGTGTTTCCCTTCAGAAATAGAGTTAAATCACAGGCTCTGTAAATTCCAAAAGCATGACTTCTTTTCATGTAAACTCAGTAACTTTTCAGCTCAAACAAAACTACATTGTTCAAGTAGCTCACAGGTTTCTGCCACTTAACTGAAAAGCATTGGATGTTAGAGGACCTGTGGTTTGTATCAGTTTCAGAAGCAGAGTTGAACTAGATATGGTCTGTATGTGTAGGAAACACCGTTCTTTGTTCTGACCACACTCAATTTACCTGCTGTATTAGAGACTCCAAAAAGCAAGAGCTTGCTTCTTGCTATAAGCAGAATGTGTTTCAGGGATGAGAACTGCACTGTGTGTTTCCCTTCAGAAATGGAGTTAAATCACAGCCTCTGTATCTTCCTACAAGCATGAATTCGTTTCATGTAAACTCAGTCAATTTTCAGCTCAAACAAAACTACAATATTCACGTAGCTCACACGTTTCTCGCTCATAACAGAAAAGAATTGGATGTTAGAAGACCTGTGGTTTGTAATCAGTTTCAGAAGCAGAGTTGAACTAGATATGGAACGTATTCTTAGGAAACATTGTTCTGTTGTTCTGACTACACTTACTTTACCTGCTTTATTAGAGATTCTAGAAAGCAAGAGCGTGCTTCTTGCTCTAAAGCAGTGTGTGTTTCGTGGATGAGAACTGTGCTGTGTGTTTCCCTTCAGAAATGGAGTTAAATCCCAGGCTCTGTGTCTTCCTACAAAAAGACATTATTTCAGGTAAATGCAATCACTTTTAGCTCAAACAAATATAAATCATTCACGAAGCTCACACGTTTCTCGCTCTTAACTGAAAAGCATTGGATGTTAGATAACCTGTAGTTTGTATCAGTTTCAGAAGCAGAGTTGAACTAGCAATGGTCCGTGTGTGTAGGAAACACCGTTCTTTTGGTCTGAGCACACTCACGTTTCCTGTACTATTAGAGACTCTAGAAAGCAAGAACGTGCTTCTTGTTCTAAAGCAGAAAGAGTTCCATGGATGCGAACTGTGCTGTGTGTCCCTTCAGAAATGGAGTTAAATCCCAGACTCTGTGCATTCCTACACGCAAGACTTCGTTTCAGGTAAACTCACGCACGATTCAGCTCATACACAGCTACATCGTTTACGTAGCTCACAAGTATCTTGCTCTTAACTGAAAATCTTTGGATGTTAGAGGAACTGTGTTTTGTATCAGTTTCAGAAGCAGAGTTGAAGTAGATATGGTCTGTGTGTGTAGGAAACACCGTTCTTTTTTTATGAGCACACTCACGTTTCCTGCTGTATTAGAGACTCTAGAAAGCAAGAGCGTGCTTCTTGTTATAAAGCAGAGTGTGTTTCATGGATGAGAACTGTGCTGTGTGTTTCCCTCAGAAATGGAGTTAAATCCCATGCTGTGTATCATCCTACAAGCAAGTCTTCGTTTCAGGTAAACTCAGTCACTTTTCAGCTCAAATCTAGCTACATCGTTCACGAAGCTCACACGATTGTCGTCCTTAACTGAAAAGCTTTGGATGTTAGAGGACCTGTGGTCTCTATCAGTTTCAGAAGCAGAGTTGAACTAGATATGGTCTGTATGTGTAGGAAACACCGTTCTTTTATTCTGAGCACACTCATGTTTCCTGCTTTATTAGAGACTCTAGAAAGCAAGAGTGTGCTTCTTGCTCTAAAGCAGAGTGTGTTTCATGGATGAGAACTGTGCTGTGTGTTTCCCTTCAGAACTGCAGTTAAATCCCAGGCTCTGTGTCTTCCTACAATCAAGACTTCGTTTCAGGAAAAGTATTGTCACTTTACAGCTCAAAGGAGCTACATTGATCACGATCTCAAACATTTCTCTTCTTAACTGACACGCATTGGATGTTAGAGGACCTGTGGTTTGTATCATTTTCAGAAGCAGAGTTGAAATAGATATGGTCCATATGTGTAGGAAACAACGTTCTTTTGTTCTGAGTACACTCATGTTTCCTGAAATATTAGAGACTATAGAATGCAAGAGCATGCTTATTGCTCTAAAGCAGAGTGTGTTTCATGTATGAGAACTGTGATGTGGGTTTCCCTTCAGAAATGGAGTTAAATCCCCGCCTCAATGTCTTCCTACAAGCAATACTTCGTTTCAGGTAAGGGTAGTCACTTTTCAGCTCAAAGGACCTGCATCGTTCGCGAAGCTCACACATTTCTCTTCTGAACTGACAAACATTGGATGTTACAGGACCTGTGGTTTGTATCAGTTTCAGAAGCAGATTTGAACTAGATATAGTCCGGATGTGTTGGAAACACCGTCTTTTTTTCTGAGTACACTCTCGTTTCCTGTTGTATTAGAGACTCTAGAATGCAAGAGGGTGCTTCGTGCTCTAAAGCCGAGTGTGTTTCAAGGATGAGAACTGTGCTGTGTGTTTCCCTTCAGAAATGGAGTTAAATCCCATGGTCTGTGTCTTCCTACAAGCAAGACTTCCTTTCAGGGAAGGGTAGTCACTTTTCAGCTCAAAGACCTACATTGATCAAGAAGCTCACACATTTCTCTTCTGAACTGACACGCATTGGATGTTAGAGGACCTGAGGTTTGTATCATTTTCAAAGCAGAGTTGAACTAGATATGGACCATATGTGTAGGAAACACCATTCTTTTGTTCTGAGTACACTCACAATTCCTGTTGTTTTAGAGACTCTAGAATGCAAGAGGGTGCTTTTTGCTCTAAAGCATTGGGTTTTTCATGGATGAGAACTGTGCTGTGTTTTTCCCTTCAGAAATGGAGTTAAATCCCAGGCTGTGTATCTTCCTACAAGCAAGTCTTCGTTTCAGGTAAACTCAGTCACTTTTCAGCTCAAATGTAGCTACATCATTCACGAAGCTCACACGTTTGTCGCCCTTGACTGAAAAGCTTTGTATGTTAGAGGACCTGTGGTTTGTATCAGTTTCAGAAGCAGAGTTGAATTAGATAAGGACCGTATATGTTGGAAACACCTTTCTTTTTTCTTAGCACACTCATGTTTTCTGCTGTATTTGAGATTCTAGAAAGCAAGAGCTTGGTTCTTGCTCTAAAGCAGAGTGTGTTTCATGGACGAGAACTGTGCTGTGTGTTTCCCTCAGAAATGGAGTTAAATCCTCGGTGCTGTGTCTTCCTACAAACAAGATTTCGTTTAGGTAAACACAGTAACTTTTCAGGTCAAAGGAAGCTACATCATTCACAGAGCTCACACGTTTCTCGCTATTAACTGAAAAGCATTGGATGTTAGAGGACCTGTGGTTTGTATCAGTTTCAGAAGCAGAGTTGAACTAGATGTGGTTGGTATGTGTTGGAAACACAGTTCTGTTGGTCTGAGCACACTCATGTTTCCTTCTGTTTTAGAGACTCTAGAAAGCAAGAGCGTGCTTCTTGCTCTAAGGCAGAGTGTGTTACATGGATTACAACTGTGCTGTGTGTTTCCCTTCTGAAATGGAGTTAAATACTAGGCTCTGTGTCTTCCTACAAGCAAGACTTCGTTTCAGGGAAGGGTAGTCACTTTTCAGCTCAAAGGACCTACATTGATCAAGAAGCTCACAAATTTCTCTTCTGAACTGACACGCATTGGATGTTAGAGGACCTGAGGTTTGTATCATTTTCAGAAGCAGAGTTGAACTAGATATGGTCCATATGTGTAGGAAACACCATTCTTTTGTTCTGAGTACACTCACAATTCCTGTTGTATTAGAGAGTCTAGAATGCAAGAGGGTGCTTTCTGCTCTAAAGCATTGGGTTTTTCATGGATGAGAACTGTGCTGTGTTTTTCCCTTCAGAAATGGAGTTAAATCCCAGGCTGTGTATCTTCCTACAAGCAAGTCTTCGTTTCAGGTAAACTCAGTCACTTTTCAGCTCAAATGTAGCTACATCGTTCACGAAGCTCACACGTTTGTCGCCCTTGACTGAAAAGCTTTGTATGTTAGGGGACCTGTGGTTTGTATCAGTTTCAGAAGCAGAGTTGAACTAGATAAGGACCGTATATGTTGGAAACACCTTTCTTTTTTCTTAGGACACTCATGTTTTCTGCTGTATTAGAGATTCTAGAAAGCAAGAGCTTGGTTCTTGCTCTAAGGCAGAATGTGTTTCATGGACGAGAACTGTGCTGTGTGTTTCCCTCAGAAATGGAGTTAAATCCTCGGTGCTGTGTCTTCCTACAAACAAGATTTCGTTTAGGTAAACACAGTAACTTTTCAGGTCAAAGGAAGCTACACCATTCACAGAGCTCACACGTTTCTCGCTATTAACTGAAAAGCATTGGATGTTAGAGGACCTGTGGTTTGTATCAGTTTCAGAAGCAGAGTTGAACTAGATGTGGTTGGTATGTGTTGGAAACACAGTTCTGTTGGTCTGAGCACACTCATGTTTCCTTCTGTTTTAGAGACTCTAGAAAGCAAGAGCGTGCTTCTTGCTCTAAGGCAGAGTGTGTTACATGGATTACAAATGTGCTGTGTGTTTCCCTTCTGAAATGGAGTTAAATACCAGGCTCTGTGTCTTCCTACAAGCAAGACTTCGTTTCAGGTAAACTCAGTCACCTTTCAGCTCAAACAAAGCTACATGGTTCACGAAGCTCACATGTTTATCACTCCTAACTGAAAAGCATTGGATGTTAGAAGAACTGTGGTTTGAATCAATTTCAGAAGCAGAGTTGAACTAGATATGGTCTGTATGTGTAGGAAACAAGGTTCTTTGTTCTGAGCACACTCAAGTTTCTGGCTCTATTAGAGAATCTAGAAAGCAAGAGCATGCTTCTTGCTCTAAAGCAGAGTGTGTTTCATGGATGAGAACTGTGCTGTGTGTTTCCCTTCAGAAATGGAGTTAAATCCCAGGCTCTGTGTCTTCCTACAAGCAAGACATCTTTTCAGGTAAACTCAGTCACTTTTCAGCTCAAAGGAAGCTATATTGTTCACGAAGCTCACACGTTTCTCATTCTTAACTGGAAATCATTGCATGTTACAGGAACTGTGGTTTGTATCAGTTTCAGAAGAAGAGTTGAACTAGATATGGTCCGTATATGTAGGAAACACCGTTCTTTTGTTCTGAGCACACTCATGTTTCCTGCTTTATTAGAGCCCCAGAAAGCAAGAGTGTGCATCTTGCTCTAAATCAAAGTGTGTTTCATGGATGACAACTGTGCTGTGTGTTCCCCTTCAGAAATGGAGTTAAATCCCAGGCTCTGTGTCTTCCTACAAAAAGACATCTTTTCAGGTAAACGCAGTCACATTTAGCTCAAACAAATATAAATCATTCACGTGGCTCACACGTTTCTGGGTCTTAACTGAAAAGCATGGGATGTTAGAGGACCTGTGGTTTGTATCAGTTTCAGAAGCAGAGTTGAACTAGACATGGTCTGTATGTGTAGGAAACACCGTTCTTTGTTCTGAGCACACTCACCTTTCATGCTCTATAAGACTCTAGAAAGCAAGGGTTTGCTTCTTGCTCTAAGGCAGGCTGTGTTTCATGAATGAGAACTTTGCTGTGTGTTTCCCTTCAGACATGGAGTTAAATCCCAGGATCTGTGTCATCCTACATGCAAGATTTCGTTTAAGATAAACTGATTCACCTTTCAGCTCAAACAAAGCTACAACGTTAACGTAGCTCACACGTTTCTCGCTCTTAACAGAAAAGAATTGGATGTTAGAGGACCTGTGGTTTGTAATCAGTTTCATAAGCAGAGTTGAACTAGATATGGAACGTATTTTTAGGAAACATCGTTCCGTTGTTCTGACTACACTCACTTTACCTGCTGTATTAGAGACTCTAGAAAGCAAGAGCGTGCTTATTGCTATAAGCAGAGTGTATTACATGGATGAGAACTGTGCTGTGTGTTTCCCTTCAGAAATAGAGTTAAATCTCAGGCTCTGTAAATTCCAAAAGCATGACTTCTTTTCATGTAAACTCAGTAACTTTGCAGCTCAAACAAAACTACATTGTTCAAGTAGCTCACAGGATTCTGCCGCTTAAGTGAAAAGCATTGGATGTTAGAGGACCTGTGGTTTGTATCAGTTTCAGAAGCAGAGTTGAACTAGATATGGTCTGTATGTGTAGGAAACACCGTTCTTTGTTCTGACCACACTCAATTTACCTGCTGTATTAGAGACTCCAAAAAGCAAGAGCTTGCTTCTTGCTATAAGCAGAATGTGTTTCAGGGATGAGAACTGCACTGTGTGTTTCCCTTCAGAAATGGAGTTAAATCACAGCCTCTGTATCTTCCTACAAGCATGAATTCGTTTCATGTAAACTCAGTCAATTTTCAGCTCAAACAAAACTACAATATTCACGTAGCTCACACGTTTCTCGCTCATAACAGAAAAGAATTGGATGTTAGAGGACCTGTGGTTTGTAATCAGTTTCAGAAGCAGAGTTGAACTAGATATGGAACGTATTCTTAGGAAACATTGTTCTGTTGTTCTGACTACACTCACTTTACCTGCTTTATTAGAGACTCTAGAAAGCAAGAGCGTGCTTCTTGCTCTAAAGCTGTGTGTGTTTCGTGGATGAGAACTGTGCTGTGTGTTTCCCTTCAGAAATGGAGTTAAATCCCAGGCTCTGTGTCTTCCTACAAAAAGACATTATTTCAGGTAAATGCAATCACTTTTAGCTCAAACAAATATAAATCATTCACGAAGCTCACACGTTTTTCGCTCTTAACTGAAAAGCATTGGATGTTAGATAACCTATAGTTTGTATCAGTTTCAGAAGCAGAGTTGAACTAGCAATGGTCCGTGTGTGTAGGAAACACCGTTCTTTTGGTCTGAGCACACTCACGTTTCCTGTACTATTAGAGACTCTAGAAAGCAAGAACGTGCTTCTTGTTCTAAAGCAGAAAGAGTTCCATGGATGCGAACTGTGCTGTGTGTCCCTTCAGAAATGGAGTTAAATCCCAGACTCTGTGCATTCCTACACGCAAGACTTCGTTTCAGGTAAACTCACGCACGATTCAGCTCATACACAGCTACATCGTTTACGTAGCTCACAAGTATCTTGCTCTTAACTGAAAATCTTTGGATGTTAGAGGAACTGTGTTTTGTATCAGTTTCAGAAGCAGAGTTGAATTAGATATGGTCTGTGTGTGTAGGAAACACCGTTCTTTTTTTATGAGCACACTCACGTTTCCTGCTGTATTAGAGACTCTAGAAAGCAAGAGCGTGCTTCTTGTTATAAAGCAGAGTGTGTTTCATGGATGAGAACTGTGCTGTGTGTTTCCCTCAGAAATGGAGTTAAATCCCATGCTGTGTATCATCCTACAGGCAAGTCTTCATTTCAGGTAAACTCAGTCACTTTTCAGCTCAAATCTAGCTACATCGTTCACGAAGCTCACACGATTGTCGTCCTTAACTGAAAAGCTTTGGATGTTAGAGGACCTGTGGTTTGTATCAGTTTCAGAAGCAGAGTTGAACTAGATAAGGACCGTATATGTTGGAAACACCTTTCTTTTTTCTTAGCACACTCATGTTTTCTGCTGTATTAGAGATTCTAGAAAGCAAGAGCTTGGTTCTTGCTCTAAGGCAGAGAGTGTTTCATGGACGAGAACTGTGCTGTGTGTTTCCCTCAGAAATGGAGTTAAATCCTCGGTGCTGTGTCTTCCTACAAACAAGATTTCGTTTAGGTAAACACAGTAACTTTTCAGGTCAAAGGAAGCTACATCATTCACAGAGCTCACACGTTTCTCGCTATTAACTGAAAAGCATTGGATGTTAGAGGACCTGTGGTTTGTATCAGTTTCAGAAGCAGAGTTGAACTAGATATGGTCTGTATGTGTAGGAAACACCGTTCTTTGTTCTGACCACACTCAATTTACCTGCTGTATTAGAGACTCCAAAAAGCAAGTGCTTGCTTCTTGCTATAAGCAGAATGTGTTTCAGGGATGAGAACTGCACTGTGTGTTTCCCTTCAGAAATGGAGTTAAATCACAGCCTCTGTATCTTCCTACAAGCATGAATTCGTTTCATGTAAACTCAGTCAATTTTCAGCTCAAACAAAACTACAATATTCACGTAGCTCACACGTTTCTCGCTCATAACAGAAAAGAATTGGATGTTAGAGGACCTGTGGTTTGTAATCAGTTTCAGAAGCAGAGTTGAACTAGATATGGAACGTATTCTTAGGAAACATTGTTTTGTTGTTCTGACTACACTCACTTTACCTGCTTTATTAGAGACTCTAGAAAGCAAGAGTGTGCTTCTTGCTCTAAAGCAGTGTGTGTTTTGTGGATGAGAACTGTGCTGTGTGTTTCCCTTCAGAAATGGAGTTAAATCCCAGGCTCTGTGTCTTCCTACAAAAAGACATTATTTCAGGTAAATGCAATCACTTTTAGCTCAAACAAATATAAATCATTCACGAAGCTCACACGTTTCTCGCTCTTAACTGAAAAGCATTGGATGTTAGATAACCTGTAGTTTGTATCAGTTTCAGAAGCAGAGTTGAACTAGCAATGGTCCGTGTGTGTAGGAAACACCGTTCTTTTGGTCTGAGCACACTCACGTTTCCTGTACTATTAGAGACTCTAGAAAGCAAGAACGTGCTTCTTGTTCTAAAGCAGAAAGAGTTCCATGGATGCGAACTGTGCTGTGTGTCCCTTCAGAAATGGAGTTAAATCCCAGACTCTGTGCATTCCTACACACAAGACTTCGTTTCAGGTAAACTCACGCACGATTCAGCTCATACACAGCTACATCGTTTACGTAGCTCACAAGTATCTTGCTCTTAAAGGAAAATCTTTGGATGTTAGAGGAACTGTGTTTTGTATCAGTTTCAGAAGCAGAGTTGAAGTAGATATGGTCTGTGTGTGTAGGAAACACCGTTCTTTTTTTATGAGCACACTCACGTTTCCTGCTGTATTAGAGACTCTAGAAAGCAAGAGCGTGCTTCTTGTTATAAAGCAGAGTGTGTTTCATGGATGAGAACTGTGCTGTGTGTTTCCCTTCAGAAATGCAGTTAAATCCCAGGCTCTGTGTCTTCCTACAAGCAAGACTTCGTTTCAGGAAAAGTATTGTCACTTTTCAGCTCAAAGGAGCTACATTGATCACGAATCTCACACATTCTCTTCTTAACTGACACGCATTGGATGTTAGAGGACCTGAGGTTTGTATCATTTTCAGAAGCAGAGTTGAACTAGATATGGTCCATATGTGTAGGAAACACCATTCTTTTGTTCTGAGTACACTCACAATTCCTGTTGTTTTAGAGACTCTAGAATGCAAGAGGGTGCTTTCTGCTCTAAAGCATTGGGTTTTTCATGGATGAGAACTGGGCTGTGTTTTTCCCTTCAGAAATGGAGTTAAATCCCAGGCTGTGTATCTTCCTACAAGCAAGTCTTCGTTTCAGGTAAACTCAGTCACTTTTCAGCTCAAATGTAGCTACATCGTTCACGAAGCTCACACGTTTGACGCCCTTGACTGAAAAGCTTTGTATGTTAGAGGACCTGTGGTTTGTATCAGTTTCAGAAGCAGAGTTGAACTAGATAAGGACCGTATATGTTGGAAACACCTTTCTTTTTTCTTAGCACACTCATGTTTTCTGCTGTATTAGAGATTCTAGAAAGCAAGAGCTTGGTTCTTGCTCTAAGGCAGAGTGTGTTTCATGGACGAGAACTGTGCTGTGTGTTTCTCTCAGAAATGGAGTTAAATCCTCGGTGCTGTGTCTTCCTACAAACAAGATTTCGTTTAGGTAAACACAGTAACTTTTCAGGTCAAAGGAAGCTACATCATTCACAGAGCTCACACGTTTCTCGCTATTAACTGAAAAGCATTGGATGTTCGAGGACCTGTGGTTTGTATCAGTTTCAGAAGCAGAGTTGAACTAGATGTGGTTGGTATGTGTTGGAAACACAGTTCTGTTGGTCTGAGCCCACTCATGTTTCCTTCTGTTTTAGAGACTCTAGAAAGCAAGAGCGTGCTTCTTGCTCTAAGGCAGAGTGTGTTACATGGATTACAACTGTGCTGTGTGTTTCCCTTCTGAAATGGAGTTAAATACCAGGCTCTGTGTCTTCCTACAAGCAAGACTTCGTTTCAGGTAAACTCAGTCACCTTTCAGCTCAAACAAAGCTACATGGTTCACGAAGCTCACATGTTTATCGCTCCTAACTGAAAAGCATTGGATGTTAGAAGAACTGTGGTTTGAATCAATTTCAGAAGCAGAGTTGAACTAGATATGGTCTGTATGTGTAGGAAACACCGTTCTTTGTTCTGAGCACACTCAAGTTTCTGGCTCTATTAGAGAATCTAGAAAGCAAGAGCATGCTTCTTGCTCTAAAGCAGAGTGTGTTTCATGGATGAGAACTGTGCTGTGTGTTTCCCTTCAGAAATGGAGTTAAATCCCAGGCTCTGTGTCTTCCTACAAGCAAGACATCTTTTCAGGTAAACTCAGTCACTTTTCAGCTCAAAGGAAGCTATATTGTTCACGAAGCTCACACGTTTCTCATTCTTAACTGGAAATCATTGCATGTTACAGGAACTGTGGTTTGTATCAGTTTCAGAAGAAGACTTGAACTAGATATGGTCCGTATATGTAGGAAACACCGTTCTTTTGTTCTGAGCACACTCATGTTTCCTGCTTTATTAGAGCCCCAGAAAGCAAGAGTGTGCATCTTGCTCTAAATCAAAGTGTGTTTCATGGATGACAACTGTGCTGTGTGTTCCCCTTCAGAAATGGAGTTAAATCCCAGGCTCTGTGTCTTCCTACAAAAAGAAATCTTTTCAGGTAAATGCAGTCACATTTAGCTCAAACAAATATAAATCATTCACGTGGCTCATACGTTTCTGGGTCTTAACTGAAAAGCATGGGATGTTAGAGGACCTGTGGTTTGTATCAGTTTCAGAAGCAGAGTTGAACTAGACATGGTCTGTATGTGTAGGAAACACCGTTCTTTGTTCTGAGCACACTCACCTTTCATGCTGTATAAGACTCTAGAAAGCAAGGGTTTGCTTCTTGCTCTAAGGCAGGCTGTGTTTCATGAATGAGAACTTTGCTGTGTGTTTCCCTTCAGACATGGAGTTAAATCCCAGACTCTGTGCATTCCTACACACAAGACTTCGTTTCAGGTAAACTCACGCACTATTCAGCTCATACACAGCTACATTGTTTACGTAGCTCACAAGTATCTTGCTCTTAACTGAAAATCTTTGGATGTTAGAGGAACTGTGTTTTGTATCAGTTTCAGAAGCAGAGTTGAAGTAGATATGGTCTGTGTGTGTAGGAAACACCGTTCTTTTTTTATGAGCACACTCACGTTTCCTGCTGTATTAGAGACTCTAGAAAGCAAGAGCGTGCTTCTTGTTATAAAGCAGAGTGTGTTTCATGGATGAGAACTGTGCTGTGTGTTTCCCTTCAGAAATGCAGTTAAATCCCAGGCTCTGTGTCTTCCTACAAGCAAGACTTCGTTTCAGGAAAAGTATTGTCACTTTTCAGCTCAAAGGAGCTACATTGATCACGAATCTCACACATTCTCTTCTTAACTGACACGCATTGGATGTTAGAGGACCTGAGGTTTGTATCATTTTCAGAAGCAGAGTTGAACTAGATATGGTCCATATGTGTAGGAAACACCATTCTTTTGTTCTGAGTACACTCACAATTCCTGTTGTTTTAGAGACTCTAGAATGCAAGAGGGTGCTTTCTGCTCTAAAGCATTGGGTTTTTCATGGATGAGAACTGGGCTGTGTTTTTCCCTTCAGAAATGGAGTTAAATCCCAGGCTGTGTATCTTCCTACAAGCAAGTCTTCGTTTCAGGTAAACTCAGTCACTTTTCAGCTCAAATGTAGCTACATCGTTCACGAAGCTCACACGTTTGTCACCCTTGACTGAAAAGCTTTGTATGTTAGAGGACCTGTGGTTTGTATCAGTTTCAGAAGCAGAGTTGAACTAGATAAGGACCGTATATGTTGGAAACACCTTTCTTTTTTCTTAGCACACTCATGTTTTCTGCTGTATTAGAGATTCTAGAAAGCAAGAGCTTGGTTCTTGCTCTAAGGCAGAGTGTGTTTCATGGACGAGAACTGTGCTGTGTGTTTCCCTCAGAAATGGAGTTAAATCCTCGGTGCTGTGTCTTCCTACAAACAAGATTTCGTTTAGGTAAACACAGTAACTTTTCAGGTCAAAGGAAGCTACATCATTCACAGAGCTCACACGTTTCTCGCTATTAACTGAAAAGCATTGGATTTTCGAGGACCTGTGGTTTGTATCAGTTTCAGAAGCAGAGTTGAACTAGATGTGGTTGGTATGTGTTGGAAACACAGTTCTGTTGGTCTGAGCACACTCATGTTTCCTTCTGTTTTAGAGACTCTAGAAAGCAAGAGCGTGCTTCTTGCTCTAAGGCAGAGTGTGTTACATGGATTACAACTGTGCTGTGTGTTTCCCTTCTGAAATGGAGTTAAATACCAGGCTCTGTGTCTTCCTACAAGCAAGACTTCGTTTCAGGTAAACTCAGTCACCTTTCAGCTCAAACAAAGCTACATGGTTCACGAAGCTCACATGTTTATCGCTCCTAACTGAAAAGCATTGGATGTTAGAAGAACTGTGGTTTGAATCAATTTCAGAAGCAGAGTTGAACTAGATATGGTCTGTATGTGTAGGAAACACCGTTCTTTGTTCTGAGCACACTCAAGCTTCTGGCTCTATTAGAGAATCTAGAAAGCAAGAGCATGCTTCTTGCTCTAAAGCAGAGTGTGTTTCATGGATGAGAACTGTGCTGTGTGTTTCCCTTCAGAAATGGAGTTAAATCCCAGGCTCTGTGTCTTCCTACAAGCAAGACATCTTTTCAGGTAAACTCAGTCACTTTTCAGCTCAAAGGAAGCTATATTGTTCACGAAGCTCACACGTTTCTCATTCTTAACTGGAAATCATTGCATGTTACAGGAACTGTGGTTTGTATCAGTTTCAGAAGAAGAGTTGAACTAGATATGGTCCGTATATGTAGGAAACACCGTTCTTTTGTTCTGAGCACACTGATGTTTCCTGCTTTATTAGAGCCCCAGAAAGCAAGAGTGTGCATCTTGCTCTAAATCAAAGTGTGTTTCATGGATGACAACTGTGCTGTGTGTTCCCCTTCAGAAATGGAGTTAAATCCCAGGCTCTGTGTCTTCCTACAAAAAGAAATCTTTTCAGGTAAATGCAGTCACATTTAGCTCAAACAAATATAAATCATTCACGTGGCTCATACGTTTCTGGGTCTTAACTGAAAAGCATGGGATGTTAGAGGACCTGTGGTTTGTATCAGTTTCAGAAGCAGAGTTGAACTAGACATGGTCTGTATGTGTAGGAAACACCGTTCTTTGTTCTGAGCACACTCACCTTTCATGCTCTATAAGACTCTAGAAAGCAAGGGTTTGCTTCTTGCTCTAAGGCAGGCTGTGTTTCATGAATGAGAACTTTGCTGTGTGTTTCCCTTCAGACATGGAGTTAAATCCCAGGATCTGTGTCTTCCTACATGCAAGATTTCGTTTAAGATAAACTGATTCACCTTTCAGCTCAAACAAAGCTACAACGTTAACGTAGCTCACACGTTTCTCGCTCTTAACAGAAAAGAATTGGATGTTAGAGGACCTGTGGTTTGTAATCAGTTTCAGAAGCAGAGTTGAACTAGATATGGAACGTATTCTTAGGAAACATCATTCCGTTGTTCTGACTACACTCACTTTACCTGCTGTATTAGAGACTCTAGAAAGCAAGAGCGTGCTTATTGCTATAAGCAGAGTGTATTAAATGGATGAGAACTGTGCTGTGTGTTTCCCTTCAGAAATAGACTTAAATCACAGGCTCTGTAAATTCCAAAAGCATGACTTCTTTTCATGTAAACTCAGTAACTTTTCAGCTCAAACAAAACTACATTGTTCAAGTAGCTCACAGGTTTCTGCCGCTTAACTGAAAAGCATTGGATGTTAGAGGACCTGTGGTTTGTATCAGTTTCAGAAGCAGAGTTGAACTAGAAATGGTCTGTATGTGTAGGAAACACCGTTCTTTGTTCTGACCACACTCAATTTACCTGCTGTATGGGAGACTCCAAAAAGCAAGAGCTTGCTTCTTGCTATAAGCAGAATGTGTTTCAGGGATGAGAACTGCACTGTGTGTTTCCCTTCAGAAATGGAGTTAAATCACAGCCTCTGTATCTTCCTACAAGCATGAATTCGTTTCATGTAAACTCAGTCAATTTTCAGCTCAAACAAAACTACAATATTCACGTAGCTCACACGTTTCTCGCTCATAACAGAAAAGAATTGGATGTTAGAGGACCTGTGGTTTGTAATCAGTTTCAGAAGCAGAGTTGAACTAGATATGGAACGTATTCTTAGGAAACATTGTTCTGTTGTTCTGACTACACTCACTTTACCTGCTTTATTAGAGACTCTAGAAAGCAAGAGCGTGCTTCTTGCTCTAAAGCAGTGTGTGTTTCGTGGATGAGAACTGTGCTGTGTGTTTCCCTTCAGAAATGGAGTTAAATCCCAGGCTCTGTGTCTTCCTACAAAAAGACATTATTTCAGGTAAATGCAATCACTTTTAGCTCAAACAAACATAAATCATTCACGAAGCTCACACGTTTCTTGCTCTTAACTGAAAAGCATTGGATGTTAGATAACCTGTAGTTTGTATCAGTTTCAGAAGCAGAGTTGAACTAGCAATGGTCCGTGTGTGTAGGAAACACCGTTCTTTTGGTCTGAGCACACTCACGTTTCCTGTACTATTAGAGACTCTAGAAAGCAAGAACGTGCTTCTTGTTCTAAAGCAGAAAGAGTTCCATGGATACGAACTGTGCTGTGTGTCCCTTCAGAAATGGAGTTAAATCCCAGACTCTGTGCATTCCTACACGCAAGACTTCGTTTCAGGTAAACTCACGCACGATTCAGCTCATACACAGCTACATCGTTTACGTAGCTCACAAGTATCTTGCTCTTAACTGAAAATCTTTGGATGTTAGAAGAACTGTGTTTTGTATCAGTTTCAGAAGCAGAGTTGAAGTAGACATGGTCTGTGTGTGTAGGAAACACCGTTCTTTTTTTATGAGCACACTCACGTTTCCTGCTGCATTAGAGACTCTAGAAAGCAAGAGCGTGCTTCTTGTTATAAAGCAGAGTGTGTTTCATGGATGAGAACTGTGCTGTGTGTTTCCCTCAGAAATGGAGTTAAATCCCATGCTGTGTATCATCCTACAAGCAAGTCTTCGTTTCAGGTAAACTCAGTCAGTTTTCAGCTCAAATCTAGCTACATCGTTCACGAAGCTCACACGATTGTCGTCCTTAACTGAAAAGCTTTGGATGTTAGAGGACCTGTGGTCTCTATCAGTTTCACAAGCAGAGTTGAACTAGATATGGTCTGTATGTGTAGGAAACACCGTTCTTTTATTCTGAGCACACTCATGTTTCCTGCTTTATTAGAGACTCTAGAAAGCAAGAGTGTGCTTCTTGCTCTAAAGCAGAGTGTGTTTCATGGATGAGAACTGTGCTGTGTGTTTCCCTTCAGAAATGCAGTTAAATCCCAGGCTCTGTGTCTTCCTACAAGCAAGTCTTAGTTTCAGGAAAAGTATTGTCACTTTTCAGCTCAAAGGAGCTACATTGATCACGAATCTCACACATTTCTCTTCTTAACTGACACGCATTGGATGTTAGAGGACCTGTGGTTTGTATCATTTTCAGAAGCAGAGTTGAAATCGATATGGTCCATATGTGTAGGAAACAACGTTCTTTTGTTCTGAGTACACTCATGTTTCCTGAAATATTAGAGACTATAGAATGCAAGAGCGTGCTTATTGCTCTAAAGCAGAGTGTGTTTCATGTATGAGAACTGTGATGTGTGTTTCCCTTCAGAAATGGAGTTAAATCCCCGCCTCAATGTCTTCCTACAAGCAATACTTCGTTTCAGGTAAGGGTAGTCACTTTTCAGCTCAAAGGACCTGCATCGTTCGCGAAGCTCACACATTTCTCTTCTGAACTGACAAACATTGGATGTTACAGGACCTGTGGTTTATATCAGTTTCAGAAGCAGATTTGAACTAGATATAGTCCGGATGTGTTGGAAACACCGTCTTTTTTTCTGAGTACACTCTCGTTTCCTGTTGTATTAGAGACTCTAGAATGCAAGAGGGTGCTTCGTGCTCTAAAGCCGAGTGTGTTTCAAGGATGAGAACTGTGCTGTGTGTTTCCCTTCAGAAATGGAGTTAAATCCCATGGTCTGTGTCTTCCTACAAGCAAGACTTCCTTTCAGGGAAGGGTAGTCACTTTTCAGCTCAAAGGACCTACATTGATCAAGAAGCTCACACATTTCTCTTCTGAACTGACACGCATTGGATGTTAGAGGACCTGAGGTTTGTATCATTTTCAGAAGCAGAGTTGAACTAGATATGGTCCATATGTGTAGGAAACACCATTCTTTTGTTCTGAGTACACTCACAATTCCTGTTGTTTTAGAGACTCTAGAATGGAAGAGGGTGCTTTTTGCTCTAAAGCATTGGGTTTTTCATGGATGAGAACTGTGCTGTGTTTTTCCCTTCAGAAATGGAGTTAAATCCCAGGCTGTGTATCTTCCTACAAGCAAGTCTTCGTTTTCAGGTAAACTCAGTCACTTTTCAGCTCAAATGTAGCTACATCGTTCACGAAGCTCACACGTTTGTCGTCCTTGACTGAAAAGCTTTGTATGTTAGAGAACCTGTGGTTTGTATCAGTTTCAGAAGCAGAGTTGAACTAGATAAGGACAGTATATGTTGGAAACACCTTTCTTTTTTCTTAGCACACTCATGTTTTCTGCTGTATTAGAGATTCTAGAAAGCAAGCGCTTGGTTCTTGCTCTAAAGCAGAGTGTTTCTCATGGACGAGAACTGTGCTGTGTGTTTCCCTCAGAAATGGAGTTAAATCCTCGGTGCTGTGTCTTCCTACAAACAAGATTTCGTTTAGGTAAACACAGTAACTTTTCAGGTCAAAGGAAGCTACATCATTCACAGAGCTCACACGTTTCTCGCTATTAACTGAAAAGCATTGGATGTTAGAGGACCTGTGGTTTGTATCAGTTTCAGAAGCAGAGTTGAACTAGATGTGGTTGGTATGTGTTGGAAACACAGTTCTGTTGGTCTGAGCACACTCATGTTTCCTTCTGTTTTAGAGACTCTAGAAAGCAAGAGCGTGCTTCTTGCTCTAAGGCAGAGTGTGTTACATGGATTACAACTGTGCTGTGTGTTTCCCTTCTGAAATGGAGTTAAATACCAGGCTCTGTGTCTTCCTACAAGCAAGACTTCCTTTCAGGGAAGGGTAGTCACTTTTCAGCTCAAAGGACCTACATTGATCAAGAAGCTCACACATTTCTCTTCTGAACGGACACGCATTGGATGTTAGAGGACCTGTGGTTTGTATCATTTTCAGAAGCAGAGTTGATCTAGATATGGTCCATATGTGTAGGAAACACCATTCTTTTGTTCTGAGTACACTCACAATTCCTGTTGTTTTAGAGACTCTAGAATGCAAGAGGGTGCTTTCTGCTCTAAAGCATTGGGTTTTTCATGGATGAGAACTGTGCTGTGTTTTTCCCTTCAGAAATGGAGTTAAATCCAAGGCTGTGTATCTTCCTACAAGCAAGTCTTCGTTTCAGGTAAACTCAGTCACTTTTCAGCTCAAATGTAGCTACATCGTTCACGAAGCTCACACGTTTGTCGCCCTTGACTGAAAAGCTTTGTATGTTAGAGGACCTGTGGTTTGTATCAGTTTCAGAAGCAGAGTTGAACTAGATAAGGACCGTATATGTTGGAAACACCTTTCTTTTTTCTTAGCACACTCATGTTTTCTGCTGTATTAGAGATTCTAGAAAGCAAGAGCTTGGTTCTTGCTCTAAGGCAGAGTGTGTTTCACGGACGAGAACTGTGCTGTGTGTTTCCCTCAGAAATGGAGTTAAATCCTCGGTGCTGTGTCTTCCTACAACAAGATTTCGTTTAGGTAAACACAGTAACTTTTCAGGTCAAAGGAAGCTACATCATTCACAGAGCTCACACGTTTCTCGCTATTAACTGAAAAGCATTGGATGTTAGAGGACCTGTGGTTTGTATCAGTTTCAGAAGCAGAGTTGAACTAGATGTGGTTGGTATGTGTTGGAAACACAGTTCTGTTGGTCTGAGCACACTCATGTTTCCTTCTGTTTTAGAGACTCTAGAAAGCAAGAGCGTGCTTCTTGCTCTAAGGCAGAGTGTGTTACATGGATTACAACTGTGCTGTGTGATTCCCTTCTGAAATGGAGTTAAATACCAGGCTCTGTGTCTTCCTACAAGCAAGACTTCGTTTCAGGTAAACTCAGTCACCTTTCAGCTCAAACAAAGCTACATCGTTCACGAAGCTCACATGTTTATCGCTCCTAACTGAAAAGCATTGGATGTTAGAAGAACTGTGGTTTGAATCAATTTCAGAAGCAGAGGTGAACTAGATATGGTCTGTATGTGTAGGAAACACCGTTCTTTTGTTCTGAGCACACTCATGTTTCCTGCTTTATTAGAGCCCCAGAAAGCAAGAGTGTGCATCTTGCTCTAAATCAAAGTGTGTTTCATGGATGACAACTGTGCTGTGTGTTCCCCTTCAGAAATGGAGTTAAATCCCAGGCTCTGTGTCTTCCTACAAGAAGACATCTTTTCAGGTAAACACAGTCACATTTAGCTCAAACAAATATAAATCATTCACATGGCTCACACGTTTCTGGGTCTTAACTGAAAAGCATGGGATGTTAGAGGACCTGTGGTTTGTATCAGTTTCAGAAGCAGAGTTGAACTAGACATGGTCTGTATGTGTAGGAAACACCGTTCTTTGTTCTGAGCACACTCACCTTTCATGCTGTATAAGACTCTAGAAAGCAAGGGTTTGCTTCTTGCTCTAAGGCAGGCTGTGTTTCATGAATGAGAACTTTGCTGTGTGTTTCCCTTCAGACATGGAGTTAAATCCCAGGATCTGTGTCTTCCTACATGCAAGATTTCGTTTAAGATAAACTGATTCACCTTTCAGCTCAAACAAAGCTACAACGTTAACGTAGCTCACACGTTTCTCGCTCTTAACAGAAAAGAATTGGATGTTAGAGGACCTGTGGTTTGTAATCAGTTTCAGAAGCAGAGTTGAACTAGATATGGAACGTATTTTTAGGAAACATCGTTCTGTTGTTCTGACTACACTCACTTTACCTGCTGTATTAGAGACTCTAGAAAGCAAGAGCGTGCTTATTGTATAAGCAGAGTGTATTACATGGATGAGAACTGTGCTGTGTGTTTCCCTTCAGAAATAGAGTTAAATCACAGGCTCTGTAAATTCCAAAAGCATGACTTCTTTTCATGTAAACTCAGTAACTTTTCAGCTCAAACAAAACTACATTGTTCAAGTAGCTCACAGGTTTCTGCCACTTAACTGAAAAGCATTGGATGTTAGAGGACCTGTGGTTTGTATCAGTTTCAGAAGCAGTGTTGAACTAGATATGGTCTGTATGTGTAGGAAACACCGTTCTTTGTTCTGACCACACTCAATTTACCTGCTGTATGGGAGACTCCAAAAAGCAAGAGCTTGCTTCTTGCTATAAGCAGAATGTGTTTCAGGGATGAGAACTGCACTGTGTGTTTCCCTTCAGAAATGGAGTTAAATCACAGCCTCTGTATCTTCCTACAAGCATGAATTCGTTTCATGTAAACTCAGTCAATTTTCAGCTCAAACAAAACTACAATATTCACGTAGCTCACACGTTTCTCGCTCATAACAGAAAAGAATTGGATGTTAGAGGACCTGTGGTTTGTAATCAGTTTCAGAAGCAGAGTTGAACTAGATATGGAACGTATTCTTAGGAAACATTGTTCTGTTGTTCTGACTACACTCACTTTACCTGCTTTATTAGAGATTCTAGAAAGCAAGAGCGTGCTTCTTGCTCTAAAGCAGTGTGTGTTTCGTGGATGAGAACTGTGCTGTGTGTTTCCCTTCAGAAATGGAGTTAAATCCCAGGCTCTGTGTCTTCCTACAAAAAGACATTATTTCAGGTAAATGCAATCACTTTTAGCTCAAACAAATATAAATCATTCACGAAGCTCACACGTTTCTCGCTCTTAACTGAAAAGCATTGGATGTTAGATAACCTGTAGTTTGTATCAGTTTCAGAAGCAGAGTTGAACTAGCAATGGTCCGTGTGTGTAGGAAACACCGTTCTTTTGGTCTGAGCACACTCACGTTTCCTGTACTATTAGAGACTCTAGAAAGCAAGAACGTGCTTCTCGTTATAAAGCAGAAAGAGTTCCATGGATGCGAACTGTGCTGTGTGTCCCTTCAGAAATGGAGTTAAATCCCAGACTCTGTGCATTCCTACACGCAAGACTTCGTTTCAGGTAAACTCACACACGATTCAGCTCATACACAGCTACATCGTTTACGTAGCTCACAAGTATCTTGCTCTTAACTGAAAATCTTTGGATGTTAGAGGAACTGTGTTTTGTATCAGTTTCAGAAGCAGAGTTGAAGTAGATATGGTCTGTGTGTGTAGGAAACACCGTTTTTTTTAATGAGCACACTCACGTTTCCTGCTGTATTAGAGACTCTAGAAAGCAAGAGCGTGCTTCTTGTTATAAAGCAGAGTGTGTTTCATGGATGAGAACTGTGCTGTGTGTTTCCCTCAGAAATGGAGTTAAATCCCATGCTGTGTATCATCCTACAAGCAAGTCTTCGTTTCAGGTAAACTCAGTCACTTTTCAGCTCAAATCTAGCTACATCGTTCACGAAGCTCACACGATTGTCGTCCTTAACTGAAAAGCTTTGGATGTTAGAGGACCTGTGGTCTCTATCAGTTTCAGAAGCAGAGTTGAACTAGATATGGTCTGTATGTGTAGGAAACACCGTTCTTTTATTCTGAGCACACTCATGTTTCCTGCTTTATTAGAGACTCTAGAAAGCAAGAGTGTGCTTCTTGCTCTAAAGCAGAGTGTGTTTCATGGATGAGAACTGTGCTGTGTGTTTCCCTTCAGAAATGCAGTTAAATCCCAGGCTCTGTGTCTTCCTACAATCAAGACTTCGTTTCAGGAAAAGTATTGTCACTTTTCAGCTCAAAGGAGCTACATTGATCACGAATCTCACACATTTCTCTTCTTAACTGACACGCATTGGATGTTAGAGGACCTGTGGTTTGTATCATTTTCAGAAGCAGAGTTGAAATCGATATGGTCCATATGTGTAGGAAACAACGTTCTTTTGTTCAGAGTACACTCATGTTTCCTGAAATATTAGAGACTATAGAATGCAAGAGCATGCTTATTGCTCTAAAGCAGAGTGTGTTTCATGTATGAGAACTGTGATGTGTGTTTCCCTTCAGAAATGGAGTTAAATCGCCGCCTCAATGTCTTCCTACAAGCAATACTTCGTTTCAGGTAAGGGTAGTCACTTTTCAGCTCAAAGGACCTGCATCGTTCGCGAAGCTCACACATTTCTCTTCTGAACTGACAAACATTGGATGTTACAGGACCTGTGGTTTGTATCAGTTTCAGAAGCAGAGTTGAACTAGATAAGGACCGTATATGTTGGAAACACCTTTCTTTTTTCTTAGCACACTCATGTTTTCTGCTGTATTAGAGATTCTAGAAAGCAAGAGCTTGGTTCTTGCTCTAAAGCAGAGTGTGTTTCATGGACGAGAACTGTGCTGTGTGTTTCCCTCAGAAATGGAGTTAAATCCTCGGTGCTCTGTCTTCCTACAAACAAGATTTAGTTTAGGTAAACACAGTAACTTTACAGGTCAAAGGAAGCTACATCATTCACAGAGCACACACGTTTCTCGCTATTAACTGAAAAGCATTGGATGTTAGAGGACCTGTGGTTTGTATCAGTTTCAGAAGCAGAGTTGAACTAGATGTGGTTGGTATGTGTTGGAAACACAGTTCTGTTGGTCTGAGCACACTCATGTTTCCTTCTGTTTTAGAGACTCTAGAAAGCAAGAGCGTGCTTCTTGCTCTAAGGCAGAGTGTGTTACATGGATTACAACTGTGCTGTGTGTTTCCCTTCTGAAATGGAGTTAAATACCAGGCTCTGTGTCTTCCTACGAGCAAGACTTCGTTTCAGGGAAGGGTAGTCACTTTTCAGCTCAAAGGACCTACATTGATCAAGAAGCTCACACATTTCTCTTCTGAACTGACACGCATTGGATGTTAGAGGACCTGAGGTTTGTATCATTTTCAGAAGCAGAGTTGAACTAGATATGGTCCATATGTGTAGGAAACACCATTCTTTTGTTCTGAGTACACTCACAATTCCTGTTGTTTTAGAGACTCTAGAATGCAAGAGGGTGCTTTTTCTCTAAAGCATTGGGTTTTTCATGGATGAGAACTGTGCTGTGTTTTTCCCTTCAGAAATGGAGTTAAATCCCAGGCTGTGTATCTTCCTACAAGCAAGACTTCGTTTCAGGTAAACTCAGTCACCTTTCAGCTCAAACAAAGCTACATCGTTAACGAAGCTCACATGTTTATCGCTCCTAACTGAAAAGCATTGGATGTTAGAAGAACTGTGGTTTGAATCAATTTCAGAAGCAGAGATGAACTAGATATGGTCTGTATGTGTAGGAAACACCGTTCTTTGTTCTGAGCACACTCAAGTTTCTGGCTCTATTAGAGAATCTAGAAAGCAAGAGCATGCTTCTTGCTCTAAAGCAGAGTGTGTTTCATGGATGAGAACTGTGCTGTGTGTTCCCCTTCAGAAATGCAGTTAAATCCCAGGCTCTGTGTCTTCCTACAATCAAAACTTCGTTTCAGGAAAAGTATTGTCACTTTTCAGCTCAAAGGAGCTACATTGATCACGAATCTCACACATTTCTCTTCTTAACTGACACGCATTGGATGTTAGAGGACCTGTGGTTTGTATCATTTTCAGAAGCAGAGTTGAAATCGATATGGTCCATATGTGTAGGAAACAATGTTCTTTTGTTCTGAGTACACTCATGTTTCCTGAAATATTAGAGACTATAGAATGCAAGAGCATGCTTATTGCTCTAAAGCAGAGTGTGTTTCATGTATGAGAACTGTGATGTGTGTTTCCCTTCAGAAATGGAGTTAAATCCCCGCCTCAATGTCTTCCTACAAGCAATACTTCGTTTCAGGTAAGGGTAGTCACTTTTCAGCTCAAAGGACCTGCATCGTTCGCGAAGCTCACACATTTCTCTTCTGAACTGACAAACATTGGATTACAGGACCTGTGGTTTGTATCAGTTTCAGAAGCAGATTTGAACTAGATATAGTCCGGATGTGTTGGAAACACCGTCTTTTTTTCTGAGTACACTCTCATTTCCTGTTTTATTAGAGACTCTAGAATGCAAGAGGGTGCTTCGTGCTCTAACGCCGAGTGTGTTTCAAGGATGAGAACTGTGCTGTGTGTTTCCCTTCAGAAATGGAGTTAAATCCCATGGTCTGTGTCTTCCTACAAGCAAGACTTCCTTTCAGGGAAGGGTAGTCACTTTTCAGCTCAAAGGACCTACATTGATCAAGAAGCTCACACATTTCTCTTCTGAACTGACACGCATTGGATGTTAGAGGACCTGAGGTTTGTATCATTTTCAGAAGCAGAGTTGAACTAGATATGGTCCATATGTGTAGGAAACACCATTCTTTTGTTCTGAGTACACTCACAATTCCTGTTGTTTTAGAGACTCTAGAATGCAAGAGGGTGCTTTTTGCTCTAAAGCATTGGGTTTTTCATGGATGAGAACTGTGCTGTGTTTTTCCCTTCAGAAATGGAGTTAAATCCCAGGCTGTGTATCTTCCTACAAGCAAGTCTTCGTTTCAGGTAAACTCAGTCACTTTTCAGCTCAAATGTAGCTACATCGTTCACGAAGCTCACACGTTTGACGCCCTTGACAGAAAAGCTTTGTATGTTAGAGGACCTGTGGTTTGTATCAGTTTCAGAAGCAGAGTTGAACTAGATAAGGACCGTATATGTTGGAAACACCTTTCTTTTTTCTTAGCACACTCATGTTTTCTGCTGTATTTGAGATTCTAGAAAGCAAGAGCATGCTTCTTGCTCTAAAGCAGAGTGTGTTTCATGGATGAGAACTGTGCTGTGTGTTTCCCTCAGAAATGGAGTTAAATCCTCGGTGCTGTGTCTTCCTACAAACAAGATTTCGTTTAGGTAAACACAGTAACTTTTCAGGTCAAAGGAAGCTACATCATTCACAGAGCTCACACGTTTCTCGCTATTAACTGAAAAGCATTGGATGTTAGAGGACCTGTGGTTTGTATCAGTTTCAGAAGCAGAGTTGAACTAGATGTGGTTGGTATGTGTTGGAAACACAGTTCTGTTGGTCTGAGCACACTCATGTTTCCTTCTGTTTTAGAGACTCTAGAAAGCAAGAGCGTGCTTCTTGCTCTAAGGCAGAGTGTGTTACATGGATTACAACTGTGCTGTGTGTTTCCCTTCTGAAATGGAGTTAAATACCAGGCTCTGTGTCTTCCTACAAGCAAGACTTCGTTTCAGGTAAACTCAGTCACCTTTCAGCTCAAACAAAGCTACATCGTTCACGAAGCTCACATGTTTATCGCTCCTAACTGAAAAGCATTGGATGTTAGAGGAACTGTGGTTTGAATCAATTTCAGAAGCAGAGTTGAACTAGATATGGTCTGTATGTGTAGAAAACACCGTTCTTTGTTCTGAGCACACTCAAGTTTCTGGCTCTATTAGAGAATCTAGAAAGCAAGAGCATGCTTCTTGCTCTAAAGCAGAGTGTGTTTCATGGATGAGAACTGTGCTGTGTGTTTCCCTTCAGAAATGGAGTTAAATCCCAGGCTCTGTGTCTTCCTACAAGCAAGACATCTTTTCAGGTAAACTCAGTCACTTTTCAGCTCAAAGGAAGCTATATTGTTCACGAAGCTCACACGTTTCTCATTCTTAACTGGAAATCATTGCATGTTACAGGAACTGTGGTTTGTATCAGTTTCAGAAGAAGAGTTGAACTAGATATGGTCCGTATATGTAGGAAACACCGTTCTTTTGTTCTGAGCACACTCATGTTTCCTGCTTTATTAGAGCCCCAGAAAGCAAGAGTGTGCATCTTGCTCTAAATCAAAGTGTGTTTCATGGATGACAACTGTGCTGTGTGTTCCCCTTCAGAAATGGAGTTAAATCCCAGACTCTGTGTCTTCCTACAAAAAGACATCTTTTCAGGTAAACGCAGTCACATTTAGCTCAAACAAATATAAATCATTCACGTGGCTCACACGTTTCTGGGTCTTAACTGAAAAGCATGGGATGTTAGAGGACCTGTGGTTTGTATCAGTTTCAGAAGCAGAGTTGAACTAGACATGGTCTGTATGTGTAGGAAACACCGTTCTTTGTTCTGAGCACACTCACCTTTCATGCTCTATAAGACTCTAGAAAGCAAGGGTTTGCTTCTTGCTCTAAGGCAGGCTGTGTTTCATGAATGAGAAGTTTGCTGTGTGTTTCCCTTCAGACATGGAGTTAAATCCCAGGATCTGTGTCTTCCTACATGCAAGATTTCGTTTAAGATAAACTGATTCACCTTTCAGCTCAAACAAAGCTACAACGTTAACGTAGCTCACACGTTTCTCGCTCTTAACAGAAAAGAATTGGATGTTAGAGGACCTGTGGTTTGTAATCAGTTTCAGAAGCAGAGTTGAACTAGATATGGAACGTATTTTTAGGAAACATCGTTCTGTTGTTCTGACTACACTCACTTTACCTGCTGTATTAGAGACTCTAGAAAGCAAGAGCGTGCTTATTGCTATAAGCAGAATGTGTTTCAGGGATGAGAACTGCACTGTGTGTTTCCCTTCAGAAATGGAGTTAAATCACAGCCTCTGTATCTTCCTACAAGCATGAATTCGTTTCATGTAAACTCAGTCAATTTTCAGCTCAAACAAAACTACAATATTCACGTAGCTCACACGTTTCTCGCTCATAACAGAAAAGAATTGGATGTTAGAGGACCTGTGGTTTGTAATCAGTTTCAGAAGCAGAGTTGAACTAGATATGGAACGTATTCTTAGGAAACATTGTTCTGTTGTTCTGACTACACTCACTTTACCTGCTTTATTAGAGACTCTAGAAAGCAAGAACGTGCTTCTTGTTCTAAAGCAGAAAGAGTTCCATGGATGCGAACTGTGCTGTGTGTCCCTTCAGAAATGGAGTTAAATCCCAGGCTCTGTGTCTTCCTACAAGCAAGACATCTTTTCAGGTAAACTCAGTCACTTTTCAGCTCAAAGGAAGCTATATTGTTCACGAAGCTCACACGTTTCTCATTCTTAACTGGAAATCATTGCATGTTACAGGAACTGTGGTTTGTATCAGTTTCAGAAGAAGAGTTGAACTAGATATGGTCCGTATATGTAGGAAACACCGTTCTTTTGTTCTGAGCACACTCATGTTTCCTGCTTTATTAGAGCCCCAGAAAGCAAGAGTGTGCATCTTGCTCTAAATCAAAGTGTGTTTCATGGATGACAACTGTGCTGTGTGTTCCCCTTCAGAAATGGAGTTAAATCCCAGACTCTGTGTCTTCCTACAAAAAGACATCTTTTCAGGTAAACGCAGTCACATTTAGCTCAAACAAATATAAATCATTCACGTGGCTCACACGTTTCTGGGTCTTAACTGAAAAGCATGGGATGTTAGAGGACCTGTGGTTTGTATCAGTTTCAGAAGCAGAGTTGAACTAGACATGGTCTGTATGTGTAGGAAACACCGTTCTTTGTTCTGAGCACACTCACCTTTCATGCTCTATAAGACTCTAGAAAGCAAGGGTTTGCTTCTTGCTCTAAGGCAGGCTGTGTTTCATGAATGAGAAGTTTGCTGTGTGTTTCCCTTCAGACATGGAGTTAAATCCCAGGATCTGTGTCTTCCTACATGCAAGATTTCGTTTAAGATAAACTGATTCACCTTTCAGCTCAAACAAAGCTACAACGTTAACGTAGCTCACACGTTTCTCGCTCTTAACAGAAAAGAATTGGATGTTAGAGGACCTGTGGTTTGTAATCAGTTTCAGAGGCAGAGTTGAACTAGATATGGAACGTATTTTTAGGAAACATCGTTCTGTTGTTCTGACTACACTCACTTTACCTGCTGTATTAGAGACTCTAGAAAGCAAGAGCGTGCTTATTGCTATAAGCAGAATGTGTTTCAGGGATGAGAACTGCACTGTGTGTTTCCCTTCAAAAATGGAGTTAAATCACAGCCTCTGTATCTTCCTACAAGCATGAATTCGTTTCATGTAAACTCAGTCAATTTTCAGCTCAAACAAAACTACATTGTTCAAGTAGCTCACAGGTATCTGCCGCTTAACTGAAAAGCATTGGATGTTAGAGGACCTGTGTTTTGTATCAGTTTCAGAAGCAGAGTTGAACTAGATATGGTCTGTATGTGTAGGAAACACCGTTCTTTGTTCTGACCACACTCAATTTACCTGCTGTATTAGAGACTCCAAAAAGCAAGAGCTTGCTTCTTGCTATAAGCAGAATGTGTTTCAGGGATGAGAACTGCACTGTGTGTTTCCCTTCAGAAATGGAGTTAAATCACAGCCTCTGTATCTTCCTACAAGCATGAATTCGTTTCATGTAAACTCAGTCAATTTTCAGCTCAAACAAAACTAAAATATTCACGTAGCTCACACGTTTCTCGCTCATAACAGAAAAGAATTGGATGTTAGAGGACCTGTGGTTTGTAATCAGTTTCAGAAGCAGAGTTGAACTAGATAAGGAACGTATTCTTAGGAAACATTGTTCTGTTGTTCTGACTACACTCACTTTACCTGCTTTATTAGAGACTCTAGAAAGCAAGAACGTGCTTCTTGTTCTAAAGCAGAAAGAGTTCCATGGATACGAACTGTGCTGTGTGTCCCTTCAGAAATGGAGTTAAATCCCAGACTCTGTGCATTCCTACACGCAAGACTTCGTTTCAGGTAAACTCACGCACGATTCAGCTCATACACAGCTACATCGTTTATGTAGCTCACAAGTATCTTGCTCTTAACTGAAAAATCTTTGGATGTTAGAGGAACTGTGTTTTGTATCAGTTTCAGAAGCAGAGTTGAAGTAGATATGGTCTGTGTGTGTAGGAAACACCGTTCTTTTATTCTGAGCACACTCATGTTTCCTTCTGTATTAGAGACTCTAGAAAGCAAGAGCGTGCTTCTTGTTATAAAGCAGAGTGTGTTTCATGGATGAGAACTGTGCTGTGTGTTTCCCTCAGAAATGGAGTTAAATCCCAGGCTGTGTATCATCCTACAAGCAAGTCTTCGTTTCAGGTAAACTCAGTCACTTTTCAGCTCAAATCTAGCTACATCGTTCATGAAGCTCACACGATTGTCGTCCTTAACTGAAAAGCTTTGGATGTTAGAGGACCTGTGGTCTCTATCAGTTTCAGAAGCAGAGTTGAACTAGATATGGTCTGTATGTGTAGGAAACACCGTTCTTTTATTCTGAGCACACTCATGTTTCCTGCTTTATTAGAGACTCTAGAAAGCAAGAGTGTGCTTCTTGCTCTAAAGCAGAGTGTGTTTCATGTATGAGAACTGTGATGTGTGTTTCCCTTCAGAAATGGAGTTAAATCCCCGCCTCAATGTCTTCCTACAAGCAATACTTCGTTTCAGGTAAGGGTAGTCACTTTTCAGCTCAAAGGACCTGCATCGTTCGCGAAGCTCACACATTTCTCTTCTGAACTGACAAACATTGGATGTTACAGGACCTGTGGTTTGTATCAGTTTCAGAAGCAGATTTGAACTAGATATAGTCCGGATGTGTTGGAAACACCGTCTTTTTTTCTGAGTACACTCTCGTTTCCTGTTGTATTAGAGACTCTAGAATGCAAGAGGGTGCTTCGTGCTCTAAAGCCGAGTGTGTTTCAAGGATGAGAACTGTGCTGTGTGTTTCCCTTCAGAAATGGAGTTAAATCCCATGGTCTGAGTCTTCCTACAAGCAAGATTTCCTTTCAGGGAAGGGTAGTCACTTTTCAGCTCAAAGGACCTACATTGATCAAGAAGCTCACACATTTCTCTTCTGAACTGACACTCATTGGATGTTAGAGGACCTGAGGTTTGTATCAGTTTCAGAAGCAGAGTTGAACTAGATAAGGACCGTATATGTTGGAAACACCTTTCTTTTTTCTTAGCACACTCATGTTTTCTGCTGTATTAGAGATTCTAGAAAGCAAGAGCTTGGTTCTTGCTCTAAAGCAGAGTGTGTTTCATGGACGAGAACTGTGCTGTGTGTTTCCCTCAGAAATGGAGTTAAATCCTCGGTGCTGTGTCTTCCTACAAACAAGATTTCGTTTAGGTAAACACAGTAACTTTTCAGGTCAAAGGAAGCTACATCATTCACAGAGCTCACACGTTTCTCGCTATTAACTGAAAAGCATTGGATGTTAGAGGACCTGTGGTTTGTATCAGTTTCAGAAGCAGAGTTGAACTAGATGTGGTTGGTATGTGTTGGAAACACAGTTCTGTTGGTCTGAGCACACTCATGTTTCCTTCTGTTTTAGAGACTCTAGAAAGCAAGAGCGTGCTTCTTGCTCTAAGGCAGAGTGTGTTACATGGATTACAACTGTGCTGTGTGTTTCCCTTCTGAAATGGAGTTAAATACCAGGCTCTGTGTCTTCCTACAAGCAAGACTTCGTTTCAGGTAAACTCAGTCACCTTTCAGCTCAAACAAAGCTACATCGTTCACGAAGCTCACATGTTTATCGCTCCTAACTGAAAAGCATTGGATGTTAGAAGAACTGTGGTTTGAATCAATTTCAGAAGCAGAGTTGAACTAGATATGGTCTGTATGTGTAGGAAACACCGTTCTTTGTTCTGAGCACACTCAAGTTTCTGGCTCTATTAGAGAATCTAGAAAGCAAGAGCATGCTTCTTGCTCTAAAGCAGAGTGTGTTTCATGGATGAGAACTGTGCTGTGTGTTTCCCTTCAGAAATGGAGTTAAATCCCAGGCTCTGTGTCTTCCTACAAGCAAGACATCTTTTCAGGTAAACTCAGTCACTTTTCAGCTCAAAGGAAGCTATATTGTTCACGAAGCTCACACGTTTCTCATTCTTAACTGGAAATAATTGCATGTTACAGGAACTGTGGTTTGTATCAGTTTCAGAAGAAGAGTTGAACTAGATATGGTCCGTATATGTAGGAAACACCGTTCTTTTGTTCTGAGCACACTCATGTTTCCTGCTTTATTAGAGCCCCAGAAAGCAAGAGTGTGCATCTTGCTCTAAATCAAAGTGTGTTTCATGGATGACAACTGTGCTGTGTGTTCCCCTTCAGAAATGGAGTTAAATCCCAGGCTCTGTGTCTTCCTACAAAAAGACATCTTTTCAGGTAAATGCAGTCACATTTAGCTCAAACAAATATAAATCATTCACGTGGCTCACACGTTTCTGGGTCTTAACTGAAAAGCATGGGATGTTAGAGGACCTGTGGTTTGTATCAGTTTCAGAAGCAGAGTTGAACTAGACATGGTCTGTATGTGTAGGAAACACCGTTCTTTGTTCTGAGCACACTCACCTTTCATGCTCTATAAGACTCTAGAAAGCAAGGGTTTGCTTCTTGCTCTAAGGCAGGCTGTGTTTCATGAATGAGAACTTTGCTGTGTGTTTCCCTTCAGACATGGAGTTAAATCCCAGGATCTGTGTCTTCCTACATGCAAGATTTCGTTTAAGATAAACTGATTCACCTTTCAGCTCAAACAAAGCTACAACGTTAACGTAGCTCACACGTTTCTCGCTCTTAACAGAAAAGAATTGGATGTTAGAGGACCTGTGGTTTGTAATCAGTTTCAGAAGCAGAGTTGAACTAGATATGGAACGTATTTTTAGGAAACATCGTTCTGTTGTTCTGACTACACTCACTTTACCTGCTGTATTAGAGACTCTAGAAAGCAAGAGCGTGCTTATTGCTATAAGCAGAATGTGTTTCAGGGATGAGAACTGCACTGTGTGTTTCCCTTCAAAAATGGAGTTAAATCACAGCCTCTGTATCTTCCTACAAGCATGAATTCGTTTCATGTAAACTCAGTCAATTTTCAGCTCAAACAAAACTACATTGTTCAAGTAGCTCACAGGTATCTGCCGCTTAACTGAAAAGCATTGGATGTTAGAGGACCTGTGTTTTGTATCAGTTTCAGAAGCAGAGTTGAACTAGATATGGTCTGTATGTGTAGGAAACACCGTTCTTTGTTCTGACCACACTCAATTTACCTGCTGTATTAGAGACTCCAAAAAGCAAGAGCTTGCTTCTTGCTATAAGCAGAATGTGTTTCAGGGATGAGAACTGCACTGTGTGTTTCCCTTCAGAAATGGAGTTAAATCACAGCCTCTGTATCTTCCTACAAGCATGAATTCGTTTCATGTAAACTCAGTCAATTTGCAGCTCAAACAAAACTACAATATTCACGTAGCTCACACGTTTCTCGCTCATAACAGAAAAGAATTGGATGTTAGAGGACCTGTGGTTTGTAATCAGTTTCAGAAGCAGAGTTGAACTAGATATGGAACGTATTCTTAGGAAACATTGTTCTGTTGTTCTGACTACACTCACTTTACCTGCTTTATTAGAGACTCTAGAAAGCAAGAACGTGCTTCTTGTTCTAAAGCAGAAAGAGTTCCATGGATGCGAACTGTGCTGTGTGTCCCTTCAGAAATGGAGTTAAATCCCAGACTCTGTGCATTCCTACACGCAAGACTTCGTTTCAGGTAAACTCACGCACGATTCAGCTCATACACAGCTACATCGTTTACGTAGCTCACAAGTATCTTGCTCTTAACTGAAAAATCTTTGGATGTTAGAGGAACTGTGTTTTGTATCAGTTTCAGAAGCAGAGTTGAAGTAGATATGGTCTGTGTGTGTAGGAAACACCGTTCTTTTTTTATGAGCACACTCACGTTTCCTGCTGTATTAGAGACTCTAGAAAGCAAGAGCGTGCTTCTTGTTGTAAAGCAGAGTGTGTTTAATGGATGAGAACTGTGCTGTGTGTTTCCCTCAGAAATGGAGTTAAATCCCAGGCTGTGTATCATCCTACAAGCAAGTCTTCGTTTCAGGTAAACTCAGTCACTTTTCAGCTCCAATCTAGCTACATCGTTCACGAAGCTCACACGATTGTCGTCCTTAACTGAAAAGCTTTGGATGTTAGAGGACCTGTGGTCTCTATCAGTTTCAGAAGCAGAGTTGAACTAGATATGGTCTGTATGTGTAGGAAACACCGTTCTTTATTCTGAGCACACTCATGTTTCCTGCTTTATTAGAGACTCTAGAAAGCAAGAGTGTGCTTCTTGCTCTAAAGCAGAGTGTGTTTCAGGGATGAGAACTGTGCTGTGTGTTTCCCTTCAGAAATGCAGTTAAATCCCAGGCTCTGTGTCTTCCTACAATCAAGACTTCGTTTCAGGAAAAGTATTGTCACTTTTCAGCTCAAAGGAGCTACATTGATCACGAATCTCACACATTTCTCTTCTTAACTGACACGCATTGGATGTTAGAGGACCTGTGGTTTGTATCATTTTCAGAAGCCGAGTTGAAATAGATATGGTCCATATGTGTAGGAAACAACGTTCTTTTGTTCTGAGTACACTCATGTTTCCTGAAATATTAGAGACTATAGAATGCAAGAGCGTGCTTATTGCTCTAAAGCAGAGTGTGTTTCATGTATGAGAACTGTGATGTGTGTTTCCCTTCAGAAATGGAGTTAAATCCCCTTCTCAATGTCTTCCTACAAGCAATACTTCGTTTCAGGTAAGGGTAGTCACTTTTCAGCTCAAAGGACCTGCATCGTTCGCGAAGCTCACACATTTCTCTTCTGAACTGACAAACATTGGATGTTACAGGACCTGTGGTTTATATCAGTTTCAGAAGCAGATTTGAACTAGATATAGTCCGGATATGTTGGAAACACCGTCTTTTTTTCTGAGTACACTCTCGTTTCCTGTTGTATTAGAGACTCTAGAATGCAAGAGGGTGCTTCGTGCTCTAAAGCCGAGTGTGTTTCAAGGATGAGAACTGTGCTGTGTGTTTCCCTTCAGAAATGGAGTTAAATCCCATGGTCTGTGTCTTCCTACAAGCAAGACTTCCTTTCAGGGAAGGGTAGTCACTTTTCAGCTCAAAGGACCTACATTGATCAAGAAGCTCACACATTTCTCTTCTGAACTGACACTCATTGGATGTTAGAGGACCTGAGGTTTGTATCAGTTTCAGAAGCAGAGTTGAACTAGATAAGGACCGTATATGTTGGAAACACCTTTCTTTTTTCTTAGCACACTCATGTTTTCTGCTGTATTAGAGATTCTAGAAAGCAAGAGCTTGGTTCTTGCTCTAAAGCAGAGTGTGTTTCATGGACGAGAACTGTGCTGTGTGTTTCCCTCAGAAATGGAGTTAAATCCTCGGTGCTGTGTCTTCCTACAAACAAGATTTCGTTTAGGTAAACACAGTAACTTTTCAGGTCAAAGGAAGCTACATCATTCACAGAGCTCACACGTTTCTCGCTATTAACTGAAAAGCATTGGATGTTAGAGGACCTGTGGTTTGTATCAGTTTCAGAAGCAGAGTTGAACTAGATGTGGTTGGTATGTGTTGGAAACACAGTTCTGTTGGTCTGAGCACACTCATGTTTCCTTCTGTTTTAGAGACTCTAGAAAGCAAGAGCGTGCTTCTTGCTCTAAGGCAGAGTGTGTTACATGGATTACAACTGTGCTGTGTGTTTCCCTTCTGAAATGGAGTTAAATACCAGGCTCTGTGTCTTCCTACAAGCAAGACTTCGTTTCAGGTAAACTCAGTCACCTTTCAGCTCAAACAAAGCTACATCGTTCACGAAGCTCACATGTTTATCGCTCCTAACTGAAAAGCATTGGATGTTAGAAGAACTGTGGTTTGAATCAATTTCAGAAGCAGAGTTGAACTAGATATGGTCTGTATGTGTAGGAAACACCGTTCTTTGTTCTGAGCACACTCAAGTTTCTGGCTCTATTAGAGAATCTAGAAAGCAAGAGCATGCTTCTTGCTCTAAAGCAGAGTGTGTTTCATGGATGAGAACTGTGCTGTGTGTTTCCCTTCAGAAATGGAGTTAAATCCCAGGCTCTGTGTCTTCCTACAAGCAAGACATCTTTTCAGGTAAACTCAGTCACTTTTCAGCTCAAAGGAAGCTATATTGTTCACGAAGCTCACACGTTTCTCATTCTTAACTGGAAATCATTGCATGTTACAGGAACTGTGGTTTGTATCAGTTTCAGAAGAAGAGTTGAACTAGATATGGTCCGTATATGTAGGAAACAACGTTCTTTTGTTCTGAGCACACTCATGTTTCCTGCTTTATTAGAGCCCCAGAAAGCAAGAGTGTGCATCTTGCTCTAAATCAAAGTGTGTTTCATGGATGACAACTGTGCTGTGTGTTCCCATTCAGAAATGGAGTTAAATCCCAGGCTCTGTGTCTTCCTACAAAAAGACATCTTTTCAGGTAAACGCAGTCACATTTAGCTCAAACAAATATAAATCATTCACGTGGCTCACACGTTTCTGGGTCTTAACTGAAAAGCATGGGATGTTAGAGGACCTGTGGTTTGTATCAGTTTCAGAAGCAGAGTTGAACTAGACATGGTCTGTATGTGTAGGAAACACCGTTCTTTGTTCTGAGCACACTCACCTTTCATGCTCTATAAGACTCTAGAAAGCAAGGGTTTGCTTCTTGCTCTAAGGCAGGCTGTGTTTCATGAATGAGAAGTTTGCTGTGTGTTTCCCTTCAGACATGGAGTTAAATCCCAGGATCTGTGTCTTCCTACATGCAAGATTTCGTTTAAGATAAACTGATTCACCTTTCAGCTCAAACAAAGCTACAACGTTAACGTAGCTCACACGTTTCTCGCTCTTAACAGAAAAGAATTGGATGTTAGAGGACCTGTGGTTTGTAATCAGTTTCAGAAGCAGAGTTGAACTAGATATGGAACGTATTTTTAGGAAACATCGTTCTGTTGTTCTGACTACACTCACTTTACCTGCTGTATTAGAGACTCTAGAAAGCAAGAGCGTGCTTATTGCTATAAGCAGAATGTGTTTCAGGGATGAGAACTGCACTGTGTGTTTCCCTTCAGAAATGGAGTTAAATCACAGCCTCTGTATCTTCCTACAAGCATGAATTCGTTTCATGTAAACTCAGTCAATTTTCAGCTCAAACAAAACTACAATATTCACGTAGCTCACACGTTTCTCGCTCATAACAGAAAAGAATTGGATGTTAGAGGACCTGTGGTTTGTAATCAGTTTCAGAAGCAGAGTTGAACTAGATATGGAACGTATTCTTAGGAAACATTGTTCTGTTGTTCTGACTACACTCACTTTACCTGCTTTATTAGAGACTCTAGAAAGCAAGAACGTGCTTCTTGTTCTAAAGCAGAAAGAGTTCCATGGATGCGAACTGTGCTGTGTGTCCCTTCAGAAATGGAGTTAAATCCCAGACTCTGTGCATTCCTACACGCAAGACTTCGTTTCAGGTAAACTCACGCACGATTCAGCTCATACACAGCTACATCGTTTACGTAGCTCACAAGTATCTTGCTCTTAACTGAAAAATCTTTGGATGTTAGAGGAACTGTGTTTTGTATCAGTTTCAGAAGCAGAGTTGAAGTAGATATGGTCTGTGTGTGTAGGAAACACCGTTCTTTTTTTATGAGCACACTCACGTTTCCTGCTGTATTAGAGACTCTAGAAAGCAAGAGCGTGCTTCTTGTTGTAAAGCAGAGTGTGTTTAATGGATGAGAACTGTGCTGTGTGTTTCCCTCAGAAATGGAGTTAAATCCCAGGCTGTGTATCATCCTACAAGCAAGTCTTCGTTTCAGGTAAACTCAGTCACTTTTCAGCTCCAATCTAGCTACATCGTTCACGAAGCTCACACGATTGTCGTCCTTAACTGAAAAGCTTTGGATGTTAGAGGACCTGTGGTCTCTATCAGTTTCAGAAGCAGAGTTGAACTAGATATGGTCTGTATGTGTAGGAAACACCGTTCTTTTATTCTGAGCACACTCATGTTTCCTGCTTTATTAGAGACTCTAGAAAGCAAGAGTGTGCTTCTTGCTCTAAAGCAGAGTGTGTTTCAGGGATGAGAACTGTGCTGTGTGTTTCCCTTCAGAAATGCAGTTAAATCCCAGGCTCTGTGTCTTCCTACAATCAAGACTTCGTTTCAGGAAAAGTATTGTCACTTTTCAGCTCAAAGGAGCTACATTGATCACGAATCTCACACATTTCTCTTCTTAACTGACACGCATTGGATGTTAGAGGACCTGTGGTTTGTATCAGTTTCAGAAGCAGAGTTGAAATAGATATGGTCCATATGTGTAGGAAACAACGTTCTTTTGTTCTGAGTACACTCATGTTTCCTGAAATATTAGAGACTATAGAATGCAAGAGCGTGCTTCTTGCTCTAAAGCAGAGTGTGTTTCATGTATGAGAACTGTGATGTGTGTTTCCCTTCAGAAATGGAGTTAAATCCCCGCCTCAATGTCTTCCTACAAGCAATACTTCGTTTCAGGTAAGGGTAGTCACTTTTCAGCTCAAAGGACCTGCATCGTTCGCGAAGCTCACACATTTCTCTTCTGAACTGACAAACATTGGATGTTACAGGACCTGTGGTTTGTATCAGTTTCAGAAGCAGATTTGAACTAGATATAGTCCGGATGTGTTGGAAACACCGTCTTTTTTTCTGAGTACACTCTCGTTTCCTGTTGTATTAGAGACTCTAGAATGCAAGAGGGTGCTTCGTGCTCTAAAGCCGAGTGTGTTTCAAGGATGAGAACTGTGCTGTGTGTTTCCCTTCAGAAATGGAGTTAAATCCCATGGTCTGTGTCTTCCTACAAGCAAGACTTCCTTTCAGGGAAGGGTAGTCACTTTTCAGCTCAAAGGACCTACATTGATCAAGAAGCTCACACATTTCTCTTCTGAACTGACACTCATTGGATGTTAGAGGACCTGAGGTTTGTATCAGTTTCAGAAGCAGAGTTGAACTAGATAAGGACCGTATATGTTGGAAACACCTTTCTTTTTTCTTAGCACACTCATGTTTTCTGCTGTATTAGAGATTCTAGAAAGCAAGAGCTTGGTTCTTGCTCTAAAGCAGAGTGTGTTTCATGGACGAGAACTGTGCTGTGTGTTTCCCTCAGAAATGGAGTTAAATCCTCGGTGCTGTGTCTTCCTACAAACAAGATTTCGTTTAGGTAAACACAGTAACTTTTCAGGTCAAAGGAAGCTACATCATTCACAGAGCTCACACGTTTCTCGCTATTAACTGAAAAGCATTAGATGTTAGAGGACCTGTGGTTTGTATCAGTTTCAGAAGCAGAGTTGAACTAGATGTGGTTGGTATGTGTTGGAAACACAGTTCTGTTGGTCTGAGCACACTCATGTTTCCTTCTGTTTTAGAGACTCTAGAAAGCAAGAGCGTGCTTCTTGCTCTAAGGCAGAGTGTGTTACATGGATTACAACTGTGCTGTGTGTTTCCCTTCTGAAATGGAGTTAAATACCAGGCTCTGTGTCTTCCTACAAGCAAGACTTCGTTTCAGGTAAACTCAGTCACCTTTCAGCTCAAACAAAGCTACATCGTTCACGAAGCTCACATGTTTATCGCTCCTAACTGAAAAGCATTGGATGTTAGAAGAACTGTGGTTTGAATCAATTTCAGAAGCAGAGTTGAACTAGATATGGTCTGTATGTGTAGGAAACACCGTTCTTTGTTCTGAGCACACTCAAGTTTCTGGCTCTATTAGAGAATCTAGAAAGCAAGAGCATGCTTCTTGCTCTAAAGCAGAGTGTGTTTCATGGATGAGAACTGTGCTGTGTGTTTCCCTTCAGAAATGGAGTTAAATCCCAGGCTCTGTGTCTTCCTACAAGCAAGACATCTTTTCAGGTAAACTCAGTCACTTTTCAGCTCAAAGGAAGCTATATTGTTCACGAAGCTCACACGTTTCTCATTCTTAACTGGAAATCATTGCATGTTACAGGAACTGTGGTTTGTATCAGTTTCAGAAGAAGAGTTGAACTAGATATGGTCCGTATATGTAAGAAACAACGTTCTTTTGTTCTGAGCACACTCATGTTTCCTGCTTTATTAGAGCCCCAGAAAGCAAGAGTGTGCATCTTGCTCTAAATCAAAGTGTGTTTCATGGATGACAACTGTGCTGTGTGTTCCCCTTCAGAAATGGAGTTAAATCCCAGGCTCTGTGTCTTCCTACAAAAAGACATCTTTTCAGGTAAACGCAGTCACATTTAGCTCAAACAAATATAAATCATTCACGTGGCTCACACGTTTCTGGGTCTTAACTGAAAAGCATGGGATGTTAGAGGACCTGTGGTTTGTATCAGTTTCAGAAGCAGAGTTGAACTAGACATGGTCTGTATGTGTAGGAAACACCGTTCTTTGTTCTGAGCACACTCACCTTTCATGCTCTATAAGACTCTAGAAAGCAAGGGTTTGCTTCTTGCTCTAAGGCAGGCTGTGTTTCATGAATGAGAAGTTTGATGTGTGTTTCCCTTCAGACATGGAGTTAAATCCCAGGATCTGTGTCTTCCTACATGCAAGATTTCGTTTAAGATAAACTGATTCACCTTTCAGCTCAAACAAAGCTACAACGTTAACGTAGCTCACACGTTTCTCGCTCTTAACAGAAAAGAATTGGATGTTAGAGGACCTGTGGTTTGTAATCAGTTTCAGAAGCAGAGTTGAACTAGATATGGAACGTATTTTTAGGAAACATCGTTCTGTTGTTCTGACTACACTCACTTTACCTGCTGTATTAGAGTCTCTAGAAAGCAAGAGCGTGCTTATTGCTATAAGCAGAATGTGTTTCAGGGATGAGAACTGCACTGTGTGTTTCCCTTCAAAAATGGAGTTAAATCACAGCCTCTGTATCTTCCTACAAGCATGAATTCGTTTCATGTAAACTCAGTCAATTTTCAGCTCAAACAAAACTACATTGTTCAAGTAGCTCACAGGTATCTGCCGCTTAACTGAAAAGCATTGGATGTTAGAGGACCTGTGTTTTGTATCAGTTTCAGAAGCAGAGTTGAACTAGATATGGTCTGTATGTGTAGGAAACACCGTTCTTTGTTCTGACCACACTCAATTTACCTGCTGTATTAGAGACTCCAAAAAGCAAGAGCTTGCTTCTTGCTATAAGCAGAATGTGTTTCAGGGATGAGAACTGCACTGTGTGTTTCCCTTCAGAAATGGAGTTAAATCACAGCCTCTGTATCTTCCTACAAGCATGAATTCGTTTCATGTAAACTCAGTCAATTTGCAGCTCAAACAAAACTACAATATTCACGTAGCTCACACGTTTCTCGCTCATAACAGAAAAGAATTGGATGTTAGAGGACCTGTGGTTTGTAATCAGTTTCAGAAGCAGAGTTGAACTAGATATGGAACGTATTCTTAGGAAACATTGTTCTGTTGTTCTGACTACACTCACTTTACCTGCTTTATTAGAGACTCTAGAAAGCAAGAACGTGCTTCTTGTTCTAAAGCAGAAAGAGTTCCATGGATGCGAACTGTGCTGTGTGTCCCTTCAGAAATGGAGTTAAATCCCAGACTCTGTGCATTCCTACACGCAAGACTTCGTTTCAGGTAAACTCACGCACGATTCAGCTCATACACAGCTACATCGTTTACGTAGCTCACAAGTATCTTGCTCTTAACTGAAAAATCTTTGGATGTTAGAGGAACTGTGTTTTGTATCAGTTTCAGAAGCAGAGTTGAAGTAGATATGGTCTGTGTGTGTAGGAAACACCGTTCTTTTTTTATGAGCACACTCACGTTTCCTGCTGTATTAGAGACTCTAGAAAGCAAGAGCGTGCTTCTTGTTGTAAAGCAGAGTGTGTTTAATGGATGAGAACTGTGCTGTGTGTTTCCCTCAGAAATGGAGTTAAATCCCAGGCTGTGTATCATCCTACAAGCAAGTCTTCGTTTCAGGTAAACTCAGTCACTTTTCAGCTCCAATCTAGCTACATCGTTCACGAAGCTCACACAATTGTCGTCCTTAACTGAAAAGCTTTGGATGTTAGAGGACCTGTGGTCTCTATCAGTTTCAGAAGCAGAGTTGAACTAGATATGGTCTGTATGTGTAGGAAACACCGTTCTTTTATTCTGAGCACACTCATGTTTCCTGCTTTATTAGAGACTCTAGAAAGCAAGAGTGTGCTTCTTGCTCTAAAGCAGAGTGTGTTTCAGGGATGAGAACTGTGCTGTGTGTTTCCCTTCAGAAATGCAGTTAAATCCCAGGCTCTGTGTCTTCCTACAATCAAGACTTCGTTTCAGGAAAAGTATTGTCACTTTTCAGCTCAAAGGAGCTACATTGATCACGAATCTCACACATTTCTCTTCTTAACTGACACGCATTGGATGTTAGAGGACCTGTGGTTTGTATCAGTTTCAGAAGCAGAGTTGAAATAGATATGGTCCATATGTGTAGGAAACAACGTTCTTTTGTTCTGAGTACACTCATGTTTCCTGAAATATTAGAGACTATAGAATGCAAGAGCGTGCTTCTTGCTCTAAAGCAGAGTGTGTTTCATGTATGAGAACTGTGATGTGTGTTTCCCTTCAGAAATGGAGTTAAATCCCCGCCTCAATGTCTTCCTACAAGCAATACTTCGTTTCAGGTAAGGGTAGTCACTTTTCAGCTCAAAGGACCTGCATCGTTCGCGAAGCTCACACATTTCTCTTCTGAACTGACAAACATTGGATGTTACAGGACCTGTGGTTTGTATCAGTTTCAGAAGCAGATTTGAACTAGATATAGTCCGGATGTGTTGGAAACACCGTCTTTTTTTCTGAGTACACTCTCGTTTCCTGTTGTATTAGAGACTCTAGAATGCAAGAGGGTGCTTCGTGCTCTAAAGCCGAGTGTGTTTCAAGGATGAGAACTGTGCTGTGTGTTTCCCTTCAGAAATGGAGTTAAATCCCATGGTCTGTGTCTTCCTACAAGCAAGACTTCCTTTCAGGGAAGGGTAGTCACTTTTCAGCTCAAAGGACCTACATTGATCAAGAAGCTCACACATTTCTCTTCTGAACTGACACTCATTGGATGTTAGAGGACCTGAGGTTTGTATCAGTTTCAGAAGCAGAGTTGAACTAGATAAGGACCGTATATGTTGGAAACACCTTTCTTTTTTCTTAGCACACTCATGTTTTCTGCTGTATTAGAGATTCTAGAAAGCAAGAGCTTGGTTCTTGCTCTAAAGCAGAGTGTGTTTCATGGACGAGAACTGTGCTGTGTGTTTCCCTCAGAAATGGAGTTAAATCCTCGGTGCTGTGTCTTCCTACAAACAAGATTTCGTTTAGGTAAACACAGTAACTTTTCAGGTCAAAGGAAGCTACATCATTCACAGAGCTCACACGTTTCTCGCTATTAACTGAAAAGCATTAGATGTTAGAGGACCTGTGGTTTGTATCAGTTTCAGAAGCAGAGTTGAACTAGATGTGGTTGGTATGTGTTGGAAACACAGTTCTGTTGGTCTGAGCACACTCATGTTTCCTTCTGTTTTAGAGACTCTAGAAAGCAAGAGCGTGCTTCTTGCTCTAAGGCAGAGTGTGTTACATGGATTACAACTGTGCTGTGTGTTTCCCTTCTGAAATGGAGTTAAATACCAGGCTCTGTGTCTTCCTACAAGCAAGACTTCGTTTCAGGTAAACTCAGTCACCTTTCAGCTCAAACAAAGCTACATCGTTCACGAAGCTCACATGTTTATCGCTCCTAACTGAAAAGCATTGGATGTTAGAAGAACTGTGGTTTGAATCAATTTCAGAAGCAGAGTTGAACTAGATATGGTCTGTATGTGTAGGAAACACCGTTCTTTGTTCTGAGCACACTCAAGTTTCTGGCTCTATTAGAGAATCTAGAAAGCAAGAGCATGCTTCTTGCTCTAAAGCAGAGTGTGTTTCATGGATGAGAACTGTGCTGTGTGTTTCCCTTCAGAAATGGAGTTAAATCCCAGGCTCTGTGTCTTCCTACAAGCAAGACATCTTTTCAGGTAAACTCAGTCACTTTTCAGCTCAAAGGAAGCTATATTGTTCACGAAGCTCACACGTTTCTCATTCTTAACTGGAAATCATTGCATGTTACAGGAACTGTGGTTTGTATCAGTTTCAGAAGAAGAGTTGAACTAGATATGGTCCGTATATGTAAGAAACAACGTTCTTTTGTTCTGAGCACACTCATGTTTCCTGCTTTATTAGAGCCCCAGAAAGCAAGAGTGTGCATCTTGCTCTAAATCAAAGTGTGTTTCATGGATGACAACTGTGCTGTGTGTTCCCCTTCAGAAATGGAGTTAAATCCCAGGCTCTGTGTCTTCCTACAAAAAGACATCTTTTCAGGTAAACGCAGTCACATTTAGCTCAAACAAATATAAATCATTCACGTGGCTCACACGTTTCTGGGTCTTAACTGAAAAGCATGGGATGTTAGAGGACCTGTGGTTTGTATCAGTTTCAGAAGCAGAGTTGAACTAGATGTGGTTGGTATGTGTTGGAAACACAGTTCTGTTGGTCTGAGCACACTCATGTTTCCTTCTGTTTTAGAGACTCTAGAAAGCAAGAGCGTGCTTCTTGCTCTAAGGCAGAGTGTGTTACATGGATTACAACTGTGCTGTGTGTTTCCCTTCTGAAATGGAGTTAAATACCAGGCTCTGTGTCTTCCTACAAGCAAGACTTCGTTTCAGGTAAACTCAGTCACCTTTCAGCTCAAACAAAGCTACATCGTTCACGAAGCTCACATGTTTATCGCTCCTAACTGAAAAGCATTGGATGTTAGAAGAACTGTGGTTTGAATCAATTTCAGAAGCAGAGTTGAACTAGATATGGTCTGTATGTGTAGGAAACACCGTTCTTTGTTCTGAGCACACTCAAGTTTCTGGCTCTATTAGAGAATCTAGAAAGCAAGAGCATGCTTCTTGCTCTAAAGCAGAGTGTGTTTCATGGATGAGAACTGTGCTGTGTGTTTCCCTTCAGAAATGGAGTTAAATCCCAGGCTCTGTGTCTTCCTACAAGCAAGACATCTTTTCAGGTAAACTCAGTCACTTTTCAGCTCAAAGGAAGCTATATTGTTCACGAAGCTCACACGTTTCTCATTCTTAACTGGAAATCATTGCATGTTACAGGAACTGTGGTTTGTATCAGTTTCAGAAGAAGAGTTGAACTAGATATGGTCCGTATATGTAAGAAACAACGTTCTTTTGTTCTGAGCACACTCATGTTTCCTGCTTTATTAGAGCCCCAGAAAGCAAGAGTGTGCATCTTGCTCTAAATCAAAGTGTGTTTCATGGATGACAACTGTGCTGTGTGTTCCCCTTCAGAAATGGAGTTAAATCCCAGGCTCTGTGTCTTCCTACAAAAAGACATCTTTTCAGGTAAACGCAGTCACATTTAGCTCAAACAAATATAAATCATTCACGTGGCTCACACGTTTCTGGGTCTTAACTGAAAAGCATGGGATGTTAGAGGACCTGTGGTTTGTATCAGTTTCAGAAGCAGAGTTGAACTAGACATGGTCTGTATGTGTAGGAAACACCGTTCTTTGTTCTGAGCACACTCACCTTTCATGCTCTATAAGACTCTAGAAAGCAAGGGTTTGCTTCTTGCTCTAAGGCAGGCTGTGTTTCATGAATGAGAAGTTTGATGTGTGTTTCCCTTCAGACATGGAGTTAAATCCCAGGATCTGTGTCTTCCTACATGCAAGATTTCGTTTAAGATAAACTGATTCACCTTTCAGCTCAAACAAAGCTACAACGTTAACGTAGCTCACACGTTTCTCGCTCTTAACAGAAAAGAATTGGATGTTAGAGGACCTGTGGTTTGTAATCAGTTTCAGAAGCAGAGTTGAACTAGATATGGAACGTATTTTTAGGAAACATCGTTCTGTTGTTCTGACTACACTCACTTTACCTGCTGTATTAGAGACTCTAGAAAGCAAGAGCGTGCTTATTGCTATAAGCAGAATGTGTTTCAGGGATGAGAACTGCACTGTGTGTTTCCCTTCAGAAATGGAGTTAAATCACAGCCTCTGTATCTTCCTACAAGCATGAATTCGTTTCATGTAAACTCAGTCAATTTTCAGCTCAAACAAAACTACAATATTCACGTAGCTCACACGTTTCTCGCTCATAACAGAAAAGAATTGGATGTTAGAGGACCTGTGGTTTGTAATCAGTTTCAGAAGCAGAGTTGAACTAGATATGGAACGTATTCTTAGGAAACATTGTTCTGTTGTTCTGACTACACTCACTTTACCTGCTTTATTAGAGACTCTAGAAAGCAAGAACGTGCTTCTTGTTCTAAAGCAGAAAGAGTTCCATGGATGCGAACTGTGCTGTGTGTCCCTTCAGAAATGGAGTTAAATCCCAGACTCTGTGCATTCCTACACGCAAGACTTCGTTTCAGGTAAACTCACGCACGATTCAGCTCATACACAGCTACATCGTTTACGTAGCTCACAAGTATCTTGCTCTTAACTGAAAAATCTTTGGATGTTAGAGGAACTGTGTTTTGTATCAGTTTCAGAAGCAGAGTTGAAGTAGATATGGTCTGTGTGTGTAGGAAACACCGTTCTTTTTTTATGAGCACACTCACGTTTCCTGCTGTATTAGAGACTCTAGAAAGCAAGAGCGTGCTTCTTGTTATAAAGCAGAGTGTGTTTCATGGATGAGAACTGTGCTGTGTGTTTCCCTCAGAAATGGAGTTAAATCCCAGGCTGTGTATCATCCTACAAGCAAGTCTTCGTTTCAGGTAAACTCAGTCACTTTTCAGCTCCAATCTAGCTACATCGTTCACGAAGCTCACACGATTGTCGTCCTTAACTGAAAAGCTTTGGATGTTAGAGGACCTGTGGTCTCTATCAGTTTCAGAAGCAGAGTTGAACTAGATATGGTCTGTATGTGTAGGAAACACCGTTCTTTTATTCTGAGCACACTCATGTTTCCTGCTTTATTAGAGACTCTAGAAAGCAAGAGTGTGCTTCTTGCTCTAAAGCAGAGTGTGTTTCAGGGATGAGAACTGTGCTGTGTGTTTCCCTTCAGAAATGCAGTTAAATCCCAGGCTCTGTGTCTTCCTACAATCAAGACTTCGTTTCAGGAAAAGTATTGTCACTTTTCAGCTCAAAGGAGCTACATTGATCACGAATCTCACACATTTCTCTTCTTAACTGACACGCATTGGATGTTAGAGGACCTGTGGTTTGTATCAGTTTCAGAAGCAGAGTTGAAATAGATATGGTCCATATGTGTAGGAAACAACGTTCTTTTGTTCTGAGTACACTCATGTTTCCTGAAATATTAGAGACTATAGAATGCAAGAGCGTGCTTCTTGCTCTAAAGCAGAGTGTGTTTCATGTATGAGAACTGTGATGTGTGTTTCCCTTCAGAAATGGAGTTAAATCCCCGCCTCAATGTCTTCCTACAAGCAATACTTCGTTTCAGGTAAGGGTAGTCACTTTTCAGCTCAAAGGACCTGCATCATTCGCGAAGCTCACACATTTCTCTTCTGAACTGACAAACATTGGATGTTACAGGACCTGTGGTTTGTATCAGTTTCAGAAGCAGATTTGAACTAGATATAGTCCGGATGTGTTGGAAACACCGTCTTTTTTTCTGAGTACACTCTCGTTTCCTGTTGTATTAGAGACTCTAGAATGCAAGAGGGTGCTTCGTGCTCTAAAGCCGAGTGTGTTTCAAGGATGAGAACTGTGCTGTGTGTTTCCCTTCAGAAATGGAGTTAAATCCCATGGTCTGTGTCTTCCTACAAGCAAGACTTCCTTTCAGGGAAGGGTAGTCACTTTTCAGCTCAAAGGACCTACATTGATCAAGAAGCTCACACATTTCTCTTCTGAACTGACACTCATTGGATGTTAGAGGACCTGAGGTTTGTATCAGTTTCAGAAGCAGAGTTGAACTAGATAAGGACCGTATATGTTGGAAACACCTTTCTTTTTTCTTAGCACACTCATGTTTTCTGCTGTATTAGAGATTCTAGAAAGCAAGAGCTTGGTTCTTGCTCTAAAGCAGAGTGTGTTTCATGGACGAGAACTGTGCTGTGTGTTTCCCTCAGAAATGGAGTTAAATCCTCGGTGCTGTGTCTTCCTACAAACAAGATTTCGTTTAGGTAAACACAGTAACTTTTCAGGTCAAAGGAAGCTACATCATTCACAGAGCTCACACGTTTCTCGCTATTAACTGAAAAGCATTAGATGTTAGAGGACCTGTGGTTTGTATCAGTTTCAGAAGCAGAGTTGAACTAGATGTGGTTGGTATGTGTTGGAAACACAGTTCTGTTGGTCTGAGCACACTCATGTTTCCTTCTGTTTTAGAGACTCTAGAAAGCAAGAGCGTGCTTCTTGCTCTAAGGCAGAGTGTGTTACATGGATTACAACTGTGCTGTGTGTTTCCCTTCTGAAATGGAGTTAAATACCAGGCTCTGTGTCTTCCTACAAGCAAGACTTCGTTTCAGGTAAACTCAGTCACCTTTCAGCTCAAACAAAGCTACATCGTTCACGAAGCTCACATGTTTATCGCTCCTAACTGAAAAGCATTGGATGTTAGAAGAACTGTGGTTTGAATCAATTTCAGAAGCAGAGTTGAACTAGATATGGTCTGTATGTGTAGGAAACACCGTTCTTTGTTCTGAGCACACTCAAGTTTCTGGCTCTATTAGAGAATCTAGAAAGCAAGAGCATGCTTCTTGCTCTAAAGCAGAGTGTGTTTCATGGATGAGAACTGTGCTGTGTGTTTCCCTTCAGAAATGGAGTTAAATCCCAGGCTCTGTGTCTTCCTACAAGCAAGACATCTTTTCAGGTAAACTCAGTCACTTTTCAGCTCAAAGGAAGCTATATTGTTCACGAAGCTCACACGTTTCTCATTCTTAACTGGAAATCATTGCATGTTACAGGAACTGTGGTTTGTATCAGTTTCAGAAGAAGAGTTGAACTAGATATGGTCCGTATATGTAAGAAACAACGTTCTTTTGTTCTGAGCACACTCATGTTTCCTGCTTTATTAGAGCCCCAGAAAGCAAGAGTGTGCATCTTGCTCTAAATCAAAGTGTGTTTCATGGATGACAACTGTGCTGTGTGTTCCCCTTCAGAAATGGAGTTAAATCCCAGGCTCTGTGTCTTCCTACAAAAAGACATCTTTTCAGGTAAACGCAGTCACATTTAGCTCAAACAAATATAAATCATTCACGTGGCTCACACGTTTCTGGGTCTTAACTGAAAAGCATGGGATGTTAGAGGACCTGTGGTTTGTATCAGTTTCAGAAGCAGAGTTGAACTAGACATGGTCTGTATGTGTAGGAAACACCGTTCTTTGTTCTGAGCACACTCACCTTTCATGCTCTATAAGACTCTAGAAAGCAAGGGTTTGCTTCTTGCTCTAAGGCAGGCTGTGTTTCATGAATGAGAAGTTTGATGTGTGTTTCCCTTCAGACATGGAGTTAAATCCCAGGATCTGTGTCTTCCTACATGCAAGATTTCGTTTAAGATAAACTGATTCACCTTTCAGTTCAAACAAAGCTACAACGTTAACGTAGCTCACACGTTTCTCGCTCTTAACAGAAAAGAATTGGATGTTAGAGGACCTGTGGTTTGTAATCAGTTTCAGAAGCAGAGTTGAACTAGATATGGAACGTATTTTTAGGAAACATCGTTCTGTTGTTCTGACTACACTCACTTTACCTGCTGTATTAGAGTCTCTAGAAAGCAAGAGCGTGCTTATTGCTATAAGCAGAATGTGTTTCAGGGATGAGAACTGCACTGTGTGTTTCCCTTCAAAAATGGAGTTAAATCACAGCCTCTGTATCTTCCTACAAGCATGAATTCGTTTCATGTAAACTCAGTCAATTTTCAGCTCAAACAAAACTACATTGTTCAAGTAGCTCACAGGTATCTGCCGCTTAACTGAAAAGCATTGGATGTTAGAGGACCTGTGTTTTGTATCAGTTTCAGAAGCAGAGTTGAACTAGATATGGTCTGTATGTGTAGGAAACACCGTTCTTTGTTCTGACCACACTCAATTTACCTGCTGTATTAGAGACTCCAAAAAGCAAGAGCTTGCTTCTTGCTATAAGCAGAATGTGTTTCAGGGATGAGAACTGCACTGTGTGTTTCCCTTCAGAAATGGAGTTAAATCACAGCCTCTGTATCTTCCTACAAGCATGAATTCGTTTCATGTAAACTCAGTCAATTTGCAGCTCAAACAAAACTACAATATTCACGTAGCTCACACGTTTCTCGCTCATAACAGAAAAGAATTGGATGTTAGAGGACCTGTGGTTTGTAATCAGTTTCAGAAGCAGAGTTGAACTAGATATGGAACGTATTCTTAGGAAACATTGTTCTGTTGTTCTGACTACACTCACTTTACCTGCTTTATTAGAGACTCTAGAAAGCAAGAACGTGCTTCTTGTTCTAAAGCAGAAAGAGTTCCATGGATGCGAACTGTGCTGTGTGTCCCTTCAGAAATGGAGTTAAATCCCAGACTCTGTGCATTCCTACACGCAAGACTTCGTTTCAGGTAAACTCACGCACGATTCAGCTCATACACAGCTACATCGTTTACGTAGCTCACAAGTATCTTGCTCTTAACTGAAAAATCTTTGGATGTTAGAGGAACTGTGTTTTGTATCAGTTTCAGAAGCAGAGTTGAAGTAGATATGGTCTGTGTGTGTAGGAAACACCGTTCTTTTTTTATGAGCACACTCACGTTTCCTGCTGTATTAGAGACTCTAGAAAGCAAGAGCGTGCTTCTTGTTATAAAGCAGAGTGTGTTTCATGGATGAGAACTGTGCTGTGTGTTTCCCTCAGAAATGGAGTTAAATCCCAGGCTGTGTATCATCCTACAAGCAAGTCTTCGTTTCAGGTAAACTCAGTCACTTTTCAGCTCCAATCTAGCTACATCGTTCACGAAGCTCACACGATTGTCGTCCTTAACTGAAAAGCTTTGGATGTTAGAGGACCTGTGGTCTCTATCAGTTTCAGAAGCAGAGTTGAACTAGATATGGTCTGTATGTGTAGGAAACACCGTTCTTTTATTCTGAGCACACTCATGTTTCCTGCTTTATTAGAGACTCTAGAAAGCAAGAGTGTGCTTCTTGCTCTAAAGCAGAGTGTGTTTCAGGGATGAGAACTGTGCTGTGTGTTTCCCTTCAGAAATGCAGTTAAATCCCAGGCTCTGTGTCTTCCTACAATCAAGACTTCGTTTCAGGAAAAGTATTGTCACTTTTCAGCTCAAAGGAGCTACATTGATCACGAATCTCACACATTTCTCTTCTTAACTGACACGCATTGGATGTTAGAGGACCTGTGGTTTGTATCAGTTTCAGAAGCAGAGTTGAAATAGATATGGTCCATATGTGTAGGAAACAACGTTCTTTTGTTCTGAGTACACTCATGTTTCCTGAAATATTAGAGACTATAGAATGCAAGAGCGTGCTTCTTGCTCTAAAGCAGAGTGTGTTTCATGTATGAGAACTGTGATGTGTGTTTCCCTTCAGAAATGGAGTTAAATCCCCGCCTCAATGTCTTCCTACAAGCAATACTTCGTTTCAGGTAAGGGTAGTCACTTTTCAGCTCAAAGGACCTGCATCGTTCGCGAAGCTCACACATTTCTCTTCTGAACTGACAAACATTGGATGTTACAGGACCTGTGGTTTGTATCAGTTTCAGAAGCAGATTTGAACTAGATATAGTCCGGATGTGTTGGAAACACCGTCTTTTTTTCTGAGTACACTCTCGTTTCCTGTTGTATTAGAGACTCTAGAATGCAAGAGGGTGCTTCGTGCTCTAAAGCCGAGTGTGTTTCAAGGATGAGAACTGTGCTGTGTGTTTCCCTTCAGAAATGGAGTTAAATCCCATGGTCTGTGTCTTCCTACAAGCAAGACTTCCTTTCAGGGAAGGGTAGTCACTTTTCAGCTCAAAGGACCTACATTGATCAAGAAGCTCACACATTTCTCTTCTGAACTGACACTCATTGGATGTTAGAGGACCTGAGGTTTGTATCAGTTTCAGAAGCAGAGTTGAACTAGATAAGGACCGTATATGTTGGAAACACCTTTCTTTTTTCTTAGCACACTCATGTTTTCTGCTGTATTAGAGATTCTAGAAAGCAAGAGCTTGGTTCTTGCTCTAAAGCAGAGTGTGTTTCATGGACGAGAACTGTGCTGTGTGTTTCCCTCAGAAATGGAGTTAAATCCTCGGTGCTGTGTCTTCCTACAAACAAGATTTCGTTTAGGTAAACACAGTAACTTTTCAGGTCAAAGGAAGCTACATCATTCACAGAGCTCACACGTTTCTCGCTATTAACTGAAAAGCATTAGATGTTAGAGGACCTGTGGTTTGTATCAGTTTCAGAAGCAGAGTTGAACTAGATGTGGTTGGTATGTGTTGGAAACACAGTTCTGTTGGTCTGAGCACACTCATGTTTCCTTCTGTTTTAGAGACTCTAGAAAGCAAGAGCGTGCTTCTTGCTCTAAGGCAGAGTGTGTTACATGGATTACAACTGTGCTGTGTGTTTCCCTTCTGAAATGGAGTTAAATACCAGGCTCTGTGTCTTCCTACAAGCAAGACTTCGTTTCAGGTAAACTCAGTCACCTTTCAGCTCAAACAAAGCTACATCGTTCACGAAGCTCACATGTTTATCGCTCCTAACTGAAAAGCATTGGATGTTAGAAGAACTGTGGTTTGAATCAATTTCAGAAGCAGAGTTGAACTAGATATGGTCTGTATGTGTAGGAAACACCGTTCTTTGTTCTGAGCACACTCAAGTTTCTGGCTCTATTAGAGAATCTAGAAAGCAAGAGCATGCTTCTTGCTCTAAAGCAGAGTGTGTTTCATGGATGAGAACTGTGCTGTGTGTTTCCCTTCAGAAATGGAGTTAAATCCCAGGCTCTGTGTCTTCCTACAAGCAAGACATCTTTTCAGGTAAACTCAGTCACTTTTCAGCTCAAAGGAAGCTATATTGTTCACGAAGCTCACACGTTTCTCATTCTTAACTGGAAATCATTGCATGTTACAGGAACTGTGGTTTGTATCAGTTTCAGAAGAAGAGTTGAACTAGATATGGTCCGTATATGTAGGAAACAACGTTCTTTGTTCTGAGCACACTCATGTTTCCTGCTTTATTAGAGCCCCAGAAAGCAAGAGTGTGCATCTTGCTCTAAATCAAAGTGTGTTTCATGGATGACAACTGTGCTGTGTGTTCCCCTTCAGAAATGGAGTTAAATCCCAGGCTCTGTGTCTTCCTACAAAAAGACATCTTTTCAGGTAAACGCAGTCACATTTAGCTCAAACAAATATAAATCATTCACGTGGCTCACACGTTTCTGGGTCTTAACTGAAAAGCATGGGATGTTAGAGGACCTGTGGTTTGTATCAGTTTCAGAAGCAGAGTTGAACTAGATGTGGTTGGTATGTGTTGGAAACACAGTTCTGTTGGTCTGAGCACACTCATGTTTCCTTCTGTTTTAGAGACTCTAGAAAGCAAGAGCGTGCTTCTTGCTCTAAGGCAGAGTGTGTTACATGGATTACAACTGTGCTGTGTGTTTCCCTTCTGAAATGGAGTTAAATACCAGGCTCTGTGTCTTCCTACAAGCAAGACTTCGTTTCAGGTAAACTCAGTCACCTTTCAGCTCAAACAAAGCTACATCGTTCACGAAGCTCACATGTTTATCGCTCCTAACTGAAAAGCATTGGATGTTAGAAGAACTGTGGTTTGAATCAATTTCAGAAGCAGAGTTGAACTAGATATGGTCTGTATGTGTAGGAAACACCGTTCTTTGTTCTGAGCACACTCAAGTTTCTGGCTCTATTAGAGAATCTAGAAAGCAAGAGCATGCTTCTTGCTCTAAAGCAGAGTGTGTTTCATGGATGAGAACTGTGCTGTGTGTTTCCCTTCAGAAATGGAGTTAAATCCCAGGCTCTGTGTCTTCCTACAAGCAAGACATCTTTTCAGGTAAACTCAGTCACTTTTCAGCTCAAAGGAAGCTATATTGTTCACGAAGCTCACACGTTTCTCATTCTTAACTGGAAATCATTGCATGTTACAGGAACTGTGGTTTGTATCAGTTTCAGAAGAAGAGTTGAACTAGATATGGTCCGTATATGTAGGAAACAACGTTCTTTTGTTCTGAGCACACTCATGTTTCCTGCTTTATTAGAGCCCCAGAAAGCAAGAGTGTGCATCTTGCTCTAAATCAAAGTGTGTTTCATGGATGACAACTGTGCTGTGTGTTCCCCTTCAGAAATGGAGTTAAATCCCAGGCTCTGTGTCTTCCTACAAAAAGACATCTTTTCAGGTAAACGCAGTCACATTTAGCTCAAACAAATATAAATCATTCACGTGGCTCACACGTTTCTGGGTCTTAACTGAAAAGCATGGGATGTTAGAGGACCTGTGGTTTGTATCAGTTTCAGAAGCAGAGTTGAACTAGACATGGTCTGTATGTGTAGGAAACACCGTTCTTTGTTCTGAGCACACTCACCTTTCATGCTCTATAAGACTCTAGAAAGCAAGGGTTTGCTTCTTGCTCTAAGGCAGGCTGTGTTTCATGAATGAGAACTTTGCTGTGTGTTTCCCTTCAGACATGGAGTTAAATCCCAGGATCTGTGTCTTCCTACATGCAAGATTTCGTTTAAGATAAACTGATTCACCTTTCAGCTCAAACAAAGCTACAACGTTAACGTAGCTCACACGTTTCTCGCTCTTAACAGAAAAGAATTGGATGTTAGAGGACCTGTGGTTTGTAATCAGTTTCAGAAGCAGAGTTGAACTAGATATGGAACGTATTTTTAGGAAACATCGTTCTGTTGTTCTGACTACACTCACTTTACCTGCTGTATTAGAGACTCTAGAAAGCAAGAGCGTGCTTATTGCTATAAGCAGAATGTGTTTCAGGGATGAGAACTGCACTGTGTGTTCCCCTTCAAAAATGGAGTTAAATCACAGCCTCTGTATCTTCCTACAAGCATGAATTCGTTTCATGTAAACTCAGTCAATTTTCAGCTCAAACAAAACTACATTGTTCAAGTAGCTCACAGGTATCTGCCGCTTAACTGAAAAGCATTGGATGTTAGAGGACCTGTGTTTTGTATCAGTTTCAGAAGCAGAGTTGAACTAGATATGGTCTGTATGTGTAGGAAACACCGTTCTTTGTTCTGACCACACTCAATTTACCTGATGTATTAGAGACTCCAAAAAGCAAGAGCTTGCTTCTTGCTATAAGCAGAATGTGTTTCAGGGATGAGAACTGCACTGTGTGTTTCCCTTCAGAAATGGAGTTAAATCACAGCCTCTGTATCTTCCTACAAGCATGAATTCGTTTCATGTAAACTCAGTCAATTTGCAGCTCAAACAAAACTACAATATTCACGTAGCTCACACGTTTCTCGCTCATAACAGAAAAGAATTGGATGTTAGAGGACCTGTGGTTTGTAATCAGTTTCAGAAGCAGAGTTGAACTAGGTATGGAACGTATTCTTAGGAAACATTGTTCTGTTGTTCTGACTACACTCACTTTACCTGCTTTATTAGAGACTCTAGAAAGCAAGAACGTGCTTCTTGTTCTAAAGCAGAAAGAGTTCCATGGATGTGAACTGTGCTGTGTGTCCCTTCAGAAATGGAGTTAAATCCCAGACTCTGTGCATTCCTACACGCAGGACTTCGTTTCAGGTAAACTCACGCACGATTCAGCTCATACACAGCTACATCGTTTACGTAGCTCACAAGTATCTTGCTCTTAACTGAAAAATCTTTGGATGTTAGAGGAACTGTGTTTTGTATCAGTTTCAGAAGCAGAGTTGAAGTAGATATGGTCTGTGTGTGTAGGAAACACCGTTCTTTTTTTATGAGCACACTCACGTTTCCTGCTGTATTAGAGACTCTAGAAAGCAAGAGCGTGCTTCTTGTTATAAAGCAGAGTGTGTTTCATGGATGAGAACTGTGCTGTGTGTTTCCCTCAGAAATGGAGTTAAATCCCAGGCTGTGTATCATCCTACAAGCAAGTCTTCGTTTCAGGTAAACTCAGTCACTTTTCAGCTCCAATCTAGCTACATCGTTCACGAAGCTCACACGATTGTCGTCCTTAACTGAAAAGCTTTGGATGTTAGAGGACCTGTGGTCTCTATCAGTTTCAGAAGCAGAGTTGAACTAGATATGGTCTGTATGTGTAGGAAACACCGTTCTTTTATTCTGAGCACACTCATGTTTCCTGCTTTATTAGAGACTCTAGAAAGCAAGAGTGTGCTTCTTGCTCTAAAGCAGAGTGTGTTTCAGGGATGAGAACTGTGCTGTGTGTTTCCCTTCAGAAATGCAGTTAAATCCCAGGCTCTGTGTCTTCCTACAATCAAGACTTCGTTTCAGGAAAAGTATTGTCACTTTTCAGCTCAAAGGAGCTACATTGATCACGAATCTCACACATTTCTCTTCTTAACTGACACGCATTGGATGTTAGAGGACCTGTGGTTTGTATCAGTTTCAGAAGCAGAGTTGAAATAGATATGGTCCATATGTGTAGGAAACAACGTTCTTTTGTTCTGAGTACACTCATGTTTCCTGAAATATTAGAGACTATAGAATGCAAGAGCGTGCTTCTTGCTCTAAAGCAGAGTGTGTTTCATGTATGAGAACTGTGATGTGTGTTTCCCTTCAGAAATGGAGTTAAATCCCCGCCTCAATGTCTTCCTACAAGCAATACTTCGTTTCAGGTAAGGGTAGTCACTTTTCAGCTCAAAGGACCTGCATCGTTCGCGAAGCTCACACATTTCTCTTCTGAACTGACAAACATTGGATGTTACAGGACCTGTGGTTTGTATCAGTTTCAGAAGCAGATTTGAACTAGATATAGTCCGGATGTGTTGGAAACACCGTCTTTTTTTCTGAGTACACTCTCGTTTCCTGTTGTATTAGAGACTCTAGAATGCAAGAGGGTGCTTCGTGCTCTAAAGCCGAGTGTGTTTCAAGGATGAGAACTGTGCTGTGTGTTTCCCTTCAGAAATGGAGTTAAATCCCATGGTCTGTGTCTTCCTACAAGCAAGACTTCCTTTCAGGGAAGGGTAGTCACTTTTCAGCTCAAAGGACCTACATTGATCAAGAAGCTCACACATTTCTCTTCTGAACTGACACTCATTGGATGTTAGAGGACCTGAGGTTTGTATCAGTTTCAGAAGCAGAGTTGAACTAGATAAGGACCGTATATGTTGGAAACACCTTTCTTTTTTCTTAGCACACTCATGTTTTCTGCTGTATTAGAGATTCTAGAAAGCAAGAGCTTGGTTCTTGCTCTAAAGCAGAGTGTGTTTCATGGACGAGAACTGTGCTGTGTGTTTCCCTCAGAAATGGAGTTAAATCCTCGGTGCTGTGTCTTCCTACAAACAAGATTTCGTTTAGGTAAACACAGTAACTTTTCAGGTCAAAGGAAGCTACATCATTCACAGAGCTCACACGTTTCTCGCTATTAACTGAAAAGCATTAGATGTTAGAGGACCTGTGGTTTGTATCAGTTTCAGAAGCAGAGTTGAACTAGATGTGGTTGGTATGTGTTGGAAACACAGTTCTGTTGGTCTGAGCACACTCATGTTTCCTTCTGTTTTAGAGACTCTAGAAAGCAAGAGCGTGCTTCTTGCTCTAAGGCAGAGTGTGTTACATGGATTACAACTGTGCTGTGTGTTTCCCTTCTGAAATGGAGTTAAATACCAGGCTCTGTGTCTTCCTACAAGCAAGACTTCGTTTCAGGTAAACTCAGTCACCTTTCAGCTCAAACAAAGCTACATCGTTCACGAAGCTCACATGTTTATCGCTCCTAACTGAAAAGCATTGGATGTTAGAAGAACTGTGGTTTGAATCAATTTCAGAAGCAGAGTTGAACTAGATATGGTCTGTATGTGTAGGAAACACCGTTCTTTGTTCTGAGCACACTCAAGTTTCTGGCTCTATTAGAGAATCTAGAAAGCAAGAGCATGCTTCTTGCTCTAAAGCAGAGTGTGTTTCATGGATGAGAACTGTGCTGTGTGTTTCCCTTCAGAAATGGAGTTAAATCCCAGGCTCTGTGTCTTCCTACAAGCAAGACATCTTTTCAGGTAAACTCAGTCACTTTTCAGCTCAAAGGAAGCTATATTGTTCACGAAGCTCACACGTTTCTCATTCTTAACTGGAAATCATTGCATGTTACAGGAACTGTGGTTTGTATCAGTTTCAGAAGAAGAGTTGAACTAGATATGGTCCGTATATGTAAGAAACAACGTTCTTTTGTTCTGAGCACACTCATGTTTCCTGCTTTATTAGAGCCCCAGAAAGCAAGAGTGTGCATCTTGCTCTAAATCAAAGTGTGTTTCATGGATGACAACTGTGCTGTGTGTTCCCCTTCAGAAATGGAGTTAAATCCCAGGCTCTGTGTCTTCCTACAAAAAGACATCTTTTCAGGTAAACGCAGTCACATTTAGCTCAAACAAATATAAATCATTCACGTGGCTCACACGTTTCTGGGTCTTAACTGAAAAGCATGGGATGTTAGAGGACCTGTGGTTTGTATCAGTTTCAGAAGCAGAGTTGAACTAGATGTGGTTGGTATGTGTTGGAAACACAGTTCTGTTGGTCTGAGCACACTCATGTTTCCTTCTGTTTTAGAGACTCTAGAAAGCAAGAGCGTGCTTCTTGCTCTAAGGCAGAGTGTGTTACATGGATTACAACTGTGCTGTGTGTTTCCCTTCTGAAATGGAGTTAAATACCAGGCTCTGTGTCTTCCTACAAGCAAGACTTCGTTTCAGGTAAACTCAGTCACCTTTCAGCTCAAACAAAGCTACATCGTTCACGAAGCTCACATGTTTATCGCTCCTAACTGAAAAGCATTGGATGTTAGAAGAACTGTGGTTTGAATCAATTTCAGAAGCAGAGTTGAACTAGATATGGTCTGTATGTGTAGGAAACACCGTTCTTTGTTCTGAGCACACTCAAGTTTCTGGCTCTATTAGAGAATCTAGAAAGCAAGAGCATGCTTCTTGCTCTAAAGCAGAGTGTGTTTCATGGATGAGAACTGTGCTGTGTGTTTCCCTTCAGAAATGGAGTTAAATCCCAGGCTCTGTGTCTTCCTACAAGCAAGACATCTTTTCAGGTAAACTCAGTCACTTTTCAGCTCAAAGGAAGCTATATTGTTCACGAAGCTCACACGTTTCTCATTCTTAACTGGAAATCATTGCATGTTACAGGAACTGTGGTTTGTATCAGTTTCAGAAGAAGAGTTGAACTAGATATGGTCCGTATATGTAAGAAACAACGTTCTTTTGTTCTGAGCACACTCATGTTTCCTGCTTTATTAGAGCCCCAGAAAGCAAGAGTGTGCATCTTGCTCTAAATCAAAGTGTGTTTCATGGATGACAACTGTGCTGTGTGTTCCCCTTCAGAAATGGAGTTAAATCCCAGGCTCTGTGTCTTCCTACAAAAAGACATCTTTTCAGGTAAACGCAGTCACATTTAGCTCAAACAAATATAAATCATTCACGTGGCTCACACGTTTCTGGGTCTTAACTGAAAAGCATGGGATGTTAGAGGACCTGTGGTTTGTATCAGTTTCAGAAGCAGAGTTGAACTAGACATGGTCTGTATGTGTAGGAAACACCGTTCTTTGTTCTGAGCACACTCACCTTTCATGCTCTATAAGACTCTAGAAAGCAAGGGTTTGCTTCTTGCTCTAAGGCAGGCTGTGTTTCATGAATGAGAAGTTTGCTGTGTGTTTCCCTTCAGACATGGAGTTAAATCCCAGGATCTGTGTCTTCCTACATGCAAGATTTCGTTTAAGATAAACTGATTCACCTTTCAGCTCAAACAAAGCTACAACGTTAACGTAGCTCACACGTTTCTCGCTCTTAACAGAAAAGAATTGGATGTTAGAGGACCTGTGGTTTGTAATCAGTTTCAGAAGCAGAGTTGAACTAGATATGGAACGTATTTTTAGGAAACATCGTTCTGTTGTTCTGACTACACTCACTTTACCTGCTGTATTAGAGACTCTAGAAAGCAAGAGCGTGCTTATTGCTATAAGCAGAATGTGTTTCAGGGATGAGAACTGCACTGTGTGTTTCCCTTCAGAAATGGAGTTAAATCACAGCCTCTGTATCTTCCTACAAGCATGAATTCGTTTCATGTAAACTCAGTCAATTTTCAGCTCAAACAAAACTACAATATTCACGTAGCTCACACGTTTCTCGCTCATAACAGAAAAGAATTGGATGTTAGAGGACCTGTGGTTTGTAATCAGTTTCAGAAGCAGAGTTGAACTAGATATGGAACGTATTCTTAGGAAACATTGTTCTGTTGTTCTGACTACACTCACTTTACCTGCTTTATTAGAGACTCTAGAAAGCAAGAACGTGCTTCTTGTTCTAAAGCAGAAAGAGTTCCATGGATGCGAACTGTGCTGTGTGTCCCTTCAGAAATGGAGTTAAATCCCAGACTCTGTGCATTCCTACACGCAAGACTTCGTTTCAGGTAAACTCACGCACGATTCAGCTCATACACAGCTACATCGTTTACGTAGCTCACAAGTATCTTGCTCTTAACTGAAAAATCTTTGGATGTTAGAGGAACTGTGTTTTGTATCAGTTTCAGAAGCAGAGTTGAAGTAGATATGGTCTGTGTGTGTAGGAAACACCGTTCTTTTTTTATGAGCACACTCACGTTTCCTGCTGTATTAGAGACTCTAGAAAGCAAGAGCGTGCTTCTTGTTATAAAGCAGAGTGTGTTTCATGGATGAGAACTGTGCTGTGTGTTTCCCTCAGAAATGGAGTTAAATCCCAGGCTGTGTATCATCCTACAAGCAAGTCTTCGTTTCAGGTAAACTCAGTCACTTTTCAGCTCAAATCTAGCTACATCGTTCACGAAGCTCACACGATTGTCGTCCTTAACTGAAAAGCTTTGGATGTTAGAGGACCTGTGGTCTCTATCAGTTTCAGAAGCAGAGTTGAACTAGATATGGTCTGTATGTGTAGGAAACACCGTTCTTTTATTCTGAGCACACTCATGTTTCCAGCTTTATTACAGACTCTAGAAAGCAAGAGTGTGCTTCTTGCTCTAAAGCAGAGTGTGTTTCAGGGATGAGAACTGTGCTGTGTGTTTCCCTTCAGAAATGCAGTTAAATCCCAGGCTCTGTGTCTTCCTACAATCAAGACTTCGTTTCAGGAAAAGTATTGTCACTTTTCAGCTCAAAGGAGCTACATTGATCACGAATCTCACACATTTCTCTTCTTAACTGACACGCATTGGATGTTAGAGGACCTGTGGTTTGTATCAGTTTCAGAAGCAGAGTTGAAATAGATATGGTCCATATGTGTAGGAAACAACGTTCTTTTGTTCTGAGTACACTCATGTTTCCTGAAATATTAGAGACTATAGAATGCAAGAGCGTGCTTCTTGCTCTAAAGCAGAGTGTGTTTCATGTATGAGAACTGTGATGTGTGTTTCCCTTCAGAAATGGAGTTAAATCCCCGCCTCAATGTCTTCCTACAAGCAATACTTCGTTTCAGGTAAGGGTAGTCACTTTTCAGCTCAAAGGACCTGCATCGTTCGCGAAGCTCACACATTTCTCTTCTGAACTGACAAACATTGGATGTTACAGGACCTGTGGTTTGTATCAGTTTCAGAAGCAGATTTGAACTAGATATAGTCCGGATGTGTTGGAAACACCGTCTTTTTTTCTGAGTACACTCTCGTTTCCTGTTGTATTAGAGACTCTAGAATGCAAGAGGGTGCTTCGTGCTCTAAAGCCGAGTGTGTTTCAAGGATGAGAACTGTGCTGTGTGTTTCCCTTCAGAAATGGAGTTAAATCCCATGGTCTGTGTCTTCCTACAAGCAAGACTTCCTTTCAGGGAAGGGTAGTCACTTTTCAGCTCAAAGGACCTACATTGATCAAGAAGCTCACACATTTCTCTTCTGAACTGACACTCATTGGATGTTAGAGGACCTGAGGTTTGTATCAGTTTCAGAAGCAGAGTTGAACTAGATAAGGACCGTATATGTTGGAAACACCTTTCTTTTTTCTTAGCACACTCATGTTTTCTGCTGTATTAGAGATTCTAGAAAGCAAGAGCTTGGTTCTTGCTCTAAAGCAGAGTGTGTTTCATGGACGAGAACTGTGCTGTGTGTTTCCCTCAGAAATGGAGTTAAATCCTCGGTGCTGTGTCTTCCTACAAACAAGATTTCGTTTAGGTAAACACAGTAACTTTTCAGGTCAAAGGAAGCTACATCATTCACAGAGCTCACACGTTTCTCGCTATTAACTGAAAAGCATTAGATGTTAGAGGACCTGTGGTTTGTATCAGTTTCAGAAGCAGAGTTGAACTAGATGTGGTTGGTATGTGTTGGAAACACAGTTCTGTTGGTCTGAGCACACTCATGTTTCCTTCTGTTTTAGAGACTCTAGAAAGCAAGAGCGTGCTTCTTGCTCTAAGGCAGAGTGTGTTACATGGATTACAACTGTGCTGTGTGTTTCCCTTCTGAAATGGAGTTAAATACCAGGCTCTGTGTCTTCCTACAAGCAAGACTTCGTTTCAGGTAAACTCAGTCACCTTTCAGCTCAAACAAAGCTACATCGTTCACGAAGCTCACATGTTTATCGCTCCTAACTGAAAAGCATTGGATGTTAGAAGAACTGTGGTTTGAATCAATTTCAGAAGCAGAGTTGAACTAGATATGGTCTGTATGTGTAGGAAACACCGTTCTTTGTTCTGAGCACACTCAAGTTTCTGGCTCTATTAGAGAATCTAGAAAGCAAGAGCATGCTTCTTGCTCTAAAGCAGAGTGTGTTTCATGGATGAGAACTGTGCTGTGTGTTTCCCTTCAGAAATGGAGTTAAATCCCAGGCTCTGTGTCTTCCTACAAGCAAGACATCTTTTCAGGTAAACTCAGTCACTTTTCAGCTCAAAGGAAGCTATATTGTTCACGAAGCTCACACGTTTCTCATTCTTAACTGGAAATCATTGCATGTTACAGGAACTGTGGTTTGTATCAGTTTCAGAAGAAGAGTTGAACTAGATATGGTCCGTATATGTAGGAAACAACGTTCTTTTGTTCTGAGCACACTCATGTTTCCTGCTTTATTAGAGCCCCAGAAAGCAAGAGTGTGCATCTTGCTCTAAATCAAAGTGTGTTTCATGGATGACAACTGTGCTGTGTGTTCCCCTTCAGAAATGGAGTTAAATCCCAGGCTCTGTGTCTTCCTACAAAAAGACATCTTTTCAGGTAAACGCAGTCACATTTAGCTCAAACAAATATAAATCATTCACGTGGCTCACACGTTTCTGGGGCTTAACTGAAAAGCATGGGATGTTAGAGGACCTGTGGTTTGTATCAGTTTCAGAAGCAGAGTTGAACTAGACATGGTCTGTATGTGTAGGAAACACCGTTCTTTGTTCTGAGCACACTCACCTTTCATGCTCTATAAGACTCTAGAAAGCAAGGGTTTGCTTCTTGCTCTAAGGCAGGCTGTGTTTCATGAATGAGAACTTTGCTGTGTGTTTCCCTTCAGACATGGAGTTAAATCCCAGGATCTGTGTCTTCCTACATGCAAGATTTCGTTTAAGATAAACTGATTCACCTTTCAGCTCAAACAAAGCTACAACGTTAACGTAGCTCACACGTTTCTCGCTCTTAACAGAAAAGAATTGGATGTTAGAGGACCTGTGGTTTGTAATCAGTTTCAGAAGCAGAGTTGAACTAGATATGGAACGTATTTTTAGGAAACATCGTTCTGTTGTTCTGACTACACTCACTTTACCTGCTGTATTAGAGACTCTAGAAAGCAAGAGCGTGCTTATTGCTATAAGCAGAATGTGTTTCAGGGATGAGAACTGCACTGTGTGTTCCCCTTCAAAAATGGAGTTAAATCACAGCCTCTGTATCTTCCTACAAGCATGAATTCGTTTCATGTAAACTCAGTCAATTTTCAGCTCAAACAAAACTACATTGTTCAAGTAGCTCACAGGTATCTGCCGCTTAACTGAAAAGCATTGGATGTTAGAGGACCTGTGTTTTGTATCAGTTTCAGAAGCAGAGTTGAACTAGATATGGTCTGTATGTGTAGGAAACACCGTTCTTTGTTCTGACCACACTCAATTTACCTGATGTATTAGAGACTCCAAAAAGCAAGAGCTTGCTTCTTGCTATAAGCAGAATGTGTTTCAGGGATGAGAACTGCACTGTGTATTTCCCTTCAGAAATGGAGTTAAATCACAGCCTCTGTATCTTCCTACAAGCATGAATTCGTTTCATGTAAACTCAGTCAATTTTCAGCTCAAACAAAACTACAATATTCACGTAGCTCACACGTTTCTCTCTCATAACAGAAAAGAATTGGATGTTAGAGGACCTGTGGTTTGTAATCAGTTTCAGAAGCAGAGTTGACCTAGGTATGGAACGTATTCTTAGGAAACATTGTTCTGTTGTTCTGACTACACTCACTTTACCTGCTTTATTAGAGACTCTAGAAAGCAAGAACGTGCTTCTTGTTCTAAAGCAGAAAGAGTTCCATGGATGCGAACTGTGCTGTGTGTCCCTTCAGAAATGGAGTTAAATCCCAGACTCTGTGCATTCCTACACGCAAGACTTCGTTTCAGGTAAACTCACGCACGATTCAGCTCATACACAGCTACATCGTTTACGTAGCTCACAAGTATCTTGCTCTTAACTGAAAAATCTTTGGATGTTAGAGGAACTGTGTTTTGTATCAGTTTCAGAAGCAGAGTTGAAGTAGATATGGTCTGTGTGTGTAGGAAACACCGTTCTTTTTTTATGAGCACACTCACGTTTCCTGCTGTATTAGAGACTCTAGAAAGCAAGAGCGTGCTTCTTGTTATAAAGCAGAGTGTGTTTCATGGATGAGAACTGTGCTGTGTGTTTCCCTCAGAAATGGAGTTAAATCCCAGGCTGTGTATCATCCTACAAGCAAGTCTTCGTTTCAGGTAAACTCAGTCACTTTTCAGCTCCAATCTAGCTACATCGTTCACGAAGCTCACACGATTGTCGTCCTTAACTGAAAAGCTTTGGATGTTAGAGGACCTGTGGTCTCTATCAGTTTCAGAAGCAGAGTTGAACTAGATATGGTCTGTATGTGTAGGAAACACCGTTCTTTTATTCTGAGCACACTCATGTTTCCTGCTTTATTAGAGACTCTAGAAAGCAAGAGTGTGCTTCTTGCTCTAAAGCAGAGTGTGTTTCAGGGATGAGAACTGTGCTGTGTGTTTCCCTTCAGAAATGCAGTTAAATCCCAGGCTCTGTGTCTTCCTACAATCAAGACTTCGTTTCAGGAAAAGTATTGTCACTTTTCAGCTCAAAGGAGCTACATTGATCACGAATCTCACACATTTCTCTTCTTAACTGACACGCATTGGATGTTAGAGGACCTGTGGTTTGTATCAGTTTCAGAAGCAGAGTTGAAATAGATATGGTCCATATGTGTAGGAAACAACGTTCTTTTGTTCTGAGTACACTCATGTTTCCTGAAATATTAGAGACTATAGAATGCAAGAGCGTGCTTCTTGCTCTAAAGCAGAGTGTGTTTCATGTATGAGAACTGTGATGTGTGTTTCCCTTCAGAAATGGAGTTAAATCCCCGCCTCAATGTCTTCCTACAAGCAATACTTCGTTTCAGGTAAGGGTAGTCACTTTTCAGCTCAAAGGACCTGCATCGTTCGCGAAGCTCACACATTTCTCTTCTGAACTGACAAACATTGGATGTTACAGGACCTGTGGTTTGTATCAGTTTCAGAAGCAGATTTGAACTAGATATAGTCCGGATGTGTTGGAAACACCGTCTTTTTTTCTGAGTACACTCTCGTTTCCTGTTGTATTAGAGACTCTAGAATGCAAGAGGGTGCTTCGTGCTCTAAAGCCGAGTGTGTTTCAAGGATGAGAACTGTGCTGTGTGTTTCCCTTCAGAAATGGAGTTAAATCCCATGGTCTGTGTCTTCCTACAAGCAAGACTTCCTTTCAGGGAAGGGTAGTCACTTTTCAGCTCAAAGGACCTACATTGATCAAGAAGCTCACACATTTCTCTTCTGAACTGACACTCATTGGATGTTAGAGGACCTGAGGTTTGTATCAGTTTCAGAAGCAGAGTTGAACTAGATAAGGACCGTATATGTTGGAAACACCTTTCTTTTTTCTTAGCACACTCATGTTTTCTGCTGTATTAGAGATTCTAGAAAGCAAGAGCTTGGTTCTTGCTCTAAAGCAGAGTGTGTTTCATGGACGAGAACTGTGCTGTGTGTTTCCCTCAGAAATGGAGTTAAATCCTCGGTGCTGTGTCTTCCTACAAACAAGATTTCGTTTAGGTAAACACAGTAACTTTTCAGGTCAAAGGAAGCTACATCATTCACAGAGCTCACACGTTTCTCGCTATTAACTGAAAAGCATTAGATGTTAGAGGACCTGTGGTTTGTATCAGTTTCAGAAGCAGAGTTGAACTAGATGTGGTTGGTATGTGTTGGAAACACAGTTCTGTTGGTCTGAGCACACTCATGTTTCCTTCTGTTTTAGAGACTCTAGAAAGCAAGAGCGTGCTTCTTGCTCTAAGGCAGAGTGTGTTACATGGATTACAACTGTGCTGTGTGTTTCCCTTCTGAAATGGAGTTAAATACCAGGCTCTGTGTCTTCCTACAAGCAAGACTTCGTTTCAGGTAAACTCAGTCACCTTTCAGCTCAAACAAAGCTACATCGTTCACGAAGCTCACATGTTTATCGCTCCTAACTGAAAAGCATTGGATGTTAGAAGAACTGTGGTTTGAATCAATTTCAGAAGCAGAGTTGAACTAGATATGGTCTGTATGTGTAGGAAACACCGTTCTTTGTTCTGAGCACACTCAAGTTTCTGGCTCTATTAGAGAATCTAGAAAGCAAGAGCATGCTTCTTGCTCTAAAGCAGAGTGTGTTTCATGGATGAGAACTGTGCTGTGTGTTTCCCTTCAGAAATGGAGTTAAATCCCAGGCTCTGTGTCTTCCTACAAGCAAGACATCTTTTCAGGTAAACTCAGTCACTTTTCAGCTCAAAGGAAGCTATATTGTTCACGAAGCTCACACGTTTCTCATTCTTAACTGGAAATCATTGCATGTTACAGGAACTGTGGTTTGTATCAGTTTCAGAAGAAGAGTTGAACTAGATATGGTCCGTATATGTAAGAAACAACGTTCTTTTGTTCTGAGCACACTCATGTTTCCTGCTTTATTAGAGCCCCAGAAAGCAAGAGTGTGCATCTTGCTCTAAATCAAAGTGTGTTTCATGGATGACAACTGTGCTGTGTGTTCCCCTTCAGAAATGGAGTTAAATCCCAGGCTCTGTGTCTTCCTACAAAAAGACATCTTTTCAGGTAAACGCAGTCACATTTAGCTCAAACAAATATAAATCATTCACGTGGCTCACACGTTTCTGGGTCTTAACTGAAAAGCATGGGATGTTAGAGGACCTGTGGTTTGTATCAGTTTCAGAAGCAGAGTTGAACTAGACATGGTCTGTATGTGTAGGAAACACCGTTCTTTGTTCTGAGCACACTCACCTTTCATGCTCTATAAGACTCTAGAAAGCAAGGGTTTGCTTCTTGCTCTAAGGCAGGCTGTGTTTCATGAATGAGAACTTTGATGTGTGTTTCCCTTCAGACATGGAGTTAAATCCCAGGATCTGTGTCTTCCTACATGCAAGATTTCGTTTAAGATAAACTGATTCACCTTTCAGCTCAAACAAAGCTACAACGTTAACGTAGCTCACACGTTTCTCGCTCTTAACAGAAAAGAATTGGATGTTAGAGGACCTGTGGTTTGTAATCAGTTTCAGAAGCAGAGTTGAACTAGATATGGAACGTATTTTTAGGAAACATCGTTCTGTTGTTCTGACTACACTCACTTTACCTGCTGTATTAGAGACTCTAGAAAGCAAGAGCGTGCTTATTGCTATAAGCAGAATGTGTTTCAGGGATGAGAACTGCACTGTGTGTTTCCCTTCAAAAATGGAGTTAAATCACAGCCTCTGTATCTTCCTACAAGCATGAATTTGTTTCATGTAAACTCAGTCAATTTTCAGCTCAAACAAAACTACAATATTCACGTAGCTCACACGTTTCTCACTCATAACAGAAAAGAATTGGATGTTAGAGGACCTGTGGTTTGTAATCAGTTTCAGAAGCAGAGTTGAACTAGATATGGAACGTATTCTTAGGAAACATTGTTTTGTTGTTCTGACTACACTCACTTTACCTGCTTTATTAGAGACTCTAGAAAGCAAGAACGTGCTTCTTGTTCTAAAGCAGAAAGAGTTCCATGGATGCGAACTGTGCTGTGTGTCCCTTCAGAAATGGAGTTAAATCCCAGACTCTGTGCATTCCTACACGCAAGACTTCGTTTCAGGTAAACTCACGCACGATTCAGCTCATACACAGCTACATCGTTTACGTAGCTCACAAGTATCTTGCTCTTAACTGAAAAATCTTTGGATGTTAGAGGAACTGTGTTTTGTATCAGTTTCAGAAGCAGAGTTGAAGTAGATATGGTCTGTGTGTGTAGGAAACACCGTTCTTTTTTTATGAGCACACTCACGTTTCCTGCTGTATTAGAGACTCTAGAAAGCAAGAGCGTGCTTCTTGTTATAAAGCAGAGTGTGTTTCATGGATGAGAACTGTGCTGTGTGTTTCCCTCAGAAATGGAGTTAAATCCCAGGCTGTGTATCATCCTACAAGCAAGTCTTCGTTTCAGGTAAACTCAGTCACTTTTCAGCTCAAATCTAGCTACATCGTTCACGAAGCTCACACGATTGTCGTCCTTAACTGAAAAGCTTTGGATGTTGGAGGACCTGTGGTCTCTATCAGTTTCAGAAGCAGAGTTGAACTAGATATGGTCTGTATGTGTAGGAAACACCGTTCTTTTATTCTGAGCACACTCATGTTTCCTGCTTTATTAGAGACTCTAGAAAGCAAGAGTGTGCTTCTTGCTCTAAAGCAGAGTGTGTTTCATGTATGAGAACTGTGATGTGTGTTTCCCTTCAGAAATGGAGTTAAATCCCCGCCTCAATGTCTTCCTACAAGCAATACTTCGTTTCAGGTAAGGGTAGTCACTTTTCAGCTCAAAGGACCTGCATCGTTCGCGAAGCTCACACATTTCTCTTCTGAACTGACAAACATTGGATGTTACAGGACCTGTGGTTTGTATCAGTTTCAGAAGCAGATTTGAACTAGATATAGTCCGGATGTGTTGGAAACACCGTCTTTTTTTCTGAGTACACTCTCGTTTCCTGTTGTATTAGAGACTCTAGAATGCAAGAGGGTGCTTCGTGCTCTAAAGCCGAGTGTGTTTCAAGGATGAGAACTGTGCTGTGTGTTTCCCTTCAGAAATGGAGTTAAATCCCATGGTCTGTGTCTTCCTACAAGCAAGACTTCCTTTCAGGGAAGGGTAGTCACTTTTCAGCTCAAAGGACCTACATTGATCAAGAAGCTCACACATTTCTCTTCTGAACTGACACTCATTGGATGTTAGAGGACCTGAGGTTTGTATCAGTTTCAGAAGCAGAGTTGAACTAGATAAGGACCGTATATGTTGGAAACACCTTTCTTTTTTCTTAGCACACTCATGTTTTCTGCTGTATTAGAGATTCTAGAAAGCAAGAGCTTGGTTCTTGCTCTAAAGCAGAGTGTGTTTCATGGACGAGAACTGTGCTGTGTGTTTCCCTCAGAAATGGAGTTAAATCCTCGGTGCTGTGTCTTCCTACAAACAAGATTTCGTTTAGGTAAACACAGTAACTTTTCAGGTCAAAGGAAGCTACATCATTCACAGAGCTCACACGTTTCTCGCTATTAACTGAAAAGCATTGGATGTTAGAGGACCTGTGGTTTGTATCAGTTTCAGAAGCAGAGTTGAACTAGATGTGGTTGGTATGTGTTGGAAACACAGTTCTGTTGGTCTGAGCACACTCATGTTTCCTTCTGTTTTAGAGACTCTAGAAAGCAAGAGTGTGCTTCTTGCTCTAAGGCAGAGTGTGTTACATGGATTACAACTGTGCTGTGTGTTTCCCTTCTGAAATGGAGTTAAATACCAGGCTCTGTGTCTTCCTACAAGCAAGACTTCGTTTCAGGTAAACTCAGTCACCTTTCAGCTCAAACAAAGCTACATCGTTCACGAAGCTCACATGTTTATCGCTCCTAACTGAAAAGCATTGGATGTTAGAAGAACTGTGGTTTGAATCAATTTCAGAAGCAGAGTTGAACTAGATATGGTCTTTATGTGTAGGAAACACCGTTCTTTGTTCTGAGCACACTCAAGTTTCTGGCTCTATTAGAGAATCTAGAAAGCAAGAGCATGCTTCTTGCTCTAAAGCAGAGTGTGTTTCATGGATGAGAACTGTGCTGTGTGTTTCCCTTCAGAAATGGAGTTAAATCCCAGGCTCTGTGTCTTCCTACAAGCAAGACATCTTTTCAGGTAAACTCAGTCACTTTTCAGCTCAAAGGAAGCTATATTGTTCACGAAGCTCACACGTTTCTCATTCTTAACTGGAAATCATTGCATGTTACAGGAACTGTGGTTTGTATCAGTTTCAGAAGAAGAGTTGAACTAGATATGGTCCGTATATGTAGCAAACAACGTTCTTTTGTTCTGAGCACACTCATGTTTCCTGCTTTATTAGAGCCCCAGAAAGCAAGAGTGTGCATCTTGCTCTAAATCAAAGTGTGTTTCATGGATGACAACTGTGCTGTGTGTTCCCCTTCAGAAATGGAGTTAAATCCCAGGCTCTGTGTCTTCCTACAAAAAGACATCTTTTCAGGTAAACGCAGTCACATTTAGCTCAAACAAATATAAATCATTCACGTGGCTCACACGTTTCTGGGTCTTAACTGAAAAGCATGGGATGTTAGAGGACCTGTGGTTTGTATCAGTTTCAGAAGCAGAGTTGAACTAGACATGGTCTGTATGTGTAGGAAACACCGTTCTTTGTTCTGAGCACACTCACCTTTCATGCTCTATAAGACTCTAGAAAGCAAGGGTTTGCTTCTTGCTCTAAGGCAGGCTGTGTTTCATGAATGAGAACTTTGATGTGTGTTTCCCTTCAGACATGGAGTTAAATCCCAGGACCTGTGTCTTCCTACATGCAAGATTTCGTTTAAGATAAACTGATTCACCTTTCAGCTCAAACAAAGCTACAATATTCACGTAGCTCACACGTTTCTCGCTCATAACAGAAAAGAATTGGATGTTAGAGGACCTGTGGTTTGTAATCAGTTTCAGAAGCAGAGTTGAACTAGATATGGAACGTATTCTTAGGAAACATTGTTCTGTTGTTCTGACTACACTCACTTTACCTGCTGTATTAGAGACTCTAGAAAGCAAGAGCGTGCTTCTTGCTCTAAAGCAGTGTGTGTTTCGTGGATGAGAACTGTGCTGTGTGTTTCCCTTCAGAAATGGAGTTAAATCCCAGGCTCTGTGTCTTCCTACAAAAAGACATTGTTTCAGGTAAATGCAATCACTTTTAGCTCAAACAAATATAAATCATTCACGAAGCTCACACGTTTCTCGCTCTTAACTGAAAAGCATTGGATGTTAGATAACCTGTAGTTTTTATCAGTTTCAGAAGCAGAGTTGAACTAGCAATGGTCCGTGTGTGTAGGAAACACCGTTCTTTTGGTCTGAGCACACTCACGTTTCCTGTACTATTAGAGACTCTAGAAAGCAAGAACGTGCTTCTTGTTCTAAAGCAGAAAGAGTTCCATGGATGCGAACTGTGCTGTGTGTCCCTTCAGAAATGGAGTTAAATCCCAGACTCTGTGCATTCCTACACGCAAGACTTCGTTTCAGGTAAACTCACGCACGATTCAGCTCATACACAGCTACATCGTTTACGTAGCTCACAAGTATCTTGCTCTTAACTGAAAATCTTTGGATGTTAGAGGAACTGTGTTTTGTATCAGTTTCAGAAACAGAGTTGAACTAGATATGGTCCGTGTGTGTAGGAAACACAGTTCTTTTGTTCTGAGCACACTCACGTTTCCCTCTGTATTTGAGATTCTAGAAATCAGAGAGTGCTTCTTGCTCTAAAGCAGAGTGTGTTTCATGGATGAGAACTGTGCCCTGTGTTTCCCTTCAGAAACGGAATTCAATGCCAGGCTCTGTGTCTTCCTTCAAGCAAGACTTCGTTTCAGGTAAACGCAATCACTTTTAAGCTCAAAGGAAACTACATTGTTCACAAAGCTCACACGTATCTCGCTCTTAACTGAAAAGCATTGGATGTTAGAGGATCTGTGGTTTGTTTCAGTTTCAGAAAGAGAGTTGAACTAGATATTGTTCGTGTGTGTAGGAAACACCGTTCTTTTGTTCTAAGCACACTCAAGTTTCCCTCTGTATTAGAGACTCTAGAAATCAAGAGAGTGCTTCTTGCTCTAAAGCAGAGTGTGTTGCATGGATGAGAACTGTGCTGTGTGTTTCCCTTCAGAAACGGAGTTAAATGCCAGGCTCTGTGTCTTCCTTCAAGCAAGACTTCATTTCTGGTAAACGCAGTCACTTTTCAGCTCTAAGGAAGCTACATTGTTTACAAAGCTCACACGTTTCTCGCTCTTAAATGAAAAGCATTGGATGTTTGAGTACCTGTGGATTCTTTCAGTTTCAGAAACAGAGTTGAATTAGATATGGTCCGTGTGTGTAGGAAACACAGTTCTTTTGTTCTGAGCACACTCACGTTTTCCTCTGTATTAGAGATTCTAGAAAGCAAGAGCGTGCTTCTTGCTCTAAAGCAGAGTGTGTTTCATTGATGAGAACTGTGCTGTGTGTTTCCCTTCAGAAACGGAGATAATGCCTGGCTCTGTGTCTTTCTTCAAGCAAGACTTTGTTTCAGTTAAACACAGTCACTTTTCAGCTCAAGCGAAGCTACATTGTTCACAAAGCTCACACGTTTCTCGCTCTTAACTGAAAAGCATTGGATGTTAGAGGACCTGTGGTTTGTATCAGTTTCAGAAACAGAGTTGAACTAGATATGGTCCGTGTGTGTAGGAAACACAGTTCTTTTGTTCTGAGCACACTCACGTTTCCCTCTGTATTAGAGACTCTAGAAATCAAGAGCGTGCTTCTTGCTCTAAAGCAGACTGTGTTTCATGGATGAGAACTGTGCCCTGTGTTTCCCTTCAGAAACGGAGTTAAATGCTAGGCGTGTGTCTTCCTACAAGCAAGACATCGTTTCAGGTAAACGCAGTCACTTTTCAGCTCAAACGAAGCTACATTGTTCATGAAGCTCACAGGTTTCTCGCTCTTAACTGAAAAGCATTGGATGTTAGAGGACCTGTGGATTCTATCAGTTTCATAAACAGAGTTGAACTAGATATGGTCCATGTGTGTAGGAAACACATTTCTTTTGTTCTGAGCACACTCACGTTTCCGTCTGTATTACAGATTCTAGAAATCAAGAGCGTGCTTCTTGCTCTAAAGCAGAGTGTGTTTCATGGATGAGAACTGTGCCCTGTGTTTCCCTTCAGAAACGGAGTTCAATGCCTGGCTCTGTGTGTTTCTTCAAGCAAGACTTCGTTTCAGGTAAACGCAGTCACTTTTAAGCTCAAAGGATGCTACTTTGTTCACAAAGCTCACACGTATCTCGCTCTTAACTGAAAAGCATTGGATGTTAGAGGACCTGTGGTTTGTTTCAGTTTCAGAAAGAGAGTTGAACTAGATATTGTTCGTGTGTGTAGGAAACACCGTTCTTTTGTTCTAAGCACACTCAAGTTTCCCTCTGTATTAGAGACTCTAGAAGTCAAAGGAGTGCTTCTTGCTCTAAAGCAGAGTGTGTTGCATGGATGAGAACTGTGCTGTGTGTTTCCCTACAGAAACGGAGTTAAATGCCAGGCTCTGTGTCTTCCTTCAAGCAAGACTTCCTTTCTGGTAAATGCAGTCACTTTTCAGCTCAAGCGAAGCTACATTGTTCACGAAGCTCACACGTTTCTCGCTCTTAACTAAAAAGTATTGGATGTTAGAAGACCTGTGGTTTGTATCAGTTTCAGAAACCGAGTAGAACTAGATATGGTCCGTGTGTGTAGGAAACACAGTTCTTTTGTTCTGAGCACACTCACGTTTCCCTCTGTATTAGAGACTCTAGAAATCAAGAACGTGCTTCTTTCTCTAAAGCAGAGTGTGTTTCATGGATGAGAACTGTGCCGTTTGATTCCCTTCAGAAACGGAGTTAAATGCCAAGCGTGTGTCTTCCTACAAGCAATACTTCGTTTCAGGTAAACACAGTCACTTTTCAGCTCAAAGGAAGCTACATTGTTCACGAAGCTCACACATTTCTCGCTCTTACCTGAAAAGCATTGGATGTTAGAGGACCTGTGGTCTGTATCAGTTTCACAAACAGAGTTGAACTACATATGGTCCGTGTGTGTAGGAAACACAGTTCTTTTGTTCTGAGCACAATCACGTTTCCCTCTGTATTAGAGACTCTAGAAATCAAGAGAGTGCTTCTTGCTCTAAAGCAGAGTGTGTTGCATGGATGAGAACTGTGCTGTGTGTTTCCCTTCAGAAACGGAGTTAAATGCCAGGCTCTGTGTCTTTCTTCAAGCAAGACGTTGTTTCAGGTAAACACAGTCAATTTTCAGCTCAAGCGAAGCTACATTATTCACGAAGCTCTCACGTTTCTCGCTCTTAACTGAAAAGCATTGGATGTTAGAGGACCTGTGGTTTGTATCAGTTTCAGAAACAGAGTTGAATTAGATATGGTCCGTGTGTGTAGGAAACACAGTTCTTTTGTTCTGAGCACACTCACGTTTCCCTCTGTATTAGAGACTCTAGAAATCAAGAGCGTGCTTCTTGCTCTAAAGCAGACTGTGTTTCATGGATGAGAACTGTGCCCTGTGTTTCCCTTCAGAAACAGAGTTAAATGCTAGGCGTGTGTCTTCCTACAAGCAAGACATCGTTTCAGGTAAACGCAGTCACTTTTCAGCTCAAACGAAGCTACATTGTTCATGAAGCTCACAGGTTTCTCGCTCTTAACTGAAAAGCATTGGATGTTAGAGGACCTGTGGATTCTATCAGTTTCATAAACAGAGTTGAACTAGATATGGTCCATGTGTGTAGGAAACACATTTCTTTTGTTCTGAGCACACTCACGTTTCCGTCTGTATTACAGATTCTAGAAATCAAGAGCGTGCTTCTTGCTCTAAAGCAGAGTGTGTTTCATGGATGAGAACTGTGCCCTGTGTTTCCCTTCAGAAACGGAGTTCAATGCCTGGCTCTGTGTGTTTCTTCAAGCAAGACTTCGTTTCAGGTAAACGCAGTCACTTTTAAGCTCAAAGGATGCTACTTTGTTCACAAAGCTCACACGTATCTCGCTCTTAACTGAAAAGCATTGGATGTTAGAGGACCTGTGGTTTGTTTCAGTTTCAGAAAGAGAGTTGAACTAGATATTGTTCGTGTGTGTAGGAAACACCGTTCTTTTGTTCTAAGCACACTCAAGTTTCCCTCTGTATTAGAGACTCTAGAAGTCAAAGGAGTGCTTCTTGCTCTAAAGCAGAGTGTGTTGCATGGATGAGAACTGTGCTGTGTGTTTCCCTACAGAAACGGAGTTAAATGCCAGGCTCTGTGTCTTCCTTCAAGCAAGACTTCCTTTCTGGTAAATGCAGTCACTTTTCAGCTCAAGCGAAGCTACATTGTTCACGAAGCTCACACGTTTCTCGCTCTTAACTAAAAAGTATTGGATGTTAGAAGACCTGTGGTTTGTATCAGTTTCAGAAACCGAGTAGAACTAGATATGGTCCGTGTGTGTAGGAAACACAGTTCTTTTGTTCTGAGCACACTCACGTTTCCCTCTGTATTAGAGACTCTAGAAATCAAGAACGTGCTTCTTTCTCTAAAGCAGAGTGTGTTTCATGGATGAGAACTGTGCCGTTTGATTCCCTTCAGAAACGGAGTTAAATGCCAAGCGTGTGTCTTCCTACAAGCAATACTTCGTTTCAGGTAAACACAGTCACTTTTCAGCTCAAAGGAAGCTACATTGTTCACGAAGCTCACACATTTCTCGCTCTTAACTGAAAAGCATTGGATGTTAGAGGACCTGTGGTCTGTATCAGTTTCACAAACAGAGTTGAACTACATATGGTCCGTGTGTGTATGAAACACAGTTCTTTTGTTCTGAGCACACTCACGTTTCCCTCTGTATTAGAGACTCTAGAAATCAAGAGCGTGCTTCTTGCTCTAAAGCAGAGTGTGTTTCATGGATGAGAACTGTGCCGTGTGTTTCCATTCAGAAACGGATTTAAATGCCAGGCTCTGTGTCTTTCTTCAAGCAAGACTTCGTTTCAGGTAAACGCAGTCACTTTTAAGCTCAAACGAAGCTACATTGTTCACAAAGCTCACACGGATCTCGCTCTTAACTGAAAAGCATTGGATGTTAGAGGACCTGTGGTTTGTTTCAGTTTCAGAAAGAGAGTTGAACTAGATATTGTTCGTGTGTGTAGGACACACCGTTCTTTTGTTCTCGGCACACTCACGTTTCCCTCTGTATTAGAGAATCTAGAAAGCAAGAGCGTGCTTCTTGCTCTAAAGCAGAGTGTGTTTCATGGATGAGAACTGTGCCGTGTGTTTCCCTTCAGAAACGGAGTTAAATGGCAGGCTCTGTGTCTTCCTTCAAGCAAGACTTCGTTTCAGGTAAACGCAGTCACTTTTCAGCTCAAAGGAAGCTACATTGTTCACAAAGCTCACACGTTTCTCGCTCTTAATTGTAAAGCATTGGATGTTAGAGGACCTGTGGTTTGTATCAGTTTCAGAAACAGAGTTGAACTAGATATGGTCCGTGTGTGTAGGAAACACACTTCTTTTGTTTTGAGCACACTCACGTTTCCCTCTGTATTAGAGACTCTAGAAAGCAAGAGCGTGCTTCTTGCTCTAAAGCCGAGTGTGTTTCATGGATGAGAACTGTGCCGTGTGTTTCCCTTCAGAAACGGAGTTAAATGCCAGGTGTGTGTCTTCCTACAAGCAAGACTTCGTTTCAGGTAAACACAGTCACTTTTCACCTCAAAGGAAGCTACATTGTTCACGAAACTCACACGTTTCTCGCTCTTAACTGAAAAGCATTGGATGTTTGAGGACCTGTGGATTCTATCACTTTCAGAAACAGAGTTGAACTAGATATGGTCCGTGTGTGTAGGAAACACAGTTCTTTTGTTCTGAGCACACTCACGTTTCCCTCTGTATTAGAGACTCTAGAAATCAAGAGCGTGCTTCTTGCTCTAAAGCAGAGTGTGTTTCATGGATGAGAACTGTGCCCTGTGTTGCCCTTCAGAAACGGAGTTAAATGCCAGGCGTGTGTCTTCCTTCAAGCAAGACTTCGTTACAGGTAAACGCAGTCACTTTTCAGCTCAAACAAAGCTACATTGTTCACGAAGCTCACACGTTTCTCGCTCTTAACTGAAAAGTATTGGATGTTAGAGGACCTGTGGTTTGTATCAGTTTCAGAAACAGAGTTGAACTAGATATGGTCCGTGTGTGTAGGAAACACAGTTCTTTTGATCTGAGCACACTCACGTTTCCCTCTGTATTAGAGACTCTAGAAATCAAGAGCGTGCTTCTTGCTCTAAAGCAGAGTGTGTTTCTTGGATGAGAACTGTGCCGTGTGTTTCCCTTCAGAAACGGAGTTAAATGCCAGGCTCTGTGTCTTCCTTCAAGCAAGACTTCGTTTCAGGTAAACACAGTCACTTTTCAGCTCAAAGGAAGCTATATTGTTCACAAAGCTCACACGTTTCTCGCTCTTAACTAAAAAGCATTGGATGTTAGAGGACCTGTGGTTTGTATCAGTTTCAGAAACAGAGTTGAACTAGATATGGTCCGTGTGTAGGAAACACACTTCTTTTGTTTTGAGCACACTCACGTTTCCCTCTGTATTAGAGACTCTAGAAAGCAAGAGCATGCTTCTTGCTCTAAAGCAGAGTGTGTTTCATGGATGAGAAGTGTGCCATGTGTTTCCCTTCAGAAATGGAGTTAAATGCCAGGTGTGTGTCTTCCTACAAGCAAGACTTCATTTCAGGTAAACGCAGTCACTTTTTACCTCAAAGGAAGCTATATTGTTCACGAAGCTCACACGTTTCTTGCTCTTAACTGAAAAGCATTGGATATTAGAGGACCTGTGGTTTGTATCAGTTTCAGAAAGAGAGTTGAACTAGATATGGTCCATGTGTGTAGGAAACACAATTCTTTTGTTCTGAGCACAATCACGTTTACCTCTGTGTTAGAGACTCTAGAAAGAAAGAGCATGCTTCTTGCTCTAAAGCAGAGTGTGTTTCATGGATGAGAACTGTGCCCTGTGTTTCCCTTCAGAATCGGAGTTAATTGCCAGAACTGTGTTTTTCTTCAAGCCTGACTTCCTTTCAGGTAAACGCAGACACTTTTCAGCTCAAATGAAGCTACATTGTTCACGAAGCTCACAGGTTTCTCGCTCTTAACTGAAAAGCATTGGATGTTAGAGGACCTGTGGATTCTATCAGTTTCATAAACAGAGTTGAACTAGATATGGTCCATGTGTGTAGGAAACACATATCTTTTGTTCTGAGCACACTCACGTTTCCCTCTGTATTAGAGATTCTAGAAAGCAAGAGCGTGCTTCTTGCTCTAAAGCAGAATGTGTTTCATGCATGAAAACTGTGCCGTGTGTTTCCCTTCAGAAATGGAGTTAAATGCCAGGCTCTGTGTGTTTCTTCAAGGAAGACTTCGTTTCAGGTAAACGCAGTCATTTTTCAGCTCTAGCGAAGCTACATTGTTCACGAAGCTCACACGTTTCTCGCTCTTAACTGAAAAGCATTGTATGTTAGAGGACCTGTGGATTCTATCAGTTTCATAAACAGAGTTGAACTAGATATGGTCCATGTGTGTAGGAAGCACATTTCTTTTGTTCTGAGGACACTCACGTTTCCCTCTGTATTAGAGATTCTAGAAAGCAAGAGCGTGCTTCTTGCTCCAAAGCAGAATGTGTTTCATGCATGAGAACTGTGCCGTGTGTTTCCCTTCAGAAATGGAGTTAAATGCCAGGCTCTGTGTGTTTCTTCAAGCAAGATTTCGTTTCAGGTAAACGCAGTCATTTTTCAGCTCTAGCGAAGCTAAATTGTTCACGAAGCTCACACGTTTCTCGCTCTTAACTGAAAAGCATTGGATGTTAGTGGACCTGTGGTTTGTATCAGTTTAAGAAACAGAGTTGAACGAGATATGGTCCGTGTGTGTAGGAAACACAGTCCTTTTGTTCTGAGCACACTCACGTTTCCCTCTGTATTACAGATTCTAGAAATCAAGAGCGTGCTTCTTGCTCTAAAGCAGAGTGGGTTTCATGGATGAGAACTGTGCCCTGTGTTTCCCTTCAGAAACTGAGTTCAATGCCAGGCTCTGTGTCTTCCTTCAAGCAAGACTTCGTTTCAGGTAAACGCATTCACTTTTAAGCTCAAAGGAAGCTACATTGTTCACAAAGCTCACACGTATCTCGCTCTTAACTGAAAAGCATTGGATGTTAGAGGACCTGTGGTTTGTTTCAGTTTCAGAAAGAGAGTTGAACTAGATATTGTTCGTGTGTGTAGGAAACACCGTTCTTTTGTTCTAAGCACACTCAAGTTTCCCTCTGTATTAGAGACTCTAGAAATCAAGATCGTGCTTCTTGCTCTAAAGCAGAGTGTGTTTCATGGATGAGAACTGTGCTGTGTGTTTCCCTTCAGAAACGGAGTTAAATGCCAGGGTCTGTGTCTTCCTTCAAGCAAGACTTCGTTTCTGGTAAACGCAGTCATTTTTCAGCTCTAAGGAAGCTACATTGTTTACAAAGCTCACACGTTTCTCGCTCTTAACTGAAAAGCATTGGATGTTTGAGTACCAGTAGATTCTTTCAGTTTCAGAAACAGAGTTGAACTAGATATGGTCCGTGTGTGTAGGAAACACAGTTCTTTTGTTCTGAGCACACTCACGTTTCCCTCTGTATTAGAGATTCTAGAAAGCAAGAGCGTGCTTCTTGCTCTAAAGCAGAATGTGTTTCATTCATGAGAACTGTGCCGTGTGTTTCCCTTCAGAAATGGAGTTAAATGCCAGGCTCTGTGTGTTTCTTCAAGCAAGACTTCGTTTCACGTAAACGCAGTCATTTTTCAGCTCTAGCGAAGCTACATTGTTCACGAAGCTCACACGTTTCTCGCTCTTAACTGAAACGCACTGGATGTTAGAGGACCTGTGGTTTGTATCAGTTTCAGAAACAGAGTTGAACTAGATATGGTTCGTGTGTGTAGGAAACACAGTTCTTTTGTTCTGAGCACACTCACGTTTCCCTCTGTATTAGAGACTCTAGAAATCAAGAGCGTGCTTCTTGCTCTAAAGCAGAGTGTGTTTCATGGATGAGAACTGTGCCCTGTGTTGCCCTTCAGAAACGGAGTTAAATGCCAGGCGTGTGTCTTCCTTCAAGCAAGACTTCGTTACAGGTAAACGCAGTCACTTTTCAGCTCAAACAAAGCTACATTGTTCACGAAGGTCACACGTTTCTCGCTCTTAACTGAAAAGTATTGGATGTTAGAGGACCTGTGGTTTGTATCAGTTTCAGAAACAGAGTTGAACTAGATATGGTCCGTGTGTGTAGGAAACACAGTTCTTTTGATCTGAGCACACTCAGGTTTCCCTCTGTATTAGAGACTCTAGAAATCAAGAGCGTGCTTCTTGCTCTAAAGCAGAGTGTGTTGCATGGATGAGAACTGTGCTGTGTGTTTCCCTTCAGAAACGGAGTTAAATGCCAGGCTCTGTGTCTTCCTTCAAGCAAGACTTCATTTCTGGTAAACGCAGTCACTTTTCAGCTCTAAGGAAGCTACATTGTTTACAAAGCTCACACGTTTCTCGCTCTTAAATGAAAAGCATTGGATGTTTGAGTACCTGTGGATTCTTTCAGTTTCAGAAACAGAGTTGAATTAGATATGGTCCGTGTGTGTAGGAAACACAGTTCTTTTGTTCTGAGCACACTCACGTTTTCCTCTGTATTAGAGATTCTAGAAAGCAAGAGCGTGCTTCTTGCTCTAAAGCAGAGTGTGTTTCATTGATGAGAACTGTGCTGTGTGTTTCCCTTCAGAAACGGAGATAATGCCTGGCTCTGTGTCTTTCTTCAAGCAAGACTTTGTTTCAGTTAAACACAGTCACTTTTCAGCTCAAGCGAAGCTACATTGTTCACAAAGCTCACACGTTTCTCGCTCTTAACTGAAAAGCATTGGATGTTAGAGGACCTGTGGTTTGTATCAGTTTCAGAAACAGAGTTGAACTAGATATGGTCCGTGTGTGTAGGAAACACAGTTCTTTTGTTCTGAGCACACTCACGTTTCCCTCTGTATTAGAGACTCTAGAAATCAAGAGCGTGCTTCTTGCTCTAAAGCAGACTGTGTTTCATGGATGAGAACTGTGCCCTGTGTTTCCCTTCAGAAACGGAGTTAAATGCTAGGCGTGTGTCTTCCTACAAGCAAGACATCGTTTCAGGTAAACGCAGTCACTTTTCAGCTCAAACGAAGCTACATTGTTCACGAAGCTCACACGTTTCTGGCTCTTAACTGAAAAGCATTGGATGTTAGAGGACCTGTGGTTTGTTTCAGTTTCATAAACAGAGTTGAACTAGATATGGTCCATGTGTGTAGGAAACACATTTCTTTTGTTCTGAGCACACTCACGTTTCCCTCTGTATTAGAGACTCTAGAAATCAAGAGCGTGCTTCTTGCTCTAAAGCAGAGTGTGTTTCATGGATGAGAACTGTGCCCTGTGTTTCCCTTCAGACACGGAGTTAAATGCCAGGCGTGTGTCTTCCTACAAGCAAGACTTCGTTTCATGTAAACGCAGTCACTTTTCAGCTCAAACGAAGCTACATTGTTCACGAAGCTCACACGTTTCTCGCTCTTAACTGAAAAGCATTGGATATTAGAGGACCTGTGGTTTTTATCAGTTTCAGAAACAGAGTTGAACTAGATATGGTCCGTGTGTAGGTAACACAGTTCTTTTGTTTTGAGCACAGTCATGTTTCCCTCTGTATTAGAGACTCTAGAAAGCAAGAGCGTGCTTCTTGCTCTAAAGCAGTGTGTGTTTCATGGATGAGAACTGTGCCGTGTGTTTCCCTTCAGAAACGGAATTAAATGCCAGGCGTGTGTCTTGCTACAAGCAAGACTTCGTTTAAGGTAAACGCTGTCAATTTTCACCGCAAAGGAAGCTACATTGTTCACGAAGCTCACACGTTTCTCGCTCTTAACTGAAAAGCATTGGATGTTAGTGGACCTGTGGTTTGTATCAGTTTCAGAAACAGAGTTGAACTAGATATGGTCCGTGTGTGTAGGAAACACAGTTCTTTTGTTCTGAGCACAATCACGTTTCCCTCTGTATTAGAGACTCTAGAAATCAAGAGAGTGCTTCTTGCTCTAAAGCAGAGTGTGTTGCATGGATGAGAACTGTGCTGTGTGTTTCCCTTCAGAAACGGAGTTAAATGCCAGGCTCTGTGTCTTTCTTCAAGCAAGACGTTGTTTCAGGTAAACACAGTCAATTTTCAGCTCAAGCGAAGCTACATTATTCACGAAGCTCTCACGTTTCTCGCTCTTAACTGAAAAGCATTGGATGTTAGAGGACCTGTGGTTTGTATCAGTTTCAGAAACAGAGTTGAATTAGATATGGTCCGTGTGTGTAGGAAACACAGTTCTTTTGTTCTGAGCACACTCACGTTTCCCTCTGTATTAGAGACTCTAGAAATCAAGAGCGTGCTTCTTGCTCTAAAGCAGACTGTGTTTCATGGATGAGAACTGTGCCCTGTGTTTCCCTTCAGAAACAGAGTTAAATGCTAGGCGTGTGTCTTCCTACAAGCAAGACATCGTTTCAGGTAAACGCAGTCACTTTTCAGCTCAAACGAAGCTACATTGTTCATGAAGCTCACAGGTTTCTCGCTCTTAACTGAAAAGCATTGGATGTTAGAGGACCTGTGGATTCTATCAGTTTCATAAACAGAGTTGAACTAGATATGGTCCATGTGTGTAGGAAACACATTTCTTTTGTTCTGAGCACACTCACGTTTCCGTCTGTATTACAGATTCTAGAAATCAAGAGCGTGCTTCTTGCTCTAAAGCAGAGTGTGTTGCATGGATGAGAACTGTGCTGTGTGTTTCCCTACAGAAACGGAGTTAAATGCCAGGCTCTGTGTCTTCCTTCAAGCAAGACTTCCTTTCTGGTAAATGCAGTCACTTTTCAGCTCAAGCGAAGCTACATTGTTCACGAAGCTCACACGTTTCTCGCTCTTAACTAAAAAGTATTGGATGTTAGAAGACCTGTGGTTTGTATCAGTTTCAGAAACCGAGTAGAACTAGATATGGTCCGTGTGTGTAGGAAACACAGTTCTTTTGTTCTGAGCACACTCACGTTTCCCTCTGTATTAGAGACTCTAGAAATCAAGAACGTGCTTCTTTCTCTAAAGCAGAGTGTGTTTCATGGATGAGAACTGTGCCGTTTGATTCCCTTCAGAAACGGAGTTAAATGCCAAGCGTGTGTCTTCCTACAAGCAATACTTCGTTTCAGGTAAACACAGTCACTTTTCAGCTCAAAGGAAGCTACATTGTTCACGAAGCTCACACATTTCTCGCTCTTAACTGAAAAGCATTGGATGTTAGAGGACCTGTGGTCTGTATCAGTTTCACAAACAGAGTTGAACTACATATGGTCCGTGTGTGTATGAAACACAGTTCTTTTGTTCTGAGCACACTCACGTTTCCCTCTGTATTAGAGACTCTAGAAATCAAGAGCGTGCTTCTTGCTCTAAAGCAGAGTGTGTTTCATGGATGAGAACTGTGCCGTGTGTTTCCATTCAGAAACGGATTTAAATGCCAGGCTCTGTGTCTTTCTTCAAGCAAGACTTCGTTTCAGGTAAACGCAGTCACTTTTAAGCTCAAACGAAGCTACATTGTTCACAAAGCTCACACGGATCTCGCTCTTAACTGAAAAGCATTGGATGTTAGAGGACCTGTGGTTTGTTTCAGTTTCAGAAAGAGAGTTGAACTAGATATTGTTCGTGTGTGTAGGACACACCGTTCTTTTGTTCTCGGCACACTCACGTTTCCCTCTGTATTAGAGAATCTAGAAAGCAAGAGCGTGCTTCTTGCTCTAAAGCAGAGTGTGTTTCATGGATGAGAACTGTGCCGTGTGTTTCCCTTCAGAAACGGAGTTAAATGGCAGGCTCTGTGTCTTCCTTCAAGCAAGACTTCGTTTCAGGTAAACGCAGTCACTTTTCAGCTCAAAGGAAGCTACATTGTTCACAAAGCTCACACGTTTCTCGCTCTTAATTGTAAAGCATTGGATGTTAGAGGACCTGTGGTTTGTATCAGTTTCAGAAACAGAGTTGAACTAGATATGGTCCGTGTGTGTAGGAAACACACTTCTTTTGTTTTGAGCACACTCACGTTTCCCTCTGTATTAGAGACTCTAGAAAGCAAGAGCGTGCTTCTTGCTCTAAAGCCGAGTGTGTTTCATGGATGAGAACTGTGCCGTGTGTTTCCCTTCAGAAACGGAGTTAAATGCCAGGTGTGTGTCTTCCTACAAGCAAGACTTCGTTTCAGGTAAACACAGTCACTTTTCACCTCAAAGGAAGCTACATTGTTCACGAAACTCACACGTTTCTCGCTCTTAACTGAAAAGCATTGGATGTTTGAGGACCTGTGGATTCTATCACTTTCAGAAACAGAGTTGAACTAGATATGGTCCGTGTGTGTAGGAAACACAGTTCTTTTGTTCTGAGCACACTACCTTTCCCTCTCTATTAGAGATTCTAGAAAGCAAGAGCGTGCTTCTTGCTCTAAAGCAGAGTGTGTTTAATGGATGAGAACTGTGCTGTGTGTTTCCCTTCAGAAACGGATTTAAATGCTAGGCTCTGTGTCTTTATTCAAGCAAGACTTCGTTTCAGGTAAACGCAGTCACTTTTCAGCTCAAGCGAAGCTACATTGTTCACGAAGATCACACGTTTCTCGCTCTTAACTGAAAAGCATTGGATGTTAGAGGACCTGTGGTTTGTATCAGTTTCAGAAACAGAGTTGAACTAGATATGGTCCGTGTGTGTAGGAAACACAGTTCTTTTGTTCTGAGCACACTCACGTTTCCCTCTGTATTAGAGACTCTAGAAATCAAGAGCGTGCTTCTTGCTCTAAAGCAGAGTGTGTTTCATGGATGAGAACTGTGCCCTGTGTTTCCCTTCAGAAACGGAGTTAAATGCCAGGCGTGTGTCTTCCTTCAAGCAAGACTTCATTTCAGGTAAACACAGTCACTTTTCAGCTCAAAGGAAGCTATATTGTTCACAAAGCTCACACGTTTCTCGCTCTTAACTGAAAAGCATTGGATGTTAGTGGACCTGTGGTTTGTATCAGTTTCAGAAACAGAGTTGAACTAGATATGGTCCGTGTGTAGGAAACACACTTCTTTTGTTTTGAGCACACTCACGTTTCCCTCTGTATTAGAGACTCTAGAAAGCAAGAGCGTGCTTCTTGCTCTAAAGCAGAGTGTGTTTCCTGGATGAGAAGTGTGCCGTGTGTTTCCCTTCAGAAACGGAGTTAAATGCCAGGTGTGTGTCTTCCTACAAGCAAGATTTCATTTCAGGTAAACGCAGTCACTTTTTACCTCAAAGGAAGCTACATTGTTCACGAAGCTCACACGTTTCTTGCTCTTAACTGAAAAGCATTGGATATTAGAGGACCTGTGGTTTGTATCAGTTTCAGAAAGAGAGTTGAACTAGATATGGTCCATGTGTGTAGGAAACACAATTCTTTTGTTCTGAGCACAATCACGTTTACCTCTGTGTTAGAGACTCTAGAAAGAAAGAGCATGCTTCTTGCTCTAAAGCAGAGTGTGTTTCATGGATGAGAACTGTTCCGTGTGTTTCCCTTCAGAATCGGAGTTAATTGCCAGAACTGTGTTTTTCTTCAAGCCTGACTTCCTTTCAGGTAAACGCAGACACTTTTCAGCTCAAATGAAGCTACATTCTTCCCGAAGCTCACAGGTTTCTCGCTCTTAACTGAAAAGCATTGGATGTTAGAGGACCTGTGGATTCTATCAGTTTCATAAACAGAGTTGAACTAGATATGGTCCATGTGTGTAGGAAACACATTTCTTTTGTTCTGAGCACACTCACGTTTCCCTCTGTATTAGAGATTCTAGAAAGCAAGAGCGTGCTCCTTGCTCTAAAGCAGAATGTGTTTCATGCATGAGAACTGTGCCGTGTGTTTCCCTTCAGAAATGGAGTTAAATGCCAGGCTCTGTGTGTTTCTTCAAGGAAGACTTCATTTCAGGTAAACGCAGTCATTTTTCAGCTCAAGCGAAGCTACATTGTTCACGAAGCTCACAGGTTTCTCGCTCTTAACTGAAAAGCATTGTATGTTAGAGGACCTGTGGATTCTATCAGTTTCATAAACAGAGTTGAACTAGATATGGTCCATGTGTGTAGGAAACACATTTCTTTTGTTCTGAGCACACTCACGTTTCCCTCTGTATTAGAGACTCTAGAAATCAAGAGCGTGCTTCTTGCTCTAAAGCAGAGTGTGTTTCATGGATGAGAACTGTGCCCTGTGTTGCCCTTCAGAAACGGAGTTAAATGCCAGGCGTGTGTCTTCCTTCAATCAAGACTTCGTTACAGGTAAACGCAGTCACTTTTCAGCTCAAACAAAGCTACATTGTTCACGAAGCTCACACGTTTCTCGCTCTTAACTGAAAAGTATTGGATGTTAGAGGACCTGTGGTTTGTATCAGTTTCAGAAACAGAGTTGAACTAGATATGGTCCGTGTGTGTAGGAAACACAGTTCTTTTGATCTGAGCACACTCACGTTTCCCTCTGTATTAGAGACTCTAGAAATCAAGAGCGTGCTTCTTGCTCTAAAGCAGAGTGTGTTTCATGGATGAGAACTGTGCCGTGTGTTTCCCTTCAGAAACGGAGTTAAATGCCAGGTGTGTGTCTTCCTACAAGCAAGACTTCATTTCAGGTAAACGCAGTCACTTTTTACCTCAAAGTAAGCTACATTGTTCACGAAGCTCACACGTTTCTTGCTCTTAACTGAAAAGCATTGGATATTAGAGGACCTGTGGTTTGTATCAGATTCAGAAAGAGAGTTGAACTAGATATGGTCCATGTGTGTAGGAAACACAATTCTTTTGTTCTGAGCACAATCACGTTTACCTCTGTGTTAGAGACTCTAGAAAGAAAGAGCATGCTTCTTGCTCTAAAGCAGAGTGTGTTTCATGGATGAGAACTGTTCCGTGTGTTTCCCTTCAGAATCGGAGTTAATTGCCAGAACTGTGTTTTTCTTCAAGCCTGACTTCCTTTCAGGTAAACGCAGACACTTTTCAGCTCAAATGAAGCTACATTCTTCCCGAAGCTCACAGGTTTCTCGCTCTTAACTGAAAAGCATTGGATGTTAGAGGACCTGTGGATTCTATCAGTTTCATAAACAGAGTTGAACTAGATATGGTCCATGTGTGTAGGAAACACATTTCTTTTGTTCTGAGCACACTCACGTTTCCCTCTGTATTAGAGATTCTAGAAAGCAAGAGCGTGCTCCTTGCTCTAAAGCAGAATGTGTTTCATGCATGAGAACTGTGCCGTGTGTTTCCCTTCAGAAATGGAGTTAAATGCCAGGCTCTGTGTGTTTCTTCAAGGAAGACTTCGTTTCAGGTAAACGCAGTCATTTTTCAGCTCAAGCGAAGCTACATTGTTCACGAAGCTCACAGGTTTCTCGCTCTTAACTGAAAAGCATTGTATGTTAGAGGACCTGTGGATTCTATCAGTTTCATAAACAGAGTTGAACTAGATATGGTCCATGTGTGTAGGAAACACATTTCTTTTGTTCTGAGCACACTCACGTTTCCCTCTGTATTAGAGATTCTAGAAAGCAAGAGCGTGCTTCTTGCTCTAAAGCAGAATGTGTTTCATGCATGATAACTGTGCCGTGTGTTTCCCTTCAGAAATGGAGTTAAATGCCAGGCTCTGTGTGTTTCTTCAAGCAAGACTTCGTTTCACGTAAACGCAGTCATTTTTCAGCTCTAGCGAAGCTACATTGTTCACGAAGCTCACACGTTTCTCGCTCTTAACTGAAAAGCATTGGATGTTAGAGGACCTGTGGTTTGTATCAGTTTCAGAAACAGAGTTGAACTAGATATGGTTCGTGTGTGTAGGAAACACAGTTCTTTTGTTCTGAGCACACTCACGTTTCCCTCTGTATTAGAGACTCTAGAAATCAAGAGCGTGCTTCTTGCTCTAAAGCAGAGTGTGTTTCATGGATGAGAACTGTGCCCTGTGTTGCCCTTCAGAAACGGAGTTAAATGCCAGGCGTGTGTCTTCCTTCAAGCAAGACTTCGTTACAGGTAAACGCAGTCACTTTTCAGCTCAAACAAAGCTACATTGTTCACGAAGCTCACACGTTTCTCGCTCTTAACTGAAAAGTATTGGATGTTAGAGGACCTGTGGTTTGTATCAGTTTCAGAAACAGAGTTGAACTAGATATGGTCCGTGTGTGTAGGAAACACAGTTCTTTTGATCTGAGCACACTCACGTTTCCCTCTGTATTAGAGACTCTAGAAATCAAGAGCGTGCTTCTTGCTCTAAAGCAGAGTGTGTTTCTTGGATGAGAACTGTGCCGTGTGTTTCCCTTCAGAAACGGAGTTAAATGCCAGGCTCTGTGTCTTCCTTCAAGCAAGACTTCGTTTCAGGTAAACACAGTCACTTTTCAGCTCAAAGGAAGCTATATTGTTCACAAAGCTCACACGTTTCTCGCTCTTAACTAAAAAGCATTGGATGTTAGAGGACCTGTGGTTTGTATCAGTTTCAGAAACAGAGTTGAACTAGATATGGTCCGTGTGTAGGAAACACACTTCTTTTGTTTTGAGCACACTCACGTTTCCCTCTGTATTAGAGACTCTAGAAAGCAAGAGCATGCTTCTTGCTCTAAAGCAGAGTGTGTTTCATGGATGAGAAGTGTGCCATGTGTTTCCCTTCAGAAATGGAGTTAAATGCCAGGTGTGTGTCTTCCTACAAGCAAGACTTCATTTCAGGTAAACGCAGTCACTTTTTACCTCAAAGGAAGCTATATTGTTCACGAAGCTCACACGTTTCTTGCTCTTAACTGAAAAGCATTGGATATTAGAGGACCTGTGGTTTGTATCAGTTTCAGAAAGAGAGTTGAACTAGATATGGTCCATGTGTGTAGGAAACACAATTCTTTTGTTCTGAGCACAATCACGTTTACCTCTGTGTTAGAGACTCTAGAAAGAAAGAGCATGCTTCTTGCTCTAAAGCAGAGTGTGTTTCATGGATGAGAACTGTGCCCTGTGTTTCCCTTCAGAATCGGAGTTAATTGCCAGAACTGTGTTTTTCTTCAAGCCTGACTTCCTTTCAGGTAAACGCAGACACTTTTCAGCTCAAATGAAGCTACATTGTTCACGAAGCTCACAGGTTTCTCGCTCTTAACTGAAAAGCATTGGATGTTAGAGGACCTGTGGATTCTATCAGTTTCATAAACAGAGTTGAACTAGATATGGTCCATGTGTGTAGGAAACACATATCTTTTGTTCTGAGCACACTCACGTTTCCCTCTGTATTAGAGATTCTAGAAAGCAAGAGCGTGCTTCTTGCTCTAAAGCAGAATGTGTTTCATGCATGAAAACTGTGCCGTGTGTTTCCCTTCAGAAATGGAGTTAAATGCCAGGCTCTGTGTGTTTCTTCAAGGAAGACTTCGTTTCAGGTAAACGCAGTCATTTTTCAGCTCTAGCGAAGCTACATTGTTCACGAAGCTCACACGTTTCTCGCTCTTAACTGAAAAGCATTGTATGTTAGAGGACCTGTGGATTCTATCAGTTTCATAAACAGAGTTGAACTAGATATGGTCCATGTGTGTAGGAAGCACATTTCTTTTGTTCTGAGGACACTCACGTTTCCCTCTGTATTAGAGATTCTAGAAAGCAAGAGCGTGCTTCTTGCTCCAAAGCAGAATGTGTTTCATGCATGAGAACTGTGCCGTGTGTTTCCCTTCAGAAATGGAGTTAAATGCCAGGCTCTGTGTGTTTCTTCAAGCAAGATTTCGTTTCAGGTAAACGCAGTCATTTTTCAGCTCTAGCGAAGCTAAATTGTTCACGAAGCTCACACGTTTCTCGCTCTTAACTGAAAAGCATTGGATGTTAGTGGACCTGTGGTTTGTATCAGTTTAAGAAACAGAGTTGAACGAGATATGGTCCGTGTGTGTAGGAAGCACAGTCCTTTTGTTCTGAGCACACTCACGTTTCCCTCTGTATTACAGATTCTAGAAATCAAGAGCGTGCTTCTTGCTCTAAAGCAGAGTGGGTTTCATGGATGAGAACTGTGCCCTGTGTTTCCCTTCAGAAACTGAGTTCAATGCCAGGCTCTGTGTCTTCCTTCAAGCAAGACTTCGTTTCAGGTAAACGCATTCACTTTTAAGCTCAAAGGAAGCTACATTGTTCACAAAGCTCACACGTATCTCGCTCTTAACTGAAAAGCATTGGATGTTAGAGGACCTGTGGTTTGTTTCAGTTTCAGAAAGAGAGTTGAACTAGATATTGTTCGTGTGTGTAGGAAACACCGTTCTTTTGTTCTAAGCACACTCAAGTTTCCCTCTGTATTAGAGACTCTAGAAATCAAGATCGTGCTTCTTGCTCTAAAGCAGAGTGTGTTTCATGGATGAGAACTGTGCTGTGTGTTTCCCTTCAGAAACGGAGTTAAATGCCAGGGTCTGTGTCTTCCTTCAAGCAAGACTTCGTTTCTGGTAAACGCAGTCATTTTTCAGCTCTAAGGAAGCTACATTGTTTACAAAGCTCACACGTTTCTCGCTCTTAACTGAAAAGCATTGGATGTTTGAGTACCAGTAGATTCTTTCAGTTTCAGAAACAGAGTTGAACTAGATATGGTCCGTGTGTGTAGGAAACACAGTTCTTTTGTTCTGAGCACACTCACGTTTCCCTCTGTATTAGAGATTCTAGAAAGCAAGAGCGTGCTTCTTGCTCTAAAGCAGAATGTGTTTCATTCATGAGAACTGTGCCGTGTGTTTCCCTTCAGAAATGGAGTTAAATGCCAGGCTCTGTGTGTTTCTTCAAGCAAGACTTCGTTTCACGTAAAGGCAGTCATTTTTCAGCTCTAGCGAAGCTACATTGTTCACGAAGCTCACACGTTTCTCGCTCTTAACTGAAACGCACTGGATGTTAGAGGACCTGTGGTTTGTATCAGTTTCAGAAACAGAGTTGAACTAGATATGGTTCGTGTGTGTAGGAAACACAGTTCTTTTGTTCTGAGCACACTCACGTTTCCCTCTGTATTAGAGACTCTAGAAATCAAGAGCGTGCTTCTTGCTCTAAAGCAGAGTGTGTTTCATGGATGAGAACTGTGCCCTGTGTTGCCCTTCAGAAACGGAGTTAAATGCCAGGCGTGTGTCTTCCTTCAAGCAAGACTTCGTTACAGGTAAACGCAGTCACTTTTCAGCTCAAACAAAGCTACATTGTTCACGAAGGTCACACGTTTCTCGCTCTTAACTGAAAAGTATTGGATGTTAGAGGACCTGTGGTTTGTATCAGTTTCAGAAACAGAGTTGAACTAGATATGGTCCGTGTGTGTAGGAAACACAGTTCTTTTGATCTGAGCACACTCAGGTTTCCCTCTGTATTAGAGACTCTAGAAATCAAGAGCGTGCTTCTTGCTCTAAAGCAGAGTGTGTTTCATGGATGAGAACTGTGCGGTGTGTTTCCCTTCAGAAACGGAGTTAAATGCCAGGCTCTGTGTCTTCCTTCAAGCAAGACTTCGTTTCAGGTAAACACAGTCACTTTTCAGCTCAAAGGAAGCTATATTGTTCACAAAGCTCACACGTTTCTCGCTCTTAACTGAAAAGCATTGGATGTTAGAGGACCTGTGGTTTGTTTCAGTTTCAGAAAGAGAGTTGAACTAGATATTGTTCGTGTGTGTAGGAAACACCGTTCTTTTGTTCTAAGCACACTCAAGTTTCCCTCTGTATTAGAGACTCTAGAAATCAAGATCGTGCTTCTTGCTCTAAAGCAGAGTGTGTTTCATGGATGAGAACTGTGCTGTGTGTTTCCCTTCAGAAACGGAGTTAAATGCCAGGCTCTGTGTCTTCCTTCAAGCAAGACTTCGTTTCTGGTAAACGCAGTCATTTTTCAGCTCTAAGGAAGCTACATTGTTTACAAAGCTCACACGTTTCTCGCTCTTAACTGAAAAGCATTGGATATTTGAGTACCAGTAGATTCTTTCAGTTTCAGAAACAGAGTTGAACTAGATATGGTCCGTGTGTGTAGGAAACACAGTTCTTTTGTTCTGAGCACACTCACGTTTCCCTCTGTATTAGAGATTCTAGAAAGCAAGAGCGTGCTTCTTGCTCTAAAGCAGAATGTGTTTCATTCATGAGAACTGTGCCGTGTGTTTCCCTTCAGAAATGGAGTTAAATGCCAGGCTCTGTGTGTTTCTTCAAGCAAGACTTCGTTTCACGTAAACGCAGTCATTTTTCAGCTCTAGCGAAGCTACATTGTTCACGAAGCTCACACGTTTCTCGCTCTTAACTGAAACGCACTGGATGTTAGAGGACCTGTGGTTTGTATCAGTTTCAGAAACAGAGTTGAACTAGATATGGTTCGTGTGTGTAGGAAACACAGTTCTTTTGTTCTGAGCACACTCACGTTTCCCTCTGTATTAGAGACTCTAGAAATCAAGAGCGTGCTTCTTGCTCTAAAGCAGAGTGTGTTTCATGGATGAGACCTGTGCCGTGTGTTTCCCTTCAGAAACGGAGTTAAATGCCAGGCGTGTGTCTTCCTTCAAGCAAGACTTCGTTACAGGTAAACGCAGTCACTTTTTACCTCAAAGGAAGCTACATTGTTCACGAAGCTCACACGTTTCTTGCTCTTAACTGAAAAGCATTGGATATTAGAGGACCTGTGGTTTGTATCAGTTTCAGAAAGAGAGTTGAACTAGATATGGTCCATGTGTGTAGGAAACACAATTCTTTTGTTCTGAGCACAATCACGTTTACCTCTGTGTTAGAGACTCTAGAAAGAAAGAGCATGCTTCTTGCTCTAAAGCAGAGTGTGTTTCATGGATGAGAACTGTGCCCTGTGTTTCCCTTCAGAATCGGAGTTAATTGTCAGAACTGTGTTTTTCTTCAAGCCTGACTTCCTTTCAGGTAAACACAGACACTTTTCAGCTCAAATGAAGCTACATTGTTCACGAAGCTCACAGGTTTCTCGCTCTTAACTGAAAAGCATTGGATGTTAGAGGACCTGTGGATTCTATCAGTTTCATAAACAGAGTTGAACTAGATATGGTCCATGTGTGTAGGAAGCACATTTCTTTTGTTCTGAGGACACTCACGTTTCCCTCTGTATTAGAGATTCTAGAAAGCAAGAGCGTGCTTCTTGCTCCAAAGCAGAATGTGTTTCATGCATGAGAACTGTGCCGTGTGTTTCCCTTCAGAAATGGTGTTAAATGCCAGGCTCTGTGTGTTTCTTCAAGCAAGACTTCGTTTCAGGTAAACGCAGTCATTTTTCAGCTCTAGCGAAGCTAAATTGTTCACGAAGCTCACACGTTTCTCGCTCTTAACTGAAAAGCATTGGATGTTAGAGGACCTGTGGTTTGTATCAGTTTAAGAAACAGAGTTGAACGAGATATGGTCCGTGTGTGTAGGAAACACAGTTCTTTTGTTCTGAGCACACTCACGTTTCCCTCTGTATTACAGATTCTAGAAATCAAGAGCGTGCTTCTTGCTCTAAAGCAGAGTGTGTTTCATGGATGAGAACTGTGCCCTGTGTTTCCCTTCAGAAACGGAGTTCAATGCCAGGCTCTGTGTCTTCCTTCAAGCAAGACTTCGTTTCAGGTAAACGCATTCACTTTTAAGCTCAAAGGAAGCTACATTGTTCACAAAGCTCACACATATCTCGCTCTTAACTGAAAAGCATTGGATGTTAGAGGACCTGTGGTTTGTTTCAGTTTCAGAAAGAGAGTTGAACTAGATATTGTTCGTGTGTGTAGGAAACACCGTTCTTTTGTTCTAAGCACACTCAAGTTTCCCTCTGTATTAGAGACTCTAGAAATCAAGATCGTGCTTCTTGCTCTAAAGCAGAGTGTGTTTCATGGATGAGAACTGTGCTGTGTGTTTCCCTTCAGAAACGGAGTTAAATGCCAGGCTCTGTGTCTTCCTTCAAGCAAGACTTCGTTTCTGGTAAACACAGTCATTTTTCAGCTCTAAGGAAGCTACATTGTTTACAAAGCTCACACGTTTCTCGCTCTTAACTGAAAAGCATTGGATGTTTGAGTACCAGTAGATTCTTTCAGTTTCAGAAACAGAGTTGAACTAGATATGGTCCGTGTGTGTAGGAAACACAGTTCTTTTGTTCTGAGCACACTCACGTTTCCCTCTGTATTAGAGATTCTAGAAAGCAAGAGCGTGCTTCTTGCTCTAAAGCAGAATGTGTTTCATTCATGAGAACTGTGCCGTGTGTTTCCCTTCAGAAATGGAGTTAAATGCCAGGCTCTGTGTGTTTCTTCAAGCAAGACTTCGTTTCACGTAAACGGAGTCATTTTTCAGCTCTAGTGAAGCTACATTATTCACGAAGCTCTCACGTTTCTCGCTCTTAACTGAAAAGCATTGGATGTTAGAGGACCTGTGGTTTGTATCAGTTTCAGAAACAGAGTTGAACTAGATATGGTTCGTGTGTGTAGGAAACACAGTTCTTTTGTTCTGAGCACACTCACGTTTCCCTCTGTATTAGAGACTCTAGAAATCAAGAGCGTGCTTCTTGCTCTAAAGCAGAGTGTGTTTCATGGATGAGAACTGTGCCCTGTGTTGCCCTTCAGAAACGGAGTTAAATGCCAGGCGTGTGTCTTCCTTCAAGCAAGACTTCGTTACAGGTAAACGCAGTCACTTTTCAGCTCAAACAAAGCTACATTGTTCACGAAGGTCACACGTTTCTTGCTCTTAACTGAAAAGTATTGGATGTTAGAGGACCTGTGGTTTGTATCAGTTTCAGAAACAGAGTTGAACTAGATATGGTCCGTGTGTGTAGGAAACACAGTTCTTTTGATCTGAGCACACTCAGGTTTCCCTCTGTATTAGAGACTCTAGAAATCAAGAGCGTGCTTCTTGCTCTAAAGCAGAGTGTGTTTCATGGATGAGAACTGTGCCGTGTGTTTCCCTTCAGAAACGGAGTTAAATGCCAGGCTCTGTGTCTTCCTTCAAGCAAGACTTCGTTTCAGGTAAACACAGTCACTTTTCAGCTCAAAGGAAGCTATATTGTTCACAAAGCTCACACGTTTCTCGCTCTTAACTGAAAAGCATTGGATGTTAGAGGACCTGTGGTTTGTTTCAGTTTCAGAAAGAGAGTTGAACTAGATATTGTTCGTGTGTGTAGGAAACACCGTTCTTTTGTTCTAAGCACACTCAAGTTTCCCTCTGTATTAGAGACTCTAGAAATCAAGATCGTGCTTCTTGCTCTAAAGCAGAGTGTGTTTCATGGATGAGAACTGTGCTGTGTGTTTCCCTTCACAAACGGAGTTAAATGCCAGGCTCTGTGTCTTCCTTCAAGCAAGACTTCGTTTCTGGTAAACGCAGTCAATTTCAGCTCTAAGGAAGCTACATTGTTTACAAAGCTCACACGTTTCTCGCTCTTAACTGAAAAGCATTGGATGTTTGAGTACCAGTAGATTCTTTCAGTTTCAGAAACAGAGTTGAACTAGATATGGTCCGTGTGTGTAGGAAACACAGTTCTTTTGTTCTGAGCACACTCACGTTTCCCTCTGTATTAGAGACTCTAGAAATCAATAGCGTGCTTCTTGCTCTAAAGAAGAGTGTGTTTCATGGATGAGAACTGTGCCCTGTGTTGCCCTTCAGAAACGGAGTTAAATGCCAGGCGTGTGTCTTCCTTCAAGCAAGACTTCGTTTCAGGTAAACACAGTCACTTTTCAGCTCAAAGGAAGCTATATTGTTCACAAAGCTCACACGTTTCTCGCTCTTAACTGAAAAGCATTGGATGTTAGAGGACCTGTGGTTTGTATCAGTTTCAGAAACAGAGTTGAACTAGATATGGTCCGTGTGTAGGAAACACACTTCTTTTGTTTTGAGCACACTCACGTTTCCCTCTGTATTAGAGACTCTAGAAAGCAAGAGCGTGCTTCTTGCTCTAAAGCAGAGTGTGTTTCATGGATGAGAAGTGTGCCGTGTGTTTCCCTTCAGAAACGGAGTTAAATGCCAGGTGTGTGTCTTCCTACAAGCAAGACTTCATTTCAGGTAAACGCAGTCACTTTTTACCTCAAAGGAAGCTACATTGTTCACGAAGCTCACACGTTTCTTGCTCTTAACTGAAAAGCATTGGATATTAGAGGACCTGTGGTTTGTATCAGTTTCGGAAAGAGAGTTGAACTAGATATGGTCCATGTGTGTAGGAAACACAATTCTTTTGTTCTGAGCACAATCACGTTTACCTCTGTGTTAGAGACTCTAGAAAGAAAGAGCATGCTTCTTGCTCTAAAGCAGAGTGTGTTTCATGGATGAGAACTGTGCCCTGTGTTTCCCTTCAGAATCGGAGTTAATTGCCAGAACTGTGTTTTTCTTCAAGCCTGACTTCCTTTCAGGTAAACGCAGACACTTTTCAGCTCAAATGAAGCTACATTGTTCACGAAGCTCACAGGTTTCTCGCTCTTAACTGAAAAGCATTGGATGTTAGAGGACCTGTGGATTCTATCAGTTCCATAAACAGAGTTGAACTCGATATGGTCCATGTGTGTAGGAAACACATTTCTTTTGTTCTGAGCACACTCACGTTTCCCTCTGTATTAGAGAATCTAGAAAGCAAGAGCGTGCTTCTTGCTCTAAAGCAGAATGTGTTTCATGCATGAGAACTGTGCCGTGTGTTTCCCTTCAGAAATGGAGTTAAATGCCAGGCTCTGTGTGTTTCTTCAAGGAAGACTTCGTTTCAGGTAAACGCAGTCATTTTTCAGCTCAAGCGAAGCTACATTGTTCACGAAGCTCACAGGTTTCTCGCTCTTAACTGAAAAGCATTGTATGTTAGAGGACCTGTGGATTCTATCAGTTTCATAAACAGAGTTGAACTAGATATGGTCCATGTGTGTAGGAAACACATTTCTTTTGTTCTGAGCACACTCACGTTTCCCTCTGTATTAGAGATTCTAGAAAGCAAGAGCGTGCTTCTTGCTCCAAAGCAGAATGTGTTTCATGCATGAGAACTGTGCCGTGTGTTTCCCTTCAGAAATGGAGTTAAATGCCAGGCTCTGTGTGTTTCTTCAAGCAAGACTTCGTTTCACGTAAACGCAGTCATTTTTCAGCTCTAGCGAAGCTACATTGTTCACGAAGCTCACACGTTTCTCGCTCTTAACTGAAAAGCATTGGATGTTAGAGGACCTGTGGTTTGTATCAGTTTCAGAAACAGAGTTGAACTAGATATGGTTCGTGTGTGTAGGAAACACAGTTCTTTTGTTCTGAGCACACTCACGTTTCCCTCTGTATTAGAGACTCTTAAAATCAAGAGCGTGCTTCTTGCTCTAAAGCAGAGTGTGTTTCATGGATGAGAACTGTGCTGTGTGTTTCCCTTCAGAAACGGAGTTAAATGCCAGGCTCTGTGTCTTCCTTCAAGCAAGACTTCGTTTCTGGTAAACGCAGTTAATTTCAGCTCTAAGGAAGCTACATTGTTTACAAAGCTCACACGTTTCTCGCTCTTAACTGAAAAGCATTGGATGTTTGAGTACTAGTAGATTCTTTCAGTTTCAGAAACAGAGTTGAACTAGATATGGTCCGTGTGTAGGAAACACAGTTCTTTTGTTCTGAGCACACTCACGTTTCCCTCTGTATTAGAGACTCTAGAAATCAAGAGCGTGCTTCTTGCTCTAAAGCAGAGTGTGTTTCATGGATGAGAACTGTGCCCTGTGTTGCCCTTCAGAAACGGAGTTAAATGCCAGGCGTGTGTCTTCCTTCAAGCAAGACTTCGTTTCAGGTAAACACAGTCACTTTTCAGCTCAAAGGAAGCTATATTGTTCACAAAGCTCACACGTTTCTCGCTCTTAACTGAAAAGCATTGGATGTTAGAGGACCTGTGGTTTGTATCAGTTTCAGAAACAGAGTTGAACTAGATATGGTCCGTGTGTAGGAAACACACTTCTTTTGTTTTGAGCACACTCACGTTTCCCTCTGTATTAGAGACTCTAGAAAGCAAGAGCGTGCTTCTTGCTCTAAAGCAGAGTGTGTTTCATGGATGAGAAGTGTGCCGTGTGTTTCCCTTCAGAAACGGAGTTAAATGCCAGGTGTGTGTCTTCCTAGAAGCAAGACTTCATTTCAGGTAAACGCAGTCACTTTTTACCTCAAAGGAAGCTACATTGTTCACGAACCTCACACGTTTCTTGCTCTTAACTGAAAAGCATTGGATATTAGAGGACCTGTGGTTTGTATCAGTTTCAGAAAGAGAGTTGAACTAGATATGGTCCATGTGTGTAGGAAACACAATTTTTTTGTTCTGAGCACAATCACGTTTACCTCTGTGTTAGAGACTCTAGAAAGAAAGAGCATGCTTCTTGCTCTAAAGCAGAGTGTGTTTCATGGATGAGAACTGTGCCCTGTGTTTCCCTTCAGAATCGGAGTTAATTGCCAGAACTGTGTTTTTCTTCAAGCCTGACTTCCTTTCAGGTAAACGCAGACACTTTTCAGATCAAATGAAGCTACATTGTTCACGAAGCTCACAGGTTTCTCGCTCTTAACTGAAAAGCATTGGATGTTAGAGGACCTGTGGATTCTATCAGTTTCATAAACAGAGTTGAACTAGATATGGTCCATGTGTGTAGGAAACACATTTCTTTTGTTCTGAGCACACTCACGTTTCCCTCTGTATTAGAGATTCTAGAAAGCAAGAGCGTGCTTCTTGCTCTATAGCAGAATGTGTTTCATGCATGAGAACTGTGCCATGTGTTTCCCTTCAGAAATGGAGTTAAATGCCAGGCTCTGTGTGTTTCTTCAAGGAAGACTTCGTTTCAGGTAAACGCAGTCATTTTTCAGCTCAAGCGAAGCTACATTGTTCACGAAGCTCACAGGTTTCTCGCTCTTAACTGAAAAGCATTGTATGTTAGAGGACCTGTGGATTCTATCAGTTTCATAAACAGAGTTGAACTAGATATGGTTCGTGTGTGTAGGAAACACAGTTCTTTTGTTCTGAGCACACTCACGTTTCCCTCTGTATTAGAGACTCTAGAAATCAAGAGCGTGCTTCTTGCTCTAAAGCAGAGTGTGTTTCATGGATGAGAACTGTGCCCTGTGTTGCCCTTCAGAAACGGAGTTAAATGCCAGGCGTGTGTCTTCCTTCAAGCAAGACTTCGTTACAGGTAAACGCAGTCACTTTTCAGCTCAAACAACGCTACATTTTTCACGAAGCTCACACGTTTTTCGCTCTTAACTGAAAAGTATTGGATGTTAGAAGACCTGTGGTTTGTATCAGTTTCAGAAACAGAGTTGAACTAGATATGGTCCGTGTGTGTAGGAAACACAGTTCTTTTGATCTGAGCACACTCACGTTTCCCTCTGTATTAGAGACTCTAGAAATCAAGAGCGTGCTTCTTGCTCTAAAGCAGAGTGTGTTTCATGGATGAGAACTGTGCCGTGTGTTTCCCTTCAGAAACGGAGTTAAATGCCAGGCTCTGTGTCTTCCTTCAAGCAAGACTTCGTTTCAGGTAAACACAGTCACTTTTCAGCTCAAAGGAAGCTATATTGTTCACAAAGCTCACACGTTTCTCGCTCTTAACTGAAAAGCATTGGATGTTAGAGGACCTGTGGTTTGTATCAGTTTCAGAAACAGAGTTGAACTAGATATGGTCCGTGTGTAGGAAACACACTTCTTTTGTTTTGAGCACACTCACGTTTCCCTCTGTATTAGAGACTCTAGAAAGCAAGAGCGTGCTTCTTGCTCTAAAGCAGAGTGTGTTTCATGGATGAGAAGTGTGCCGTGTGTTTCCCTTCAGAAACGGAGTTAAATGCCAGGTGTGTGCCTTCCTACAAGCAAGACTTCATTTCAGTTAAACGCAGTCACTTTTTACCTCAAAGGAAGCTACATTGTTCACGAAGCTCACACGTTTCTTGCTCTTAACTGAAAAGCATTGGATATTAGAGGACCTGTGGTTTGTATCAGTTTCAGAAAGAGAGTTGAACTAGATATGGTCCATGTGTGTAGGAAACACAATTCTTTTGTTCTGAGCACAATCACGTTTACCTCTGTGTTAGAGACTCTAGAAAGAAAGAGCATGCTTCTTGCTCTAAAGCAGAGTGTGTTTCATGGATGAGAACTGTGCCCTGTGTTTCCCTTCAGAATCGGAGTTAATTGCCAGAACTGTGTTTTTCTTCAAGCCTGACTTCCTTTCAGGTAAACGCAGTCACTTTTCAGCTCAAATCTAGCTACATCGTTCACGAAGCTCACACGATTGTCGTCCTTAACTGAAAAGCTTTGGATGTTAGAGGACCTGTGGTCTCTATCAGTTTCAGAAGCAGAGTTGAACTAGATATGGTCTGTATGTGTAGGAAATACTGTTCTTTTATTCTGAGCACACTCATGTTTCCTGCTTTATTAGAGACTCTAGAAAGCAAGAGTGTGCTTCTTGCTCTAAATCAGAGAGTGTTTCATGGATGAGAACTGTGCTGAGTGTTTCTCTTCCGAAATGGAATTAAATCCCAGGCTCTGTGTCTTCCTACAGCAAGACATCATTTCAGGTAAACGCGGTCACTTTTAGTTCAAACGAATATAAATCATTCACGAAGCTCACACCTTTCACGCTCTTAAATGAAAAGCATTGGATATTAGAGGACTTGTGTTTTGTATCAGTTTCAGAAGCAGAGTAGAAATAGATATGGTTTGTAGGTGTAGGAAACACTGTTCTTTTGTTCTGAGCACACTCAAGTTTCTGGGTCTATTAGACACTCTAGAAAGCAAGAGCATGCTTCTTGCTCTAAAGGAAAGTGTGTTTGATGGATGAGAACTGTGCTGTGTGTTTCCCTTCAGAAATGGAGTTAAATCCCAGCCTCTGTGTCTTCCTACAAGCAAGACATCTTTTCAGGGAAACTCAGTCACTTTTCAGCTCAAAGGAAACTACAGCGTTCACGAAGCTCAGACGTTTCTCATTCTTAACTGGAAAGCATTGGATGTTACAGGAACTGTGGTTTGTATCAGTTTCAGAAGCAGAGTTGAACTAGATATGGTCCGTATGTGTAGCAAACACCATTCTTTTGTTTTGAGCACACTCATGTTTCCTACTTTATTAGAGACTCAATAAATCAAGAGCGTGCATCTTGCTCTAAAGCAGAGTGTGTTTCATGGATGACAAATGTGCTGTGTGTTTCCCTTTCAGAAATGGAGTTAAATCATAGGCTCTGTGTCTTCCTACAAAAAGACATCATTTCAGGTAAATGCAGTCACTTTTAGCTCAAACAAATATAAATCATTCACGAAGCTCACATGTTAATCTCTCTTAATTGAAAAGCATTGGATGTTAGAGGACCTGTGGTTTCTATCAGTTTCAGAAGAGGAGTTGAACAAGATATGGTCCGTATGTGTAGGAAACAGCATTCTATTGTTCTGAGCACACTCATGCTTCTTGCTTTATTAGAGACTTTAGAGAACAAGAGTGTGCTTCTTGCTCTAAAGCAGAGTGTGTTTCATGGTTGACAATTGTGCTATGTGTTTCCCTAAATAAATGGAGTTAAATCCCATGCTCTGTGTCTTCCTACAAGCATGACTTCGTTTCATGTAAACTCAGTAACTTTTCAGGTCAAACAAAGCTATATTGTTCACAATGCTCACACGTTTCTCATTCTTAACTGGAAAGCATTACATGTTACAGGAACTGTGGTTTGTATCAGTTTCAGAAGAAGAGTTGAAGTACATTTAGTCTGCATGTGAAGTAAAAACCGGTCCTTTGGTCTGACCACACTCATGTTTCCTGATTTATTAGTGATGCTAGAAAGCAAGATCATGCTTCTTGCTCTAAAGCAAAGTGTGTTTCATGGATGACAACTATGCTGTGTGTTTCTCTTCAGAAATGGAGTTAAATCACAGGTTCTGTGTCTTCCTACAAAAAGACATCATTTCAAGTACACGCAGTCACTTTTAGCTCAAACGAATATAAATCATTGATGAAGCTCACACGTTTCTCGCTCTTAATCAAAAGCATTGGATGTTAGATGACCTGTGGTTTGTATCAGTTTCAGAAGCAGAGTTGAACTAGTTATGGTCTGTACGTGTAGGAAACACCGTGCTTTTGTTCTGTGCACAATCACATTTCCAGCTGTATTAGAGACTCTAGAAAGAAAGAGTGTGCTTTTTGCTATAAAGCAGAGTTGTTTCACAGATGACAACTGTGCTGAGTGTTTCCCTTCTGAAATGGAGGTAAATCCCAGGCTCCTCTCTTCCTACAAGCAAGACTTCTTCTCAGATAAACTCAGTCACCTTTCAGCTCAAATAATGCTACATCATTCACGAAGCTCACACGTTTCTCGCTCTTAACTGAAAAGCATTGGATGTTAGAGTACCTGTGGTTTTTATCAGTTTCAGTAGCAGAGTTGAACTAGATATGGTCCGTATGTGTAGGAAACACCGTTATTTTGTTCTGACCACAGTCACTTTTCCTGCTGTATTAGAGACTCTTAGAAAGCAAGAGCGTGCTTCTTGCTCTAAAACAGAGTGTGTTTCATGGATGAGAACTGTGCAGTGTGTTGCCCTTCAGAATTGGAGTTAAATCACAGGCTCTCTGTCTTTCTACAAGCAAGATATCTTTTCAGGTAAACTCAGTCACTTTTAAGCTCAATGGAAGCTACATCGCTCATGAAGCTCAAACGTTTCTCGCTCTTAACTGGAAAGCATTTCATGTAAATGAATATGTGGTTTGTATCAGTTCAGGAGAAGAGTTAACCTAGATATGGTCTGTATGTGTAGGATTCACCGTTATTTTGTTCTGACCACAGTCACGTTTCCTGCTGTATTAGTGACACTTAGAGCAAGAGCGTGCTTCTTGCTCTAAAGCAGAGTGTGTTTCATGGATGAGAACTGTGCAGTGTGTTGCCCTTCAGAATTGGAGTTAAATCACAGGTTCTGCATCTTCCTACAAGCAAGACTTCATTTCACGTAAACTCAGTCACCTTTCTGCTCAAACAAAGCTACATCGTTCACATAGCTCACACGTTTCTTGCTCTTAACTGTAAAGCATTGGATGTTAGAGGACCTGTGGTTTGTATCAGTTTCAGAAGCAGAGTTGAACTAGCAATGGTCCGTATATGTAGGAAACACCGTTATTTTGTTCTGAGTACCCTCAAGTTTCTTTCTCTATTAGAGACTCTTGAAAGCAAGTGCATGCTTCTTGCTCTCAAGCAGAGTGTGTTTCATGGATGAGAAGTGTACTGTGTGTTTCCCTTCAGAAATGGAGTTAAATACCAGGCTCTGTGTCTTCCTACAAGCAAGACTTCCTTTCAGGGAAGGGTAGTCACTTTTCAGCTCAAAGGACCTACATTGATCAAGAAGCTCACACATTTGTCTTCATAACTGACACGCATTGGATGTTAGAGTACCTGAGAGGTTTGTATCATTTTCATAAGCAGAGTTGAACTAGATATGGTCCATATGTGTAGGAAACACCATTCTTTTGTTCTGAGTACAGTCACATTTCTTGTTGTATTAGAGACTCTAGAATGCAAGAGCTTGGTTCTTGCTATAAAGCATGGGCTTTTTCATGGATGAGAACTGTGCTGTGTTTTTCCCTTCAGAAATGGAGTTAAATCCCAGGCTGTGTATCTTCCTACAAGCAAGTCTTCGTTTCAGGTAAACTCAGTCACTTTTCAGCTCAAATGTAGCTACATCGTTCAGGAAGCTCACACGTTTGTCGCCCTTGACTGAAAAGCTTTGTATGTTAGAGGACCTGTGGTTTGTATCAGTTTCAGAAGCAGAGTTGAACTAGATACGGACCATATATGTTGGAAACACCTTCCTTTTTTCTTAGCACACTCATGTTTCCTGCTGTATTAGAGATTCTAGAAAGCAAGAGCTTGGTTCTTGCTCTAAAGCAGAGTGTGTTTCATGGACGAGAACTGTGCTGTGTGTTTCTCTCAGAAATGGAGTTAAATCCTCGGTGCTGTGTCTTCCTACAAGCAAGATTTCGTTTAAGGTAAACACAGTAACTTTTCAGCTTAAAGGAAGCTACATCATTTACAGAGCTCACACGTTTCTTGCTATTAACTGAAAAGCATTGGATGTTAGAGGACCTATGGGTTGTATCAGTTTCAGAGCCAGAGTTGTACTAGATATGGTCCGAATGTGTAGGAAACACAGTTCTTTTTGTCAGAGCACACTCACTTTTCCTGTTGTATTAGAGACTCTAGAATGCAAGTGGGTGCTTCTTGCTCTAGAGCAGAGTGTGTTTCAAGGATGAGAACTGTGGTGTGTGTTTCCCTTCAGAAATGGAGTTAAATCCCATGCTCTGTGTCTTCCTACAAGCAAGACTTCCTTTCAGGGAAGGGTAGTCACTTTTCAGCTCAAAGGACCTACATTGATCAAGAAGCTCACACGTTTCTCTTCTTAACTGACAAGCACTGGATGTTAGAGGACCTGTGGTTTGTATCAGTTTCAGAAGAAGAGTTGAACTAGATATGGTCCGTATATGCAGGGAACGCCGTTCTTTTTTCTGAGCATAATCACTTTTCGTGCTGTATTAGAGACTCTAGAAAGGAAGAGCTTGGTTCTTGCTCTAAAGCACTCTGTGAGTCATGAATGAGAACTGTGCTATGTGTTTCCCTCAGAAATCGAGTTAAATCCTATGCTCAGTGTCTTTCTACAAGCACGATTTCGTTTCAGGTAAATCTAGTAAATTTTCAGCTCCAAGGAAGCTACATAGTTCACGGAGGTTACACGTTTCTCGCTCTTAAATGAAAAGGATTGGATGTGAGAGGATCCGTGGTTTGCATCAGTTTCAGACGCATAGTTGTACTAGATATGGTCCGAATGTGTAGGAAACACAGTTCTTTTTGTCAGAGCACACTCATGTTTCCTTCTGTTTTAGAGACTCTAGAAAGCAAGAGCATACTTCTTGTTCTAAAGCAGAGTGTGTTTCATGAATGAGAACTGTGCTGTGTGTTTCCCTTCAGAAATGCAGTTAAATCCCAGGCTCTATGTCTTCCTACAAGCAAGACTTCGTTTCAGGAAAAGTATAGTCACTTTTCAGCTCAAAGGAGCTACATTGATCACGAATCTCACACATTTCTCTTCTTAACTGACACGCATTGTATGTTAGAGGACCTGTGGTATGTATCATTTTCAGAAGCAGATTTGAAATAGATATGGTCCATATGTGTAGGAAACAGAATTCTTTTTTTCTGAGTACATTCTCGTTTCCTGTTGTATTAGAGACTCTAGAATGCAAGAGGGTGCTTCTTGCTCTAAAGCAGAGTGTGTTTCAAGGATGAGAACTGTGCTGTGTGTTTCCCTTCAGAAGTGTAGTTAAATCCCATGCTCTGTGTCTTCCTACAAGCAAGACTTCCTTTCAGGGAAGGGTAGTCACCTTTCAGCTCAAAGGACCTACATTGATCAAGAAGCTCACACATTTCTCTTCTTAACTGATACGCATTGGATGTTAGAGGACCTGAGGTTTGTATCATTTTCAGAAGCAGAGTTGAACTACATATGGTCTATATGTGTAGGAAACACCATTCTTTTGTTCTGAGTACACTCACGTTTCCTGTTGTATTAGAGACTCTAGAATGAAAGGGGGTGCTTCTTGCTCTAAAGCATTGGGTTTTTCATGGATGAGGACTGTGCGGTGTGTTTCTCTTCAGAAATGGAGTTAAATCCCAGGCTCTGTGTCTTCATACAAGCAAGAATTCATTTCTGGTAAAGGCAGTAACTTTTCAGCTCAAAGAAACTACATCATTCACAGAGCTCTCACGTTTCTTGCTCTGAACTGAAATGCATTGGATATTAGAGGACCTATGCATTCTATCAGTTTCAGAGCCAGAGTTGTACTAGATATGGTCCGAATGTGTAGGAAACACAGTTCTTTTTGTCAGAGCACACTCATATTTCCTTCTGTTTTAGAGACTCTAGAAAGCAAGAGCATACTTTTTGGTATAAAGCAGAGTGTTTTTCATGGATGAGAACTGTGCTGTGTGTTTCTCTTCAGAAATGCAGTTAAATCCCAGGCACTGTGTCTTCCTACAAGCCAGACTTCGTTTCAGGAAAAGTATAGTCACTTTTCAGCTCAAAGGAGCTACATTAATCACAAATCTCACACATTTCTCTTCTTAACTGACACGCATTGAATGTTAGAGGACCAGTGGTTTGTATCAGTTTCAGAGGCAGAGTTGAACTAGATGTGGTCCATATGTGTAGGAAACACCATTCTTTTGATCTGAGTACACTCATGTTTCCTGTTGTATTAGAGACTCTAGAATGCAAGAGGGTGCTTCTTGCTCTAAAGCATTGGGTGTTTCATGGATGAGAACTGTGCTGTGTGTTTCCCTTCAGAAATGGAGTTAAATCCCAGGCTGTGTATCTTCCTACAAGCAAGTCTTCGTTTCAGGTAAACTCAGTCACTTTTTAGCTCAAATATAGCTACATCGTTTACGAAGCTCAGACGTTTGTTGCCCTTAACTGAAAAGCTTTGGATATTAGAGGACCTGTGGTTTCTATCAGTTTCAGAAGCAGAGTTGAACTAGATATGGTCCGTATATGTAGGCAACACTGTTCTTTTTTCTGAGCACACTCACGTTTCCTGCTGTATTAGAGACTCTAGAAAGCAAGAGCTTGGTTCTTGCTCTAAAGCAGCATGTGTTTCATGGATGACAACTGTGCTGTGTGTTTCCCTCAGAAATGGAGTTAAATCCTAGGCGCTCTGTCTTCCTATAAGCAAGATTTCGTTTCATGAAAACACAGTAACTTTTGAGCTCAATGGATGCTACATCATTCACAGAGCTCACACGTTTCTCGCTATTAACTGAAAAGCATTGGATGTTAGAGGACCTGTGGTTTGTATCATTTTTAGAAGCAGAGTTGAAATAGATATGGTCCATATGTGTAGGAAACAACGTTCTTTTGTTCTGAGTACACTCATGTTTCCTGAAATATTAGAGACTATAGAATGCAAGAGCGTGCTTATTGCTCTAAAGCAGAGTGTGTTTCATGTATGAGAACTGTGATGTGTGTTTCCCTTCAGAAATGGAGTTAAATCCCCGCCTCAATGTCTTCCTACAAGCAATACTTCGTTTCAGGTAAGGGTAGTCACTTTTCAGCTCAAAGGACCTGCATCGTTCGCAAAGCTCACACATTTCTCTTCTGAACTGACAAAAATTGGATGTTACAGGACCTGTGGTTTGTATCAGTTTCAGAAGCAGATTTGAACTAGATATAGTCCGGAAGTGTTGGAAACACCGTCTTTTTTTCTGAGTACACTTTCGTTTCCTGTTGTATTAGAGACTCTAGAATGCAAGAGGGTGCTTCTTGCTCTAAAGCAGAGTGTGTTTCAAGGATGAGAACTGTGCTGTGTGTTTCCCTTCAGAAATGGAGTTAAATCCCATGCTCTGTGTCTTCCTACAAGCAAGACTTCCTTTCAGGGAAGGGTAGTCACTTTTCAGCTCAAAGGACCTACATTGATCAAGAAGCTCACACATTTCTCTTCTGAACTGACACGCATTGGATGTTAGAGGACCTGAGGTTTTTCTCATTTTCAGAAGTAGAGTTGAACTAGATATGGTCCATATGTGTAGGAAACACCATTCTTTTGTTCTGAGTACACTCACAATTCCTGTTGTATTAGAGACTCTAGAATGCAAGAGGGTGCTTTCTGCTCTAAAGCATTGTGTTTTTCATGGATGAGAACTGTGCTGTGTTTTTCCCTTCAGAAATGGAGTTAAATCCCAGGCTGTGTATCTTCCTACAAGCAAGTCTTCGTTTCAGGTAAACTCAGTCACTTTTCAGCTCAAATGTAGCTACATCGTTCACGAAGCTCACACGTTTGTTGCCCTTGACAGAAAAGCTTTGTATGTTAGAGGACCTGTGGTTTGTATCAGTTTCAGAAGCAGAGTTGAACTAGATAGGGACTGTATATGTTGGAAACACCTTTCTTTTTTCTTAGCACACTCATGTTTCCTGCTGTATTAGAGATTCTGGAAAGCAAGAGCTTGGTTCTTGCTCTAAAGCAGAGTGTGTTTCATGGACGAGAACTGTGCTGTGTGTTTCCCTTCTGAAATGGAGTTAAATACTAGGCTCGGTGTCTTTCTACAAGCAAGACTTCGTTTCAGGTAAACTCAGTCACCTTTTAGCTCAAACAAAGCTACATTGTTCACGAAGCTCACATGTTTAGCGCTCCTAACTGAAAAGCATTGGATGTTAGTAGAACTGTGTTTTGAATCAATTTCAGAAGCAGAGTTGAACTAGATGTGGTCTGTATATGTAGGAAACACCGTTCTTTGTTCTGAGCACACTAAACTTTCTGGATCTATTAGAGAATCTAAAGCAAGAGCATGCTTTTTGCTCTAAAGCAGAGTGTGTTTCATGGATGAGAACTGTGATGTGTGTTTCCCTTCAGAAATGGAGTTAAATCCCAGGCTCTGTGTCTTCCTATAAGCAAGATGTCTTTTCAGGTAAACTCAGTCACTTTTCAGCTCAAAGGAAGCTATATTGTTCACGAAGCTCACACGTTTCTCATTCTTAACTGGAAATCATTGCATGTTACAGGAACTGTGGTTTATATCAGTTTCAGAAGAAGAGTTGAACTCGATATGGTCCGTATATGTAGGAAAAACCGTTCTTTTGTTCTGAGCACACTCATGTTTCCTGCTTTATTAGAGCCCCAGAAAGCAAGAGTCTGCATCTTGCTCTAAATCAAAGTGTGTTTCATGGATGACAACTGTGCTGTGTGTTCCCCTTCAGAAATGGAGTTAAATCCCAGGCTCTGTGTCTTCCTACAAAAAGACATCTTTTCAGGTAAACGCAGTCACATTTAGCTCAAACAAATATAAATCATTCACGTAGCTCACACGTTTCTGGGTCTTAACTGAAAAGCATGGGATGTTAGAGAACCTGTGGTTTGTATAAGATTCAGAAGCAGAGTTGAACTAGACATGGTCTGTATGTGTAGGAAACACCGTTCTTTGTTCTGAGCACACTCACCTTTCATGCTGTATAAGACTCTAGAAAGCAAGGGTTTGCTTCTTGCTCTAAGGCAGGCTGTGTTTCATGAATGAGAACTTTGCTGTGTGTTTCCCTTCAGAAATGGAGTTAAATCCCAGGATCTGTGTCTTCCTACAAGCAAGATTTCGTTTAAGATAAACTGATTCACCTTTCAGCTCAAACAAACCTACAACGTTAACGTAGCTCACACGTTTCTCGCTCTTAACAGAAAAGAATTGGATGTTAGAGGACCTGTGGTTTGTAATCAGTTTCAGAAGCAGAGTTGAACTAGATATGGAACGTATTTTTAGGAAACATCGTTCTGTTGTTCTGACTACACTCACTTTACCTGCTGTATTAGAGACTCTAGAAAGCAAGAGCGTGCTTATTGCTATAAGCAGAGTGTATTACATGGATGAGAACTGTGCTGTGTGTTTCCCTTCAGAAATAGAGTTAAATCACAGGCTCTGTATATTCCAAAAATCATGACTTCTTTTCATGTAAACTCAGTAACTTTTCAGCTCAAACAAAACTACATCGTTCAAGTAGCTCACAGGTTTCTGCCGCTTAACTGAAAAGCATTGGATGTTAGAGGACCTTTGGTTTGTATCAGTTTCAGAAGCAGAGTTGAACTAGATATGGTCTGTATGTGTAGGAAACACTGTTCTTTGTTCTGACCACACTCAATTTACCTGCTGTATTAGAGACTCCAAAAAGCAAGAGCTTGCTTCTTGCTATAAACAGAATGTGTTTCAGGGATGAGAACTGCACTGTGTGTTTCCCTTCAGAAATGGAGTTAAATCACAGCCTCTGTATCTTCCTACAAGCATGAATTCGTTTCATGTAAACTCAGTCAATTTTCAGATCAAACAAAACTACAATGTTCACGTAGCTCACACTTTTCTCGCTCATAACAGAAAAGAATTGGATTTTAGAGGACCTGTGGTTTGTAATCAGTTTCAGAAGCAGAGTTGAACTAGATATGGAACGTATTCTTAGGAAACATTGTTCTGTTGTTCTGACTACACTCATTTTACCTGCTTTATTAGAGACTCTAGAAAGCAAGAGCGTGCTTCTTGCTCTAAAGCAGTGTGTGTTTCGTGGATGAGATCTGTGCTGTGTGTTTCCCTTCAGAAATGGAGTAAATCCCAGGCTCTGTGTCTTCCTACAAAAAGACATTATTTCAGGTAAATGCAATCACTTTTAGCTCAAACAAATATAAATCATTCACGAAGCTCACACGTTTCTCGCTCTTAACTGAAAAGCATTGGATGTTAGATAACCTGTAGTTTGTATCAGTTTCAGAAGCAGAGTTGAACTAGCAATGGTCCGTGTGTGTAGGAAACACCATTCTTTTGGTCTGAGCACACTCATGTTTCCTGTACTATTAGAGACTCTAGAAAGCAAGAACGTGTTTCTTGCTCTAAAGCAGAAAGAGTTTCATGGATGAGAACTGTGCTGTGTGTCCCTTCAGAAATGGAGTTAAATCCCAGACTCTGTGTATTCCTACAAGCAAGACTTCGTTTCAGGTAAACTCACGCACGATTCAGCTCATACACAGCTACATCGTTTACGTAGCTCACAAGTATCTTGCTCTTAACTGAAAATCTTTGGATTTTAGAGGAACTGTGTTTTGTATCAGTTTTAGAAGCAGAGTTGAAGTAGATATGGTCTGTGTGTGTAGGAAACACCGTTCTTTTATTCTGAGCACACTCATGTTTCCTGCTTTATTAGAGACTCTAGAAAGCAAGAGTGTGCTTCTTGCTCTAAAGCAGAGTGTGTTTCATGGATGAGAACTGTGCTGTGTGTTTCTCTTCCGAAATGGAATTAAATCCCAGGCTCTGTGTCTTCCTACAGCAAGACATCATTTCAGGTAAATGCAATCACTTTTAGCTCAAACGAATATAAATCATTCACGAAGCTCACACCTCTCACGCTCTTAAATGAAAAGCATTGGATATTAGAGGACTTGTGTTTGTATCAGTTTCAGAAGCAGATTAGAAATAGATATGGTTTGTAGGTGTAGGAAACACTGTTCTTTTGGTCTGAGCACACTCAAGTTTCTGGCTCTATTAGACACTCTAGAAAGCAAGAGCATGCTTCTTGCTCTAAAGGAAAGTGTGTTTGATGGATGAGAACTGTGCTGTGTGTTTCCCTTTCAGAAATGGAGTTAAATCACAGGCTCTGTGTCTTCCTACAAAAAGACATCATTTCAGGTAAATGCAGTCACTTTTAGCTCAAACAATTATAAATCATTCACGAAGCTCACATGTTAATCTCTCTTAATTGAAAAGCATTGGATGTTAGAGGACCTGTGGTTTCTATCAGTTTCAGAAGAAGAGTTGAACGAGATATGGTCCATATGTGTAGCAAACAGCATTCTATTGTTCTGAGCACACTCATGCTTCTTCCTTTATTAGAGACTTTAGAAAGCAAGAGTGTGCTTCTTGCTCTAAAGCAGAGTGTGTTTCATGGTTGACAATTGTGCTATGTGTTTCCCTAAATAAATGGAGTTAAATCCCAGGCTCTGTGTATTCCTACAAGCATGACTTCGTTTCATGTAAACTCAGTAACTTTTCAGGTCAAACAAAGCTATATTGTTCACGAAGCTCACACGTTTCTCGTTCTTAACTGGAAAGCATTACATGTTACAGGAACTGTGGTTTGTATCAGTTTCAGAAGAAGAGTTGAACTAGATTTGATCTGTACGTGTAGGAAACACCGTTCTTTTGTTCTGTGCACAATCACATTTCCAGCTGTATTAGAGACTCTAGAAAGAAAGAGTGTGCTTCTTGCTAGAAAGCAGAGTTGTTTCACGGATGACAACTGTGCTGAGTGTTTCCCTTCTGAAATGGAGGTAAATCCCAGGCTCCTCTCTTCCTACAAGCAAGACTTCTTCTCAGGTAAACTCAGTCACCTTTCAGCTCAAATAATGCTACATCATTCACGAAGCTCACACGTTTCTCGCTGTTAACTGAAAAGCATTGGATGTTAGAGTACCTGTGGTTTTTATCAGTTTCAGTAGCAGAGTTGAACTAGATATGGTCCGTATGTGTAGGAAACACCGTTATTTTGTTCTGACCACAGTCACGTTTCCTGCTGTATTAGAGACTCTTAGAAAGCAAGGGCGTGCTTCTTGCTCTAAAACAGAGTGTGTTTCATGGATGAGAACTGTGCAGTGTGTTGCCCTTCAGAATTGGAGTTAAATCACAGGTTCTGCATCTTCCTACAAGCAAGACTTCATTTCACGTAAACTCAGTCACCTTTCTGCTCAAACAACGCTACATCGTTCACATAGCTCACACGTTTCCTGCTCTTAACTGTAAAGCATTGGATGTTAGAGGACCTGTGGTTTGTATCAGTTTCAGAAGCAGAGTTGAACTAGATATGGTCTGTATGTGTAGGAAACACCGTTCTTTATTTCTGAGCACACTGACGTTTCCTTCTGTATTCTAGACTCTTAGAAAGCAAGAGCGTGCTTCCAGCTGTAAAGCAGAGGGTTTTTCATGGATGAGAACAGTGCTGTGTGTTTCCCTTCAGAAATGGAGTTAAATTCCAGGCTCTGGGTTTTCCTACAAGCAAGACATCATTTCAGGTAAACGCAGTCACTTTTCAGCTCAAATGAATATAAATCGTTTACAAAGCTCACACGTTTCTGGTTCTTAACTGAAAAGCATTGGATTTTAGATGACTTGTGGTTTATATCAGTTTCAGAAGCAGAGTTGAACTAGCAATGGTCAGTATGTGTAGGAAACACGGTTATATTGTTCTACCACAGTCATGTTTCCTTCTGTATTAGAGACTCTTAGAAAGCAAGAGCGTGCTACTTGCTCTAAAGCAGAGTGTGTTTCATGGATGAGAACTGTGCAGTGTGTTTCCCTTCAGAATTGGAGTTAAATCCCAGGTTCTGTGTCTTTCTACAAGCAAGATATCTTTTCAGGTAAACTCAGTCACTTTTCAGCTCAATGGAAGCTACATCGTTCATGAAGCTCAAACGTTTCTCGCTCTTAACTGGAAAGCATTCCATGTTAATGAATCTGTGGTTTGTATCAGTTTCAGGAGAAGAGTTGACGTAGATAAGGTCCATGTGTGTAGGAAACACAGTTATTTTGTTCTGACCACAGTCACGTTTCCTGCTGAATTAGAGACACTTAGAAAGTAAGAGCGTGCTTCTTGCTCTAAAGCAGAGTGTGTTTCATGGATGAGAACTGTGCTGTATGTTTCCCTTCACAAATGTAGTTTAATCCCAGGCTCTGTGTCTTCCTACAAGCAAGACATCTTTTCAGGTAAACAAAGAAACTTTTCAGCTCAAAGGAAGCTACATCTTTCCCGAAGCTCACACGTTTCTCGCTATTAACTGGAAAGCATTGCATGATAGAGGAACTGTGGTTTGTATCAGTTTCAGAAGAATTTACCTAGATATGGTCCGTATGTGTAGGAAACACCGTTATTTTGTTCTGACCACAGTCATGTTTCCTGCTCTATTAGAGACTCTTAGAAAGCAAGAGCGTGCTTCTTGCTCTAAAGCAGAGTGTGTTTCATTGATGAGAACTGTGCTGTGTGTTTCCCTTCAGAAATGGAGTTAAATTCCAGGCTCTGTGTCTTCCTAAAAGCAAGATATCAATTCAGGTAAACGCAGTGACTTTTCAGCTCAAATGAATATAAATCATTTACGAAGCTCACAGGGTTCTCGCTCTTAACTGAAAAGCATTGGATGTTCGATGACTTGTGGTTTGTATCACTTTCAGTAACAGAGTTGGACTAGCAATGGTCCATATGTGTAGGAGACATCGTTCTTTTGTTCTGGGCACACTCACGTTTCCTGCTCTATTAGAGACTCTAGAAAGCAAGAGCATGCTTCTTCCTATATGCAGAGTGTGTTTCATCCTGAGAACTGTGCTGTGTGTTTCCCTTCAGAAATGGAGTTTAATTACAGGCTCTGTGGCTTCATACAAGCAAGTAACCTTTTCAGGTAAACTCAGTCACTTTTCAGCTCAAAGAAAGCTACATTGTTCCCAAAGCTCAGATGTTTCTTGTTCGTAACAGGAAAGCATTTCATGTTAGAGGAACTGTGGTTTGTATCAGTTTCAGAAGAAGAGTTGCACTAGATATGGTCCGTATGTGTAGGAAGCACCATTCTTTTGTTCTGAGCACACTCGTGTGTCTTGCTTTATTATAGGCTCTAGAAAGCAAGAGCATGCTTCTTGCTCTAAGGCACAGTGTGATTCATGGATGACAACTGTGCTGTTTGTTTCCCTTCAGAAATGGAGTTAAATCCCAGGCTCTGTGTCTTCCTACAAGCAAGACATCTTTTCAGGTAAACAAAGTCACTTTTCAGCTCAAAGGAAGCTACATCTTTCCCGAAGCTCACACGTTTCTCGCTCTTAACTGGAAACCATTGCATGTTAGAGGAACTGTGGTTTGTATCAGTTTCAGAAGAAGAGTTTACCTAGATATGGTCCGTATGTGTAGGAAACACCGTTATTTTGTTCTGACCACAGTCATGTTTCCTGCTCTATTAGAGACTCTTAGAAAGCAAGAGCATGCTTCTTGCTTGAAAGCAGAGTGTGTTTCATGGATGAGAACTGTGCTGTGTTTTTCCCTTCAGAAATGGAGTTAAATTCCAGGCTCTGTGTCTTCCTAAAAGCAAGATATCATTTCTGGTAAACGCAGTGACTTTTCAGCTCAATGAATATAAATCCTTTACGAAGCTCACACGTTTCTCGCTCTTAACTGAAAAGCATTGGATGTTAGATGACTTGTGGTTTGTATCAGTTTCAGAAGCAGAGTTGGACTAGATATGGTCTGTATGTGTAGGAAACTCTGTTCTTTTGTTCTGAGCTCACTAACATTTCCTGCTCTATTAGAGAATCTAGAAAGCAAGACAGTGCTTCTTCCTATACTGAGAGTGTGCTTCATCGTGAGAACTGTGATGTGTGTTTCCCTTCAGAAATGGAGTTAAATCACAGGCTCTGTATCTTCCTATAAGCAAGACTTCGTTTCACATAAACTCAGTCACCTTTTGGCCAAACAATGTTACATCGTTCACGTAGCTCAAACGTTTCTTGCTCTTAACTGTAAAGCATTGGGTGATAGAGGACCTGGGATTAGTATAAGTATCAGAAGAAGAGTTGACCTAGATATGGTCCTGATGTGTAGGAAACTCCGTTATTTTGTTCTGACCACAGTCACGTTTCCTGCTGTATTAGAGACTCTTAGAAAGCAAGAGAGTGCTTCTTGCTCTAAACCAGAGTGTGTTTCATGGATGAGAACTGTGCAGTGTGTTGCCCTTCAGAATTGGAGTTAAATCGAAGGCTCTGTGTCTTTCTACAAGCAAGATATATTTTCAGGTAAACTCAGTCACTTTTAAGCTCAATGGAAGCTACATCGTTCATGAAGCCCAAACGTTTCTCACTCTTAAGTGTAAAGCAATGCATGTAAAGGAATCTGTGGTTTGTATCAGTTTCAGGAGAAGAGTTAAGCTAGATATGGTCAGTATGTGTAGGAAACATCGTTATTTTGTTCTGACCACAGTCACGTTTCCTGCTGTATTAGAGACACTTAGAATGCAAGAGCGTGCTTCTTGCTCTAAAGCAGAGTGTGTTTCATGGATGAGAACTGTGCAGTGTGTTGCCCTTCAGAATTGGAGTTAAATCACAGGTTCTGCATCTTCCTACAAGCAAGACATCATTTCAGGTAAACACAGTCACATTTCAGCTCCATGAATATAAATCGTTTACGAAGATCACACATCTCGCTCTTAACTGAAAAGCATTGGATGTTAGATGACTTGTGGTTTGTATCAGTTTCAGAAGTAGAGTTCAACTGGCAATGGTCCGTATGTGTAGGAAACCCTGTTCTTTGGTCTGAGCACACTCACGTTTCCTGCTCTATTAGAGACTCTAGAATGAAAGAGTGTGCTTCTTCTTATACGCAGAGTGTGTTTCTTCATGAGAACAGTGCTGTTTGTTTCCTTTCAGAAATGGAGGTAAATCACAGGCTCTGCATCTTCCGACAAGCAAGACTTCGTTTCACGTAAACTCAGTCAACATTCAGCTCACACAAAGCTACATTTTTCACGTAGCTCCCACGAATCTTGCTCTTAACTGTAAAGCATTGGATGTTAGAGGACCTGTGGTTTGTATCAGTTTCGGAAGCAGAGTTGAACTACCAATGGTCCGTATGTGTAGGAAACACCGTTATGTTGTTCTGAGTACCCTCAACTTTCTGGCACTATTAGAGACTCTGGAAAGCAAGAGCATGCTTCTTGCTCTAAAGCAGAGTGTGTTTCATGGATGAGAACTGTGCTGTGTGTTTCCCTTCAGAAATGGAGTTAAATCCCAGGCTCTGTGTCTTCCTACAAGCAAGACATCTTTTCAGGTAAACTCAGTCTCTTTTCAGCTCAAAGGAAGCTACATCATTCAAGCAGCTCACACATTTCTCGCTTTTAACTGGAAAGCATTGCTTGTTAGAGGAACTGTGGTTTGTATCAGTTTCAGAAGAAGAGCTGACCTAGATATGGTCCGTATTTGCAGGAAACACCGTTGTTTTGTTCTGACCACAGTCACGTTTCCTGCTCTATTAGAGACTCTTAGAAAGTAAGAGCGTGCTTCTTGCTCTAAAGCAGAGTGTGTTTAATGCATGAGAACTGTGCTGTGTGTTTCCTTTCAGAAATGGAGTTAAATTCCCTGCTATGTGTCTTCCTACAAGCAAAACATCATTTCAGGTAAACGCAGTCAATTTTCAGCTCAAATGAATATAAATCGTTAACGAAGCTCACACGTTACTTGCTCTTAACTAAAAAGCATTGTATGTTAGATGACTCTTGGTTTTTATCAGTTTCAGAAGCAGAGTTGAACTAGATATGGTCCGTATATGTAGGAAACACCGTTCTTTTGTTCTGAGCACACTCACGTTTCCTGCTCTATTACAGACTCTAGACAGCAAGAGCGTGCTTCTTACTCTAAGGCAGAGTGTATTTCACCGTGAGAACTGTGCTGTGTGTTTCCCTTCAGAAATGGAGTTAAATCACAGGCTCTATATCTTCCTACAAGCAAGAGTTCGTTTCACGTAAACTCAGTCACCTTTCAGCACAAACAAAGCTACATCGTTCACGTAGCTCACATGTCTCTTGCTCTTAACATTAAAGCATTGGATGTTAGAGGACCTGTGGTTTGTATCAGTTTCAGAAGCAGAGTGAACTAGCAATGGTCCGTATGTGTAGGAAACACCGTTATTTTGTTCTGAGTACCTTCAAGTTTCTGGCACTATTAGAGACTCTGGAAAGCAAGAGCATCCTTCTTTCTCTAAAGCAGAGTGTGTTTCATGGATGAGAACTGTGCTATGTGTTTCCCTTCAGAAATGGAGTTAAATCCCAGGGTCTGTGTCTTCCTACAAGCAAGACATCTTTTCAGGTAAACTCAGTCACTTTTCAGCTCAAAGGAAGCTACATCTTTCACGAAGCTCACACGTTTCTCACTCTTAACTGGAAAGCATTGCATGTTAGAGGAACTGTGTTTTTTATCAGTTTCAGAAGAATAGTTGACCTAGATATGGTCCGTATGTGTAGGAAACACCGTTATTTTGTTCTGACCACAGTCACGTTTCCTGCTGTATTAGAGACTTTTAGAAAGCAAGAGTGTGCCTCTTGCTCTAAAGCAGAGTGTGTTTCATGGATGAGAACTGTGCTGTGTGTTTCCCATCAAAAATGGAGTTAAATTCCAGGCTCTGTGTCTTCCAACATGCAAGACATCATTTCAGGTAAACGCAGTCACATTTCAGCTCCAATGAATATAAATCATTTACGAAGATCACACGTTTCTCGCTCTTAACTGAAAAGCATTGGATGTTAGATGACTTGTGGTTTGTATCAGTTTCAGAAGTAGATTTCAACTGGCAATGGTCTGTATGTGTAGGAAACACCGTTCTTTGGTCTGAGCACACTCACGTTTCCTGCTCTATTACAGACTCTAGAATGAAAGAGTGTGCTTCTTCTTATACGCAGAGTGTGTTTCATCGTGAGAACAGTGCTGTGTGTTTCCCTTCAGAAATGGAGTTAAATCACAGGCTCTGCATCTTCCTACAAGCAAGATTTCATTTCACGAAAACTCAGTCACATTTCAGCTCAAAGAAAGCTACATTGTTCACGTAGCTCACACGAATCTTGCTCTTAACTGTAAAGCATTGGATGTTAGAGGACCTGTGGTTTGTATCAGTTTCAGAAGCAGAGTTGAACTAGCAATGGTCCGTATGTGTAGGAAACACCGTTATTTTGTTCTGACCACAGTCACGTTTCCTGCTCTATTAGAGACTCTTAGAAAGCAAGAGCGTGCTTCTTGCTCTAAAGCATTGGGTTTTTCATGGATGAGAACTGTGCTGTGTGTTTCCCTTCAGATATGGAGTTAAATCCCAGGCTCTGTGTCTTCATATAAGCAAGACATCTTTTCAGGAAAACTAGGTCACTTTCCAGCTCAACAGAAGCTACAACGTTCACGAAGCTCACACGTTTCCCACTCTTAACTGAAAAGCATTGGATGTTAGATGACTTGTGGTTTGTATCAGCTTCAGAAGCAGAGTTGAACTAGCTATGGTCCGTATGTGTAGGAAACACCGTTATTTTGTTCTGACCAGAGTCACGTTTCCTGCTGTATTAGAGAAACTTAGAAAGCAAGAGCGTGCTTCTTGCTCTAATGCAGAGTGTGTTTCAATGATGAGAACTGTGCTGTGGGTTTCCCTTAATAAATGGAGTTAAATCCCAGGCTCTGTGTCTTCCTACAAGCAAGACATCTTTTCAGGTAATCTCAGTCACTTTTCAGCTCAAAGGAAGCTACATCTTTCACGAAGCTCACACGTTTCTCACTCTTAACTGGAAAGCATTGCATGTTAGAGGAACTGTGTTTTTTATCAGTTTCAGAAGAATAGTTGACCTAGATATGGTCCGTATGTGTAGGAAACACCGTTATTTTGTTCTGACCACAGTCACGTTTCCTGCTGTATTAGAGACTTTTAGAAAGCAAGAGTGTGCCTCTTGCTCTAAAGCAGAGTGTGTTTCATGGATGAGAACTGTGCTGTGTGTTTCCCATCAAAAATGGAGTTAAATTCCAGGCTCTGTGTCTTCCAACATGCAAGACATCATTTCAGGTAAACGCAGTCACATTTCAGCTCCAATGAATATAAATCATTTACGAAGATCACACATTTCTCGCTCTTAACTGAAAAGCATTGGATGTTAGATGACTTGTGGTTTGTATCAGTTTCAGAAGTAGATTTCAACTGGCAATGGTCTGTATGTGTAGGAAACACCGTTCTTTGGTCTGAGCACACTCACGTTTCCTGCTCTATTACAGACTCTAGAATGAAAGAGTGTGCTTCTTCTTATACGCAGAGTGTGTTTCATCGTGAGAACAGTGCTGTGTGTTTCCCTTCAGAAATGGAGTTAAATCACAGGCTCTGCATCTTCCTACAAGCAAGATTTCATTTCACGAAAACTCAGTCACATTTCAGCTCAAAGAAAGCTACATTGTTCACGTAGCTCACACGAATCTTGCTCTTAACTGTAAAGCATTGGATGTTAGAGGACCTGTGGTTTGTATCAGTTTCAGAAGCAGAGTTGAACTAGCAATGGTCCGTATGTGTAGGAAACACCGTTATTTTGTTCTGACCACAGTCACGTTTCCTGCTCTATTAGAGACTCTTAGAAAGCAAGAGCGTGCTTCTTGCTCTAAAGCATTGGGTTTTTCATGGATGAGAACTGTGCTGTGTGTTTCCCTTCAGATATGGAGTTAAATCCCAGGCTCTGTGTCTTCATATAAGCAAGACATCTTTTCAGGAAAACTAGGTCACTTTCCAGCTCAACAGAAGCTACAACGTTCACGAAGCTCACACGTTTCCCACTCTTAACTGAAAAGCATTTGATGTTAGATGACTTGTGGTTTATATCAGTTTCAGAAGGAGAGTTGAACTAGCAATGGTCCGTATGTGATGAAACATTGTTGTTTTGTTCAGAGTACCCTCAAGTTTCTGGCTCTATCAGAGATTCTAGAAAGCAACAGCGTGCTTCTTGCTGTAAAGCAGAGTGTGTTTCATGGATGAGAACTGTGCTGTGTTTTTCCCTTCAGAAATGGAGTTAAATCCCAGGCTCTGTGTCTTCCTATAAGCAAGATATCTTTTCAGGTAAACTCAGTCACTTTTCTGCTCAAAGGAAGCTACATCATTCTCGAAGCTCACACGTATCTCGCTCTTAACTGGAAAGCCTTGCATGTTAATGGAACTGTGGTTTGTATCAGTTTCAGAAGAAGAATTGACGTAGATATGGTCCGTATGTGTAGGAAACACCATTATTTTGTTCTCACCACAGTCACGTTTCCTGCTGTATTAGAGTCCCTTAGAAGGCAAGATCGTGCTTCTTGCTCTAAAGCAGAGTTTGTTTCATGGATGAGAACTGTGCTGTGTGTTTCCCTTCAGAAATGGAGTTAAATTCTAGGCTCTGTGTATTCCTACAAGCAAGACATCATTTCAGGTAAATGCAGTCACTTTTCAGCTCAAATGAATATAAATCGTTTACGAAGATCACACGGTTCTCGCTCTTCAATGAAAAGCATTGGATGTTAGATGACTTGTGGTTTGTATCAGTTTCAGAAGCAAAGTTGAACCACCAATGGTCCGTATGTGTAGGAAACAACGTTCTTTTGTTCTGAGCACACTCACATTTCCTGCTCTATTAGAGACTCTAGAAAGCAAGAGTGTGTTTCTTCTCATATGCAGATTGTGTTGCATCGTGAGAACAGTGCTGTGTGTTTCCCTTCAGAAATGGAGTTAAATCACAGGCTCTGCATCTTTCTACAAGCAAGACTTCGACTCACGTAAACTCAGTCAAATTTCAGCTCAAAAAAAGCTACATAGTTCACGGAGCTCACACGCCTCTTGCTCTTAACTGTAAAACATTGGATGTTAGAGGACCTGAGGTTTGTATAAGTTTCAGAAGCAGAGTTGAACTAGCAATGGTCTGTATGAGTTTGAAAAACCGTTATTTTGTTCTGAGTACCCTCAAGTTTCTGGTTCTATTAGAGTCTCTGGAAAGCAAGAGCATGCTTCTTGCTCTAAAGCAGAGTGTGTTTCATGGATGAGAACTGTGCTGTGTGTTTCCCTTCAGAAATGGAGTTAAATCCCAGGCTCTGTGTCTTCCTACATGCGAGACATCTTTTCAGGTGAACTCAGTCACTTTTCAGCTCAAAGGAAGCTACATCATTCAAGAAGCTCACACGTTTCTCGCTCTTAACTTGAGAGCATTGCATGTTAATGGAACTGTAGTTTGTATCAGTTTCAGAAGAAGAGTTGACCTAGATATGGTCCTTGTGTAGGAAACACCGTTATTTTGTTCTGACCAGAGTCACGTTTCCCGCTCTATTACACACTCTTAGAAAGCAAGAGCGTGCTTCTTGCTCTAAAGCAGAGTGTGTTTCATGGATGAGAACTGTGCTGTGTGTTTCCCTTCAGAAATGGAGTTAAATAACAGGCTCTGTATCTTCCTACAAGCAAGAATTCGTTTCACATAATCTCAGTCACCTTGCAATCTAACAAAGCTACATCGTTCACATAGCTCACAGGTTTCTTGCACTTAACTGTAAAGCATTGGATGTTAGAGGACCTGTGGTTTATATCAGTTTCAGAAGGAGAGTTGAACTAGCAATGGTCCGTATGTGATGAAACATTGTTGTTTTGTTCAGAGTACCCTCAAGTTTCTGGCTCTATCAGAGATTCTAGAAAGCAACAGCGTGCTTCTTGCTGTAAAGCAGAGTGTGTTTCATGGATGAGAACTGTGCTGTGTTTTTCCCTTCAGAAATGGAGTTAAATCCCAGGCTCTGTGTCTTCCTATAAGCAAGATATCTTTTCAGGTAAACTCAGTCACTTTTCTGCTCAAAGGAAGCTACATCATTCTCGAAGCTCACACGTTTCTCGCTCTTAACTGGAAAGCCTTGCATGTTAATGGAACTGTGGTTTGTATCAGTTTCAGAAGAAGAGTTGACGTAGATATGGTCCGTATGTGTAGGAAACACTGTTATTTTGTTCTCACCACAGTCACGTTTACTGCTGTATTAGAGACTCTTAGAAAGCAAGAGCATGCTTCTTGCTCTAAATCAGAGTGTGTTTCATGGATGAGAACTGTGCTGTGTGTTTCCGTTCAGAAATGGAGTTCAATCCCAGGCTCTGTGTCTTCCTACAAGCAAGACATCTTTTCAGGTAAACTCAATCACTTTTGAGCTCAAATGAAGCTACATCGTTCACGAAGCTCACACGTTTCTCGATCTTAACTGGAAAGTATTGCATGTTAGAGGAACTGTGATTTGTATCAGTTTCAGAAGGAGAGTTGACCTAGATATGGTCCGTATGTGTAGTAAACACCGTTATTTTGTTCTGACCACTGTCACGTTTCTTGCTGTATTAGAGACTCTTAGAAAGCAAGAGTGTGCTTCTTGCTCTAAAGCAGAATGTGTTTCATGGATGAGAACTGAGCTGTGTGTTTCCCTTCAGAAATGGAGTTAAATCCCAGGCTCTGTGTCTTCCTACAAGCAAGACATCGTTTCAGGTAAACCCAGTCAATTTTCAGCTCTAATGAATATAAATCGTTTATGAAGCTCACACGCTTTTTGCTCTTAACTGAAAAACATGAGATGTTAGATGACTTGTGGTTTGTATCAGTTTCAGAGGCAGAGTTGAACTAGCTATGGTCGGTATGTGTAGGAAACACCATTCTTTTGTTCAGAGTACCCTCAAGTTTCTGGCTATTTTAGAGATTCTAGAAAGCAATAGCCTGCTCCGTGCTCTAAATCAGAGTGTGTTTCATGGTTGAGAACTGTGCTGTGTGTTTCCCTTCAGAAATGGAGTGCAATCCCAGGCTCTGTGTCTTCCTACAAGCAAGACATATTTTCAGGTAAACTCAATCAATTTTCAGCACAAAGGAAGCTACATCGTTCACGAAGCTCACACGTTTCTCGATCTTAACTGGAAAGCATTGCATGTTAGAGGAACTGTGGTTTGTATCACCTTCAGAAGCAGAGTTGAACTAGCTATGGTCGGTACGTGTAGGAAACCCAGTTCTTTTTTTCTGAGCACACTTTCAAGTTTCTGGCTCTATTATAGACTCTAGAAAGCAAGAGCGTGCTTCTTGCTCTAAAGCAGAGTGTGTTTCATGGATGAGAACTGTGCTGTGTGTTTCCCTTCAGAAATGGAGTTAAATCCCAGGCTCTGTGTCTTCCTACATGCAAGTCATCATTTCAGGTAAACGCTGTCACTTTTCAGCTCAAAGGAAGCTACATAGTTCACGAAGCTCACATGTTCTCGCTCTTAACTGGAAAGCATTGCATCTTATGGAACTGCGCATTGTAGCAGTTTCAGCAGAAGAGTTGATCTAGATATGGTGCATATGTGTATGAAACACCGTTATTTTGTTCTGACAACAGTCAAGTTTCCTGCTGTATTAGAGACACTTAGAAAGCAAGAGTGTGCTTCTTGCTCTAAAGCAGAGTGTGTTTCATGGATGAGAACTGTGCTGTGTGTTTCCCTTCAGAAATGGAGTTAAATCCCAGGCTCTGTGTCTTCCTACATGCAAGTCATCATTCAAGGGAAACTCTGTCACTTTTCAGCTCAAATGAATATAAATCGTTTACGAAGCTCACCGGTTTCTCGCTCTTAACTGAAAAGCATTGGATGTTAGAGGACCTGTGGTTTGTATCAGTTTGAGGAGCAGAGTTGAACTAGATATGGTCCGTGTGTGTAGGAAACCCAGTTCTTTTGTTCTGAGCACACTTTCAAGTTTCTGGCTCTATTACAGTCTCTAGAAAGCAAGAGCGTGCTTCTTGCTGTAAAGCAGAGTGTGTTTCATGGATGAGAACTGTGCTGTGTGTTTCCCTTCAGAAATGGAGTTAAATCGCAGGCTCTGTGTCTTCCTACATGTAAGTCATCTTTTCAGGTAAACGCTGTCACTTTTCAGCTCAAAGGAATATAAATTGTTTACAAAGCTCACAGGTTTCTCGCTCTTAAATGAAAAGCATTTGATGTTAGAGGACCTGTGGTTTGTATCAGTTTCAGGAGCAGAGTTGAACTAGATAAGGTCCGTGTGTGTAGGAAACCCAGTTCTTTTTTTTCTGAGCACACTTTCAAGTTTCTGGCACTATTATAGACTCTAGAAAGCAAGAGAGTGCTTCTTGCTCTAAAGCAGAGTGTGTTTCATGGATGAGAACTGTGCTGTGTGTTTCCGTTCAGAAATGGAGTTCAATCCCAGGCTCTGTGTCTTCCTACAAGCAAGACATCTTTTCAGGTAAACTCAATCACTTTTGAGCTCAAATGAAGCTACATCGTTCACGAAGCTCACACGTTTCTCGATCTTAACTGGAAAGTATTGCATGTTAGAGGAACTGTGATTTGTATCAGTTTCAGAAGGAGAGTTGACCTAGATATGGTCCGTATGTGTAGTAAACACTGTTATTTTGTTCTGACCACTGTCACGTTTCTTGCTGTATTAGAGACTCTTAGAAAGCAAGAGTGTGCTTCTTGCTCTAAAGCAGAATGTGTTTCATGGATGAGAACTGTGCTGTGTGTTTCCCTTCAGAAATGGAGTTATATCCCAGGCTCTGTGTCTTCCTACAAGCAAGACATCATTTCAGGTAAACCCAGTCAATTTTCAGCTCTAATGAATATAAATCGTTTATGAACCTCACACGCTTTTTGCTCTTAACGGAAAAACATGAGATGTTAGATGACTTGTGGTTTGTATCAGTTTCAGAAGCAGAGTTGAACTAGCTATGATCGGTATGTGTAGGAAACACTGTTCTTTTGTTCAGAGTACCCTCAAGTTTCTGGATATTTTACATATTCTAGAAAGCAAGAGCCTGCTTCGTGCTCTAAAGCTTAGTGTTTCATGGATGAGAACTGTGCTGTGTGTTTCCCTTCAGAAATGGAGTTAAATCCCAGGCTCTGTGTCTTCCTACATGCAAGTCATCATTTCAGGTAAAAGCTGTCACTTTTCAGCTCAAATGAATATAAATCGTTTATGAAGCTCACCGGTTTCTCGCTCTTAACTGAAAAGCATTGGATGTTAGAGGACCTGTGGTTTGTATCAGTTTGAGGAGCAGAGTTGAACTAGATATGGTCCGTGTGTGTAGGAAACCCAGTTCTTTTGTTCTGAGCACACTTTCAAGTTTCTGGCTCTATTATATTCTCTAGAAAGCAAGAGCGTGCTTCTTGCTGTAAAGCAGAGTGTGTTTCATGGATGAGAACTGTGCTGTGTGTTTCCCTTCAGAAATGGAGTTCAATCCCAGGCTCTGTGTCTTCCTACAAAAAGACATCTTTTCAGGTAAACTCAGTCACTTTTCAGCTCAAAGGAAGCTACATCGTTCACGAAGCTCACACGTTTCTCGCTCTTAACTGGAAAGCATTGCATGTTAGAGGACCTGTGATTTGTATCAGTTTCAGAAGGAGAGTTGACCTAGATATGGTCCGTATGTGTAGTAAACACCGTTATTTTGTTCTGACCACTGTCACGTTTCTTGCTGTATTAGAGACTCTTAGAAAGCAAGAGCGTGCTTCTTGCTCTAAAGCAGAGTGTGTTTCATGGATGAGAACTGTGCTGTGTGTTTCCCTTCAGAAATGGAGTTAAATCCCAAGCTCTGTGTCTTCCTACAAGCAAGACATGTTTTCAGGTAAACTAAGTCACTTTTCAGCTCTAAGGAAGCTACATCGTTCACGAAGCTCACGCGTTTCTCGCTCTTAACGGAAAGAATTGCATGTTAGAGGAAGTGAGGTTTGGATGAGTTGCAGAAGAAGAGTTGACCTAGATATGGTCTGTATGTGTAGGAAACACCATTATTTTGTTCTGACCACAGTAACGTTTCCTGCTCTATTAGAGACTCTTAGAAAGCAAGAGCATGCTTCTTGCTCTAAAGCAGAGTGTGTTTAATGGATGAGAACTGTGCTGTGTGTTTCCCTTCGGAAATGGAGTTAAATTCCAGGGTCTGTGTCTTCCTACAAGCAAGACATCATTAGCGGAAAACGCAGTCACTTTTCAGCTCAAATGAATATAAATCGTTTACAAAGATCACACGTTTCTCACTCTTAACTGAAAAGCATTGGATGTTAGATGACTTGTGGTTTGTATCAGATTCAGAAGTAGAGTTGAACTAGCAATGGTCCATATGTGTAGGAAACACCTTTCTTTTGTTAGAGCACACTTACGTTTCCTGCTCTATTAGAGACTCTAGATAGCAAGAGCATGCGTCGTGCTATAAAGCAGAGTGTGTTTCATGGATGAGAACTGGGCTGTGTGTTTCCATTCAGAAATGGAATTAAATCCCAGGCTCTGTATCTTCCTACAAGCAAGACATCTTTTCAGGTAAACTAAGTCACTTTTCAGGGCAAAGGAAACTGCATCGTTTACGAAGATCCCACGTTTCTCACTCTTAACTGATAAGCGTAGGATGTTATATGACTTTTGGGTTGTATCAGTTTCAGAAACAGAGTTGAACAGGCAGTGGTCCGTATGTGTAGGAAACACAGTTCTTTTATTCTGACCACAGTCACATTTCCTGTACTATTAGAGACTCTAGAAAGCAAGAGCATGCTTCTTCCTAAACGCAGAGTGTGTTTCATCATGAGAACTGTGCTGTGTGTTTCCCTTCAGAAATGGAGTTAAATCCCAGGCTCTGTGCCTTCCTTCAAGCAAGACATCTTTTCAGGTAAACTCAGTCACTTTTCAGCTCAAAGGAAGCTACATCGTTCACGAAGCTCACACGTTTCTCGCTCTTAACTTGAAAGCATTGCATGTTAATGGAACTGTGCTTTGTATCAGTTTCAGAAGAAGAGTTGACCAAGATATGGTCCGTATGTGTAGGAAACACCGTTATTTTGTTCTGCCCACAGTCACGTTTCCTGCTGTATTAGAGACACATAGAAAGCAAGAGCATGCTTCTTGCTCTAAAGCAGAGTGTGTTTCATTGATGAGAACTGTGCTGTGTGTTTCCCTTCAGAAATGGAGTTAAATCACCGGCTCTGTATCTTCTAACAAGCAAGACTTCTTTTCACGTAAACTCAGTCAACATTCAGCTCAAAAGAAGCTACATCGTTCACGTAGCTCACACGTTTCTTACGCTTAACTGTAAAGCGTTGGATGTTAGAGGACCTGTGGTGTGTATCAGTTTCTGAAGCAGAGTTGACCTAGCAATGGTCCGTATGTGTAGGAAACACCATTCTTTTGTTCTGAGTACCCTCATGTTTCTGGCTCTATTAGAGACTCTGGTAAGCCAGACCATGCTTCTTTCTCTAAAGCAGAGTGTGTTTCATGGATGAGCATTTTGCTGTGTGTTTCCGTTCAGAAATGGAATTAAATTCCAGGCTCTCTGTCTGCCTTTAAGAAAGACATCATTTCAGGTAAACACAGTCACTTTTCAGCTCAAATGAATATAAGTCATTTACGAAGCTCATACGTTTCTTGCTCTTAACTGAAAAGCATTGGATGTTAGATGACCTGTGGTTTGTATCAGTTTCAGAAGCAGAGTTGAACTAGCAGTGGTCTGTATGTGAAGGAAACACCGTTCTTTTCTTCTGAGCACACTCAGGTTTCCTGCTCTATTAGAGTCTCTAGAAAGCAAGAGCGTGCTTCTTCCTATACGCAGAGTGTGTTTCCTCGTGAGAACTGTGCTGTGTGTTTCCCTTCAGAAATGGAGTTAAATCCCAGGCTCGGTGTCTTCCTACAAGCAAGACATGTTTTCAGGTAAACTAAGTCACTTTTCAGCTCTAAGGAAGATACATCGTTCACGAAGCTCACAAGTTTCTCACACTTAACTGGAAAGCATTGCATGTTAGAGGAACTGTGGTTTGTATCAGTTTCAGACGCAGAGTTGAACTAGCTATGGTCTGTATGTGTAGAAAACACCGTTCTTTTGTTCTGAGCACACACACATTTCCTGCACTATTAGAGACTCTAGAAAGCAAGAGCGTGCTTCTTCCTATACGCAGAGTGTGTTTCCTCGTGAGAACTGTGCTGTGTGTTTCCCTTCAGAAATGGAGTGAAATCCCAGGCTCTGTGCTTCCTACAAGCACGACATCATTTCAGGTAAACACAGTCACTTTTCAGCTCAAATGAATATAAACAGTTTACAAAGATCACACGTTTCTCGCTCTTAACTGAAAAACATTGGATGTTAGATGACTTGTGTTTCGTATCAGTTTCAGAAGCAGATTTGAACCAGCAATGGTCCGTATGTGTAGGAAACACAGTTCTTTTGTTCTGAGCATACTCACGTTTCCTGCTCTATTAGAGACTCTTGAAAGCAAGAGTGTGCTTCTTCCTAAACGCAGAGTGTATTTCATCGTGAGAACTGTGCTGTGTGTTTCCCTTTAGAAATGGAGTTAAATCACAGGCTCTGTTTCTTCCTACAACCAAGACTTCGTTTCATGTAAGCTCAGTCACCTTTCAGCTCAAACGAATCTACATCGTTCACGTAGCTCACAGGTTTCTTGCTCTAAAATGTAAAGCATTGGATTTTAGAGGACCTGTGGTTTGTATCAGTTTCAGAAGAAGACTTGACCTAGATATGGTCCGTATGTGTAGGAAACACCGTTATTTTTTTTTGAGCACAGTCACGTTTCATTCTCTATTAGAGACTCTTAGAAAGCAAGACCGTGCTTCTTGCTCTAAAGCAGAGTGTGTTTCGTGGATGAGAACTGTGCTGTGTGTTTCCATTCAGAAAGGGAGTTAAATTCCAGGCTCTGTGTCTTCCTACAAGCAAGACATCATTTCAGGTTAACGCAGTCAATTTTCAGCTCAAATGAATATAAATCGTTTACGAAGGTCACACGTTACTTGCTCCTCTCTGAAAAGCATTGGATGTTAGATGACTTTTGGTTTGGATCAGTTTCAGAAGCAGAGTTGAACTAGCAATGGTCTGTATATGTAGGAAACACCGTTATTTTGTTCTGAGCTCCCTCATGTTTCTGGCTCGATTAGAGACCCTAGAAAGCAAGAGCATTCTTCGTGCTCTAAAGCAGAGTGTGTTTCATTAATGATAACTGTGCTGTGTGTTTCCCTTCAGAAATGGAGTTAATTCCCAGGCTCTGTGTCTTCCTACAAGCAAGACATGTTTTCAGGTAAACTAAGTCACTTTTCAGCTCTAAGGAAGCTACATCGTTCACGAAGCTCACCAGTTTCTCACTCTTAACTGGAAAGCATTGCATGTTAGAGGAACTGTGGTTTGTATCAGTTTCAGAAGGAGAGTTGAATTACCTATGGTCCATATGTGTAGGAAACACCGTTCTTTTGTTCTGAGCACACACACATTTCCTGCACTATTAGAGAATCTAGAAAGCAACAGCGTGCTTCTTCCTATACGCAGAGTGTGTTTCCTCTTGAGAACTGTGCTGTGTGTTTCCCTTTAGAAATGGAGTTAAATCCCAGGTTCTGTGTCTTCCTGCAAGCATGACATCATTTCAAGTAAAGGCAGTCAATTTTCAGCTCAAATGAATATAAATCGTTTCCGAAGGTCACACGTTACTTGCTCTTAACTGAAAAGCATTGGATGTTAGATGACTGGTGGATTGGATCAGATTCAGAAACAGAGTTGAAGTAGCAATGGTCCATATAAGTAGGAAACACCGTTATTTTGTTCAGGGCACCCTCATGTTTCTGGCTCTATTAGAGACACTAGAAAGCAAGAGCATGCTTCGTGCTCTAAAGCAGAGTGTGTTTCATGGAGGAGAACTGTGCTGTGTGTTTCCCTTCAGAAATGGATTTAAATCCCAGGCTCTGTATCTTCCTATAATCAAGATAACTAAGTCACTTTTCAGGTAAACTCAGACACTTTTAAGCTCAAAGGAAGCTACCTCGTTCACAAAGCTCACACGTTTCTCGCTCTTAACTGGAAAAAATTGCATGTTAGAGGAAGTGTAGTTTGTATCAGTTTCACAAGAAGAGTTGACCTAGATATGGTCCGTATGTGTAGGAAACACCGTTATTTTGTTCTGACCACAGTCACGTTTCTTTCTCTATTAGAGACTCTTAGAAAGCAAGAGCGTGCTTCTTGCTCTAAAGCAGAGGATGTTTCATGGATGAGAACTGTGCTGTGTGTTTCCCTTCAGAAATGGAGTTAAATCCCAGGCTCTGTGTCTTCCTACAAGCAAGACATCATTTCAGTTAAACTCAGTCACTTTTTAGCTCAAAGGAAGCTACATCGTTCACGAAGCTCACACATTGCTCTTTCTTAACTGGAAAGCACTGCATGTTAGAGGAACTGTGGTTTGTATCACATTCAGAAGAAGAGTTGACCTAGATATGTTCGTATGTGTAGGAAACACCGTTATTTTGTTTTGACCACAGTTATGTTTCCTGCTGTATTTGAGACACATAGAAAGGAAGAGCATGCTTATTGCTCTAAAGCAGAGTGTGTTTCATGGATCAGAACTATGCTGTGTGTTTCCCTTCAGAAATGGAGTTAAATCACAGGCTCTGTGTCTTCCTACAAACAAGACTTCGTTTCACGCCAACTCCGTCAACTTTCAGCTCAAACGAATCTACATCGTTCACGTAGCTCACACGTTTCTTGCTCCTATATGTAAAGTGTTGGATGTTAGAGGACCTGTGATCTGTATCAGTTTCAGAAGCAGAGTTGAACTAGCAATGCTCCGTATGTGTAGGAAACACCGTTCTTTTGTTCTGAGTACCCTCAAGTTTCTGGCTCTATTAGAGACTCTGCAAAGAAAGAGCATGCTTCTTGCTCTAAAGCAGAGTATGTTTCATCGTGAGAACTGTGCTCTGTGTTTCCCTCCAGAAATGGAGTTAAATCAAAGGCTCTGTGTCTTCCTACAAGCAAGACATCTTTTCAGGTAAACTCAGTCACTTTTAAGCTCAAAGGAAGCTACATCGTTCACAAAGCTCACACGTTTCTTGCTCTTAACTGTAAAGCATTGGATGTTAGAGAACCTGTGGTGTGTATCAGTATCAGAAGCAGAGTTGAACTAGCCATGGTCCGTATGTGTAGGAAACATCGTTCTTTTGTTCTGAGTACCCTCAATTTTCTGGCTCTATTAGAGACTCTGGAAAGAAAGAGCATGGATCTTGCTCAAAAGCAGAGTGTGTTTCATGGATGAGTACTATGCTGTGTGTTTCCGTTCAATATGGAGTTAAATTCCAGGCTCTGAGTCTTCCTATAAGGAAGACATCATTTCAGGTAAACGCAGTCACTTTTCAGCTCAAATGAATATAAATCGTTTGCGAAGATCACACGTTTCTCACTCTTAACTGAAAAGCATAGGATGTTAGATGACTTTTGGTTTGAATCAGTTTCAGAAGCAGAGTTGAACTAGCATTGGTCCGTATGTGTAGGAAACACTGTTCTTTTGTTCTGAGCACACTCAAGTTTCCAGCTCTATGAGAGACTCTAGAAAGCAAGAGCATGCTTCTTCCTAAACGCAGAGTGTATTTCATCGTGAGGACTGTGCTGTGTTTTCCCTTCAGAAATGGAGTTAAATCCCAGGCTCTGTGTCTTCCTTCAAGCAAGACATCTTTTCAGGTAAACTCATTCACATTTCAGCTCAAAGGAAGCTACATCCTTTACAAAGATCACACGTTTCTCACTCTTAACTGAAAAGCATTGGATGTTAGAGGACCTGTGGTTCGTATCAGTTTCAGAAGCAGAGTTGATCTAGCAGTGGTCCGTATGTGTAGGAAACACCGTTCTTTTGGTCTGAGCACAATCAAGTTTCCTGCTCTATAGGAGACTCTAGAAAGCAAGAGCATGCTTCTTTCTAAACGCAGAGTGTGTTTTTCTTGTGAGAACTGTGCTGTGTGTTTCCCTTCTGAAATGGAGTTAAATCACAGGCTCTGTATCTTCCTACAAGCAAGATTTTGTTTCACGTAAACTCATTCAAGTTTCAGCTCAAATGAAGCTACATCGTTCACGTAGCTCACACGTTTCTTACGCCTAACTGTAAAGCGTTGGATGTTAGAAGACCTGTGTTGTGTATCAGTTTCTGAAGCGGAGTTGAACTAGCAATGGTCCGTATGTGTAGGAAACACCATTCTTTTGTTCTGAGTACCCTCATGTTTCTGGCTCTATTAGAGACTCTGGAAAGCCAGACCATGCTTCTTTCTCTAATGCAGAGTGTGTTTCATGGATGAGCATTTTGCTGTGTGTTTCCGTTCAGAAATGGAATTAAATTCCAGGCTCTCTGTCTGCCAATAAGAAAGACATCATTTCAGGTAAACAAGTCACTTTTCAGCTCAAATAAATATAAATCATTTACGAAGCTCACATGTTTCTTGCTCTTAACTGAAAAGCCTTGGATGTTAGATGACCTGTGGTTTGTATCAGTTTCAGAAGCAGAGTTGAACTAGCAGTGGTCCGTATATGTAGGAAACACCGTTCTTTTGTTCTGAGCACACTCAGGTTTCCTGCTCTATTAGAGTCTCTAGAAAGCAAGAGCGTGCTTCTTCCTATACGCAGAGTGTGTTTCCTCGTGAGAACTGTGCTGTGTGTTTCCCTTCACAAATGGAGTTAAATCCCAGGCTCTGTGTCTTCCTACAAGCAAGACATCATTTCAGGTAAACGCACTCAATTTTCAGCTCAAATGAATATAAATCATTTACGAAGCTCACATGTTACTTTCTCTTAACTGAAAAGCATTGGATGTCAGATGACTTGTGGTTTGGATCAGTTTCAGAAGCAGAGTTGAACTAGCAATGGTCCGTATATGTAGGAAACACCGTTATTTTGTTCAGAGCACCCTCATGTTTCTAGCTCTATTAGAGGCTCTAGAAAGTAAGAGCATGCTTCGTGCTCTAAAGCAGAGTGTGTTTCATGGATGAGAACTGTCCTGTGTGTTTCCCTTCAGAAATGGAGTTAAATCCCAGGCTCGGTGTCTTCCTACAAGCAAGACATGTTTTGAGGTAAACTAAGTCACTTTTCAGCTCTGAGGAAGATACATCGTTCATGAAGCTCACAAGTTTTCACACTTAACTGGAAAGCATTGCATGTTAGAGGAACTGTGGTTTGTATCAGTTTCAGACGCAGAGTTGAACTAGCTATGGTCTGTATGTGTAGAAAACACCGTTCTTTTGTTCTGAGCACACACACATTTCCTGCACTATTAGAGACTCTAGAAAGCAAGAGCGTGCTTCTTCCTATACGCAGAGTGTGTTTCCTCGTGAGAACTGTGCTGTGTGTTTCCCTTCAGAAATGGAGTGAAATCCCAGGCTCTGTTCTTCCTACAAGCAAGACAGCATTTCAGGTAAACGCAGCCACTTTTCAGCTCAAATGAATATAAACCGTTTACGAAGATCATACGTTTCTCGCTCTTAACTGAAAAACATTGGATGTTAGATGACTTGTGTTTCGTATCAGTTTCAGAAGCAGATTTGAACTAGCAATGGTCCGTATGTGTAGGAAACACAGTTCTTTTGTTCTGAGCACACTCACGTTTCCTGCTCTATTAGAGACTCTTGAAAGCAAGAGCGTGCTTCTTCCTAAACGCAGAGTGTGTTTCTTCGTGAGAACTGTGCTGTGTGTTTCCCAACAGAAATGGAGTTAAATCACAGGATCTGTGTCTTCCTACAAGCAAGACTTCGTTTCATGTAAACTCAGTCACCTTTCAGCTCAAACGAATCTACATCGTTCACGTAGCTCACACTTTTCTTGCTCTTAAATGTAAAGCATTGGATTTTAGAGGACCTGTGGTTTGTATCAGTTTCAGAAGAAGAGTTGACCTAGATATGGTCCGTATGTGTAGGAAACACCGTTAATTTTTTTTGAGCACAGTCACGTTTCCTGCTCTATTAGAGACTCTTAGAAAGCAAGACCGTGCTTCTTGCTCTAAAGCAGAGTGTGTTTCATGGATGAGAACTGTGCTGTGTGTTTCCCTTCAGAAAGGGAGTTAAATTCCAGGCACTGTGTCTTCCTACAAGCAAGATATCTTTTCAGGTAAAATCAGTCACTTTTCAGCTCAAAGGATGCTACATCATTCACGAAGCTAACACGTTTCTCGCTCTTAACTTGAAAGCATTGCATGTTAATGGAATTGTGCTTTGTATCAGTTTCAGAAGAAGAGTTGACCTAGATATTGTCCGTATGTGTAGGAAACACCTTTATTTTGTTCTGACCACAGTCACGTTTCCTGCTGTATTAGAGACACATAGAAAGCAAGAGCATGTTTCTTTCTCTAAAGCAGAGTGTGTTTCATGGATGAGAACTGTGCTGTGTGTTTCCCTTCAGAAAGGGAGTTCAATTCCAGGCCCTGTGTCTTCCTACAAGCAATACATCATGTCAGGTAAATGCAGTCACTTTTCAGCTCAAATGAATATATATCCTTTACAAGGCTCACACGTTTCTCGCTCTTAACTGAAAAGCATTGGAACGTAGATGACTTGTGGTTTCTATCAGTTTTAGAAGCAGAGTTGAACTACCAGTGGTCAGTATGTGTAAGAAACACCGTTCATTTGATCTGAGCACACTCAAGTTTCCTGCTCTATTAGAAACTCTAGAAAGCAAGAGCTTGGTTCTTCCTAAACGAAGAGTGTGTTTCATCGTGAGAACTGTGCTGTGTGTTTCCCTTCAGAAATGGAGTTAAATCACAGGCTCTGTGTCTTCCTACAAACAAGACTTCGTTTCACGCCAACTCCGTCAACTTTCAGCTCAAACGAATCTACACCGTTCACATAGCTCACACGTTTCTTGCTCCTAAATGTAAAGTGTTGGATGTAAGAGGACCTGTGATCTGTATCAGTTTCAGAAGCAGAGTTGAACTAGCAATGCTCCGTATGTGTAGGAAACACCGTTCTTTTGTTCTGAGTACCCTCAAGTTTCTGGCTCTATTAGAGACTCTGCAAAGAAAGAGCATGCTTCTTGCTCTAAAGCAGAGTATGTTTCATCGTGAGAACTGTGCTCTGTGTTTCCCTCCAGAAATGGAGTTAAATCAAAGGCTCTGTGTCTTCCTACAAGCAAGACATCTTTTCAGGTAAACTCAGTCACTTTTAAGCTCAAAGGAAGCTACATCGTTCACAAAGCTCACACGTTTCTTGCTCTTAACTGTAAAGCATTGGATGTTAGAGAACCTGTGGTGTGTATCAGTATCAGAAGCAGAGTTGAACTAGCCATGGTCCGTATGTGTAGGAAACATCGTTCTTTTGTTCTGAGTACCCTCAATTTTCTGGCTCTATTAGAGACTCTGGAAAGAAAGAGCATGGATCTTGCTCAAAAGCAGAGTGTGTTTCATGGATGAGTACTATGCTGTGTGTTTCCGTTCAATATGGAGTTAAATTCCAGGCTCTGAGTCTTCCTATAAGGAAGACATCATTTCAGGTAAACGCAGTCACTTTTCAGCTCAAATGAATATAAATCGTTTGCGAAGATCACACGTTTCTCACTCTTAACTGAAGAGCATAGGATGTTAGATGACTTTTGGTTTGAATCAGTTTCAGAAGCAGAGTTGAACTAGCATTGGTCCGTATGTGTAGGAAACACTGTTCTTTTGTTCTGAGCACACTCAAGTTTCCAGCTCTATAAGAGACTCTAGAAAGCAAGAGCATGCTTCTTCCTAAACCCAGAGTGTATTTCATCGTGAGGACTGTGCTGTGTTTTCCCTTCAGAAATGGAGTTAAATCCCAGGCTCTGTGTCTTCCTTCAAGCAAGACATCTTTTCAGGTAAACTCATTCACATTTCAGCTCAAAGGAAGCTACATCCTTTACAAAGATCACACGTTTCTCACTCTTAACTGAAAAGCATTGGATGTTAGAGGACGTGTGGTTCGTATCAGTTTCAGAAGCAGAGTTGATCTAGCAGTGGTCCGTATGTGTAGGAAACACCGTTCTTTTGGTCTGAGCACAATCAAGTTTTCTGCTCTATAGGAGACTCTAGAAAGCAAGAGCGTGCTTCTTCCTAAACGCAGAGTGTGTTTCTTGTGTGAAATGTGCTGTGTGTTTCCCTTCAGAAATGGAGTTAAATCACAGGCTCTGTATCTTCCTATAAGCAAGACTTTGTTTCACGTAAACTCAGTCAACTTTCAGCTCAAATGAAGCTACATCGTTCATGTAGCTCACACGTTTCTTGTTCCTAACTTTAAAGCTTTGGATGTTAGAGGACCTGTGGTGTGTATCAGTTTCAGAAGCAGAGTTGAACTAGCAATGGTGTGTATGTGTAGGAAACACCGTTCTTTTGTTCTGAGTACCCTCAAGTTTCTGGCTCTATTAGAGACTCTTGAAAGCAAGAGCATGCTTCTTGCTTTAAAGCAGAGTGTGTTTCATGGATGAGTACTGTGCTGTGTGTTTCCATTCAGAAATGGAGTTAAAGTCCAGGCTCTGTGTCTTCCTACAAGCAAGACATCATTTCCTTAAAACGCAGTCACTTTTCAGCTCAAATGAATATAAATCGTTTAGGAAGATCACACGTTTCTCGCTCTTAACTGAAAATCATTGGATCTTAGATGACTTGTGGTTTGTATCAGTTTCAGAAGCAGAGTTGAACTAGAAATGGTCCGTATATGCAGGAAACACAGTTCATTTGTTCTGAGCACACTCACGTTTCCTGCTCTATTAGAGAATCTAGAAAGCAAGAGCATGCTTCGTGCTCTAAAGCAGAGTGTGTTTCCTGGATGAGAACTGTGCTGTGTGTTTCCCTTCAGAAATGGAGTTAAATCCAAAGCTCTGTCTTCCTACAAGCAAGACATAATTTCCGGAAAATGCAGTCACTTTGCAGCTCAAATGAATATAAATCGTTTAGGAAGATCACACGTCTCTCGTTCTTAACTGGAAAGCATTGCATGTTAGAGGAAATGTGGTTTGTATCACATTCAGAAGAAGAGTTGACCTAGATATGGTCCGTATGTGTAGGAAACACTGTTATTTTGTTCTGACCACAGTCACGTTTCCTGCTGTATTAGAGACACATAGAAAGCAAGAGCATGCTTCTTGCTCTAAAGCAGAGTGTGTTTCATGGGTGAGAACTGTGCTGTGTGTTTCCCTTCAGAAATGGAGTTAAATCCCAGGCTCTGTATCTTCCTACAAGGAAGACATCTTTTCAGGTAAACTCAGTCACGTTTCAGCTCAAATGAATATAAATCGTTTAGGAAGATCACACGTTTCTCGCTCTTAACTGAAAAGCATTGGAACGTAGATGACTTGGGGTTAGTATCAGTTTCAAAAGCAGAGTTAAACTAGAAATGGTCCGTATGTGTAGGAAACACAGTTCTTTTGTTCTGAGCACACTCACGTTTCCTGCTCTATTAGAGAGTCTAGAAAGCAAGAGCATGCTTCTTCCTATAAGCACAGTGTGTTTCCTTGTGAGAACAGTGCTGTGTGTTTCCCTTCAGAAGTGGATTTAAATGCCAGGCTCTGTGTCTTCCTAGAAGCAAGACATCTTTTCAGGTAAACTCAGTCACTTTTCAGCTCAAAGGAAGCTACATCATTCACGAAGCTAACACGTTTCTCACTCTTAACTTGAAAGCACTGCATATTAATGGAACTGTGCTTTGTATCAGTTTCAGAAGAAGAGTTCACTTAGATATTGTTCGTATGTGTAGGAAACACCGTTATTTTGTTCTGAATACAGTCACATTTCCTGCTGTATTAGAGATTCTTAGAAAGCAAGAGTGTGCTTCTTGCTCTAAAGCAGAGTGTGTTTCATTGATGAGAACTGTGCTGTGTGTTTCCCTTAAGAAAGGGAGTTAAATTCCAGGCTCTGTGTCTTCCTACAAGCAAGATATCATTTCAGGTAAATGCAGTCACTTTTCAGCTCAAATGAATATAAATCCTTTACGAAGCTCACACGTTTCTCGCTCTTTACTTAAAAGCATTGGATGTTAGATGACTTGTGGTTTGTATCTGTTTCAGAAGCAGAGTTGAACTAGCAATCGTTCATATATGTTGGAAACACCGTTATTTTGTTCAGAGCACCCTCAATATTCTGGCTCTATTAGAGACTCTGGAAAGCAAGAGCATGCTTCGTGTTCAAAGGCAGAGTGTGTTTCATGGATGAGTACTGTGCTGTGTGTTTCCCTTCAAAAATGGAGTTAAAACCCAGGCTCTGTGTCTTCCTACAAGCAAGACATGTTTTCAGGTAAACTCAGTCACTTTTCAGCTCAAAGGAAGCTACATCGTTCACAAAGCTCACAAGTTTCTCACTCTTAACTGGAAAGCATTCCATGTTAGAGCAACTGAGGTTTGTATCAGTTTCAGAGGAAGAGTTGACCTAGATATGGTCCATAGGTGTAGGAAACACCGTTCTTTTGTTCTGAGCACACTCAAGATTCCTGCTAATTAGAGACTCTAGAAAGCAAGAGCGTGATTCTTCCTAAACGCAGAGTGTATTTCATCGTGAGAACTGTGCTGTGTGTTTCCCTTCAGAAATGGAGTTAAATCCCAGGCTCTGTGTCTTCCTATAAGCAAGACGTCTTTTCAGGTAAACGCAATGACTTTACAGCTCCAATGAATATAAATCATATACGAAACTCACACGTTCCTTGCTCTGAACTGAAAAGCATTGGATGTTAGATGACTTGTGGTTTTTATCAGTTTCAGAAGCAGAGTTGACCTAGATATGGTCTGTATGTGTAGGAAACACCGTTATTTTGTTCTAACCACAGTCAGGTTTCCTGCTGTATTAGAGACACATAGAAAGCAAGAGCATCCTTCTTGCTCTAAAGCAGAGTGTGTTTCATGAATGAGAACTGTGCTGTGTGTTTCCCTTCAGAAATGGAGTTAAATCCCAGGCTCTGTGCTTCCTACAAGCAAGACATCTTTTCAGGTAAACTCTGTCACTTTTCATCTCAAAGGAAGCAACATCGTTCAGGAAGCTCTCACGTTTCTCGCTCTTAAATTGAAAGCATTGCGTGTTAAAGGAACTGTGCTTTGTATCAGTTTCAGAAGATGAGGTGACCTAGATATGGTCCGTATGTGTAGGAAACACCATTATTTTGTTCTGATCACGGTCACGTTTCCTGCTGTATTAGAGAATCTTAGAAAGCAAGAGTGTGCTTCTTGCTCTAAAGCAGAGTGTGTTTCATGGATGAGAACTGGGATGTGTGTTTCCCTTCAGAAATGGAGTTAAATTCCAGGCTCTGTTTCTATCTACAAGCAAGACATCATTTCAGGTAAATGCAGTCACTTTTCAGCTCAAATGAATATAAATCGTTTACGAAGATCACACGTTTCTCGCTCTTAACTGAAAAACATTGGATGTTAGATGACTTGTGGTTCTTATCAGTTTCAGAAGCAGATTTGAACTATCAATGGTCCGTATGTGTAGGAAACACAGTTCTTTTGTTCTGAGCACACTCACGTTTCCTGCTCTATTAGAGACACTTGAAAGCAAGAGCATGCTTCTTCCTAAACGCAGAGTTTGTTTCTTCGTGAGAACTGTGCTGTGTGTTTCCTTTCAGAAATGGAGTTAAATCACAGGCTCTGTGTCTTCCTACAAGCAAGATATCATTTCAGGTAAACTCAGTCACTTTTCAGCTCAAAGGAAGCTACATTGTTCACGAAGCTCACACGTTTCTCGCTCTTAACTTGAAAGCATTGCATGTTAATGGTACTGTGCTTTGTATGAGTTTCAGAAGAAGAGTTGACCTAGATATTGTCTGTATGTGTAGGAAACACCATTATTTTGTTCTGAATACAGTCACGTTTCCTGCTGTATTAGAGATTCTTAGAAAGCAAGAGTGTGCTTCTTGCTCTAAAGCAAAGTGTGTTTCATGGATGAGAACTGTGCTGTGTGTTTCCCTTCAGAAGGGGAGTTAAATTCCAGGCTCTGTGTCTTCCTACAAGCAAGATATCATTTCAGGTAAATGCAGTCTATTTTCAGCTCAAAAGAATATAAATCGTTTACGAAGGTCACACGTTACTTGCTCTTAACTGAAAAGCATTGGATGTTAGATGACTTGTGGTTTGGATCAGTTTCAGAAGCAGAGTTGAATTAGCAATGGTCCGTATATGTAGGAAACACCGTTATTTTGTTCAGAGCACCCTCATGTTTCTGGCTCTATTAGAGGCTCTAGAAAGCAAGATCATGCTTCGTGCTCTAAAGCAGAGTGTGTTTCATGGATGAGAACTGTGCTGTGTGTTTCCCTTCAGAAATGGAGTTAAATCCCAGGCTCTGTGTCTTCATACATGCAAGATATCATTTCAGGAAAACGCTGTCACTTTTCAGCTCAAATGAATATAAATCGTTTAGGAAGATCACACGTTTCTCACTCTTAACTGAAAAGCATAGGATGTTAGATGACTTTTGGTTTGTATCAGTTTCAGAAACAGAGTTGAACTAGCAATGGTCGATATGTGTAGGAAACACCGTTCTTTTGTTCTGAGTACCCTCAAGTTTCGGGCTCTATTAGAGACTCTGCAAAGAGAGAGCAGGCTTCTTGCTCTAAAGCAGAGTGTGTTTCATCCTGTGAACTGTGCTGTGTGTTTCCCTTCAGAAATGGAGTTAAATCCCAGACTCTGTGTCTTCCTACAAGCAACACATATTTTGAGGTAAACTCAGTCACTTTTCAGCTCAAAGGAAGCTACAACGTTCACGAAGCTCACAAGTTTCTCACTCTTAACTGGAAAGCATTGCATGTTAGAGGAACTGTGGTGTGTATCAGTTTCAGAAGCAGAGTTGAACTAGCAATGGTCCGTATGTGTAGGAAACACTGTTCTTTTGTTCTGAGCACACTCACATTTCCTGCACTATTAGAGACCATAGAAAGCAAGAGCGTACTTCCTCCTATACACAGAGTGTGTTTCTTGTGAGAACTGTGCTGTGTATTTCCCTTCAGAAATGGAGTTAAATCACAGGCTCTGTATCTTCCTGCAAGCAAGACTTCGTTTCACGTAAACTCAGTCATCTTTCAGCTCAAATGAAGCTACATCGTTCACGTAGCTCACACGTGTCTTGCTCATAACTGTAAAGCTTTGGATGATAGAGGACCTGTGGTGTGTATCAGTTTCAGAAGCAGAGTTGAACTAGCAATGGTCTGTAAGTTTAGGAAACACCGTTCTTTTGTTCTGAGTACCCTCAAGTTTCTGGCTCTATTATAGACTCTCAAAAGCAAGAGCATGCTTCTTGCTCTAAAGCAGAGTGTGTTTCATGGATGAGTACTGTGCTGTGTGTTTCCATTCAGAAATGGAGTTAAATTCCAGGCTCTGTGTCTTCCTACAAGCAAGACATCATTTCCTTAAAACGCAGACACTTTTCAGCTCAAATGAATATAAATCGTTTAGGAAGATCACACGTTTCTCGCTCTTAACTGAAAAGCATTGGATGTTAAATGACTTGGGGTTTGTATCAGTTTCAGAAGTAGAGTTGAACTAGAAATGGTCCGTATGTGTAGGAAATACAGTTCATTTGTTCTGATCACACTCACGTTTCCTGCTCTATTAGAGAATATGGAAGCAAGAGCATGCTTCGTGCTCTAAAGCAGAGTGTGTTTCATGGATGAGAACTATGCTGTGTGTTTCCCTTCAGAAATGGAATTAAATCCCAGGCTCTGTATCTTCCTACAAGCAAGACATCTTTTCAGGTAAACTCAGTCACTTTTCAGCTCGAAGGAAGCTACATCGTTCACGAAGCTCACACGTTTCTCTCTCTTAACTGGAAAGCATTGCATGTTAGAGGAACTGTGGTTTGTATCACATTCAGAAGAAGAGTTGACCTAGATATGGTCCGTATGTGTAGGAAACACTGTTATTTTGTTCTGAGCACAGTCACGTTTCCTGCTGTATTAGAGACACATAGAAACCAAGAGCATGCTTCTTGCTCTAAAGCAGAGTGTGTTTCATGGGTGGGAACTGTGCTGTGTGTTTCCCTTCAGAAATGGAGTTAAATCCCAGCTTCTGTATCTTCCTACAAGGAAGACATCTTTTCAGGTAAACTCAGTCACATTTCAGCACAAATGAATATAAATCGTTTAGGAAGATCACACGTTTCTCGCTCTTAACTGAAAAGCATTGGAATGTAGATGACTTGGGGTTTGTATCAGTTTCAGAAGCAGAGTTGAACTAGAAATGGTCCGTATGTGTAGGAAACACAGTTCTTTTGTTCTGAGCACACACACGTTTCTTGCTCTATTAGAGAGTCTAGAAAGCAAGAGCATGCTTCTTCCTATTAGCAGAGTGTGTTTCCTCATGAGAACAGTGCTGTGTGTTTCCCTTCAGAAATGGAGTTAAATCACAGGCTCTGTATCTTCCTACAAGCAAGACTTCATTTCACGTAAACTCAGTCAACTTTCAGCTCAATCGAAGCTACATCGTTCACGTAGCTCACATGTTTCTCCCTCTTAACTTGAAAGCATTGCATGTTAATGGAACTGTGCTTTGTATCAGTTTCAGAAGAAGAGTTGACCTAGATATTGTCCGTATGTGTAGGAAACACCTTTATTTTGTTCTGAATACAGTCACGTTTCCTGCTCTATTAGAGACACATAGAAAGCAAGAGCATCCTTCTTGCTCTAAAGCAGAGTGTGTTTCATGAATGAGAACTGTGCTGTGTGTTTCCCTTCAGAAATGGAGTTAAATCCCAGGCTCTGTGCTTCCTACAAGCAAGACATCTTTTCAGGTAAACTCTGTCACTTTTCATCTCAAAGGAAGCAACATCGTTCAGGAAGCTCTCACGTTTCTCGCTCTTAAATTGAAAGCATTGCGTGTTAAAGGAACTGTGCTTTGTATCAGTTTCAGAAGATGAGGTGACCTAGATATGGTCCGTATGTGTAGGAAACACCATTATTTTGTTCTGATCACAGTCACGTTTCCTGCTGTATTAGAGAATCTTAGAAAGCAAGAGTGTGCTTCTTGCTCTAAAGCAGAGTGTGTTTCATGGATGAGAACTGGGATGTGTGTTTCCCTTCAGAAATGGAGTTAAATTCCAGGCTCTGTTTCTATCTACAAGCAAGACATCATTTCAGGTAAATGCAGTCACTTTTCAGCTCAAATGAATATAAATCGTTTACGAAGATCACACGTTTCTCGCTCTTAACTGAAAAACATTGGATGTTAGATGACTTGTGGTTCTTATCAGTTTCAGAAGCAGATTTGAACTATCAATGGTCCGTATGTGTAGGAAACACAGTTCTTTTGTTCTGAGCACACTCACGTTTCCTGCTCTATTAGAGACACTTGAAAGCAAGAGCATGCTTCTTCCTAAACGCAGAGTTTGTTTCTTCGTGAGAACTGTGCTGTGTGTTTCCTTTCAGAAATGGAGTTAAATCACAGGCTCTGTGTCTTCCTACAAGCAAGATATCATTTCAGGTAAACTCAGTCACTTTTCAGCTCAAAGGAAGCTACATTGTTCACGAAGCTCACACGTTTCTCGCTCTTAACTTGAAAGCATTGCATGTTAATGGTACTGTGCTTTGTATGAGTTTCAGAAGAAGAGTTGACCTAGATATTGTCTGTATGTGTAGGAAACACCATTATTTTGTTCTGAATACAGTCACGTTTCCTGCTGTATTAGAGATTCTTAGAAAGCAAGAGTGTGCTTCTTGCTCTAAAGCAAAGTGTGTTTCATGGATGAGAACTGTGCTGTGTGTTTCCCTTCAGAAGGGGAGTTAAATTCCAGGCTCTGTGTCTTCCTACAAGCAAGATATCATTTCAGGTAAATGCAGTCTATTTTCAGCTCAAAAGAATATAAATCGTTTACGAAGGTCACACGTTACTTGCTCTTAACTGAAAAGCATTGGATGTTAGATGACTTGTGGTTTGGATCAGTTTCAGAAGCAGAGTTGAATTAGCAATGGTCCGTATATGTAGGAAACACCGTTATTTTGTTCAGAGCACCCTCATGTTTCTGGCTCTATTAGAGGCTCTAGAAAGCAAGATCATGCTTCGTGCTCTAAAGCAGAGTGTGTTTCATGGATGAGAACTGTGCTGTGTGTTTCCCTTCAGAAATGGAGTTAAATCCCAGGCTCTGTGTCTTCATACATGCAAGATATCATTTCAGGAAAACGCTGTCACTTTTCAGCTCAAATGAATATAAATCGTTTAGGAAGATCACACGTTTCTCACTCTTAACTGAAAAGCATAGGATGTTAGATGACTTTTGGTTTGTATCAGTTTCAGAAACAGAGTTGAACTAGCAATGGTCGATATGTGTAGGAAACACCGTTCTTTTGTTCTGAGTACCCTCAAGTTTCGGGCTCTATTAGAGACTCTGCAAAGAGAGAGCAGGCTTCTTGCTCTAAAGCAGAGTGTGTTTCATCCTGTGAACTGTGCTGTGTGTTTCCCTTCAGAAATGGAGTTAAATCCCAGACTCTGTGTCTTCCTACAAGCAACACATATTTTGAGGTAAACTCAGTCACTTTTCAGCTCAAAGGAAGCTACAACGTTCACGAAGCTCACAAGTTTCTCACTCTTAACTGGAAAGCATTGCATGTTAGAGGAACTGTGGTGTGTATCAGTTTCAGAAGCAGAGTTGAACTAGCAATGGTCCGTATGTGTAGGAAACACTGTTCTTTTGTTCTGAGCACACTCACATTTCCTGCACTATTAGAGACCATAGAAAGCAAGAGCGTACTTCCTCCTATACACAGAGTGTGTTTCTTGTGAGAACTGTGCTGTGTATTTCCCTTCAGAAATGGAGTTAAATCACAGGCTCTGTATCTTCCTGCAAGCAAGACTTCGTTTCACGTAAACTCAGTCATCTTTCAGCTCAAATGAAGCTACATCGTTCACGTAGCTCACACGTGTCTTGCTCATAACTGTAAAGCTTTGGATGATAGAGGACCTGTGGTGTGTATCAGTTTCAGAAGCAGAGTTGAACTAGCAATGGTCTGTAAGTTTAGGAAACACCGTTCTTTTGTTCTGAGTACCCTCAAGTTTCTGGCTCTATTATAGACTCTCAAAAGCAAGAGCATGCTTCTTGCTCTAAAGCAGAGTGTGTTTCATGGATGAGTACTGTGCTGTGTGTTTCCATTCAGAAATGGAGTTAAATTCCAGGCTCTGTGTCTTCCTACAAGCAAGACATCATTTCCTTAAAACGCAGACACTTTTCAGCTCAAATGAATATAAATCGTTTAGGAAGATCACACGTTTCTCGCTCTTAACTGAAAAGCATTGGATGTTAAATGACTTGGGGTTTGTATCAGTTTCAGAAGTAGAGTTGAACTAGAAATGGTCCGTATGTGTAGGAAATACAGTTCATTTGTTCTGAGCACACTCACGTTTCCTGCTCTATTAGAGAATATGGAAGCAAGAGCATGCTTCGTGCTCTAAAGCAGAGTGTGTTTCATGGATGAGAACTATGCTGTGTGTTTCCCTTCAGAAATGGAATTAAATCCCAGGCTCTGTATCTTCCTACAAGCAAGACATCTTTTCAGGTAAACTCAGTCACTTTTCAGCTCGAAGGAAGCTACATCGTTCACGAAGCTCACACGTTTCTCTCTCTTAACTGGAAAGCATTGCATGTTAGAGGAACTGTGGTTTGTATCACATTCAGAAGAAGAGTTGACCTAGATATGGTCCGTATGTGTAGGAAACACTGTTATTTTGTTCTGAGCACAGTCACGTTTCCTGCTGTATTAGAGACACATAGAAACCAAGAGCATGCTTCTTGCTCTAAAGCAGAGTGTGTTTCATGGGTGGGAACTGTGCTGTGTGTTTCCCTTCAGAAATGGAGTTAAATCCCAGCTTCTGTATCTTCCTACAAGGAAGACATCTTTTCAGGTAAACTCAGTCACATTTCAGCACAAATGAATATAAATCGTTTAGGAAGATCACACGTTTCTCGCTCTTAACTGAAAAGCATTGGAATGTAGATGACTTGGGGTTTGTATCAGTTTCAGAAGCAGAGTTGAACTAGAAATGGTCCGTATGTGTAGGAAACACAGTTCTTTTGTTCTGAGCACACACACGTTTCTTGCTCTATTAGAGAGTCTAGAAAGCAAGAGCATGCTTCTTCCTATTAGCAGAGTGTGTTTCCTCATGAGAACAGTGCTGTGTGTTTCCCTTCAGAAATGGAGTTAAATCACAGGCTCTGTATCTTCCTACAAGCAAGACTTCATTTCACGTAAACTCAGTCAACTTTCAGCTCAATCGAAGCTACATCGTTCACGTAGCTCACATGTTTCTCCCTCTTAACTTGAAAGCATTGCATGTTAATGGAACTGTGCTTTGTATCAGTTTCAGAAGAAGAGTTGACCTAGATATTGTCCATATGTGTAGGAAACACCGTTATTTTGTTCTGAATACAGTCACGTTTCCTGCTCTATTAGAGACTCTTAGAAAGCAAGAGTGTGCTTCTTGCTCTAAAGCAGAGTGTGTTTCATGGATGAGAACTGTGCTGTGTGTTTCCCTTCAGAAAGGGAGTTAAATTCCAGGCTCTGTGTCTTCCTACAAGCAAGACATCATTTCAGGTAAACGCAGTCAATTTTCAGCTCAAATGAATATAAATCGTTTATGAAGGTCACACGTTACTTGCTCTTAACTGAAAAGCATTGGATGTTAGATGACTTGTGGTTTGGATCAGTTTCAGAAGCAGAGTTGAACTAGCAATGGTCCGTATGTGTAGGAAACACTGTTCTTTTGTTCTGAGCACACTCACGTTTCCTGCACTATTAGAGACTCTAGAAAGCAAGAGCGTGCTTCTTCCTATACGCAGAGTGTGTTTCTTGTGAGAACTGTGCTGTGTATTTCCCTTCAGAAATGGAGTTATATCACAGGCTCTGTATCTTCCTACAAGCAAGACTTCGTTTCACGTAAACTCAGTCATCTTTCAGCTCAAATGAAGCTATATCGTTCACGTAGCTCACACGTGTCTTGCTCATAACTGTAAAGCTTTGGATATTAGAGGACCTGTGGTGTGTATCAGTTTCAGAAGCAGAGTTGAACTAGCAATGGTCTGTAAGTGTAGGAAACACCGTTCTTTTGTTCTGAGTACCCTCAAGTTTCTGGCTCTTTTAGAGACTCTCCAAAGCCAGAGCATGCTTCTTGCTCTAAAGCAGAGTGTGTTTCATGGATGAGTACTGTGCTGTTTGTTTCCATTCAGAAAGGATTTAAATTCCAGGCTCTGTGTCTTCCTACAAGCAAGACATCATTTCCGGAAAACGCAGTCACTTTTCAGCTCAAATGAATATATATCGTTTAGGAAGATCACTCGTTTCTCGCTCTTAACTGAAAAGCATTGGAAGTTAGATGACTTGGGGTTTGTATCAGTTTCAGAAGCAGAGTTGAACTAGCAATGGTCCGTATGTGTAGGAAACACTGTTCTTTTGTTCTGAGCACACTCACATTTCCTGCACTATTAGAGACTCTAGAAAGCAAGAGCGTGCTTCTTCCTATACGCAGAGTGTGTTTCTTGTGAGAACTGTGCTGTGTATTTCCCTTCAGAAATGGAGTTAAATCACAGGCTCTGTATCTTCCTACAAGTAAGACTTCGTTTCACGTAAACTCAGTCACCTTTCAGCTCAAACGAATCTACATCGTTCACGTAGCTCACACTTTTCTTGCTCTTAAATGTAAAGCATTGGATTTTAGAGGACCTGTGGTTTGTATCAGTTTCAGAAGAAGAGTTGACCTAGATATGGTCCGTATGTGTAGGAAACACCGTTATTTGTTCTGAATACAGTCACGTTTCCTGCTCTATTAGAGACTCTTAGAAAGCAAGAGTGTGCTTCTTGCTCTAAAGCAGAGTGTGTTTCATGGATGAGAACTGTGCTGTGTGTTTCCCTTCAGAAAGGGAGTTAAATTCCAGGCTCTGTGTCTTCCTACAAGCAAGACATCATTTCAGGTAAACGCAGTCAATTTTCAGCTCAAATGAATATAAATCGTTTATGAAGGTTACACGTTACTTGCTCTTAACTGTAAAGCTTTGGATATTAGAGGACCTGTGGTGTGTATCAGTTTCAGAAGCAGAGTTGAACTAGCAATGGTCCGTATGTGTAGGAAACACTGTTCTTTTGTTTTGAGCACACTCACATTTCCTGCACTATTAGAGACTCTAGAAAGCAAGAGCGTGCTTCTTCCTATACGCAGAGAGTGTTTCTTGTGAGAACTGTGCTGTGTATTTCCCTTCAGAAATGGAGTTAAATCACAGGCTCTGTATCTTCCTACAAGCAAGACTTCGTTTCATGTAAACTCAGTCACCTTTCAGCTCAAACGAATCTACATCGTTCACGTAGCTCACACTTTTCTTGCTCTTAAATGTAAAGCATTGGATTTTAGAGGACCTGTGGTTTGTATCAGTTTCAGAAGAAGAGTTGACCTAGATATGGTCCGTATGTGTAGGAAACACCGTTATTTTTTTTTGAGCACAGTCACGTTTCCTGCTCTATTAGAGACTCTTAGAAAGCAAGAGTGTGCTTCTTGCTCTAAAGCAGAGTGTGTTTCATGGATGAGAACTGTGCTGTGTGTTTCCCTTCAGAAAGGGAGTAAAATTCCAGGCTCTGTGTCTTCCTACAAGCAAGACATCATTTCAGGTAAACGCAGTCAATTTTCAGCTCAAATGAATATAAATCGTTTACGAAGTTCACACGTTACTTGCTCTTAACTGAAAAGCATTGGATGTTAGATGACTTGTGGTTTGGATCAGTTTCAGAAGCAGAGTTGAACTAGCAATGGTCCGTATGTGTAGGAAACACTGTTCTTTTGTTCTGAGCACACTCACGTTTCCTGCACTATTAGAGACTCTAGAAAGCAAGAGCGTGCTTCTTCCTATACGCAGAGTGTGTTTCTTGTGAGAACTGTGCTGTGTATTTCCCTTCAGAAATGGAGTTAAATCACAGGCTCTGTATCTTCCTACAAGCAAGACTTCGTTTCACGTAAACTCAGTCATCTTTCAGCTCAAATGAAGCTATATCGTTCACGTAGCTCACCCGTGTCTTGCTCATAACTGTAAAGCTTTGGATATTAGAGGACCTGTGGTGTGTATCAGTTTCAGAAGCAGAGTTGAACTAGCAATGGTCTGTAAGTGTAGGAAACACCGTTCTATTGTTCTGAGTACCCTCAAGTTTCTGGCTCTTTTAGAGACTCTCTAAAGCCAGAGCATGCTTCTTGCTCTAAAGCAGAGTGTGTTTCATGGATGAGTACTGTGCTGTGTGTTTCCATTCAGAAAGGATTTAAATTCCAGGCTCTGTGTCTTCCTACAAGCAAGACATCATTTCCGGAAAACGCAGTCACTTTTCAGCTCAAATGAATATATATCGTTTAGGAAGATCACTCGTTTCTCGCTCTTAACTGAAAAGCATTGGAAGTTAGATGACTTGGGGTTGGTATCAGTTTCAGAAGCAGAGTTGAACTAGCAATGGTCCGTATGTGTAGGAAACACTGTTCTTTTGTTCTGAGCACACTCACATTTCCTGCACTATTAGAGACTCTAGAAAGCAAGAGCGTGCTTCTTCCTATACGCAGAGTGTGTTTCTTGTGAGAACTGTGCTGTGTATTTCCCTTCAGAAATGGAGTTAAATCACAGGCTCTGTATCTTCCTACAAGTAAGACTTCGTTTCACGTAAACTCAGTCACCTTTCAGCTCAAACGAATCTACATCGTTCACGTAGCTCACACTTTTCTTGCTCTTAAATGTAAAGCATTGGATTTTAGAGGACCTGTGGTTTGTATCAGTTTCAGAAGAAGAGTTGACCTAGATATGGTCCGTATGTGTAGGAAACACCGTTATTTTGTTCTGAATACAGTCACGTTTCCTGCTCTATTAGAGACTCTTAGAAAGCAAGAGTGTGCTTCTTGCTCTAAAGCAGAGTGTGTTTCATGGATGAGAACTGTGCTGTGTGTTTCCCTTCAGAAAGGGAGTTAAATTCCAGGCTCTGTGTCTTCCTACAAGCAAGACATCATTTCAGGTAAACACAGTCAATGTTCAGCTCAAATGAATATAAATCGTTTACGAAGGTCACACGTTACTTGCTCTTAACTGTAAAGCTTTGGATATTAGAGGAACTGTGGTGTGTATCAGTTTCAGAAGCAGAGTTGAACTAGCAATGGTCCGTATGTGTAGGAAACACTGTTCTTTTGTTCTGAGCACACTCATATTTCCTGCACTATTAGAGACTCTAGAAAGCAAGAGCGTGCTTCTTCCTATTGCAGAGTGTGGTTCTTGTAAGAACTGTACTGTGTGTTTCCCTTCAGAAATGGAGTTAAATCACAGGCTCTGTATCTTCCTACAAGCAAGACTTCATTTCACGTAAACTTAGTCATCTTTCAGCTCAAATGAAGCTACATCGTTTACATAGCTCACACGTGTCTTGCTCATAACTGTAAAGGTTTGGATGTTAGAGACCTGTGGTGTGTATCAGTTTCAGAAGCAGAGTTGAACTAGCATCGGTCTGTATGTGTAGGAAACACCATTCTTTTGTTCTGAGTACCCTCAAGTTTCTGGCTCTATTAGAGACTCTCGAAAGCAAGAGCATGCTTCTTGCTCTAAAGCAGAGTGTGTTTCATGGATGAGTACTGTGCTGTGTGTTTCCATTCAGAAATGGAGTTAAATTCCAGGCTCTGTGTCTTCCTACAAGCAAGACATCATTTCCGGAAAACGCAGTCACTTTTCAGCTCAAAGGAAGCTACATCGTTCACGAAGCTCACACGTTTCTCGCTCTTAACTGGAAAGCAATGCATGTTAGAGGAACTGTGGTTTGTATCACATTCAGAAGAAGAGTTGACCTAGATATGGTCCGTATGTGTAGGAAACACTGTTATTTTGTTCTGACCACAGTCACGTTTCCTGCTGTATTAGAGACACATAGAAAGCAAGAGCATGCTTCTTGCTCTAAAGCAGAATGTGTTTCATCGTGAGAACTGTGCTCTGTGTTTCCCTTCAGAAATGGAGTTAAATCCCAGGCTCTGTGTCTTCCTACAACCAAGACATCTTTTCAGCTAAACTCAGTCACTTTTCAGCTCAAAGGAGATACATCGTTCACGAAGCTCACATGATTCTCGCTCTTAACTTGAAAGCATTGCATGTTAATGGAACTGTGCTTTGTATCAGTTTCCAAAGAAGAGTTGACCTAGATATGGTCCGTATGTGTAGGAAACACCGTTATTTTGTTCTGAACACAGTCACGTTTCCTGCTGTATTAGAGATTCTTAGAAAGCCAGAGTGTGCTTCTTGCTCTACAGCAGAGTGTGTTTCATGGATGAGAACTGTGCTGTCTATTTCCCTTCAAAACGGGAGTTAAATAGCAGGCTCTGTGTCTTCCTACAAGCAAGACATCATGTCAGGTAAATGCATTCACTTTTCAGCTCAAATGAATATAAATCCTTTACGAAGCTCACACGTTTCTCACTCTTAACTGAAAAGCATTGGATGTTAGATGACTTGTGGTTTGTATCATTTTCAGAAGTAGAGTTGAACTAGCAGTGGTCCGTATGTGAAAGAAACACCGTTCTTTTGTTCTGAGCACACTCAAGTTTCCTGCTCTATTAGAGACTCTAGAAAGCAAGAGCGTGCTTCTTCCTAAATGCAGAGTGTGTTTCATGGATGAGAACTGTGAAGTGTGTTTCCATTCAGAAATGGATTTAAATCCCAGGCTCTGTACCTTCCTACAAGCAAGACATCTTTTCAGGTAAACCCAGTCACTTTTCAGCTCAAAGGAAGCTACATCGTTCACGAAGCTCACACGTTTCTCGCGCTTAACTGGAAAGCATTGCATGTTAGAGGAACTGTGGTTTGTATCACATTCAGAAGTAGAGTTGACCTAGATATGGTCCGTATGTGTAGGAAACACCGTTATATTGTTCTGACCACAGTCATGTTTCCTGCTGTATTAGAGACACATAGAAACCAAGAGCATGCTTCTTGCTCTAAAGTAGAGTGTGTTTTATGGATGAGAACTGTTCTGTGTGTTTCCCTTCAGAATTGGAGTTAAATCCCAGGCTCTGTATCTTCCTACAAGCAAGACATATTTTCAGGTAAACTCAGTCACTTTTCAGCTCAAAGAAAGCTACATCCTTTACAAAGATCCCACGTTTCTCACTCTTAACTGAAAAGCATTGGATGTTAGAGGACCTGTGGTTCGTATCAGTTTCAGAAGCAGAGTTGAACTAGCAGTGGTCCCTATGTGTTGGAACACCGTTCTTTTGGTCTGAGCACACTCAAGTTTCCTGCTCTATTAGAGACTCTAGAAAGCAAGAGCGTGCTTCTTCCTAAACACAGAGTGATTTTCTTGTGAGAAATGTGCTGTGTGTTTGCCTTCAGAAATGGGGTTTGATCACAGGCTCTGTATCTTCCTACAAGCAAGACTTCGTTTCACGTAAACTCAGTCAACTTTCAGCTCAAATGAAGCTACATCGTTCACGTAGCTCACACGTTTCTTCCTCCTAACTGTAAAGCGTTGGATGTTAGAGGACCTGTGGTGTGTATCAGTTTCAGAAGCAGAGTTGATCTAGCAATGGTCCGTATGTGTAGGAAACACTGTTCTTCTCTTCTGAGTACCCTTCAAGTTTCTGGCTCTATTAGAGACTCTGGAAAGCAAGAGCATGCTTCTTGCTCTAAAGCAGAGTGTGTTTCATGGATGAGTACTGTGCTGTGTGTTTCCATTCAGAAATGGAGTTAAATCCCAGGCTCTGTGTCTTTCTAAAAGCAAGACATATTTTCAGGTAAACGCAGTCACTTTTCAGCTCAAAGGAAGCTACATCATTCACGAAGCTCACAAGTTTCTCACTCTTAACTGGAAAGCATTGCATGTTAGAGGAACTGTGGTTTGTATCAGTTTCAGAAGAAGAGTTGGACTAGATATGGTCCGTATGTGTAGGAAACACCGTTATTTTGTTCTGATCACAGTCACGTTTCCTTCTCTATTAGAGACACTTAGAAAGCAATAGCGTGCTTCTTGCTCTAAAGCAGAGTGTGTTTCATCGTGTGAACTGTGCTGTGTGTTTCCCTTCAGAAATGGAGTTAAATCCCAGGCTCTGTGTCTTACTACAAGCAAGACATATTTTCAGGTAAACTCAGTCACTTTTCAGCTCAAATGAATATAAATCGTTTACGAAGATCACACGTTTCTCACTCTTAACTGAAAAGCATAGGATGTTAGATGACTTTTGGTTTGTATCAATTTCAGAAACAGAGTTGAACTAGCAATGGTCCATATGTGTAGGAAACACCGTTCTTTTGTTCTGAGTACCCTCAAGTTTCTGGCTCTATTAGAGACTCAGCAAAGAGAGAGCAGGCTTCTTGCTCTAAAGCAGAGTGTGTTTCATCGTGTGAACTGTGCTGTGTGTTTCCCTTCAGAAATGGAGTTAAATCCCAGGCTCTGTGTCTTCCTACAAGCAAGACATATTTTCAGGTAAACTCAGTCACTTTTCAGCTCAAAGGAAGCTACATCGTTCACGAAGCTCACAAGTTTCTCACTCTTAACTGGAAAGCATTGCATGTTAGAGGAACTGTGGTTTGTATCAGTTTCAGAAGAAGAGTTGGCCTAGATATGGTCCGTATGTGTAGGAAACACCGTTAATTTTTTCTGACCACAGTCACGTTTCCTTCTCTATTAGAGACTCTCAGAAAGCAAGAGCGTGCTTCTTGCTCTAAAGCAGAGTGTGTTTCATGGATGAGAACGGTGCAGTGTGTTTCCCTTCAGAAATGGAGATAAATTCCAGGCTCTGTGTCTTCCTACAAGCAAGACATCATTTCAGGAAAACGCAGTCACTTTTCAGCTCAAATGAATATAAATCGTTTAGGAAGATCACACGTTTCTCGCTCTTAACTGAAAAGCATTGGATGTTAGATGACTTGGGGTTTGTATCAGTTTCAGAAGCAGAGTTGAACTAGCAATGGTCCGTATGTGTAGGAAACACAGTTCTTTTGTTCTGAACACACTCACATTTCCTGCTCTATTAGAAACTCTAGATAGCAAGAGCATGCTTCTTCCTATATGCAGAGTGTGTTTCCTTGTGAGAACAGTGCTGTGTGTTTCCCTTCAGAAATGGAGTTAAATCACAGGCTCTGTGTCTTCCTACAAGCAAGATTTCGTTTCATTTAAACTCAGTCAACTTTCAGCTCAAACGAATCTACATCTTTCACGTGGCTCACACGTTTCTTGCTCCTAACTGTAAAGCGTTGGATGTTAGAGGACCTGTGATTTGTATCAGTTTCAGAAGCAGAGTTGAACTAGCAATGGTCCGTATGTGTAGGAAACACCGTTCTTTTTTTCTGAGTACCCTCAATTTTCTGGCTCTATTAGAGACTCTGCAAAGAAAGACCATGCTTCTTGTTTTAAAGAGGAGTGTGTTTCATCGTGAGAACTGTGCTGTGTGTTTCCCTTCAGAAATGGAGTTAAATCCCAGGCTCTGTGTTTTCCTACAAGCAAGACATCTTTTCAGCTAAACTCAGTCACTTTTCAGCTCAAAGGAAGCTACATCGTTCACGAAGCTCACACGATTCTCGCTCTTAACTTAAAGTATTGCATGTTAATTGAACTGTGCTTTGTATCAGTTTCAGAAGAAGAGTTGACGTAGATATGGTCCGTATGTGTAGGAAACACCGTTATTTTGTTCTGACCACAGTCACGTTTCCTGTTGTATTTGAGATTCTTAGAAAGCCAGAGTGTGCTTCTTGCTCTACAGCAGAGTGTGTTTCATGGATGAGAACTGTGCTGTCTGTTTCCCTTCAAAAAGGGAGTTAAATTCCAGGCTCTGTGTCTTCCTACAAGCAAGACATCATGTCAGGTAAACGCAGTCAATTTTCAGCTCAAATGAATATAAATCCTTTACGAAGCTCACATGTTTCTCGCTCTTAACTGAAAAGCATTGGATGTTAGATGACTTGTGGTTTGTATCATTTTCAAAAACAGAGTTGAACTAGCCTTGGTCCCTATGTGTAACAACACCGTTCTTTTGTTCTGAGTACCCTCATGTTTCTGGCTCTATTAGAGACTATGGAAAGCAAGACCATGCTTCTTTCTCCAAAGCAGAGTGTGTTTCATGGATGAGTATTGTGCTGTATGTTTCCTTTCTGAAATGGAATTAAATTCCAGGCTCTCTGTCTGCCTATAAGAAAGACATCATTTCAGGTAAACACAGTCACTATTCAGCTCAAATGAATATAAATCGTTTTCGAAGCTCACACGTTTCTTGTTCTTAACTGAAATGCATTGGATGTTAGATGACTTGTGATTTGTTTCAGTTTCCGAAGCAGTGTTGACCTAGATATGGTCCATGCATGTAGGAAACACCGTTATTTTGTTCTAACCACAGTCACATTTCCTGCTCTATTAGAGACTCTAAGAAAGCAAGAGCGTGCTTCTTGCTCTAAAGCAGAGTGTGTTTAATGGATGAGAACTGTGCTGTGTGTTTCCCTTCAGAAATGGATTTAAATCCCAGGCTCTGTACCTTCCTACAAACAAGACATCTTTTCAGGTAAACAGTCACTTTTCAGCTCAAATGAATATAAATCGTTTACGAAGCTCACACGTTTTTTGCTCTTAACTTGAAAGCATTGCATGTTAATGGAACTGTGCTTTGTATCAGTTTCAGAAGAATAGTTGACCTAGATATGGTCCGTAAATGTAGGAAACACTGTTATTTTGTTCTGACCACAGTCACGTTTCCTGCTGTATTAGAGACATATAGAAAGCAAGAACATGCTTTTTGCTCTAATGCAGAATGTGTTTCATCGTGAGAACTGTGCTCTGTGTTTCCCTTCAGAAATGGAGTTAAATCCCAGGCTCTGTGTCTTCCTACAACCAAGACATCATTTCAGCTAAACTCAGTCACTTTTCAGCTCAAAGGAGATACATCGTTCACGAAGCTCACACGATTCTCGCTCTTAACTTGAAAGCATTGCATGTTAATGGAACTGTGCTTTGTATCAGTTTCCAAAGAAGAGTTGACCTAGATATGGTCCGTATGTGTAGGAAACACCGTTATTTTGTTCTGAACACAGTCACGTTTCCTGCTGTATTAGAGATTCTTAGAAAGCCAGAGTGTGCTTCTTGCTCTACAGCAGAGTGTGTTTCATGGATGAGAACTGTGCTGTCTATTTCCCTTCAAAACGGGAGTTAAATAGCAGGCTCTGTGTCTTCCTACAAGCAAGACATCATGTAAGGTAAATGCATTCACTTTTCAGCTCAAATGAATATAAATCCTTTACGAAGCTCACACGTTTCTCGCTCTTAACTGAAAAGCATTGGATGTTAGATGACTTGTGGTTTGTATCATTTTCAGAAGCAGAGTTGAACTAGCAGTGGTCCGTATGTGAAAGAAACACCGTTCTTTTGTTCTGAGCACACTCAAGTTTCCTGCTCTATTAGAGACTCTAGAAAGCAAGAGCGTGCTTCTTCCTAAATGCAGAGTGTGTTTCATGGATGAGAACTGTGCTGTGTGTTTCCATTCAGAAATGGATTTAAATCCCAGGCTCTGTACCTTCCTACAAGCAAGACATCTTTTCAGGTAAACCCAGTCACTTTTCAGCTCAAAGGAAGCTACATCGTTCACGAAGCTCACACGTTTCTCGCTCTTAACTGGAAAGCATTGCATGTTAGAGGAACTGTGGTTTGTATCACATTCAGAAGTAGAGTTGACCTAGATATGGTCCGTATGTGTAGGAAACACCGTTATATTGTTCTGACCACAGTCACGTTTCCTGCTGTATTAGAGACACATAGAAACCAAGAGTATGCTTCTTGCTCTAAAGTAGAGTGTGTTTTATGGATGAGAACTGTTCTGTGTGTTTCCCTTCAGAATCGGAGTTAAATCCCAGGCTCTGTATCTTCCTACAAGCAAGACATATTTTCAGGGAAACTCAGTCACTTTTCAGCTCAAAGAAAGCTACATCCTTTACAAAGATCCCACGTTTCTCACTCTTAACTGAAAAGCATTGGATGTTAGAGGACCTGTGGTTCGTATCAGTTTCAGAAGCAGAGTTGAACTAGCAGTGGTCCCTATGTGTTGGAACACCGTTCTTTTGGTCTGAGCACACTCAAGTTTCCTGCTCTATTAGAGACTCTAGAAAGCAAGAGCGTGCTTCTTCCTAAACACAGAGTGATTTTCTTGTGAGAAATGTGCTGTGTGTTTGCCTTCAGAAATGGGGTTTGATCACAGGCTCTGTATCTTCCTACAAGCAAGACTTCGTTTCACGTAATCTCAGTCAACTTTCAGCTCAAATGAAGCTACATCGTTCACGTAGCTCACACGTTTCTTCCTCCTAACTGTAAAGCGTTGGATGTTAGAGGACCTGTGGTGTGTATCAGTTTCAGAAGCAGAGTTGATCTAGCAATGGTCCGTATGTGTAGGAAACACTGTTCTTCTCTTCTGAGTACCCTTCAAGTTTCTGGCTCTATTAGAGACTCTGGAAAGCAAGAGCATGCTTCTTGCTCTAAAGCAGAGTGTGTTTCATGGATGAGTACTGTGCTGTGTGTTTCCATTCAGAAATGGAGTTAAATTCCAGGCTCTGTGTCTGCCTATAAGCAAGACATCATTTCAGGTAAACTAAGACACTTCTCAGCTCTAAGGAAGCTACATCGTTCACGAAGCTCACAAGTTACTCACTCTTACCTGGAAAGCATTGCATGTTAGAGGAACTGGGGTTTGTATCAGTTTCAGAAGAAGAGTTGACCTAGATATGGTCCGCATGTGTAGGAAACACTGTTATTTTGGTCTGACCACAGTCATGTTTCCTGCTCTATTAGAGAGTCTTAGAAAGCAAGAGCGTGCTTCTTGCTCTAAAGCAGAGTGTGTTTCATGGATGAGAAATGTGCTGTGTGTTTCCCTTCAGAAATGGAGTTAAATTCCAGGCTCTGTGTCTTCCTACAAGCAAGACATCATTTCCGGAAAACGCAATCACTTTTCAGCTCAAATGAATTAAATCGTTTAGGAAGATCACACGTTTCTCGCTCTTAACTGAAAAGCATTGGATGTTAGATGACTGGGTGTTTGTATCAGTTTCAGAAGCAGAGTTGAACTAGCAATGGTCCCTATATGTAGGAAACACCGTTAATTTGTTCAGAGCACCCTGATGATTCTGGCTCTATTAGAGAATCTAGAAAGCAAGAGCATGCTTCATGCTCTAAAGCAGAGTGTGTTTCATGGATGAGGACTGTGCTGTGTGTTTCCCTTCAGAAATGGAGTTAAATTCCAGGCTCTGTGTCTTCCTACAAACAAGATATCATTTCAGGAAAATGCAGTCAATTTTCAGCTCAAATGAATATAAATCGTTTACGAAGATCAAACGTTTCTCACTCTTAACTGAATGCATAGGATGTCAGATGACTTTTGGTTTGTATAAGTTTCAGAAACAGAGTTGAAATAGCAATGGTCCATATGTGTAGGAAACACCGTTCTTTTGTTCTGAGTACCCTCAAGTTTCGGGCTCTATTACAGACTCTGCAAAGAGAGAGCAGGCTTCTTGCTCTAAAGCAGAGTGTGTTTCATCGTGTGAAATGTGCTGTGTGTTTCCCTTCAGAAATGGGGTTAAATCCCAGGCTCTGTGTCTTCCTACATGCAAGACATGTTTTCAGGTAAACTCAGTCAATTTTCAGCTCAAAGGAAGCTACATCGTTCACGGAGCTCACAAGTTTCTCACTCTTAACTGGAAAGCATTGCATATTAGAGGAACTGTGGTTTGTATCAGTTTCAGAAGAAGAGTTGGCCTAGATATAGTCCGTATGTGTAGGAAACACCGTTATTTTGTTCTGATCACAGTCACGTTTCCTTCTCTATTAGAGACTCTTAGAAAGCAATAGCGTGCTTCTTGCTCTAAAGCAGAGTGTGTTTCATGTATGAGAACTGTGCTGTGTGTTTCCCTTCAGAAATGGAGTTAAATTCCAGGCTCTTTGTCTTCCTACAAGCAAGACATCATTTTAGGAAAACGCAGAGACTTTTCAGCTCAAATGAATATAAATCGTTTAAGAAGATCACACGATTCTCGCTCTTAACTGAAAAGCATTGGATGTTAGATGACTTGGGGTTTGTATCAGTTTCAGAAGCAGAGTTGAACTAGCAGTGGTCCGTATATGTAAGAAACACCGTTCTTTTGATCTGAGCACACTCATGTTTCCTGCTCTATTAGAAACTATAGAAAGCAAGAGCGTGCTTCTTCCTAAACGAAGACTGTGTTTCATCGTGAGAACTGTGCTGTGTGTTTCCATTCAGAAATGGAGTTAAATCACAGGCTCTGTGTCTTCCTACAAGCAAGATTTCATTTCATGTAAACTCAGTCAACTTCCAGCTCAAACGAATCTACATCGTTCACGTGGCTCACACGTTTCTTGCTCCTAACTGTAAAGCGTTGGATGTTAGAGAACCTGTGATTTGTATCAGTTTCAGAAGCAGAGTTGAACTAGCAATGATCCGTATGTGTAGGAAACGCCGTTCTTTTGTTCTGAGTACCCTCATGTTTCTGGCTCTATTAGAGACTCTGCAAAGAAAGACCATGCTTCTTGTTTTAAAGCGGAGTGTGTTTCATCATGAGAACTGTGCTGTGTGTTTCACTTCAGAAATGGAGTTAAATCCCAGGCTCTGTGTCTTCCTACAAGCAAGACATCTTTTCACCTAAACTCAGTCACTTTTCAGCTCAAAGGAAGCTACATCGTTCACGAAGCTCACACGATTCTCGCTCTTAACTTGAAAGCATTGCATGTTAATGGAACTGTGCTTTGTATCAGTTTCAAAAGAAGAGTTGACCTAGATATGGTCTGTATGTGTAGGAAACACCGTTATTTTGTTCTGACCACAGTCACGTTTCCTGTTGTATTTGAGATTCTTGGAAAGCCAGAGTGTGCTTCTTGCTCTACAGCAGAGTGTGTTTCATGGATGAGAACTGTGCTGTCTGTTTCCCTTCAAAAAGGGAGTTAAATTCCAGGCTCTGTGTCTTCCTACAAGCAAGACATCATGTCAGGTAAACGCAGTCAATTTTCAGCTCAAATGAATATAAATCCTTTACGAAGCTCACATGTTTTTCGCTCTTAACTGAAAAGCATTGGATGTTAGATGACTTGTGGTTTGTATCAATTTCAGAAGCAGAGTTGAACTAGCAGTGGTCCCTATGTGTAACAACACCGTTCTTTTGTTCTGAGTACCCTCATGTTTCTTGCTCTATTAGAGACTATGGAAAGCAAGACCATGCTTCTTTCTCCAAAGCAGAGTGTGTTTCATGGATGAGTATTGTGCTGTATGTTTCCTTTCTGAAATGGAATTAAATTCCAGGCTCTCTGTCTGCCTATGAGAAAGACATCATTTCAGGTAAACACAGTCACTTTTCAGCTCAAATGAATATAAATCGTTTACGAAGCTCACACGTTTCTTGCTCTTAAATGAAATGCATTGGATGTTAGATGACTTGTGATTTGTTTCAGTTTCCGAAGCAGCGTTGACCTAGATATGGTCCGTACATGTAGGAAACACCGTTATTTTGTACTAACCACAGTCACGTTTCCTGCTCTATTAGAGACTCTAAGAAAGCAAGAGCGTGCTTCTTGCTCTAAAGCAGAGTGTGTTTAATGGATGAGAACTGTGCTGTGTGTTTCCCTTCAGAAATGGATTTAAATCCCAGGCTCTGTACCTTCCTACAAGCAAGACATCTTTTCAGGTAAACACAGTCACTTTTCAGCTCAAATGAATAAAAATCGTTTACGAAGCTCACACGTTTCTTGCTCAAACTTGAAAGCATTGCATGTAAATGGAACTGTGCTTTGTATCAGTTTCAGAAGAAGAGTTGACCTAGATATGGTCCGTATATGTAGGAAACACTGTTATTTTGTTCTGACCACAGTCACGTTGCCTGCTGTATTAGAGACATATAGAAAGCAAGAACATGCTTCTTGCTCTAATGCAGAGTGTGTTCCATGGATGAGAACTGTGCTGTGTGTTTCCATTCGGAAATGGATTTAAACCCCAGGCTCTGTACCTTCCTACAAGCAAGACATCTTTTCAGGCAAACTCAGTAACTTTTCAGCTCAAAGGAAGCTACATCGTTCAGGAAGCTCACACGTTTCTCGCTCTTAACTGGAAAGCATTGCATGTTAGAGGAACTGTGGTTTGTATCACATTCAGAAGAAGAGTTGACCTAGATATGCTCCGTATGTGTAGAAAACACCGTTATATTGTTCTGAACACAGTCACGTTTCCTGCTGTATTAGAGACACATAGAAACCAAGAGCATGCTTCTTGCTCTAAAGTAGAGTGTGTTTCATGGATGAGAACTGTGCTGTGTGTGTCCCTTCAGAATTGGAGTTAAATCCCAGGCTCTGTATCTTCCTACAAGCAAGACATATTTTCAGGTAAACTCAGTCACTTTTCAGCTCAAAGGAAGCTACATCCTTTACAAAGATCCCACGTTTCTCACTCTTAACTGAAAAGCATTGGATGTTAGAGGACCTGTGGTTCGTATCAGTTTCAGAAGCAGAGTTGAACTAGCAGTGGTCCCTATGTGTTGGAACACCGTTCTTTTGGTCTGAGCACACTCAAGTTTCCTGCTCTATTAGAGACTCTAGAAAGCAAGAGCATGCTTCTTCCTAAACGAAGAGTGTTTTTCTTGTGAGAAATGTGCTGTGTGTTTCCCTTCAGACATTGAGTTTAATCACAGGCTCGGTATCTTCCTACAAGCAAGACTTCGTTTCACGTAAACTCAGTCAACTTTCAGCTCAAATGAAGCTACATCGTTCACGTAGCTCACACGTTTCTTCCTCCTAACTGTAAAGCGTTGGATGTTAGAGGACCTGTGGTGTGTATCAGTTTCAGAAGCAGAGTTGAACTAGCAATGGTCCGTATATGTAGGAAACACCGTTATTTTGTTCAGAGCACCCTCATGTTTCTGGCTCTATTAGAGAATCTAGAAAGCAAGAGCATGCTTCATGGTCTAAAGCAGACTGTGTTTCATGGATGAGAACTGTGCTGTGTGTTTCCGTTCAGAAATGGAGTTAAATCCCAGGCTCTGTGTCTTCCGACATGCAAGATATCATTTCAGGAAAACGCAGTCACTTTTCAGCTCAAATGAATATAAATCGTTTAGGAAGATCACACGTTTCTCACTCTTAACTGAAAAGCATAGGATGTTAGATGACTTTTGGTTTGTATCAGTCAGAAACAGAGTTGAACTACCAGTGGTCCATATTTGTAGGAAACACCGTTCTATTGTTCTGAGTACCCTCAAGTTTCGGGCTCTAATAGAGATTCTGCAAAGAGAGAGCAGGCTTCTTGCTCTAAAGCAGAGTGTGTTTCATCGTGTGAACTGTGCTGTGTGTTTCCCTTCAGAAATGGAGTTAAATCCCAGACTCTGTGTCTTCCTACAAGCAAGACATATTTTCAGGTAAACTCAGTCACTTTTCAGCTCAAAGGAAGCTACATCGTTCACGAAGCTCACAAGTTTCTCACTCTTAACTGCAAAGCATTGCATATTAGAGGTACTGTGGTTTGTATCAGTTTCAGAAGAAGAGTTGGCCTAGATATGGTCCCTATGTGTAGGAAACACCGTTATTTTATTCTGACCACAGTCACGTTTCCTTCTCTATTAGAGACTCTTAGAAAGCAAGAGCGTGCTTCTTGCTCTAAAGCAGAGTGTGTTTCATGGATGAGAACTGTGCTGTGTGTTTCCCTTCAGAAATGGAGTTAAATCCCAGGCTCTGTGTCTTCCTACATGCAAGACATATTTTCAGGTAAACTCAGTCACTTTTCAGCTCAAAGGAAGCTACATCGTTCACGAAGCTCACAAGTTAATCACTCGTAAATGGAAAGCATTGCATGTTAGAGGAACTGTGGTTTGAATCAGTTTCAGAAGAAGAGTTGGCCTAGATATGGCCAATATGTGTAGGAAACACCGTTATTTTGTTCTGACCACAGTCACGTTTCCTTCTCTATTAGAGACTCTTAGAAAGCAAGAGCGTGCTTCTTACTCTAAAGCAGAGAGTGTTTCCTGGATGAGAACTGTGCTGTGTGTTTTCATTCAGAAATGGAGTTAAATCCCAGGCTCTGTGTCTTTCTACATGCAAGACATATTTTCAGGTAAACTCAGTCATTTTTCAGCTCAAAGGAAGCTACATCGTTCACGAAGCTCACAAGTTTCTCACTCTTAACTGGAAAGCATTGCATGTTAGAGGAACTGTGGTTTGTATCACATTCAGAAGAAGAGTTGACCTATATATGGGCCGTATGTGTAGGAAACACCGTTATTTTGTTCTGACCACAGTCACGTTTCCTTCTCTATTAGAAACACTTAGAAAGCAATAGCGTGCTTCTTGCTCTAAAGCAGAGTGTGTTTCATGGATGAGAACTGTGCTGTGTGTTTCCCTTCAGAAATGGAGTTAAATTCCAGGCTCTTTGTCTTCCTACAAGCAAGACATCATTTCAGGAAAACGCAGTCACTTTTCAGCTCAAATTAATATAAATCGTTTAGGAAGATCACAAGTTTCTCGCTCTTAACTGAAAAGCATTTGATGTTAGATGACTTGGGGTTTTTATCAGTTTCAGAAGCAGAGTTGAACTAGCAGTGGTCCGTATGTGTAAGAAACACCGTTATTTTGATCTGAGCACACTCATGCTTCCTGCTCTATTAGAAACTCTAGAAAGCAAGAGCGTGCTTCTTCCTAAACGAAGAGTGTGTTTCATCGTGAGAACTGTGCTGTGTGTTTCCCTTCAGAAATGGAGTTAAATCACAGGCTCTGTGTCTTCCTACAAGCAAGATTTCGTTTCATGTAAACTCAGTCAACTTTCAGCTCAAACAAATCTACATCGTTCACGTAGCTCACATGTTTCTTGCTCCTAACTGTAAAGCGTTGGATGTTAGAGGACCTGTGATTTGTATCAGTTTCAGAAGCAGAGTTGAACTAGCAATGGTCCGTATGTGTAGGAAACACCGTTAATTTGTTCTCACCACAGTCACGTTTCCTTCTCTATTTGAGACTCTTAGAAAGCAAGAGCGTGCTTCTTGCTCTAAAGCAGAGTGTGTTTCATGGATGAGAACGGTGCAGTGTGTTTCCCTTCAGAAATGGAGATAAATTCCAGGCTCTGTGTCTTCCTACAAGCAAGACATCATTTCAGGAAAACGCAGTCACTTTTCAGCTCAAATGAATATAAATCGTTTAGGAAGATCACACGTTTCTCGCTCTTAACTGAAAAGCATTGGATGTTAGATGACTTGGGGTTTGGATCAGTTTCAGAAGCAGAGTTGAACTAGCAATGGTCCGTATGTGTAGGAAACACAGTTCTTTTGTTCTGAACACACTCACATTTCCTCCTCTATTAGAAACTCTAGAAAGCAAGAGCATGCTGCTTCCTATACGCAGAGTGTGTTTCCTTGTGAGAACAGTGCTCTGTGTTTCCCTTCAGAAATGCAGTTAAATCACAGGCTCTGTGTCTTCCTACAAGCAAGATTTCGTTTCATGTAAACTCAGGCAACTTTCAGCTCAAACGAATCTACATCGCTCACGTAGCTCACACGTTTCTTGCTCCTAACTGTAAAACGTTGGATGTTAGAGGACCTGTGATTTGTATCAGGTTCAGAAGCAATGTTGAACTAGCAATGGTCTGTATGTGTAGGAAACACTGTTCTTTTGTTCTGAGTACCCTCAAGTTTCTGGCTCTATTAGAAACTCTGCAAAGAAAGACCATGCTTCTTGCTCTAAAGCAGATTGTGTTTCATCGTGACAACTGTGCTGTGTGTTTCCCTTCAGAAATGGAGTTAAATCCCAGGCTCTGTGTCTTCCTACAAGCAAGACATCTTTTTCAGCTAAACTCAGTCACTTTTCAGCTCAAAGGAGCTACATCGTTCACGAAGCTCACACGATTCTCGCTCTTAACTTGAAAGCATTGCATGTTAATGGAACAGTGCTTTGTATCAGTTTCAGAAGAAGAGTTGACCTAGATATGGTCCGTATGTGTAGGAAACACTGTTATTTTGTTCTGACCACAGTCACGTTTCCTGCTGTATTAGAGATTATTAGAAAGCCAGAGTGTGCTTCTTGCTCTACAACAGAGTGTGTTTCATGGATGAGAACTGTGCTGTCTATTTCCCTTCAAAAAGGGAGTTAAATTCCAGGCTCTGTGTCTTCCTTCAAGCAAGACATCATGTCAGGTAAATGCATTCACTTTTCAGCTCAAATGAATATAAATCCTTTACGAAGCTCACCCGTTTCTCGCTCTTAACTGAAAAGCATTGGATGTTAGATGACTTGTGGTTTGTATCATTTTCAGAAGCAGAGTTGAACTAGCAGTGGTCCGTATGTGAAAGAAACACTGTTCATTTGTTCTGAGCACACTGAAGTTTCCTGCTCTATTGGAGACTCTAGAAAGCAAGAGCGTGCTTCTTCCTAAATGCAGAGTGTGTTTCATGGATGAGAACTGTGCCGTGTGTTTCCATTCAGAAATGGATTTAAATCCCAGGTTCTGTACCTTCCTACAAGCAAGACATCTTTTCAGGTAAACTCAGTCACTTTTCAGCTCAAAGGAAGCTACATCCTTCACGAAGCTCACACGTTTCTCGCTCTTAACTGGAAAGCATTGCATGTTAGAGGAACTGTGGTTTGTATCACATTCAGAAGGAGAATTGACCTAGATATGGTCCGTATGTGTAGGAAACACCGTTCTATTGTTCTGACCACAGTCACGTTTCCTGCTGTATTAGAGACACATAGAAACCAAGAGCATGCTTCTTGCTCTAAAGTAGAGTGTGTTTTATGGATGAGAACTGTGCTGTGTGTTTCCCTTCAGAAATGGAGTTAAATCACAGGCTCTGTATCTGCCTACAAGCAAGACATCTTTTCCGGTAAACTCAGTCACTTTTCAGCTCAAAGGAAACTACATCCTTTACAAAGATCACACGTTTCTCACTCTTAACTGAAAAGCATTGGATGTTAGAGGACCTGTGGTTCGTATCAGTTTCAGAAGCAGAGTTGAACTAGCAGTGGTCCGTATGTGTAAGAAACTCCGTTATTTTGATCTGAGCACACTCATGCTTCCTGCTCTATTAGAAACTCTAGAAAGCAAGAGCGTGCTTCTTCCTAAACGAAGAGTGTGTTTCATCGTGAGAACTGTGCTGTGCGTTTCCCTTCAGAAATGGAGTTAAATCACAGGCTCTGTGTCTTCCTACAAGCAAGATTTCGTTTCATGTAAACTCAGGCAACTTTCACCTCAAACAAATCTACATCGTTCACGTAGCTCACATGTTTCTTGCTCCTAACTGTAAAGCGTTGGATGTTAGAGGACCTGTGATTTGTATCAGTTTCAGAAGCAGAGTTGAACTATCAATGGTCCGTATGTGTAGGAAACACCGTTAATTTGTTCTGACCACAGTCACGTTTCCTTCTCTATTAGAGACACATAGAAAGCAAGAACGTGCTTCTTGCTCTAAAGCAGAGTGTGTTTCATGGATGAGAACGGTGCAGTGTGTTTCCCTTCAGAAATGGAGATAAATTCCAGGCTCTGTGTCTTCCTACAAGCAAGACATCATTTCAGGAAAACGCAGTCACTTTTCAGCTCAAATGAATATAAATCGTTTAGGAAGATCACACGTTTCTCGCTCTTAACTGAAAAGCATTGGATGTTAGATGACTTGGGGTTTGGATCAGTTTCAGAAGCAGAGTTGAACTAGCAATGGTCCGTATGTGTAGGAAACACAGTTCTTTTGTTCTGAACACACTCACATTTCCTCCTCTATTAGAAACTCTAGAAAGCAAGAGCATGCTGCTTCCTATACGCAGAGTGTGTTTCCTTGTGAGAACAGTGCTCTGTGTTTCCCTTCAGAAATGCAGTTAAATCACAGGCTCTGTGTCTTCCTACAAGCAAGATTTCGTTTCATGTAAACTCAGGCAACTTTCAGCTCAAACGAATCTACATCGCTCACGTAGCTCACACGTTTCTTGCTCCTAACTGTAAAACGTTGGATGTTAGAGGACCTGTGATTTGTATCAGGTTCAGAAGCAATGTTGAACTAGCAATGGTCTGTATGTGTAGGAAACACTGTTCTTTTGTTCTGAGTACCCTCAAGTTTCTGGCTCTATTAGAAACTCTGCAAAGAAAGACCATGCTTCTTGCTCTAAAGCAGATTGTGTTTCATCGTGACAACTGTGCTGTGTGTTTCCCTTCAGAAATGGAGTTAAATCCCAGGCTCTGTGTCTTCCTACAAGCAAGACATCTTTTTCAGCTAAACTCAGTCACTTTTCAGCTCAAAGGAGCTACATCGTTCACGAAGCTCACACGATTCTCGCTCTTAACTTGAAAGCATTGCATGTTAATGGAACAGTGCTTTGTATCAGTTTCAGAAGAAGAGTTGACCTAGATATGGTCCGTATGTGTAGGAAACACTGTTATTTTGTTCTGACCACAGTCACGTTTCCTGCTGTATTAGAGATTATTAGAAAGCCAGAGTGTGCTTCTTGCTCTACAACAGAGTGTGTTTCATGGATGAGAACTGTGCTGTCTATTTCCCTTCAAAAAGGGAGTTAAATTCCAGGCTCTGTGTCTTCCTTCAAGCAAGACATCATGTCAGGTAAATGCATTCACTTTTCAGCTCAAATGAATATAAATCCTTTACGAAGCTCACCCGTTTCTCGCTCTTAACTGAAAAGCATTGGATGTTAGATGACTTGTGGTTTGTATCATTTTCAGAAGCAGAGTTGAACTAGCAGTGGTCCGTATGTGAAAGAAACACTGTTCATTTGTTCTGAGCACACTGAAGTTTCCTGCTCTATTGGAGACTCTAGAAAGCAAGAGCGTGCTTCTTCCTAAATGCAGAGTGTGTTTCATGGATGAGAACTGTGCCGTGTGTTTCCATTCAGAAATGGATTTAAATCCCAGGTTCTGTACCTTCCTACAAGCAAGACATCTTTTCAGGTAAACTCAGTCACTTTTCAGCTCAAAGGAAGCTACATCCTTCACGAAGCTCACACGTTTCTCGCTCTTAACTGGAAAGCATTGCATGTTAGAGGAACTGTGGTTTGTATCACATTCAGAAGGAGAATTGACCTAGATATGGTCCGTATGTGTAGGAAACACCGTTCTATTGTTCTGACCACAGTCACGTTTCCTGCTGTATTAGAGACACATAGAAACCAAGAGCATGCTTCTTGCTCTAAAGTAGAGTGTGTTTTATGGATGAGAACTGTGCTGTGTGTTTCCCTTCAGAAATGGAGTTAAATCACAGGCTCTGTATCTGCCTACAAGCAAGACATCTTTTCAGGTAAACTCAGTCACTTTTCAGCTCAAAGGAAACTACATCCTTTACAAAGATCACACGTTTCTCACTCTTAACTGAAAAGCATTGGATGTTAGAGGACCTGTGGTTCGTATCAGTTTCAGAAGCAGAGTTGAACTAGCAGTGGTCCGTATGTGTAAGAAACACCGTTATTTTGATCTGAGCACACTCATGCTTCCTGCTCTATTAGAAACTCTAGAAAGCAAGAGCGTGCTTCTTCCTAAACGAAGAGTGTGTTTCATCGTGAGAACTGTGCTGTGTGTTTCCCTTCAGAAATGGAGTTAAATCACAGGCTCTGTGTCTTCCTACAAGCAAGATTTCGTTTCATGTAAACTCAGGCAACTTTCACCTCAAACAAATCTACATCGTTCACGTAGCTCACATGTTTCTTGCTCCTAACTGTAAAGCGTTGGATGTTAGAGGACCTGTGATTTGTATCAGTTTCAGAAGCAGAGTTGAACTATCAATGGTCCGTATGTGTAGGAAACACCGTTAATTTGTTCTGACCACAGTCACGTTTCCTTCTCTATTAGAGACACATAGAAAGCAAGAACGTGCTTCTTGCTCTAAAGCAGAGTGTGTTTCATGGATGAGAACGGTGCAGTGTGTTTCCCTTCAGAAATGGAGATAAATTCCAGGCTCTGTGTCTTCCTACAAGCAAGACATCATTTCAGGAAAACGCAGTCACTTTTCAGCTCAAATGAATATAAATCGTTTAGGAAGATCACACGTTTCTCGCTCTTAACTGAAAAGCATTGGATGTTAGATGACTTGGGGTTTGGATCAGTTTCAGAAGCAGAGTTGAACTAGCAATGGTCCGTATGTGTAGGAAACACAGTTCTTTTGTTCTGACCACACTCACATTTCCTCCTCTATTAGAAACTCTAGAAAGCAAGAGCATGCTGCTTCCTATACGCAGAGTGTGTTTCCTTGTGAGAACAGTGCTCTGTGTTTCCCTTCAGAAATGCAGTTAAATCACAGGCTCTGTGTCTTCCTACAAGCAAGATTTCGTTTCATGTAAACTCAGGCAACTTTCAGCTCAAACGAATCTACATCGCTCACGTAGCTCACACGTTTCTTGCTCCTAACTGTAAAACGTTGGATGTTAGAGGACCTGTGATTTGTATCAGGTTCAGAAGCAATGTTGAACTAGCAATGGTCTGTATGTGTAGGAAACACTGTTCTTTTGTTCTGAGTACCCTCAAGTTTCTGGCTCTATTAGAAACTCTGCAAAGAAAGACCATGCTTCTTGCTCTAAAGCAGATTGTGTTTCATCGTGACAACTGTGCTGTGTGTTTCCCTTCAGAAATGGAGTTAAATCCCAGGCTCTGTGTCTTCCTACAAGCAAGACATCTTTTTCAGCTAAACTCAGTCACTTTTCAGCTCAAAGGAGCTACATCGTTCACGAAGCTCACACGATTCTCGCTCTTAACTTGAAAGCATTGCATGTTAATGGAACAGTGCTTTGTATCAGTTTCAGAAGAAGAGTTGACCTAGATATGGTCCGTATGTGTAGGAAACACTGTTATTTTGTTCTGACCACAGTCACGTTTCCTGCTGTATTAGAGATTATTAGAAAGCCAGAGTGTGCTTCTTGCTCTACAACAGAGTGTGTTTCATGGATGAGAACTGTGCTGTCTATTTCCCTTCAAAAAGGGAGTTAAATTCCAGGCTCTGTGTCTTCCTTCAAGCAAGACATCATGTCAGGTAAATGCATTCACTTTTCAGCTCAAATGAATATAAATCCTTTACGAAGCTCACCCGTTTCTCGCTCTTAACTGAAAAGCATTGGATGTTAGATGACTTGTGGTTTGTATCATTTTCAGAAGCAGAGTTGAACTAGCAGTGGTCCGTATGTGAAAGAAACACTGTTCATTTGTTCTGAGCACACTGAAGTTTCCTGCTCTATTGGAGACTCTAGAAAGCAAGAGCGTGCTTCTTCCTAAATGCAGAGTGTGTTTCATGGATGAGAACTGTGCCGTGTGTTTCCATTCAGAAATGGATTTAAATCCCAGGTTCTGTACCTTCCTACAAGCAAGACATCTTTTCAGGTAAACTCAGTCACTTTTCAGCTCAAAGGAAGCTACATCCTTCACGAAGCTCACACGTTTCTCGCTCTTAACTGGAAAGCATTGCATGTTAGAGGAACTGTGGTTTGTATCACATTCAGAAGGAGAATTGACCTAGATATGGTCCGTATGTGTAGGAAACACCGTTCTATTGTTCTGACCACAGTCACGTTTCCTGCTGTATTAGAGACACATAGAAACCAAGAGCATGCTTCTTGCTCTAAAGTAGAGTGTGTTTTATGGATGAGAACTGTGCTGTGTGTTTCCCTTCAGAAATGGAGTTAAATCACAGGCTCTGTATCTGCCTACAAGCAAGACATCTTTTCAGGTAAACTCAGTCACTTTTCAGCTCAAAGGAAACTACATCCTTTACAAAGATCACACGTTTCTCACTCTTAACTGAAAAGCATTGGATGTTAGAGGACCTGTGGTTCGTATCAGTTTCAGAAGCAGAGTTGAACTAGCAGTGGTCCGTATGTGTAAGAAACACCGTTATTTTGATCTGAGCACACTCATGCTTCCTGCTCTATTAGAAACTCTAGAAAGCAAGAGCGTGCTTCTTCCTAAACGAAGAGTGTGTTTCATCGTGAGAACTGTGCTGTGTGTTTCCCTTCAGAAATGGAGTTAAATCACAGGCTCTGTGTCTTCCTACAAGCAAGATTTCGTTTCATGTAAACTCAGGCAACTTTCACCTCAAACAAATCTACATCGTTCACGTAGCTCACATGTTTCTTGCTCCTAACTGTAAAGCATTGGATGTTAGAGGACCTGTGATTTGTATCAGTTTCAGAAGCAGAGTTGAACTATCAATGGTCCGTATGTTTAGGAAACACCGTTAATTTGTTCTGACCACAGTCACGTTTCCTTCTCTATTAGAGACACATAGAAAGCAAGAACGTGCTTCTTGCTCTAAAGCAGAGTGTGTTTCATGGATGAGAACGGTGCAGTGTGTTTCCCTTCAGAAATGGAGATAAATTCCAGGCTCTGTGTCTTCCTACAAGCAAGACATCATTTCAGGAAAACGCAGTCACTTTTCAGCTCAAATGAATATAAATCGTTTAGGAAGATCACACGTTTCTCGCTCTTAACTGAAAAGCATTGGATGTTAGATGACTTGGGGTTTGGATCAGTTTCAGAAGCAGAGTTGAACTAGCAATGGTCCGTATGTGTAGGAAACACAGTTCTTTTGTTCTGAACACACTCACATTTCCTCCTCTATTAGAAACTCTAGAAAGCAAGAGCATGCTGCTTCCTATACGCAGAGTGTGTTTCCTTGTGAGAACAGTGCTCTGTGTTTCCCTTCAGAAATGCAGTTAAATCACAGGCTCTGTGTCTTCCTACAAGCAAGATTTCGTTTCATGTAAACTCAGGCAACTTTCAGCTCAAACGAATCTACATCGCTCACGTAGCTCACACGTTTCTTGCTCCTAACTGTAAAACGTTGGATGTTAGAGGACCTGTGATTTGTATCAGGTTCAGAAGCAATGTTGAACTAGCAATGGTCTGTATGTGTAGGAAACACTGTTCTTTTGTTCTGAGTACCCTCAAGTTTCTGGCTCTATTAGAAACTCTGCAAAGAAAGACCATGCTTCTTGCTCTAAAGCAGATTGTGTTTCATCGTGACAACTGTGCTGTGTGTTTCCCTTCAGAAATGGAGTTAAATCCCAGGCTCTGTGTCTTCCTACAATCAAGACATCTTTTTCAGCTAAACTCAGTCACTTTTCAGCTCAAAGGAGCTACATCGTTCACGAAGCTCACACGATTCTCGCTCTTAACTTGAAAGCATTGCATGTTAATGGAACAGTGCTTTGTATCAGTTTCAGAAGAAGAGTTGACCTAGATATGGTCCGTATGTGTAGGAAACACTGTTATTTTGTTCTGACCACAGTCACGTTTCCTGCTGTATTAGAGATTATTAGAAAGCCAGAGTGTGCTTCTTGCTCTACAACAGAGTGTGTTTCATGGATGAGAACTGTGCTGTCTATTTCCCTTCAAAAAGGGAGTTAAATTCCAGGCTCTGTGTCTTCCTTCAAGCAAGACATCATGTCAGGTAAATGCATTCACTTTTCAGCTCAAATGAATATAAATCCTTTACGAAGCTCACCCGTTTCTCGCTCTTAACTGAAAAGCATTGGATGTTAGATGACTTGTGGTTTGTATCATTTTCAGAAGCAGAGTTGAACTAGCAGTGGTCCGTATGTGAAAGAAACACTGTTCATTTGTTCTGAGCACACTGAAGTTTCCTGCTCTATTGGAGACTCTAGAAAGCAAGAGCGTGCTTCTTCCTAAATGCAGAGTGTGTTTCATGGATGAGAACTGTGCCGTGTGTTTCCATTCAGAAATGGATTTAAATCCCAGGTTCTGTACCTTCCTACAAGCAAGACATCTTTTCAGGTAAACTCAGTCACTTTTCAGCTCAAAGGAAGCTACATCCTTCACGAAGCTCACACGTTTCTCGCTCTTAACTGGAAAGCATTGCATGTTAGAGGAACTGTGGTTTGTATCACATTCAGAAGGAGAATTGACCTAGATATGGTCCGTATGTGTAGGAAACACCGTTCTATTGTTCTGACCACAGTCACGTTTCCTGCTGTATTAGAGACACATAGAAACCAAGAGCATGCTTCTTGCTCTAAAGTAGAGTGTGTTTTATGGATGAGAACTGTGCTGTGTGTTTCCCTTCAGAAATGGAGTTAAATCACAGGCTCTGTATCTGCCTACAAGCAAGACATCTTTTCAGGTAAACTCAGTCACTTTTCAGCTCAAAGGAAACTACATCCTATACAAAGATCACACGTTTCTCACTCTTAACTGAAAAGCATTGGATGTTAGAGGACCTGTGGTTCGTATCAGTTTCAGAAGCAGAGTTGAACTAGCAGTGGTCCGTATGTGTAAGAAACACCGTTATTTTGATCTGAGCACACTCATGCTTCCTGCTCTATTAGAAACTCTAGAAAGCAAGAGCGTGCTTCTTCCTAAACGAAGAGTGTGTTTCATCGTGAGAACTGTGCTGTGTGTTTCCCTTCAGAAATGGAGTTAAATCACAGGCTCTGTGTCTTCCTACAAGCAAGATTTCGTTTCATGTAAACTCAGGCAACTTTCACCTCAAACAAATCTACATTGTTCACGTAGCTCACATGTTTCTTGCTCCTAACTGTAAAGCATTGGATGTTAGAGGACCTGTGATTTGTATCAGTTTCAGAAGCAGAGTTGAACTAGCAATGGTCCGTATGTGTAGGAAACACCGTTAATTTGTTCTGACCACAGTCACGTTTCCTTCTCTATTAGAGACACATAGAAAGCAAGAACGTGCTTCTTGCTCTAAAGCAGAGTGTGTTTCATGGATGAGAACGGTGCAGTGTGTTTCCCTTCAGAAATGGAGATAAATTCCAGGCTCTGTGTCTTCCTACAAGCAAGACATCATTTCAGGAAAACGCAGTCACTTTTCAGCTCAAATGAATATAAATCGTTTAGGAAGATCACACATTTCTTGCTCTTAACTGAAAAGCATTGGATGTTAGATGACTTGGGGTTTGTGTCAGTTTCAGAAGCAGAGTTGAACTAGCAATGGTCCGTATGTGTAGGAAACACAGTTCTTTTGTTCTGAACACACTCACATTTCCTGCTCTATTAGAAACTCTAGAAAGCAAGAGCATGCTTCTTCCTATACGCAGAGTGTGTTTCCTTGTGAGAACAGTGCTCTGTGTTTCCCTTCAGAAATGCAGTTAAATCACAGGCTCTGTGTCTTCCTACAAGCAAGATTTCGTTTCATGTAAACTCAGGCAACTTTCAGCTCTAACGAATCTACATCGTTCAGGTCCTCACACGTTTCTTGCTCCTAACTGTAAAACGTTGGATGTTAGAGGACCTGTGATTTGTATCAGGTTCAGAAGCAATGTTGAACTAGCAATGGTCTGTATGTGTAGGAAACACTGTTCTTTTGTTCTGAGTACCCTCAAGTTTCTGGCTCTATTAGAAACTCTGCAAAGAAAGACCATGCTTCTTGCTCTAAAGCAGAGTGTGTTTCATCGTGAGAACTGTGCTGAGTGTTTCCATTCAGAAATGGAGTTAAATCCCAGGCTCTGTGTCTTCCTACAAGCAAGACATCTCTTCAGGTAAACTCAGTCACTTTTCAGCTCAAAGGAGCTACATCGTTCACGAAGCTCACCGATTCTCGCTCTTAACTTGAAAGCATTGCATGTTAATGGAACTGTGCTTTGTATCAGTTTCAGAAGAAGAGTTGACCTAGATATGGTCCGTATGTGTAGGAAACACCGTTATTTTGTTCTGACCACAATCACATTTCCTGCTGTCTTAGAGATTATTAGAAAGCCAGAGTGTGCTCCTTGCTCTACAGCAGAGTGTTTTTCATGGATGAGAACTGTGCTGTCTATTTCCCTTCAAAAATGGAGTTAAATTCCAGGCTCTGTGTCTTCCTACAAGCAAGACATCATGTCAGGTAAATGCATTCACTTTTCAGCTCAAATGAATATAAATCCTTTACGTAGCTCACCCGTTACTCGCTCTTAACTGAAAAGCATTGGATGTTAGATGACTTGTGGTTTGTATCATTTTCAGAAGCAGAGTTGAACTAGCAGTGGTCCGTATGTGAAAGAAACACTGTTCATTTGTTCTGAGCACACTGAAGTTTCCTGCTCTATTAGAGACTCTAGAAAGCAAGAGCGTGCTTCTTCCTAAATGCAGAGTGTGTTTCATGGATGAGAACTGTGCTGTGTGTTTCCATTCAGAAATGGATTTAAATCCCAGGCTCTGTACCTTCCTACAAGCAAGACATCTTTTCAGGTAAACTCAGTCACTTTTCAGCTCAAAGGAAGCTACATCATTCACGAAGCTCACACGTTTCTCGCTCTTAACTGGAAAGCATTGTATGTTAGAGGAACTGTGGTTTGTATCACATTCAGAAGAAGAGTTGACCTAGATATGGTCCGTATGTGTAGGAAACACCGTTATATTGTTCTGACCACAGTCACGTTTCCTGCTGTATTAGAGACACATAAAAACCAAGAGCATGCTTCTTGCTCTAAAGTAGAGTGTGTTTTATGGATGAGAACTGTGCTGTGTGTTTCCCTTCAGAATTGGAGTTAAATCCCAGGCTCTGTATCCTCCTACATGCAAGACATCTTTTCAGGTAAACTCAGTCACTTTTCAGCTCAAAGGAAGCTACATCCTTTACAAAGATCACACGTTTCTCACTCTTAACTGAAAAGCATTGGATGTTAGAGGACCTGTGGTGTGTATCAGTTTCAGAAGCAGAGTTGAACTAGCAGTGGTCCATATGTGTAGGAAACACTGTTCTTTTGTTCTGAGTACCCTCAAGTTTCGGGCTCTATTAGAGACTCTGCAAAGAGTGAGCAGGCTTCTTGCTCTAAAGCAGAGTGTGTTTCATCGTGTTGAACTCTGCTGTGTGTTTCCCTTCAGAAATGGAGTTAAATTCCAGGCTCTGTGTCTTCCTACATGCAAGACATCATTTCAGGAAAACGCAGTCACTTTTCAGCTCAAATGAATATAAATCGTTTAGGAAGATCACACGTTTCTCGCTCTTAACTGAAAAGCATTGGATGTTAGATGACTTGGGGTTTGTATCATTTTCAGAAGCAGAGTTGAACTAGCAGTGGTCCGTATGTGTAAGAAACACCGTTCTTTTGATCTGAGCACACTCATGTTTCCTGCTCAATTAGAAACTCTAGAAAGCAAGAGCGTGCTTCTTCCTATACGCAGAGTGTGTTTCATCGTGAGAACTGTGCTGTGTGTTTCCCTTCAGAAATGGAGTTAAATCACAGGCTCTGTGTATTCCTACAAGCAAGATTTCGTTTCATGTAAACTCAGTCAACTTTCAGCTCAAACGAATCTACATCGTTCACGTAGCTCACACGTTTCTTGCTCCTAACTGTAAAGCGTTGGATGTTAGAGGACCTGTGATTTGTATCAGTTTCAGAAGCAGAGTAGAACTAGCAATGGTCCATATGTGTAGGAAACACCGTTCTTTTGTTCTGAGTACCCTCAATTTCTGGCTCTATTAGAGACTCTGCAAGGAAAGACCATGCTTCTTGTTGTAAAGCAGAGTGTGTTTCATCGTGAGAACTGTGCTGTGTGTTTCCCTTCAGAAATGGAGTTAAATCCCAGGCTCTGTGTCTTCCTACAAGCAAGACATCTTTTCAGCTAAACTCAGTCACTTTTCAGCTCAAAGGAAGCTACATCGTTCACGAAGCTCACACGATGCTGGCTCTTAACTTGAAAGCATTGCATGTTAATGGAACTGTGCTTTGTATCAGTTTCAGAAGAAGAGTTGACCTAGATATGGTCCGTATGTGTAGGAACCCCCATTATTTTGTTCTGACCACAGTCACGTTTCCTGTTGTATTTGAGATTCTTTGAAAGCCAGAGTGTGCTTCTTGCTCTACAGCAGAATGTGTTTCATGGATGAGAACTGTGCTGTCTGTTTCCCTTCAAAAAGGGAGTTAAATACCAGGCTCTGTGTCTTCCTACAAGCAAGACATCATGTCAGGTAAACGCAGTCAATTTTCAGCTCAAATGAATATAAATCCTTTACGAAGCTCACATGTTTCTCGCTCTTAACTGAAAAGCATTGGATGTTAGATGACTTGTGGTTTGTATCATTTTCAGAAACAGAGTTGAACTAGACGTGGTCCCTATGTGTAACAACACCGTTCTTTTGTTCTGAGTACCCTCATGTTTCTGGCTCTATTAGAGACTCTGCAAAGCAAGACCATGCTTCTTTCTCCAAAGCAGAGTGTGTTTAATGGATGAGAACTGTGTTGTGTGTTGCCCTTCAGAAATGGATTGAAATCCCAGGCTCTGTACCTTCCTACAATCAAGACATCTTTTCAGGTAAACACAGTCACTTTTCTGCTCAAATGAATATAAATCGTTTACGAAGCTCACACGTTCCTTGCTCTTAACTTGAAAGCATTGCATGTTAATGGAACTGTGCTTTTTATCAGTTTCAGAAGAAGAGTTGACCTAGATATGGTCCGTATATGTAGGAAACACTGTTATTTTGTTCTGACCACACTCACATTTCCTGCTGTATTAGAGACATATAGAAAGCAAGAACATGCTTCTTGCTCTAATGCAGAATGTGTTTCATCGTGAGAAATGTGCTGTTTGTTTCCCTTCAGAAATGGAGTTAAATCCCAGGCTCTGTGTCTTCCTACAAGCAAGACATCTTTTCAGCTAAACTCAGTCACTTTTCAGCTCAAAGGAGCTACATCGTTCACGAAGCTCACAAGTCTCTCACTCTTACATGGAAAGCATTGCATGTTAGAGGAACTGAGGTTTGTATCAGTTTCAGAAGAAGAGTTGGCCTAGATATGGTCCGTATGTGTAGGAAACACCGTTATTTTGTTCTCACCACAGTCACGTTTCCTTCTCTATTAGAGACTCTTAGAAAGCAATAGCGTGCTTCTTGCTCTAAAGCAGAGTGTGTTTCATGGAGGAGAACTGTCCTGTGTATTTCCCTTCAGAAATGGAGTTAAATCCCAGGCTCTGTGTCTTCCTACAAGCATTACATATTTTCAGGTAAACTCAGTCACTTTTCAGCTCAAAGGAAGCTACATCGTTCACGAAGATCACAAGTTTCTCACTCTTAACTGGAAAGCATTGCATGTTAGAGGAACTGTGGTTTGTATCAGTTTCAGAAGGAGAGTTGGCCTAGATATGGTACGTAGGTGTAGGAAACAACATTAATTTGTTCTGATCACAGTCACGTTTCCTTCTCTATTAGAGACTCTTAGAAAGCAATAGCGTGCTTCTTGCTCTAAAGCAGAGTGTGTTTCATGGATGAGAACTGTGCTGTGTGTTTCCCTTCAGAAATGGAGTTAAATTTCAGGCTCTGTGTCTTCCTAAAAGCAAGACATCATTTCAGGAAAACGCAGTCAATTTCAGCTCAATTGAATATAAATCGTTTAGGAAGATCACACGTTTCTCGCTCATAACTGAAAGGCATTGGATGTTAGATGACTTGGGGTTTGTATCAGTTTCAGAAGCAGAGTTGAACTAGCAGTGATCCGTATGTGTAGGAAACACCGTTCTTTTGTTCTGAGTACCCTCAAGTTTCTGGTTCAATTAGAGACTCTGCAAAGAAAGACCATGCTTCTTGTTTTAAAGCAGAGTGTGTTTCATCGTGAGAACTCTGCTGTGTGTTTCCCTTCAGAAATGGAGTTAAATCCCAGGCTCTCTGTCTTCCTACAAGCAAGACATCTTTTCAGCTAAACTCAGTCACTTTTCAGCTCAAAGGAAGCTACATCGTTCACGAAGCTCACACGATTCTCGCTCTTAACTTGAAAGCATTGCATGTTAATGGAACTGTGCTTTGTATCAGTTTCAGAAGAAGAGTTGACCTAGATATGGTCCGTATGTGTAGGAAACACCGTTATTTTGTTCTGACCACAGTCACGTTTCCTGTTGTATTTGAGATTCTTAGAAAGCCAGAGTGTGCTTCTTGCTCTACAGCAGAGTGTGTTTCATGGATGAGAACTGTGCTGTCTGTTTCCCTTCAAAAAGGGAGCTAAATTCCAGGCTCTGTGTCTTCCTACAAGCAAGACATCATGTCAGGTAAACGCAGGCAATTTTCAGCTCAAATGAATATAAATCCTTTAGGATGCTCACACGTTTCTCGCTCTTAACTGAAAAGCATTGGATGTTAGATGACTTGTGGTTTGTATCATTTTCAGAAGCAGAGTTGAACTAGCAGCGGTCCCTATGTGTAACAACACCGTTCTTTTGTTCAGAGCACCCTCATGTTTCTGGCTCTATTAGAGAATCTAGAAAGCAAGACCATGCTTCATGGTCTAAAGCAGAGTGTGTTTCATGGATGAGAACTGTGCTGTGTGTTTCCCTTCAGAAATGTAGTTAAATTCCAGGCTCTGTGTCTTCCTACAAGCAAGACATCATTTCAGGAAAACGTGGTCACTTTTCAGCTCAAATGAATATAAATCGTTTACGAAGATCACACGTTTCTCACTCTTAACTGAAAAGCATAGGATGTGAGATGACTTTTGGTTTGTATCAGTTTCAGAAACAGAGTTGAACTAGCTATGGTCCATATGTGTAGGAAACACCGTTCTTTTGTTCTGAGTACCCACAAGTTTCGGGCTCTATTAGAGACTCTGCAAAGAGAGAGCAGGCTTCTTGCTCTAAAGCAGAGTGTGTTTCATCGGGTGAACTGTGCTGTGTGTTTCCCTTCAGAAATGGAGTTAAAACCCAGACTCTGTGTCTTCCTACAAGCAACACATATTTTGAGGTAAACTCAGTCACTTTTCAGCTCAAAGGAAGCTACATCGTTCACGAAGCTCACAAGTTTCTCACCCTTAACTGGAAAGCATTGCATGTTAGAGGAACTGTGGTTTGTATCAGTTTCAGAAGAAGAGTTGGCCTAGATATGGTCCGTATGTGTAGGAAACACCGTTATTTTGTTCTGACCACAGTCACGTTTCCTTCTCTATTAGAGACTCTTAGAAAGCAAGGGCGTGCTTCTTGCTCTAAAGCAGAGTGTGTTTCATGGATGAGAACTGTGCTGTGTGTGTCCCTTCAGAAATGGAGTTAAATTCCAGGCTCTGTGTCTTCCTACAAGCAAGACAACATTTCAGGAAAACGCAGTCACTTTTCAGCTCAAATGAATATAAATCGTTTAGGAAGATCACACGTTTCTCGCTCTTAACTGAAAAGCATTTGATGTTAGATGACTTGGGGTTTTTATCAGTTTCAGAAGCAGAGTTGAACTAGCAGTGGTCCGTATGTGTAAGAAACACCGTTCTTTTGATCTGAGCACACTCATGCTTCCTGCTCTATTAGAAACTCTAGAAAGCAAGAGCGTGCTTCTTCCTAAACGAAGAGTGTGTTTCATCGTGAGAACTGTGCTGTGTGTTTCCCTTCAGAAATGGAGTTAAATCACAGGCTCCTTGTCTTCCTACTAGCAAGATTTCGTTTCATGTAAACTTAGTCAACTTTCAGCTCAAACGAATCTACATCGTTCACGTAGCTCACATGTTTCTTGCTCCTAAATGTAAAGCATTGGATATAAGAGGACCTGTGATTTGTATCAGTTTCAGAAGCAGAGTTGAACTAGCAATGGTCCGTATGTGTAGGAAACACCGTTCTTTTGTTCTGAGTACCCTCACGTTTCTGGCTCTATTAGAGACTCTGCAACGAAAGACCATGCTTCTTGTTTTAAAGCAGAGTGTTTCATCGTGAGAACTGTGCTGTGTGTTTCCCTTCAGTAATGGAGTTAAATCCCAGGCTCTGTGTCTTCCTACAAGCAAGACATCTTTTCAGCTAAACTCAGTCACTTTTCAGCTCAAAGGAAGCTACATCGTTCACGAAGCTCACATGATTCTCGCTCTTAACTTGAAAGCATTGCATGTTAATGGAACTGTGGTTTGTATCAGTTTCAGAAGAAGAGTTGACCTAGATATGGTCCGTATGTTTAGGAAACACCGTTATTTTGTTCTGACCACAGTCACGTTTCCTGTTGTATTTGAGATTCTTAGAAAGCCAGAGTGTGCTTACGCTCTACAGCAGAGTGTGTTTCATGGATGAGAACTGTGCTGTCTGTTTCTCTTCAAAAAGGGAGCTAAATTCCAGGCTCTGTGTCTTCCTACAAGCAAGACATCTTTTCAGCTAAACTCAGTCACTTTTCAGGACAAATGAATATAAAACCTTTAGGAAGCTCACACGTTTCTCGCTCTTAACTGAAAAGCATTGGATGTTAGATGACTTGTGGTTTGTTTCAGTTTCAGAAGCAGCGTTGACCTAGATATGGTCCGTACATGTAGGAAACACCGTTATTTTGTTCTAACCACAGTCACGTTTCCTGCTCTATTAGAGACTCTAAGATAGCAAGATCGTGCTTCTTGCTCTAAAGCAGAGTGTGTTTAATGGATGAGAACTGTGCTGTGTGTTTCCCTTCAGAAATGGATTTAAATCCCAGGCTCTGTACCTTCCTACAAGCAAGACATCTTTTCAGGTAAACACAGTCACTTTTCAGCTCAAATGAATATAAATCGTTTACGAAACTCACACGTTTTTTGCTCTTAACTTGAAAGCATTGCATGTTAATGGAACTGTGCTTTGTATCAGTTTCAGAAGAAGAGTTGACCTAGATATGGTCCGTATATGTAGGAAACACTGTTATTTTGTTCTGACCACAGTCACGTTTCCTGCTGTATTAGAGACATATAGAAAGCAAGAACATGCTTCTTGCTCTAATGCAGAGTGTGCTTCATGGATGAGAACTGTGCTGTGTGTTTCCATTCAGAAATGGATTTAAATCCCAGGCTCTGTACCTTCCTACAAGCAAGACATCTTTTTAGGTAAACTCAGTCACTTTTCAGCTCAAAGGAAGCTACATCCTTCACGAAGCTCACACGTTTCTCGCTCTTACCTGGAAAGCATTGCATGGTAGAGGAACTGTGGTTTGTATCACATTCAGAAGAAGAGTTGTCCTAGATATGGTCCGTATGTGTAGGAAACACCGTTATATTGTTCTGACCGCAGTCACGTTTCCTGCTGTATTAGAGACACATAGAAACCAAGAGCATGCTTCTTGCTCTAAAGTAGAGTGTGTTTCATGGATGAGAACTGTGCTGTGTGTTTCCCTTCAGAATTGGAGTTAAATCCCAGGCTCTGTATCTTCCTACAAGCAAGACATCTTTTCATGTAAACTCAGTCACTTTTCAGCTCAAAGGAAGCTACATCCTTTACAGAGATCACACGTTTCTCACTCTTAACTGAAAAGCATTGGATGTTAGATGACTGGTGGTTCGTATCAGTTTCAGAAGCAGAGTTGAACTAGCAGTGGTCCCTATGTGTTGGAACACCGTTCTTTTGTCTGAGCACACTCAAGTTTCCTGCTCTATTAGAGACTCTAGAAAGCAAGAGCATGCTTCTTCCTAAACGCAGAGTGTTTTTCTTGTGAGAAATGTGCTGTGTGTTTCCCTTCTGAAATGGAGTTAAATTCCAGGCTTCGTGTATTCCTACAAGCAAGACATAATTTCAGGTAAACGCACTCACTCTTCAGCTTAAATGAATATAAATTGTTCACGAAGATCACACGTTTCTCACTCTTAACTGAAAAGCATTGGATGTTAGATGACTTGTTGTTTGTATCAGTTTCAGAAGCAGGGATGAACTAGCAGTGGTCCGTATGTGTAGGAAACACCGTTCTTTTTTTTGAGCACACTCAAGTTTCCTGCTCTATAAGAGATTCTAGAAAGCAAGAGGGTGCTTCTTCCTAAAAGCAGAGTGTGTTTCATCATGAGAAAGGTTCTGTGTGTTTCCCTTCAGAATTAGAGTTAAATCACAGGCTCGGTGTCGTCCTACAAGCAAGACTTTGTTTCACGTAAACTCAGTCACCTTTCAGCTCAAACAAAGCTACATAGTTCACGAAGCTCACACGTTTCTTACTCTTAACTGTAAAGCATTGGATGTTAGATGACCTGTGGTTTGTATCAGTTTCAGAAGCAGAGTTGAACTAGCAATGGTCCGTATGTGTAGGAAACTTCGTTCTTTTGTTCTGAGTACCCTCAAGTTTTGGCTCTATTAGAGACTCTGGAAAGCAAGAGCATGCTTCTTGCTCTAAAGCAGAGTGTGTTTCATGGATGAGTACTGTGCTGTGTGTTTCCCTTCAGAAATTGAGTTAAATTCCAGCCTCTGTGTCTTCCTATAAGCAAGACATCATTTCAGGTAAACGCAGTCACTTTAGAGCTCAAATGAATATAAATCGTTTACAAAGCTCACACGTTTCTCGCTCTTAACTGGAAAGCATTGCATGTTAGAGGAACTGTGGTTTGTATCAGTTTCAGAAGAAGAGTTGACCTAGATATGGTACATATTTGTAGGAAACACCGTTATTTTGTTCTGACCACAGTCACGTTTCTTGCTGTATTAGAGACTCTTAGAAAGCAAGAGTGTGCTTCTTGCACTAAAGCAGTGTGTGTGTCATGGATGAGAACTGTGCTGTGTGGTTCCCTTCAGAAATGGAGTTAAATTCCATGCTCCGTGTATTCCTACAAGCAAGACATCATTTCAGGTAAACGCACTCACTTTTCAGCTTAAATGAATATAAATTGTTCACGAAGATCACACGTTTCTCACTCTTAACTGAAAAGCATTGGATGTTAGATGACTTGTTGTTTGTATCAGTTTCAGAAGCAGGGTTGAACTAGCAGTGGTCCATATGTGTAGGAAACACCGTACTTTTTTTGTGAGCACACTCAAGTTTCCTGCTCTATTAGAGATTCTAGAAAGCAAGAGCGTGCTTCTTCCTAAAAGCAGAGTGTGTTTCATGATGACAAATGTGCTGTGTGTTTCCCTTCAGAATTGGAGTTAAATCACAGGCTCTGTATCGTCCTAGAAGCAAGACTTTGTTTCACGTAAACTCAGTCACATTTCAGCTCAAACAAAGCTACATCGTTCACGAAGCTCACACGTTTCTTGCTCTTAACTGAAAAAACATTGGATGTTAGATGAATTGTGGTTTGTATCAGTTTCAGAAGCAGAGTTGAACTAGTAATGGTCTGTAAATGTAGGAAACACCGTTATTTTTTTCAGAGCACCCTCATGTTTCTGGCTCTATTAGAGTTTCTAGAATGCAAGAGAATGCTTCGTGCTCTAAAGTAGATAGTTTTTCATGGATGAGAACTGTGCTGTGTGTTTCCCTTCAGAAATGGAGTTAAATCCCAGGTTCAGTATCTTCCTACCAGCTAGACATCTTTTCAGGTAAATTCAGTTACTTTACAGCTCATAGGAAGCTACATCGTTTACAAAGATCAAACGTTTCTCACTCTTAAATGAACAGCATTGGAAGGTCGATGACTTGTGTTTTTTATCAGTTTCAGAACCAGAGTTGAATTAGCAATAGTCCGTATGTATAGGAAACACCATTCTTTTGTTCTGAGTACCCTCATATTTCTGGCTCTATTAGAGACTCTGGAAAGCAAGACTATGCTTCTTTCTCTAAAGCCGAGTGTTTTTCATGGATGAGTATTGTGCTGTGTGTTTCCGTTCAGAAATGGAATTAAATTCCAGGCCCTGTGTCTTCCTAAAAGCAAGACATCTTTTCAGGTAAACTCAGTCACTTTTCAGCTCAAAGGAAGCTACATCGTTCACAAAGCTCACACGTTTCTTGCTCTTAACTTGAAAGCATTGCATGTTAATAAAACTGTGCTTTGTATGAGTTTCAGAAGAAGGGTTGACCTAGATATGGTCCGTATGTGTAGGAAACACCGTTATTTTGTTCTGACTACAGTCACATTTCCTGCTGTATTAGAGAATCTTAGAAAGCAAGAGTGTGCTTCTTGCTCTAAAGCAGAGTGTGTTTCATGGATGAGAACTGTGCTGTGTGTTTCCCTTCAGAAAGGGAGTTAAATTCCAGGCTCTGTGTCTTCCTACAAGCAAGACATCATGTCAGGTAAATGCATTCACTTCTCAGCTCAAATGAATATAAATCCTTTACGAAGCTCACACGATTCTCGCTCTTAACTGTAAATCATTGGATGTTAGATGACTTTTGGTTTGTATCAGTTTCAGAAGCAGAGTTGAACTAGCAGTGGTCCGTATGTGTAAGAAACACCGTTCTTTTGATCTGAGCACACTCAAGTTTACTGCTCTATTAGAAACTCAAGAAAGCAAGAGCATGCTTCTTCCTAAATGAAGAGTGTGTTTCATCGTGAGAACTGTGCTGTGTGTTTCCCTTCAGAAATGGAGTTAAATCATAGGCTCTGTGTCTTCCTACAAGCAAGACTTCGTTTCACGTAAACTCAGTCATCTTTCAGCTCAAACGAATCTACATCGTTCACGTAGCTCACACGTTTCTTGCTCCTAACTCTAAAGCGTTGGATGTTAGAGGACCTGTGATTTGTATCAGTTTCAGAAGCAGAGTTGAAATAGCAGTGGTCTGTATGTGTAGGAAACACCGTTCTTTTGTTGTTAGTTCCTCACGTTTCTGGCTCTATTAGAGACTCTGCAAAGAAAGACCATGCTTCTTGTTTTAAAGCAGAGTGTGTTTCATCGTGAGAACTGTGCTGTGTGTCTCCCTTCAGAAATGGAGTTAAGTCCCAGGCTCTGTGTCTTCCTTCAAACAAGACAGCTTTTCAGGTAAACTCAGTTACTTTTCAGCTCAAAGGAAGCTACATCGTTCACGAAGCTCACATGTTTCTCGCTCTTAACTTGAAAGCATTGCATGTTAATGGGACTGTGCTTTGTATCAGTTTCAGAAGAAGAGTTGACCTAGATATGGTCCATATGTGTAGTAAACACCGTTATTTTGTTCTGACCACAGTCACATTTCCTGCTGTATTAGAGACACATAGAAAGCAAGAGCATCCTTCTTGCTCTAAAGAAGAGTGTGTTTCATGGATGAGAACTGTGCTGTTTGTCTCCCTTCAGAAATGGAGTTAAATCCCAGGCTCTGTATCTTCCCACAAGCAAGATATCTTTTCAGGTAAACTCAGTCACTTTTCAGCTCAAAGGAAGCTACATCCTTTACAAAGATCACACGTTTCTCACTATTAACTGAAAAGCATTGGATGTTAGAGGACCTGTGGTTTGTATCAGTTTCAGAAGCAGAGTTGAACTAGCAGTGGTCCGTATGTGTAGGAAACACCGTTCTTTTGGTCTGAGCACACTCATGTTTCCGGCTCTATTAGAGAATCTAGAAAGCAAGAGCGTGATTCTTCCTAAACGCAGAGTGTGTTTCGTGTGAGAACTGTGCTGTGTGTTTCCCTTCAGAAATGGAGTGAAATCACAGCCTCTTTATCTTCCTACAGGCAAGACTTCATTTCACGTAAACTCAGTCACCATTCAGCTCAAATGAAGCTACATCATTCACGTAGCTCACACGTTTCTTGCTCCTAACTGTAAAGCGTTGGATGTTAGAGGACCTGTGGTGTGTATCAGTTTCAGAAGCAGAGTTAAACTAGCAATGGTCTGTATGTGTAGGAAACACCTTTCTTTTGTTCTGAGTACCCTCAAGTTACTGGCTCTATTAGAGACTCTGGAAAGCAAGAGCATGCTTCTTGCTCTAAAGCAGAGTGTGTTTCATGGATGAGGACTGTGTTGTGTGTTTCCCTTCAGAAATGGAGTTAATCCCAGGCTATGAATCTTCCTACAAGCAAGACATCTTTTCAGGTAAACTCAGTCTATTTCAGATCAGAGGAAGCTACATCGTTCACGAAGCTCACACGTTACTCGATCTTAACTGGAAAGCATTGCATGTTAGAGGAAATGTGGTTTCTATCAGTTTCAGAAGAAGGGTTGACCTAGATATGGTCCGTACAGTAGGAAACACCGTTATTTTGTTCTGACCACAGTCACGTTTCCTGCTCTATTAGAAACTCTTAGAAACCAAGAGCGTGCTTCTTGCTCTAAAGCAGAGTGTGTTTCACGGATGAGAACTGTGCAGTGTGTTTCCCTTCAGAAATGGAGTTAAATTCCAGGCTCTGTGTATTCCTACATGCAAGACATCATTTCAGGAAAACGCAGTCACTTTTCAGCTCAAATGAATATAAATCGTTTACAAAGATCACACGTTTCTCACTCTTAACTGAAAAGCATAGGATGTTAGATGACTTTTGGTTTGTATCAGTTTCAGAAGCAGAGTTGAACTAGCAATGGTCCGTTTGTGAAGGAAACACAGTTCCTTTGTTCTGAGCACACTCAAGTTTCCTGCTCTATTAGAGACTATAGAAAGCAAGAGCGTGCTTCTTCCTAAACGCGGAGTGTGTTTCATCGTGAGAAATGTGCTGTGTGTTTCCCTTCAGAAATGGAGTTAAATCACAGTCTCTGTGTCTTCCTACAAGCAAGACTTCGTTTCATGTAAAATCAGTCACCTTTCAGCTCAAATGAATCTACATTGTTCACGTAGCTCACACGTTTCTTGCTCTTAATTGTAAAGCATTGGATTTTAGAGGACCTGTGGTTTGTATCAGCTTCAGAAGCAGAGTTGAACTAGCAATGGTCCGTATGTGTAGGAAATACCATTCTTTTGTTCTGAGTACCCTCAATTTTCTGGCTCTATTAGAGACTCTGGAAAGCAAGAGCATGCTTCTTGCTCTAAAGCAGAGATTTTTTCATGGATGAATACTGTGCTGTGTGTTTCCCATCAGAATTGGAGTTAAATTCCAGGCTCTGTGTCTTCCTATAAGCAAGACATCATTTCAGGTAAACGCTGTCACTTTTCAGCTCAAGTGAATATAAATCATTTACGAAGCTCACACGTTTCTTGCTCTTAATTGAAAAGCATTGGATTTTACATGACTTGCGGTTTGTATCAGTTTCAAGGGTAGAGTTGAACTAGTAATGGTCTGTAAATGTAGGAAACACCGTTATTTTGTTCAGTGCACCCTTATGTTTCTGGCTCTATTAGAGACTCTAGAAAGCAAGAGCATGCTTCGTTCTCTAAAGGAGAGTGTGTTTCATGGATGAGAACTGTGCTGTGTGTTTCCCTTCAGAAATGGAGTTAAATCCCAGGCTCTGTATCTTCCTATAAGCAAGACATCTTTTCAGGTAAACTCAGTCACTTTACAGCTCAAAGGAATCTACATAGTCCATGAAGCTCACATGTTTCTCGCTCTTAACTTGAAAGCATTGCATGTTAATGGGACTGTGCTGTGTATCAGTTTCAGAAGAGGAGTTGACCTAGATATGGTCCATATGTGTAGGAAACACCATTATTTTGTTCTGACCACAGTCACATTTCCTGCTGTATTAGAGACACATAGAAAGCAAGAGCATCCTTCTTGCTCTAAAGAAGAGTGTGTTTCATGGATGATTACTGTGCTGTTTGTTTCCCTTCAGAAATGGAGTTAAATCCCAGGCTCTGTATCTTCCTACAAGCAAGATATCTTTTCTGGTAAACTCAGTCACTTTTCAGCTCAAATGAAGCTACATCGTTCACGTAGCTCACACGTTTCTTGCTCCTAACTGTAAAGCGTTGGCTGTTAGAGGACCTGTGGTGTGTATCAGTTTCAGAAGCAGAGTTGAACTAGCAATGGTCTGTATGTGTAGGAAACACCGTTCTTTTGTTCTGAGTACCCTCAAGTTACTGGCTCTATTAGTGACTCTGGAAAGCAAGAGCATGCTTCTTGCTCTAAAGCAGAGTGTGTTTCATGGATGAGAACTGTGCTGTGTGTTTCCCTTCAGAAATGGAGTTAATCCCAGGCTATGTATCTTCCTACAAGCAAGACATGTTTTCAGGTAAACTCAGTCTATTTCAGATCAGAGGAAGCTACATCGTTCACGAAGCTCACATGTTACTCGCTCTTAACTGGAAAGCATTGCAAGTTAGAGGAAATGTGGTTTCTATCAGTTTCAGAAGAAGGGTTGACCTAGATATGATCCGTAAAGTAGGAAACACTGTTATTTTCTTCTGACCACAGTCACATTTCCTGCTCTATTAGAAACTCTTAGAAAGGAAGAGCGTGCTTCTTGCTCTAAAGCAGAGTGTGTTTCATGGATGAGAACTGTGCTGTTTGTTTCCCTTCAGAAATGGAGTTAAATCCTAGGCTCTGTATCTTCCTACAAGCAAGACATGTTTTCAGGTAAACTAAGTCACTTTTCAGCTCTAAGGAAGCTACATCGTTCACGAAGCTCACAAGCTTCTCACTCTTAACTGGAAAGCATTGGATGTTAGAGGAAGTGTGGTTTGTATCAGTTTCAGAACAAGAGTTGACCTAGATATTGTCCGTATGTGTAGGAAACACCGTTCTTTTGTTCTGAGCACACTCAAGTTTCCTGCTCTATTAGAGACTCTATAAAGCAAGAGCGTGCTTCTTCCTATATGCAGAATGTGTTTCCTCGTGAGAACTGTGCTGTGTGTTACCTTCAGAAATGGAGTTGAATCCCAGGCTCTGTGTCTTCCTACAAGCAAGACATCATTTCAGGTAATTGCAGTCAATTGTCAGCTCAAATGAATATAAATCATTTACGAAGCTCACACGGTTCTTTCTCTTAACTCAAAAGCATTGGATGTTAGATGACTTTTGGTCTTGATCTGTTTCAGAAGCAGAATTGAACTAGCAATGGTCCGTATATGTAGGAAACACCGTTATTTTGTTCAGAGCACCCTCATGTTTCTGGCTCTATTAGAGACTCTAGAAAGCAAGAGCATGCTTTGTGCTCTAAAGTAGAGTGTGTTTTATGGATGAGAACTGTGCTGTGTGTTTCCCTTCAGAAATGGATTGAAATCCCAGGCTCTGTATCTTCCTACAAGCAAGACATCTTTTCAGGAAAACTCAGTCACTTTTCAGCTCAAAGGAAGCTACATCCTTTACAAAGATCACAATTTTCTCACTATTAACTGAAAAGCATTGGATGTTTGAGGACCTGTGGTTTGTATCAGTTTCAGAAGCAGAGTTGAACTAGCAATGGTCTATATGTGTAGGAAACACCGTTCTTTTGTTCTGAGTACCCTCAAGTTACTGGCTCTATTAGAGACTCTAGAAAGCAAGAGCGTGCTTCTTCCTATAAGCAGAGTGTGTTTCCTCGTGAGAACTGTGTTGTGTGTTTCCCTTCAGAAATTGAGTTAAATCCCAGGCTCTGTGTCTTCCTAAAAGCAAGACATCATTTCAGATAAACGCAGTCAATTTTCAGCTCAAATGAATATAAATCATTTACGAAGGTCACACGTTACTTGCTCTTAACTGAAAGCATTGGATGTTAGATGACTTGTGGTTTGGATGAGTTTCAGAAGCAGAGTTGAACAAGCAATGGTCCGTATATGTAGGAAACACCATTATTTTGTTCAGAGCACCCTCATGTTTCTGGCTCTATTAGAACTCTAGAAAGCAAGAGCATGCTTCGTGCTCTAAAGCAGAGTGTGTTTCATGGATGAGAACTGTGCTGTGTGTTTCCCTTCAGAAATGGAGTTAAATCCCAGGCTCTGTGTCTTCCTACAAGCAAGACATGTTTTCAGGAAAACTAAGTCCCTTTTCAGCTCTAAGGAAGCTACATTGTTCACGAAGCAGACAAGTTTCTCACTCTTAACTGGAAAGCATTGCATGTTAGAGGAACTGTGGTTTGTATCAGTTTCAGAAGAAGAGTTGACCTAGATATGGTCCGTAATTGTAGGAAACACCGCTATTTTTTTTGTCTACAGTCACGTTTCCTGATCTATTAGAGACTCTTAGAAAGCAAGAGTGTGCTTCTTGCTCTAAAGCAAGGTGTGTATCATGGATGAGAACTGTGCTTTGTGTTTCCCTTTAGAAATGGAGTTAAATTCCAGTCTCTGTGTCTTCCTACAAGCTAGACATCATTCAGGTAAATGCAGTCACTTTTCAGCTCAAATGAATATAAATCTTTTACGAAGCTCACACGTTTCTCGCTCTTAACTGAAAAGCATTGGATGTTAGATGACTTGTGGTTTGTATCAGTTTCAGAAGCAGAGTGGAACTAGCTATTGTCCGTATATGTAGGAAACACCGTTCTTTTGTTCTGAGCACGCTCACATTTCCTGCACTATTAGAGACTCTAGAAAGCAAGAGCGTGCTTCTTCCTATACGCAGAGTTTGTTTCATGGAGGAGAACTGTGCTGTGTGTTTCCCTTCACAAATGGAGTTAAATCCCAGGCTCTGTATCTTCCTAAAAGCAAGACATCTTTTCAGGTAAACGCAGTCAATTTTCAGCTCAAATGAATATAAATCATTTACGAAGGTCACACGTTACTTGCTCTTAACTGAAAAGCATTGGATGTTAGATGACTTCTGCTTTGGATGTGTTTCAGAAGCAGAGTTGAACAAGAAATGGTCAGTATATGTAGGAAACACCGTTATTTTGTTCAGAGCACCCTCATGTTTCTGGCTATATTAGAGACACTTAGAAAGCAAGACTGTGCTTCTTGCTCTAAAGCAGAGTTTGTTTCATGGATGAGAACTGTGCTGTGTGTTTCCCTTCACAAACGGAGTTAAATCCCAGGCTCTGTAACTTCCTACAAGCAAGACATCGTTTCAGGTAAACCAAGTCACTTTTCAGCTCAAAGGAAGCTACATCGTTTACGAAGATCACACGTTTCTCACTCTTACCTGAAAAGCATTGTATGTTAGATGACTTGTGGTTTGTATCAGTTTCAGAAGCAGAGTTGAACCAGCAGTGGTCGGTATGTGTAGGAAACACCGTTCTCTTGTTCCGAGCACACTCAACTTTCCTGCTCTATTAGAGACCCTAGAAAGCAAGACGGTGCTTCTTCCTATACGCAGAGTGTGTTTCCTCGTGACAACTGTGCTGTGTGTTTCCCTTCAGAAATGGAGTTAAACACCTCTTTATCTTCCTACAAGCAAGACATCTTTTCAGGTAAACTCAGTCACTTTTCAGCACAAAGAAGCTACATCCTTTACGAAGATCACAAGTTTTCGCTCTTAACTGGAAAGAATTGCATGTTAGAGGAAGTGTGGTTTGTATCAGTTTCAGAAGAAGAGTTGACCTAGATATGGTCAGTATGTGTAGGAAACACCATTATTTTGTTCTGACCACAGTCAAGTTTCCTGCTGTATTAGAGAATCTTAGAAAGCAAGAGCGTGCTTCTTGCTCTAAAGCAGAGTGTGTTTCATGGATGAGAACTGTGCTGTGTGTTTCCCTTCATAAATGGAGTTGAATCCCAGGCTCTGTGTCTACCTACAATCAAGACATGTTTTCAGGTAAACGAAGTCACTTTTCAGCTCTATGGAAGCTACATAATTCACGAAGCTCACAAGTTTCTCACTCTTAACTGGAAAGCATTGGATGTTAGATAACTTGTGGTTTCTATCAGTTTCAGAAGCAGAGTTGAACTAGCTATGGTCCGTATGTGTAGGAAACACCGTTCTTCTGTTCTGAGCACACTCACATTTCCTGCACTATTAGAGACTCTAGAAAGCAAGAGCGTGCTTCTTCCTATAAGCATAGTGTGTTTCCTCGTGAGAACTGTGTTGTGTGTTTCCCTTCAGAAATTGAGTTAAATCCCAGGCTCTGTGTCTTCCTACAAGCAAGACATCATTTCAGGTAAACTCAGTCACTTTACAGCACAAAGGAAGCTACATCGTTCACGAAGCTCACAAGTTTCTCTCTCTTAACTGGAACAATTGCATGTTAGAGGAAGTGTGGTTTGTATCATTTTCAGAAGAAGAGTTGACCTAGATATGGTCCGTATGTGTAGGAAACACCATTATATTGTTCTGACCACAGTCATGTTTCCTGCTGTATTAGAGACTCTTAGAAAGCAAGAGCATGCTTCTTGCTCTAAAGCAGAGTGTGTTTCATGGATGAGAACTGTGCTGTGTGTTTCCCTTCAGAAATGCATTGAAATGCCAGTCTCTGTATCTTCCTACAAGCAAGACATCTTTTCAGGTAAACTCAGTCGCTTTTCAGCTCAAAGGAAGCTACATTGTTCACGAAGCTCACAAGTTTCTCACTCTTAACTGGAAAGCATTGCATGTTAGAGGAACTGTGGTTTGTATCAGTTTCAGAAAAAGAGTTGACCTGGATATGATCCGTATGTGTAGGAAACACAGTTATTTTGTTCTGACCACAGTCACGTTTCCTGCTCTATTAGAGACTCTTAGAAAGCAAGAGTGTGCTTCTTGCTCTAAAGCAGAGTGTGTTTCATGGATGAGAACTGTGCTGTGTGTTTCCCTTCACAAACGGAGTTAAATCCCAGGCTCTGTAACTTCCTACAAGCAAGACATCGTTTCAGGTAAACCAAGTCACTTTTCAGCTCAAAGGAAGCTACATCGTTTACGAAGATCACATGTTTCTCACTCTTAACTGAAAAACTTTGGATGTTAGATGACTGGTGGTTTGTATCAGTTTCAGAAGAAGGGTTGACCTAGATATGGTCCGTATGTGTAGGAAACACCGTTATTTTGTTTGTCTACAGTCACGTTTCCTGATGTATTAGAGAATCTTAGAAAGCAAGAGCGTGCTTCTTGCTCTAAAGCAGAGTGTGTTTCATGGATGAGAAATGTGCTGTGTGTTTCCCTTCATAAATGGAGTTGAATCCCAGGCTCTGTGTCTACCTACAATCAAGACTTGTTTTCAGATAAACGAAGTCACTTTTAAGCTCTATGGAAGCTACATAATTCACGAAGCTCACAAGTTTCTCACTCTTAACTGGAAAGCATTGCATGTTAGAGGAACTGTGGTTTGTATCAGTTTCAGAAGAAGAGTTGACCTAGATATGGTCCGTATGTGTAGGAAACACCGTTATTTTGTTTGTCTACAGTCACATTTCCTGATCTATTAGAGACTCTTACAAAGCAAGAGCATGCATCTTGCCCTAAAGTAGAGTGTGTTTCATGGATGAGAACTCTGCTGTGTGTTTTGTTCAGAAATGGAGTTAAATTCCAGGCTCTCTGTCTTCCTACAAGCAAGACATCATTTCAGGTAAATGCAGTCACTTTTCAGCTCAAATGAATATAAATCATTTACGAAGCTCACACGTTTCTCGCTCTTAACTGAAAAGCATTGGATGTTAGATAACTTGGGGTTTCTATCAGTTTCAGAAGCAGAGTTGAACTAGCTATTGTCCGTATGTGTAGGAAACACCGTTCTTCTGTTCTGAGCACACTCACATTTCCTGCACTATTAGAGACTCTAGAAAGCAAGAGCGTGCTTCTTCCTATAAGCAGAGTGTGTTTCCTCGTGAGAACTGTGTTGTGTGTTTCCCTTCAGAAATTGAGTTAAATCCCAGGCTCTGTGTCTTCCTACAAGCAAGACATCATTTCAGGTAAACGCAGTCAATTTTCAGCTCAAATGATTATAAATCGTTTACAAAGGTCACACGTTACTTGCTCTTAACTGAAAAGCATTGGATGTTAGATGACTTGTGCTTTGAATGAGTTTCAGAAGCAGAGTTGAACAAGAAATCGTCCGTATATGTAGGAAACACCGTTATTTTGTTCAGACCACCCTCATGTTTCTGATTCTATTAGAGACTCTAGAAAGCAAGAGCGTGCTTCTTGCTCTAACGCAGAGTGTGTTTCATGGATGAGAACTGTGCTGTGTGTTTCCCTTCAGAAATGGAGTTAAATCCCAGGCTCTGTGTCTTCCTACAAGCAAGACATATTTTCAGGTAAACGCAGTCAATTTTCAGCTCAAATGAATATAAATCGTTTACAAAGGTCACACGTTACTTGCTCTTAACTGAAAAGCATTGGATGTTAGATGACTTGTGGTTTGGATCAGTTTCAGAAGCTGAGTTGAACTAGCATTGGTCCATATATGTAGGAAACACCGTTATTATGTTCAGAGCACCCTCATGTTTCAGGCTCTATTAGAGAATCTAGAAAGCAAGAGCATGCTTCTTGCTCTAAAGCAGAGTGTGTTTCATGGATGAGAACTGTGCTGTGTGTTTCCCTTCAGAAATGCATTGAAATCCCAGTCTCTGTATCTTCCTACAAGCAAGACATCTCTTCAGGTAAACTCAGTCACTTTTCAGCTCAAAGGAAGCTACATTGTTCACGAAGCTCACAAGTTTCTCACTCTTAACTGGAAAGCATTGCATGTTAGAGGAACTGTGGTTTGTATCAGTTTCAGAAGAAGAGTTGACCTGGATATGATCCGTATGTGTAGGAAACACCGTTATTTTGTTCTGACCACAGTCACGTTTCCTGCTCTATTAGAGACTCTTAGAAAGCAAGAGTGTGCTTCTTGCTCTAAAGCAGAGTGTGTTTCATGGATGAGAACTGTGCTGTGTGTTTCCCTTCAGAAATGGAGTTAAATCCCAGGCTCTGTATCTTCCTACAAGCAAGACATCTTTTCAGGTAAACCAAGTCACTTTTCAGCTCAAAGGAAGCTACATCGTTTACGAAGATCACACGTTTCTCACTCTTACCTGAAAAGCATTGGATGTTAGATGACTTGTGGTTTGTATCAGTTTCAGAAGCAGAGTTGAACCAGCAGTGGTCCGTATGTGTAGGAAACACCGTTCTTTTGTTCCGAGCACACTCAACTTTCCTGCTCTATTAGAGACTCTAGAAAGCAAGAGCGTGCTTCTTCCTATACGCAGAGTGTGTTTCCTCATGAGAACTGTGCTGTGTGTTTCCCTTCAGAAATGGAGTTAAACCCCTCTTTATCTTCCTACAAGCAAGACATCTTTTCAGGTAAACTCAGTCACTTTACAGCACAAAGAAGCTACATCGTTCACGAAGCTCACACGTTTCTCTCTCTTAACTGGAAAGCATTGCATGTTAGAGGAACTGTGGTTTGTATCAGTTTCAGAAGAAGAGTTGACCTGGATATGATCCGTATGTGTAGGAAACACCGTTATTTTGTTCTGACCACAGTCACGTTTCCTGCTCTATTAGAGACTCTTAGAAAGCAAGAGTGTGCTTCTTGCTCTAAAGCAGAGTGTGTTTCATGGATGAGAACTGTGCTGTGTGTTTCCCTTCAGAAATGGAGTTAAATCCCAGGCTCTGTATCTTCCTACAAGCAAGACATCTTTTCAGGTAAACCAAGTCACTTTTCAGCTCAAAGGAAGCTACATCGTTTACGAAGATCACACGTTTCTCACTCTTACCTGAGAAGCATTGGATGTTAGATGACTGGTGGTTTGTATCAGTTTCAGAAGCAGAGTTGAACCAGAAGTGGTCCCTATGTGTAGGAAACACAGTTCTTTTTTTCTGAGCACACTCACCTTTCCTGCTCTATTAGAGACTCTAGAAAGCAAGAGCGTGCTTCTTCCTATACGCAGAGTGTGTTTCCTCCTGAGAACTGTGCTGTGTGTTTCCCTTCAGAAATGGAGTTAAATCCCATGCTTTGTATCTTCCTACAAGCAAGACATCTTTTCAGGTAAACTCAGTCACTTTTCAGCACAAAGAAGCTACATCCTTTACGAAGATCACAAGTTTTCGCTCTTAACTGGAAAGAATTGCATGTTAGAGGAACTGTGGTTTGTATCAGTTTCAGAAGAAGAGTTGACCTAGATATGGTCCGTATGTGTAGGAAACACCGTTATTTTGTTTGTCTACAGTCACGTTTCCTGATGTATTAGAGAATCTTAGAAAGCAAGAGCGTGCTTCTTGCTCTAAAGCAGAGTGTGTTTCATGGATGAGAACTGTGCTGTGTGTTTCCCTTCATTAATGGAGTTGAATCCCAGGCTCTGTGTCTACCTACAATCAAGACATGTTTTCAGGTAAACGAAGTCACTTTTCAGCTCTATGGAAGCTACATAATTCACGAAGCTCACAAGTTTCTCACTCTTAACTGGAAAGCATTGCATGTTAGAGGAACTGTGGTTTGTATCAGTTTCAGAAGAAGAGTTGACCTAGATATGGTCCGTATGTGTAGGAAACACCGTTATTTTGTTTGTCTACAGTCACGTTTCCGGATCTATTAGAGACTCTTACAAAGAAAGAGCATGCTTCTTGCCCTAAAGTAGAGTGTGTTTCATGGATGAGAACTCTGCTGTGTGTTTTGTTCAGAAATGGAGTTAAATTCCAGGCTCTCTGTCTTCCTACAAGCAAGACATCATTTCAGGTAAATGCAGTCACTTTTCAGCTCAAATGAATATAAACCATTTACGAAGCTCACACGTTTCTCGCTCTTAACTGAAAAGCATTGGATGTTAGATAACTTGTGGTTTCTATCAGTTTCAGAAGCAGAGTTGAACTAGCTATTGTCCGTATGTGTAGGAAACACCGTTCTTCTGTTCTGATCACACTCAAATTTCCTGCACTATTAGAGACTCTAGAAAGCAAGAGCGTGCTTCTTCCTATAAGCAGAGTGTGTTTCCTCGTGAGAACTGTGTTGTGGGTTTCCCTTCAGAAATTGAGTTAAATCCCAGGCTCTGTGTCTTCCTACAAGCAAGACATCATTTCAGGTAAACGCAGTCAATTTTCAGCTCAAATGAATATAAATCATTTACGAAGGTCACACGTTACTTGTTCTTAACTGAAAAGCATTGGATGTTAGATGTCTTGTGCTTTGGATGAGTTTCAGAAGCAGAGTTGAACAAGAAATGGTCCGTATATGTAGGAGACACCGTTATTTTGTTCAGAGCCCCCTCATGTTTCTGGCTCTATTAGAGACTCTAGAAAGCAAGAGCATGCTTCGTGCTCTAAAGCAGAGTGTGTTTCATGGATGAGAACTGTGCTGTGTGTTTCCCTTCAGAAATGGATTGAAATCCCAGGTTCTGTATCTTCCTACAAGCAAGACATCTTTTCAGGTAAACTCAGTCACTTTTCAGCTCAAAGAAAGCTACATCGTACACTAAGCTCACACGTTTCTCACTCTTAAATGAAAAGCATTGGATGTTAGATGACTTGTGGTTTGTATCAGTTTCAGAAGCAGAGTTGAAGTAGCTATGGTCCGTATGTGTATGAAACACCGTTCTTTTGTTCTGAGCTCACTCACGTTTCCTGCTCTATTAAAGACTCTAGAAAGCAAGAGCATGCTTCGTGCTCTATAGCAGAGTGTGTTTCATGGATGAGAACTGAGCTGTGTGTTTCCCTTCAGAAATGGAGTTAAACCCCTCTTTATCTTCCTACAAGCAAGTCATCTTTTCAGGTAAACTCAGTCACTTTACAGCACAAAGGAAGCTACATCGTTCACGAAGCTCACAAGTTTCTCTCTCTTAACTGGAACAATTGCATGTTAGAGGAACTGTGGTTTGTATCAGTTTCAGAAGAAGAGTTGACCTGGATATGATCCGTATGTGTAGGAAACACCGTTATTTTGTTCTGACCACAGTCACGTTTCCTGCTCTATTAGAGACTCTTAGAAAGCAAGAGTGTGCTTCTTGCTCTAAAGCAGAGTGTGTTTCATGGATGAGAACTGTGCTGTGTGTTTCCCTTCAGAAATGGAGTTAAATCCCAGGCTCTGTATCTTCCTACAAGCAAGACATCTTTTCAGGTAAACCAAGTCACTTTTCAGCTCAAAGGAAGCTACATCGTTTACGAAGATCACACGTTTCTCACTCTTACCTGAAAAGCATTGGATGTTAGATGACTTGTGGTTTGTATCAGTTTCAGAAGCAGAGTTGAACCAGCAGTGGTCCGTATGTGTAGGAAACACCGTTCTTTTGTTCCGAGCACACTCAAATTTCCTGCTCTATTAGAGACTCTAGAAAGCAAGACCGTGCTTCTTCCTATACGCAGAGTGTGTTTCCTCGTGAGAACTGTGCTGTGTGTTTCCCTTCAGAAATGGAGTTAAACCCCTCTTTATCTTCCTACAAGCAAGGCATCTTTTCAGGTAAACTCAGTCACTTTACAGCACAAAGGAAGCTACATCGTTCACGAAGATCACAAGTTTTCGCTCTTAACTGGAAAGAATTGCATGTTAGAGGAACTGTGGTTTGTATCAGTTTCAGAAGAAGAGTTGACCTAGATATGGTCCGTATGTGTAGGAAACACCGTTATTTTGTTTGTCTACAGTCACGTTTCCTGATGTATTAGAGAATCTTAGAAAGCAAGAGCGTGCTTCTTGCTCTAAAGCAGAGTGTGTTTCATGGATGAGAACTGTGCTGTGTGTTTCCCTTCATAAATGGAGTTGAATCCCAGGCTCTGTGTCTACCTACAATCAAGACATGTTTTCAGGTAAACGAAGTCACTTTTAAGCTCTATAGAAGCTACATAATTCACGAAGCTCACAAGTTTCTCACTCTTAACTGGAAAGCATTGCATGTTAGAGGAACTGTGGTTTGTATCAGTTTCAGAAGAAGAGTTGACCTAGATATGGTCCGTATGTGTAGGAAACACCGTTATTTTGTTTGTCTACAGTCACGTTTCCTGATCTATTAGAGACTCTTACAAAGCAAGAGCATGCTTCTTGCCCTAAAGTAGAGTGTGTTTCATGGATGGGAACTCTGCTGTGTGTTTTGTTCAGAAATGGAGTTAAATTCCAGGCTCTCTGTCTTCCTACAAGCAAGACATCATTTCAGGTAAATGCAGTCACTTTTCAGCTCAAATGAATATAACTCATTTACGAAGCTCACACGTTTCTCGCTCTTAACTGAAAAGCATTGGATGTTAGATAACTTGTGGTTTCTATCAGTTTCAGAAGCAGAGTTGAACTAGCTATGGTCCTTATGTGTAGGAAACACCGTTCTTTTGTTCTGAGCACACTCAAATTTCCTGCACTATTAGAGACTCTAGAAAGCAAGAGCGTGCTTCTTGCTCTAACACAGAGTGTGTTTCATGGATGAGAACTGTGCTGTGTGTTTCCCTTCAGAAATTGAGTTAAATCCCAGGCTCTGTGTCTTCCTACAAGCAAGACATCATTTCAGGTAAACGCAGTCAATTTTCAGCTCAAATGAATATAAATCGTTTACAAAGGTCACACGTTACTTGCTCTTAACGGAAAATCATTGTATGTTAGATGACTTGTGCTTTGGATGAGTTTCAGAAGCAGAGTTGAACAAGAAATGGTCCGTATATGTAGGAAACACCGTTATTTTGTTCAGAGCACCCTCATGTTTCTGGCTCTATTAGAGACTCTAGAAAGCAAGAGCATGCTTCGTGCTCTAAAGCAGAGTGTGTTTCATTGATGAGAACTGTGCTGTGTGTTTCCCTTCAGAAATGGATTGAAATCCCAGGTTCTGTATCTTCCTACAAGCAAGACATCTCTTCAGGTAAACTCAGTCACTTTTCAGCTCAAAGGAAGCTACATTGTTCACGAAGCCCACAAGTTTCTCACTCTTAACTGGAAAGCATTGCATGTTAGAGGAACTGTGGTTTGTATCAGTTTCAGAAGAAGAGTTGTCCTGGATATGATCCGTATGTGTAGGAAACACCGTTATTTTGTTCTGACCACAGTCACGTTTCCTGCTCTATTAGAGACTCTTAGAAAGCAAGAGTGTGCTTCTTGCTCTAAAGCAGAGTGTGTTTCATGGATGAGAACTGTGCTGTGTGTTTCCCTTCAGAAATGGAGTTAAATCCCAGGCTCTGTATCTTCCTACAAGCAAGACATCTTTTCAGGTAAACCAAGTCACTTTTCAGCTCAAAGGAAGCTACATCGTTTACGAAGATCACACGTTTCTCACTCTTACCTGAAAAGCATTGGATGTTAGATGACTGGTGGTTTGTATCAGTTTCAGAAGCAGAGTTGAACCAGCAGTGGTCCGTATGTGTAGGAAACACCGTTCTTTTGTTCCGAGCACACTCAACTTTCCTGCTCTATTAGAGACTCTAGAAAGCAAGACCGTGCTTCTTCCTATACGCAGAGTGTGTTTCCTCGTGAGAACTGTGCTGTGTGTTTCCCTTCAGAAAAGGAGTTAAACCCCTCTTTATCTTCCTACAAGCAAGGCATCTTTTCAGGTAAACTCAGTCACTTTACAGCACAAAGGAAGCTACATCGTTCACGAAGCTCACAAGTTTCTCTCTCTTAACTGGAACAATTGCATGTTAGATGAAGTGTGGTTTGTATCAGTTTCAGAAGAAGAGTTGACCTAGATATGGTCCGTATGTGTAGGAAACACCATTATATTGTTCTGACCACAGTCATGTTTCCTGCTGTATTAGAGACTCTTAGAAAGCAAGAGCATGCTTCTTGCTTTAAAGCAGAGTGTGGTTCATGGATGAGAACTGTGCTGTGTGTTTCCCTTCAGAAATGCATTGAAATCCCAGTCTCTGTATCTTCCTACAAGCAAGACATCTTTTCAGGTAAACCAAGTCACTTTTCAGCTCAAAGGAAGCTACATCGTTTACGAAGATCACACGTTTCTCACTCTTACCTGAAAAGCATTGACTGTTAGATGACTGGTGGTTTGTATCAGTTTCAGAAGCAGAGTTGAACCAGAAGTGGTCCCTATGTGTAGGAAACACAGTTCTTTTTTTCTGAGCACACTCACCTTTCCTGCTCTATTAGAGACTCTAGAAAGCAAGAGCGTGCTTCTTCCTATACGCAGAGTGTGTTTCCTCGTGAGAACTGTGCTGTGTGTTTCCCTTCAGAAATGCATTGAAATCCCAGTCTCTGTTTCTTCCTACAAGCAAGACATCTCTTCAGGTAAACTCAGTCACTTTTCAGCTCAAAGAAAGCTACATTGTTCACGAAGCTCACAAGTTTCTCACTCTTAACTGGAAAGCATTGCATGTTAGAGGAACTGTGGTTTGTATCAGTTTCAGAAGAAGAGTTGACCTGGATATGATCCGTATGAGTAGGAAACACCGTTATTTTGTTCTGACCACAGTCACGTTTCCTGCTCTATTAGAGACTCTTAGAAAGCAAGAGCGTGCTTCTTGCTCTAAAGCAGAGTGTGTTTCATGGTTGAGAACTGTGCTGTGTGTTTCCCTTCATAAATGGAGTTGAATCCCAGGTTCTGTGTCTAACTACAATCAAGACATGTTTTCAGGTAAACGAAGTCACTTTTCAGCTCTATGGAAGCTACATAATTCACGAAGCTCACAAGTTTCTCACTCTTAACTGGAAAGCATTGCATGTTAGAGGAACTGTGGTTTGTATCAGTTTCAGAAGAAGAGTTGACCTAGATATGGTCCGTATGTGTAGGAAACACCGTTATTTTGTTTGTCTACAGTCACGTTTCCTGATCTATTAGAGACTCTTACAAAGCAAGAGCATGCTTCTTGCCCTAAAGTAGAGTGTGTTTCATGGATGAGAACTCTGCTGTGTGTTTTGTTCAGAAATGGAGTTAAATTCCAGGCTCTCTGTCTTCCTACAAGCAAGACATCATTTCAGGTAAATGCAGTCACTTTTCAGCTCAAATGAATATAACTCATTTACGAAGCTCACACGTTTCTCGCTCTTAACTGAAAAGCATTGGATGTTAGATAACTTGTGGTTTCTATCAGTTTCAGAAGCAGAGTTGAACTAGCTATTGTCCGTATGTGTAGGAAACACCGTTCTTCTGTTCTGAGCACACTCAAATTTCCTGCACTATTAGAGACTCTAGAAAGCAAGAGCGTGCTTCTTCCTATAAGAAGAGTGTGTTTCCTCGTGAGAACAGTGTTGTGTGTTTCCCTTCACAAAATGAGTTAAATCCCAGGCTCTGTGTCTTCCCACAAGCAAGACATCCTTTCAGGTAAACGCAGTCAATTTTCAGCTCAAATGAATATAAATCGTTTACGAAGGTCACACGTTACTTGCTCTTAACTGAAAAGCATTGGATGTTAGATGACTTGTGCTTTGGATGAGTTTCAGAAGCAGAGTTGAACAAGAAATGGTCCGTATATGTAGGAAACACCGTTATTTTGTTCAGAGCACCCTCATGTTTCTGGCTCTATTAGAGACTCTAGAAAGCAAGAGCATGCTTCGTGCTCAAAAGCAGAGTGTGTTTCATTGATGAGAACTGTGCTGTGTGTTTCCCTTCAGAAATGGATTGAAATCCCAGGTTCTGTATCTTCCTACAAGCAAGACATCTCTTCAGGTAAACTCAGTCACTTTTCAGCTCAAAGGAAGCTACATTGTTCACGAAGCTCACAAGTTTCTCACTCTTAACTGGAAAGCATTGCATGTTAGAGGAACTGTGGTTTGTATCAGTTTCAGAAGAAGAGTTGACCTAGATATGGTCCGTATGTGTAGGAAACACCGTTATTTTGTTTGTCCACTGTCACGTTTCCTGATCTATTAGAGACTCTTACAAAGCAAGAGCATGCTTCTTCCCCTAAAGCAGAGTGTGTTTCATGGATGAGAACTGTGCTGTGTGTTTCCCTTCAGAAATGGAGTTAAATCCCAGGCTCTGTGTCTTCCTACAAGCAAGACATCATTTCAGGTAAATGCAGTCACTTTTCAGCTCAAATGAATATAAATCATTTACGAAGCTCACACGTTACTCGCTCTTAAATGAAAAGCATTGGATGTTAGATAACTTGTGGTTTCTATCAGTTTCAGAAGCAGAGTTGAACTAGCTATTGTCGGTATGTGTAGGAAACACCATTCTTTTGTTCTGAGCACACTCAAATTTCCTGCACTATTAGAGACTCTAGAAAGCAAGAGCGTGCTTCTTCCTATAAGCAGAGTGTGTTTCCTCGTGAGAACTGTGCTGTGTGTTTCCCTTCAGAAAAGGAGTTAAACCCCTCTTTATCTTCCTACAAGCAAGGCATCTTTTCAGGTAAACTCAGTCACTTTACAGCACAAAGGAAGCTACATCGTTCACGAAGCTCACAAGTTTCTCTCTCTTAACTGGAACAATTGCATGTTAGATGAAGTGTGGTTTGTATCAGTTTCAGAAGAAGAGTTGACCTAGATATGGTCCGTATGTGTAGGAAACACCATTATATTGTTCTGACCACAGTCATGTTTCCTGCTGTATTAGAGACTCTTAGAAAGCAAGAGCATGCTTCTTGCTTTAAAGCAGAGTGTGGTTCATGGATGAGAACTGTGCTGTGTGTTTCCCTTCAGAAATGCATTGAAATCCCAGTCTCTGTATCTTCCTACAAGCAAGACATCTTTTCAGGTAAACGAAGTCACTTTTCAGCTCAAAGGAAGCTACATCGTTTACGAAGATCACACGTTTCTCACTCTTACCTGAAAAGCATTGACTGTTAGATGACTGGTGGTTTGTATCAGTTTCAGAAGCAGAGTTGAACCAGAAGTGGTCCCTATGTGTAGGAAACACAGTTCTTTTTTTCTGAGCACACTCACCTTTCCTGCTCTATTAGAGACTCTAGAAAGCAAGAGCGTGCTTCTTCCTATACGCAGAGTGTGTTTCCTCGTGAGAACTGTGCTGTGTGTTTCCCTTCAGAAATGCATTGAAATCCCAGTCTCTGTTTCTTCCTACAAGCAAGACATCTCTTCAGGTAAACTCAGTCACTTTTCAGCTCAAAGAAAGCTACATTGTTCACGAAGCTCACAAGTTTCTCACTCTTAACTGGAAAGCATTGCATGTTAGAGGAACTGTGGTTTGTATCAGTTTCAGAAGAAGAGTTGACCTGGATATGATCCGTATGAGTAGGAAACACCGTTATTTTGTTCTGACCACAGTCACGTTTCCTGCTCTATTAGAGACTCTTAGAAAGCAAGAGCGTGCTTCTTGCTCTAAAGCAGAGTGTGTTTCATGGTTGAGAACTGTGCTGTGTGTTTCCCTTCATAAATGGAGTTGAATCCCAGGTTCTGTGTCTAACTACAATCAAGACATGTTTTCAGGTAAACGAAGTCACTTTTCAGCTCTATGGAAGCTACATAATTCACGAAGCTCACAAGTTTCTCACTCTTAACTGGAAAGCATTGCATGTTAGAGGAACTGTGGTTTGTATCAGTTTCAGAAGAAGAGTTGACCTAGATATGGTCCGTATGTGTAGGAAACACCGTTATTTTGTTTGTCTACAGTCACGTTTCCTGATCTATTAGAGACTCTTACAAAGCAAGAGCATGCTTCTTGCCCTAAAGTAGAGTGTGTTTCATGGATGAGAACTCTGCTGTGTGTTTTGTTCAGAAATGGAGTTAAATTCCAGGCTCTCTGTCTTCCTACAAGCAAGACATCATTTCAGGTAAATGCAGTCACTTTTCAGCTCAAATGAATATAACTCATTTACGAAGCTCACACGTTTCTCGCTCTTAACTGAAAAGCATTGGATGTTAGATAACTTGTGGTTTCTATCAGTTTCAGAAGCAGAGTTGAACTAGCTATTGTCCGTATGTGTAGGAAACACCGTTCTTCTGTTCTGAGCACACTCAAATTTCCTGCACTATTAGAGACTCTAGAAAGCAAGAGCGTGCTTCTTCCTATAAGAAGAGTGTGTTTCCTCGTGAGAACTGTGTTGTGTGTTTCCCTTCACAAAATGAGTTAAATCCCAGGCTCTGTGTCTTCCCACAAGCAAGACATCCTTTCAGGTAAACGCAGTCAATTTTCAGCTCAAATGAATATAAATCGTTTACGAAGGTCACACGTTACTTGCTCTTAACTGAAAAGCATTGGATGTTAGATGACTTGTGCTTTGGATGAGTTTCAGAAGCAGAGTTGAACAAGAAATGGTCCGTATATGTAGGAAACACCGTTATTTTGTTCAGAGCACCCTCATGTTTCTGGCTCTATTAGAGACTCTAGAAAGCAAGAGCATGCTTCGTGCTCAAAAGCAGAGTGTGTTTCATTGATGAGAACTGTGCTGTGTGTTTCCCTTCAGAAATGGATTGAAATCCCAGGTTCTGTATCTTCCTACAAGCAAGACATCTCTTCAGGTAAACTCAGTCACTTTTCAGCTCAAAGGAAGCTACATTGTTCACGAAGCTCACAAGTTTCTCACTCTTAACTGGAAAGCATTGCATGTTAGAGGAACTGTGGTTTGTATCAGTTTCAGAAGAAGAGTTGACCTAGATATGGTCCGTATGTGTAGGAAACACCGTTATTTTGTTTGTCCACTGTCACGTTTCCTGATCTATTAGAGACTCTTACAAAGCAAGAGCATGCTTCTTCCCCTAAAGCAGAGTGTGTTTCATGGATGAGAACTGTGCTGTGTGTTTCCCTTCAGAAATGGAGTTAAATCCCAGGCTCTGTGTCTTCCTACAAGCAAGACATCATTTCAGGTAAATGCAGTCACTTTTCAGCTCAAATGAATATAAATCATTTACGAAGCTCACACGTTACTCGCTCTTAAATGAAAAGCATTGGATGTTAGATAACTTGTGGTTTCTATCAGTTTCAGAAGCAGAGTTGAACTAGCTATTGTCGGTATGTGTAGGAAACACCATTCTTTTGTTCTGAGCACACTCAAATTTCCTGCACTATTAGAGACTCTAGAAAGCAAGAGCGTGCTTCTTCCTATAAGCAGAGTGTGTTTCCTCGTGAGAACTGTGCTGTGTGTTTCCCTTCAGAAATGGAGTTAAACCCCTCTTTATCTTTCTACAAGCAAGGCATCTTTTCATGTAAACTCAGTCACTTTACAGCACAAAGGAAGCTACATCGTTCACGAAGCTCACAAGTTTCTCTCTCTTAACTGGAACAATTGCATGTTAGATGAAGTGTGGTTTGTATCAGTTTGAGAAGAAGAGTTGACCTAGATATGGTCCGCATGTGTAGGAAACACCATTATATTGTTCTGACCACAGTCATGTTTCCTGCTGTATTAGAGACTCTTAGAAAGCAAGAGCATGCTTCTTGCTCTAAAGCAGAGTGTGTTTCATGGATGAGAACTGTGCTGTGTGTTTCCCTTCAGAAATGCATTGAAATCCCAGTCTCTGTATCTTCCTACAAGCAAGACATCTTTTCAGGTAAACCAAGTCACTTTTCAGCTCAAAGGAAGCTACATCGTTTACAAAGATCACACGTTTCTCACTCTTACCTGAAAAGCATTGGATGTTAGATGACTGGTGGTTTGTATCAGTTTCAGAAGCAGAGTTGAACCAGAAGTGGTCCCTATGTGTAGGAAACACAGTTCTTTTGTTCTGAGCACACTCACCTTTCCTGCTCTATTAGAGACTCTAGAAAGCAAGAGCGTGCTTCTTCCTATACGCAGAGTGTGTTTCCTCGTGAGAACTGTGCTGTGTGTTTCCCTTCAGAAATGGAGTTAAATCCCATGCTTTGTATCTTCCTACAAGCAAGACATCTTTTCATGTAAACTCAGTCACTTTTCAGCACAAAGGAAGCTACATCCTTTACGAAGATCACAAGTTTTCGCTCTTAACTGGAAAGAATTGCATGTTAGAGGAACTGTGGTTTGTATCAGTTTCAGAAGAAGAGTTGACCTAGATATGGTCCGTATGTGTAGGAAACACCGTTATTTTGTTTGTCTACAGTCACGTTTCCTGATGTATTAGAGAATCTTAGAAAGCAAGAGCGTGCTTCTTGCTCTAAAGCAGAGTGTGTTTCATGGATGAGAACTGTGCTGTGTGTTTCCCTTCATAAATGGAGTTGAATCCCAGGCTCTGTGTCTACCTACAATCAAGACATGTTTTCAGGTAAACGAAGTCACTTTTAACCTCTATGGAAGCTACATAATTCACGAAGCTCACAAGTTTCTCACTCTTAACTGGAAAGCATTGCATGTTAGAGGAACTGTGGTTTGTATCAGTTTCAGAAGAAGAGTTGACCTAGATATGGTCCGTATGTGTAGGAAACACCGTTATTTTGTTTGTCTACAGTCACGTTTCCTGATCTATTAGAGACTCTTACAAAGCAAGAGCATGCTTCTTGCCCTAAAGTAGAGTGTGTTTCATGGATGAGAACTCTGCTGTGTGTTTTGTTCAGAAATGGAGTTAAATTCCAGGCTCTCTGTCTTCCTACAAGCAAGACATCATTTCAGGTAAATGCAGTCACTTTTCAGCTCAAATGAATATAACTCATTTACGAAGCTCACACGTTTCTCGCTCTTAACTGAAAAGCATTGGATGTTAGATAACTTGTGGTTTCTATCAGTTTCAGAAGCAGAGTTGAACTAGCTATTGTCCGTATGTGTAGGAAACACCGTTCTTCTGTTCTGAGCACACTCAAATTTCCTGCACTATTAGAGACTCTAGAAAGCAAGAGCGTGCTTCTTCCTATAAGAAGAGTGTGTTTCCTCGTGAGAACTGTGTTGTGTGTTTCCCTTCAGAAATTGAGTTAAATCCCAGGCTCTGTGTCTTCCCACAAGCAAGACATCCTTTCAGGTAAACGCAGTCAATTTTCAGCTCAAATGAATATAAATCGTTTACGAAGGTCACACGTTACTTGCTCTTAACTGAAAAGCATTGGATGTTAGATGACTTGTGCTTTGGATGAGTTTCAGAAGCAGAGTTGAACAAGAAATGGTCCGTATATATAGGAAACACCGTTATTTTGTTCAGAGCACCCTCATGTTTCTGGCTCTATTAGAGACTCTAGAAAGCAAGAGCATGCTTCTTGCCCTAAAGTAGAGTGTGTTTCATGGATGAGAACTCTGCTGTGTGTTTTGTTCAGAAATGGAGTTAAATCCCAGGCTCTGTGTCTTCCTACAAGCAAGACATCATTTCAGGTAAATGCAGTCACTTTTCAGCTCAAATGAATATAAATCATTTACGAAGCTCACATGTTACTCGCTCTTAAATGAAAAGCATTGGATGTTAGATAACTTGTGGTTTCTATCAGTTTCAGAAGCAGAGTTGAACTAGCTATTGTCGGTATGTGTAGGAAACACCATTCTTTTGTTCTGAGCACACTCAAATTTCCTGCACTATTAGAGACTCTAGAAAGCAAGAGCGTGCTTCTTCCTATAAGCAGAGTGTGTTTCCTCGTGAGAACTGTGCTGTGTGTTTCCCTTCAGAAATGGAGTTAAACCCCTCTTTATCTTTCTACAAGCAAGGCATCTTTTCATGTAAACTCAGTCACTTTACAGCACAAAGGAAGCTACATCGTTCACGAAGCTCACAAGTTTCTCTCTCTTAACTGGAACAATTGCATGTTAGATGAAGTGTGGTTTGTATCAGTTTGAGAAGAAGAGTTGACCTAGATATGGTCCGCATGTGTAGGAAACACCATTATATTGTTCTGACCACAGTCATGTTTCCTGCTGTATTAGAGACTCTTAGAAAGCAAGAGCATGCTTCTTGCTCTAAAGCAGAGTGTGTTTCATGGATGAGAACTGTGCTGTGTGTTTCCCTTCAGAAATGCATTGAAATCCCAGTCTCTGTATCTTCCTACAAGCAAGACATCTTTTCAGGTAAACCAAGTCACTTTTCAGCTCAAAGGAAGCTACATCGTTTACAAAGATCACACGTTTCTCACTCTTACCTGAAAAGCATTGGATGTTAGATGACTGGTGGTTTGTATCAGTTTCAGAAGCAGAGTTGAACCAGAAGTGGTCCCTATGTGTAGGAAACACAGTTCTTTTGTTCTGAGCACACTCACCTTTCCTGCTCTATTAGAGACTCTAGAAAGCAAGAGCGTGCTTCTTCCTATACGCAGAGTGTGTTTCCTCGTGAGAACTGTGCTGTGTGTTTCCCTACAGAAATGGAGTTAAATCCCATGCTTTGTATCTTCCTACAAGCAAGACATCTTTTCATGTAAACTCAGTCACTTTTTAGCACAAAGGAAGCTACATCCTTTACGAAGATCACAAGTTTTCGCTCTTAACTGGAAAGAATTGCATGTTAGAGAAACTGTGGTTTGTATCAGTTTCAGAAGAAGAGTTGACCTAGATATGGTCCGTATGTGTAGGAAACACCGTTATTTTGTTTGTCTACAGTCACGTTTCCTGATGTATTAGAGAATCTTAGAAAGCAAGAGCGTGCTTCTTGCTCTAAAGCAGAGTGTGTTTCATGGATGAGAACTGTGCTGTGTGTTTCCCTTCATAAATGGAGTTGAATCCCAGGCTCTGTGTCTACCTACAATCAAGACATGTTTTCAGGTAAACGAAGTCACTTTTAACCACTATGGAAGCTACATAATTCACGAAGCTCACAAGTTTCTCACTCTTTACTGGAAAGCATTGCATGTTAGAGGAACTGTGGTTTGTATCAGTTTCAGAAGAAGAGTTGACCTAGATATGGTCCGTATGTGTAGGAAACACCGTTATTTTGTTTGTCTACAGTCACGTTTCCTGATCTATTAGAGACTCTTACAAAGCAAGAGCATGCTTCTTGCCCTAAAGTAGAGTGTGTTTCATGGATGAGAACTCTGCTGTGTGTTTTGTTCAGAAATGGAGTTAAATTCCAGGCTCTCTGTCTTCCTACAAGCAAGACATCATTTCAGGTAAATGCAGTCACTTTTCAACTCAAATGAATATAACTCATTTACGAAGCTCACACGTTTCTCGCTCTTAACTGAAAAGCATTGGATGTTAGATAACTTGTGGTTTCTATCAGTTTCAGAAGCAGAGTTGAACTAGCTATTGTCCGTATGTGTAGGAAACACCGTTCTTCTGTTCTGAGCACACTCAAATTTCCTGCACTATTAGAGACTCTAGAAAGCAAGAGCGTGCTTCTTCCTATAAGAAGAGTGTGTTTCCTCGTGAGAACTGTGTTGTGTGTTTCCCTTCAGAAATTGAGTTAAATCCCAGGCTCTGTGTCTTCCCACAAGCAAGACATCCTTTCAGGTAAACGCAGTCAATTTTCAGCTCAAATGAATATAAATCGTTTACGAAGGTCACACGTTACTTGCTCTTAACTGAAAAGCATTGGATGTTAGATGACTTGTGCTTTGGATGAGTTTCAGAAGCAGAGTTGAACAAGAAATGGTCCGTATATGTAGGAAACACCGTTATTTTGTTCAGAGCACCCTCATATTTCTGGCTCTATTAGAGACTCTAGAAGCAAGAGCATGCTTCGTGCTCTAAAGCAGAGTGTGTTTCTTTGATGAGAACTGTGCTGTGTGTTTCCCTTCAGAAATGGATTGAAATCCCAGGTTCTGTATCTTCCTACAAGCAAGACATCTCTTCAGGTAAACTCAGTCACTTTTCAGCTCAAAGGAAGCTACATAGTTCACGAAGCTCACAAGTTTCTCACTCTTAACTGGAAAGCATTGCATGTTAGAGGAACTGTGGTTTGTATCAGTTTCAGAAGAAGAGTTGACCTGGATATGATCCGTATGTGTAGGAAACACCGTTATTTTGTTCTGACCACAGTCACGTTTCCTGCTCTATTAGAGACTCTTAGAAAGCAAGAGTGTGCTTCTTGCTCTAAAGCAGAGTGTGTTTCATGGATGAGAACTGTGCTGTGTGTTTCCCTTCAGAAATGGAGTTAAATCCCAGGCTCTGTATCTTCCTACAAGCAAGACATCTTTTCAGGTAAACCAAGTCACTTTTCAGCTCAAAGGAAGCTACATCGTTTACGAAGATCACACGTTTCTCACTCTTACCTGAGAAGCATTGGATGTTAGATGACTGGTGGTTTGTATCAGTTTCAGAAGCAGAGTTGAACCAGAAGTGGTCCCTATGTGTAGGAAACACAGTTCTTTTGTTCCGAGCACACTCAACTTTCCTGCTCTATTAGAGACTCTAGAAAGCAAGAGCGTGCTTCTTCCTATACGCAGAGTGTGTTTCCTCGTGAGAACTGTGCTGTGTGTTTCCCTTCAGAAATGGAGTTAAATCCCAGGTTCTGTGTCTAACTACAATCAAGACATGTTTTCAGGTAAATGAAGTCACTTTTCAGCACAAAGGAAGCTACATCCTTTACGAAGATCACAAGTTTTCGCTCTAACTGGAAAGAATTGCATGTTAGAGGAACTGTGGTTTGTATCAGTTTCAGAAGAAGAGTTGACCTAGATATGGTCCGTATGTGTAGGAAACACCATTATTTTGTTCTGACCACAGTCAAGTTTCCTGCTCTATTAGAGAATCTTAGAAAGCAAGAGCGTGCTTCTTGCTCTAAAGCAGAGTGTGTTTCATGGATGAGAACTGTGCTGTGTATTTCCCTTCATAAATGGAGTTGAATCCCAGGTTCTGTGTCTAACTACAATCAAGACATGTTTTCAGGTAAATGAAGTCACTTTTCAGCTCTATGGAAGCTACATAATTCACGAAGCTCACAAGTTTCTCACTCTTAACTGGAAAGCATTGTATGTTAGAGGAACTGTGGTTTGTATCAGTTTCAGAAGAAGAGTTGACCTAGATATGGTCCGTATGTGTAGGAAACACCATTATTTTGTTCTGACCACAGTCAAGTTTCCTGCTCTATTAGAGAATCTTAGAAAGCAAGAGCGTGCTTCTTGCTCTAAAGCAGAGTGTGTTTCATGGATGAGAACTGTGCTGTGTGTTTCCCTTCATAAATGGAGTTGAATCCCAGGTTCTGTGTCTAACTACAATCAAGACATGTTTTCAGGTAAATGAAGTCACTTTTCAGCTCTATGGAAGCTACATAATTCACGAAGCTCACAAGTTTCTCACTCTTATCTGGAAAGCATTGCATGTTAGAGGAACTGTGGTTTGTATCAGTTTCAGAAGAAGAGTTGACCTAGATATGGTCCGAATGTGTAGGAAACACTGTTATTTTGTTTGTCCACAGTCACGTTTCCTGATCTATTAGAGACTCTTACAAAGCAAGAGCATGCTTCTTGCCCTAAAGCAGAGTGTGTTTCATGGATGAGAACTCTGCTGTGTGTTTTGTTCAGAAATGGATTTAAATTCCAGGCTCTCTGTCTTCCTACAAGCAAGACATCATTTCAGGTAAATGCAGTCACTTTTCAGCTCAAATGAGTATAAATCATTTACGAAGCTCACACGTTTCTCGCTCTTAAATGAAAAGCATTGGATGTTAGATAACTTGAGGTTTCTATCAGTTTCAGAAGCAGAGTTGAACTAGCTATTGTCGGTATGTGTAGGAAACACCGTTCTTTTGTTCTGAGCACACTCAAATTTCCTGCACTATTAGAGACTCTAGAAAGCAAGAGCGTGCTTCTTCCTATAAGCAGATTGTGTTTCCTCGTGAGAACTGTGTTGTGTGTTTCCCTTCAGAAATTGAGTTAAATCCCAGGCTCTGTGTCTTCCTACAAGCAAGACATCATTTCAGGTAAACGCAGTCAATTTTCAGCTCAAATGAATATAAATCATTTACGAAGGTCACACGTTACTTGCTCTTAACTGAAAAGCATTGGATGTTAGATGACTTGTGCTTTGGATGAGTTTCAGAAGCAGAGTTGAACAAGAAATGGTCCGTATATGTAGGAAACACCGTTATTTTGTTCAGAGCACCCTCATGTTTCTGGCTCTATTAGAGACTCTAGAAAGCAAGAGCATGCTTCGTGCTCTAAAGCAGAGAGTGTTTCATGGATGAGAACTGTGCTGTGTGTTTCCCTTCAGAAATGGATTGAAATCCCAGGTTCTGTATCTTTCTACAAGCAAGACATCTTTTCAGGTAAACTAAGTCACTTTTCAGATCAAAGAAAGCTACATCGTACATGAAGCTCACACGTTTCTCACTCTTAAATGAAAAGCATTGGATGTTAGATGACTTGTGGTTTGTATCAGTTTCAGAAGCAGAGTTGAAGTAGCTATGGTCCGTATGTGTATGAAACACCGTTCTTTTGTTCTGAGCTCACTCACGTTTCCTGCTCTATTAAAGACTCTAGAAAGCAAGAGCATGCTTCGTGCTCTAAAGCAGAGTGTGTTTCATGGATGAGAACTGTGCTGTGTGTTTCCCTTCGGAAATGCATTGAAAACCCAGTCTCTGTATCTTCCTACAAGCAAGACATCTTTTCAGGTAAACAAAGTCACTTTTCAGCTCAAAGGAAGCTACATCGTTTATGAGGATCACACGTTTCTCACTCTTACCTGAAAAGAATTGGATGTTAGATGACTGGTGGTTTGTATCAGTTTCAGAAGCAGAGTTGAACCAGAAGTGGTCCCTATGTGTAGGAAACACAGTTCTTTTGTTCCGAGCACACTCAACTTTCCTGCTCTATTAGAGACTCTAGAAAGCAAGAGCGTGCTTCTTCCTATCAGCAAAGTGTGTTTCCTCGTGAGAACTGTGCTGTGTGTTTCCCTTCAGAAATGGAGTTAAATCCCATGCTTTGTATCTTCTTACAAGCAAGACATCTTTTCAGGTAAACTCAGTCACTTTTCAGCACAAAGGAACCTACATCTTTTACGAAGATCACAAGTTTTCGCTCTTAACTGGAAAGAATTGCATGTTAGAGGAAGTGTGGTTTGTATCAGTTTCAGAAGAAGAGGTGACCTAGATATGGTCCGTATGTGTAGGAAACACCGTTATTTTGTTCTGACCATAGTCACGTTTCCTGATGTATTAGAGAATCTTAGAAAGCAAGAGCGTGCTTCTTGCTCTAAAGCAGAGTGTGTTTCATGGATGAGAACTGTGCTGTGTGTTTCCCTTCAGAAATGGAGTTGAATCCCAGGCTCTGTGTCTAACTACAATCAAGACATGTTTTCAGGTAAACGAAGTTACTTTTCAGCTCTATGGAAGCTACATAATTCACGAAGCTCACAAGTTTCTCACTCTTAACTGGAAAGCATTGCATGTTAGAGGAACTGTGGTTTGTATCAGTTTCAGAAGAAGAGTTGACCTAGATATGGTCCGTATGTGTAGGAAACACCGTTATTTTGTTTGTCCACAGTCACGTTTCCTGATCTATTAGAGACTCTTACAAAGCAAGAGCATGCTTCTTGCCCTAAAGCAGAGTGTGTTTCATGGATGAGAACTCTGCTGTGTGTTTTGTTCAGAAATGGAGTTAAATTCCAGGCTCTCTGTCTTCCTACAAGCAAGACATCATTTCAGGTAAATGCTGTCACTTTTCAGCTCAAATGAATATAAATCATTTACGAAGCTCACACGTTTCTCGCTCTTAACTGAAAAGCATTGGATGTTAGATAACTTGTGGTTTCTATCAGTTTCAGAAGCAGAGTAGAACTAGCTATGGTCCGTATGTGTAGGAAACACCGTTCTTTTGTTCTGAGCACACTCACGTTTCCTGTACTATTAGAGACTCTAGAAAGCAAGAGCGTGCTTCTTCATATAAGCAGATTGAGTTTCCTCGTGAGAACTGTGTTGTGGGTTTCCCTTCAGAAATTGAGTTAAATCCCAGGCTCTGTGTCTTCCTACAAGCAAGACATCATTTCAGGTAAACGCAGTCAATTTTCAGCTCAAATGAATATAAATCATTTACGAAGGTCACACGTTACTTGCTCTTAACTGAAAAGCATTGGATGTTAGATGACTTGTGCTTTGGATGAGTTTCAGAAGCAGAGTTGAACAAGAAATGGTCCGTATATGTAGGAAACACCGTTATTTTGTTCAGAGCACCCTCATGTTTCTGGCTCTATTAGAGACTCTAGAAAGCAAGAGCATGCTTCGTGCTCTAAAGCAGAGTGTGTTTCATGGATGAGAACTGTGCTGTGTGTTTCCCTTCAGAAATGGAGTTAAATCCCCGGCTCTGTGTCTTCCTACATGCAAGACATATTTTCAGGTAAACTAAGTCACATTTCAACTCTAAGGTAGCTACATCATTCACAAAGCTCACAAGTTTCTCACTCTTAACTGGAAAGCATTGCATGTTAGAGGAACTGTGGTTTGTATCAGTTTCAGAAGAAGAGTTGAACTAGATATGGTCCGTATGTGTAGGAAACACCGCTATTTTATTCTGTCCACAGTCACGTTTCCTTATCTATTAGAGAATCTAAGAAAGCAAGAGCGTGCTTCTTGCTCTAAAGCAGAGTGTGTTTCATGGATGAGAACTGTGCTGTGTGTTTCCCTTCAGAAATGGAGTTAAATCCCAGGCTCTGTGTCTTCCTACAAGCAAGACATATTTTCAGGTAAACTCAGTCAGTTTTCAGCTCAAAGGAAACTACATTGTTCACGAAGCTCACAAGATTCTCACTCTGAACTATAAATCATTCATGTTAGAGGAACTGTGGTTTGTATCAGTTTCAGAAGACGAGTTGACCTAGATATGGTCCTTATGTGTAGGAATCACCGTTATTTTGTTCTGACCACAGTCACGTTTCCTTCTCTAATAGAGACTCTTAGAAAGCAAGAGCGTGCTTCTTGCTCTAAAGCAGAGTGTGTTTCATGGATGAGAACTGTGCTGTGTGTTTCCCTTCAGAAATGGATTGAAATCCCAGGCTCTGTATCTTCCTACAAGCAAGACATCTTTTCAGGTAAACTCAGTCACTTTTCAGCTGAAAGGAAGCTACATCGTTCAGGAAGCTCAAACGTTTCTTGCTCTTCACTGGAAAGAATTCCATATTAGAGGAAGAGTGGTTTGTATCAGTTTCAGAAGAAGAGTTGACCTAGATATGGTCCGTATGTGTAGGAAACACAGTTATTTTGTTCTGACCACAGTCACGTTTCCTGATCTATTATAGACTCTTAGAAAGCAAGAGCGTGCTTCTTGCTCTAAAGCAGAGTGTGTTTCATGGATGAGAACTGTGCTGTGTGTTTCGTTCCGAAATGGAGTTAAATTCCAGGCTCTGTGTCTTCCTACAAGCAAGACATCATTTCAGGTAAATGCAGTCACTTTTCAGCTCAAATGAATATAAATCGTTTACGAAGCTCACACGTTTCTCGCTCTTAACTGAAAAGCATTGGATGTTAGATGACATGTGGTTTGTATCAGTTTCAGAAGCAGAGTTGAACTAGCTATGGTCCGTATGTGTAGGAAAGACCATTCTTTTGTTCTGAGCACACTCATGTTTCCTGAACTATTACAGACTCTAGAAAGGAAGAGCATGCGTCTTGCTCTAAAGCAGAGTGTGTTTCATGGTGGAGAACTGTGCTGTGCGTTTCCCTTCAGAAATGGAGTTAAATCCCAGGCTCTGTGTCTTCCTACCAGCAAGACATGTTTTCAGGTAAACTAAGTCACTTTTCAGCTCTAAGGAAGCTACATCGTTCACGAAGCTCACAAGTTTCTCACTCTTAACTGGAAAGCATTGGATGTTAGAGGAAGTGTGGTTTGTACCAGTTTCAGAAGAAGAGTTGACCTAGATATTGTCCGTATGTGTAGGAAACATCGTTCCTTTGTTCTGAGCACACTCAAGTTTCCTGCTCTATTAGAGACTCTAGAAAGCAAGAGCGTGCTTCTTCATATATGAAGAATGTGTTTCCACGTGAGAACTGAGCAGTGTGTTTCCCTTCAGAAATGGAGTTAAATCCCAGGCTCTGTGTCTTCCTACAAGCAAGACATCATTTCAGGTAATCGCAGTCAATATTCAGCTCAAATGAATATAAATCTTTTAGGAAGCTCACTCGTTTCTCGCTCTTAACTGAAAAGCATTGGATGTTAGATGACTTTTGGTCTTAATCTGTTTCAGAAGCAGAGTTGAACTAGCAATGGTCCATATATATAGGAAACACCGTTATATTGTTCAGAGCACCCTCATGTTTCTGGCTCTATTAGAGACTCTAGAAAGAAAGAGCATGCTTTGTGCTCTAAAGTAGAGTGTATTTCATGGATGAGAACTGTGCTGTGTGTTTCCCTTCAGAAATGGATTGAAATCCCAGGATCTGTATCTTCCTAGAAGCAAGACATCTTTTCAGAGAAACTCAGTCACTTTTCAGCTGAAAGGAAGCTACATCGTTCAGGAAGCTCACAGGTTTCTTGCTCTTCACTGGAAAGAATTGCATGTTAGAGGAAGAGTGGTTTGTATCAGTTTCAGAAGAAGAGTTGACCTAGCTATGGTCCGTATGTGTAGGAAACACCGTTCTTTTGTTCTGAGCACACTCACATTTCCTGCACTATTAGAGACTCTAGAAAGCAAGAGCGTGCTTCTTCCTATAAGCAGATTGAGTTTCCTCGTGAGAACTGTGTTGTGGGTTTCCCTTCAGAAATTGATTTAAATCCCAGGCTATGTGTCTTCCTACATGCAAGACATCATTTCAGGTAAACGCAGTCAATTTTCAGCTCAAATGAATATAAATCATTTACGAAGGTCACACGTTACTTGCTCTTAACTGAAAAGCATTGGATGTTAGATGACTTGTGCTTTGGATGAGTTTCAGAAGCAGAGTTGAACAAGAAATGGTCCGTATATGTAGGAAACACCGTTATTTTGTTCAGAGCACCCTCATGTTTGTGGCTCTATTAGAGACTCTAGAAAGCAAGAGCATGCTTCGTGCTCAAAAGCAGAGTGTGTTTCATGGATGAGAACTGTGCTGTGTGTTTCCCTTCAGAAATGGAGTTAAATCCCCGGCTCTGTGTCTTCCTACATGCAAGACATGTTTTCAGGTTAACTAAGTCACATTTCAACTCTAAGGTAGCTACATCATTCACAAAGCTCACAAGTTTCTCACTCTTAACTGGAAAGCATTGCATGTTAGAGGAACTGTGGTTTGTATCAGTTTCAGAAGAAGAGTTGAACTAGATATGGTCCGTATGTGTAGGAAACACCGCAATTTTATTCTGTCCACAGTCACGTTTCCTTATCTATTAGAGACTCTAAGAAAGCAAGAGCGTGCTTCTTGATCTAAAGCAGAGTGTGTTTCATGGATGAGAACTGTGCTGTGTGTTTCCCTTCAGAAATGGAGTTAAATCCCAGGCTCTGTGTCTTCCTACAAGCAAGACATGTTTTCAGGTAAACTCAGTCAGTTTTCAGCTCAAAGGAAACTACATTGTTCACGAAGCTCACAAGATCTCACTCTGAACTATAAATCATTCATGTTAGAGGAACTGTGGTTTGTATCAGTTTCAGAAGACGAGTTGACCTAGATATGGTCCTTATGTGTAGGAATCACCGTTATTTTGTTCTGACCACAGTCACGTTTCCTTCTCTAATAGAGACTCTTAGAAAGCAAGAGCGTGCTTCTTGCTCTAAAGCAGAGTGTGTTTCATGGATGAGAACTGTGCTGTGTGTTTCCCTTCAGAAATGGATTGAAATCCCAGGCTCTGTGTCTTCCTACAAGCAAGACATCATTTCAGGTAATCGCAGTCAATATTCAGCTCAAATGAATATAAATCTTTTAGGAAGCTCACTCGTTTCTTGCTCTTAACTGAAAAGCATTGGATGTTAGATGACTTTTGGTCTTGATCTGTTTCAGAAGCAGAGTTGAACTAGCAATGGTCCGTATATGTAGGAAACACCGTTATATTGTTCAGAGCACCCTCATGTTTCTGGCTCTATTAGAGACTCTAGAAAGCAAGAGCATGCTTTGTGCTCTAAAGTAGAGTGTATTTCATGGATGAGAACTGTGCTGTGTGTTTCCCTTCAGAAATGGATTGAAATCCCAGGATCTGTATCTTCCTACAAGCAAGACATCTTTTCAGAGAAACTCAGTCACTTTTCAGCTGAAAGGAAGCTACATCGTTCAGGAAGCTCACAGGTTTCTTGCTCTTCACTGGAAAGAATTGCATGTTAGAGGAAGAGTGGTTTGTATCAGTTTCAGAAGAAGAGTTGACCTAGATATGGTCCGTATGTGTAGGAAACACCGTTATTTTGTTCTGACCACAGTCACGTTTCCTGATCTAATAGAGACTCTTAGAAAGCAAGAGCGTGCTTCTTGCTCTAAAGCAGAGTGTGTTTCATGGATGAGAACTGTGCTGTGTATTTCGTTCCGAAATCGAGTTAAATTCCAGGCTCTGTGTCTTCCTACAAGCAAGACATCATTTCAGGTAAATGCAGTCTCTTTTCAGCTCAAATGATTATAAATCGTTTACGAAGCTCACACGTTTCTCGCTCTTAACTGAAAAGCATTGGATGTTAGATGACTTGTGGTTTGTATCAGTTTCAGAAGCTGAGTTGAAATAGCTATGGTCCGTATGTGTAGGAAACACCATTCTTTTGTTCTGAGCACACTCAGGTTTCCTGCACTATTAGAGACTCTAGAAAGCAAGAGCATGCGTCGTGCTCTAAAGCAGAGTGTGTTTCCTGGAGGAGAACTGTGCTTTGTGTTTCCCTTCAGAAAAGGATTTAAATCCCAGGCTCTGTATCCTCCTAAAAGCAAGATATCTTTTCAGGTAAACTCAGTCACTTTTCAGCTAAAAGAAAGCTACATAGTTCACAAAGCTCACACGTTTCTTGCTCTTAACTGGAAAGAATTGCATGTTAGAGGAAGTGTGGTTTGTATCAGTTTCAGAAGAAGAGTTGACCTAGATATTGTCCGTATGTGTAGGAAACACCGTTCTTTTGTTCTGAGCACACTCAAGTTTCCTGCTCTATTAGAGACTCGAGAAAGCAAGAGCGTGATTCTTCATATATGAAGAATGTGTTTCCTCGTGAGAACTGTGCTGTGTGTTTCCCTTCAGAAATGGAGTTAAATCCCAGGCTCTGTGTCTTCCTACAAGCAAGACATCATTTCAGGTAATCGCAGTCAATTTTCAGCTCAAATGAATATAAATTGTTTACGAAGCTCACACGTTTCTCGCTCTTAACTGAAAAGCATTGGATGTTAGCCGACTTGTGGTTTGTATCAGTTTCAGAAGCAGAGTTGAACTAGCTATGGTCCGTATGTGTAGGAAACACCATTCTTTTGTTCTGAGCACACTCAGGTTTCCTGCACTATTAGAGACATCTAGAAAGCAAGAGCATGCGTCGTGCTCTAAAGCAGAGTGTGTTTCATGGATGAGAACTGTGCTATGTGTTTCCCTTCAGAAATGGAGTTGAATCCCAGGCTCTGTGTCTACCTACAATCAAGACATATTTTCAGAGAAACTCAGTCACTTTTCAGCTGAAAGGAAGCTACATCGTTCAGGAAGCTCACACGTTTCTTGCTCTTCACTGGAAAGAATTGCATGTTAGAGGAAGAGTGGTTTGTATCAGTTTCAGAAGAAGAGTTGACCTAGATATGGTCCGTATGTGTAGGAAACACCGTTATTTTGTTCTGACCACAGTCACGTTTCTTGATCTATTAGAGACTTTTAGAAAGCAAGAGCGTGCTTCTTGCTCTAAAGCAGAGTGTGTTTCATGGATGAGAACTGTGCTGTGTGTTTCATTCCGAAATGGAGTTAAATTCCAGGCTCTGTGTCTTCCTACAAGCAAGACATCATTTCAGGTAAATGCAGTCTCTTTTCAGCTCAAATGAATATAAATCGTTTACGAAGCTCACACATTTCTCGCTCTTAACTGAAAAGCATTGGATGTTAGATGACTTGTGGTTTGTATCAGTTTCAGAAGCTGAGTTGAACTAGCTATGGTCCGTATGTGTAGGAAACACCATTCTTTTGTTCTGAGCACACTCAGGTTTCCTGTACTATTAGAGACTCTAGAAAGCAAGAGCATGCGCCGGGCTCTAAAGCAGAGTGTGTTTCCTGGAGGAGAACTGTGCTTTGTGTTTCCCTTCAGAAAAGGATTTAAATCCCAGGCTCTGTATCCACCTACAAGCAAGATATCTTTTCAGGTAAACTCAGTCACTTTTCAGCTAAAAGGAAGCTACATCGTTCACGAAGCTCACACGTTTCTTGCTCTTAACTGGAAAGAATTGCATGTTAGAGGAAGTGTGGTTTGTATCAGTTTCAGAAGAAGAGTTGACCTAGATATTGTCCGTATGTGTAGGAAACACCGTTCTTTTGTTCTGAGCACACTCAAGTTTCCTGCTCTATTAGAGACTCTAGAAAGCAAGTGCGTGATTCTTCATATATGAAGAATGTGTTTCTTCGTGAGAACTGTGCTGTGTGTTTCCCTTCAGAAATGGAGTTAAATCCCAGGCTCTGTGTCTTCCTACAAGCAAGACATCATTTCAGGTAATCGCAGTCAATTTTCAGCTCAAATGAATATAAATTGTTTACGAAGCTCACACGTTTCACGCTCTTAACTGAAAAGCATTGGATGTTAGACGACTTGTGGTTTGTATCAGTTTCAGAAGCAGAGTTGAACTAGCTATGGTCCGTATGTGTAGGAAACATCATTCATTTGTTCTGAGCACACTCAGGTTTCCTGCACTATTAGAGACATCTAGAAAGCAAGAGCATGCGTCGTGCTCTAAAGCAGAGTGTGTTTCATGGATGAGAACTGTGCTATGTGTTTCCCTTCAGAAATGGAGTTGAATCCCAGGCTCTGTGTCTACCTACAATCAAGACATGTTTTCAGAGAAACTCAGTCACTTTTCAGCTGAAAGGAAGCTACATCGTTCAGGAAGCTCACACGTTTCTTGCTCTTCACTGGAAAGAATTGCATGTTAGAGGAAGAGTGGTTTGTATCAGTTTCAGAAGAAGAGTTGACCTAGATATGGTCCGTATGTGTAGGAAACACCGTTATTTTGTTCTGACCACAGTCACGTTTCCTGATCTATTAGAGACTCTTGGAAAGCAAGAGCGTGCTTCTTGCTCTAAAGCAGAGTGTGTTTCATGGATGAGAACTGTGCTGTGTGTTTCATTCCGAAATGGAGTTAAATTCCAGGCTCTGTGTCTTCCTACAAGCAAGACATCTTTCAGGTAAATGCAGTCTCTTTTCAGCTCAAATGAATATAAATCGTTTACGAAGCTCACACGTTTCTCGCTCTTAACTGAAAAGCATTGGATGTTAGATGACATGTGGTTTGTATCAGTTTCAGAAGCAGAGTTGAACTAGCTATAGTCCGTATGTGTAGGAAAGACCATTCTTTTGTTCTGAGCACACTCAGGTTTCCTGAACTATTACAGACTCTAGAAAGGAAGAGCATGCGTCTTGCTCTAAAGCAGAGTGTGTTTCATGGAGGAGAACTGTGCTGTGTGTTTCCCTTCAGAAATGGAGTTAAATCCCAGGATCTGTGTCTTCCTACAAGCAAGACATGTTTTCAGGTAAACTAAGTCACTTTTCAGCTCTAAGGAAGCTACATCGTTCACGAAGCTCACAAGTTTCTCACTCTTAACTGGAAAGCATTGGATGTTAGAGGAAGTGTGGTTTGTACCAGTTTCAGAAGAAGAGTTGACCTAGATATTGTCCGTATGTGTAGGAAACACCGTTCCTTTGTTCTGAGCACACTCAAGTTTCCTGCTCTATTAGAGACTCTAGAAAGCAAGAGCGTGCTTCTTCATATATGAAGAATGTGTTTCCACGTGAGAACTGAGCAGTGTGTTTCCCTTCAGAAATGGAGTTAAATCCCAGGCTCTGTGTCTTCCTACAAGCAAGACATCATTTCAGGTAATCGCAGTCAATATTCAGCTCAAATGAATATAAATCTTTTAGGAAGCTCACTCGTTTCTCGCTCTTAACTGAAAAGCATTGGATGTTAGATGACTTTTGGTCTTAATCTGTTTCAGAAGCAGAGTTGAACTAGCAATGGTCCATATATATAGGAAACACCGTTATATTGTTCAGAGCACCCTCATGTTTCTGGCTCTATTAGAGACTCTAGAAAGAAAGAGCATGCTTTGTGCTCTAAAGTAGAGTGTATTTCATGGATGAGAACTGTGCTGTGTGTTTCCCTTCAGAAATGGATTGAAATCCCAGGATCTGTATCTTCCTAGAAGCAAGACATCTTTTCAGAGAAACTCAGTCACTTTTCAGCTGAAAGGAAGCTACATCGTTCAGGAAGCTCACAGGTTTCTTGCTCTTCACTGGAAAGAATTGCATGTTAGAGGAAGAGTGGTTTGTATCAGTTTCAGAAGAAGAGTTGACCTAGCTATGGTCCGTATGTGTAGGAAACACCGTTCTTTTGTTCTGAGCACACTCACATTTCCTGCACTATTAGAGACTCTAGAAAGCAAGAGCGTGCTTCTTCCTATAAGCAGATTGAGTTTCCTCGTGAGAACTGTGTTGTGGGTTTCCCTTCAGAAATTGATTTAAATCCCAGGCTATGTGTCTTCCTACATGCAAGACATCATTTCAGGTAAACGCAGTCAATTTTCAGCTCAAATGAATATAAATCATTTACGAAGGTCACACGTTACTTGCTCTTAACTGAAAAGCATTGGATGTTAGATGACTTGTGCTTTGGATGAGTTTCAGAAGCAGAGTTGAACAAGAAATGGTCCGTATATGTAGGAAACACCGTTATTTTGTTCAGAGCACCCTCATGTTTGTGGCTCTATTAGAGACTCTAGAAAGCAAGAGCATGCTTCGTGCTCAAAAGCAGAGTGTGTTTCATGGATGAGAACTGTGCTGTGTGTTTCCCTTCAGAAATGGAGTTAAATCCCCGGCTCTGTGTCTTCCTACATGCAAGACATGTTTTCAGGTTAACTAAGTCACATTTCAACTCTAAGGTAGCTACATCATTCACAAAGCTCACAAGTTTCTCACTCTTAACTGGAAAGCATTGCATGTTAGAGGAACTGTGGTTTGTATCAGTTTCAGAAGAAGAGTTGAACTAGATATGGTCCGTATGTGTAGGAAACACCGCAATTTTATTCTGTCCACAGTCACGTTTCCTTATCTATTAGAGACTCTAAGAAAGCAAGAGCGTGCTTCTTGATCTAAAGCAGAGTGTGTTTCATGGATGAGAACTGTGCTGTGTGTTTCCCTTCAGAAATGGAGTTAAATCCCAGGCTCTGTGTCTTCCTACAAGCAAGACATGTTTTCAGGTAAACTCAGTCAGTTTTCAGCTCAAAGGAAACTACATTGTTCACGAAGCTCACAAGATCTCACTCTGAACTATAAATCATTCATGTTAGAGGAACTGTGGTTTGTATCAGTTTCAGAAGACGAGTTGACCTAGATATGGTCCTTATGTGTAGGAATCACCGTTATTTTGTTCTGACCACAGTCACGTTTCCTTCTCTAATAGAGACTCTTAGAAAGCAAGAGCGTGCTTCTTGCTCTAAAGCAGAGTGTGTTTCATGGATGAGAACTGTGCTGTGTGTTTCCCTTCAGAAATGGATTGAAATCCCAGGCTCTGTGTCTTCCTACAAGCAAGACATCATTTCAGGTAATCGCAGTCAATATTCAGCTCAAATGAATATAAATCTTTTAGGAAGCTCACTCGTTTCTTGCTCTTAACTGAAAAGCATTGGATGTTAGATGACTTTTGGTCTTGATCTGTTTCAGAAGCAGAGTTGAACTAGCAATGGTCCGTATATGTAGGAAACACCGTTATATTGTTCAGAGCACCCTCATGTTTCTGGCTCTATTAGAGACTCTAGAAAGCAAGAGCATGCTTTGTGCTCTAAAGTAGAGTGTATTTCATGGATGAGAACTGTGCTGTGTGTTTCCCTTCAGAAATGGATTGAAATCCCAGGATCTGTATCTTCCTACAAGCAAGACATCTTTTCAGAGAAACTCAGTCACTTTTCAGCTGAAAGGAAGCTACATCGTTCAGGAAGCTCACACGTTTCTTGCTCTTCACTGGAAAGAATTGCATGTTAGAGGAAGAGTGGTTTGTATCAGTTTCAGAAGAAGAGTTGACCTAGATATGGTCCGTATGTGTAGGAAACACCGTTATTTTGTTCTGACCACAGTCACGTTTCCTGATCTAATAGAGACTCTTAGAAAGCAAGAGCGTGCTTCTTGCTCTAAAGCAGAGTGTGTTTCATGGATGAGAACTGTGCTGTGTATTTCGTTCCGAAATCGAGTTAAATTCCAGGCTCTGTGTCTTCCTACAAGCAAGACATCATTTCAGGTAAATGCAGTCTCTTTTCAGCTCAAATGATTATAAATCGTTTACGAAGCTCACACGTTTCTCGCTCTTAACTGAAAAGCATTGGATGTTAGATGACTTGTGGTTTGTATCAGTTTCAGAAGCTGAGTTGAAATAGCTGTGGTCCGTATGTGTAGGAAACACCATTCTTTTGTTCTGAGCACACTCAGGTTTCCTGCACTATTAGAGACTCTAGAAAGCAAGAGCATGCGTCGTGCTCTAAAGCAGAGTGTGTTTCCTGGAGGAGAACTGTGCTTTGTGTTTCCCTTCAGAAAAGGATTTAAATCCCAGGCTCTGTATCCTCCTAAAAGCAAGATATCTTTTCAGGTAAACTCAGTCACTTTTCAGCTAAAAGAAAGCTACATAGTTCACAAAGCTCACACGTTTCTTGCTCTTAACTGGAAAGAATTGCATGTTAGAGGAAGTGTGGTTTGTATCAGTTTCAGAAGAAGAGTTGACCTAGATATTGTCCGTATGTGTAGGAAACACCGTTCTTTTGTTCTGAGCACACTCAAGTTTCCTGCTCTATTAGAGACTCGAGAAAGCAAGAGCGTGATTCTTCATATATGAAGAATGTGTTTCCTCGTGAGAACTGTGCTGTGTGTTTCCCTTCAGAAATGGAGTTAAATCCCAGGCTCTGTGTCTTCCTACAAGCAAGACATCATTTCAGGTAATCGCAGTCAATTTTCAGCTCAAATGAATATAAATTGTTTACGAAGCTCACACGTTTCTCGCTCTTAACTGAAAAGCATTGGATGTTAGCCGACTTGTGGTTTGTATCAGTTTCAGAAGCAGAGTTGAACTAGCTATGGTCCGTATGTGTAGGAAACACCATTCTTTTGTTCTGAGCACACTCAGGTTTCCTGCACTATTAGAGACATCTAGAAAGCAAGAGCATGCGTCGTGCTCTAAAGCAGAGTGTGTTTCATGGATGAGAACTGTGCTATGTGTTTCCCTTCAGAAATGGAGTTGAATCCCAGGCTCTGTGTCTACCTACAATCAAGACATATTTTCAGAGAAACTCAGTCACTTTTCAGCTGAAAGGAAGCTACATCGTTCAGGAAGCTCACACGTTTCTTGCTCTTCACTGGAAAGAATTGCATGTTAGAGGAAGAGTGGTTTGTATCAGTTTCAGAAGAAGAGTTGACCTAGATATGGTCCGTATGTGTAGGAAACACCGTTATTTTGTTCTGACCACAGTCACGTTTCTTGATCTATTAGAGACTTTTAGAAAGCAAGAGCGTGCTTCTTGCTCTAAAGCAGAGTGTGTTTCATGGATGAGAACTGTGCTGTGTGTTTCATTCCGAAATGGAGTTAAATTCCAGGCTCTGTGTCTTCCTACAAGCAAGACATCATTTCAGGTAAATGCAGTCTCTTTTCAGCTCAAATGAATATAAATCGTTTACGAAGCTCACACATTTCTCGCTCTTAACTGAAAAGCATTGGATGTTAGATGACTTGTGGTTTGTATCAGTTTCAGAAGCTGAGTTGAACTAGCTATGGTCCGTATGTGTAGGAAACACCATTCTTTTGTTCTGAGCACACTCAGGTTTCCTGTACTATTAGAGACTCTAGAAAGCAAGAGCATGCGCCGGGCTCTAAAGCAGAGTGTGTTTCCTGGAGGAGAACTGTGCTTTGTGTTTCCCTTCAGAAAAGGATTTAAATCCCAGGCTCTGTATCCTCCTACAAGCAAGATATCTTTTCAGGTAAACTCAGTCACTTTTCAGCTAAAAGGAAGCTACATCGTTCACGAAGCTCACACGTTTCTTGCTCTTAACTGGAAAGAATTGCATGTTAGAGGAAGTGTGGTTTGTATCAGTTTCAGAAGAAGAGTTGACCTAGATATTGTCCGTATGTGTAGGAAACACCGTTCTTTTGTTCTGAGCACACTCAAGTTTCCTGCTCTATTAGAGACTCTAGAAAGCAAGTGCGTGATTCTTCATATATGAAGAATGTGTTTCTTCGTGAGAACTGTGCTGTGTGTTTCCCTTCAGAAATGGAGTTAAATCCCAGGCTCTGTGTCTTCCTACAAGCAAGACATCATTTCAGGTAATCGCAGTCAATTTTCAGCTCAAATGAATATAAATTGTTTACGAAGCTCACACGTTTCACGCTCTTAACTGAAAAGCATTGGATGTTAGACGACTTGTGGTTTGTATCAGTTTCAGAAGCAGAGTTGAACTAGCTATGGTCCGTATGTGTAGGAAACATCATTCATTTGTTCTGAGCACACTCAGGTTTCCTGCACTATTAGAGACATCTAGAAAGCAAGAGCATGCGTCGTGCTCTAAAGCAGAGTGTGTTTCATGGATGAGAACTGTGCTATGTGTTTCCCTTCAGAAATGGAGTTGAATCCCAGGCTCTGTGTCTACCTACAATCAAGACATGTTTTCAGAGAAACTCAGTCACTTTTCAGCTGAAAGGAAGCTACATCGTTCAGGAAGCTCACACGTTTCTTGCTCTTCACTGGAAAGAATTGCATGTTAGAGGAAGAGTGGTTTGTATCAGTTTCAGAAGAAGAGTTGACCTAGATATGGTCCGTATGTGTAGGAAACACCGTTATTTTGTTCTGACCACAGTCACGTTTCCTGATCTATTAGAGACTCTTGGAAAGCAAGAGCGTGCTTCTTGCTCTAAAGCAGAGTGTGTTTCATGGATGAGAACTGTGCTGTGTGTTTCATTCCGAAATGGAGTTAAATTCCAGGCTCTGTGTCTTCCTACAAGCAAGACATCATTTCAGGTAAATGCAGTCTCTTTTCAGCTCAAATGAATATAAATCGTTTACGAAGCTCACACGTTTCTCGCTCTTAACTGAAAAGCATTGGATGTTAGATGACATGTGGTTTGTATCAGTTTCAGAAGCAGAGTTGAACTAGCTATAGTCTGTATGTGTAGGAAAGACCATTCTTTTGTTCTGAGCACACTCAGGTTTCCTGAACTATTACAGACTCTAGAAAGGAAGAGCATGCGTCTTGCTCTAAAGCAGAGTGTGTTTCATGGAGGAGAACTGTGCTGTGTGTTTCCCTTCAGAAATGGAGTTAAATCCCAGGCTCTGTGTCTTCCTACAAGCAAGACATGTTTTCAGGTAAACTAAGTCACTTTTCAGCTCTAAGGAAGCTACATCGTTCACGAAGCTCACAAGTTTCTCACTCTTAACTGGAAAGCATTGGATGTTAGAGGAAGAGTGGTTTGTACCAGTTTCAGAAGAAGAGTTGACCTAGATATTGTCCGTATGTGTAGGAAACACCGTTCCTTTGTTCTGAGCACACTCAAGTTTCCTGCTCTATTAGAGACTCTAGAAAGCAAGAGCGTGCTTCTTCATATATGAAGAATGTGTTTCCACGTGAGAACTGAGCAGTGTGTTTCCCTTCAGAAATGGAGTTAAATCCCAGGCTCTGTGTCTTACTACAAGCAAGACATCATTTCAGGTAATCGCAGTCAATATTCAGCTCAAATGAATATAAATCTTTTAGGAAGCTCACTCGTTTCTCGCTCTTAACTGAAAAGCATTGGATGTTAGATGACTTTTGGTCTTGATCTGTTTCAGAAGCAGAGTTGAACTAGCAATGGTCCGTATATGTAGGAAACACCGTTATTTTGTTCAGAGCACCCTCATGTTTCTGGCTCTATTAGAGACTCTAGAAAGCAAGAGCATGCTTTGTGCTCTAAAGTAGAGTGTGTTTCATGGATGAGAACTGTGCTGTGTGTTTCCCTTCAGAAATGGAGTTAAATCCCAGGCTCTGTGTCTTCCTACAAGCAAGACATGTTTTCAGGTAAACTCAGTCAGTTTTCAGCTCGAAGGAAACTACATTGTTCACGAAGCTCACAAGATTCTCACTCTGAACTATAAATCATTCATGTTAGAGGAACTGTGGTTTGTATCAGTTTCAGAAGACGAGTTGACCTAGATATGGTCCGTATGTGTAGGAATCACCGTTATTTTGTTCTGACCACAGTCACGTTTCCTTCTCTAATAGAGACTCTTAGAAAGCAAGAGCGTGCTTCTTGCTCTAAAGCAGAGTGTGTTTCATGGATGAGAACTGTGCTGTGTGTTTCCCTTCAGAAATGGATTGAAATCCCAGGCTCTGTATCTTCCTACAAGCAAGACATCTTTTCAGGTAAACTCAGTCACTTTTAAGCTGAAAGGAAGCTACATCGTTCAGGAAGCTCAAACGTTTCTTGCTCTTCACTGGAAAGAATTGCATATTAGAGGAAGAGTGGTTTGTATCAGTTTCAGAAGAAGAGTTGACCTAGATATGGTCCGTATGTGTAGGAAACACAGTTATTTTGTTCTGACCACAGTCACGTTTCCTGATCTATTATAGACTCTTAGAAAGCAAGAGCGTGCTTCTTGCTCTAAAGCAGAGTGTGTTTCATGGATGAGAACTGTGCTGTGTGTTTCGTTCCGAAATGGAGTTAAATTCCAGGCTCTGTGTCTTCCTACAAGCAAGACATCATTTCAGGTAAATGCAGTCACTTTTCAGCTCAAATGAATATAAATCGTTTACGAAGCTCACACGTTTCTCGCTCTTAACTGAAAAGCATTGGATGTTAGATGACATGTGGTTTGTATCAGTTTCAGAAGCAGAGTTGAACTAGCTATGGTCCGTATGTGTAGGAAACACAGTTATTTTGTTCTGACCACAGTCACGTTTCCTGATCTATTATAGACTCTTAGAAAGCAAGAGCGTGCTTCTTGCTCTAAAGCAGAGTGTGTTTCATGGATGAGAACTGTGCTGTGTGTTTCGATTCGAAATGGAGTTAAATTCCAGGTTCTGTGTCTTCCTACAAGCAAGACATCATTTTAGGTAAATGCAGTCACTTTTCAGCTCAAATGAATATAAATCGTTTACGAAGCTCACACGTTTCTCGCTCTTAACTGAAAAGCATTGGATGTTAGATGACATGTGGTTTGTATCAGTTTCAGAAGCAGAGTTGAACTAGCTATGGTCCGTATGTGTAGGAAAGACCATTCTTTTGTTCTGAGCACACTCAGGTTTCCTGAACTGTTACAGACTCTAGAAAGGAAGAGCATGCGTCTTGCTCTAAAGCAGAGTGTGTTTCATGGAGGAGAACTGTGCTGTGTGTTTCCCTTCAGAAATGGAGTTAAATCCCAGGCTCTGTGTCTTCCTACAAGCAAGACATGTTTTCAGGTAAACTAAGTCACTTTTCAGCTCTAAGTAAGCTACATCGTTCACGAAGCTCACAAGTTTCTCACTCTTAACTGGAAAGCATTGGATGTTAGAGGAAGTGTGGTTTGTACCAGTTTCAGAAGAAGAGTTGACCTAGATATTGTCCGTATGTGTAGGAAACACCGTTCCTTTGTTCTGAGCACACTCAAGTTTCCTGCTCTATTAGAGACTCTAGAAAGCAAGAGCGTGATTCTTCATATATGAAGAATGTGTTTCCAGGTGAGAACTGAGCAGTGTGTTTCCCTTCAGAAATGGAGTTAAATCCCAGGCTCTGTGTCTTCCTACAAGCAAGACATCATTTCAGGTAATCTCAGTCAATATTCAGCTCAAATGAATATAAATCTTTTAGGAAGCTCACTCGTTTCTCGCTCTTAACTGAAAAGCATTGGATGTTAGATGACTTTTGGTCTTGATCTGTTTCAGAAGCAGAGTTGAACTAGCAATGGTCCGTATATGTAGGAAACACCGTTATATTGTTCAGAGCACCCTCATGTTTCTGGCTCTATTAGACACTCTAGAAAGCAAGAGCATGCTTTGTGCTCTAAAGTAGAGTGTATTTCATGGATGAGAACTGTGCTGTGTGTTTCCCTTCAGAAATGGATTGAAATCCCAGGATCTGTATCTTCCTACAAGCAAGACATCTTTTCAGAGAAACTCAGTCACTTTTCAGCTGAAAGGAAGCTACATCGTTCAGGAAGCTCACACGTTTCTTGCTCTTCACTGGAAAGAATTGCATGTTAGAGGAAGAGTGGTTTGTATCAGTTTCAGAAGAAGAGTTGACCTAGATATTGTCCGTATGTGTAGGAAACACCGTTCTTTTGTTCTGAGCACACTCAAGTTTCCTGCTCTATTAGAGACTCTAGAAAGCAAGAGCGTGATTCTTCATATATGAAGAATGTGTTTCCTCGTGAGAACTGTGCTGTGTGTTTCCCTTCAGAAATGGAGTTAAATGCCAGGCTCTGTGTCTTCCTACAAGCAAGACATCATTTCAGGTAATCGCAGTCAATTTTCAGCTCAAATGAATATAAATTGTTTACGAAGCTCACACGTTTCTCGCTCTTAACTGAAAAGCATTGGATGTTAGACGACTTGTGGTTTGTATCAGTTTCAGAAGCAGAGTTGAACTAGCTATGGTCCGTATGTGTAGGAAACACCATTCTTTTGTTCTGAGCACACTCAGGTTTCCTGCACTATTAGAGACATCTAGAAAGCAAGAGCATGCGTCGTGCTCTAAAGCAGAGTGTGTTTCATGGAGGAGAACTGTGCTGTGTGTTTCCCTTCAGAAATGGAGTTGAATCCCAGGCTCTGTGTCTACCTACAATCAAGACATGTTTTCAGAGAAACTCAGTCACTTTTCAGCTGAAAGGAAGCTACATCGTTCAGGAAGCTCACACGTTTCTTGCTCTTCACTGGAAAGAAATGCATGTTAGAGGAAGTGTGGTTTGTATCAGTTTCAGAAGAAGAGTTGACCTAGATATGGTCCGTATGTGTAGGAAACACCGTTATTTTCTTCTGACCACAGTCACGTTTCCTGATCTATTAGAGACTCTTAGAAAGCAAGAGCGTGCTTCTTGCTCTAAAGCAGAGTGTGTTTCACGGATGAGAACTGTGCTGTGTGTTTCATTCCAAAATGGAGTTAAATTCCAGGCTCTGTGTCTTCCTACAAGCAAGACATCATTTCAGGTAAATGCAGTCTCTTTTCAGCTCAAATGAATATAAATCGTTTACGAAGCTCACACATTTCTCGCTCTTAACTGAAAAGCATTGGATGTTAGATGACTTGTGGTTTGTATCAGTTTCAGAAGCTGAGTTGAACTAGCTATGGTCCGTATGTGTAGGAAACACCATTCTTTTGTTCTGAGCACACTCAGGTTTCCTGTACTATTAGAGACTCTAGAAAGCAAGAGCATGCGCCGGGCTCTAAAGCAGAGTGTGTTTCCTGGAGGAGAACTGTGCTTTGTGTTTCCCTTCAGAAAAGGATTTAAATCCCAGGCTCTGTATCCTCCTACAAGCAAGATATCTTTTCAGGTAAACTCAGTCACTTTTCAGCTAAAAGGAAGCTACATCGTTCACGAAGCTCACACGTTTCTTGCTCTTAACTGGAAAGAATTGCATGTTAGAGGAAGTGTGGTTTGTATCAGTTTCAGAAGAAGAGTTGACCTAGATATTGTCCGTATGTGTAGGAAACACCGTTCTTTTGTTCTGAGCACACTCAAGTTTCATGCTCTATTAGAGACTCTAGAAAGCAAGAGCGTGATTCTTCATATATGAAGAATGTGTTTCTTCGTGAGAACTGTGCTGTGTGTTTCCCTTCAGAAATGGAGTTAAATGCCAGGCTCTGTGTCTTCCTACAAGCAAGACATCATTTCAGGTAATCGCAGTCAATTTTCAGCTCAAATGAATATAAATTGTTTACGAAGCTCACACGTTTCACGCTCTTAACTGAAAAGCATTGGATGTTAGACGACTTGTGGTTTGTATCAGTTTCAGAAGCAGAGTTGAACTAGCTATGGTCCGTATGTGTAGGAAACACCATTCTTTTGTTCTGAGCACACTCAGGTTTCCTGCACTATTAGAGACATCTAGAAAGCAAGAGCATGCGTCGTGCTCTAAAGCAGAGTGTGTTTCATGGATGAGAACTGTGCTATGTGTTTCCCTTCAGAAATGGAGTTGAATCCCAGGCTCTGTGTCTACCTACAATCAAGACATGTTTTCAGAGAAACTCAGTCACTTTTCAGCTGAAAGGAAGCTACATCGTTCAGGAAGCTCACACGTTTCTTGCTCTTCACTGGAAAGAATTGCATGTTAGAGGAAGAGTGGTTTGTATCAGTTTCAGAAGAAGAGTTGACCTAGATATGGTCCGTATGTGTAGGAAACACCGTTATTTTGTTCTGACCACAGTCACGTTTCCTGATCTATTAGAGACTCTTAGAAAGCAAGAGCGTGCTTCTTGCTCTAAAGCAGAGTGTGTTTCATGGATGAGAACTGTGCTGTGTGTTTCATTCCGAAATGGAGTTAAATTCCAGGCTCTGTGTCTTCCTACAAGCAAGACATCATTTCAGGTAAATGCAGTCTCTTTTCAGCTCAAATGAATATAAATCGTTTACGAAGCTCACACATTTCTCGCTCTTAACTGAAAAGCATTGGATGTTAGATGACATGTGGTTTGTATCAGTTTCAGAAGCTGAGTTGAACTAGCTATGGTCCGTATGTGTAGGAAACACCATTCTTTTGTTCTGAGCACACTCAGGTTTCCTGTACTATTAGAGACTCTAGAAAGCAAGAGCATGCGCCGTGCTCTAAAGCAGAGTGTGTTTCCTGGAGGAGAACTGTGCTTTGTGTTTCCCTTCAGAAAAGGATTTAAATCCCAGGCTCTGTATCCTCCTACAAGCAAGATATCTTTTCAGGTAAACTCAGTCACTTTTCAGCTAAAAGGAAGCTACATCGTTCACGAAGCTCACACGTTTCTTGCTCTTAACTGGAAAGAATTGCATGTTAGAGGAAGTGTGGTTTGTATCAGTTTCAGAAGAAGAGTTGACCTAGATATTGTCCGTATGTGTAGGAAACACCGTTCTTTTGTTCTGAGCACACTCAAGTTTCCTGCTCTATTAGAGACTCTAGAAAGCAAGAGCGTGATTCTTCATATATGAAGAATGTGTTTCCTCGTGAGAACTGTGCTGTGTGTTTCCCTTCAGAAATGGAGTTAAATCCCAGGCTCTGTGTCTTCCTACAAGCAAGACATGTTTTCAAGTAAACTCAGTCACTTTTCAGATCAAAGGAAGCTACATTGTTCACGAAGCTCACAAGTTTCTCACTCTTAACTGGAAAGCATTGCATGTTAGAGGAACTGTGGTTTCTATCAGTTTCAGAAGCAGAGTTGAACTAGCTATGGTCCGTATGTGTAGGAAACACCATCTTTTGTTCTGAGCACACTCACATTTCCTGCACTATTAGAGACTCTAGAAAGCAAGAGCGTGCTTCTTCCTATACGCAGAGTGTGTTTCCTCGTGAGAACTGTGCTCTGTGTTTCCCTTCAGAAATGGAGTTGAATCCCAGGCTCTATGTCTTCCTACAAGCAAGACATCATTTCAGGTAAACGCAGTCACTTTTCAGCTTAAGTGAATATAAATCGTTTACGAAGCTCACACGTTTCTTGCTCTTAACTGAAAAGTATTGGATGTTAGATGACTTGTGGTTTGTATCAGTTTCTGAAGCAGAGTTGACCTAGATATGGTCCGTACATGTAGGAAACACTGTTACTTTGTTCTGACCACAGTCACGTTTCCTGCTCTCTTAGAGACTCTAAGAAAGCAAGAGCGTGCTTCTTGCTCTAAAGCAGAGTGTGTTTCATGGATGAGAACTGTGCTGTGTGTTTCCCTTCAGAAATGGAGTTAAATCCCATGCTCTGTGTCTTCCTACAAGCAAGACATGTTTTCAGGTAAACTCAGTCAGTTTTCAGCTCAAAGGAAACTACATTGTTCACGAAGCTCACAAGATTCTCACTCTGAACTATAAATCATTCATGTTAGAGGAACTGTGGTTTGTATCAATTTCAGAAGACGAGTTGACCTAGATATGGTCCTTATGTGTAGGAATCACCGTTATTTTGTTCTGACCACAGTCACGTTTCCTTCTCTAATAGAGACTCTTAGAAAGCAAGAGCGTGCTTCTTGCTCTAAAGCAGAGTGTGTTTCATGGATGAGAACTGTGCTGTGTGTTTCCCTTCAGAAATGGATTGAAATCCCAGGCTCTGTATCTTCCTACAAGCAAGACATCTTTTCAGGTAAACTCAGTCACTTTTCAGCTGAAAGGAAGCTACATCGTTCAGGAAGCTCAAACGTTTCTTGCTCTTCACTGGAAAGAATTGCATATTAGAGGAAGAGTGGTTTGTATCAGTTTCAGAAGAAGAGTTGACCTAGATATGGTCCGTATGTGTAGGAAACACAGTTATTTTGTTCTGACCACAGTCACATTTCCTGATCTATTATAGACTCTTAGAAAGCAAGAGCGTGCTTCTTGCTCTAAAGCAGAGTGTGTTTCATGGATGAGAACTGTGCTGTGGGTTTCGTTCCGAAATGGAGTTAAATTCCAGGCTCTGTGTCTTCCTACAAGCAAGACATCATTTCAGGTAAATGCAGTCACTTTTCAGCTCAAATGAATATAAATCGTTTACGAAGCTCACACGTTTCTCGCTCTTAACTGAAAAGCATTGGATGTTAGATGACATGTGGTTTGTATCAGTTTCAGAAGCAGAGTTGAACTAGCTATAGTCCGTATGTGTAGGAAAGACCATTCTTTTGTTCTGAGCACACTCAGGTTTCCTGAACTATTACAGACTCTAGAAAGGAAGAGCATGCGTCTTGCTCTAAAGCAGAGTGTGTTTCATGGAGGAGAACTGTGCTGTGTGTTTCCCTTCAGAAATGGAGTTAAATCCCAGGCTCTGTGTCTTCCTACAAGCAAGACATGTTTTCAGGTAAACTAAGTCACTTTTCAGCTCTAAGGAAGCTACATCGTTCACGAAGCTCACAAGTTTCTCACTCTTAACTGGAAAGCATTGGATGTTAGAGGAAGTGTGGTTTGTACCAGTTTCAGAAGAAGAGTTGACCTAGATATTGTCCGTATGTGTAGGAAACACCGTTCCTTTGTTCTGAGCACACTCAAGTTTCCTGCTCTATTAGAGACTCTAGAAAGCAAGAGCGTGCTTCTTCATATATGAAGAATGTGTTTCCACGTGAGAACTGAGCAGTGTGTTTCCCTTCAGAAATGGAGTTAAATCCCAGGCTCTGTGTCTTCCTACAAGCAAGACATCATTTCAGGTAATCGCAGTCAATATTCAGCTCAAATGAATATAAATCTTTTAGGAAGCTCACTCGTTTCTCGCTCTTAACTGAAAAGCATTGGATGTTAGATGACTTTTGGTCTTGATCTGTTTCAGAAGCAGAGTTGAACTAGCAATGGTCCGTATATGTAGGAAACACCGTTATTTTGTTCAGAGCACCCTCATGTTTCTGGCTCTATTAGAGACTCTAGAAAGCAAGAGCATGCTTTGTGCTCTAAAGTAGAGTGTGTTTCATGGATGAGAACTGTGCTGTGTGTTTCCCTTCAGAAATGGAGTTAAATCCCAGGCTCTGTGTCTTCCTACAAGCAAGACATGTTTTCAGGTAAACTCAGTCAGTTTTCAGCTCAAAGGAAACTACATTGTTCACGAAGCTCACAAGATTCTCACTCTGAACTATAAATCATTCATGTTAGAGGAACTGTGGTTTGTATCAGTTTCAGAAGACGAGTTGACCTAGATATGGTCCGTATGTGTAGGAATCACCGTTATTTTGTTCTGACCACAGTCACGTTTCCTTCTCTAATAGAGACTCTTAGAAAGCAAGAGCGTGCTTCTTGCTCTAAAGCAGAGTGTGTTTCATGGATGAGAACTGTGCTGTGTGTTTCCCTTCAGAAATGGATTGAAATCCCAGGCTCTGTATCTTCCTACAAGCAAGACATCTTTTCAGGTAAACTCAGTCACTTTTCAGCTGAAAGGAAGCTACATCGTTCAGGAAGCTCAAACGTTTCTTGCTCTTCACTGGAAAGAATTGCATATTAGAGGAAGAGTGGTTTGTATCAGTTTCAGAAGAAGAGTTGACCTAGATATGGTCCGTATGTGTAGGAAACACAGTTATTTTGTTCTGACCACAGTCACGTTTCCTGATCTATTATAGACTCTTAGAAAGCAAGAGCGTGCTTCTTGCTCTAAAGCAGAGTGTGTTTCATGGATGAGAACTGTGCTGTGTGTTTCGTTCCGAAATGGAGTTAAATTCCAGGCTCTGTGTCTTCCTACAAGCAAGACATCATTTCAGGTAAATGCAGTCACTTTTCAGCTCAAATGAATATAAATCGTTTACGAAGCTCACACGTTTCTCGCTCTTAACTGAAAAGCATTGGATGTTAGATGACATGTGGTTTGTATCAGTTTCAGAAGCAGAGTTGAACTAGCTATGGTCCGTATGTGTAGGAAACACAGTTATTTTGTTCTGACCACAGTCACGTTTCCTGATCTATTATAGACTCTTAGAAAGCAAGAGCGTGCTTCTTGCTCTAAAGCAGAGTGTGTTTCATGGATGAGAACTGTGCTGTGTGTTTCGATCCGAAATGGAGTTAAATTCCAGGCTCTGTGTCTTCCTACAAGCAAGACATCATTTCAGGTAAATGCAGTCACTTTTCAGCTCAAATGAATATAAATCGTTTACGAAGCTCACACGTTTCTCGCTCTTAACTGAAAAGCATTGGATGTTAGATGACATGTGGTTTGTATCAGTTTCAGAAGCAGAGTTGAAGTAGCTATGGTCCGTATGTGTAGGAAAGACCATTCTTTTGTTCTGAGCACACTCAGGTTTCCTGAACTGTTACAGACTCTAGAAAGGAAGAGCATGCGTCTTGCTCTAAAGCAGAGTGTGTTTCCTGGAGGAGAACTGTGCTGTGTGTTTCCCTTCAGAAATGGAGTTAAATCCCAGGCTCTGTGTCTTCCTACAAGCAAGACATGTTTTCAGGTAAACTAAGTCACTTTTCAGCTCTAAGTAAGCTACATCGTTCACGAAGCTCACAAGTTTCTCACTCTTAACTGGAAAGCATTGGATGTTAGAGGAAGTGTGGTTTGTACCAGTTTCAGAAGAAGAGTTGACCTAGATATTGTCCGTATGTGTAGGAAACACCGTTCCTTTGTTCTGAGCACACTCAAGTTTCCTGCTCTATTAGAGACTCTAGAAAGCAAGAGCGTGATTCTTCATATATGAAGAATGTGTTTCCACGTGAGAACTGAGCAGTGTGTTTCCCTTCAGAAATGGAGTTAAATCCCAGGCTCTGTGTCTTCCTACAAGCAAGACATCATTTCAGGTAATCGCAGTCAATATTCAGCTCAAATGAATATAAATCTTTTAGGAAGCTCACTCGTTTCTCGCTCTTAACTGAAAAGCATTGGATGTTAGAAGACTTTTGGTCTTGATCTGTTTCAGAAGCAGAGTTGAACTAGCAATGGTCCGTATATGTAGGAAACACCGTTATATTGTTCAGAGCACCCTCATGTTTCTGGCTCTATTAGAGACTCTAGAAAGCAAGAGCATGCTTTGTGCTCTAAAGTAGAGTGTATTTCATGGATGAGAACTGTGCTGTGTGTTTCCCTTCAGAAATGGATTGAAATCCCAGGATCTGTATCTTCCTACAAGCAAGACATCTTTTCAGAGAAACTCAGTCACTTTTCAGCTGAAAGGAAGCTACATCGTTCAGGAAGCTCACACGTTTCTTGCTCTTCACTGGAAAGAATTGCATGTTAGAGGAAGAGTGGTTTGTATCAGTTTCAGAAGAAGAGTTGACCTAGATATGGTCCGTATGTGTAGGAAACACCGTTATTTTGTTCTGACCACAGTCACATTTCCTGATCTATTAGAGACTCTTAGAAAGCAAGAGCGTGCTTCTTGCTCTAAAGCAGAGTGTGTTTCATGGATGAGAACTGTGCTGTGTGTTTCATTCCGAAATGGAGTTAAATTCCAGGCTCTGTGTCTTCCTACAAGCAAGACATCATTTCAGGTAAATGTAGTCTCTTTTCAGCTCAAATGAATATAAATCGTTTACGAAGCTCACCCGTTTCTCGCTCTTAACTGAAAAGCATTGGATGTTAGATGACTTGTGGTTTGTATCAGTTTCAGAAGCTGAGTTGAAATAGCTATGGTCTGTATGTGTAGGAAACACCATTCTTTTGTTCTGAGCACACTCAGGTTTCCTGCACTATTAGAGACTCTAGAAAGCAAGAGCATGCGTCGTGCTCTAAAGCAGAGTGTGTTTCATGGAGGAGAACTGTGCTTTGTGTTTCCCTTCAGAAAAGGATTTAAATCCCAGGCTCTGTTTCCTCCTACAAGCAAGATATCTTTTCAGGTAAACTCAGTCACTTTTCAGCTAAAAGGAAGCTACATCGTTCACAAAGCTCACACGTTTCTTGCTCTTAACTGGAAAGAATTGCATGTTAGAGGAAGTGTGGTTTGTATCAGTTTCAGAAGAAGAGTTGACCTAGATATTGTCCGTATGTGTAGGAAACACCGTTCTTTTGTTCTGAGCACACTCAAGTTTCCTGCTCTATTAGAGACTCTAGAAAGCAAGAGCGTGATTCTTCATATATGAAGAATGTGTTTCCTCGTGAGAACTGTGCTGTGTGTTTCCCTTCAGAAATGGAGTTAAATGCCAGGCTCTGTGTCTTCCTACAAGCAAGACATCATTTCAGGTAATCGCAGTCAATTTTCAGCTCAAATGAATATAAATTGTTTACGAAGCTCACACGTTTCTCGCTCTGAACTGAAAAGCATTGGGTGTTAGACGACTTGTGGTTTGTATCAGTTTCAGAAGCAGAGTTGAACTAGCTATGGTCCGTATGTGTAGGAAACACCATTCTTTTGTTCTGAGCACACTCAGGTTTCCTGCACTATTAGAGATATCTAGAAAGCAAGAGCATGCGTCGTGCTCTAAAGCAGAGTGTGTTTCATGGAGGAGAACTGTGCTGTGTGTTTCCCTTCAGAAATGGAGTTGAATCCCAGGCTCTGTGTCTACCTACAATCAAGACATGTTTTCAGAGAAACTCAGTCACTTTTCAGCTGAAAGGAAGCTACATCGTTCAGGAAGCTCACACGTTTCTTGCTCTTCACTGGAAAGAATTGCATGTTAGAGGAAGAGTGGTTTGTATCAGTTTCAGAAGAAGAGTTGACCTAGATATGGTCCGTATGTGTAGGAAACACCGTTATTTTGTTCTGACCACAGTCACGTTTCCTGATCTATTAGAGACTCTTAGAAAGCAAGAGCGTGCTTCTTGCTCTAAAGCAGAGTGTGTTTCATGGATGAGAACTGTGCTGTGTGTTTCGTTCCAAAATGGAGTTAAATTCCAGGCTCTGTGTCTTCCTACAAGCAAGACATCATTTCAGGTAAATGCAGTCTCTTTTCAGCTCAAATGAATATAAATCGTTTACGAAGCTCACACATTTCTCGCTCTTAACTGAAAAGCATTGGATGTTAGATGACTTGTGGTTTGTATCAGTTTCAGAAGCTGAGTTGAACTAGCTATGGTCCGTATGTGTAGGAAACACCATTCTTTTGTTCTGAGCACACTCAGGTTTCCTGTACTATTAGAGACTCTAGAAAGCAAGAGCATGCGCCGTGCTCTAAAGCAGAGTGTGTTTCCTGGAGGAGAACTGTGCTTTGTGTTTCCCTTCAGAAAAGGATTTAAATCCCAGGCTCTGTATCCTCCTACAAGCAAGATATCTTTTCAGGTAAACTCAGTCACTTTTCAGCTAAAAGGAAGCTACATCGTTCACGAAGCTCGCATGTTTCTTGCTCTTAACTGGAAAGAATTGCATGTTAGAGGAAGTGTGGTTTGTATCAGTTTCAGAAGAAGAGTTGACCTAGATATTGTCCGTATGTATAGGAAACACCGTTCTTTTGTTCTGAGCACACTCAAGTTTCCTGCTCTATTAGAGACTCTAGAAAGCAAGAGCGTGATTCTTCATATATGAAGAATGTGTTTCCTCGTGAGAACTGTGCTGTGTGTTTCCCTTCAGAAATGGAGTTGAATCCCAGGCTCTGTGTCTTCCTACAAGCAAGACATGTTTTCAGGTAAACTCAGTCACTTTTCAGATCAAAGGAAGCTACATTGTTCACGAAGCTCACAAGTTTCTCACTCTTAACTGGAAAGCATTGCATGTTAGAGGAACTGTGGTTTCTATCAGTTTCAGAAGCAGAGTTGAACTAGCTATGGTCCGTATGTGTAGGAAACACCATCTTTTGTTCTGAGCACACTCACATTTCCTGCACTATTAGAGACTCTAGAAAGCAAGAGCGTGCTTCTTCCTATACGCAGAGTGTGTTTCCTCGTGAGAACTGTGCTCTGTGTTTCCCTTCAGAAATGGAGTTAAATCCCAGGCTCTGTGTCTTCCTACAAGCAAGACATCATTTCAGGTAAACGCAGTCACTTTTCAGCTTAAATGAATATAAATCGTTTACGAAGCTCACACGTTTCTTGCTCTTAACTGAAAAGTATTGGATGTTAGATGACTTGTGGTTTGTATCAGTTTCTGAAGCAGAGTTGACCTAGATATGGTCCGTACATGTAGGAAACACTGTTACTTTGTTCTGACCACAGTCACGTTTTCTGCTCTCTTAGAGACTCTAAGAAAGCAAGAGCGTGCTTCTTGCTCTAAAGCAGAGTGTGTTTCATGGATGAGAACTGTGCTGTGTGTTTCCCTTCAGAAATGGAGTTAAATCCCAGGCTCTGTGTCTTCCTACAAGCAAGACATGTTTTCAGGTAAACTCAGTCAGTTTTCAGCTCAAAGGAAACTACATTGTTCACGAAGCTCACAAGATTCTCACTCTGAACTATAAATCATTCATGTTAGAGGAACTGTGGTTTGTATCAGTTTCAGAAGACGAGCTGACCTAGATATGGTCCTTATGTGTAGGAATCACCGTTATTTTGTTCTGACCACAGTCACGTTTCCTTCTCTAATAGAGACTCTTAGAAAGCAAGAGCGTGCTTCTTGCTCTAAAGCAGAGTGTGTTTCATGGATGAGAACTGTGCTGTGTGTTTCCCTTCAGAAATGGATTGAAATCCCAGGCTCTGTATCTTCCTACAAGCAAGACATCTTTTCAGGTAAACTCAGTCACTTTTCAGCTGAAAGGAAGCTACATCGTTCAGGAAGCTCACACGTTTCTTGCTCTTCACTGGAAAGAATTGCATATTAGAGGAAGAGTGGTTTGTATCAGTTTCAGAAGAAGAGTTGACCTAGATATGGTCCGTATGTGTAGGAAACACCGTTATTTTGTTCTGACCACAGTCACGTTTCCTGATCTATTAGAGACTCTTAGAAAGCAAGAGCGTGCTTCTTGCTCTAAAGCAGAGTGTGTTTCATGGATGAGAACTGTGCTGTGTGTTTCGTTCCGAAATGGAGTTAAATTCCAGGCTCTGTGTCTTCCTACAAGCAAGACATCATTTCAGGTAAATGCAGTCTCTTTTCAGCTCAAATGAATATAAATCGTTTACGAAGCTCACCCGTTTCTCGCTCTTAACTGAAAAGCATTGGATGTTAGATGACTTGTGGTTTGTATCAGTTTCAGAAGCTGAGTTGAAATAGCTATGGTCTGTATGTGTAGGAAACACCATTCTTTTGTTCTGAGCACACTCAGGTTTCCTGCACTATTAGAGACTCTAGAAAGCAAGAGCATGCGTCGTGCTCTAAAGCAGAGTGTGTTTCATGGAGGAGAACTGTGCTTTGTGTTTCCCTTCAGAAAAGGATTTAAATCCCAGGCTCTGTATCCTCCTACAAGCAAGATATCTTTTCAGGTAAACTCAGTCACTTTTCAGCTAAAAGGAAGCTACATCGTTCACAAAGCCCACACGTTTCTTGCTCTTAACTGGAAAGAATTGCATGTTAGAGGAAGTGTGGTTTGTATCAGTTTCAGAAGAAGAGTTGACCTAGATATTGTCCGTATGTGTAGGAAACACCGTTCTTTTGTTCTGAGCACACTCAAGTTTCCTGCTCTATTAGAGACTCTAGAAAGCAAGAGCGTGATTCTTCATATATGAAGAATGTGTTTCCTCGTGAGAACTGTGCTGTGTGTTTCCCTTCAGAAATGGAGTTAAATGCCAGGCTCTGTGTCTTCCTACAAGCAAGACATCATTTCAGGTAATCGCAGTCAATTTTCAGCTCAAATGAATATAAATTGTTTACGAAGCTCACACGTTTCTCGCTCTTAACTGAAAAGCATTGGATGTTAGACGACTTGTGGTTTGTATCAGTTTCAGAAGCAGAGTTGAACTAGCTATGGTCCGTATGTGTAGGAAACACCATTCTTTTGTTCTGAGCACACTCAGGTTTCCTGCACTATTAGAGACATCTAGAAAGCAAGAGCATGCGTCGTGCTCTAAAGCAGAGTGTGTTTCATGGAGGAGAACTGTGCTGTGTGTTTCCCTTCAGAAATGGAGTTGAATCCCAGGCTCTGTGTCTACCTACAATCAAGACATGTTTTCAGAGAAACTCAGTCACTTTTCAGCTGAAAGGAAGCTACATCGTTCAGGAAGCTCACACGTTTCTTGCTCTTCACTGGAAAGAATTGCATGTTAGAGGAAGAGTGGTTTGTATCAGTTTCAGAAGAAGAGTTGACCTAGATATGGTCCGTATGTGTAGGAAACACCGTTATTTTGTTCTGACCACAGTCACGTTTCCTGATCTATTAGAGACTCTTAGAAAGCAAGAGCGTGCTTCTTGCTCTAAAGCAGAGTGTGTTTCATGGATGAGAACTGTGCTGTGTGTTTCGTTCCAAAATGGAGTTAAATTCCAGGCTCTGTGTCTTCCTACAAGCAAGACATCATTTCAGGTAAATGCAGTCTCTTTTCAGCTCAAATGAATATAAATCGTTTACGAAGCTCACACATTTCTCGCTCTTAACTGAAAAGCATTGGATGTTAGATGACTTGTGGTTTGTATCAGTTTCAGAAGCTGAGTTGAACTAGCTATGGTCCGTATGTGTAGGAAACACCATTCTTTTGTTCTGAGCACACTCAGGTTTCCTGTACTATTAGAGACTCTAGAAAGCAAGAGCATGCGCCGTGCTCTAAAGCAGAGTGTGTTTCCTAGAGGAGAACTGTGCTTTGTGTTTCCCTTCAGAAAAGGATTTAAATCCCAGGCTCTGTATCCTCCTACAAGCAAGACATGTTTTCAGGTAAACTCAGTCACTTTTCAGATCAAAGGAAGCTACATTGTTCACGAAGCTCACAAGTTTCTCACTCTTAACTGGAAAGCATTGCATGTTAGAGGAACTGTGGTTTCTATCAGTTTCAGAAGCAGAGTTGAACTAGCTATGGTCCGTATGTGTAGGAAACACCATTCTTTTGTTCTGAGCACACTCAGTTTTCCTGCACTATTAGAGACTCTAGAAAGCAAGAGCATGCGTCGTGCTCTAAAGCAGAGTGTGTTTCATGGAGGAGAACTGTGCTTTGTGTTTCCCTTCAGAAATGGAGTTGAATCCCAGGCTCTGTGTCTACCTACAATCAAGACATGTTTTCAGAGAAACTCAGTCACTTTTCAGCTGAAAGGAAGCTACATCGTTCAGGAAGCTCACACGTTTCTTGCTCTTAACTGAAAAGCATTGGATGTTAGATGACATGTGGTTTGTATCAGTTTCAGAAGCAGAGTTGAACTAGCTATGGTCCGTATGTGTAGGAAACACAGTTATTTTGTTCTGACCACAGTCACGTTTCCTGATCTATTATAGACTCTTAGAAAGCAAGAGCGTGCTTCTTGCTCTAAAGCAGAGTGTGTTTCATGGATGAGATCTGTGCTGTGTGTTTCGATCCGAAATGGAGTTAAATTCCAGGCTCTGTGTCTTCCTACAAGCAAGACATCATTTCAGATAAATGCAGTCACTTTTCAGCTCAAATGAATATAAATCGTTTACGAAGCTCACACGTTTCTCGCTCTTAACTGAAAAGCATTGGATGT